>JAWWNH010000126.1:2935000-4223750 GCA_034641385.1 Darevskia mixta
TTATTGCACCATCTTTAATAGTAACATTGCAGTTCAGGTCCTTCTGCCTCATTCAGTGACCCAAACCATTTGGAATGTTGCAAACATCAGCATCGGATCTGAACAGATGCATTGAATCACCTGCTTTCGGCCATTAGCCAATGCCTCTCCATGCTCTAAGCAACAGCATGTCTACTGCACCTTTACGGAAAGATAGACTAGATCCTCCTCTCATCCTAGCTTTCTCCTCCTCAGCCCTGCTACGGATCCCACACCATAGCTTGTTTTCTACACAGGTGGGTTGCATCAGCTCTAGCATCTCCTAGCAGGGCTCTAAACAGCATGACTCATTTGGCTTCAGGTGTCATTGGCTGCACCGTGCATTTGTACAGAACTATTGTGAGTGTCTGTCCTTGAGATTCTTCAGTACTTGCTAATCACCTACACTCTGTCATGTGACAGACCTCATTGTGTATGTGTGTGCATCCTTCCTTTATTTCCTAACAAAGCACATCTTCCATAGCCTGATTAGGCATGTGTAAGAGTTGAGCTGCTTAAGAGTTGAGCTGCATGGTGGAAGAGAAACATTCAGGATAGGGAGAGAGAGTATGAGATGTTCATACAGTTGCACTCTTAAAATTCTGCAGTTCGGACACCACATTTATTATCAGAAATCAGGGTGGTCTTGGACATGACAGCTTTGCAGATCCAGGAGTAATCTCTACAGTTAGGAATGCAATGAAATCTTCTTGTGAGTTGGTGAGATTGGGACAGAACATAGCAATGGCTAGTTTTTTAACATGATTTGGTCTTTGCCTTCATTGACCTGGGGTTCTCTGCTACTCCCCTTTAGGGACGCGGGTGGCGATGTGGTCTAAACCACTGAGCCTCTTGGGGTTGCCGATCAGAAGGTCAGCGGTTTGAATCCCCGCAACAGGGTGAGCTCCCGTTGCTCTGTCCCAGCTCCTGCCAACCTAGCAGTTCGAAAGCACGCCAGTGCAAGTAGATAAATAGGTACCACTGTGGTGGGAAGGTAAATGGCGTTTTCGTGCGCTCTGGTTTCTGTCACGGTGTTCCGTTGCACCAGAAACGGTTTAGTCATGCTAGCCACATGACCCAGAAAGCTGTCTGTGGACAAACACCGGCTCCCTCAGCCTGATGAGCGTCACAAGCCCATAGTCGCCTTTGACTGTACTTAACCATCCAGAGGTCCTTTACCTTCTACCTTACTCCCCTTTGAACTGTGTACCATGCTGATGGCATACCATAGTCTGCTTGTAAGTTACTAAATTTTATCCAATGAGTATCCTGGTCCAACATCAGACAGAAACTTTTGTTTATGGCTTTTTGGTTTGTTTCTTTTTTTCTACCTGCTGTTTTCTCTATTCATTTTCTGAAGCAACTTCCAATGTTCACTTGCCCTCTACGCACTTGTACTTGATTTTTCTTTTCAGTCTCGCTTCTGAACTCTTACCAGACCTGGCTTTGCCTTTAAAACTTCTGCTTGGAAACACACAAACCCTTTAGAGCCCTGCATTGTTGGTACCATTTTGCATGCAGAGAAACCAGCAGAGCTCTCAATTAAGATTCCAAGACAAAAGGCACTTTAGCAATAACAGCAAGGACTGAAAAACACAACGATTGCCAATTAGCAGCCATGCCCTGGTGGGGAAACAATTAAAATGTTGGGAAATTATTTTGGCTACCTGGTGCGGTGTAAAAGGAACAGTTAATTCAGAAAATGATTGTTGGACAGTGTGTTTGTTTGTTTGTTTTTGCCACTTGCAGGAAAGCTTTCTCAATAGCAGACATTAAAAAAAGAGACATGTCAACACAATTTCAGGCAAGATTATGTCAACTTGTAAAGAAACACAGCATCCTGTCTATTTACTGCCGACAACTCTTCGCAATGTATTATTGCTAAATTGCAGGGAAATGTTGTTTTTCCTCTCTTTCCAGTAATGAAATTAAAGAAAAGGCTTGGCTGAATGAAGTATGCTATTTTTGCGAGAAAGGTGGAATAGAATAATACAGCAACCAAGCACATGTTGTGATGTGCTTCTCAAGCACCTAATCTCAAAAACACAAAGCAGTGATCATCGCTGAGTGTTCAGGCAGTGAGCTAGTTTAAAAAAAATATTAAAAACTACATTTGTTCTCTGCAGCTGCTTCCAGTGAATGAAATTCAGAGTGAACACTATAGAAATAGGGCTCTGTCACTGTTAGGAGTTCTAAGGGAGAAGGTCTTAGGCAGCTTGGAGTTAAACCCCATTGAGGAATGCTTTTTGGGCATTTCCACTAAAAAATAGTTGAACTTCCACCACGTGTGGTAGATTTGCAAGAAAGTGAGGGTATTTTGGGAAATGATGCATGATGAGATAAAAAGAATTCCCATTTCTTCCCAAATACTCTTCTTATCCATGATCCCCACAGCACGGAGCTGTTCTTTGCCTAACTGAACAAAGATTTGTTTTTACCTCCTGTCCAGCAAGGAGGATAGGAGGCATTTTAAAAGATAGATGAGAGATGATAGATAGATAGATAGATAGATAGATAGATAGATAGATAGATAGATAGATAGATATAGATAGATAGATGATAGATAGATAGATAGATAGATAGATAGATAGATAGATAGATAGATAGATAGATAGATAGATGATAGATGATAGATAGATGATAGATAGATAGATGATAGATGATAGATGATAGATAGATAGATGATAGATAGATAGATAGATAGATAGATAGATAGATGATAGATCGATAGATAGATAGATAGATAGATAGATAATAGATCGATAGATAGATAGATAGATAGATAGATAGATATTCTTCTGTGGAGTCAGCCATGTAATGCCATTCCTCTGTATGTGCTGAATCTGAAAAAGGCAGACATCTATTTGATTGGGTGTTGCCTTTCCCCTATGCCAGTCCTACCCCACTTTGGGGGCAGAACATCACAGTTGCTAGTTTTGAACATGTTTTGGTCTTTGCCTTCATTCACCTGGGGGTTCTCTGCCACTCCCCTTTGAACCAGGTTCCAGGCTGGTGGCACATCATCTTTTACTTGTAAGTTGTTAAATCTTCTCCAAAGAGTATCCTGGACCAGCATTAGACAGAAACCTGTTTAAGGCTTTTTGTTTTTTGCTATCTGCCATTTTTCCTAATTATTATCTAACAGCTTATTAATAAAATAGTTTAAATCAAAAGCCTAATGTTGGTTGGCTTGGTGCACTGTTTAGGATTTGCAATACTTGTTCATATAGCCAGTTTGGGTCTATGCTACAGTTTAGCCTGCTATGAATAGGTAAAGGTAAAAGGTAAAGGAGCCCCGGATGGTTAAGTCCAGTCAAAGGCGACTATGGGGTTGTGGCGCTCATCTTGCTTTCAGGTCAAGGGAGCCGGTGTTTGTCCACAGACAGCTTTCTGGGTCATGTGGCCAGCATGACAAAACTGCTTCTGAAGCAACAGGACACCGTGATGGAAACCAGAGCGCATGGAAACACCATTTACCTTCCCACCACAGTGGTACCTATTTATTTACTTGCACTGGCATGCTTTCGAACTGCTAGGTTGGCAGGAGCTGGGACCGAGCAACAGGAGCTCACTCCATCACGGGGATTCAAACCGCCGACCTTCCGATCAGCAAGCCCAAGAGTCTCAGTGGTTTAGACCACAGCGCCACCCGCTCCCAACGCTATGAATAAGAGAAGAGGAGAGGAGAAAGCTTTAAGCTAGAAACTACATTTTACTGTTTTATTTTTCTAAACGCAGTCTTTTGTGTGTTCAAAAAACTAACTTCTTGCCTAATTAAGCCTGTGTGGGCTGGTGGGGATTCTAATTAAGCTTATCTCCCCCACACATTAACAATGCCTCTGTCTTATCAGCTATTACTATAAATGGGATAAGATAACCTTTTGGAAGGAGTTGGGTGTTTAGAGATTGGTGGTACCCTAGCTAGATCTCTTTACTGGTGCACCCACTCATGCTAGTAAGAATCATTGCTCTCTTAGTGGATGGTGGCAGCTACAGATTTTTAGCATATTTTACAGTAAAATTAGCACTAGTGATAAAGCTTGCGTAAATAGACATCATCTAATTTAATTTATCACGTGGCCTCTAGGGTGTTATGGTAAGGGCAGTTGCAAGGATTTTCCAAAAGTCCTGAGAGTAGACCGGTCTATACCAACCTGGTTCCCTACAGCTGTTTTGAACCACAAATCTAATCAGCCTCAGCCAGCACAATGAATGAACAGGGATGATGGGAGCTGCAGTTCAAAGCATCTGACTGTATTGTTTTTATTTATTTTACAGAATTCGCACACCACATGGGGCATGTCCTGGGATAGCTTGCCGCCATGACTTGTTCCACGATTTGCACTGCATGGGCTGACAGATGCGCTGGTGGTTCAACTGGGGAGAACGATCGGCTTGGCAGAGAGGGCATCAGACTCACCCTTGTGACTGCCATGGACCTAGAGGCCTTGCAAACAGCACATCCACGTATGAGTATCTTGTGTTCGGAGCTTCTGGAACAACAGCTATGGCCAGGGGCCATGGACCCTGCACACATTAACCATGCCCAGGGGAAAATGAACAGGGCAATGTTGCACAAGGCATTGCAGCTGGAAGGATGGGCGATTTGGCACCTTGGCATCACACGTGAGAAATTGGCATGCACCTATCTCCACCGGGCAATGAGGCTTGGCTGTTGGACATTTACTGAGGCCTGTGTCATTGGTCGCAGATGTGAGTGGTTTGGCAGCAAGCTAGCATGGTGGGGTTGACTTCGGAGGCAGAAAAAGGCCTTGAGTTGGATCCGTAGTCTGGCAGAGGGGGTGGCTTGGAATAGCACTCCCAATACATCAGTCAGATTTTCAGGGTATCCAATTAAAGCAGGGGGACGTATTTTGTCTGAATGGCCAGACGGGGGTTAACAGGCCACAGAACTCCCCATGATGGCATCCAGGAGGGATTGCGCAGAATTGATTCATGTCACAGGGTGATCCTAAAACCCAGGGTCAAGCCTGAAAGAATAATAACCCAGCAGCCGGGTTGGGTGATTCAGGATGCACACCCAATGCCTATGCCGAAACCTACTGACATCGGTAATTACTAAAGTTGTGGTCCTTTGATCCCCAAGCTGTTATTTCTCCTTCGTACACCCCATTCCCTAATGGCCCGGACTCGCTGCTTCTGGTCCTGCAACTCCAACTAGCCATTTCCCCATGTTTTTCCTTCTTCTCTTTGCCATTAAGATTTTTATATATCTTATTGTATCATGAGAAAAACCTTTTCCCTTCCTTTTTTTATATCAGAAGGAACAGTATTTCACACTGATAGAAATGGAGGTAGATTTCAGCTATACAAGCAGCAACATGAAAAAATGCTTCAAGCAGCTTGTGAGAAATGACATAACTGCTTTCGCTACCTATCTGCAAATGTCTCATTTTTATGGGCCTTCATTCTTTTTCTCCACAAACTTATGATGAAAGCAAATAGCGAGACCTTGGTGAGTAATTTGATGACTGGATCTGTAATACCTTACAATCAGACAGGTGTGTGCCATTGAACCGTATTGTGGCATGCCGCCCCTTCACTATTCATTTCATGCTATGTGCCAAGGCAACTTTCAGCATAAATCATTCAGATTTGCGTACCACCATTATAAAGATTCATTTGAAGTTTTCCAATTGAGCACAGAAGCCGCACCCCACAATTTGGAAAGTCCTGAGCAGCTACCACCAATTCTGAGCCTTTGTCAGCACTTTCCTTGTGTTTCCATACGCTCTTTTCTATATTCAAGCAGATTAGAAAGTTAGTTTAAAAACCAACAGATCCTTGTGATTCTGAATTATATACAAATCCCCCTGTTTTAACGCAAATGCATAGATATGTGGTAGGTTAACAATCTATCACTGGTTTTAAAATATTCTGTTTTGAAGTTTCTCTGTATATTTCAAAACCTGGTTTTGGATTGCTACTTGCTATTTTTAAAACAGGAATGCACATTTAAAAAACCCAGCTAACACCCTTAATTAAGGTAAAAAGAGTATGCTTAAATGAATCTTCACTAAGTAGGTTCAAATCTAAGTCAAAAGTCCAGCTAATGCAGAGGGAATCATAATTATGAGAATTTAAGAAACAGAGAAGAACATTGCTGTTTTTTCTAAGAAGTGGGTTGAGTACAATGGTAAATGCGGGAAGCTAGGTTGCTAAGCATTCCAATAAATAAAACAGAAAATATCTCAGCTAACCACCTATGAGAGCTCTTGAAAAGAAATGTTTTCTTTATCTGCTGACAAGGTTATGCATAAAAGAACAAATCAACTGTCTTTCAAGGCAGCCAATGTTTCCATGACAAAAAATGGATGGTGGGGGGTGCCAGGGGTAAAGAGAGTTGATGTTGGGAGGTGGGGGAGAAAGCACTTCAACCAGCTGGATATCCCACCATGGTCCTTCAGAATTCTTCTTAATCATAGTATGCCAGAGAGGATGCAGAAATAAAGCATGTAGGGACAAGGGAACCCATGGCTCTCTCAGTGTTGATGGGCTCCATTAGCCCCAGCCAATGTGACCAATTGTCAAGGATGATGGGATCTGGAACAAGGCCTGGAGAGTCACATGTTCCCCCATCACTGAAATAATGACTTGTATCACAGCACATCTTGGGAGCAAGTGAAGGATTTCCTTTTCAGAAAACGTCTTCTCTGCTCATCTCCTAGCACCCTCTCCGATTTCTGGGGACCAACAGGATGTTGTGAAAGGGTCTGGGAAGGGAACTGGCATTTCTCCCCCCCCCCTTTGTACTCTCTCATTCTTAACTGGTCTTGCTGAACTGCAAAGTTGCCACTCCCTGCCCACTTTATAGCACTGCAAATATTTACATTTTTGCAGTAGTTAAGAAGGAGCAGATAGGTGACGAAAGCAAAGGGTGCCCACCCACATCCATGAAGCAAAAAATTGGGACAGTACCACTCTTTGTGTAGTCATGTTCTTAAAGTCGTAAGAGCATTAGGACATCTAAAAGATCTCTGCTGGATCAGGCCAAAGGCCCATCTATTCCAGAGGTCTGCTCTCACAGCAGACAACCAGGTGTCTACAGAAAGCCAGTCAGCAAGACTTGAGTGCAACAACACTGTCCTCATTCGTGACTCTCAGCAATTGGCATTCAGAGCCATGTTGACTCTTACACTGGAGGCAGAGCAGAGCCAACACAGCTGGTAGCCATAAATAGCCAGGTCCTCATTCAGCTCCATTGGATAGTCCCGAATTCTAGTATTATGGGAGAGGCAGGAAAACTTAGCAAACCCTGCCAGCAGAAGCCCTGTGCAAGGGCTTCTGCAATGGGGCTTTCTCACTTCACCTCCCTCTGCACACACCCACACCCAAAATGGGTGCATGTAAGGAGAATCCCCAAAACAGCACACAGAGGGAGGGAGGGTAGGGGAAATCCTTCTGCCTGACAAGCTGATGTGCTTGTGCAGAGAAAATATTCAACATACAGTTACACTGATTTTCACCTGTAGTAATGAGAGATTCTTGAGGAATGTGGGGTGGGTGGGTGTGGAGGACAAACCTGCAAAAAATAAAACCACAAACGTTCATTTTATTCGGTTTGAAAGCTTTACTATTAAGTACACACCACCCCTCATTTCCCCCTTGATCAATAGGATTGCTTACATTTAATTAAAGCCACACCGGAATGTTTTCAATTAACCTCCTCTAAAGAAATGGCATGAATCTGTAATGGCATTTTCACTGGCTTTCAGATGGAATTGTCTTTGGTCAGCAGACAGTGTCAAAATGCTCCATCAGAAAACAATAGTTCTTTGAGGCAAGGAAATCGATCTACCTTGTGAATTGCAGGGTACTTCCTTGAAAGCAACAAGGAACTTGCTCACCTGACGAGCGGGGCCTTAAATTAGCCACAATATCATCAGCCATGATGTCAACGAGAAGCGAAATTCAATTGATTTACATTAGGCCTCAAATCATACTCTGGCAATGAGAGGCTGGTGCTCTTCCAGTTATATAGAGGGTTAAGAGTTCTGCCAGAGAGAGAGAGAGAATCAGTGGATGCCTGAAACACAAGGTTTGTAGCAGCTGTCTGTAGAAGCTTCTTAAAATCACCATGAAACCCGAGCCAATGTGCAGGCCAGACTCTGAAACAGAATCATCCAGGAATTGCAGCTGTGAAAACGGCTTAATGTCAGGGCTTGAGCTGCCGAAACTTGCCTTGCCAGTCCCAAACAATGTGCCACCCACCCTAAAACGTCTGCAGACGCCTGTGAGCAGTTATCGGCCTCCGAGCCCATCACCTGGTTACTAAGACCACTCCTATCAATTCTATTGATAGTTAGTATCTGCCTTGCTCATTTAACACACAGTGCAGTTGCTAGGAGGAATGCCTCCGGGGTAGTAGAGTAAGGGAGTCAAGGGCCAGCCATATCCCTGATGGGCGTGACAGCCCTTGACATTTTGTCTTGAGAGCAAAGATTAGTTTACAATGCAAATGACTCATCTGCTCTCCACTGCCTCCCCTCTCTGTGGGCCACCAGGGAATCTTTCAAATATAAATAACAGGGGCATAAATAGAAAAGGATAACTACTGCCAAGTTCTTAGCTGTGTTGTGTGTGCGTTGCCATTGCACGTTGACTCTCTACCAAAAAGATAGCTCACATAAAATTCTTGCGTGTCAGTAAGCTTGCAAATTAATTTCACGGAATGAAAAGTAATTGGAGAATCTATTATTATTGCTATTACTACAGTTAGTAAAACAAGATAATTAATCTCTCCTCAAAACTCACTGTTTATAGGAAGCATTTCCATGCCTACTGTACCTTAGCTTGTTACTAAGCCTAAACACGTATAATTGATTCTATTTCATGTTCCTCTTCTGTTTACCTTTACTTTTATAGCCCTCCCCTTTCTATGTTTTCTCTGTGCTCACATTTAGATTATATGATGCTTGGAACATGTTCTTGACCTCTTATACCAGGCATGTCCAAAGTCTGCTTTGGGGGCCCAATCCGGCCCGCCAGTCGGTTTAATCTGGTCCCTGTGGCAGTTTATTTCTTGGGGTAAAATAGCCCTTTGGTCGGCCCCCAAGGCCCTTCAGTTCATCAAATCTGGCCCTCTTTGAAAAAAGTTTGGACACCCCTGTTATACTCTGCAAAGGGCTATTCACACTAATATTACTATTATTATTACTATCATCACCATCAGGCATCTCAGAATCTATAGCACCAGGCAAGAACCAGTCAAAATTTAGCATCCCCCCCAAATATATTTATTAAAGGTGGTGTTGTTTTTAACAACAAAGCAATTCAAACCAAACACAGTTGCAGTATGATGTACCGTAAAAGGTAATGTTCAAACAAATGTGACCAAGATTTTCCTGTTACAACACAACAATCACTAAGCAACACAATGCACACATAGATTCATATCCGAGTAACCCCTCCGTATTGCCATATGGTGCAGTTCAGTTAGATGAGGAGCTGCTCAGGTAGCTTACAAAAGGGAACCAAATCTTATCAAACCTGTCATGTTTCACAGTGCCTTGTACAGCAGCTCTCCAATGATATGTCCAACATTCAGAGAGGGCCATGGCCCAAGCAGCACTCATCCATCCCTCTCTTAACCTTTAAAATCCATTGATTTCAATAGGAGAGCAATATATGTGCTTCATCTTCCCCATTGAAATCCAGGGAACTTTAAAAGTACTTCACTTTGAAAGGAGTGTGCCAAAAGTAATTATTTCCAGAACTGTTTTATTTCACAATGTGCTGCATGTTTGTTGATATCTGGATTATGTATGCTGAAGAAAGCTGAGGTGGGTGGCATGGCACTCTCTGCTTTCGGAATAAATTACATTTCCCCGATTCTATAGTCTATACGGTATAGACCAACTAATAGTAGCATGAACAAAAAGGGCTTCTCCTTTTCCAGAGGAACCAAAACATCTTATGTGCAGAAAATAATGCCACTCCGTGTGTTTTGTCTCTCAATTGTAGCCCATGCATGTGATGTCTCTGGTTGCTCCAATTTGCAACACTCATAGAACAACAGGTTGCTATTTTTTTTCCTGTGAAATGTCTGAAAGCTAATGGCTTTACTTAAGTTATGCCGTAAACTCATTGCTAGAATAAATGTTCCCAAGAACTCAGGCTGAATGTTTTAGCATAAGAGTAAGTTTACTCACAAGTAGAATCAAACAAAATTCACTATTTCCTATTGGAATACAATCTTAAACAGTAGTAATAGTTTTACAAAGAAAAGTCTTTTGAAGATGAAAGTTGGGGCTTCTGAGATACGAGAACTGGAACCCAGGACAGGGCCCTGTTTCGGACGATGCCTTCTTCAGCTCGTCTTTTTAAACAGAATGTGAGTAATGTATGCTTTCTGTTTCGTTTGAGTCTTTGGTGAATGAAACGTCTTGGTTAGTAGATCAGTGTGTATTCTTAGGTTTTTCTATGTTTTTCTGTGCGTCTCCTTGCTAAACTCATTGCTGGCTAGGATATGAATCCAATTCTCACTCATCTAAAATTCTGTCCAGTGAGTCATGTCAGGAGTGAGGAACAGCACGGTCTTCCCTCCTGCCTAGTCCTCTCCTCTTGGGCAAGTCACAACCAGAGGAAGAAGGGAAGCAAATAGGCAGTGGCAAGGGAAAAAGTGGGCCCACTCAGTTGATAGAGCATGAGACTCTTAATCGCAGGGTCATGGGTTCGAGCCCCATGTTGGGCAAAATATTCCTGCATTACAGGACTCAATGACCCTCATGGTCACTTCCAACTCTACAATTCTATGATTCTATTATTCTAAGAGCATCTTGCACTCAAGGCACCCCCCAAAAAACCTGGAGGTTAAAGGTAATCAAAGATGGCCTAGCCAATGTTATTGAGCAAAACTAGCTAAGGAAATAAAGCGGCTAGATTCTTCATCACCAACTCAAACACACACATCTTCCAGTTCAAACACAATGTGCTCACCAGCTCAGCTGCCCTTACTTCCTTAAACTTTATCTGCACTGCATGTAACTATTCAACTCATACCACCCACAGAAAGAGTGAGGTTTGAAGCACCTCACAGCAAGAACCAGCTCTAGCCAAAGACTCCTATGTGCTGAGACATCAGCACTATGAGTCGTTGTCCCCCCTTCCAAATTAAATTACCAGAGCCAATTTACACAATCAGTTTAAGTAACAGCAAACATGTGATAGGCTTAACAGGTCCCAGCTTGCCTCCCAGACCAAGTTCAGATGTAACAATATCTATGTGGTTTTATTTTTAACCAGGTGGATATCATTACATGGGCAACCTTTCTCGTGGATACAGAGACTTGTAAATCACAGAATGACCCCAGGATGTACCTATGGGATTTACAAGATTCCACAGTCAGTATGTGCTCCTTTAGCACACTCTAAGTAACCATGTGACCACAGAGAGCAGAAATGTGGAGTTTCTCAATCAAACAGACATGGGCCCACTTTAGAAACTAAAGTGATCAGAGAGGGGGCAAATGAAGGCCACATTCACACTATACATTTAAAGTTCTTTGATACCACATTAAACAGTCACAGCCCCCAAAGAATTCTAGGAGCTGTAGTTTGTGAAAGGGTGCTGAGAATTGTTAGGAGACCCCCTATTCTCTATCCCAGGCTTCCTCAACCTCGGCCCTCCAGATGTTTTTGGCCTACAACTCCCATGATCCCTAGCTAGCAGGACCAGTGGTCAGGGATGATGGGAATTGTAGTCTCAAAACATCTGGAGGGCCGAGGTTGAGGAAGCCTGCTCTATCCAGAGCTACAATTTACAGAATGGTTTAACGATCAGAAAACTCTTGGATTAATTGCTGCTTTTTGTACTGTATTAAACCTATTTTATTTTTAAATATGCTTGTAGATTGCCTTGAGGGCTTAGGTGAAAGCCGATTCATAATCTTATAAAATAATGCTTATTAATAATATTCATATTGCCTCGCTCTAATCCCAGCTTGCATGCACAGGGAGTCACCCAAGCTCCCTCTGTTTCTCTGCTGTTTTTCTTTTTTTTAAATACAAAATGGGGCATTTGGTACAAATATATCCTGCCAGCTACAGAAGTGAAAAGAGGCTGCCATCACTAGAAAATTGGGAGCCTCCCCCTAGCACCCATCACCTCTCTGTGCTTCATGGTGCCTGGTAGGGCTTTCTTACTACATGCCAATGATGATGGTGGAGGAGGAAATTGGGAGTGGCTGCCTGAGGCTAACCAAGTAGTTGTTCTGTATTATTGCCCAGCGGTCATAGAATCATAGAGTTGGAAGAGACCACAAGGGCCATCCAGTCCAACCCCCTGCCAAGCAGGAAACACCATCAAAGCATTCCTGACAGGTGGCTGTCAAGCCTCTGCTTAAAGACCTCCAAAGAAGGAGACTCCACCACACTCCTTGGCAGCAAATTCCACTGTCGAACAGCTCTTACTGTCAGGAAGTTCTTTCTAATGTTTAGGTGGAATCTTCTTTCTTGTAGTTTGAATCCATTGCTCCGTGTCCGCTTCTCTGGAGCAGCAGAAAACAACCTTTCTCCCTCCTCTATATGACATCCTTTTAAATCTTTGAACATGGCTATCATATCACCCCTTAACCTTCTCTTCTCCAGACTAAACATACCCAGCTCCCTAAGCCGTTCCTCATAAGGCATCGTTTCCAGGCCTTTGACCATTTTGGTTGCCCTCCTCTGGACACGTTCCAGCTTATCAGTATCCTTCTTGAACTCTGGTGCCCAGAACTGGACACAGTATTCCAGGTGAGGTCTGACCAGAGCGGAATACAGTGGTACTATTACTTCCCTTGATCTAGATGCTATACTCCTATTGATGCAGCCCAGAATTGCATTGGCTTTTTTAGCTGCTGCATCACACTGTTGACTCATGTCAAGTTTGTGGTCTACCAAGACTCCTAGATCCTTTTCACATGTACTGCTCTCAAGCCAGGTGTCACCCATCCTGTATTTGTGCCTTTCATTTTGTTTGCCCAAGTGTAGTACTTTACATTTCTCCCTGTTAAAATTCATCCTGTTTGCCTTGGCCCAGTTCTCTAATCTGTTAAGGTCATTTTGAAGTGTGATCCTGTCCTCTGGGGTATTAGCCACCCCTCCCAATTTGGTGTCATCTGCAAACTTGATCAGGATGCCCTCAAGCCCATCATCCAAGTCATTGATAAAGATGTTGAATAAGACTGGGCCCAAGACAGAACCCTGTGGCACCCCACTAGTCACTTCTCTCCAGTCACAAATCAGCCTCCCATGAAGTAAGTGGGACAGGAGTTGCTAATTTTGGCCATGATGCAAAGTAGCAAATAGAATTCTGCTACTGCTTCAGGGGCAATGAGACTTCATTACTGTCCCGCCTGTTTCCAGGTCTTGAGAAAGGACACCCAGTGTTCCAATCCTTCCTCTTGTTACTCGGAAGGACTATTTCCGAACTGATTTTTTTTTTTTTTACCTCCCACCACCCCTTTTGTGAAATTGTATACGTCAGGCAGAGAGAGTAAAGCCCTAACATCTTTTCCAATGCTACATATGCGGATCCTTTCCTTCCTGTTGTTCTTTCCCTCCCTCCCTCCCATTTATTATTTCCGCATTTGTCAACCCAGGCATGTGATTTTAGTCCTCTCTTGGCAATGGAGTCATCCTGTTTTCAAAGAAAGTGCCAAATGTTTCTGATGTCATCCTGGGGGGGAGGGGGTATGGATGAGAGGTGGAAAAACTTAATCACTCGGTAAGGAACAAATACAACCGGTTAGCCACAGCCATGGAGATGAGCAAGCGGCAACTTTTCCAATACAAAACATGACGTACAAAGTCGCACTTGCTTTGGTATGAGCTGCCTCGACTGGCATACGCCACCTCAAAGAGCGGAGCACGTCGTCTGGATTCAGTAGCATAGTTTCTGCCCATATGCTGGGCAAAAATGGAAATTGACCGAAAGGGCAGGTGGGGAATTGTTAGGAAAATATCTCAGCTGACTAGCAACATCTCAGCTGAAATGGAAGAAGCTGACCAAGTTTTCCTGTCTGATGAAGAAGTCTCTGCTCTAAGTGTCCATTCTGTATTGTTTTTAAAATTCTTCCTCTGGGTTGTGTGTGTGTGTGAGAGTGTGTGTAGTTTTGTAACTTTCTTCTTTTAATACTTTGTTGGGAGCTGCCTGGGGCAACCCAATCAGATGGGTGGTATATAAATAACATGGTAAATAACAAGGGAGTGGGTGGCGCTGTGGTCTAAACCACGGAGCTTCTTGAGCTTGCCGATCGGAAGGTTGGCAGTTCGAATCCACACGACGGGGTGAGCTCCCGTTTCTCTGTCCCAGCTGGAGCCAGTGTAGTGTAGTGGTTAAGAGTGGTAGACTCATAATCTGGTGAACTGGGTTCGCGTCTCCGCTCCTCCACATGCAGCTGCTGGGTGACCTTGAGCTAGTCACACTTCTTTGAAGTCTCTCAGCCCCACTCACCTCACAGAGTGTTTGTTGTGGGGGAGGAAGGGAAAGGAGAATTTAGCCGCTTTGAGACTCCTTCGGGTAGTGATAAAGCGGGATATCAAATCCAAACTCTTCTTCTTCTGTCAGCAGTTCAAAAGCACTAGGTAAATAGGTACGGTTGCAGCAGGAAGGTAAACGGCATTTCCATGAGCTCTGGCTTCCGTCACAGTCCTCCATGCACCAATAGCAGTTTAGCCATGCTGGCCACATGACTCGGAAAGCTGTCTATGGACAAATGCCAACTCCCTTGGCCTGAAAATCGAGATGAGGGCCACACCCCATAGGTGTCTTTGACTGGACTTAACCATCCAGGGGTCCTTTACCTTTACCTTTTTACGTTATATAAATAACAAGAAAATAACAATGGATTTTATTGTTATATTTTCTTGGGACATATGTGAAAGGCAATTATTAAACAACAACAATAAGACACTACTGTCATAGGATATTGCAAGTTTCTTTGTGTTGCTTTTGCAAAAAATTCCATGCATTTGTAGGGTGTTGAATTGTTTTCAGTATATTTATATCTCTCTGGCTTATGGTGCTTGAATCTACACTTCTGTCTAGATTGTTGAGGGAAAAGTTGAGTGTGTTGTGTGCTGCCAGCCATCCCTTCTTTAGGTGGGGGTCATAAGGCTGTCCAATATAGGGTGCTGTCCAAGGTGAATGAGATGGCTGACTCTCCCAGTTCTACTGCCAGAAGCCAACTGGCTGGATGCTGAATTAGACATCACACTGATGGTGGGATAGCATCCTCCAAAGCATCAGAGATAGCAGAGAACATTAGGGGGCCCAGGAGAGGTCATGTAGCAACAGAGGGGGGTGACTGGGGGCTTGGGGTAAGGATGTTCTGGTTTGTCTGTGCAGACAGGTAGCACATGTCAAGGTTGTATAGTTATATACTCTCCTGGGCTGTGGGTGAGATTTGGCTGCCCATAAATCGTGTGTGGACTATTCCTGTCTGGGGACAGAAATCTGTAATCAGTCTTTCCTGGGTACTTTATTCGCTTGCAAATGGTGTGACTGAGCTTGGGTGACCACCATTATAGGGTATCCCGTCCACCTCCCCCTTCTCCCAAAACAGACAACAGTCAGTGTGCCTGTAGGTAGAAGTTCAAAGTCAAAAGGGAGAAAAGGGGAACGAAACCGCTTCCTGAATTATCTCTCCCTTGTGGTCATACCTTCAAGGTTTCGGGGGCTTAGGGGGAACAGGTAGGAGCTGCTGCCACCCTTGAACATCTATTACCTGAGGCAGTTGTATCCACTCTGCCTAACAGTAGAGCCAGCCCTGTTGAGACTCCTTTTTTAATTTGAAAGAGCAGTGAGCATTTTAGCTGCTGTGAGGTATATCTTCTAAGACCCTTCTTTTCCTCCCTTTGCCTGACCACCAGCGACCTTTGCTTCTCCCCACCACTCACTCTGTTTTTTGTTAAGTGCCGCCAGCAGTCAGTGTGCAGACAGTGTGTCAGTGGAGAGGCTCCGATGGGGAGCAAATGTCTGTGGCCCATTGAGCTTTTGAAACCTGAGAGCCGGAACAGCAAAAAGCAGGGCTCTCCCTGTCCTAGCATTCTGCCAAAAGCGTGACATTCAGCCAAGATGAAGTTGGAAGGCTTCCATTTTGCATGGCTCAGTGCAGCTTGCTGGGAACTCCCAGACACAGAGTATTAAAATTGCCAGGAGATATTTCAGTTTAGTTCTTGTCCTCTCCTGGAAAATACTCATGATGTCAGCCATCCATTGTGAGCCTTTCCAAATGATAATACACACACACACACACACACACACTTTTCTCTTGGAATTATACCACAACCCAGAACTACTTGTTTGATATATAATCAAAGGAGGTAGTAGCCTTTCTGCACTGGGGAAATAAACAATAGTCAATAGACCATCTGGGTACTCTGGTAATTTCCTGAGGGGCCAATGTGGGCAGAGCTGTTGTGCCACCATCTGCATGATTCACAGGGAGACTAGAAGGTGGTGCCCATCTGTCTAGTTGGATGAGAATGTGAGCACTTGGGAATAGAAGTCAAGGGCTAGCACAGTGTTTTCCAAACTCGGGTCTCCAGCTGGTGGGAACTACAGTTCCCATCATCCTTAGCTAGCAGGACCAGTGGTCAAGGATGAAGGAAGTTGCTGGAGACCCGAGTTTGGGAAACACTGGGCTAGTGGGAGGGTCCTGTTGACTCATTGAGAGCCAAGTGATGGCCAAATGATGGGGAAGAAGTGGAGCATCAGCCTATCTTAAGAGAATGGAGGTAAATGTGTTTGGATTTCTCTCATACATACACACATTTCAGCATGCCTAGAGTGGAAGGGTGGACCATGAGGAAGACCCCTGGGAGGCATGGTTTCTTCTTCAACACTTCCTCTTCTCCATGTCTTCTTCTTGAGCTAGTCCCAGGTTTCCCAAACTTGGGTCTCCAGCTGTTGTTGGACTACAACCCCCATCATCCTTGACCACTGGTCCTGCAAGCTAGGGATGGTGGGAACTGTAGTCCCAAAACAGCTAGAGACCCAAGTTTGGGAAACACTGAGCTAGTCCAAGATGGGAGGGAGAGGCCCAGCCCATGGATAATGCAGATGGGGTGAGACCAGACTGAGACCAGACTGTCTTCTGGGTTTCTGGGTTTTTTCCTGTTGTTATTCTGTCTCTCACAGCTACAATAAACCTACCATTAAAATTATGGACTGGTCATTTCTTTGTCAGAGGGCAAACAGGCAAATTTAGCAGGGGATCAAATACTTTCTTGCCTCACTGTAAGTGCAATTAAATAAATAAATGCAGCATGCATAATGTACACAGATTGCAATGCTCCAAGATGTGCATCAGAAGAAAGAAGACAGAGACAATTTTAAAGGCAGGATACCAGAAAATTGAGAAGTGTGTGCATGTTAGCAAAATGTTAATGTCACATTGCAAAGGGGTGTGTGGGAGTCTCTTGAACAAGTGCAATGTATCTTTGAAGCTCAGAAGAATGTGAACTGTGTATTCAAAAGGTTGCCATGGTAAGCATGCTGTATTTGATATTTCCCCCCATTTAAAAACCCGAAACACTATAGTCTGCAATCACATCAGTCTTTGTAATTTACCGTTATATAAAAATCTACAGCTCCCAGCTTCCTTTCACTGTTCATTTGTTCCTCAGTTCTGGCAACAAACTTGTCTGTTTCTGTCCTTTGTAGCTGAATATGGATGCTATTCAAAACAGGAAAGGAACAGAAAACAATGGCAAAATTTGCACAGTGACATGAATGCCATGCTACATGATCCTAAAGGTTCAGCATAATTTGAGATGTTATTGTAGCCAAGAATTGTGATTGCAGCAGAAATTATGCCGAATGGATTTGTCTTTCTTTTCTTTCTTTCTTTCTTTCTTTCTTTCTTTCTTTCTTTCTTTTGTAGCTCTGCATCTCACTTCTGATCATTTTATATGCACTGAGCCACCTTAGATTCTCACTGTTTCCCACACTACAGTTTAAAAGAGAGACAATGATGTGTAGTGGTTAGTGTGTTGGACTAGGACCTGGGAAACCAGGGGTCAAAACCTCTCTCAGCTATCAAGCTTACCAGGTGAGCTTGGGGCCCATGAATAGTCTCTTAGTCTCAGCTACCTTATGAGGTCGTTGTAAAGATAAAAATAGGGGGTGGGAGAGAACCATGTATGCCACCTTGAGCTCCTTAGAGTAAAGATGGAATAGAAATGTAATGAATAAATAAGATAAAGGTGAAAAAGTGCTGTTATGTTGCTGAAAGCAAATATTAAAGCAAATATTAGCATCTTGCCATCACACCCAAAGACGACTCAGGACACCATAATGATGGGGAAAATTGTTATATTTATTCAACTTATAACATTTTAGAGTAGCTCAAATCAAACAGATTAACTGGGGGGGAACATAGTCTGGGTGGGAAAGTTCCCTAAAACAGGAGGAATCGGCTTCCTTACCCACTTCTGGGCACATCCTATGGCACCGTTGCAAACGATTGGAAGAAATTGTTTCTCCTTACAATGAGAGTCTTGGATAAGGAACTTAACCAGCATACTATAGCCCAGCCTGTCCGGTGTTCACCCAGATGTGCAGGCCAATCTTAAATGGGCACCCCGGGGTCTCAAAGCCAAGCTGGCATTGGGTGACCCAATAGTGCCCCAGCCCAGTAATGCCACAGATATTACCACACCATGTAGAATCATACAGTTGTAAAGTTGGAAGGGACTCCAAGAGTCACTCTGGTCCAGCCTCCTGCAATGCAGGAATCTCAGCTAAAGCATCCATGACAGATGGCCATGCAAGTTCTGCTTTGAAACCTCCAAGGAAGGAGAGTCCACCACCTCTTGTGGGAGTCTGTTCCACTGTCGAGCAGCTCTTACTATCAGAAAGTTCTTCCTGATGTTTAGTTGGACTCTCCTTTCTTGTAACTTGACATGAATCACATCTTGTGATTCGCTTTCCTGCCTGGACTGACAGCCAATTCAACCAATCAAAAATTGCACTCCAGAACACAGACCTCCTGGCAGAATGAAGTAAGGAGAATCCTGAGGCCAACATGGGGCTCCCCTGGAAAAAAAAATCATGCTCAGCTCGTGGAAATGGGTAACTAGCAAAGCATAGGGAGAGAGGAATCGTGCAAAGAGGAAAGTATGGGGTGGAGCCAGTTATTTAAGCCAGGCTAACTCCCCTTACATTACTGGCCCACCTGGGCCCTTCAAGTTATTGTCTACTCTTCCCCCAGACAATACCAACCCAACTCTTCTACTTGGGGGGGAGGTTAGGGTGTGGCAAAGTCACCCCCATTAATTTGGGGGTGGCAAGGTTTAACGTCACAATGCCAGGCACTGTTTCATTAATAGATTTGAGCAGTGTACTGCTGGTTAACCTATGTAGCCAAGCTGGTGGTCAATTTGTGTCTATCTACTGTTCGAATCAGGGCACCCAGGTGGCGCTGTGGGTTAAACCACAGAGCCTAGGGCTTGCTGATCAGAAGGTCGGCGGTTCGAATCCCTGCGATGGAGTGAGCGCCCGTTGCTCGGTCTCAGCTCCTGCCCACCTAGCAGTTCGAAAGCACATCAAAGTGCAAGTAGATAAATAGGAACCACTCTGGTGGGAAGGTAAACGGCATTTCCGTGCGCTGCTCTGGTTTGCCAGAAGTGGCTTTGTCATGCTGGCCACATGACCTGGAAGCTGTACGCCGGCTCTCGGCCAATAAAGCGAGATGAGCGCTGCAACCCCAGAGTCGGACACGACTGGACCTAATGGTCAGGGGTCCCTTTACCTTTACCTTTACTGTTTGAATCATAGGATTGCAGCATTGGAAGGGACCATGAGGTCCAACTCCCTGCAATTCAGGAATCTTTTGCCCAACGTGGGGCTTAAACCCATGGCCCTGAGATTAAAAGTCTCATGCTCAATGCATTGTGCAGAGTGTTTTTTTTCAATAAGAATCCTATCCTAGAACCAAATACCTTCATCTGTTCAGGGACTGTATGGTTGAGCTTACGGATTCGTAGACCTTTGTGGGTTTTATATGTGTGAATCTTCTGGCAGGAAGAGTGCATCTGCGCATTATGTGCTGTAATCATGCCTACTTTTAAATAAGTGATGTCTATATTAGTTTTCATTAGTGGTACTATCAAGGCCCTTTGATGGTTGTGGTGTGCATTTCGAAGCGTTTGAATATGCTCACTGCCAAGAGAGAATTTTTTATGAGATAGTTCTGGTCCATTGCTGTCAATGTAAAATGCTGCCCTAATGTCTCTATTAAGAGAAAAGATCAATTGCCAAAAGGTCTGTTAATGGAAGACCTAGCACATAACAATGTCCCTGTCTGAACTGTACTTGCAAGGGATTGAGAATCCGTTTAATTATTCGTGCTTGTTTAAAAATAAAAAAGTACTGCTATGCCAATATATAAAGATAAAATGTGCACCACACTGACCACTTTGATCTGCAGAATGGGCAGTGTTACAGATGCCAAATAATGCTTATTCTGAATTTTGGAACTCTCCGTCTATTGATATCAGGCAGGTGCCTTTTCAGCACTTGTTCATAACATTGTTGTTCAGGTAAGTCTACCCAGACATGCAGATGTTAACATGTTTTAATATCTTTTTATTTTACCACTGATTTTACTGATCTTTTAAATGCTATGGTCTTCAGGGTAGCACAAGAATACGACGATATGTCCCCTTGCAAAAGAACAAGGGCCAGTGGCATAACAAGGGCAGGTGGAAAATTCTTCTCTCTCTCTCTCTCTCTCTCTCTCTCTCTCTCTCTCTCTCTCACACACACACACACACACACACACACACACACACCACATTGAAATTATTAAAAGAAGGAAAAATATGATACTTACAGTTGCAAGTGTTATTTTCTGGTTTATTTACTTAACATTGTGAGCATAAGCACTTAAAACATTTTTTTCGCAATTCTTGGCATTTTGTCTCTCCCCCCCCCCAGTGATGATACCTGGGGTGGCCCACACCCACCACACAACACCCCTTCCTACGCCACTGACAAGGGCTTGACTTCAATGCATCAACTGCCCAAGGAGCTGGTGCTCCCTCAAACAGCTGCATGGTTCAGGAAGGCCATTGCACCACTAGGGCAGGGCAGAAGCAGTCAGTGAGGAGGCTCGTCTACCTCCTGGCAGCAGAATCACTGTCACTAACCAGGAGGCGTGAGGTGGCAGGGAGGTTGGTGCTGTGTGTTGGTGTTTGGTAAATATATTGCAGCGGTGTGCAGAAAGAAATAGTCTGCTAAGGCTGCTAGTTGAAAGGGATAAAGAGAACTTAAAGCTTATTACTCATACCAAAGCCGCTTTGAGTATTGGCTTTGCAAGTGGCCAAAATGGAGTTAAGAGGTAGGTACACACACACACACACACACACACACACACACACACACACCTATTATTAACTTGGAGAAGAAGCAAGGGGTAAAGCCTTAAAACAAAGTGATCTACTTTGCCAACAATTAGTTAAGGAAGAATTGGCAAAGGAAAACTAGGGCTGGATCGACACCAACCTGTTTAACATTATTAGAACGATATTAGAACATGTCATTCTGAAACCTCACAGGGCATACTTGTTAATTAAAACATTTTTTACCTTGGCTCCCTGCCCCCCCCGGTCAAAACACTGTCTCCCTTCTTCTGGTTGTTGGTTTCTCTGCTGCACCCTCTGGTGTCACAAATTTAAGAACGTTTTATGAACGATAAAAGTAGGATGTCTTGTGTCCATATACATTGTGTTAAAAACATGAGTGTAGATCTGCCCTGGGTTGCATTTCTGTCTATCACCACTAGGGGTGCCAACTTGAATAAAATATTTGGGGGGGTAGATAAGCTCCGCCACACATAATTGATCACATGACGGGGTGCACCCACACCATTTTAATGGCAATGCCCATCAACTTGGGGGGGCAACCCCTCAAATATTTTATGGGGGGAGCCGAAGGGACCTTGGTCCCTAGCAGTTGGCTCCTATAATCACCACCACTCCAGTTAAGGTGACTTATTGCCAGTGTTGTGGTGTGGATAATAAGTTTTAATCTTAGGTAAGTAGCTATTGGACTGCCTTCTTAGTCTTCACTCAGACAAACTGATTGGTATTAGGGGAAAGCCTTCTCGGTTTCTTTTGTAAGAGTAAAGTATTACTTTGAACTCCAGTATGCGTGCGTGCCCTTCTGAAGAGAGGTGAGGAACCTACCTCACAACAACAGCAGCAGCAGCAGCAGCAGCAGCAGGAATGGCAGCAGGGAAAGGGGGACGGTGGATGGGTGGAGTTTTCCTAGCATCAATAAACTGGCAAAGTTCCCCACCACCTTTAAGATGCACTTGCAAAATCTGTCTAATCAGCTCAGCAAATCTGTGCCTACCATATTTAATGTAAATTGCTGGAAATAAAAATACAGGTACACATTATTAGAGCAGTTACCATGGAGACAGGAAGAAGGTTACAAAAAAGAGAGAATTCTCTGATGAACTGGAAGAAAATACTACTTTATGTCATTATCTTTTAAGTGCGTCTTGTGTGTCATCTTAACTGTTTGGAACAAGCACTCTGGAACCAACATTGTAACAATCCGTGCTTAAGGAATGTTTCTGTTACTCAGTTCACCTGAGTAGGCTGTAGATCATAAGAATACTATTTTTAAAAAAACGAAAATCCAAGCAAGAATGGAGACCAGTTATTCATTTCAAAATGCAGAAGGAGTAGTATCTTAAAAGGATTTGAGTGTGACTATTTCACATAAATCTGAAGAGGGATGGGAATGACTTCCTTATGAGCTCTCTTTTCTAGTGGTCACGGTGTACATTTGTGAACAACACAACCATGGACATGAGAACACCAGAAGCTGTCTAAAACCAGGCCAGGCTCTTTGCCCATCTAACCCTGCATAATCTACTCCGTCTTTCAGTGGTTCTTGAAGATTTCCAATCACTTCCTATCAACCCTTTTAACTAGAGTTGCCTGGAATTGAACCTGGGACTTTCTCCATGCAAAACATGTCTCTACCGTTGTGTGTGATCCTGATCACATAGCTCTTTTGTATACAATTCTCCCTCCCTCCCTCCCTCCCTCTCTCTCTCCCTCTCCCTCTCTCTCTCTCTCTCCAGACTGGCAACTGGATGAAAAAGTATTTTGTGACTGTCTCCACCCACCTGTCTTCTGTATATTCCCAGACTTCAACACTGTAGAGAATGGGGACATTGGGGATAACAGATCCATTACTTTTTTCAGAGCAAAAGCGATGGTGTCATTTGCTGAAGTTGCAGGATAACTGACCTGCATTCCTTGCTCTGGCAACGGAATGAGGTGACAACAAGACGTTCACAAGTTTGTTTGTGCCAGGTTAGCCAAAAGCAGGGATAGGGGATCTGTGACCCTGTTATGTACTGAGCTGAATAGGATCCAGAATGCAGCAGTCTGATTGGCGAAGTAGCTTCCCAGGTGTGCATGAAGTCGGTCTGAATGTTGAGAAAGCTCATTCTTGTGCTACTTTCCAAAATGCCAAGCCTTTTTTTCTTGAGACAGCGGCAGGATTTTGCAGATGTTGCAGCAAGAAAGCTGGTGGTGCTCTGCAGCCGAATTTGATGCGTTCCGGTCATCTTTGTTAATTTCTAGCTTGTGAACTTGCTGCATGTGCTTCTCTGGGATTTCCTAGTGTTCTGAGGACCTCTGTTGGTTTGCAGACATCATGGTCCATACATAGTCAGCTGGCCACAAAATGCTTGGCCTTCTCTGTCAAATTTGAAGCTTCAGAGCCTTGAAGGATAAGCCAAAGTTGAATTGTTTAATTGTTACAGCTTTAGAAGGAGAGCAACACAGGCATTCTATCTGAGCACCCACAATCCCATTAATAATAATAATAATAATAATAATAATAATAATAATAATAATAATAATAATAATTTATTATTTCTACCCCGCCCATCTGGCTGGGTTTCCCCAGCCACTCTGGGTGGCTTCCAACAGAATATTAAAATACAATAATCTATTAAACATTAAAAGCTTCCCTAAACAGGGCTGCCTTCAGATGTCTTCTAAAAGTCTGGTAGTTGTTTTTCTCTTTGACATCTGGTTGTTTCTCTTTCTGCTCACCTTTAAATTGGCATATATTTAAACCAAAGAAATCTTTCTGCAGTAAACTAAAATGTCAGGGAACTATCTATATACCTATATCTATATATCAAGTGTATATCATTATCATGTGCATCAAATAAAGTGTAATTAAATAAGCAGCCTATCATTCTCCATCAACAACCAGGCCATTTCAAAGTCTAAAGGAACAGCTTATTCAAACAAAGTTTATTTTAATCCTACTCTTCTCTCAGGACCTCAGAGGATCTAAGGACCTCATGCATGCTTCTCTGTCCTCTCCCCATCCTCACAGCAATCCTATAATATAGAGTAAGCTTGAACCATTGGCCCAAGATCACCAAGTGAGTTCATAGTTGAGTGAGGATTTGAACTCAGGTCTCATGCATTGCAATCTAGCACTCAATCCATTATATCACACTAGATTTCAAATTGCTGGTTTCATGTCAGTAATATTGTTACATAGCTTATGAAACGTCTAATTAGGAAAATGTGGGTCACATATCTATGAACATTCCTTAGAATTTGCTTATCTGAAGGAACGAATCAGTAGCTATCAATATAACTGAGAGATTGCTCATTATAATTTATCCTGGCCTGAGGAACCCCCAACACTTGTGACTAATCAGGCATTCAGGTATAGGGGGAACAGTTTATATGATTTTCTTGCCAGAAAGATATATAAAGAAAGCCTGACCAATTTAAAGTTTATCATAGTTTAAAACAAATCAGATTAAAATGGCTTTCTACCAGTTCTCTCTCTTGTGTATATAATGCATGGTTTGTTTGGGAACAAAACACTCAGTAAACTACTTAAGTATTTTTTTTTTTTTTAGACAACATGTCTTACAAAATTTGACATATTTCATTGTTTTGGGTTCTAACTAGAAGTTTTATAAATACATTAATTTTAGTATTTAAAAGTTAAAGGTCATCAGAAATATTATTTTACTGGTGTAATCTCTGTATATACTGTGCCTAAGTAAACAATCACAAATAAGATTAATGGTGCTCTCGTAGCCTAGATTGAGCATCCACATCTAAATTTCTTTGCAGTCAGTGGCGGTGTGTGACGTGAGATTTCAGAGTTAGTAACAGTTTTAAATTACGTTTTTGAACTAAGAGAGGAGAGTTTAAAGTACACAGAGAATGATTTGTTCCTGCAACCTTATCCAACTTTTTTAAATGTTTGAGTACTTTGTTTGATCTTTTAGCAAATCTGTTACTCTTGCTTTGGACAATTCATTTGCCTTTCTCCCAGTATCTATTTATGAAGGAAAAACTATTTCTCTTAAACCAGTTATAGTGGGAAGGGATCAAACGCGAAACCAAAGAGAAAAGACTTCAAGGGTACACAGAGAGCGGCTTATTGGCTCAACTTCTTTCACATCTATTGACTCTTCTGAGTTATTCTGAGATAGTGTAGAGGAGCTAAAACAGTTCTCCTTCTGGGGGAAAAACCGCTCTGAAATATGTTGAGCCAATAAACTAGAGATGGGGAACCTACAGCCCTCCAGAAGCTGCTCAGGAGTCAACTCCTAGGGGCCATGGGGGCTTTGCCCCTCCCCACAATAAAATAGTTGAGGGGCCAGGCCCCCACAAAGTTGATGGGCATTGCCATTCAAACAGTGTGTGTGCACTGTGTCATGTGATCGTTTATGGGGCGGGGCTTACCTGGGCCCCCACAATATTTTATTGAAGTTGGCACCCCTGAAAAGCTATAAGAATATAACACCCATTACCTTTGACCATCGGCCATGCTTGCTGGGGTTGATGGGAGTTGTAGTCCTACTTGCATGGTATTTGTTAGTCAGCGGGCGGGAGGGAGATAATTTGCATATTGTAATCTTTTTAAAAAGAAACCCTGATTGTTACACTCTCTGAATTAAGAACAGTGCAACATGATTTCCTTCCACACAGGCAACAGATTTGGGGGGGGGGGGAGAGATAGATGTAGGAAGAATAGTATTTAACAATTTAAATTAACATCTTGCCACTAGAGAACAGGTTACAATTAGCCAATAACAGGGAAACTTAATGAGTGATACTTTTATAGTTTAACATAGTGGTAGCTTATAAATACAATTATTTGCCCCATTTGCTTATCATTTCCCCTTCTTCCCGATGGAGTTTTTATGCAAAGTCCCATGACACTAATCACAGATAGTCTGAGGAATTCCACTTCAAAAAACAGAATACAGTGGTTTAATTTATTTATTTTTACAGTTGTAGATAGAACCAAGACTCTTTTACAGTTCCACACTCCTAAAACCGTGTTGGCGTATGCTTGATCTGACCAAACAAAAGCAGATTTCATTTATTTCAGGTGCAGAAAGTTAAACATGTGCTTTCCTAGTCCACTGAGTCCTGGAACTGTTTAACTTTGGTGAGACCTTATCCATAATGTTTTCATGGGATTTGGAAACCTAACATTACTAAAGAGTAAATCACAACAGCTCTATTCTGCTGCAGAAGATGGAAACACAATTTTTCCCACATGGTATGAATCCACCTTTAATTTGAGTACAGCCCAATTGAACCACACAGGCCTACCCAGTGTGGTCAGTTATTCAGAATGGTGTTCTTTTGAATGAACCTCTAAGAATACTGGTTAGAGACAAGGAGTATGAAGGACTTTTACTAGATGTCAGTGGGTAATGCACAAGTTCGGACAGACCTTGACAAGCTCCACCTAGCAGACTGAAAGAAATTTCCTGACAAGTTGGCAAAACCTGACAGAACTCAGGCTTTGAGAGATAATAATATATTCACCTTTATGCCTAGCTGCACATCTCTGCTTAGAGTTTTAAAATTGCAAAAAGGTTCCAACTGCTGCAGTTCTGTGCACACTTACCCGTAAATAAGATTCACTAAACACACCTTATCTCCAGGTAAACATTTATTGAGTTCAGTGCTGTTATAACCTTCCTCTAATGATGTGCACAGTCAATTTCCCCTTTCAACTTCACAACATACCTTGGTTACACAGCAAAATAACGAATGGCCCAAGGTTAGCTAGTAAGCCTCACAGCTGAGTGGGGAACTTAACCACTACCCCACACTAACCCCTTGCATATGGTCACACTATAAGGCTAAAATCTTGTCTCTACATGGATGGTGTTAAGTCTAATTGAATTCCATGATACACATGCAGGGGGTCAGGATGCACACAGCCTGATAAATATTACCTCAATAAATTTCCACTGAGATGCATCAACAAATTATCGCTTATATATTTTTATACAGCTTTTGGTAGCACTGAATCCTGGGCCGCTGGGGTTGGGTGGCCAGAGGATTGTTTGGCCTGGGGTGGGGGCTCAAATTCAGGGATTTGTTAATTTTTTAAGCATTTGATAACATGTTCCCCTCTTTATTTTCGACTCTCTTGGGCACAGGAATCTAATCCCAATTATCTACAATTTATTTCTGTTTAACCCGCAAGAAAGAAGGGCTTTTTCGCTGGCTAGGTTCAATTCTAATCCCTCTAACCTCCTCTGGGGTAGGTTCGTGGGGACGGCAGAAGGAGATAGGATCTGCCCATGTGATGCCCACCTGGTGGAAACTCTAGCTCACGTGGTCCTCAAATGCAAAATGTATGATGATCTCTGCCCACAATACCTAGACCAACTATGTATCCCAAAATGGAAACCGGAGATAGAGGCTATATGCTTCCTATTACAGGGGAGAGACCAGGAGCTCACCAAAACAGTAGCTAAGTTCCTCTTGATCTTTTGCCGCCAAGTACAAGTAGATAAATAGGGACCGCTCCAGCGGGAAGGTAAACGGCGTTTCCGTGCACTGCTCTGGTTCGCCAGAAGCAGCTTTGTCATGCTGGCCACATGACCCGGAGGCTGTCTTCGGACAAACGCCGGCTCCCTCGGCCTATAGAGCAAGATGAGCACGCAACCCCAGAGTCGGACACGACTGGACCTGATGGTCAGGGGTCCTGCCCTTGTTTGGAGATCCACAGAGGTGAAATAGATTACTGGTCTCCTTTTCCCTTTGGCAAGTGACTGTACTGATGATATGGCGACGAGATCGTACTGGCCTATTTATTTTGAATGATGCCAATAAAGGTTTTGATACGGATACTGATAAATTTTGCATTTGGTACATTTTTGTTTTTATGAGCATCGGACCATATTGTGACAACCTCTGTCAGCTTAGAGCTCCAAATTTAAGCAAATAAGAAATGTGATTTGGTAAAATACTTTAATTAATTTGGGGAGGGGGTTAATCAATACAGGTTTTGTCATATGTTTAATATCAATATAATATCTCAACCCCTCCTTTTAAAATGTCACATTTTATTTCCATGCATCATCTTTTTTTTTTTTTTTTTAGTTTTATTATGTCTAGGGGCCTCAAAAGCAATGATAATGAAGGCATGTAGAGATTATAGTTGCACAGCCAGAATTCTGCAGGTTCCTGTATACAGGACTAATATTTGCATTGACTATATTAGCCTTCACCAGCTGTGCTCACTGAGGCTGATAGTTCAAAACACCTGAAGAGCACCAGGTGAGCAAAAGCTATGCTATGCATAAGACAAATAGAAAAGGTATTCGACTAAAGTTTACTCAGAGTAGACCTATTTAAATTAATGGACCTAGTTTATCCATGTTCATTCATTTCAATGGGTCTCCTTGTGGTCTACTCAACCCAGGGGCAGGATAGCTTTTAGATTAAAAGAAATAAATAATAATAATGCATTGGTTGAAATATTTATACACCACCTTTCCATTATTCAAAGCAGTTTACAACCAATCATAAAAAGGCAAGCAAAACAACAGTAAGCAGCAATCCAAATTAAACAGCCACGGGAAGAGTTTAATAGCATGCCAACTACCAACAGGGAACATCTGGGTTAAATGACATTTCAGCAACACACATAATCGTAATGATACATATTCTTGCTTCACGCACCACGGCTCCTAATGAAAGGAAGCGTCGAGCAGTTCCTTCTCTAATGATCTTCTGGGTCTGTGGGAGGGCAGCGGGCAGAGATACTACAAATGATCTTTGGCATGTCGTACCGCTTGGTTCCCAGTGGCTCATTTCCCAGGCGACAGATCCAGTGAAGGCAGGCATCTGACAGAGTGGTCACACAAGGCTCTTGCAAGTGAGGTACTGTCTGGAACACCTGGAATATCACACCTCTCAGAAACTGGGTTGCTGTGCAACAATATGTGGTGCAGTTTTTACTTGATGTATGTCAAAATCTGCTTTGGAACTAAGCATGGTTTCCATATTCCACCAAGCCTCTATCTATCTATCTATCTATCTATCTATCTATCTATCTATCTATCTATCTACCTACTGTATCTATCTATCTATCTATCTATCTATTTATTTACGTAGCAAAATTTATATACCACTTGATTGTAGTAAAACCTCTAAGCTGTTTACAAGAAACTTGTAGACAAGACAATTCTAGTCTACATATGCAGAGATGTGATTGATGGTTCAATAAAGTGTGCACATAATTTGATGCAGATTACAAGGTTCACAATTTGTAGAAACCAGGCCTTGATTTTTAGTTAATCTGGTACTGTGAGTGCTTTCATAATCGATTTACTCCGTCTCTGTGCAAGCTCAGGCCTCGAACTGTGCTAACAAATTGCTGAGTTTCTGACAGAACTTTGGAAGCACAACTAGCCAAAAACCTATTGCAATTAAGTAAAAGTTCTGATGTAATTGCCAGTAATGCTTATGCAGCAGATCTTAAAATATTGTTAACCACTGCAACCATTGACTTGACCTCCAAGAATGGATGATTACTCCAAAAGACAATGAAGGCTTTTTTTCAAACCAGCCTCTTAAAACAATTACCATATTTTTTCCGTGTATAAGACGAGACTCCAAATTAAGAAAACACCCCTCAGCACTGCCCGTGTATAAGACGAGCCCCAATTTTAAACCTCTTTTTTGGGGTTAAAAAACCTAGTCTTATACACGGAAAAATACAGTATTTACAACAATAACACTCTCCCCTATGTCTAACGGGGGGGGGGGGTATTATATTATATTTGCTAAATATATCTCCTACACATCAAGAAAAAATATAAGAACTGTTTCTTTTACATTTTATCTCATGTAGTAGATATATCATATTTCAATCCACATCTGGCTATTGAGATGTTACACTTAAACATACACCTATTCATTCATTTATTTTAAAGTATTTTACCCTCTCTTTCAACAACACAGTCTTCAAGCTGGCTCTTTTAAGGTTATATTGCCTTTCATAATACTGAACCCAGTGAGATTAGAATATAATCTAAAACAAAACAATAATATAATATATTCAACAAACACATTAAGAGTAATAAATAAATAACATAGACTTAGAGTATGACTTTGAAATAAATGAATGTCCCATTAATTTAGGGTCAGACACAAAAGTTGTTGAGCTTTTCTAGGCAAAGTTGTTGAGTTGGTTATTATTATTATTTTGGCCAAAGTTGTTGAGCTCAAATTTTTTTTGAGGTTTTAGAGCTCTTTTTCCAGAATCGCCAAAAATGTCACTTTGTATGTGGATTGCCATCAGTCCGGATTTTCCTGGACATTTAAGAAATTTCTCCCCGGACGCCGTTCCCGATGGCTCAATCCTGATGTTCGGGAAATTCCAGACGTATGGTATAATTAGGACTATTCACAAATTAAAATAGCAATTAAAACAACAAGGTAAAAACTGCATTCTGGTGTTAAAATGAGAGGTGACTATATTTTGAAAGTACTAATATCATAATATAAGGCTACAATTCAACAACAGTATAGTTTTTGCAACAAAACTAAAATATGCAAATAAAACATGCAGATAGAATTGAATAATAATGATTGGAGCGTGAAGACTACACTAAATTTCCCAGCTTTTAGCAAGGAACAAATTCATGAAAGCCTAGTGGATCAATGCCTAACAGCTATGATTGCTGAAAACAAATATCCAAATTGGATTTCTGACTACTAGATGGTGAGGAGAGGGGAAAAACAGAGATCACTACCATCACCACCAAACCCTGCTTGTGAATTTTCCGCATCACATGGCTGGCTATTATTTGGTACAAAATGTTGAATTCTGTACCAAATAGTCTTTGGTCATTTCACCAATCAGCTTGACCCAAATAGGCCTTGGTGTGATCCACCAAGAAAAGGGCAGATCCAATACATTTAGCTGCCTGAGGCAGAATAGCAGATGATACCCTCCGCCTTCAGCCAAAGTGCAAAGCACTTAAAGCCAGCCAAGATATTCTGGTATCTGAGGTGGAGAATCATACAAGCCATGCCCTGCACCCATAAAAATGCAACAATAACTAGTTAAATAGCTAACAGCTGCCTGAGGAAGAAGCCTCCCTCTACCCAATGGTAGAAATGGCCCGGAGCAAGACATTTTTTATGTTCTTCTGACTTTAGAATATTCCCTATTCTAATATTTCTGAGTAATTTCCTTGAAGGACATGAATCCTTGGGACGTTTCTCACATTTACGCTAATTGCACCCAGAGGAGAGAAGATTTAAAGGTGTTCCAAGTCTGCATCCTATTATAAGGTTATACCTTCAAGGTGTCCTTCAGTTCTTTGCAGAACCACATTTCCCTCATATCTTCCTGTAAGTGTGGGATTTTGAGCTGCTGTGCGCAGCTTGTCAGGTGTCAAAATTTACAGTGTTCTGCTGCTTTTCTCTTCATTTCTGACCCTCTCAACAGAGTTCATTTCTCTTCTATTTCACCTGAGGTGGAACAAGGAAAATGCACAAACAAAAGCATCTCTCCTTCCTCCAAGTCTTTGTATCTTCATAGCTCCCTCTTCCTTTTTGTTTTTGTCTGTTTTCCACACCATTCCAATATGCTTTCCTTTCCGGGACCAGCTATCAATCTTCCTTTGTTGCTGCTTCCCCTTTTCTCCTTGAGGTCCTGTCCTTGCCATCATGCCTTATTTTCCTCTGGACTTCCCGTTCCCAAGGCACATTACAATCTGTCATTTTCTAGCTAAGGGCCATAGTGGGGGGGGGGGGAAGAGTCATTCCAAAGCAGTTTACATAAGCGGGCTCCGTTGCCGGCGGCACTGAATCGAGAAACGAGAAGAATTTTTAAAAAGGTGGCATTTCAGCAGGTCAGATCTTTACTGACAAGAAAATGAGCTATTGAATTTGCAGATTCTGTGTTATACAGCTCGCCCAGCTCTCTCAAACACATGCAATAGCTTTTCATAAATAACCAGGATAAGTGCTGTCAATCCAAGGTCACATCTCAGTACAATTTATACTTTGTGCGTCATATCCTCATCTGAGAGCTCCAATGAAGCAATTTACGACTCTCTCCCCCCCCTCCCAAACATGTTGCTCATGAGCAATATGTCACTGGCAAACCTCCCTTACATAGCTTGAGGCTGGATCAGCTTCTTATCTTATTTTCTGGGGCAAAAAGGCCCAGTGTGTGTGTGTAAGAAAAGCCTACACTTCCAGCATTGCACATGACTGGTGCGTTGCTGAAACCACTTCACTTGTCATATAGACTGGGAGCTGGCTATATGAAACACATTTAATTCCATGATAATGTGGTGGTAGAATGACATGGCAGAACTCTCCTGTGCTGCCTATACCACGTCAGATTGGAAATTGTAGTTTTGAATATTCTTCAACATAAAAACCAGGGCTTTATTTTCAGCCACAACTCACCGGAACTCAGTTCTGGCGCCTCTCAGATTGGAGCCATTGCCATTCTAAAATAGGGTTGCAATATGTCCAGAATTTCCCGGACATAGCTGGGATTCTGCCGTCGTTAGCAGTGTCTGGGCAGGAATCACTGAGATGTCCGGGAAAATCCAGGCATATGTCAACCCATGTCAGCAGTGAAGACAAGCTCAACAACTTTGTGTCACAGTGTTATAATACATTTATAACACTGCATTTTGACTAATGTAGCTGTGGAGAATCGACAGAGCCAGGCCCAGTCATGTAAGGGTTAAATCCTTGTGTCAGTTAGAACTCAGAGGGGCGGGCGCAGCCAGAGTATAAAAACCCCTCCCTGTGGGTTAGAAGTTGGTTGGAAGTTGGGAGAGGGTAGTTAGGAGTTAGGAGTTAGAAAGCGGTGGGAAGGCAGGTAGAGAGAGAGAGCTAAAGAGTCCAAAGGAGATAGCTGGGTCTGAGGATAGGTGGTGTAGCATTGAGAGTGAATCAGCAGACAGGACAATATACTTGTGTGAAACTTGTTGTGATATTTAAGTAGTTAACATCTTAAGGTAATAGGCCGGTATAGGTCATTGGTTATAAGTTTATTGTACACTTTTCTTATCAGCAACCACAAGCATTTGTACCTAAATAAAGCAACTTTTTATTCACAACATCCTTGTCTGTGGTAAAACATCAAGCAGGTACCAGTTGGCAGTCTGGAAGAATTGCAGCTGGGACCCCCCTTGTCATTGGTGCAGTACTCATAGACCGTAAAACGTCCGGGGGTGCTGTACAGGTCTGTAGTGACCGTGACAGTAGCTGAGTCCTAGGATAGGAATATTCCACTTTAAACTGACAGAGAGAACAAATCGTGCTGTTACCCAAAGGACGCTGCATGCCTATGGCTCATAGAAGCATGTGAAAACAGTGCACAATCTTTATTAAAGGATTTCTTTTTAATTTTTAAAATATCTCAACTACAGACTTATATGAAGCATTGCTGATGTCAGATTTTTCTTTTTTTTCCAAATCCACTTTGACTGGAACAAGCAACTATTACAGTTTTCTACAAAACTAGCCTCCGGCTATAGCAATTTTTTTATTAACTGCAGGATATGGTGTGTCAAAGCTTCTGGAGGAATTTGTAGTATATTCACATTTTCCTCTCATAAGTGCTCCAAGTTCTAGCAACTGGATGGGGTGCAAAGGGTCATAAACACACCCAGGAGATACAGAATTTGCTCTAGATTGTATTTTTACAACTTGTTTTTTTCTGCACAACGGTGCCACAAAAATTATTTCTTTGGAAAAATTTCACTAATCCTCATTGTCATTTAGCTTTGTTTGTCTTACAATGAAGGTGTTAATTTGATATTTGTTTGACCCATTGTTATATTTTGTAATTTTTATACATAGCTGTTTTTCCTCTCTATATTTTTATTACTTTGTTTTATTGTTCCCAACCCTGTATTGTTGGCATCCGTCTTTCTCGAGAGACAATGGAGTGTACCTCCGGAGGTCAAGTCAAACCGCTGTGTTATCAGCACTGAACTGATCTCCCCAGGACGCAAACCTTGGCAGTGTGTATGGAGGTCCTGGGGTACCCAGATGACAACCCCCTTCTTGGCCTCGCTGAAGTGGTCCGAAGGACAGCAGAGCAATGCGTTTGGCACCAGCTTGGCTGCAGAACTTGCCGGAAGGAGGTGTACGAGACACCATCCAGCTGTGTTAAGAACTCCACTCCAGAATTTGTGTAGGGTTTACTCCTTAGTCTTTTCTTCTCCCAGAGATATCCCGCAAAGCAGTGGAGGTTTAGGAGCAGTCTTCCTTACTGTACATTCCCCAACCTGGGATTGAAATATTGAATGAAAGTTTATAAATACCTCGTATAAATGAACTATTTCCCTCTTTGTTTTTGGTTGAGTTAGAAATGTATATTTGAATTGCAGTGACTGTTTTCCTGAACTGCCAGAGGTCAAGGGTAGAAATTTGAATCAATCATTTTCTTCAGTCAACATAATTAAAATACCACATAGCCTAGTTCAGTTCAACTGATGGTTCTCCATGTTCTTTCTGTCATGATACAAGTGGGTTTAGAACTGGCAAAAATACAGTTTTCATGACCACAGTATCTGTCAACTGAGCCAACAGGGAGGATCATGTGATTAACCATCTTTCCACAATTAGCTATCTTTCCATCTTGCCTGTTACCTGCTGCTCACAAACCCTCTTGGCTGCTACTCCTGCGCCATTTTTCACTCAGTATTTTCAGGGTACAAAGGTTTTTATGAAAGAGGTTCCCTTTGGGCTCAGCCTTAACAGAAATCAAGTCCCAGCAAAGTTCACCTGCAAAGCAGAAACTGCATATAACTAAAGCCCATCTGAAGCAAAGCAGTTTCCCCTCCTTTATATTTCCTTCTTCCTGTCCAACTACATTTCCTTGAAAGCAGCACTCGAAACCCGTACTATTTTTAATAATATCACAGGTTCTGGCAGTGGCTTTTCACATTACCTTTGGTTTTTAGATATATGTGCCTGGAATACACACCCAGGAGCTTCTCACCTGAACTCCAGTTGGTTGTATTGCTGCTACTTACAGGTAGGTAGCCATGTTGATCTGCCGTAGTCGAAACAAAATAAAAATTTAATTTTTTAAAAAAAAATTCAGTGTATCTGAAGAAGTGTGGATGCACACGAAAGCTCATACCAATAACAAACTTAGTTGGTCTCTAAGGTGCTACTTACAGGAAGTAGAAGGGAGGGGTGAGGTGGTAGGGAGGTTGGTGCAGGGCAAATGCAGTGGCAGGGCCAATCTTCCTTGCGCCTCTGCCTCCCAAAAAGCAGCCATGGTGCAGCTGACTGGAAGCCAGGTGAGTGGCAGGACCCCACGATGCCCTTCACTTGATGTCCCATCAACGATGGAGGGCACTTGTTTATGTATGCAACAACCACGGCTAGAATATTGATAGCCCAAAGATGGAAGACACAGGAAGTACCAACGATAAAGGAGTGGCAGATGAAGATGGTGGAATATGCTGAACTTGCAAAACTGACCAGCAAGGTACGAAACCAGGATGAAGCGAAATTCCAAAGAGAATGGAGTAAGTTCGTTGACTATTTAAGATTGAACCGTGGAAGTTTGAAAACACTAGCGGGACTGGAATAACCCTATGGCATCGTGAAGAAGTTAAAGAAATAAACTGCAGGGAAAGAATGGACTAGAAAAACCCTGCTGACGGGAGGGAGGGAAGTCGCAGCTCGGCAGAGCAAAGATGTATGAGAAATTATTTGTTTTTGATTTGTTAAATTGTTTAATTGGAAAAATAATAAAAATTATTCAACAACAACAACAACAACAACAACAACAACAACAACAACGATGGAGGGCACTTGAAAGTAGAGTTTGGCTTGTGTCTCTTTAAAAACTCAGAAGTGGGGACTCAATCCTTTCCCATCAGATGCTTCTTTCCCATAACTAATTCCACATTTGCCCACCATTCACGCTTGTACTCAGCTGTATTATTTGAGTAAGTAGAAATGAGCAGTGGTGTATTGGAGAAATCGTGTGAGGCAGCACAGCTCCAAGAGTTGTGTTTTTTTTAAGAACAGGATTGTTGATGCCATATGCCCAAGTACCAGGATAATGGATATAGCCTCTTTTCTCTGGCAAGCGAATGAGGTGATAATGAGACTTTAGAGTTTGTTTGTGGCCGATGCTTTCATCTTAACAGTTTATTATGAAATGTGCCCCCACATGGTTACAGCATCAATAGATATGTGCTATCACTACATGGAGGCAGTGCTCTTTTTTTTCTAAAAAAAATGCTTAGGGGTACTGTCATTTTCCTACTCATATTGAAATACTGCCCCTCAATGAGGCCAAATTTAGATTCACAAAATGTTTATGGGTATGTGTCCCCCTGCGTCCCCCAGAAAAAGCACTACATGGAGAGCACATGCTTAAGAAATATTTCTCAGATGAATTTACTAAGGTAAAATGATCAGTATTCATAGGAACTAACAGCCTCAAGGAACTTCCCCTTTGCAAGCCCCATTTATTCTCATGAATTATGTGATAACAGTGTGTTTTGAAGTATTGTTGGAAATGCAACATGAAGGCTGTCATCCTACAACTATTCACACATAGAACATACATAAATATTTACAAGATTTGAGCTCCAAAGTAGGATAGGATATGTGTGTTCTTATTTTATGGAACTATGATAATATCAAGAGAGTTTCCACAATGTATAGCAATTAACAGTATGAACAAGAGACATTTGAAGTACCAGTTAACTAATTATGTAATGTAATTACTGGAGTTTTTTTTTACACAAGACAAAGCATTCTGAAGTTTAATCCAAACCTATCTGTAAATTCTAGATCACTTGCAAGAGATGGGTCAGTAGGCTAGTTTGTCATAAAATTCACAGTTGTTGGAAGGTTAGGATGGTAATTAATCTCTTTTTCTATGTCTGCCATAGCAATAACATGATGAGTTAAGAGACTATTAGTGCCTGACTTTACTGTGGTGTAAAACCAAAAATTGGAGAAACATACAATAGTCTATTGGGATGTCTAAGACTATCACTATTTGTCTGTTTAATGCATTTGTTTGTTCCAATTAGTGTTTTAAACAACAGGCAGCATCTCTAGAGGAACAACAGAAGGCAAAAGCAACAGGCCAGGATATATATATATATATATATATATATATATATATATATATAGTCAGAGCAAAATGGCAAAATGGCTACCCACACTGCAATTTGTCATTAATGCTCTTGTACAATTTGAACAACTCTGGGTACCCCAATTCCATCTGTCTTCTGGATTTGACAACATTGCAAAAAGAATTACTGTAGACAAGTATTGTTATGGGATTGTATCTCTTCAGTCATTTTGTCTTGAAGTATCTTTGAATAGGTGTGTTTGATTTAGAAATTTCGTGCCTTTGACTAATTCTACTTGGGAAAAGTCACCGTAGCCTCCTGAGGTTACAAAGCAGGAGCAGTGCCATAATATTTCTTGAACATCTAACCCAGCTAGCAGGCCCAGAACTCCATAGTTGGAAGGCTGGTCTGCGTTCCATGGTGGTTCTGGATATTCCTAATTCTATCTAATCTCTGGACCAGGCAATGTCACAAAAAGAGTTGCCAAGGAGCACCTGCTGAAATGGGTTATAGCATGTAGGCATGAGAGATATCCCAGTCCTATGCTCTTCGGAGATGAATAGGTCCGTTTATCCAAAGGTTATTTTGATTTGCTGGGGAAATAGTGGCTTTGTCTTACCTGAAGAACAATCTCTGTGTATCTGTCAAGAGTTGACCATTTCCATGCAAATAATTAGTTCTATAAATTTATTATGGTAGTCCAAGATCATTAATGCATTTTGAATAGAAATCGTATGAATTTGACTGTATATATTGTTTCTATTTCACTTAATAACTTCTCCCACAAGCCAGTCAACAATTTCTCTCTTTCCTAAGGTTGGCTTCTTCTCTGCTCTAGAAGACTGGTTGTGTTTAGATCTGGAGTCTATGACTGATTTGATTTGATATGAAATAATGTGATATCATATGATATATATATATATATACTCTCATTGCATTTTTAGATCTGAAAATGTATCCCTATATGAACAATGTCTAAAGCAACACTTGTCAAATGACTAGAAAGTGAAAGCTGTTTATGCTCAGGTAATATAAGCAGGTTACATAGAATGCTTACAAATTTATTCTATACTACAACATGTGATTTTCAATAATAATAATAATAATAATTTATTACTTATACCCCGCCCATCTGGCCGGGCCACCCCAGTCACTCTGGGCGGCCCCCAACAAAATATTAAAAACACGATAAAACATCAAACATTAAACAGGGCTTATCCTATATAAGTTTATATAAAATTTTATTTGCTATATTTGTAACCAACACTTCCTCCAAGCAGTTTAGGGTGACATTTTCAACTTTAAAAAGAAAAATCCTTGTGAGAGTATACATTGTAGTTGTGGCGTCCCCAAGGCAACTACACCCGGTGCAACCCAACTGGTCATGTTACTCTAAATCCGTCTCTGTTCCTGCTCTCTATACATTCAGAGTACCCTCATGTAAATGTCTGTTTAGGTCAAATGCCACCCAAGTAAACATCATAACGGAGATCCATTTATTTATTTTATTTATTGAATTTATATACTGCCCTATACCTGAGGGTCTCAGGGCGGTTCACAGAATGAAATAAATATATAAAACCACAAAATACATAATAAAATAAAAAACAACAACCCAATAGCCCCCCTCCAAAACCATTTAAAAAGGGCATAGGATGTAAATCAGGTCAACCAAAGGCCTAGTTAAAAAGGAACATTTTTGCCTGGTGCCTAAAGGTGTATAATGAAGGCACCAGGCAAACTTCCCTGGGGATAGCGTTCCGCAGATGGGGAGCCACTGCAGAGAAGGCCCCGTTCTCGTGTTGTCACCCTCCTGACCTCTCAAGGAGGCACACGGAGGGCCTCAGAAGATGGGAAGAGTTCATATGGAAAGAGGCAGTTATTATGGTATTATGGTATTATGAGGTATTATGGTTCTGAGCCGTTTAAGGCATTTGTCTGTCTAGCTCAGCATTGCCTACAATGACTGGTATTGGTTCTCCAAGATTTCATTCAGACCTACCTAGAGATGCTGGTGGTTGAAACTGGGAGCTTCTGCATACAAGCAGGTGCCCTACCGCTGAGCTAAAGCCCTTCCCCTAAGAATAGTTAGTTATTTCTTTGTATTTTTGTACCTCCTTCAAAATAGCCAATCTCTTGGATGTTAACCCTACTAGACTGAAATGAATAGAGGAGGAAATAGGAAAGACACATAGCCCTAACTATTCCACCTTTGTGTTTCTGTAGGTGGTTGACATTTACAACAGCTCCCTATGTTCCACAATGCAAATTATTTTGCATTGCCCACAATGCAAATTATTTTACCTTACTGGTAGAAATGGCTGCTATGCTGGCCCAGTAGGCAGCTCTCTTGAGAGGCCGCAATACAACCACTGTTGAGAGCCGCAAACCATGCTTGTGCCATGAGAAGAAAGATTGCGTGTTTTGTACAAGTTCCAAGACTTCTTTGGACATATCCCAAAAGAATTGTTAGAACGGTAGTATAATACGTAATTGCATCAGCGTGACAGGAGAATCCAAAGCACTTTAAAAATGATTCATTCCATAAGCAGGAGATGAGTCATTTAAGATGAAATGTTTAATATGTATTAAATTACATATTATGTCATTTTAGCTATAAAATGATGAACGCTGCTCTATGGAATTTGGCATTCCAATATGTATTTTCAAAGGTCACCTTCAGAGTGAGAATTGCACAAGTCTTTTTCTGCTCTTCATGATCTAGATTTGCCCAGACAGTAGATATTACTGTTAATAGTCAGTCATTGTAATTACCGTATATATTCATTGTTAGTAATTTTATTCCTATTATTGCTACCTGAAGGAGAAAATATCTCAAATGGAACAATTCACCTGGAACTTTTCTTCCACAAGCTTCATTGAGATAAATAGGGATTTTGTAGGAGTGTTCATAAGGGATATTCAGAGGGTGCCTGCCAGCTGTTGCTGCATCCCGGACCACAAGAGTTGTAGTCCCAAACATCTTGCAATCCCAACAGCTCTGCGCTGGCTATTCCTGATGTATATCATTATTATCACACCTCTGGAAACTGTACATTCTCTTTTCTGTTATCTTGCATCATGCAGACATAAGCTTATCTAACACAAGGCCAGGTAATTGCACAATACATAAACAGGAGGGGAACAAAGCCAAGCTTATAGAAAGCAGGCTAGAGAGATCAGGACAATGCAAAAGTTTCTATCAACATGCAACAGACCTGAGCAAAATCTGGTGAAACCTAGGTAAAGCTAAATGACCCCAGACAGTTAAGTCCAGTCGCGAACGACTCTGGGGTTGCGGCGCTCATCTCGCTTTACTGACTGAGGGAGCCGACGTTTTTCTGCAGACAGTTTTTCCGGGTCATGTGGCCAGCATGACTAAGCCGCTTCTGGCGAAACCAGAGCAGCGTATGGAAACACTGTTTACCTTCCCGCCGAAATGGTACCTATTTATCTACTTGCACTTTGACGTGCTTTCGAACTGCTAGGTTGGCAGGAGCTGGGACTGAGCAACGGGAGCTCACCCCATTGTGGGGATTCGAACTGCCGACCTTCTGATCGGCAAGCCCTAGGCTCAGTGGTTTAGACCACAGCGCCACCAGCGTCCCTTACTGGTGAAAGCTAGGCATGTGAAAGCTAGGCATGTCCAAATCATGGGGACTAGCATCCAGCTGAAATATCTGCTTTCAATTGTTCTTTATGGCTCATAAGTGTACATAATCCAATGGCTCAGTCAGGAATCCATTGGCTCAGTCAGCAGAGCATGAGACTTCTAATCTTACGTTTGTGGGTTCAAGCCCCACATTGAACAAACAATTCCTGCACTGCAGGGGGTTGGACTAGAAGTCCATTGTAGTCCATACTAGATGACCATTGTGGTCCCTTTCAACTCTATGATTCTATACCTCCCAAGCACTTCTCAGGATAACCAAACAACAATTGCACCTACATACCTGTGCTATTTTCTAGATGTCACACAGAGCAAATGTTGATGGTCCTGGGTAGAAACCATAGTGAGCAACCAGAATCCTAGATTATATCCCAGGAAGGAACTACGGGAAAGCGGCCCACAAATAAAATTATGGACTAATCTACACTGGTGAATTAAAATGTTAAGAATACGTTATAAAAATGTGACACCAGAGGATGCTGTACAGCAGTGATTGAGAAATTGCATTGGGAGCTATATTTTTATAGTGTTTTAATAGTGTTTTCCAGATCAGTGTAGATTCAGCGTATGTAAGAAGGACCTTTTCCCTTAGAGATATAGGGAAGCACTCCCACTGAGAAATTTATTTACAGTGCAATCATATGCTTGTATATTCAGAAGTAAATCCCATTTATAAGAATATTTATATACTGCAAGTTCATACAACATAACATGACAATGTCTACAATAAACAATAAAACTGTACAAAATGATCATTAAAATGACTGACAGTGTGATCAAAGGGAGCCACCAGCATGAATGACATTGAGAGACATTGATCAAGTACATCCAATTTCCATAATTAACCACATGTAAATATTCCCACATTTTTAGATGTTTGATTCAGACCAGACCAATGTTGTAGACGCTTAAAATCAGCAGTTACCCAAAATAAAACCCTGTTGTTGTTGTTTAGTCGTTTAGTCATGTCCGACTCTTCGTGACCCCATGGACCAGAGCACGCCAGGCACGCCTGTCTTCCACTGCCTCCCACAGTTTGGTCAGACTCATGTTGGTAGCTTCGAGAGCACTGTCCAACCATCTCATCCTCTGTCATCCCCTTCTCCTTCTGCCCTCCATCTTTCCCAACATCAGGGTCTTTTCCAGGGAGTCACATGTGCCATTGCAATTTATTTTATTTATGAATCTATATTGCATTGTACTCGCGATGTGGAAGCTTCTGAGAGCAATTGGCTGAGCTCATACGGCAACATAATGTATTTGTGGACTTTTTCAATCACTCGGGGAACAAAGCTGTCAGAATATCCATAGTCTACATTCTGTGTGGGGAAGGAGGCATGTCAGTTTGACTGGGATTACAATATCAAAGGCTAAACACAGCATTGTGAGCTAGTTGAGGACTGGAGGGGTATGCAGGGAAAGAAACTAAGAAGTAGGGAGCCCTGAGGCAAGGTGGATGAATGAACGCTGTCAAATAGGCAATGGACTGAGAAACAGCAACACAAGGAGACTGAAGGAAAAGGCAGAGGATATTGAAAAATGTGGGGTGGGAGGCTTAGCAGAAATATCATGATGCACATGAAATTGTGTGATTGTTTTTGTTGTTGATATTATTGTGAAATTGCTTTGAGATTTTATGGAGAGAAATTCATAAATGGAACTAAATAATAATAAAATAAATGTGGTGGTGGTGATGGTAATGGTGAATAGAAGCCTTTGCCATGCCAGCCTTGAAATATTAACTACATCTGTGGTAAGCCAGTACAGTATTGACCTGAATTCACGTTTTTACCTTCCAAGTTTACCATTGATTCTAAACACCATCTGGCTATTTCATTAACATTAATTAGAACCATCAGTCTGGGTATATCTCAAAAAAGAGCCAATTAGTAGGCTCTGGTGCATTTATTATTGTAAGCATCTCCCAAGCCTCCCCCGAGCTGTCAAAATGAAGGGGGAAGGGGGGAATGCCGCTGGCAAAGCGGCACAGCTCCCCCGGGGTATGCTTGGGAGTCGTGGGTGGGCGGCGGCAAATGTCACCCCCTTCAGTGAAGACACCTGGGGCGGCCCGCCCCCACTGCACCCCCTTCCTCCACCCCTGGTTCTCCTCCTGTTCCTGGGGAAGAAATAGCAGGAGCTGCCCTCTTCTGGGCTTCTGGGCTCTGTACCCACCCAGCATGATTCCGAGTGGGCCACTCCACACACATAGCGGCCTTTGATTCCCAGTTCAACCATCGGGTAAGGTTGATGTGACCCCCCCTCCCCTTGTTCCCAATGCAGATCTTCACTCCCTGCTTGTTCCTGATGTATAGCTTCACTCACCATTTCTTACCTGGCCAAGCAGGTGCCATTTTGTGATTTGCCTCAGGTGCCAAAATGTCTTGGGCTTGCCCTGCCACCAAGGCTGCTTCCTCATTGAAAGAGACATATGAAATGCTGATGACTTCTTTGTTTCTTGTTGCACATTTACTGTTAACCACCTGAAGCACTTGATGTTTAACCATGTTGCCGTTAGAATTATGTCTTGCATAATGTAAATCTTACCAGCATTCTGGCCACTAGATTGATAAAACAGGGAGCCACAGCTAAAATATGATAAAACTAGGAACATGGGATATTGCCTTACACCAAATTGGTCCATCTTGCTCAGGGGTATCTACACCAAGGATAGTGAACCAATGGCTTTTCACAAACCATCTGCAGATACTACAGGGAGGTTGATGTGATTCCACTGTCCAGGGGTGGCCATACTTCACTCAGAACAATTTCGATTCCATCTTTGGCAGAATCAAATCCTATCAATTGCAGACCTTCCAAGGGTCCCTATTTTCCAGAGACATTCCCGAATTTACAGAAACCGTCCTGGTTTCTTATTTGATCCCAGAATGTCCCGTTTTCCCTTAGGATGTCCCTATTTTCATCAGAGAAATGTTGGAGGGTATGGAGTTATGTGACTCCTGAGCCAATGAGATAAGTACAATCTTTAGAAGAAATCTGAAGGCAGCCCTGTATCAGGAAGGTGTTTATTTTATTTATAAAAAAAGTTTAATGTTTTATTGTGTTTTTATATATGTTGGAAGCCACCCAGAGTGGCTGGGAAAACCCAATCAGATGGACAGGGTATAAATTGTTGTTGTTGTTGTTGTTGTGGAATAGGATGTCTCTATTTTCATCAGACAAATGTTTGAGGGTATGCAATTGCAGGGCAGGGCCTTGCTTCCTTGTCCCTCCCACTCTCCCAGTAAGCAGCAGTAACTTCGCTGCTGGGAGGTCAGGTAAGTACCACGACCCCATCCTCCACCCCACCATCCATGGCTGGATAGTTCTCTCATACACCACTCCAAAGGCAGTCACTCATCATCATTAGCAATGACAGCTTGATGTGCAACACAAAATGAGCTAAAAATAAACAGGATTTGAATTGGCACCAGTGGATTTTAAGTCCACATTTCTCATGCATTTTACTTTAGGAATGTGTTATACAGCTGTATTCCGCCAAGGCCCACCCTTATTCTACAGCCGGTCTTCACTCTCGTTTTACTCAGTGCAATACAAGTGTTCCAACCCACAAGGCGGAAATGTTTATTTTACACTGTGGAATTGGGATTGTGTCTCCTAGGGAGATGAAAGAGGGAAGAGGATATACGGATTGAGTTTTAAATCATTTCTGCTGCAAAAATTACCTGCTGCATAGCTCGAGATAAGCTTGTAATTATCCCTGGGTCTGAACTCTGCTATCGTGAGCCAAACCTTGCACTATGGCCTAGTTTCTCCACATAACTACAGTGGAGACATGACCCAGAATCTGATAAGGACATATCTGCTCCTAATGACAAATAATGTTTTCAAAGATTGAGGTAGCTTTGTACACCTCTGTGCTGTATTTGAAGTACTTGGAGAGCAGTTAAAACATGTGATCTTACAATAGCAAATAATGATCATCTACAAATGGGCCTTTAAACAAAAGATAATTTGTTTACAGCAAAGGAATCCATGCTACACGCTTATGTTAAATTGTACCAATTTCAGAAAAAAGACATGCTTTTGCAAAACTAAAATAATGACCAAGATGCTGCTTACCTTCCCAGCATTTACAGTATCTAGATAGCATCAAGTGGCTTATTAGACAAATAACTGTCTCTAGAAGAAGAAGAAGAAAGTCTGCCTTGTGAGAAGCTGTTTCCAGAAATTGAAAGAAATGTGGGAAGAAATTCAGCACTGTGCACTTCTGACATCAACGCCATGTTCCAAACTGGGAAGAAACAAGGACAGCGAAAGAGTACAGTAGCAGATATATAAAAGAGCAAAGAGGTAGGCCATTGGCCAACCTTGCTGCAGTGACTTGGGACACAATACAGGAGGAAGGAAAAAGCAGAAATGTTGAGACTAGCAAAATTTTAAAATGCTATAACTAGTACAGTACATCGTTATCTAAGAGTTAATTGAAAAGAAGTCAAGTAGAATCCAAGTTCAGTGCTAGGCTTCACTAACTTTAGATTCTGAACAAATGAAAGAAATTTTTATTTCTCTTAAAACTCATCTGAAAAAGTTCCAAGTATTTTGGTTTAGGAGCCCTGGAATAAGTAATTGCTTGCTAATAGCCACCTGAGCTCCTCCAAATGTTTCAAACTGGGTCAGGAAGTAAGCTGACACTAAACAACATGACACAACCTACCAGCAGGACTTTGAAAGGTAGCTTGTTTTCTGCAAAGATTAGAAAAGGGAAACAGAAGCTAGTCACGTGGTGCCACCTTGAAAGGAGATGGCCAAGGAAGCAGAGACTAATGTTAAGGCTCATTGTATATTATTTGTCAGACAGTGAAAGAGTTTGAGAGACTGACTGACCTGTCGCCAGAAAAAACTGGCGAAAGAAAGAGGGCAGTTCAAACTTTATAAAAGGGCAGAAGGAACATGACCCCTGCGTAAATTGCAGACTTATTGTATATAGACTATGACAAAGTGGAGGAAAGGACACAACAACAGCAGCAGCAGCAGCAACAACAACAACAACAACAGCAACAACAACATCCCAGTGAGCAGGGGCGTAGGAAGTGGGAGGCGGGGGGCGGGTCACCCCAGGTTCCATCATGGAGGGGGTGACAAATTATCAAGGAACAATTACTGCCCTACTACCATCTTTCCCCCTTTTTAAGACACCGTCTTATAAATTTTTTTCCTCTAAAAAACACAGGGTGGCTTATTTTCAGGGGGATGTCTTATTTTTATTACATCAGTATGGTACAGTACAGCCTCCCTCTGCGCGCTGAGCAAGCGGGGCAGAACTCCGCAAGAGGCGCGTTTCCCCCCCCCCCCCGTGCCTCTCACTGGTTTGCTGGCTCCCTGTGCATGCAGGAGGGGCTGAGGAGGCGATGGGAACAATGGCGGCACCACGGCTTACTTTTGGGGTACGTATTACTTCTCACAAAGGTAAAAAAACCCTGCCATGGCTTACTTTATGACTACGTATTAAAAAGGGGGAAACAGGGTAGGGTGGTTCATAAAAAACTTTTTTAAAAATATGCCTGCTCCAAAGGTCTTATCTTACTACACTAGGAATTATATAGCTATATATGAAATTTCATGCATATCAGTTAATATCTTGACCCTCCTCCATGAAAATAGCTGTTTACTTGGCTGTTTTCCTATGTCGTGAAGGCTGAAATTTCAATTCAGTGGAGCACTTACTGTTCCCAACCCTAACCCTGCGGAAAGCCATCTAATTAGACTTTAATTTGATTTTGACATGTTTTTAGGAGGTAATTTAATTATTGTTTGATTTTATATCAATGTTATGTATCTGATGTTAGCCTGACTTTGGCCGGGGAGGGCGGGATATAATTAAAAGTTTATTTTTACTTATTATTCCTTTGTAAGAAAATATGAAATAACGTAAAACCATTTTTGCAGGCAAAAAAAAAAAAATCAATGGGGGGGTGACAAGAAATTTTCCGCACCGGGTACCACCTGACCTTCCTATGCCTCTGCCAGTGAGGGTACTTCAACATTTTCCCAATGAAGATAACCGAAAGGGATGGTGACTATTTACCTGCTAAGAAGAGTCAAGTTACATAAGTGGCAGAATGCTATCTCTTTCCCTCAATTTTCTAAAAAGATTTTTTTTAAAAACACTCTCAGTGCTGCAACTGGGAGCAAAAGGCTAGCTGGGGCGTGTGTGCTGTATGGCCTTTTTCACTGCTATAGGTGACTATTGTCCATGGAAACTAAGAATGGAACCTGTATGTTCAGAAGCATCATACTTCTGTTTTTCAGATATTGGGAACAAATGATATGGAATGGCTACATCTATCGTGTATGACTTTTAACTTTCTGGAGTCATGTGGCTAGACACTGCTGGAGACAGAATAAAAGACTGAGAGGTCCTGTGACTCTCAAATAAGTTTTGTCTTGACAGAATTTGCACCGGAGGAGAATGGCGTTGTTTCTTTCCATACTCATAGCGAACACACAGTTATGGCTAGAGCCACACTGGTGTTAGAACATCCTTCCGACTACTCAGTGTAAATTATTAAGTGTTCCTGCAACAGAGTGGCTTTTAGGTCAGACATATTAATCACTGCAAAATTATAGAAGTTAATTGTGAGATTATATTTTGACTATCTGTCTGGAGTAAAATAAGACCATGAATAATTTCTGTATTTAAAAGCTATTAGCTTTTCTTCTGAAAGATGGTGAGATACGTCTCTCTATTCACATTGGGTAGGGCTGCCATATTCAAAAAGTAAAAACCAGGAACCCCCCCCCCAAAAAAAATGTTTGTTTGTTTGTTTGTTCATTTTTTAGGAAAACCTGAAAGTTGCCTAAGATCCAGGACAAGCGCTGCCTTTCAAAAATTCCCCCCAGACATCAATTCCATCTTTGAAATCCCAGAAATCCAGACGTATGGCAGCCCTACATTGGAAATAAAATGGTAAATGGACTGATGTCTCCAACCTTTTCAGGAGAAGATTCAAAAGGCATTGCAAGGGATGGACGAATCAATAAAGTTCAGTTTCTCTCTATTTTATATCCTGCTCCCGCTTTAAGTTCAATTTGCCACATTTCCACATCAGGTTGCGATTCTTATTTTATTTTTAAAGTCCTCTCAAATATTCATTGGCATTTTAGTGCCCATTTTTTCTAGATATGCACATTTCTTATGTATTTTTCCCTAATGTACACTAATATGCCGTTTTCTCCACATGTTTTGCAGGGAAATGCAAGTTAGGCAAACTGCACTGAATTTCTCCCCCATCGGATGGATATTTGGTGCCATTGAGCCTCGTAGGTTAAAGGTTTTAGCTCCAAAACGATCCTAATGTCTTATTTGCTCTTCATCATTTGGAACTTTTCTACACATTCACATCAGGCGTATGGCAAACCATGTTGTGGATTTGCCCCAAAAAGCTCAACAACTTTTGTGTCCGGGTTTTCACTTTTTGAAATATGGCAACCCTATGCTGGCCAGGGAACAGGAGAACCCCAGGATGAAATCCCTTACTTATCCATGAAACTCAGTCCAATTTAACCTATTTCACTACATTGTGAAGATTAAAATTATAGTTGGTATTTTTCCACCATTCTCTGAACATGTTCCCAGATCAGCTTGCATCATGGCAATAAAATAATTCAAAGATAAACTCATTTGAGAGTAGTGCATAGGCAGGAAGCCATCTAGACTTCCTTAGCTGCAGGGTGGAAAGAGGCACAATCTGTGATTAATTCAAAATATGTATTATGTGCACAACAGCATGAGACACCAGCATTTCTAAAATGCAAGAGAAAGGCCAAGCTTTCAGGTATTTCACATGGAAGGCACCAAGGACCACTTAACCCAGATTCTTTCAGGTTAAAAAAAGGAAAGGAAAAAAACCATTAAGAGCAAAGTTAAGGCACCAGGCTGGGACAATTTAAACACCCGAAAGCTATGGAAAAATGTGCTCAATTGCTGCTCTAAATGGCCAGCGTGGCACTTAATGTTATGCTATGACTACAGAAAGCAAAAAAGAATAAAAGTCCTGATCGCCTATCTCATGAATGATCTCATACCCTCCAACATTTCTCCAACAAAATTTGTTGTTGTTGTTGTTTAGTCGTTTAGTCGTGTCCGACTCTTCGTGACCCCATGGACCAGAGCACGCCAGGCACTCCTGTCTTCCACTGCCTCCCGCAGTTTGGTCAGACTCATGTTGGTAGCTTTGAGAACAATGTCCAACCATCTCATCCTCTGTCATCCCCTTCTCCTTGTGCCCTCCATCTTTCCCAACATCAGGGTCTTTTCTCTTCTCATGAGGTGGCCAAAGTATTGGAGCCTCAGCTTCAGGATCTGTCCTTCCAGTGAGCACTCAGGGCTGAATTCCTTCAGAATTGATAGGTTTGATCTTCTTGCAGTCCATGGGAGTCTCAAGAATCTCCTCCAGCACCATAATTCAAAAGCATCAATTCTTCGGTGATCAGCCTTCTTTATGGTTCAGCTCTCACTTCCATACATCACTACTGGGAAAACCATAGCTTTAACTATACGGACCTTTGTCGGCAAGTTGATGTCTCTGCTTTTTAAGATGCTGTCCAGGTTTTTCATTGCTGTCAACAAAAATAGGGATGTCCTATTCAATAATTAGTAGTAGTAGTATATTTATACCCCACCCCACCCCAACCACTCTGGGCAGTTTCCAACATATATAAAAACATAATAAGACATTAAACATTTAAAAAAACTTCCCTTGTACAGGGCTGCCTTCAGATGTCTTCTAAAGGTTGCATAGCTACTCATCTCCTTGGCTCAGGGATTGTATAACTCCATACCTTTCAGCATTTCTTCTGAAGAAAATAGGGGCATGCTAAAGAAAAGCGGGACATTCTGGGGGGGGGGAATCAGGAAACCGGGACAGATTCTTTAAATTCAGGACTGTCCCTGGAAAACAATGACACTTGGAGGGGCTGTGATCTGTTAAATGAAGAGCAGCACATTCAGACATCATGCGTTATTTTTTTAAATAGTCATGGTTTGAAGTATAGCCTTTCTTTTCTTTCCATTTGTCCTCTTAGGCTGCAATCCTTGTGTGTGTGTGAAATAGAAAGGCATTAGAAGCACCTTATACACCCTGTCAGGCTCAGCCTGACAGAAGGTATGCAAAAACAAATTAGAATGAAATGCAGGTAAATCCCATTGGACTCAACAGATCTTGCTTCTTAGTAGACATGTGTAGGATTGTGAGCTCATGGCAACCATAAAAATATTCCAAGAATGTGAGCAAAGGGCCAGTGCCAAAAAAAAAAAAAAACCCAGGTCTTCAGAGAAAAGACAATATGCAGAGTGTATGAATAATTCCAATTGATGTTATTCCTGTAAAAACTCGACATCCGTCACGGAAGAGGCTCGTTGCCAACATGACAACATTGCAGGGTAAAGCTTAATTGCTTAAGTGCTTTTGGCAACAATGATGAGACCTTTCTTAGTCTAGATTATAGAATATTTAGGCCACTTAATTAAATTCTGATCAGCCCTTTCTAGAAGAGAGCAAGCTGGCTGCTGCTGCTGCTGCATCTTGAAGTCAGCAAGTCAAGTGGGAGCAGTGATTAAAAATTGACTTATAGTGCCCTGTTTGAAGAGGCTCACCGAGAATTAAGTGCAATTTATCCATGCAGCAGTCAAAGGATAAGTTTGGGTTTCCATGCATGCACACTCTGTATAGCTGAGAACGGTTGTTGACTCATCAAATCACAATTGGGCAGGCCCTACTAATTATGAATAACGTAAAGGACAATGCCAACTTTTCATCTCTTATCCAAAACTGCTTACCAAGTGCCCCTCTGCCTTATGCTTTTTCTGTTGGCTTATTAATTATATGCCACTTTGTCCCGTGGGGTCTGGTCAGCTTGCAAGAAGTTCAGCAGTATCCATCTCTGTTCCTTGCAATGGTATGGCCACAATGCACATGTGAAAAAGTACACAGGTGTGCATTCAACATAGTGTTATGGTGAACGTTCCATCAGTGCAAGGATTTCTCCTTGTGCAGTTGAATTTTCTCCCTCCTCTCCTCCCCCATCCTGCTCCCATTAAATCTGTTCTAGGGGGTCCAAGCCCAACCCATTGCACTAGTTTAAGAATTTAGTTAAATGCCGCCCATGTTTTGCTGTTGTGTCTGTGAATGTGTGTGTGGTTTTAAGAAAGCTTTGAATAGGAACTGCAGAGGGTTTGGTCAGGATAAAGGCTGTAGTGTGCGAGGAGATTTTCCAACACTTGCAATTTTGGCAATGGGTATGATTGCACATTTTCCTAAGCTAGCATGGGACAAAGAGCAATTAATTATTCCATTTACTAAGCATCTATTCTCCCCTATGTGCAATCAAGCCATACCAAATCCTAAATCAAGGTTCCTCTCTTCCATCTGCCAAACACAGCAACAGAGAAACTCGGATTCAAAAATCCCAATGAAGCACACAGGGTGGCCTTAGGCAGATCATGGTCTCTCAGCCAAAGGTGCCTCCTAGGATTGCTGCAAGCCTAAAACTCCCTGGAGGAACAACAGTAACTACTTCCCACAGGTCACGGTAAGAACAGGATGCTGCATTGGCTTGATTAACAAAGACAACACCAGAGCAACTTAACTTTTAATTCACAATATATGCATGGAATATTTCGTTTCATAGGCAAAATATGAGAAAGGCCATTGGAGAAATCTTCATAGTACTCTGTCGCTTCAGTCCTAAGCCCTCCGAATGTGCCAGTGCACATCTTGGTGTGCAAACATTGCTCCTCTGCTCCTCTGTATCTAGACTTTCCCATAGACAGATAGAAATCAGTCTTCACCAACATGATGCCCTCCAGATCTTTTGGACTGCAGTCGAAAACATCTGGAGGGCATGAGGATGGTGACCGTTAGTATAAATTGTGATCCGCTTGCAGTCCGGGTGTATTGTGCGCCATGTTTTCTGCTATTTGTAATGTATTTTATGTGGGAGGTTTTCTGTCTGGTGAAAGTTAGTTTAACGGTTGTTTTGGACTTTCACTGAGAGCTATGAGGAAGGGTGGGTGTCAGGATTCTCAGTGTGCACAAGAAGGACAGAAGACAGGCATGTTTTGATTGGTGGGTGCAGATTTAGACTTTTCAGTGAGGCTCTGGACGAAGGGCCCAGGTCTCCCTAGTCCCAGGCCAACAGTCTATCTACTACTCCAGACAGACTGTCAGCCACAAAGTACACATTTTCTAAAGTGCATGCTTACAACCTAATACTAAAATAAATTGCTTTCCCCCCTCCCTTGGCAAATTATGAAATTGGCTCGTGTTAAACTATGACACCGATGCAATTAGCTTTCAGAAGAGTGAGGTGCATGGCATTTCATTTCCATCAAGACAATGCACTGTGCCAAGCTCCAAGTCGTTTCCCAATGACATCTCATTACTCGTGATTAGGGGTGCTTCACACCGAACAGGGCCAGCACTTCAACCTTGCATTATTAATAAATACGCAGCTCTTACACGGCACTTCTCAGCCAAAGAATTCAGCGTGTTTTTAAAAAGGAGTCAGAGCTAACCACCCACAGGGCATTTAATGGCAAACTGGGAGCTGAAATCGGCTAGGGGGTCTATGCACGGATGCACTCTGCCCCACTAAATTGGGCTTGTCTCTTTGGGGGATCTGCTAAGCCTGAGGGTGAAGCACTCTTGATATTTCTTGAGAAATGCTACTTTACAAAAAAAAAAAGATCTTATATTCAGTGGTTCTGTTAAGAGGACATCTGCAGGCTTTCGCAGCCGTTGTAGCAGGGGGTTTGTGATTGCTGCAACAGGACCACCACCACCCCATGTCCAATCTCCTCAGGTTGGTAGGAACATGCCTGGATAGCTCAGCTGGTTAGAGCATGGTGCTGATAATGCCAAGGTTGCAGGTTCAATCCCCGTATGGGACAGCTGCACATTCCTGCATTGCAGGGGGTTGGAAGAAATGATCCTCAGGGTCCCTTCCAACTCTAGAATTTTATGATTCTTCTTCTATGCTTGTTATGGACTTCTTGCTCCCAGCGTCTTTGTTAAGCTGTCTCCTATAAGTGGGATGGATCACCTGCAGGTAATGGGCCACTTTAAGTGAAGACCTTGCAGGAATGCAAGACTGTGTGTGGCAGAAGGGGTGTCAAATTGCTGCCACTGCCACGAACCACACTGCACCAAGCTCCCTGTGCCTCACCCCTCCTCTCTCCTTCTTGGTGAGTCTCAGAGACCCACTGTATTGGGAAGCCAGGAGAGCTATGGTGCCCCACCTGCGGCACCTCCCCAGCCACTATTGTTCCAGTGTCTTATACTGGATAAAACACGTTTCAGCCAGTAGAAACAGTAGAAATTCATGGTAACTATAAGAGCAGCACGGTGTACTTGCAATGATGAGTTGTGCAACATTAGATCTTCACAGCTGCCTTCTTTCTTTGTTTTAATGAAACGATAATGAAAAGCTTTGGTAACCAAATTGTTCCTCTTGTGTTATGTTCAGAGAATGCTCAAGGGCCTCCTAGGTCAGTACTCATAGCAACACATCTCTAAGAAGCTCCCTGCATTGATAATAAGGCATGTTTTTACCTGGTTCATAAGTGATCCCTTGTGGGACCAGCGCAGTGTCAAACAAGGGGACTGTTTGTTCTTTTACAAGTGTAGGAGCGAGACAGAAAACATCCTTTGAAAAATAGTTCATCACTCAGTGGCTACGCAGCATCAAGTGTTGTTGTTCTTTAATTTTGCATGTGTTGGTCAAACACCACAGATAGAACTTTCATATTTAGGCAGCTACAGAAGCTGAATGCTAGGCTAGGCTGACCTTTGGTTTGATCCAATAGGGTTCTTCTTACACTATAGCTAAAAGTCACCCATCTGTGTGGTCAAGAAAGCAGGGTGTCATTTTCTGACGGCCTGGCAGCTCTGGGCAGTGGGGACCAGGGCCCTTCTGACCAGCTGTGAACCTGTTTTGCCCAGATGGTGTCCACCTTTCCAGATAAGGCAATGAGGCAGGAAGCTCCTGGAGCCAATTGGAAGCCATGGAAGCCCCATCAGATGTTCAGCTTCCAAAAATAGTTCACAAACCGGAACACTCACTTCTGGGTTTGCAGTGTTTGGGAGCCAAAATGTTCGAGAACTAAGCTGTTCGACTTCCAGGGTACAACTGTATTGGGACAATATTACACTAAAATGCTGGTGAATCTTCATGAGAGCTTTTTATTTTTAAAAAAATTGCTAATTGTTGTGGCAGTGTGGAGAATTGAAATTGAGATTGGAAAAATGAGGAATTGAGAGCACCAGAATTGAGATTTGTCCATCCCTCCTCCAAGATAATTGAATGCAAATTGAGGTCTCACCGAGGCAAATTATTTCAGCTTTGGCACTGAAAGCACAAAAAATAAAAGACAGAAGCACAGTGGACAAATTACAAGTAATTTGGTTTAGTTTGTTGCATATGTGGCACAAATGGAATATCACAAATAACACTTAAGGAAAAATAGAACAATGACTAAACAAGGACAATCCACAAGAGAATATTCTCTTATTTTCTGTTTCTTTGTTATGTGATGTACTGTTTAATACCATAGTCAAATTTATATACCAAAAATGAAATAAAATATTCAGGGGGTGGGGGGGGGGAGCTTTAGCACTGAGAGAAGAATTCTAATCAACACTCCTGAACTTTTTACATGATAAGATAGATTCAAACCCACCATTACAACACTCCTGTGTGCTGTTGGTTGAGTGGTGTTCTTTTCTTTTCTTGCTTTTACCACAAAAATCAAGTATTTATGCATGAGATATAATTGACACCACTCAATCAGCTCATAATTTGAGCTTCTGTGTGTAGAGAAAAGGCTGTCCTAAACTGCTAGTTAGTCACAACTTCGTGAGCTGTGAACGACAAATGGCTTTTGCATTTTACAAAAAGATTCTGCAGTTTAATATTCTTCTCCAGCTTTGGAAATGCAGCAAGCAACAGGGAGTCACCATTAACAGGTTTTCCCCCACACATGGAATAAAGTGCTTTAGATTATAAAGATTTTCTCTCCTTTTTTTCTTTCTTTTTTTGCATCTTTCCAATTGGTGCAAAATAATTGCAGAATGCCTTTATTTCCTGTATAAAAAGTGACATTTATGAAAACAACTTGTCATGCTGAGAGGGCTCTTCAGATTCTTTTGCAGAAGTTGGCTTACTTTTGCATGGATGGGGTGTGTTTAAGTGGTTGTAGGGGCAAAGTTAAGCCTTTCTTTTACAAGCTGAGGGAAAGGAGAGAGAGTAAATTGCTACCCCTCAAAGGCCAGTGGGGACTGACACTTCTTCAAAGGCATATAAATCATTCCAAGCTAGACCTTTCGAGATTTTCCAGAACTTGCTAGAAGAAAAGTATACAAATCTGTAGGAGCTTGGCTGATTAGGTCTACAATTTAGGTCCAAGGCACACAATTACCTCTAGAATGGTAACTGCTGTGTTTTACCAGAATCTCACAACCACTTCAGCGCATGGTACTGGCAGCCATGCACAGCAATTATCACACCATGGGTGGGCATGTGATTTAGCTCCTTGTTTGGACCAAATAAAGAAGGCTGATCACCAAAGAATTGATGCTTTTGGATTATGGTGCTGGAGGAGACTCTTGAGAGTCCCATGGACTGCAAGAAGATCAAACCTATCCATTCTGAAGGAAATCAGCCCTGAGTGCTCACTGGAAGGACAGATCCTGAAGCTGAGGCTCCAATACTTTGGCCACCTCATGAGAAGAGAAGACTCCATGGAAAAGACCCTGATGCTGGGAAAGATTGAGGGCACAAGGGGAAGGGGACGACAGAGGACGAGATGGTTGGACAGTGTTCTCGAAGCCACCAACATGAGTCTGACCAAACTGTGGGAGGCAGTGGAAGACAGGAGTGCCTGGTGTGCTCTGGTTCATGGGGTCACAAAGAGTCGGACACGACTAAACAACAACAAAGACCAAATATATGGCTTTTCAAATGACCAGGCTGCCCCCATGCCTCCAAAGGGACAACTGGCATGTCCAAAGCTCAGGTGGAGGACATAACCCATGTTCTTACAAGTCCCAAATACAGCTTTTCAACAGCACACACATCCTTCATGTGTTTGCACCTCCAGAGACAGGATGTGCCATAGGGTGGTAGCCTAGAGTGGCCAAATGGATGCTGAGCAGTTAGCCCTGCAAATCCTGTGCATGTCTTCTCAGAAATATGGGCTCGTTCCATTTGTCCCATGATTTCTTCCATTGGTCTTGGGATCTCTAGGCATGGGTCCGGGAGGTTTTTCTTTCTTCCCGCCTCTTTCCCTGGGGAAACCTGCTGTTTACTGCCGAATCGGAACAAATGCCAATCCACCCAATTGATGCTTGTTCCCACTCAACAGTAAAGAGCAGACTTTCCCGGGGAAAGTAGCAAGACCAAAGAAAAATCCCTCGGACACAGGGGTGCCAACCTGAATAAAATATGGGAAGGGGGGCTCACGTAAGCCTCATCCCACTTAATCGGTCACATGATCCAGTGCATGCACACCAGTTGAATGGCAATGCCCCTCAACTTTTTGGGGCAGCCCCCTTAAATACTTTATTGGGGGGGCAAAGCCCCCTTGGCCCCTAGGAGTTGGCTCCTATGATGGGACAAATGGGAGTGTGGGTGAGTGCTAAGTCCCACTGAGTTTAATGGGGCTTACTCCCAGGTATGGGTGCAGAGGACTGCACCCTAACATGAGGAAATAGCAGATAGAACAGACTTTCCACTCTAGCAAGGGAAGAACATGGAAATAGCACTCCAAATCAGGGCGTTCCATAAGGTCAGGAGAAGTTGAAAAAATATGGATATTTATTTCATTTTTTAATTAATTAAAAATGTCGACCCTGGCATCTGGCTCAGAGAGCCCTCGATATATACAATGCAGCACTTTGGCTATGAGATTTTACCAAATAAAGCACGTTCGCACAAAATTGGGGAAAAGGTGACTCAGAAATGTGCAACGTAAATAAATGCCGAAAAAGACACAGCACAGAAAAGATGCAGATCAAATGTAGCTAAGGCTGCATTCAGACAGCATTTTAGCACAGCCAAATAATGTGGTGATAATAGCAGCAGCAGCACAGGTATTCATGCTGGCTGGAGACTGATGGGAGTTGCAGTCATTTTACAGGACTGCATCCTAATGTTATGAAGCTGATGCCAGGCAATGGAAGCTTTTGTAAAGTCCTGTTTGCCCAGTGCCAATTTATTCCAGTTATATATGTGGCTCATTAAAAGAAAGAAAGTCCAATGCTATCTATTCCACTCAGGATGCATTAAAGAACAAACTCCCATTTTCAAATGTAATGGGAATTAATGAAGAAGAAAGTATCCTACAGTAATATATTTTGCACAAAGTAGAAACAAACAGCAGAAATATGTTTGTGAAGTGTGCCTTGGATGTGTTTTATGGACAATTCAAGCTTCTAAAAACCCTAATGAGGAAATCAAATTATTACTATGCCTTTCAGAAAAAAGGGATAGTGATATATTGGCTTTCTAATTTATTTCCCTGCTAGGTTGTATTTGATTAATTGAACTCCCTTTTCAAGTTTTAACAGCCTATGGTGATTAGGCTTCATTATAACAGAGCTGGGTTTTTTCCCCATTCTGTACATTGATGTACTTCCTCTGTTAAGTGCAGATACTTCATTTCCAATAAACAAAAGCTGGGATTCCGGAGCACTCGATTACAAAATCCTCGGTCAAAATCTTGTGTATACAGAGACAGGCACGAGACACGATGCAACCACTGCGCTGAGGGGCAGACAGGCAAGAAAGTCAATACTGGTTTTGTTGGATTGCTAACATGTGTAAAGGTAAAGGACCCCTGACTGTTAAGTCCAGTCACAGACGACTCTGGGGTTGCGGCGCTCATCTCGCTTTACTAGCCGAGGGAGCTGGCGTTTGTCAGCAGACAGCTTTCCGGGTCATGTGGCCAGCATGACTAAGCCACTTCTGGCGAACCAGAGCAGCGCACGGAAATGCCGTTTACCTTCCCGCCAGAGCGGTACCTATTTATCTACTTGCACTTTGACATGCTTTCGAACCGCTAGGTTGGCAGGAGCAGGGACCAAGCAACGGGAGCTCACCCCGTCACGGGGATTCGAACCACCAACCTTCTGATTGGCAAGCCCTAGGCTCTGTGGTTTAACCCACAGCGCGTCCCCATCCTGCACTTTAGAAAGGCAAATAACACACTTCTTTGTTTCCTTTTTGCAGAGGTGAACTTACGCTGCGTGTATTCAGACAGGTTTATTAGCAAATAAAGTACAAACACAAATCTCTGTGACTTTCTATCTTCTGTATTCATATAATTTGGCTGGATCTGTGGAAAACTTTTGTTAAATAGAGAAAACCCCTTGTTATTCTCCCTGCCCCCTTCTCACAACATCACCGCCCTGCTTCTAACACTTGCACTTAATTGCCCTTCAGACTAATTAGTGGGTGACAAGGAGAGGAGCAGTGAGCAGGAGGAAAACAAGCTGTAGAACAAGAAAACATGATGGGCTCTGTTTGTGAATCTTGATATCAAGACTTTCAGGGCTAAAGTATTTTTCTAGAGGGCAGCACAGTAGCAATAATCTATATTGACAAAATGTACAACACAATCTTATGCATGTTTACGCAGAAGAAGAAAACCCCACTGAGTCCTGTTGGACTTACTCCCAAGTAGTTGCATGTAGGATTGTAGGTGTGTGAAAGGTCTGCCTCCAAAACAGTCAAAATGCCTTTAAATGCCTTCTGTGAAAATAAAGCTGTCTGTCAAGTGGGGAACCATTTTAGCTCAAGGCGTGGGCAATGTTTCGAGGGTCACAAGACTGTGTTGGGCAGGCTGAGAGGCAGAAAAGGCCAGAGCGACAAATGGAAATGTTACCTATGTATAGAAGGCTAGTGTCTACACACACACAGAGAGAGACACACACACACACAAACGTTTCTGTTCACCATACTGACAAGAAGAGACATTATCAGATTTCAAAAACACACTCCAATCTGGTAAAGACATTTGGGGTGCAAAACATGACTAGTAAGTTGTATGGAATGTAGAGAATTCTAAGGTCTGCGTTTGGCCCCCAGGTCTGAAATTCCCTGCCCTGTGATTTACATCCTTATGCCTGGGGTTTGGAACACCATTTCTGTGGGCTAATAGTGTCTGGTGAGGAACACATAGCCTCCAACATTTCTCCAATGAATATAAGGACATCCTATTCCATCATCATCATCACTGATTTTCTGATTTTAAAAAGAAAATGGTTGTTCCGTAGGTTAAGTCGTCAAGGTCTGATTTTTTGGAATATGATAAAAGCCCTTCTGTTTCCACCGCCAAACCTTGCAGGGGAGAATTTACAACAGTTCGGCACCATTTTTGAGTGAATTGGAAAAGGTCAGATTTTTAGTGAAATTGTGATCGCGCGGCTTAAGGATTTTTTCAAAAAAAATGTTTTTCCGCAGGTTAAGTCGTTGAGGCCTGATTTTTTTGAATATGATTTAAAAAAAAACCCTTCTGTTTCCACCGCCAAACCTTTCAGGGAAGAATTTGCAACAGTTTAGCACCATTTTTGAGTGAATTTGAAAAGTTCAGATTTTTGGTGAAATTGATACCACTGCGGCTTAGGGTTTTTTTAAAAAAAAAAATATTTTCCGCAGGTTAAGTCGTCGAGGCCTGATTTTTTGGAATATGATAAAAAAAAAAACCTTCTGTTTCCACTGCCAAACCTTTCAGGGGAGAATTTGCAACAGTTTATGCCATTTTTGATTGAATTGGGAAACGTCAGATTTTTGGTGAAATTGTGACCGTGCGACCGTCGTCGAGGTCTGATTTTTTTGAATATGATAAAAACCCTTCTGTTTCCAATGCCAAAGTTTTTCATGAACAGGTCAGATTTTTTGTGAAATTTAGACCCCCGCAGCTTAGGGGTTTTTTTTTTTCAAAAAAACGATTTTCCGCAGGTTAAGTCATCGAGGCCTGATTTTTTTGAACATGATAAAAACCCTTCTGTTTCCACCGCCAAACTTTTCAGGGTAGAATTTGCAACAGTTTGGCACCATTTTTGAGTGAATTTGAAAAGGTCAGATTTTTGTTGAAATTGTGACCGCGTGGCTTAAGGATTTTTTTTGAAAAAAAGTTTTTCCGCACGTTAAGTCGTCGAGGTCTGATTTTTTGGATGATGATAAAAACCCTTCTGTTTCCACCGCCAAACCTTACAGGGGAGAATTTGCAACAGTTTGGCACCATTTTTGAGTGAATTGGAAAACATCAGATTTTTGGTGAAATTGAGACCCCCGCGGCTTAGGGTTTTTTTTTCAAAAAAACGTTTTTCCGCAGGTTAACTCACAGAGGTCTAATTTTTTTGAATATGATAAAAAAAAAACCTTCTGTTTCCACCACCAAACCTTTAGGGGAGAATTTACAACAGTTTGGCACCATTTTTGAGTGAATTTGAAAAGTTCAGATTTTTGGTGAAATTGATACCACCGCGGCTTAGGGTTTTTTTCAAAAAAAATATTTTCCGCAGGTTAAGAAGTCGAGGCCTCATTTTTTGAAATGTGATAAAAACCCTTCTGTTTCCACAGCCAAACCTTTCAGGGGAGAATTTGCAACAGTTTGGCACCATTTTTGAGTGAATTGGGAAACGTCAGATTTTTGGTGAGATTGTGACCGCGTGGCTTAAGGATTTTTTCAAAAAAAAAGTTTTTCCGCAGGTTAAGTCATCAAGGCCTGATTTTTTTGAATATGATAAAAAAAACACCCTTCTGTTTCCACGGCCAAACCTTTCAGGGGAGAATTTGCAACAGTTTGACACCATTTTTGAGTGAATTGGATGTAGATCTTCACTTATGCCTTCTTGCCTGGCAGGGAACGGGGCTCCATTTTGTGGTTTGCCTCCAGTGCCTAAATGACTTTGGCTGGCCTTGTTAACTCCAAAGTGAAAGAAATGTGAGATAGCTTTGGAGTCCTTGAGCGAAGCTTGGGAATGCAAAATAATGGCAAATGAAATTACATTTGACTGAGAGGCACAAGCACTTGGACGTGAAGAGGGAATAGGACACGAAGTGGAATTTGATGGGAAACTGGGTGATGCTACCTAATCTGTCACTGGCTGAAATACAATCAGCAGATCAAAGAAAGTTTCAAGCTGTGCCAATATCCTCAGGTTTTGACCTGACACATTAATGCGCCATAATAAATACCTACCTAGCTACCGGTAATCCCTGTCAAGTGAGTGTCAGGTACAGAGAGAGACCTGGGCACACAGACACTTCATGATTTCATTCTCCCATACTATGTAACAAGCAGTCGTCCAAGGCATACCTTTGAAAAGAGAATGGGGTTTTTAATTTTAATTTTAAAAAGAGAGAGTTAGATGGCCCTTGGGGTCCCTTCCAACTCTATAACTAGAAACGTACCTGTTCACTCATGCTTTCCCTCTGGGGTGACCCAGTATGCTTTTGTTTTTGATTCCCCACCCACCTTAATGTTGGTGGTATAGAATTTTTTGCTAATGGAGAAGTAATAAAATAAAATAAACTTTGAGAGTCAGGGTCACTTGGACAAAGCTGGCTATATTGAAAAGTGATTTGCAAAAAACAACAACCAGATAGATATGCAAGCATAGACCCACAGAGAAAAGCCAGACAGATTCTGGGAATGGATTTCAGGAAGATATAAGCCCTTTTGACTGACAATATGGTAATGTTGCAACATCTTCAAGTTTAATCTTTTCATGCTCCAAACCCAATATGTGTACTGCGCCCACGATCTGCATGTTTATCATGACTGTTCCATGACATAAAGCAAAGCTGACAGGCTCAAAATATTATCAATGTATCTTTTACAGTCCATACTGTTCTCATTTTCCATGCTTTGCTGGGTCCTTGTTCTGGATTTGATTGAAAGATGGTGGTCAGATTTTCTCACAGGGTAGGCTAAACAGACTGTGCCTTTCGGCAGGCTTGTCAGAGATACGATTAAGCTTGTTAAACTATATTTCCGTGTATTAGCTAATATAGCACCAACTCGAGAGATTCTATTCAAGTCGTTCAGTGCTGATTGTTCATTATCAGTTATGACAATAAAACAAGCAACAGCTTATCATTTGACATTAGTTTTGTAATAATACTTCTGGCACTTAGAAATGGTATTTCCTTAAACTTCTTTATAATACATCCTGCTGTGTAAAAATGGAATATCAGGCTTTCAGGGCCAATACAGAACATATATAATTATATTTTCAAAGCCAAAACATCGTTTGCATTTGACACTGACATCCTGATCAGATATAGTTCCCCAGCTGCCGGGTATGCAGCTGGAATACCTTATCTGAAGGAAATACTCTGAAGAAAATACTATGTATCACATGCTTTGTGCTAAAATAATGCTAGTCGATAACTAACATGAATTGTGCAATGATGACCCATGTGTGCTGGGCTCCAAGGTCGTCAAAGGTGGCTTTGTTCTAGATCAGGCATGGGCAAACTTGGCCCTCCAGATGTTTTGAGACTACAATTCCCATCATCCCTGACCCACTGGTCCTGTTAGCTAGGAATGATGGGAGTTGTAGTCCCAAAACATCTGGAGGGCCGAGTTTGCCTATGCCTGTTCTAGATGCTACTGCCACTATCTGGAGTAAGATGGTCAGTGACAAAGATGAAGGTCTTCTCAGTGGTGGGACCTTCACTGTGGAAATCGGTTCCACTTCCGAGTGGGACCGGGTTGCGCTTGAGCCACCAGATCCCACCCCCGCCTCAGCATGCGGGCTAGCGTCCTGCATCACGCTGAGGGTGCCCCGGCCACGCCATTTGCCAGACGACCAATCAGGGCACTGTAGGGGCGTGGCTGGGGCAAATTTAGACCACGGCACAACTCTGGGAGCTCCTCCTTCAGCCTTGCGTCGCTGATCTGGATCCAAATCCTTTCTCTGTGTGCTTTCCTTGTGGGGCTCTTGGCCCACTCCTCCTCCTCCTCATCCAGCCAGTCCCTGACTAATGGCATCTGGAGGGCAACACATTGGCTACACCTGCCCTATTGGCTTTAAGTTGTGGAAAGACTTGTTGTTTTAAAACACTGCAACATCCCACCACCTTCTTCATGATATAAAGTTTGTCTTGTATGCTGAGCATGGAATACGCCTAAATATTGAGATTTGATACTTCCCAGTAAGTGCTGGTGCATCCAGTAGAGTTAAGTGGAGCATCATTCATCAGGCAATTGTCCTCGATCAGAAGGGTTTTCTCTTTTCCTTCTAAAATGGTGTGCTGCTACAATCCCTTAAAACCAGGGGCTGGGAATTTATTGCTTGGAGGTGGTAGTTTTTTATTTTCCAAGCAGCACTTACTCTAGCCATGACCTCATCTTCAGCACAGGTAATTGGTTAGCTACTGTGCTGTAGACGTTGTTCTCCACAGGAAGCTGAGAAGGTACATTCTGGGATATGCATTTGTTCTCTTCTGCATTAGATGAATAACCAACGGGGGTGATGGTGATAAACTGTACTAACTTGCATGTCACAGAAAGTAAGATGCTAAAAAAAGAAACCCAAGCTCTTCAACTTGGCTACCATTACAAATAAATGATTTTGAAAACTGAAGTATCCATGTACCTGCCACAAGTAGTAATTAATGTCCAAATTACATATGAATTCCCCTCACTTTTTAAAAGCTAAAAGCACTTGTGGGAGGCTGTTCGTTTCAGTAAAGGACTGGGCTGAGGAGAGGGCAAAGATGAAGAAGAAGAAGAAGAAGAAGAAGAAGAAGAAGAAGAAGAAGAAGAAGAAGAGTTTGGATTTGATATCCCGCTTTATCACTACCCGAAGGAGTCTCAAAGCGGCTAACATTCTCCTTTCCCTTTCTCGCCCACAACAAACACTCTGTGAGGTGAGTGGGGCTGAGAGACTTCAAAGAAGTGTGACTGGCCCAAGGTCACCCAGCAGCTGCATGTGGAGGAGCGGAGACGTGAACCCGGTTCACCAGATTACGAGTCTACCGCTCTTAACCACTACACCACACTGGCTTAAACCTTTAATCTCTCACCTCAAAATGCCCTTCCCAAAATACCCCTTTTGTCCTGTGAGATAAAATATATGGGTTCGGTATCAATAACTATACCTGCACAGGTGGAACCATAGCTGAGGAGAGCAATGCGGACCGCAAAAGCAACTGGAGGGGAAAGGGTCAAACAGCTCCTCTCCTCCCCCAGTCCTTCACTCAAAACTTTTTTTTTTTTCCTCTTTGTTTTGTTTTTAGAGTGGGTGGGGGATACACATGACTTGGCACCACATGTCGTTTAGGATTTCAACCTTTGGTTGGAATAACAAATACATCTGAACACACCCATCCCCCAATGAGGCCACTTCTTTAATAGCAAAGCATTCAATTACACCAGCTCCTAAGGTATAATAATTACATGCGCCATTCTCCTTCTTCAGACCTGCTCCTGAAAGAATCTGAAGAAGTATTTTTATTGCTATTATTCATAAACTCAACCAAGAGGATAGCACTAACAATTCATCCCGCAAGGACACAAGTTTTCTGATTTTTCCCCCCTGTGAAAAAATGGAGTTTTAGAAGACCTTGAATCTTCAACCATTATGCAAATGTTATAAACTGCTTAAGGTATTTCATCTTATTATAATGCCTAACTGGCAAATCATCAAGTTAATTTGGAAAAAAATAATTTGTCTATGTAATGAAAAACTTTCGTAAGGACTTTGGTAATGAATTCAGCATCTCCCAGAACTTCCTACTTAATCGCATAAGCATTTGTTTCTATGAACAATTTCCATCTAGTTTATTAAGAAGTTCTCAGCAGGAGATCCTCTAATGAGAAAAGATTGGGAAAGATGAGGCTTACGGTTAAAGGGCTGCAGAAGAAGAGTACCTATTGACGATATAATTGTTAAAGCATAATGTTGCCTTGGGACCACTTCATATGTTACTTGGTTATATATCATTTACTTATTTTTCATGTGTCCGGTCCACACAAGTTTACCCATACATAGATACTGTTGAATGCCAACTATACGCATATGAACAAAATCAATTCACCGTTAAGACAACCCCACTATTGCAAAAGCTACATTCTACACCAATTAGCTTAAGGTCAAATTGTATCTCTGTGTGCTCAAACCTCTAGTACAAAAAGTGAATTTATGAGCACAAAAAGAACCAGTTGAAGTTGCTCATTGTCCTGTGTTATCCCTTTCCTTGTTCAGTCAGTTTCAGTCCAGGCCATATTCCTGTGTTCAAACAGTGGCCATGTTGTATTAGCAAAACCTGAACTTGAGTGTCAGATTTATTTTAGGAGACAAATTTAGAAAAGCAGTTGTGTTAGTTGGATTTTGCAAGAGGCTCCTAAGGTTGCAGTTCACCCTCAGCCTTCATCAGAGCTGTCCATGGTACTGTAACCACTTGCCTCCCTCACTTTGGGGTTGTGTGGGTAGATCTCAGTGTTGGCAGAAATACCAAAAAAGCAAAAAAAGCCTTCAAAATAATACCCCAAAAGCAGTCCAATGCAGACTGAAAATGCTCAGTGGTTATGAAACGCTGACTATTGGGAGAATAGAAAATTCTGAAAGATGGTGTTGGCTTGCTAGAACACTGGAACTTTGAACAGAAGCACTCCACAATGCAACGTTTTGTTAAATATGCCATTTGCCCTTATCAACTAGAGGTCTTCAGTAGGTCAAACTATAAGAAACAGTCACAAAGTGAGTGTACATCCTTACATCTGACTTTCTTTTGCTTATCATAAATGGCCTAGTCTCTTTGAATGTACAAACTGATTAGATCTCACTGTTGGTTTGAAAAATTATTTACTATAATATGAAGCAGGTACAAATGCAAAATTAAATTAATAAAGCAATTGAGTTTATTATTGATTTTTTTCAACTGGCACTTCCAGTAGAGATTCCAAATTAAAACCATTTTGTAAACAGACACCTTATTAAAGAAGCCACTGAACTGGCATGTTATTCCTTCAGTTGTACTAAATTCTATACAGTTATAACAAATGACTACTTCCAGTTATGTCTGCTCACTTGTGCAATGGAAAGCCACTTCTGCAGCAATACTTCTGGTTTTTTGTCTCACCCCAAATGTACTCTGAGTGTGTTTGTGTGCCCCCAACCCTCGGCAGAAAATGGGGGGGCATTGGGGCTGCAGGAGAAGGAAAGCAACGAGAAACCCTGCTGTGTGAGCAGGCAGGTTTAAATCTCACCCATAGTGCAGACCTTTGTCCTTTAAGCTGTCTAACATAATGGTGACATGAGCACTGACTGATATTGACTAGTGGCTGAAGATTCCCAGTAAATGAATGTGCAATGAGGAGGGAATGACTAGGGAGGGAATCTCCTGCAATCCAGACTAGAATTGGCACTCCCACATCTGTAATTAATTAAAGAAAAATCCATGACATACCCACAAGCATCACATATAGCATAATGTATAGCTTGACCCACAGATGCTTAGTAAGTTTACTACCAGTGATGATAAGACCCACACTCAAGATTGTTGTGCCTCTATTTAGTTGCTGCCAAATGCTCTGTGGTTTGCAGCTGGGGAAACTTCAAGGTTATAGGAATCTTCAAGAGTACAGAAGCAACACTCCTCAAGCACACAACACACAGCTATCTGAATTTAACCTTGTCATTCCCATACACCTCGCCTTACAACACTATGGCTGGTTAGGCACATCAGGAAGACAAGCCTAAGCTATGCACCATCAGTCAACTTTGGGCTTCTGGTATTTAGGGTTTTTTTTTAAAAAAAAATACAGTCTTCACATAAGGAAAAAGGTAAAACAATGGGCTACATGGAAAGCAAACAATAATACTAATTTTCTAGCTGATTCTAGTCTAGTATAATTCTACATAAGTGGGCTTTCAGCACTTACTTAATGAACAGCAACCTTCTTATGTACAATGGGAGGTACATTTCTCAGCTGCATACAAACAGAAGTATTTAGGCACGTGAAGACATTCCTATGTTGTCCCCTAGGACATGGGAGGGTTGGATGGGCAAAGAGGTCAGCAGTCAATCAGAGAGGATCTTGGGAGTTTGCTCAGGCCATCACATATGCAGGAAACAATACTTAGCATGTGACTAGATCAGAAAAAAAGGGACCCAGGTGGCGCTGTGGGTTAAACCACAGAGCCTAGGGCTTGCTGATCAGAAGGTCAGCAGTTCGAATCCCTGCGACGGGGTGAGCTCCCGTTGCTCGGTCCCAGCTCCTGCCCATCTAGCAGTTCGAAAGCACGTCAAAATGCAAGTAGATAAATAGGAACCGCTCTGGCGGGAAGGTAAACGGCATTTCCGTGCGCTGCTCTGGTTCGCCAGAAGTGGCTTTGTCATGCTGGCCACATGACCCGGAAGCTATACACCGGCTCTCAGCCAATAAAGCGAGATGAGCGCTGTAACCCCAGAGTCGGACACGACTGGACCTAATGGTCAGGGGTCCCTTTACCTTTTTAGATCAGAAAAATATCTGGGAAAGGTGTAAACATGAGGTTTGCCCATTCCTCCTTGCCAGATGGGAGGAGAACTTTGTGTATTCAGTTGATGACAACAAAAAATATACCTGTTTGTTTGTGCTGGAGATTATGGGTGGCAAGGATAAGGGGGAAAGCAAGAAGCTTTTTTCAAAACAAGGAAGGAAGGTAGCTCAGCTGAGACAGTTCACAATAAAACACTCCCACAAAACACTACCATATAATCCAAATGCACCCCAGACAAAAACACTACAGTTTAGATAAAAGAGCATTAATTCAAAGGTGCATAAAAGATAATATAATGGGCACTAGGCAAGCCTTTCTGGTGAGGGACTTATCCACTGCATCTATTCTTTCATTTTCATGACTGAATTTCTTCTACGGCTTTTTTTGTTCCTTTTTGGAACTTGCAAAATCACAGGGAGGGAAAGCATGTGACCCTCCAGATGTTGTTTGACTCCAACTCCTACCATCCCTGGCCCATGCTCGCAGGGGCCGAGGAGAGCTGGAGTCCACCTGCATCTGGAGGTCCACGGGTTCCTCATCCCTGCAACTGTGGTTTGAATTGAGCTTCTTTTTATTCTCCTTATTGTGCATTCTCATCAGAGGGAGAAGAGAGGCAGGAAGCAAACAGGTAGCTAAATCTGATCACAAAAGGCATTCCTGTGGCTGTCGCAGAACTGTCAGAACTCCCTGGTTATGTCAAGAGAAGCAAGAGATAAGGAAGGATATTAAATATTTTGAGGTTTTTAACCTACTTTTAAAGCTTCTTAATAGCCAAGAGGATTCCATCAAATGTTGCTGTAGCTCATCCCTCACCCTGCTTCAGATTTGTTTTTAATGAAGATTTAGAGTAAGTCTTGCTTCTCTTGCACCCCCCTCCCTTTCAGGCCTCTGGCAGAAATCTTATGAGGGAATCTACTTTACCCCCACCAAATTGTGAAACATTGATGATGCCCTCACAAGAGTATATAGAGATATTAATAATCTTTTGCAGTCTATGCAAATAAATGGATATGTGGAGCTGTTCTATCTACTGAACAGATTTGACAAATTACTGCTGCTGCTACTACTACTGCTACTACTAACCATTATTGGTTGGTTGGTTGGTTGGTTGGTTGGTTGGTTGGTTGGTTGGTTGGTTGCCTTCTAAACAATGAGCTGTTCTATCTGCTGACTAGATGGGACAAACAACTACTAGTAGTTATTACTGTGGTTGTGGTTGCTTTATTCGTGGCCTTCTAAAAATCCACCTCAAGGTGATATAAACTTACCCTTGCAAAAGTAAGGAGCTTGGGGCAGAAGGATCAAGAGAGACACTATTGGACAGCATTCATTTTATTTGGAAGCTGCCTTTACCTAGTCCTAGTCAGACCTCTGGTCTGGATAGCAATATTGTCTACTTTAGGGGTGATAGGCAGAGGGTAGCCTGGGGTCTACTGGTAGATCACCAAGTGATTTGCAATAGATCAGCAATTATTTAACATAACAATGACAAAAAAAGGCTTCTCTCTCCTTCTAAATCAGGCTCATGAGAGGAAGGAAGCTGAGGATAGTGGGAGGGAACATGAAAGATGTTTGAGTGACCAGACTATGAACTCAGTTCTGGTACTGAAAACAAATCCATGTGCTCAGAGGCACCCTGTTCCTTACATCCAAGAGTATGTCACCCCTGGATCTCTAGGTTCTAATAAATAAATAAATAAATAAATAAATAAATAAATAAATAAATAAATACCAAGTAGATTCTATAAGTCTATAGGCTGCCCTCTTTGGTGCACACTAATTGGCAGCAGGTCTCCAAGGTTTCAGATGCAGGCCCCGCCCCACCCCACCCCCACCCCCCAGTCCTGTGTGGAAATGTCAGAGATGCACCTGGGATCTCTTGCATGCAGACTATGTACTCTTTCCCCCCTAGCTACAACCATTAAAGCTTCCTTTTTTCTTTCTATTGTCCCAAATGCTTATTCTCCAGCCCCTGTCACCTACCTATGAACATTCTGCAAGTTCTAACTCCTATTTCGACCCACTGCTCCATTAGCACACAATCCCTTCTGCGATGAAAGTAGCCCATCTAACTGAACATGAGCGGCCCGGTCTCCAGTCAAATGTCTTTACCATTGATGCTACACACAAAGCTGGCTCATTGATTTATTAGATAACATTCAGTGGAAACATCCTGCCTGGCCTCAAATCCATTCCAACCCTAAGATTGGCAGCCTTAACAAAATTACACAGGTGAAATAACGTAAGAATGAAATGCGGTCATAGGATGAACAAGGCATTGCCATGTGCCCAGAGGAGATTTATTCCAAACTACATCCCCTTTGGCCGTATCTCGCCATCTGAAATTATTATTTGAGTCAGTACTAGGGACCTGTAGGCAACAATCTGGCTAGTTATTTCTTATTAATATGATCAACATTTAATACATCTTCTGCACCATCTCCCCCAGTTTCTCTTGTTCTCTTGGGTCCGTCCATCCATCCATCCTTATTTTGCCATCAGTTGGCTGAGCCACTACCAACTGTTTTAACCAAATTTGCACTTCACTTGGAACAAAAAAGTCTGTGGGTTTTTTTTAACCTTGACTATTTGAAAACAGTTGTTTCCTGCTTTGTTCGTGCATTTTTACTCTGCTCTTCAACTGAAAAGGCTCCTAGAGTAGCTTACAAAGTTTGGTAATAAGGAAGATCCCACTCTCAGGCTTTCAGCCTAAGAAGACATGACACAAAGGGGAAAGGGATTAAGAGGGAGGTGGGAAACACCTAACACTAATTTTTATAATGGCCAGGTGAAATAGAAAAAGTTGTCTGTCTCTCAGCTGAGTGGTTAGAGTGGCTCCTTTTTTGCCTCTACTGTAACCTGATGGCCAGGTGACAGGTGAGGGAGGGAAGAGCTTGATACAGCTGACTTCTCAGCAGTCCTGTTGGTGGCCCTGCTTCCATTCTCTCGCTTTGCTGCAGCCCCATGGAACAGCTCTTGCTAGATGACAGACCTCTGAGGAAGAGGGAAAGCCTGACCAAGTTGGTTTTTCAGTACGGCTGCTGCAAATGACCCTGTTCTCTGCATCTCTCCTAACTTGGAGACTAAAGGACCAATGCTCCAGAAAATCAGATAACCATAGAACCATAGAGTTGGAAGGGACCCTGAGGATCATCTAGTCCAACCCCCTGCAATGCAGGAATATGCAGCTGTCCCATACGGGGATCAAACCTGCGACCTTGGCATTATCAGCACCACACTCTAACCAACTTATCTATCTATAGAGATGATGAAGTGATTTTCCTGTCTGTGATATGGGACGTTCGTGACTGACATTTGCAGACCAATGTCTCTCAGATGTACAAATGATTACTGGGGTAATCATTTATTTTTTATTAAAGATTTTCTTGATTTACAAAGGTGTGTGCAATGTCTCTCTCGTATTTTTTCCATGTAACATTTTTGCAGATCAGTTCCGTTTGTTGAGACATTAGGAAGAAAAGGGGGAAAGAGGCGGGGTGGGGTGATGATGTTTCTATTTTACTTAATATATGTAGGGTTTGGTGTCAGCGTTGTTTGTGTAGGTTCTCTGTTGTTCGCTTGTGCTCCTTTGGCAGTGAGAGAGGTCGGGGTTGTCATAATTCTTTTAATCAGAAGAGCCACTGGACAGAATGAAACCTACATAAGTATTGGGGGCGGGGCGGAATGATGACACTGGGAGTAGACCGTGTAACTCCCTGTGTTGTTAATTTGCAAAGTTATGGTGAGTACTTGGATACAGGATAAGCTGAAAACTGAGATTCCCCGCAGAGCATCCTATTATCCCTGCTGAGCGATCATAGAATAGCTGGAATCCGCACCTTCATCTTTCCACAGTCTAAAAGTCTAACATTTGACTTATAAGCCAACCCCCGTTCACTGCTGCTAGTAGGGTGCTCTTTATATTCTTTATCAGCCAGCCTTTGTGGGCAACTTAGCACTCATTTGTACACACAAAGAGAGCACAGTGGGAGAGGAGAACAAAGACAGCATGAAAGGGAGAACTCACAAGGCAGCAAAGGTTTGAAAACAAGATAAAATATGAGCGGCTACCCCCTCCTGTTTCTCTTATCATCTGATGGGGCTAAGTTTTTTTTTAAAAAAAAAATACCCAAAACCTTAAATATTCCCTTTCAAGATAAAAGTAAATGTAATATTCTTTGCAGAGTAACAACTAAATAAGATCAAATGAGCTGGTCAATTTCAAACACCAACCACTGCGATATTATTTAAAATTCCAAAACTACTTGTTCAAGAGTAATAACTACAAGCAAACCATTCAAAGCAAAGAAGGCCAATGCAGATTCCGATGGTGAGTTTGTTGAACAATGGCCCTAGTTCGTTACATATATTCCACTGGCAACACGTGGACAATTATGAGTGGATCTGTTAAAATAAATCCAGGATAAGTTATGTAATGCTATGAGAGCATCTAAACAAGTATGGCATTTATACATCTTTTAATGCTGGTCATGAGAAACCTAGACCCTCAAGGATCGAAGAGCAAGATGGGACAGGAAAGAAGAGTTACCAGTTTAATTCCTGTTTATTTATATAGCATTATTGAATATCAATCAAGACATGCATTTGATAAAGAGCAGCATAACAAAATCTTGCTATGAAGAGTCTAAGTGTGTGTGTGTGTGTGTGTGTGTGTGTGTGTGTGTGTGGAATCCATATATATATATGGAATCAGATAGATTGCATTTTAGACCTGCTTTTTAAACTGACAGAACCATGAAAAGTATAATAAGACATTAAATAGTTTTATAGCAAAAGATTTCAGGAACCCAACCTGTCTCTTGAGATTCCCAGTCAATTGCTTGTGAAAGAACTGAGGTTGTACCTTATACTTGAAAGTGTCTACTGAAAAGGTAAAACAAAACTGGCTCTTTAATGGAACCTAAAGTGAAATATAAGCTTTAAAATTGGGAGTGATCCGTGTTCTTTAAAATGGTCCTGTAAATGCCACCAGCATATGAAATCACTTTATTCAGCTCCACCAGTTGCAAAGGAAAAGGGTTGTGCTGGTAGCAAAAAAATAAATAAATAAAAAAGCATCCTATGCCATACCTGCTATAAAGAACAGTTTCAATGACACCCTTTAGGCGACCCTGTGGCCCTCCAGATGCTATTGGATGCCAATTCCCATCAGTCCCAGCCAGCATGCCCAATAGCCGGGAATTATGGGAGTTGTAGTCTAGCAATGTCTGGGAGCCCACAAGTTCTCCAGGACCTTAAACATTACAGGAATTGCAGAGGAGTCATGTTTCCATGGGTTCATCCCATAGTGCTGTTGCTGTAGTATCTAAAGGTCATGTGCCCACCCTAAACCCTAGAAATTAATAAAAGGTAGGATTTGGAGTCTTTCTTCTTTGGCAATCATTCATAGCCGAGTAAGATTGTCTTCCATAAACACGGTTCTAACCGTGGGTCCATAAGTGACTGTGGAGGCCAATTCTGGTCCAAACATTCATTTTTCTACAGTAACTAGATTACTGTAATCAAGTGGAAACCAAGTACGAGTTGAACTGATGGCCTTCTTGATGATAAGTGATAGCCTGATTGATTTCTGTAAGCTACTGTTTTGTTTGGGGAATGTATCATAATTTGACTTCTTTTTGCAAGGGCTTATCCCCCGTATAATTTAGTTTGGGATGAAATGTCATTTATCAAATTCTATGGAGTGTCCTCAGCAAACACACTGGGTTACTTGTAGATGCTCACCCTTTCTGATTTCCTAAAACGAAAACCCATTTCACCTTTCTTTATACACTATAAAACATTTTTCGTTGGATCCAAACTTTGCTCATGGTGGCAGAAAGGGGCAGATGACTTTTGCCAAGAAAGTACAAAAAGGAAATAAAAATGCCCATATATGGAGAGAGCCAGTGAAGACAGGGCCATGCCCCAGTCTCACAGCACATGCAGTGATGTGAGCAGTGGCCCCAGCCTTGCCAGTCCCTAAACAGCCCTGCAGGCAGGAGTTTGAATCTCCTCCTACTTCTCCCACATAAAGAAGAAGGAAGACTACATTGCGGAACTGCTAATAGGGCACTCTAAATGTTCTCAGTTACCATGTTTCACACTTTCACTTCCACACGAATCCTTATCGCTAAAGTACAGCAAGCTTCTCTACAGTGTCCCAGTTTCATTGCCGTAGCTGATGGATGGAATTTCTTCTGAGAAGGTAATCTGCCTGTCCTATCAGTGTTTGATTACCCGCCAGACATCAATATTTTTGTTGCAAGGATTTTGGCAAGCAAGCCGCTACAAATTGAGCTGGAGGAATAATTGCCACCATATTTTTGTCTGCATTTACTGCAGTTTCTCTCAACTTTATTGAGGCATCCCCCCATGCAGAATCCATCCTTTGCAAAGGGGTGGCAGTTTATGCCATTCGGAAATGGATGACTGGGCTGCAGGATCCACTTTAGGAGGAATAAAACAGTTCTGCAACACCAACTGAGCTGAACTTTATATATATATATAAAAAGAAATCTTCTAGGGGGAAATATATGCCGATAAGAGGACGACCATATATACAGAATACCTAATGTTTTAATAGCCGGGATTGCTATTTTCATCAGTTTTGCACAGGCAGCTGTAACTTGTGTTGCATCCGCAAACATAGAAATGTGAATAAAATACGGGTGCAGCACAGATATAATGGGGCTGTGGTTTTGTTTGTTTGTTTACATTTGCACCCCACTTTTCCTCCAAGGAGCATACTTCTCCTCCTCCACATTTTATCCTCATGACAACCCTATGAGGTAGGTTAGGCTGAGAGTGCATACTTGGCCCCAGGTCACCCAGCGAGTTTCATGACTGAGTTGGGATTCGAACCCCGATCTCCCAGGTCCTGGTCCAACACTCTAACCACTGCACCACACAAGGCTCTCCTAATTGTTTTAATGTTAATAGAAATTCTGGCCCTTTTATAGTATGCTTAACATGCGCCAAGATGCCTAGTGCAAGGGGAAAATAATTCCCACCAACTGATTTCGTTCTCCGTTCTGGGGCCTTGGCATATAAAGTGTGTTGTTGGGCCAACTGCCCAAGAAGCCCTTAGTTAATTGAATATAATTATTCTGCATCCTACTTTCAAATGCTAGAACAGTTTCCCTGTTCTCGTAATACAATATGCTTGAAAGCTCCAATTGTTGTGTGGAACATGTAATGCTTTCCTCTCCCCAGTACATTTCCTTCCATAATAAGGCAGCACTTTGCTGGGTGTTGATGATCTTTAAATATAATGCATGACGATCAGCTAAATTAGTAATGGTGGGTAGTTAAAGGCATTCCTTTAAAACGTGAATAGTTCTTCACTGAAGGCCTCGGACCATGAGCGTCCCACATTTTTCTTTCTGTCATTAGCCATAAATAAATTAACGAGGCAGTCAATTAGCATGTTCATCCTGACCCGAGATTGACAGCCTCGTAGAAAAGCCAGGGAGGCAAAGGAGGATGGCTTTCACTGAAACAGAGACCTCAAATATCAATAATTGTCTGGCAGGGCAGGGCAGGGCAAGACGGAGCCTTAATCTGCTTGGAACATCAAGGAAGCCAGGTGGTGTAGCATTGCCTTTTAGGAGGTCTCTCCCACCCTCCCACAGCACATTTTAGAATTTTTTTTCAACCAATTTAAAAGCCTCTTGTCATACTTTACACATTACGCATCAATGGAGAAAGACTGCCACTTGCGTAACCCAACTGCTGACAACTGGCCAATAAAAACATGGATAGTAAAAGAAGAGTTTGGATTTGATATCCCGCTTTATCACTACCCAAAGGAGTCTCAAAGCGGCTAACATTCTCCTTTCCCTTCTTTCCCCACAACAAACACTCTGTGAGGTGAGTGGGGCTGAGAGACTTAAAGAAGTGTGACTAGCCCAAGGTCACCCAGCAGCTGCATGTGGAGGAGCGGAGACGCGAACCCGGTTCCCCAGATTGCGAGTCCACCACTCTTAATCACTACACCACACTGGCTCTCCAGTGTAATGGCGATTAATATGTTTTTTGTTTTGTTTTTTGTTTTTTACAAGGGGGGGGGAGAAGCATCTTCCTGCTTGTTTTAGACCTGATCATTAGCTAGATTAGATGCGCATCCCTTTGGCAATTCTTTTTCACCATGATAGGGAATGTCATCAAAGCTGAATGTCAGAAGATCCGGGACAGACAAAGAATGGACATGTTCACACAGCTATGCAGTTTGAGAGAGTGTTGGCCACCAACTTGGGTGGCTTTTAGAGAGAATTAGACAAATTTGTGGAAGAGAATTTGACAAATTGCTGTTTGAACTCTGGATATTTTAAGGGGCATTAAGAGAGACCCAGGGGAGGGAGGGATCTTTGGAAAGAACATCCAGTTGGAGAAGCAGTTGGACCTTCTCCATGTGGATCCCAGCACATTTTTCATGACTTCTTTTGCTGAAATTGCACAAATTACATGCAGTCCCCCAGCTTTTATATCTGATGTGGTCTTTGATGCTAACAAGGTTTGCCCCCAAATGCCTCTGGAGTATGCTGAGATCTACGTGTAACCCTAAGCCATTTTGGAAGACAGTCCGTCCCCCCGTCCCCTTTGTGTTTCTGTGAAAGCCAGAAGCAAGTTTCTTCCTTTGTCTTGGCAAAGTGGATACACTCATGCATCACAGAACCGTACAAGTTGGTAGAAATCCAATGCTCTATCAAGATTAACACTCATTATGCTCCATCAAACTCGGCCTCTTGAATGGAAAGAGGAGATGCCTCTGAAAACACTATCGACTTAATTAGGCCAAGCGTCCTTATAAAAGGGGCTCTCAAACTTTATCACAGGGAGTTCCTTTTGTTATCAGGAAAGCTGCTTCACGCAAGAATAATCACCCCTCCTAGGAGCAGAAGTCTGCTTCTTCCATCCCCTTGAGCACAAGAGCTGAGTCACATGATCGCTTGGGCGTGTTTTTAGGACCCCTGGGAAACTGTGAGTGTTCCTACATGTGATTATTATTTTTTATTATTATTTATTATATCACCCTTCATCACAAGATCTCAGGGCAGTTCACATGAACAGATGTGTAAGGTGGACCTGCACAATGATGGAGGCACAGGGTTGCCCTCTGAACCTGACACCCCCAGTGTAAAATTCTTATGCTTAGTGTGAGAATTTTACCTCGTTGCCCTTTAAAATAAATGAATGAGGGGGTTGCAGGGCTGTGCAGCTTAGCTGTGCCCCCGGTGGCAGCCTGTGTTTTTATGTTTTACTGGTTTGGGGTTGTGTTTCTGTTTTAACATTTTAACAATGGATAGTTTTTACACTGGTTAGAGATTGTACTCCATTTAGAGATATTTGAAATCTTAAGTGGTCTATAAATGCTAAGAAAGAAAGAAAGAAAGAAAGAAAGAAAGAAAGAAAGAAAGAAAGAAAGAAAGAAAGAAAGAAAGAGATCCTGATTGGCACAGGGAGCTCCATGCACACGTCATGGCAAATGTTGAAGGGCCATTCTCACATAAGCCAAACTCACAACCTGCAGGAGCCTTGCCAGAGTACAAAATGGTGGGAAAACTGGCTGCCATATGCAGCCCCACCAGGGCCGTCTTACCCATAGGCGCTAGGGGTGCAGGGCACTCAGGCGCCGGGCTCTCAGGGGCACCAGGCCAAGAGTCCGGGGCCCAAGAGTTGAGTCCATTTTTTTCTGCTGGTGGTTTCCCATTGACTGCTGTTTTTATCTGCTCTTGCCCTTATTTATTTCAATTGTTTTCAATTGTTGCTTTATTTGGATGTTGATATCTGATTGTATACTGAACTAGCAGTCTCGTATTCAGTGTTGCTCGGGAATTCTGAGAAACCCAAAAACTCAGTGCCGTTTTGAAATCAGTGGCTAAAATCAGTGCAGTTTTTAAAGGTTCAGTCTGCCACCTGGCTTCAAAATGGTGTCCAATTGTATCCAACCAAAGGCAAAAACCTGCTCCTTGATCTCAGGAATCACCATGCAAAATTGGGTTACAATATCTTAGGAGGTGGGAAATGCATAGTGAACAGACAAACAGCTTTCCAAATTATGCAGTGGATTTGTAAATTATTATAATCACCATCATTAGCAGCATCAGCATCACTTTCAGCCACCTTGGGCATCTAGTGCAGAAGACAGGATGCAAACTGAAATAAATGGTGGTCCCGAAAGAGTGCACAACCAGATCTGCAAGGAAGCCTGCAAAGTTCAGTCTTGTTTGGGTCATCTGCAGACCACTTTGTGCTTTCCAGACCCCCTGACTTTCTTTTTTCAGGAAAACTACACTGCCGCTGTTAATGTGCTCAGAGAAATGGCCTCATTTTCAGAAAAGCTGCTTTCCCAGAAGTTGGACGACTAACTGCAGCTGATAGGAAACAAGAAACCTTGCACCACAAAGTCTGACTATGGCGCAGGTTTTCCTGCACAGGTGACAGTTTTGCAAGTCAAGCACAGCTATGGAATGGTGCTCTGCATGATGCAAAACTCCCAGAATGTGGTATCCATGCTTGTAGAGTAACACTGTGTGCAAAATAGTTTACCTATGCCTTTAACGGTGCAGGAACAGTCTTGTAAGAGGCAGCAGTGAGACTTGTAAAGAGGTGTCTTCAAAGCCCTATTTAGTCACAGGTGGAGGAGCTGCATTCTAAGTGATCTCTGTCACTCTTCCTTTCTTTTCTGTAATTATTGCGTGCAGACTAGACAATGTAAGTTTCATAGAGTGGAATGAGGATTACAAGGCAAAAATAAAAGAAATGTCAATTAGCTGTATGTTTTCCCCACCCAAATCATGATCAATCTCTTCTGTTACATAACAGCACCTTGCCACCCTGCACATGTCACCACCTCCTGCAAATTCAGTCAGGAGGACTGAATAATAATCAGCTGTAAACTGTCTGGGACATGATCCGCCCTACCATGCAGGCAGGGCGAAGAGATCTGCTTCAGACAGCCCTGGGTGGGTGGGAAATGGTGAAAGCAGGAATTGGTGCCTGAATGATGCAGCCACGCTTTTTAAAGCAGGGGACACCAATATGGTGCTCTGCGGATGTTATTGGGCATCTCAACATCCTTGAACATTGACAGAGAACAAGGGGGCACCTCCCTCCCTTCCATGTACCAGACTGGCAGCTGACACTTCAGTATTGGAGATGGGATGGTGTCTTCCACCACTCCAGAGGGCAACTGGCTAACTTCAGAGGCACACAACAGGTTTACCTCTGTCCCCCAGAACTTCACCTGTGCTCCTCACCTTGTGCTACTCTGCCTAATAGTAGAGCTACCGTAGCTACTGGGGAATTTCAGCAGGTTCCATTTACTGCAGAAGGGTCAAGTCTCACTGTAATTCCCTATACTACAGAGCCAATTAAAGAGACAGGAACACTGTCCTTTCTGCCCCTGGTCACCCTAAGGCTATGGTGTCTCAAAGGCGAGAGAAGGGCATTGCATCGACATTCAAGGGCATTCTCCTCCAGCTTACCACTTCAAAATAAAACCAGCTTCAGCAAGATCTGAGCAAGTTAAGAGGTCATCTCAGGCAGTTCAGACCTGCCCCCACTCCAAAAAAATGTCAGCAAGTTGTTGTTTTTAACAAGGCTCAAACCATGATGCTATAGTAACTCTCCTTCCTCCCCATAGACTTTGTAAGAGTCAGCAAGGGGCAGCTATTGGTGGTGGGGATAATACTGCTTTAGATTTTTCCTTTTCTCTATTCACTACCTTTCATCCCCATAGTTGCAATTAAAAAAATTAAGGTTGCGATTCCAACACAGTACAGTCTCCCAGGAGCTAAAGCCAGTGCTTCTTGTGTGTGGTGGTACTCACTGGTATGGAGTACCCTTGTCTCTTCTTTCTGCTGCTCACGTAGGCCATTGTGTGCTGGCAATCACAGCTATGAGTACCAGCTCCTCATTATTATTATTTCCCCCAAAAAAGCACTGGCAAGTACTGGGCTAAGGTTACAGCTATCGTTCCTGGACTATCCTTCCATTGCCTGACTCTCTGAAAGGTGCCACTTCATAGCTAAATGAGATTGATCCAGTTGTACTGCTTAGAAGACTTCATATCCTGTTTTCCAATTGCTGGCCCTGATTTAGCTGTAGTTTTATTTCCTGTATACAACTAGTCAACCAGGAAGCGATCTACATTTATACAGATAGATGATAGATAGATAGATAGATAGATAGATAGATAGATAGATAGATAGATGATAGATAGATAGATAGATAGATAGATAGATAGATAGATAGATAGATGATAGATAGATAGATAGATGATAGATATAGAGATAGATAGATAGATAGATAGATATAAATAGATAGATAATACCCACTTTCGTCAGCAGGCCCAGCCTAAGACGGTAAAGGAAAAGATTTGCACTCCTCCCCATTTCATGTACAGAAGCATAAGAGTTGTTGACTCTTATGCTGGCCATGTAAAGGGGACAGCATCTTCCAATGCACCTGGGGGTAGCAGGCTAGTTTAGGGGATGCACAACACACATAACTCTAGTCTCCAATATAAGATGAGGTGAATGGTTTCAGGACGGCTGCCACCGCTGCCCCTCAGCATCTTCTGCCTGGGGAAATTGCCTCACCCTGTCTAATGGTAGGGCCGGTCTTGTTTATGAGATTCATCTATCAAGTTCACTGGAAACTAGGTGAGTTTAATCTGTGTCAATTACATGCATTGATCCCCCAGCTGGATTGGAGCAACAGTCCCTTTTCTCTTACTAGATGGAATTACACTTCGAGACCCAGGGCCATCTTACCCATAGGCACTAGGGGTGCGGGGCACCCAGGTGCCGGGCTCTCAGGGGTGCCAGGCCGAGAATCTGGGGCCCGAGAGTTGAGTCCAGGGGAAAGCCTGCCTGTCGGTTGGAGCGCCACGACAGGCTCTTCTGCTGTGGGTGGCTCTGCTCCGTGAGTTTGGGGGCGACCGAGCCAGCTTGGCTTTCTGTCTGAGATGGTGAAGAGTTTCAACCACAGCTTGTTTTGAGGTGAGCTTTAAAAGAGCTCAACATTTATACCCAAGACGGGCTTAGGAGAACTTCACACCCATTTCTACTTTTTTGTGCTTGTTTATTCTTTTTCCCAGTCCTAGCCTTAAGGTAAGAATTCTGCAGTTACACAAATAAGACATGTTCCTTTCCTGAAGTATTTGAGAGGTACTAGCTATTATCCTGTATTTGTGCACCTCCCCTCGGCATGGGACTATTAAAAATTCTCCACCCTTCTGCAAAAAAAAACAAAAAACAAAACCAGAAGTGAAATGGCACTGGATATTTGTGCGATACCCAAGGCACAGTCATTGACAGTGAACATTTGATAATATATGGGCTACCTGTATTACTTTTTCCTGACATGCCAGACTGATGGTTCTCTTGCCCTTTGGAATGCCTGTGGCTATTTCCTACTTGTCAATGCCAAGAGATGAAAGAAGTTTTTAAAGATAATAATAAAGAAAAGAACCTGTGATAGCAGCAGCGTGATTCAGACCTCTTACACAGATATAATTCATGAAACGGCTTTTGCTTTTTGTTTTATGCCCACATCAGTACATGTATTGACAGATCACTTAACATCTGAGATCTAAAAGGATTCTAAGCACTCTTCAGAGGATTCCAAATGGAAAGGTCCAAACAGCCAATGACAGGATTAAAAAAAGACTTGCCAAAGTCTCTGTCTGAGTCGTTTTTATGCTTGACACATGCTTTATATTCAAACCCCTTAGAGGTTCAGCTTATATCTTCACAGAAAGGAGGGGGGCCCAGAGAAGCTTGACTCTTGATAGGCAGTTTTTAAAAACAGTCAAACATTAAAGGGGGCAATGCATTTTTCTCGGCTGAACAATTATTGAAAATGAAAGAAGATTTGGATTCGGGGGGGAAGAGAGAGAGAGAATATTGCACAAGAGAAATCTGCAGGCATGCAACTCATGAAGAGTCATATCTGAATAAGGATGATTACCCACATAATGATGTTCATTGGGGGCCATTGTGTTTGATGGAGGCATCCGCTTATACAAGTCATAGAATTATAGAATTGTAGAGGTGGAAGGGACCCTCGAGGGTCATCTAGTCCAACCCCTGCAATGTAGGTATCTCAACTACATGACAGGTGTCCATCCAACCTCTGCTTGAAAATCTCTAAGAAAGAAGAATCCACCACCTCTCATGGGATTCTGTTCCACTAGCTTTCTGGTCTCCCTGCATCCACCTGCACAGGAAGATTACCCATGACCACGGCAGGCAATGTTCCCTAGAATCAGACCTGTAGACCAAAATACATCCCTCATTACCTCCTGACATCTGTAAGAATGTATTCAAAATCATATACGTATAGCTTTTCTCCTATTGTTACCTGTTGATCCCTGAATGTGGATAAACAGTTTTCTACCTAAAGTATATGTGCAGGTTCTGCCTGTATTGGTTGCCACTGATGGAACAGATCATAGAATCGTAGAGTTGGAAGGGACCCAAGAGTCATCTAGTCCAACCCCCTGCAATGCAGGGATCCCAGCTCAAGCATCCATGACAGATGGCCGTCCACCCTCTGCTTAAAAACCTCCAAGGAAGGAGAGTCCACAACCTCCCAGGGGAGACTGTTCCACTGTTGAACAGCTCTTACTGTCAGAAAGTTCTTCCTGATATTTAGTCAGAATCTCCTTTCTTGTAATTTGAAGCCATTGGTTCATTTCCTACCCTTCAGCCCTTGAGATGTTTGAAGATGGCTAACATATCTCCTCTCAGTCTCTTTTCCAGGCTTTTGTCCGCCATTCCTGGGCACAGCAGGGTTGTTCTTGCATTTAGTCAAGGGAGACATAGGGTATTACTTTTTACTGAGCCACGCCAGTGTGTCTACACTGGCTGGCAGAAGCCCTGCCTGGAGATGTCATCAAGCTTGGGGCTTAAGGAAGACAAAGCTCCTCTGAGCATGTATCTGATGGTTCTAGACCAGGGCAGTCAATAGGGTGCTCTCCAGATGTTGTGGACTACATCTCCCACCACCTCTGAATGCTGACCATGCTTGCTGGAGCTGATGGCGAATTGTAGCCTGCAAAATCAAAGGCACCACATTAATTACTCCTGGCCTAGAAATCCCCCAGGTTCAAAGGAGATCTTTTAGATAATGGTGCTCCATAGGCAGAAATGTCTCTTCTCCTTTCACTCTGCCTTCTACTTTAAGTCCCAGCAGTGGCATACCATGGGTTGCCAGCCCCCGGGGAGTATGAATGGAGTACACATGCGCGTTCAACTGCCTAACGGCATCTGCGTCACCCAGGAGAGCGCAACCACAGAGATAAGAAAAGAAGAGCCATTCCATTGTCTGGAGGGGTCAGTTCCTGGTTTGAATGGAGAAGTCCTTTTCAACAGAAGCACACAACTGTATTGAGGCAGCACCGGGTGTTGAAATTTTGTGCCCGGGGCAACCGACCCTTTGTCGTCCCCACACACACTACACCACTGAGTCCCAGCACAGCAAAGGGCATATTATAAATAATCAGCATTCTCCTTTCAAGGAGCCAGTGTGATGTAGTGGTTAAGAGAGGTAGACTCATAATCTGGTGAACCGGGTTTGCGTCTCCGCTCCTCCACATGCAGCTGCTGGGTGACCTTGGGCTAGTCACACTTCTTTGAAGTCTCTCAGCCCCACTCACCTCACAGAGTGTTTGTTGTGGGGGAGGAAGGGAAAGGAGAATGTTAGCCGCTTTGAGACTCCTTTGGGTAGTGATAAAGCAGGATATCAAATCCAAACTCTTCTTCTTCTTCTCCACCGACTTTCTCATTACCATCTCCTTTTAGCATTCTCTTTTGAAAATATACCCATGTTGGCTTCTCTCACTCAGTTCTCTTGCCACTCGTTTTCTTGCCTCCATCAACTAATACTTTGCAAAGTGCGCATTTTATTCTTGCACTCGTGCCTATGTTTTGGTGTGCTGGCCTCTACCACACACATAGTTGCCGCGGCTGCTCTGCTTACCACCACCGCCAACTCAAAATTGCGGGCTGACACATAAGTGGCCTGAACTTCCTTTCGCCCCCACCCCTCCAGCTGAAAAGAGCCAGTTGTTTGCTTAATTAGAGGCAGATTGTGGTAATGACTAGCTTAATTATTTTTTCTGCTAGGAATGGGTGGCAATCGCTCAGCAGCGCAGAATGCAAATTGATGGGAAGCTTAAGAATGGCACAGGGCCCCGTTTGAAGCCCCCGCAGATTGAAAGCGGGAGGGGGAATAGAGCATTAAACTTCTCGAAATGTTCTCCTGCAAAACTCCTCAATAGAAGCAATGGTTCATATATACAGAAAAGAGGGACCACGCTGCTATATAGTTATACAATTAAATTTCATGAAAGAAGGGGTCCTTTGTCCCAGCACACCCTGCTAAGGATTTGATTGCCTTTCTGTGGTAAAATTGTTCAGTGGTCAGCTCCCTTTTAAGTCGTGGCATATGAATTTGTATTGTGAAAAGGCACTCAGTTCTGTCCCAAGCCTTTGTTTCTTTCCTATGTATTACTCTTCCTTCCTCAGAGGGAGGGAGGCCTTTTCTTGCTTGTTTACAACATATGGGGGGGGGATTTTAAAACCCTGAGACTTCACTGTTACATTCCCCCCCCCTTTCTCCTCCTACCTAGAAGACTGAACCGAACACAATGACTATGGAAAGCGTTGGAAATAACAGACTTGCCCTTGAAAGGAGCACAATTTTGCTCGGTTTGAAACCTTGACTGACTTTCAGGCTGCAGCAGTTTCACTTATGTGACTCTTAAGGACTAAAATGTCAAAGAGATTATTATGGCTTGTGTCATGTGGAGTAGCTGTACCATTAACCAGATCTCCATTTTACCTGTACTGATCACATTAATTTAATGAACAGGGGTGCCCCTTCAGATTTCTGGGGTCAGGAAGCAAAAAGATATCAGGGATAGGGGGCTCAAGGTTCCTGGAAGGACTCAAATGCCTTCTATTGGGGGGGGGGGTGAGTTGAATTGCAAATAAATAAATCATCATATATTTTTAAATCACCATATATTTTTAAATCACCACATATTTTTTAATCACCATATATTTTTAAATCACCACATATTTTTTAATCACCATATATTTTTTAATCACCATATATTTTTAAATCATTCTGTGTGTTTCTTTTCTTAAATCTCATAATACTGTATATTCCGGCGTATAAGACGACTGGGCGTATAAGACGACCCCCAACTTTTCCAGTTAAAATATAGTGTTTGGGATATACTCGCCGTATAAGAAATACGACACGGCGTATAAGACGACCCCCGACTTTTGAGAAGATTTTCCTGGGTTAAAAAGTAGTCTTATACGCAGGAATATACAGTAACTATATAGCATTGTTATCCAGTTAGGCCTGTCATCTTTTCCTAATATCTACAGAGTTATCAGACTATCATCTCTTTAATGCCTTGCAGCCATCTGATAACGATACCAATTCTGCATTTTAGTCAAACTATCAGCTATTTCATACGTGATTTTTTTATGAGTTCTTGGGTGCACGCCATCTGTCCCCAGTGGCTTGCCACTTTTAAATTTGTCACTTCAGGCGCTTCCAGACTGCCACTGTTTTGGGTACAATTTGAATCCCGGTTTCACAATTAAGGTGGATTTGTCACTCTCGCACGGCAAACACTCCTCCAAAATTAAAATAAAAAATTCAGACATTCTGTGGTAAGGAAATATATGGGAAAGTGTGTGGTAACAATTGCTTCACATCCCTGCAAAATAATAATAATCAGAATGGATGCTCAATAAACAGATAATCTAGAAGGTACCTGAAGTTCAAAAGCATTGTCCTTTCTCCCTTCTGTTTGGCATCGACATCAGATGGAGTCACATGATGCACTCCTCTAAGACTTGTAAAAAGCTGGAAAAGCCATTAGGAAACTTTCCAAATTTACAGCTCCATTTGCACAAGGCGCCTTGTGTCTGGTTTTGCATGATGCACACACAGCCATGCCCCATCCCGCATTGGTGCCAATGGTCCAATCGCTTGCAAGGCCATAGGGGAAGGTCAGTAGCATAGCTGTCAACCCTCCCTTTTTTTGCGGGAAACTCCCTTATTCCAATGCCGTTTCCCGCTGCTATCCCAGATTGTTGATATCCCTTAAATTTCCCGGATTTCAAAGGAAGCAGCTCCTCTCCCTCCCTGCTGGCCAGGGAGGCTCCTCAGCTGCGTTGCTCGGCTGCCAATAAGGAGTCTGAGACTGACTGGGGGCGGAGCTTGAATGCCTTGTGCAGCCAGACCTTCACGCCCAACCAGACAGACAGCCTGCCTGCCGTCTATGCGCTCGCTCTTTCGCTCACCCGTTCGCGTGCAGCCTCTGGAGCGCAGGGTGGTGAGGCTACTTGGTGCCATTGCACCGCCCTCGCGGCATCCCTTATTTTCAAATCCTAAAGTTTTAAAAAATCTCTTATTTTCAAATCCGAAAGTTGACAGCTATGGTCAGTAGAGAGAAGGAGGAGCAAATTCCCTAGCGCAGGTCTTCCTTGCCTTTGCACTAGCATAGATACCCATTGCACACTGACCACTGAATGGCTCAATTGTCTTGATGAAAAAAGAAAAGGATCTTGTCAGTGGAAAGCAGCGTGATTTTGAAAATGCACCCAAAGCCTGTCATCTTGCTGTTCCTATCCTGTTATTGCCATTGCATATTTAAATGTTTCTTTCCATGTCTGAAAATGTGTCAACAATTCAGAACAAAAGAGAGCATAAGCTAAATGTGCATTGCTTTTTTGCTTTATCTCGCACAGCAATTGCCTTAAACCTTTGCCCTCCAGACATGTCTCAAGTTGCTCTGTATCCCATGTGATTGTTTTTCCCCGCCGCCGCCTCTCATTTCCATTTTGGATGTCTCTGTCAATTTCCCCAAGACTTTCCCAAGACAATCTCATTAAAATCAGCGATTATTAAACACCTGTTTCTGGAGAGTTTAGCAAGGCTTGCTAAGATCATAAAGCTCAATTACTGTAACCATATACACTTTTCGCATTTTCAGGAAGACAAATTGATGGAGCCTTATTTCCCACAGCAGAAGTGAATCTTAACGGGTTTCCACACAGCACATGGAGTTTGGGCTCCCATGTACTCATTTGTTTTGCTAATTGAGATGTCATTTTTAAATTAGCTGGTGCCTGTGCAGTGCTGTGAGATTCTTAAGATGAAAACAGTCTGCTAATGCCAATAATATCTTTCACATGGATTCATATACAGAGGGCAGGTACCTATGTCTAGAAGCAGCGTAAACATCGTTCCTTCAGAGTGCAAAACATGGCTAGCCTTAATGAGCCTTGCATTTCTTCAACAGATTGACACTGCAAGACGTAATCAAGTCAGGAAGCAAATTCTGTCTGTTTCCAAAACCGGAATGGAGGCTGCTGTGAGTAAGGGAAATAAAAGCTGCAGAGTCAGACCGAAAGGTTTCATCAGAATGAGTTGAGGAAAGGTTAGCCAACATGATCCCTTTCAGCATGACAGACTCTCATCAGCATCAACCAGCATGGCCAATAGTCAGAAAGGATGGTTTTGCAGCCCAATGACATCTGAAGGACATCAGTTTGGCGAGCCCACACTAGGGAGTCAGCCAACGCAATGGTCTGAGGATTGGATATGTATGTCACCTGAAATGAGAGTAGGGTAAAAATAGCCAGAAGATGGAAACGGACATGTGGTCCATTGGGTTCAGGATACAGGATAGTAATTTTTTCCCCACTTTGTTTTCTTAAAAAACATTTATTCTTTATTTTATTTTAAAAAAAATTGCAAGCCCCCTCACTTCATCATACAACAAGAGGCAGATTCAAAATAAGCCAAAAGCACAAACCGAGGTTTCAGAATTTAGAAAAGATGTATTAAAAGTATAAAATGATCCTTCGTGTTTTCTGTTTCCTAAGGCAATGTAGTAGAATACCGCTTTCTCTATCCAAAACATTATTAATTAAATTGTGGACATTGAACTTGGAGGACAACATAGCTGTCTTTCCTTCATACTGAAGTGTGAAAGAAGATTTAAAAATTCCTGGAATGAAATGACTGAGCCAAGTAATCAATTTGAGTAAAGTAGAGCAGATCTGTTTTATTAACAACATCAAAACTGTACCTATTCTGATTAGTGAAAGTGTTGCCAAGGTGGGTAAGTCCCTTTTATTAACTCTGCATCTATACATCAATGATGGAAATTAGAGGCATCCATGTGGGATCTGTCATTGCACATGTGTTCTGTTTGCACTGAAGGTTATATTCCTGGAGGTACATATTTAGCAGTCTATGGTCTGCCCACAGAGCATATGCCCAAATTCACTGAGCTCCAAACCCTCCCGCTTCGCTCTCTCATCCTGCTAAACAGAGCTCTTTCAGAATACTGTCTCCTGAATGTGTTCTGTAGCCTTTGGTTACTTCTAAGTAGGAAAGCCTGTGATAATCAATACAGGTACAGCTGCTGTGCCTTCCAGTTGAACATCCTCATACAGTTTCAATGAAATGGGCTCTCAGGTTATTTGGTGCTGTCAGCCTCTCATTTGTCTTGAAAGCAACAATGGTAGCGGAAAGAGGGACAGGTGAAATGAAGAAGGGGTCTGTGGAAAGCAGGGCAGGGAGTAAATGAAGAGGGGAAGAGGATCTGCTTAATATATTGTTATAGATTTGGGGGGACCCCCCAAAAAACCCTATAAATTAATAAATGGTAAGGTTTTGATGAATTGGGATATGGATGAAAGTACAAGCTGCAGAACTGTGCCAGACAAGGAATCCCTGGGCTGGCTCGTGAAAACCAGCCTGGCTGGTCTAGCGAAGAGCAGATCTGTTAACCTGATAAAAGGTGTTGATGGGCCACCTAAGAGGAATCTTTTGGCCTGGGGAGACAGATGTTGCCAGGGTAATTGGGTATGAGGTGACAGGAAAAGAGTTTTTAGCAGGGTGTTCTGGGAAGAAGAAGGGAGGAGAAAGTCTGGGATCCATCTTGGGCAGGTTGGCTGCACTGCTGTGGGGGACAAGCCCCTCTTGAAATGACAATGCTGTGAGTTCTGGAGTCCCTCCATTTACACTGACGGTGCAAATATGTGAAGAAACTATATTTCTTAAAGTTAGGACAGTCTCTGCCATATCTCAATTCTCCAAAGGAACACAAACTCTGAGTGAGTGCCTGGAACCCCCTGGGATCTTGCTATCGCTCAACAGAGAGTGGGAGTGACACACGACTTTTGTAACAATATTCTGGTTACACACACACACATATACACACACATATAAAACCCAAATTGACCTGACTAAAAGAGAATATCCTTCAAGTTACAAGGTGTGTGGATAAGAGGAATGGAGGAAGAAATTCCATTCAATTTGCATTTAAAGCCAAATTTATCAGCCATATTATATTTATCAACTATATTGATATATTAGGAGAAACAACATACGAAAATGCATCATATTAAAATTGCTTGCAATAATGTATGCATTAGTCAAAACCAGATGGGCGGGGTACAAATAATAACATTATTTTTATTATAAAACTGAATACAAAAATATGTTCGGTAGGAGAAATTAGCACTAAAACACTGGAGAATTTTCATGAAGATTAAAAAAAAAAACCCTCAAATTGCTGCAGAACTGTGAAGAACTGAAGATTGGAAAAATGAAAAACCGAGAGATCCAAACTTTACAGATATTTCTATCCCTAGTGAAAAGATGTCAAGGGGCAGGAGGCTAGGTGAGTCTGGCAAGGAAAACTCAAGGAAGTAAGAACATTTAATCATGAATATTTTTTTAGCTGGGAACAGTTTCTGTTATTTTGTTCTAAATCTCTGCTGTAAAATGTAAGTAAGTGGGTTGATTCACCTTTCACATAAATCAAAGATGTGTAACCTTTGGCTTTCCAAATGTTGTTGGACTGCAACTCCTATCATCCCTAGTCCATGCTGTCTGGGGCTGATGGGAGTTGGAGTCCCAAGAACATCTGAAAGGTCAACGCTCCTGACCTAAAGCACCAATTATCCTATTTTCACATCTTTGTTTATTCATGGAGGTTTGAACCAGAGGATCTTTCTCTGCTGAAGCAAGCTCCCCTGTCAGGAGAAGCCCCTCTGAAACCAATCCAGAGGAAATGGAAGATATCCTTCGCTGAATAAAATTGCATTAAAACAAAAGACGATTTACAGTCTGGAGATTCAGTAATATCCAGGAACAAAGGTATTTCTAGACATACATTTTTTTCCATAGTTCTGTTGAGCCGTCAAGTCTTCAAACGAACGAAGAACCTCATGACAAAAGTACTGTTCCGTTTGCACATTGTTAATGATGGATCGTTTATATTTAGAACACGAGGTCTGCATTTGACAACGAATCCTCCCTTTCTTTTGTTTGCTATAGAGCTGTCATTAATAAAATAAAATAAAAAAACCCTTCTGATCCGAGCACGAAGTTTCCCCTCAGGAAGTTACTCTGAATATACTCTGTTAACCTCCCATTAACAGTAGGAACGTTACTTTCATTTTCCTAGAGTGGGAGGTGATGGCACACAATTCCTTCGGGGTACAACTCTTCCCCAACAGCATCTCTATAATTTGCCTCTCTAATTTAGCATCACACATCAAACTCAATTGTATACAACAATGACATCTTCATGGAAGTAAAGCTGCCCATTCCTAAAAGCTTCTTCTTGACTTTCGTGTTGTAGATCTCAAGGGGGAGGGACGACGACTTAATATGTTTAGCTAGCACTAGAATTTTTCCATTTTTCACAGGTATTGTCTGAAGAGCACAAGCCTGAGCATAAAATAAATCCCAGTGTGTTCAATGAGATCCCCAACCAGCTAGGTGAGTATAGGGCATGGGTAGGCAAACTAAGGCCCGGGGGCCGGATCCGGCCCAATCACCTTCTAAATCCGGCCCGCAGGCAGTCCAGGAACCAGCGTGTTTTTACATGAGTAGAATGTGTGCTTTTATTTAAAATGCATTTCTGGGTTATTTGTGGGGCATAGGAATTCATTCATTATTTTTAAAAAAAAAATATAGTCCGGCTCCCCACAAGGTCTGAGGGACAGTGGACCGGCCCCCTGCTGAAAAGGTTTGCTGACCCCTGGTTTAGGGACTCAGCTATACAGCTTCAAATATAATGTTCTAAGTGTGTTTTAAGTGCGTTCTACAAATGTGACACTAGATGGCAATGGTGAGCTAATGGCGAATTCAATATATATTTTAAAATGTTTTTTTTTAAGCATTTTCACAGTGTTTTTTAATATATGTCTAGATTCAGCCTAGGACTGCAGACCTAGGTTTTCTTTTGTCTGTAACAAAACATGAATACATGGAGCTCCTCAATATTGGTTCAGGTAATTGATCCTTCTAGCCCAGTGTTGTCTACTGCCGTGATTCTTAATCAAAGTCATATCCACCGCAAGCGATGATGTGTAAATCTTCAGGGGGCATTTGGGGTTTTAGGATTTTATGCAGTCCCTTCTACTCCTTTATAATGGTTTATTATGACCAGCAGAGAAAGGCTATTATATTGTTCTACCTGCCCCAATGGTAAACCCCCAGTTCCTAGGGTCCTTCCACTGGACCTGTTAAAAACATAGCACACAAGAGCAAAGAGGAATGTCCCCTCCCTACTCAGTGTAAGAAGAGAACAGTACTGTGTCATCTGTTTACACTGAGGAGACCTGTTTATCAAGCATTCTTCCTGAGTCGCTTCCCAGGAGGTTCGACGAGGTTGGCAATTTATTAAACAAACACACAAACCATAAAAATTAAAAAAAACATATATACTTTTTTAGATAATATACATTTTACTGATTTTACGTTCATTTGACATTTTAAAACTTGACTTCCTTCCCCCTCTTTCTGCGGTTCCTTAAATTTATTTTTAATATCTTCTGCATATCCAGATTAACTTAACTTACTCATTTATTTATCTTCTTTATATTTATACTCCTATGTAGCTACAGGTTATTACAATAATCCTGCCAGTGTTTTCATCTGCTTGCAATTTATCTGTAAATATTAAATAAACCATTTCCATCCTTTTATAAAAAGTTTGTTATCTTGATTTCTTATTTTTCCAGTAAGTTTCGCTATTTCTGCATATTCCATAAGTTTTTGTATCCATTCTTCCTTTGCTGGGACTTCTGCTTCTTTCCACCATGGGGCAAGTAGCATTCCTGCAGCTGTAGTCACGTACATGAATAAATTTCTATACAATTTAGGTAGTTCTATCCCTATAATTCCCAGAAGAAAGGCTTCTGGGGGTTTTTTACAAACATTATTTTAAACATCCTTTTTATTTCATTATATATCATTTCCCAGTAAGCCTTAACCTTACTACAAGACTACCACATATGATAAAAAGAACCTTCTTTCTCTTTACATTTCCAACACTTGTTTGATTTAGATTTATACATTTTTGCCAGTTTATTCAGTGTTAGATACCAACGATATATCATTTTCATATAATTTTCTCTTAAACCATAACCCATAAAACTTTCTGATAAGATGATATCTGCAGGAAGCCCTTGCTTGCAGAGTGCAGAGATCAACTGGGTATATAAGGGGTGAGACAATATTTCAAGTATCCTGGTCCCAAGCTGCATAGGGTTTTATACACCCAAACCAGCACCTTGAACTTATCCTGGTAGCATACCCACTAACATCTGGGTGATCCAAATTGGAAAGCTCAGTTTTTGGATCCCGAGCTCTCACAGGAGCCTGCTGACTTGCGCCAGAGTGCCGAACCAAAAACGGGACACTCCGGGATCCAATCAGAAATTGGGGTGGCATATGTAATCCTGGGATGTCCCGCTCAAATTGGGACAGTTGAGTAGTATGTGGTTAAGGGCCAATCCACTCCCCTACTCACACCAATAGCAGCTCTTTTGGTCACAGGAAGAAGAAGAAGAAGAGGAAGAGGAGGAGGAGGAGGAGGAGGAGGAGGAGGAGGAGGAGTTTGGATTTGATATCCCGCTTTATCACTACCCGAAGGAGTCTCAAAGCAGCTAACATTCTCCTTGCCCTTCCTTCCCCACAACAAACACTCTGTGAGGTGAGTGGGGCTGAGAGACTTCAAAGAAGTGTGACTAGCCCAAGGTCACCCAGCAGCTGCATGTGGAGGAGCAGGGACATGAACCCGGTTCACCAGATTACGAGTCAACCGCTCTTAACCACTACACCACACTGGCTCTTTCAAGCCCTGCCATCATAGATCCATTTTAAACTGGGGATACCAGGGAAGGAGCCTGGTTGCTTTGCACAAAAAACAGGTGTTCTGCCCTTAGATTATGGCTCTAAAGCCATAGAACAAATTAATTAACAATATCATCACCACCATCAGAATGTATCTGTCAAGGAGAGTGAGAATATAAATGCAAAAGCGCACCCAAAACGAAAACATTTCAACAGTGCAAATACTCAACTTTAAAGAGGCAAATGGGAACAGATCCCACAGTGTTTTAGCATCAGCTTTTAGGTGGTTCGTACAAATCATTTATCTGCCATTATCAACACAGTGGAACATTACAGGCTATAATGACTTCCTCTAAATAGCTTATGTTTTTCTCCTCCCTCCCATTCTCACTTCAAAAATTGTTATGCAAATGTCTTATCTCTGTGTTCATAAAACTCCAGAGGTGGTGGTGATAGTGGTAGTCGTGGATTCTTGATATGGAATAGGTTTTAAAGCTCCGCTTTCCATTTTTATGATGCACACAATTTATGGGGCAATTTGCATGCCATCCTATTCCTGACAGCAAAAAAACAAAACCAGAAAAAGGCTTCATAATGCCATTATGATGAACACCCTCACAGTAGGTGTGCAGACAACAGGCAGTAGGAAAGTGTGTGCTGTCAGGGTGCATAAATGGCTGCCAATGGGTCTGAATCATTGTTCTCATAAGGCTTCAACATGGCAGTTAACAGAAGGAAATGGGAAAGGTATTATTATTGCACCCAGTGGCAAATCAAACGTCTTCTAGCAAATTCTTCTATTTTACTGTCTATAACTTGTTCCACTTTCCCCACTGATTTATTTATTTTTACACAGTATCTGTACCAAGATTTAGTGCTTGGCTCTTATGAGCAGGTTAATTTGTTTGCCATAATTATGAGCAATAATAATAATAAAACTTACACCATCACATTGAAGGCTTGTCACTTAGAACAATATTTAGCACTTTCTGAGCGTTCTGGACATCTCACTTGCTTGTGTCAGGAATCTTTACTACAGCCTTCAAGGCAAGTGAGTATTTTTTGTGTGTAAGGCCGTTATATACCTTTTGGGGCAAACCTCACAAAGCAGTTGACATTAAAATAACATTAACAATACAGAACAACAAAGTTAAAGAGACAGAGGGGAAACATTCTAGAAGTCTGTGTTCTCCTCTGCAGAGAAGAGGAGAACGCAGACTTCTAGAATGGTTCCTCTCTGCTCATAATATTGGGGCAGGTAAAGATGTGGCTGGGACCCAGGTGGCGCTGTGGGTTAAACCACAGAGCCTAGGGCTTGCTGATCAAAAGGTCAGCGGTTCGAATCCCTGCGATGGGGTGAGCTCCCGTTGCTCTGTCCCAGCTCCTGCCCACCTAGCAGTTCGAAAGCACGTCAAAGTGCAAGTAGATAAATAGGAACCGCTCTGGCGGGAAGGTAAACGGAGTTTCTGTGCGCTGTTCTGGTTCGCCAGAAGCAGCTTTGTCATGCTGGCCACATGACCTGGAAGCTCTCGGCCAATAAAGCGAGATGAGCGCCGCAACCCCAGAGTCGGACACGACTGGACCTAATGGTCAGGGGTCCCTTTAAAGATGTGGCTTAGCCGAAAGGGGTTTGCAAGCATCACCGATCAGCTAACCAGACGCACCTGCAAGCCCTGGGTAAAATCCCTCTGTACTGGGCTTTGCAAACCCCAAAAATCAGCTGGCTGCCAGATCTTGCATTGCACTGTGGGTAGGATTTTGCAAGCTCCAACCATCAGCTGATTGTCAGGCATTGAGGTGCACCTGGCTTTACTAGCTCAGATGATCAGCTGTTGCCAGAGCTTTGCAAGTTCCATCCGTCATGTATATGCATAGATGCAAACTTATAAATAATGGGTAAGACAGTGACCGGTGATTTGTGTCTCTGCTCAGCCTGCGGTCCAAGTGCAAACTGCTGATGGGCAACTGAGAGCTTCTGCTCTCTCCTCCTGTCATTCTTTGGGAGGATCTCAAAATTGCACTATGTTGATTATTTCAATTGATGGCAAGCATTTTGGATTGCCTGATGGAACAACCTCCCCTTTCTCCCCCCCCCCCGCCCACTGTTCTGGGAGTTCTCTATACCCCCTGAGCCAATTTCAGAGGGTATTGGGGCACATGGGGGGAGAGTTTCCACTGATGAGACTCATTAGTTGAATCCCACCCTTTATTTTTAAAACAGATTTGGAACAGGCAGCCCTGCTCTGCAATGTAGAGCACATGGCCCCCAGAGACATATGGGTGTACTGTCTATACTGCAGTGCTGCATAATTTAATGGGTCAAAAATTAAGTTAATCCTATGCATGTCTGCTCAGAAGAAAGACCCACTGATTTCAGTGGGACTAATTCCAAATTAAGTGTGTATTATTATTATTATTATTATTATTATTATTATTATTTACTGCCCTTTGCCTGCAGGTCCCAGGACGGTTCACAAGATAAAATCACAAGATAAAAGCATAAAATACACAATAAAAACAAGAACAACCCAAATATCCTCCCCTCCCCAACACATTTTAAAAGGGCATTGGATGTCAATCAGCCAAAGGCCTGGTTAAAGAGGAATGTTTTTGCCTGGCGCCTAAAGGTGTATAATGAAGGCGCCAGGCAAACTTCCCTGGGGAGGGCATTCCACAGACGGGGAGCCACTGCAGAAAAAGCTCGTTCTTGTGTTGCCACCCTCCGGACCTGGATAGGACTAGAGCCGAAACCTTTCTTATCAATCAATTTTAATAACTGGGGCTGCATGTTTGCTGTTTAAGGAATGAAAAAGAAAAAATAATAATGATTGTCTTTCCTTCCTGGGAGTTAAAAGGGACGCTTGCGGTGACTGAATAGCCAACACACTTGTGCAAGGCAAGTCAGCTAGAAGAAATTATTCTGAGGAAAGCAAAGCTACCTTCAAATGCAGATTACCTCAGCTATGGATATTCTAGCCACATCCATCATAGATGTGCTTCGTTCAACAACAAAAACATAGGAGAAATAACACCATAAAAGTGTAGAGTACCCCTAAACTTTAGGGGGGAAAGCACTGATAATAATAATTATTTATTAGATATAATAAATAATTATTATTATAATCAGTGCTTTTCCCCCTAAAGTTTAGGGGTACTCTCATTCTGTTTGAGACTCAGGAAACACCATGACAGGAAATGAGGCCGCCATCAGAGGTAGCAACGGAACTGACGATTCACCGTGCTAGAGAACAAACTAAAACATTTTTTATTTTTAGTTTCTTCTCCCGTTAAATTCACAAAATGTTTAGGGGTACGCGTGCCCCTGCGTCCCCCCAGAAAAAAAAACACTGATTATAATGTATTTTAAGATTACTTTGTAAAAAAATAAGAATTAAAAATATCACATGCCATTTGTCACTTACACCACTGAAATCATCTGCTAGGTACTCCAGTTAAATACTTTGTCATTGATCTTGGTTCCAATGTTGATTTCTTCACAGGCCAACTGACTCAAATGTGTATATCGATAACTTGACCTCTGTAGGAAGCAATCTGGAAATTGCTTTTGAACTATTTTGTGATTAATGTTCTAAACTGCTTTCAATTAGCCTTCAGAAGTCCCTGGAGCTATTCATTACTTTGTGATGCTGCTTTTAAAATGATAAGTGGCCCTCTGTTAATTAAAGAGTCCCCGATGTGAAGTTGTTGTGGATTGTATTGGATTCTTTGGTTTACTGGGCTACAATGGGATGGTTTCATGTGGTTCTATTTGCAGCAAAACACTCATTTATCTGAAGCGGCCGGAAGGCTTTGAATATTTGGGTTATGAAAAGCTTGGCTCACAGGAGATGCATTTACAGAACCTCCAAGTGTCCCTATTTTCCAGGGACAGTCCCAGATTTACAGAAGATGTCCTGGTTTCTGATTTGATCCCAGAATATTCTGCTTTTCCTTAGGACATCCCTATTTTCACCAGAGAAATGTTGGAGGCTATGGAGTTATATGACTCCCCCCCCCCCAAGCCAAGGAGATAAGTAACTATACAACATCTGAAGGCAGCCCTGAATAGGAGCAACCCAGTCAAATGGACAGGGTATAAATAAAATAAAACATAATTAACAATAATTCAATAGGACGTCCCTATTTTCATTGGAGAAATGTTAGAGGCTATGCATTTGCATAATCTATGGCAACGTGGGAGAAACGTGGTAATACTAGTGTTGTAGTGTAGGGTTAATGATTTCAGCAAGTGATTTCAGCTCTCTGACATAGCAGGCAGGAGACAGCTTCTTCATGTAACAACTTCTTTATTCAGGCAACAAGACAAGACTGAGGGAACTGAGGGTAGGGAAGCTACATTTATAGGGACAGGGGACTTGCCATACAAGGATACATTTTGGAGGGAACAATCTCAAGCAATCACACTGCTGCTTTTTGGTGGGAACCAATAAGACTGAAGATCCAAATGCAGCAGCTTGAATGAACCAATAGTAGCTGTTCCTTCTGGAACAGGAATGCAGTTACTTTACAGACAATAGTAATACAGATATGATAACCTTTTAATCAATACACAACAACTAGATCTCAGAAAGTTATGAAAACTGGGTCTCCGTGCACCTAAAGGGCTATCAGTTATAAATGGATGTTTTGCTGGATAGCTGCTATGCCCTTTGATTGAAAATGTTGACTGGGATGAGGGAAATCATTTAGGCCAGAGACTGGAACCTCAAGACTGATGACTAAATGTGGCCTACTAGACCCCTCTACCTGATTCTCAGAACTCTTCCCTCGCTGATCCTGTTTCACTCCTGTTTCACTCCAGAATTCACTGCCATTGAATTCTGATAATGCCTCTTGCTTGTCTGGATGGAGAATATTGAGGGGTTGAGGTGTGTGTTTGTGTGAAAGTACAAAAGTAAAATTCACATTTGCTCATCTTTCCACCTCTGTCTCTCCCCATGTCCATTTTTGCCTGAGACACGTGGCATGTGGCAGGTTGCCCTGAGGGGAGGGCAATCCTCAGATTCCCCACTCCTGATGTGGATTATTACGGTCCAGATGACAGGAATTCTTCAATATTTTGTTAGGCCAATGTGCAGCAATTAACAGCAATTATATTGGAACACTACCAGCAGATAGAGCTATTGTGGTTCCCTCTGTTAAAAAACAAAACAAAACCCACATGCTGAGCAACTAAGGCAACGTACCCTCTTATGAGGATGCAAAACAGTTATTTTGCACAAGATTCAGAGTATCATAGTACTGTAGAGTTGGAAGGGTCCCCAAGGATCATCTAGTCCAACCCTCTACAATGAAGGAATCTTGCCCAACATGGGGCTCGAACCCACAACCCTGAGATTAAGAGTTTCAAGCTCCCATGTGACTGCGCTATCCCAGCTATCTAGTAAGAGATTAGCATATCAGAACACATGGAAACCGAGGGCCCAATTCTATGATTTACAATATGTGGGCAGACTGTGCCAATTTCAGATATTTGTAATTGCATAATCTGAACTTTATTCAAAGGCCAAGTAGAGACCGTCCAGATCAGTCACAATACAGTCAAATTACAGAAAAGAGTGCTTGGTATTTAAGCTTTCAGAATAAGCTGCCTTCCCCTCCTCCCCCCACCCCAGCGTTTTTCATGCTGAATACCAATCAAATATAAACATACTGCTGGCCGATTCAAAGAAGTCCAGGCTTTGTCACATTTCTCCGTGTTAATCATTTAAATTGATTGGCTATAATACACAGCACTGCGCACAAAGCTCTTGCTGCTCACTATCATGAATGGATGGCGCTCCCTTGGATATAAGGGGTGTTGTCCCATGTTCTTGCCATCAATGGGAGAAGCTGCTTTTCATCCACAGAGAGAGCTCATTAGATTGTAGTTCTGATGTATTCCTATAATTATTTCAGCACAATTCTTTTACTGTGGAGATAATGAACAGTAAGGTTTTCAGCATATCTTAATTTTATTATTCACGCTAGGCTAAAATGGGAGGGTGTAGTGTGGTGTAGTGGTTAAGAGCAGTGGACTCGTAATCTGGTGAACCGGGTTTGATTCCCTGCTCCTCCACATGCAGCTGCTGGGTGACTTTGGGCTAGTCACACTTCCCTGAAGTCTCTCAGCCAGGAAAAACTCTGGGTAAAAACCTGTGTTAAGAGCCCTCTTCCAGGAAGCCATACATAACCTTGTAAAAGAAAAGTAAAGAAATCTATTAAGTTGTCAATACCTGCATGGATTCTGAATCCAATAACCAAAGGTCAACAGAAAAGAGACCTCTCATCTATTACCATGCAAATGCCCTCGTTTCTGTGCCAGCAGAGTGAGGGTAGACCACTAGGGCAATGTGTCAGTGACCGCTATTCTGCTGGGCTGGGAGGGACCTTATGAAGTGGCTGACAACTTTGTTTGGCTGAACGCAGCCGACATCCCTTGGATAATATTGCACAATATATCTGGAAGACAAGTGCATCAGCTGAGTGTGCAGTGCAAATTACGAGGTGTACAGGGGTGAAGTTTTCACATGCCAGAGTTGGATTTCACAATTAACAAGGCAACTCAAAGTGGATCAGTGGGGAGGGGGGGAGAAGTGGGGAAATCTTTCACTTTGATAGACAGGTCTAGGTTTAAATCACAGGGAGCGTCTTCTCCAGGATGCTCCAATCACAGTGATTTGGGGGAGGGATGCTGAAGTAAATAATAAGGGTTTGTTTTTCATGGTCATTGTTCTCTTCCAACTATCTGGCTGGAAAAATTGAGAAGAATGGTGAACTGTTGGCTTCCTTCCCAATCTCTTTCTAACAAACATTTAAAAATCAACCCTTTGGTCGAATTGTTTTCATTCTCCGCCCCCCTCCCCCCAGTTCACATTGGTTTTGTTTTAAGTTTTCAAACTTTCAGTTCAAATCACAAAAAAGGTATAACCATTTTACATTCCCTATAGGGAATAGAGGAAGAGCGGAACTTCAGATTCAATAGATTTAATTTGGTTTTGTATAACGAGTCAGGAAGACGTAGAGTGGATCTGAAACAAATTAGGTTGCTTCCCAGCACTATGGATAGTGGTAGAAGCCAACTCTTGTGGTACAGCTCTAGTACGGTACCTCCTGTACTATTAGCAATAAGGAAGCTAGACAAAACAGCCAGATGAAAGCTGTGCAAAAGCTCCAGAGAACAATAAAGAAAAGGTGACTACATTTTCCTGCTGAGTTATTGGCTCCTGCACAGAGAAAGAGCAGAAATAAAAATTTGTACTGCAACTACATTGTGTCACCTAAAAGAGACAGAGACAGTAAAGGGGAAACAAAGCAAAGCTGAGATGTCATCTAAATCTAAAAACAAAACAAAAATGTGTGATTGACTTATTTGACAAGGAAACATGACAGGCATGGAACACACTAGCTAGGGAGGTGTACAAACTTACTATGGATGGTTTTTTAGAAAAATAAATAAACGAGTATCTGCCATGCATCATAGAGTTAGGGTCTCTTGCCATAAGAAAACTGGTTTGCCAGCACAACCTGCAGGAAACCTTCCAACTCTAAGATTATATGAAATACAATTCAACTGGCAAGGCGTGTCTTCACAAAAACAGAGGTTCATGGGATGATTTAGCTTAAAAGCAAGCTAACAAATCCATGATATCATGATTCCTAGCTAAAACTATGATTTGTAAGATAGGCAAAAGAATATAAAATGAAGTTGCTTTCCTTCTTAACAGCCCCTGGTCCTAAAGGAAAATATTGGCAAGTGAACTCTGCTGCTAACTAAGGCTATGCAAAGTCTAGTTGACCCGCAAAAATAGGAATTTTAACAGATGCAGCTTTTCTGAATCCACCCCCAACCTGCACTCCCCAAAAAAGCATTTATTCTCTAAGAAGCTGGCCTGCTGGAATTTCCTCTTCTGTATAACTGTTAAGAGATTTAAGAGTCCAGTTATCTAGTGCATCAGTGCACCCTAGCCATATTTATCATGAAACAATGGCAAGTACCACTTGCAAGCGCACACTGTAAATATTATGTTAGCACTTCCGTAAAATGCTAGGGCAGGTCTTAGATCCACTCGCTGTGTTATTTCTTCATATTCTATCTGCTAAAGATACAAACTTGAGTTGTGGCAACAGTTGTGGCAAACAACACTTTTAAATAACGTGATATTTATTATCACCCTACAGAGTTGGCACTAGCTCAGAGGATGGGTGGTTATTTTTTGCTAAGTGATGAGCTCTCATTGCAACCCCCTTCAAGGACAACAGTGAAGTGGAGATGACTCTCTCCCCCTCCCTAACAATTTTCCAAATTAGGAAACTCAAATGGCTTTCAGCTACAGCTGAATGAGACAATATTAAATGGATATCTCTTGCTCTATTTCTTCTGAATGAGTCACCTAAACTGTTAAAACAGCAGAGTGACATACACAAGTAAGAATGATTACTTCCTTGTCGGTGATAATTCAATTAAACAAAACAGATTAGTCACTTTAAAAGAATGCTGCTAGCATAGTGTACATTTAATTTTCTAAGTCAATTGTGATTCAAAGTGATGGGTGCCTTCCTTTTACTCCATCAACTTTAGTTAAAATTTACAGCGGATGCTAATGAATTTCCACATTATAAGCTAATAGTAGAGATACACGTCCCAATTCAGCTTAACAGAATCTTAAAATAATTTTAACTTCTCTGATCTATCTGATCAGCTGTTGAGGGAAACTCCAGCTGCCTCCAGGTATGCATGTTAAAGAAGGTGGTAGAATATCTGTTGAGAATATGATTTGGAAAGGAGAAACAAGCACGAAAAGGGTTGTAAACACAAACCCATTCCCTCCCTCTCTCCCTCTTTCACTCTCTCTTTCTCACACACACACACACACACACACACACACACACACACAAACAAGCAAACAAACACAGTTGCTCTCCCTGGAAACGGCTTTTCCTGTACCAAAAGTTGCCATGAGGGTTTCTGGTCAATGTTTTTATACATAATATGTAGTTTAGGTGCAGTGGGAGCAGTTTGCCTTCAGAAAAGTACATATAACCAGTGCTTTTTTTCCTTAAAAAAATGTTTAGGGGTACTCTTTTTCCTAGATAAAGGTAAAGAGACCCGTGACTATTAGGTCCAGTTGCGGACGACTCTGGGGTTGCGGCGCTCATCTCGCTTTAGTGGCCGAGGGAGCCGGCGTACAGCTTCCGGGTCATGTGGCCAGCATGACTAAGCCATTTCTGGAGAACCAGAGCAGCGCACAGAAATGCCGTTTACCTTCCCGCTGCAGCGGTACCTATTTATCTACTTGCACTTTGACATGCTTTCGAACTGCTAGGTGGGCAGGAGCAGGGACCGAGCAATGGGAGCTCACCCTGTCACGGGGATTTGAACCGCCGACCTTCTGATCGGCAAGCCCTAGGATCTGTGATTTAACCCACAGCGCCACCCACTCATCTTGAAATACTGCCCCTCAATAAGGCCAAACTTAGATTCACAAAATGTTTAGGGGTATGCATACCCCTGCGTACCCCCAGAAAAAAAGCACTGCATATAACCTGGTGAAGAAGTGACAGTTCAGGCTTGCAGAAACCAGTCTGTCTCATTTGAGGCAACAAGTCATTTGAGGATGCTACACACAAACACCACAGAGAGCTCCTCTCGCCTCCATTTTTGTGTGCCTTGAGGATAGTATGTAGTATGCTGACCTCGTCCCAATATTTAATGGAGCAATAATTTTTATAGGCGTCTGGTTTCTAGAGGCACAGAATCCTCTTGGATTCCTGCCCTCTTTTTGCAAATTGCCACCCAGAGCTAAGAGGGGTGATCAGCGCTTATTGGGTTAGTGCTGAAGCCTGCAAGGTTCTTCATGTAGAGCACTTTGTTCTTGCCCAAGGCTTCTTTGCCACCGCACTTCACATTCCAGTAACCAAATAAGAAATCCAGTGACTGGCCCACCACTTCAAACTGAGTGCTAATCCTCCACAGTTTAGAACAATCAGTGCAATGGCGTGGGATTTCATATCCCTTTTGGGGGGTAAATGCCAAAAATATTTCCAAATTTGAAACGCCTCTGAACAAATTCAGCCTCCCTCTTAATTGCATTCCATGTTAATACTGTGCCACATGGGAATGGAGCACTTTGATCAAGCAAAACAAATCCTGGCTGGTGGCCAGAGTTTGGGTTTTTGGAAAATATTAACTGTTATCCTCAGAAGTACTTGTCTCTCTCTCACTCTGTGGGCCTAGAGCTTTAAATCATATTCCTCTCAGTTATAATAATAATAATAATTTATTATTTGTACCCCAGCCACTCTGGGCAGCTCCCAATCGAGTGGTAAAACCAATACAGCATTAAATATTAAAAACTTCCCTAAACAGGGCTGCCTTCAGATGTCTTTTAAAAATAGGATAGCTGCTTATTTCCTTGACCTCTGCTGTTGAGTAAAGTATTATGCCATTGGAATGCACAGGGGCGGAGCTACCTGCCCCGACACCCAGAGTGGTATGGGGGCGGGGCTAGCCGACCCGTGGGGACAGGGCCATAGCTGTCAACTTTTCCCTTTTTTTGTGGGAAATTCCCTTATTCCGAATAGGATTCCTCACAAGAAAAGGGAAAGGTTGACAGCTATGGACAGGGCTAGCCGCCCACGTGACGAGCATCGGGAGGGCCTCACTAGCTGCCCTCGGGAACATCGTCCCTAGCGGCCTGCCGCCCGTGCAGCGAGAGTCCAGGGCGCCATCTGCACAGTGAGTGGGGGGGTGGCGTGGAGATGTCACCTGCCCTCATGGCTGACACTGTACCACCCACACACACACACCTGCCAGCGTGGTGTAGTGGTTAAGAGCGGTGGACTCGTAATCTGGTGAACCGGGTTCGCGTCCCCATTCCTCCACATGCAGCTGCTGGGTGACCTTGGGCTAGTCACACTTCTTTGAAGTCTCTCAGCCCCACTCACCTCACAGAGTGTTTGTTGTGGGCGAGAAAGGGAAAGGAGAATGTTAGCCGCTTTGAGACTCCTTCGAGTAGTGATAAAGCGGGATATCAAATCCAAACTCTTCTCTTCTCTCCTAGTGGCTGCCCACTGGGTCTCATTCAGCAGTGATGCCTGTAGCATCTGGAGGTGAACAAAAAGGAGAAGGTTATGCATCACTAACTGTCTGTGAAGTTGGTTAGCTTCTTACCCACCGATATCTCAAGCCGACTCCGTGGTTGATGACACGAAACAGGTAGCCCAACATAGTTGGGGTTTTATTCAAAGCTAGTTTTGGAGGAAGCCCCGGCTGAACAGCTTGGTGCTGAGCCCAGTATACAGAGGTCTCCCTAACATAATTATAGACTCCAAGCAGTCGTGAACTATTAATTATTTTAAAAAAAAATTAAAGATCTGTGCCAATCTATGTTTCAGAAGTCTTGCATCTGGCTGATTTTTATCCAGCTCTCCCACTTTTATCTGCCTGTGTGCATCTAGAATTAATTATAGCAACATTCAGCTAAATAAATGCCTGTGGCGATAATATTCATTTAATAGTTATCAATCTTAAGAGGTCTTTGTGACTGTGCCCAAATGCTTGAAGTTTTACCTCCAAACATCTATTTCAATGTTTTATTTGGCTCATCCCATATCCAATAAAAATTATTCATAAACAGGGGGTGGGGGAGATAAAGCTTTATCTTTCAAATCACGCCATCATCTATTCTGGGGGTTGTTAGCTTTCCCTTCACCTCCTCTCAGGAGCATAATTTATGGATTTGGATATCAGTAGACACATCTGATTGTGCTGGCAGGTAGCAAATAAACTGGCTTTTACTGCAAATTAAATAGTGTTAAAATTGCCCCACTCTTCAATCCATAAAGCAAGACTGCTGCCACATGAACCCATCAAATGCCGCTCTGTGTCTCTTCTCTTGCATGAGTAGATGAGTGGACTTGTGGGGAGAACATGTTGCTGAGCATCTACACTTGTAAACTTCACAGACGTCTTTCTTCTCCAGTGACCCTCTTCTCATCTGAGATAAATGGAGCAGCATCAGAGGCATAGGTGGGACATGCTGTTTCTCTCTACAGGGCAAAAGGCTTAAAGACAATATAAAGTTATTGGTGTGTGTGGTGTCCTGACTCCCGTAAATTCCTTGTTGCCAAATCCCCACCCCTTAATTTAGCAGTGTAAAAATACAGGCTAACCCTGTTTTTTTCCTTCTTTCCAGAAGGGGAATCGCCTGGCAGATAAGCTATTAAGAAACCAAGACTGGAGATCAGCAAAGCAGAGGCTGTGCCAGCCACAAATAGGGCATAGTTAGCAAAGACAATACCAGAGTCGGGAAGGAGATGTTTCAGAAATACTGTGGGCCTGAAATAATCAAACAGGAAAAAGTGTCCCTTTTGCAAACTGGAGGGGGGGGGACAACAGAGCACAAGCCACACAGTCTGTTTTATGCTGCAGAGAAGGTCAGGCATGATGTTTGGGGTCTCTTGGAATCTGAGGCCGCAGCAATGGGAGGAACAGGACCTTTTTGAGATGTGAATGCAATGAACTCTCTCCATCTAGATGCAGCTTGGATATATGTGCAAATAAACCATCTATCATAAAGACACCACAGACTCTGTTGTGCCTCATTTCCAAAGGAAGCATGGACCTTGGGTAAGCACCTGGAACCCGTGAAATCTTGAACTGCTGTAGAGATTGGGGTGGCATGCAACAATATACTGCTAACACCCAACCCTGGTTTATCCCAAGCAGTTAAGGTTCACCTAAGCAGAAAGGTATATCCCTTTTAATTTTATTGTCTGTAGCTATTTTAGTTTGTTGTGGTAGTTTGTGTGCTTACCGGGTAATTCTATTTTCTATTTTTATTGTAGGATCTATATCTATCTATCTATCTATCTATCTATCTATCTAATCTATCATCTATCTGTCAAATTATGGAGATGGGTTCATACACTACCAGCTTATCGAATCCCTTCCTGTGTAGGAGAAGTGATGTTGTATCCCTCCCTTCTATCACAGATATCCTGCCTATGAGGACACAGAGAATCAGTTTGTGATATTCTTCACCCTCTAAAAAAATATGGGAACTATTATGGTAACCAGTCCAACATGTGTACATCCACATGCCTGAAGCCATCTTGTCACGCTTTATGGGAATTGCCTGGTTCAGGAGAAGGGATGCATCATCCCAGTAAGTTTTATGAACTGGGCAGGGGACAGATTGGGACCTATAATTACCATGAACAGGGCTTAATGGTTATAGCAAAAGTCACTGCTGTTTTGCATTTCTCTTCTGCTTTTCTTCTCATTCCATTTCTTTGAATTTTTCAATCCACATGGTCTCCTATTACGATTAAATGCACTTTGCCCACAAATTCTGCTGCTCAACATTGCCACAGCTCCATCGAAACCTCGCTTTTATTTGAATGCCAGGTTGTTGGGGGGTTTTGTGGTCCCCACAGCTGAAAGGAAGGCGACTCAATAAAGAAGAGTTCTCACAGAGTTAATGGACCAGGTTGTGTTGATTTCAACGTGGTGCACAAAGGGAACTATTCACGATCAGCAGTAGTCCCGTCTCACTTTGGAGAAAGCCGTAGAGAGATTGCTTTGTATTATGGTGTTCCTTTTCAGTAACGCTCCGAAGGAATGAATTACATATCTGCGTAAAGAAGTGCTGTTCCACAGACAGCCATGGCTACCATTGTGTCGTAATACAAACAAAAACCTTATAGCAGCCGAAAATTGGTGTCTCTGAACTATTTTGGAAAACTAGAATGGTCCCCATTACAGGAAGGGGGAAAGCAAGGTCTACCGTTCAGGTCAAACCACAAACAATGCTGTTATGTGGGAATACTTGTAACTGGGACCAGTGTAAGCTCTTTATAGACCAAAGGTGACGTTTCTTCCTTCCTTCCACGCCACTCAGTGAGACAGTGTTTGAATGGCTGAGTCACGAGTCTGTTGACTTAGTATTGTCAGTTACAGCTTTGCCACAGTCATCCAGGATCTATCTAGAAAAGCATTGTGCATATTGCACTAATGGAAATGGGCCAGGAATTGACATGAAAAAGATGAAAGGGCAGGAAGTCCGGTTTTTGTCTGAATCCAGCCAGCGGCTTTCCATGCTTCTAATTTCACTGAACCCAGAAACGTGTGAGGTGAAGGAACCACCTAAGAACACAAGATGAGCCTGCTGGATCAGGCCAATGGCCCATCTAGTCCAACATGCTCTTCTCACAGTGGCTGACCAGATGTCCACAGGCACCGGCTTCCACCCAACTTTGAGGGGACGCAGTGGGAGTGCGTGAGGTGACGTCATGCAGCCACAGGAGGCTGTGAGGCCCATTGTGGCTGCAGGGAGGCTGGACGGGGCCTTCTGCAGGCCATAGACTATTGGGGGGCATCCCCCTTGGAGGGGACGAGACCCCTCTGTCCCCCCTAGATGCTATTCAGAGACATAATGCCTAGATTGGCAGATTTAGGATATCCCTCAAGTCCCCTTCATACGTTACTGGGGGCTCTGCATGATGGAAGGGAATTGGGTGCATCTCCTGGCCCACCTCAAAATCACTTGTAAGGGTGGAATTCCACATACTCACCACAGGGCATCTATGTGTGAGCTGGTACTGATTGCATGGAGCACTTGGTTAGAGCAGCTATAGTCATCGACATTTAACATGTGGGTGTTAAATGGATGTTAAGCCCAGCATGACAGATTGGGGTTGGGGCCAGGAATCAGGGCCCCACTTCCTTTTTTGGCAGGTAGAGCCCCTTCATGTAAGTAATGCATGCAGCAGGCTTCAGAGTGGCACAGATCAGCCACGTGGACTCATATTCATTTCACATGGTGCTTCAGCAGGAAAACTTTCAAGTTTGATTGGGCTCCATTATTAGGAGGAAAGAGCCATTCAAGTTGTTGTTGTTGCTGCTGCTGCTGTTATTTATTAAATTTGTATACCACCCTTTACCCGAAGCCACAGGGCGGTTCACAACATAAAAGCACAATATAAAAGCACAAAATACATAACAAAAACAAAAACAGCCCAATAATTCCCTCTCCCCAACACATTTTTTCAAAAAGCATCGGGCGTTTTAGATTTCAGACATTTCAGAAGCACAGACGATAGCATCACAGAATAAACTGTGTTTCACAGGACGCTATACAGCAACCCCTCTGCCATCCAACATTTTTGCCAGATGTGGGACTTGTGGAAGTATTGTGCAAATGCTACCCTGTGGTTGGTTCTTATCGAGGAGGCAATGCCTCCATGCCGTTGATTTCAGTGAGTGAGCCTAGGCTTGGCTCCACGTCCTTCAGATGAAGCGGTTTTTTAGATTAAGCTGACTAAGTTTTAGTACCGCAATGCAAAATCCCTTGCAAGTACCTAGTAAGTTGAAGAAGGTGGTTCTTGCTGCTCATTTTTCCAGCTACGAACTGATAAAAAAAAATCCAACCCTTTTTAATTACCTACTGTCCTCTAAGAGGGAATTTATAGTCTTGTTTCCTATTTAAATACCAGTAACTCTGCAAACATGTTTTGCAGAGCATCCTTTAACTATTATATCTGAATATATAGGGCCGGGTACAGTGCTGACTTCTGTATCAGGTTACATACAGAATCTGCCTGAAAAAGAGGTCAGTTCTCTAAGCTTTGGTTGCGGTGTCAATCTATTGATGGATGGAAAGTGCCTGGATAGTTTCCTCGTACATTACTTTCTCATTAGGTATTGGTGCTTTCACAGCCGACATTGCCAGCCACTTCTTCAATGGGTGTGCACAGCTCTGCTTAAGATAGGACAACTATTTGCACCATTTCCTAAGGCCAGGTGAAAGGGTTTCCCCCCAGTTACATGCGGAGTGCAAGACCCAGTTCTCGACCCCATTTCCTATTGCCGGATAGGGGCAACCCCACAACCGAGACAACAGGTTGTATCCAATGAAGTCAAAGTGCTCACACAATGTGTGGTATATAATGGTTAGAGTGTTAAGGTGAGAAGCTGGGAGACCAGGGTTCAAATCTCCCCACAGGCATGAAACTGACCTTGGGCCAGTCACAGTCTCTCAGCCTAACCTATCTTACAGAATTGTTGGGAGGATAAAATGAGGAGGAACCATGTGCACCGTCTAGAGTGCCTTGGAGGAAAGGTGGAATATAAATGTAATAAGACAAACAAACTTCCCTTCCATGTCCCCACCCCCAAATCTGCTCTGGGACTTCACTCAACCCTAACCCTCTATTCCATGAGCACAATGACTTCATTGGCTACAACGAAGTGTTGGTGCTGACCTTTAAAGGCCTAAACAGCCTCGGCCCAGTATACCTGAAGGAGCGTCTCCACCCACATTGTTCAGCCCGGACACTGAGGTCCAGCTCCGAGGGCCTTCTGGCGGTTCCCTCCCTGCGAGAAGCAAAGTTACAGGGAACCAGGCAAAGGGCCTTCTTGGTAGTGCTGCCCACCCTGTGGAATGCCTTCCCATCAGATGTCAAGGAAATAAACAACTATCTGACTTTTAGAAGACATCTGAAGGCAGCCCTGTTTAGGGAAGTTTTTAGTGTTTGATGTTTTATCATGCTTTTAATATTCTGTTGGGAGCCGCCCAGAGCAGCTGGGGAAACCCAGCCAGATGGGCAGGGTATAAATAATAAATTAATATTATTATAACCCAATGTCAACATTTGTGTCAATATTTTAGGGAAAAATCTAGTCAGCAGTTTTCAGCCAGCTATGTGTCAATCCTCCTTCTCTTTTTTCCTCATGGCCGTTTTTCTAGTAACCTCATTTCTACTTAGTGGTTTTAAATTTGTGGATATTTTAAAATATCAGCAGATAAAGAGGATAATAGAGATACTTCAGTCCGACTCTTCTTGATAGGTATTTCAGCTTTGTGCCTTTTACATCTGCAGAAACTGAAATTAGCTGCATTCAGAAATTGTGGCAAAAAATTGTGGTTGCACTTCCACTTATACTAAGAAAGGCACTGCTGAGACAGAAATAATGTTTTGTACATGGACTAAAGTGCCCCCTAGTGTTTCTTCTCTGAGTTCACTAGAGCTTTAGAAGAATAAAATTCCTCCTTAGACATTTTGTTTATGGTACCAGAGAAGTTAGTTACTTATCTCCTTGACTCGGGGGTCACATGACTCCATACCCTCCAATGAAAATAGTGACGTCCTACCATACCCTCCAACATTTCTCCAATTGTAATAAGGAAGTCCTAAGGAAAAAGTTACAGACACGGGTGGAGCTGTGGGTTAAACCACAGAGCCTAGGGCTTGCCGATCAGAAGGTCGGCGGTTCGAATCCCCATGACGGGGTGAGCTCCCGTTGCTCGGTCCCAGCTCCTGCCCACCTAGCAGTTCGAAAGCACGTCAAAGTGCAAGTAGATAAATAGGTACCACTCCAGCGGGAAGGTAAACGGCGTTTCCGTGCACTGCTCTGGTTCTCCAGAAGCGGCTTTGTCATGCTGGCCACATGACCTGGAAGCTGTATGCCGGCTCCCTCAGCAAATAATGCGAGATGAGCGCCGCAACCCCAGAGTCGGTCACGACTGGACCTAATGGTCAGGGGTCCCTTTACCTTTACCTTTAAGGAAAAAGTGGGACATTCAGGGATCAAACCAGAAACTGGGATGCCTTCTGTAAATCCGGGACTGTCCCTGGAAAATAGGGACACTTGGGAGGGTCTGTGATGAGGATAGAAAAGTTCCTTATATTGTCATATCCCAACCAAAGAAGAATGGCAACTTAAGTTGACAATATATGCATAACTTGCAGACTTAACATATAGAATAAGAGAACAAGAAGAACATATGTTTAAAGAAGATTGGAAAACGTTTATTGAATATATGGAAGATAATTGTATACAGCTGAAAACGCTGGCAGAATTAAGATAAATTCAACAGTGTAAATAAATGTTGATAGATGCAATAATGGAAAACTGATTGGTACAGTTTTTGTAAAATATGCAGGGATTTGAGATATGTAAAATGAACTGTGGAAAGAGAAGAAGGGAAGTCATTGATATTTCAAGGATTTAAAATGAGTATTTGAAATTGTTAAACAGAAAATTTAATAAAAATTATAAAAAAAGAAAAGTTCCTGATATTTAAAGTTTTTAACATAGGCACTAAAAGGTCCTTTAAGTCAGCATATAAAAAGGTAAAGTGCAGAAAAGATACACAGTTTAAGGAGACAGTGGTTGTTTTAAATTAAATTCCATTTCCTGGTTCAGCATAAGATGAAAGATAGATAATCTTTATTGTCATTGTCCCCTTGCGGGGACAACGAAATTACTCGGCTGCTCCATCCACCCAGACAGGGCACTCCACACAAATTCAAAATAAGATAGCATGCCAATCAGGAATAACAATAATTATTTCTGTATTTAAGAAAAGCAAGAAGCCATTAAGTACGTCAAGACTATTTTAAATACTGTGGCGCGAAATATTCAAGTCACATTCAGAAGCAACAGCAATAGCCAAAGAATAATAAATTAAACATAGGTGTTGCATTCATGCAGGAAAACAAGATCACAGAGGTTATCCCTCCAATTTTCCAATGTGTGTAACAATAGAGAAAGAGGCAGGTTCAAGAGAGCAACCTCATCAGATGCCAATGCATTTGAGATGAGAGAGATAATCCAGGTGGGGGCACAGAAAAGGCCTCGGGGTTTATAGCATGCAAAAAGCCCTATTACTCTTTCCACTTTCGGCGCGTTTAGATCCAAACATTGTATTACAGGGACATTGGGACAAATGAATCCTGCCAACCACATTTAGAACAACAACAAAAAGTAAAGAAGTTGGCTTGACATCAGATGTGGGTCAAGAATTGGGTTTGCCCTGAGCAGGTCGGCTGTTTTGTTTGATAAGGACACTTGATTTGATGCCCAACGATACAGGAATTTGTTGGCTGTTTGGTTGGTTTGATATGTTTCCTATTTCCTCCCATAGTCTCACAGCTGTTTACAGCATTTTTTTCCCTAAATATTAATAGTCCTAGTTCTTGGGTCTCGCAGTCTTAATGGCTGTGGCCTCCCCGCCCTGGATGTGGCAAGCCTGAAAATGATCTCTCTCATTCTCTCTCTCTCTCTCTCTCTCTCTCTCTCTCTCTCTCTCTCACACACACACACACACACACACACACACTTAAAGAAAAACAAGACAAAACAGCTGCATCTTACACATTAAGCAGACAGTGAAATTTGGCCCCAAGGCAAACAGTTTGGTGGATAAAAGCAGCCAGGTGAAATAAAAGATCGAGGTTAGAAAAGCCACCAAATGGCTTGTAAAAGAGTTACAGTGGTACCTCTGGTTAAGAACTTAGTTTGTTCCGGAGGTCCGTTCTTAACCTGAAACTGTTCTTAACCTGAGGTACCACTTTAGCTAATGGGGCCACCTGCTGCCGCCACACGATTTCTGGTCTCATCCTGGGGCAAAGTTCTTAACCCGAGGTACTACTTCCGGGTTAGCGGAGTCTGTAAACCGAAGTGTTTGTAAGTCGAGGTGTTTGTAACCCGAGGTACCACTGTACTGCACAGTGGGACAGTGATGCTGTCTCTGGGCTGGCACAAAGAAAGCAAGTAGCTCTTCACCTGCTTGGGACCCTGGAGAAGATGCTACAGATTAGGATGGGGTGGGTGGGAAGCAAAGCTCAGCTTAACTGAAAGAGCCCATGGATCTCATTGGTTGGTATGATATGGGATTCAGAATGTGGTGGTTGTACTGTGTTGTTGGCATCTGTCCATCTTGAGAGATAATGGAGAGACAATGGAGATTTCTGGGGTGAAGTCAAACTGCTGTGTTAGCAGCACTGAAGTGACCTCACCAGGGCACAAGCCTGGGCAGCGTGCATGGAGGTCCTGGGCTGGCAGACAACAAGACCCCTCTCTCTCGGCCTCACTGATGTGGTCCAAAGGAAAGCAGAGCAATACGTTTGGCACCAACTTGGCTCCAGGAGTTGCCAGAAGGAGGTGTACAATCCAGTTGTCTTAGGGACTCCACTCAGGATTTGTGTAGGGTTTACGCCTTAGCCTTTTCTTCTCCCAAAGATATCCCGCAAGGCAATGGAGGTTTAGGATCAGAGTTTTCCTTCTCCTAGATGGGCTTGACAATCCCCATCTGCCCCTAGTGGTGGTTGTACTAGAGCAGTGATGGCTAACCTTTACACTCCAGATGTTTTGGAACTACAACTCCCATCATCCCTAGCTAACAGGACCAGTGGTCAGGGATGATGGGAGTTGTAGTCCCAAAACATCTGGAGTGTCAAGGTTAGCCATCACTGTACTAGAGCAAGGATAATCAGTGTGACTCCCTCAGATGTTCGTGAACTAGTTTCCATTATTCCCAACCACAAGCCATGTTCGCTGGGGCTGATGGGTGATACAACAACTGGAGGGTTGCCCCTGTACTAAAGGTTGTGCAGGCACTTTTTATACTACACACAAAGCCATAAACAGGGAAATAAACAAAACCTTTTTCATCCTGGACTCCAATGAAGAGAGACTATAAAGCTGCTGCAGTCCTATGCACAGAGTTTCCTGGCTGTGTGTTATGCATAGGCATGTATAGGATTGCATTATTCTTTTGATCAACTTTGCAAATGGGAACTTTCAATCTATCAAGTGTTCTGGGATTTTCACCTCCCTTCCCAACTCTGTTATCTAGCATAAAACCATCAAGTCAAGTTTCCTTTGTCAACTTCTGAAAATTAATCATGAGTGAAATGCCACAGTATTACTACAAAGGCCTTTTAAAAAATAAAATAAAATATGGGGAGACTTTGTTGTTTGCTGCTATGTTTTCTCCACAGACTATTTAAAAACCTTAAAAGACACAGTTTTTTTGTCAGGCAACCTAACCTCAGTGGTTGCTTTGGAATTTGCCAGTTTTGTTTGTTTGTCCCAAAGGATTGAGATATGCTTCTCTCTTCCACACTGCAATAAATACCAAAAAGCAGCAACTCTGCTAGACAGAAGGAATGAAAATCATTCTTCCTTACTTGCTGCATGGTCGATGGTCACCATCTACTGGCAAGACCGAAGAACAGCAAAGAAAAGCATCTCAGGTGGTTGAGCCAATATTACTGGGCACTTTACATGGAGGATGTTTGAAGGTGAAGACAGGAGCTCTCCTCACAGTTGTTACTCACATGGAGGCACTCGGGCACAGGAGGAATGAGGATGCGGTCTTGCCCCAGTGTCATGTGGCTGATTTAGCCCCAATATCCAGGCATTAAGCTCAGACATCTGAAGAGGAGCCCTTATGTGTGAGCAGCTGCTATAGAGCAGCTGAGCTATATTGGGGGGGTGCTATATATTTAAAGTAGGCACCCTCAAACTCGACCCTCCAGCTGTATTGGGACTACAACTCCCATCATCCCTAGCTAAAAGGACCAGTGGTCAGGGATGATGGGAATTGTAGTCCCAAAACAACTGGAGGGCCGAGTTTGGGGGTGCCTGATTTAAAACACTATCCTACCATTTTAATAGTTGTGGCATTCTCCCAAAGAATCCTGGAAACTGTGCTTTAAGGATGCTTAGGGTCAACAGGAGAACTCTATTCCCCTCACAGAGCTCTAATTCTCAGAGAGCTTTAACACTCCCGCCAGGGAACTCTGAGAATTGCAATTTTGTGAGGGAAATAGGGGTCGCCTAACAACACTCAGTACACAGTTCCCAGGATTAATCCTTAAAGTGACATCACAGTGCTTTAAAAATATTGTGCAGATGTGCCTCAGTTAAAGAGATTAAAGAGTTTCCTTTTGAAACATCTTGCATGGGATGAGGGAGCCTTTAAAGTTCACAGCACACTCCCCAAACTTAAATCTGTCCTCTTCCTCCATGAACGCTTGCTATAAGCGGCCCTCCAGACTGGAATGGCTTTGTGGGTATATTATTTGGCATGTCATTGAAGCAATAATAGTGCATTAGAGGTGGGTTAATACTGGACTAACCGCACTTCATTCCGCTTTATCAGTTGTTCTGCAATGCTCTCCCAATGTTAAGATATCTTATGCAACAGTTCAGTTCCAGAGGTCCATGTATATACAGTAGAACCTTGGTTTTTGAGCATTCGGAAGTCAAACAATTCAGAACCCAAACGCCGAAAACCCAGAAATGAATGCTTCAGTTTTTGAACGTGCCTCAGAAGCTGAACAGCTTCTGAGGCACATTTCTCCATTTTCTCCATTGCAATTGCTGACTGGCAACTGTGCCTCAGTTGTCAAATGTTTTGGAAGGTCAAACATTGTTCCCAATGGATTATGTTTGACAACCGAAGTTCCACTGTACAGACACAAAAAGTAAAGCCAGGGACACCTGGAACCAACCCCCCCTACCCCCTACAAGGTGGAGGTCTGCCTACCTGGCTTTAGGAAGGAGGTGCAAGGGCTCTGGCAATGTTCCAGAGCCCTCCCACCACCTTCCCAAATCCCACGAAGCACTTGCCCAGCTTTGGGAAAGATGCAGGTTCTAGAACCCTGCCAGAGCCCTCAAGCATTATTCCCAATGTGCTGCCGGAGCCCTCATGCCTTCCCAAAGCCAAGTAAGGCCACAGCCGCAGCTTTGCACAAGTGGGGAAATGGGAGAGTTCTCTGCTATAATAAATAAGAAATGTAGCTCTTCAGCATATAACAAGCCAATTGACTGGAGACAAACTCTGCATTGCCCAAATATGGAAAAGGAAAACCCCTTCAATCGTAACAAGTTAGTTAAGAAAAAATATGGGGGAAAGCTTTAGTGACAAAACTAGCATATCTATGAAAAGCTTCAAGAAACAATCAGTTTAAGAGATGGGCTTTCCTCATCCGATACTGGACTCAAATCACTTGACAGGACAGCACTATTAGCTTTCCCCAACTCTGTAGGTTCCCACTGTTAATTGTTCATCTTTGTGAAATTTTAATGTTGATCAAATAAAAGGATTTTATATATATATAAAAATCAACTTCTCAAAATTTAGCCCTTTTAAAAACATTACCAGCACCAATTCAGGACATCCAGTGTCTTGAAAACCAACTCTTAATAGGACAAGGGAAAATGTGTAATCATCCTTTGCAAATGATTTAAGATACGTGTCAGAACCGGGACTAGCAAACAAAAGCTTTTATGCATTGAGAGCAAGGGAAAATAAAATGGCATATTAGAATCTTTAAGACAAGCCAGGGGGGTTATCTAAGCAAATGGAGAAGGGAAGGGGTTGAGAGTTCTGGGACAGGGCATGTCTAACCAAACGGGCTAGCTAAACAAACAAATCCTTTCATAAATAGTTGGACTGGCTTGATGTACTGTTTGGAGTTGGCAGTGTGCACAGAGAAGGCCTTATTGCAGGGCCAAGGATCTAGAAATAGTCTCCAGGTCAAGTCAAGCCCAAACTTGCAAAGAACATCTCTTTTATGGGTACAATCAGTAGGTTTGGGGCTGGCAGGCCAACAATGAGGAAGGAATATGCTTCCCCCCTGCCCCACAAGACTGGTACGCTAATTCTCATGTCCAGGAATTGGGGTTCCTAATATTTTGGGGGAAGTTGCATTCCACCTGAATGAAAGGGGTGCAGTCTAGGAGTACCGGATTCCAACTGGCACTGAAATCTCAAGTGGCTAGGAGTACTTATGCCCAACTTTGGCTGAAACAAAATAAAAAAATTCCTTCCAGTAGCACCTTAGAGACCAACTAAGTTTGTTCTTGGTATGAGCTTTCGTGTGCATGCACACTTCTTCAGATACCTTCAGATACCTTCAGAAAGCTTAGGCTGGTTTGTCAGCTACAGCTGTGCAGTAGCCTGACCTTATTTGCCCATGCTCTCGGGACATCCCACCTGGACTACTGTAACAGATTCTGCATCAGACTGCCCTTGAAGATAGTCTAGAGACTGCAGCAAGTACAGAATGCAACTGCTGGGATGGTAAGTAGCAGGCAGCCTGTTGAGATCTTGCACCACTGACCCTGAAAGTGCTGCATTGGCTGCCAGTGAGCCCAGTTCAGAAGCCATAAACCACTTAGGGCCAAAGGATCCAAAAGAGCTGTTCCCAAAATGTGAACTTGGGCCCTATAATCAGCAAGGGAAGTCTTCTTGGTGATGACACTGCAGGCTGCTGCTCAGCTGCCACTGACTCGTTACAGGGACTTATCAGTGGTAGTTCCCCATTTGTGGAATATCCTCATTGGCTATATGCACCTCTCTCATTATTAACGTTCAGGAGGAACTTGCTAAATTGTCTTGTTTACTCTAGCATTTGATATCTACATTTGATATCGTTCCAGGTAACCTTGAAATTACGAGCTGTGAGAGTATGTGATTGTCCTTGTTTTTTTTGTGTGTGTTTAAAATATTTTACTTATTTCTACACGTTTAAAAAACAAGTATGAATCACAATTAATGTTGCACAATCATCAGTGCAAAATAATAAGCAAGTTTGGAATGTGTTTTGGACATTTTTCTTGAGCTAATTAAATCAGTTGCTTTACTTCGTTTTCATGCAATTCACATTTTGAAATGCAGCCAGAAAGCAATACGGTATCAACTTTCCCATACCTACAATCCAGTTGTCAACTTTTATTAGGGAGTTGCCATTATCTTAGTAATAACAAAGAGAGTTTAATAAGGACATTTTTATTTGTCATACTTTATTTTTAAAAAAATCTTGAGAAAGTTACATTTCCACTTCACAATATTTTCAAACAAGGCCTTACGGTTTGCATTAAAGCTTCAAATATTATTTTCTGAAAATTGTCTACATGATGTACACTTGTATAGAGCTTTGTAGATCACACAGTAGTCCCTAACAGGTCTGTTAGTTATAGCAGCTATATGTGAATGATCCACACAAGGTTTCACTTAGTCTGAATGTAAAGTGCTCTTTCTTTTAAGTAGAAACTGGGTGGGGTTTTTTTCCCCTTTTCTAAAAAAAGATCAAACAAAACCATGACACAACCTTCCTGGATGGTTTAAAACTTTTCGATTTTAGTTTAAAGCAAGAAGCTCTGCATAGACAGGTAAGGTATCTTTGCCCCTGGTCCCTTCAACTGAAGTCTAAGCATCACATTTATATTGAATAGGTCCCAAACATTCCACTAATTCTCAGTACTAATTGAAGCAGTACGGTGCATAAAAGTAGCAGAAATGTCCAAATCCACTTGTTGATTAAATTATGATGGGGGGGTGGTTTTTCTTTTAAAAAAGCAGAATATCACTTCACTGTACAATAAATAAGTTATGGCTTAGTCAGCATCTCATAAATAAACACAAGCTAAAAGTAACGCTTTGGGCTACAATTTTATGATCCCGAATGATCAGCAGCTGCCAAACCTTGGGAAACCTGCAGCAGTATTTTTAAACAGTATTTAGCAAAACATATTACACAAATTTAATTACACCAAAACGATGATCAGAAGTGCAGTGCTTCACCAACCTCTGCTTAAGAGCGGCATTTGCCACAAGCTAAGCAGACTATATGGAGCTTCTGTCAGTTTTGTATGGATTACTTTCTAGCTAACAAGTCTAATTGACAAGGGCACCCTAAGGCAAAAGTGTTCCAAACTTAATGGTCAGTACACTTTATTCTAAACACACTAAAAACCTTTTTTTTATGAAGTTACAGTATAAACTATGCAAACAAAAAATGTTCACTTTTTCTATTTTAAAAAAAATCTGCATTACCACCAATTGGGCCTGCATTTTTAAATCTCTCTATATGCAGTTTTCAACAGCAAGGTCTGATGTTTCAAGAGAAATTGCACTTATATTTAAATATACGGAAGTACAGTATATAGGAAATAACCAACAATACTGAAAACACACATAAGAACCTTGCTATTAATCACTGGTAGACAGACAGGTTTGTAAAAGTCAATTGCGTGAGTCACAATAAATCCATCTTGGATAAAATCATTTGTGATTCACATCTCTCTCCCAGTTATTATGTGTTCTATTGCAGTGTGGATTCACAAAGTACTCTGCTCCCATGCAAATATAGTAATCAGGACATCTAACCACTCGCAATGTAGTGAAATAAACTCCTTTCCAAGCAAGGAGCATACATAATGCATAACCATAAGAAATGCACTGCTACATAGGGCCCATTTCCATTTTAAAATGGAATGTGAATGCCAGCAAGCATCAGCTAAGTAAAAATTTAAAACCAGATAGCCACCAGACTTCCAGCTTATGAAAGGCAATGAGACTGCTAATCCATTTGATTTCTGAAGGCGCCAAAGGAATGCCAAAAGGCAGGCCAAGGGTTGACTCCAGAAAGCTCTTTCTGGACAGAAGAAATCTGGTAGAGATGGAAAAATTTCTGTGACACTTAAAAAACGAAACGAAAACAGAAAGACTCAAAAGCAGGGTTGCAGCAAAAGCACTTAGGAGATATGATGTAATTAAGACATAATGCTAAAGATGGATCCTTGGGCATTACATGTCTTCATCTTCGTAATTCAAATATTTTGCTGCAATCGTTTCTTCCAGATGAATTCCTGCGCTCCCCATCAATGCAAAAGCTGGATACATTTTACCAGAGCAGTCTACCTGACGCTCATAAAGACATTTCATCCTGTCTGCGTCATAGAATCCAACTTTGCCTTTGTCATAGTCAAGGCAGATTCCAATGCATGGTGGCATGGGAAGAATTCTGTTCATAGAATCTTTGGAAGCAGCTGGAGCAGGAGAAACCTTAGGAATAAAGAATTTCTTCATGCCTAAGGTTACCAGTGTGAAAGGCTGCAAGGACTCAACAAAGATGTCTTCACTCCCACTGTCATGACCACTGTCTTGTTCATATCTGGAAGAAGAACAGAACATTGATTGCTGTATACTAGACATACTGGAATATCTCCTAAAATCTTCAAAGCTTTCTCACAGTCCAGCACAGTATATTTCACACAATAAAACACAGACGCTTAAAACATTGCGCATGAAGCCAGATCATCTGCTATGCAGTCCCAAAGTATGCTAGAGGGCAGGGAGAAGGTGTGCAGAGAATCTACATAGCATCAACACTAGGAAGATTTGCACAGATTTAAATAAGAACTGAGTGCATGATCATGTGAGTTAGCCACATTTTTTCACAATGGAAAAATGGCCCTCCCCCATGATCCTGCCAGTATGGCTTGCAACCGCAGCAAGGTCTTTGGAGCAGGATCCTGGCTTGTGTCCTTGGAGATATGTTACATCCATCTCAAGTGATACCACATTATTCAATTGATCTGTACTGCCAAAGGCCAAGACTCAAGGCAAGCACCAATTACAATGCATATAGGGCATCCTGCCCCACCACTTCTTGTCTGATGTGCCTTCCACAGGATGGAAGAAATCAAAATGTATTTGAAGAATGAAAATCTAGGTAAGTCCTCTCTCAACTGTGAAGCAAGCTCAGGAAATTTGGACAAGTCACTTGTCTCTTAGCTTCAAAAGCTGTTGTAAGACTAAAATGCTGTTTTGATTTCCTCCGAGGAAGGCCAAGTACAGTGGGGGGGGGGGAGTATTTGATCCCCTGCTAAATTTGCCTGTTTGCCCCCTGACGAAGAAATGACCAGTCCATAATTTTAATGGTAGGTTTATTGTAGCTGTGAGAAACAGAATAACAGGAAAAACCCCAGAAACCCAGAAGACAAAAGTCAGAGATTGATGTGCATTATAATGAGTGAAAATAAGTATTTGATCCCCCATCAACCAGCCAGATGTCAGGCCACCTGGTATCTTTCACTGTATGTAACAAGCTGAGATTAGAAGCACCTCTAGAATGGTATGGACTAGAGCAGGCTTCCTCAAACTCGGCCCTCCAGATGTTTTGAGACTACAATTCCCATCATCCCTGACCACTGGTCCTGCTAGCTAGGGATCATGGGAGTTGTAGGCCAAAAACATCTAGAGGGCCGAGGTTGAGGAAGCCTTGACTAGAGGGCTGTAATTGGTAAGGGGGATTAGCACAAAGAAGGAGCCTTGGTTGGCCCAAGCAGAAGCACTTCTATGCCAAGTCACCATTGGATACAACTCTTTGCTTCTTAAGGCTGATGATGATGATGATGATGGACTTATTCTGTGCAGGTTATTACTCACGTACTGGTTACAGAGCTTCCATCTATATATCTATATCCCTGCGAACAAATTTTCCCAAGCTCACACTTGCTGACGTAACACCTCCCACACCCATGAAATCTCTTTGGCCTCCAGTTCTTCTCCCAAACAGGCTTTACTTCCATTTTTAAGTGTGCAACAGGATAAAACACTGCAGTTGAGTATAGCGGTAATGGTAGTAATTACTAGCAGCAGCATTTGAGAGCTAGGAAATATTAATACTCCATTTCACCTTCCAATTCTCTCTTGCAAAATCACATACACTCATGTTTGCCTGACAAAATCATATAGAAAAGAGAATTGGAACCTTCTTCTAACATACACCTCCACCCTCAGTGAGTCAGGATTTTGGGGAGGAAATCATTTTGAGACTCTCAAAAAGAAGAAGAAAGCACTCTGCAAATAATAATATCCTGCCCTTTTTTCGGGTTCAGGGCAGGAGGTTGAAGGAAAATTGTCTGAGCAATGGAAAGATTGCAGTATAATGGAGATCAGCAAACACTTCAAATTCCTGCTTTGGGTAGTTCATTGTCAGTTTGTGTTTACTGTGATGTGTTCTAGTGTATGATAAATAAAAATTGAAGAACCAAGGCTATGAAGGAAGATATTTAAAGTCAGCAAAAAATGCAGGTATTCAGAGGTTGCACCTAAGACATGAATCAACCTTGGGAATCAAGCAACAGGTGGGAAGCCAAAATAGCCCCCAGCTATCCTTCCTCACTCCTGCCATACTGTAAGCTAATGTAAATATCTAGATGTGTGGCCTATATATGCACTACTGCCAGGGTTTATTCTCAGGGATGCGGGTGGCGCTGTGGTCTAAAAGTTCCACTGAGCCTCTTGGGGTTGCTGATCGGAAGGTTGGCGGTTCGAATCCCCGTGATGGGGTGAGCTCCTGTTGCTCGGCCCCAGCTCCTGCCAACCTAGCAGTTCGAAAGCACATCAAAAGTGCAAGTAGATAAATAGGTACCGCTCCGGCAGGAAGGTAAATGGCGTTTCCGTGCGCTGCTCTGGTTTCGCCAGAAGCGGCTTAGTCATGCTGGCCACATGACCCGGAAGTTGTACACCGGCTCCCTCGGCCAATAAAGCGAGATGAGTGCCGCAACCCCAGAGTCGTCCGCGACTGGACCTAATGGTCAGGGGTCCCTTTACCTTTACACATGCTAAGGAGACAAGTCTTTGCATCTTTGCTTTACATAGGATGTAAAGTAGCAGGGCAGATGTATGTATCTTCTAGCAACAATCTGAACTGTACTTCTAAGAAATGTGCAATTTCAAACTGTATTAATTTTTTAAAAAATTGTCCACCTTTTTTCCATTCTTCCCCCCTCCTCCTCTTTCTGGCCCTTTTCTTCATGTTGTAAGATTTTTCTCTCCCCGACAGTGTCACGCAACCGTAATCTTAAAAAAAATTAAAACGGCACTTGTCAGTACTATTGAAGAGGGAAAACAAGGATTATGAACAAAGCAACTGATTCAGGACAAATATGGGCAACCAGCGTTAGCAAAATACCCATCACAGCAACCGCATTGGAATCATCATCCAGTGAAAAAGGATTAGTTTCCCCAGATGCTGAACTTGAAAAGAAGCTAATAGAAGTTGAAAAGGCAGCTTAGATCCTGTCCTCCTCATTTCCACCCCTCCTGCTAGAAACAGGAGGTCAAAGGAGACTGACCTGAAGGGTCTGAGCTGAGTTAGAAGAGTAGCAGTGAATGCACTGCTGTCTGCATGCATGCACATATTATTTCTGCTCAATTTAAGCAATGTATACAATACCGTAAAAAGGAGGCTTCTTGCCTGCTAGTGTGAGCTGCTGCAGTGCTGAGCAATGATCTGTAACAGTTTGCTTTTGAATCACACTCTATCGCACCTCTGAGCTGAATGCTTTTTTATTGTTGTTGCTGCTGCACTGAGTAGAAATTTGGCTTGTACAAGCACGCAAGTCAAAACGAAATCAGCAATCTGTCCTTTTATGCCCATGTGCTTCTTGGAAATGCAGATATAGATATTTGATACATGAGTGTGAGCACCAACTCTGATACACAAGTACCAGCATCAAATCTGAGCTCAACTACCCTACACAAGGTGTAGGAAATGTACGTTATAGTGACCAATATTCACAAGGGGGAAAAGGCAGGAACAAATGTCATGTTGACATGTACATGATTAAGCAATCAAGAACATGTCGCTTTTTAGAGACCCATTCCAATGGAAATCATGGGACGCGGGTGGCGCTGTGGTCTAAACCACAGAGCCTAGGCCTTGCCGATCGGAAGGTCGGCAGTTTGAATCCCCACGATGGGGTGAGCTCCTGTTGTTTGGTCCCAGTTCCTGCCCACCTAGCAGTTCGAAAGCACGTCAAGTGCAAGTAGATAAATAGGTACCGCTCCGGCGGGAAGGTAAACAGCGTTTCCGTGCACTGCTCTGGTTCGCCAGAAGCAGCTGGCACATGACCCAGAAGCTGTCTGCGGACAAACGCCGGCTCCCTCGGCCTATAGAGCAAGATGAGTGAGCAACCCAAGAGTCGTCCGCGACTGGACCTAACGGTCAGGGGTACCTTTACCCTTTTACCAATGGAAATCACTTGAAACAAAACCTCTAAAAAGAAACAATCACTCTCTAATACCGGTAGTGAAAACTTGGAAATGGAACCAGAAAGAGGGCTGCCGAGAAGCAAGTGGGGTGTATCAGCATGCTTTGGGGAATCCCACATTTTATTTAAAACTTGAGAATTTAAAACCAGGAGAAAGAGGCAGCCCACCTTCCCCGTGCGAAGGCAGCTGAGGCAGCAATCCAGCTGTTACTTCAACCAATATGGCTTTTATCTTATATAACCTTCGCATTGGCTTCTATGAAAGAGACGAAAAGTATTACTTACCTTGGGCTTGTTAGATCACGAGAATTTTGGAACCATTCGTGGATCTTAGCATCAGATGCAACTCCTACTTTCACCAAATATGAATAAGGCTCCACGCGGAGAGCCCAGAAATGCTTCCCTTTCACAATACCGGTGTCTCCAACAACATAGTCTAATGCAGTGTAGCAACCGGCTTGGATACGTTCAGCTCCCAGAAGCAAAGGAAATCCAGCCCTGCTTTCTACAGCATTTCTCCTCGCATTCAGCATGAGGCGTTCGCTATTGTAGCCACACTTGTCATCGAAAAGGAAACTAAAGACTGAAAAATATGCATCCTAGATCAGCATCTAATGATTGAGATATCACTAGTTTTTCTTTTTAAAAAAATTCACGTTTTTTTTTTACTCTATCAGCAGACTGGACAAGGAATCTCAGACATAATTACTAGAACACATTAGTGGCACCGTGACTCCTATTAAAGTGCAATGAATTAACTTCACCTCCCAAGATTTTGTTTGTTTTAATAAGCATGATGCTAAGGATGCCCTTCTCCTTAAGACACCATAATTATGCTCATTTCCTTTTGTGGGCCAAATGGTATTGGCTTCTCTATATCGTAATTTTGAAATTGCCAACAACTGGGGCACCACATTGTCCCTTCTTCCCTTAAATATCTGATATTTTAAGAAACTGTGATCTATGAAGTTCTAATATTTTAAATAGTTTTGCTTGCTATGGTTTACAATCTCCTCCTTGGTTCTTTAGCAAGAAGGGAAAGGCAGTATGAGCTCTCAGGTGCTGAAGACCATCAGCACTAACTTAATTTTATTTTCACAATTAATGTAGCCTTCTACTAATAAATAATCTCTGTGCACAATGCTGCGGTATGACGCTGCAGCTCTTCCTCTCATTCAGAGAACCATTCCCTTGATTCCATAACCCAGTCCTCCCATTATGGATCAACTTTTGGCAGAGTGAACTTTTCAGTCATCTGTTTCTTCATCCCTTGTGCATTCTATGCTCTTTAAATTAAGTATAATTAGTTTTGTTTCGTTTCTCCCTTAAAAAATATTCGGCTGGCATCAAAGGATGTTTTCTTTCTTCCAGATTCAAATGATTCAATCTGTTGGTCATATTTCTTTACACTTGGCACTACATATCTCCTTCCAGGAAGTAGCTATAGAGGAACATCTGTAGGCACCATTCAAATTCAAGTATATGGAGAACAACTGAGACACATTTTCAACACTCAAGGTTTAGATTTCGTTCTACTACATACAGCAAAGGAATGCACAATTGGTACACACACTGACCAAATAGAATGTAGACATAATACATTATCTGAATATGTTTCCAATGTTTTCCATTGTGTAGTGACAGCTGCATTTGTTACTGGTTACTCCCAACCCAAAACTGAATCCTAACACGATTGGCCAGCAGACCACAAGACTTATGTGGGATGGGTAACCAGCATGGTAAGGCAGTGCTGCGAAGCCAACCTCCCCACAGCAGTATTGCTGTCACTTACCTGAAGGGACAGTAGCCATGTCAGGGCACACTGGTGATAGTGCTGGAATGGTTCTGCCAGTGCCAACCTCACCACCCACCTGCCCCCAGCCCCTCACACCCAGAAACCTTGAGTGCTTCAGGACTAGCCGTTGCACCTGGAAGCTCAGATGTTACTAGCAGCCAAGGGCATCATTTCCACTGCAGCTACACATGGTAAGAAAACTGCAGCCTGTTCTTTCTAATGAGGCCCTGGTGTTCATCAGTCATTACCCTGAGACAAGGTGACTGGGCTGACCTTGGAAACTATTCAGAAGTCTTGGTGTAGAAGAATGAAACTGTCCACCTTTTAACAAAGCTGAGTCATCAGGGGCACATTGTACTAATGCTTTTGTGATCAAGAGACCTCTCTTTTATTAATAGAGTTCTAAATGGTTACCGTAACTTCTCTTTTGTATTTCGTTTGTTCCACTATGAATACTTGTCTTTTGGTTCTTCCTCTCCTAAAACTGTCTCATTCAATAGCCATTGCACCTGGTCACATTTACGTAGCTTTATTAAACAATTAAGTATCTGCATTTGCTTGTTTTCATGTCCCTTGCCCCTTTGGTATTGTTTATCAGGTTGTATCTCTGAAAGAGGTACTGTATTTTTTGTGTCTGTAAATGTTAAGTGGTTTATAAAACAGCAGCTAAGACTGCCTCCTCCTAAGATCAACCAAGTGTGTCATCCTAACAATACAAATCCCTGCCTTAAGTTTAAATAGGATATGTAAGCACTACTTGTAGCTGCCCCCATTTATGGAGTTCACCTTAAGCGCAAACTTGTGCACATTTCAGAAATGTTGCTAGAGCTACCTGTTTGGGCTAAATATTGGGGCTCATGGTTAAAGCAGGCAGAGTGGGGAGCTTAAAATATAAATTTAATGGAATTTTATTATGACTTGCTGATGGATATACTTCTGTGTGAGTGTTCATATATGTATGCACAGCAAGACCTCAACCTTCCACAGCCACCAGTTCGGGAGTTGCAAAAATACATGAATTGTACCTGGAGCTGGTGGTGTGTGCAAGATAACTTCCCTGCTCCAAGGACTACAGATAGATCCTTTATATCCTCTGACTCTGAAGGCATAGCTGCTGTTAGTGTCAAGATCAGAGATGATCTCACTCTTGCCGAAGACTTCAGTATCTTGCCATGCTGGGTTAGCATCTTCTCTGTTCAGTTTACGGTATTCAAGGATGTAAGTGTCAGCTGAACCTGCTTTCTGTGGATGATCCCAACAGATCAAAGCTTTGTTATACATTTTGCTTTGTTCCTCATTGATTTCTGGTATATCAACACCTGAATTAAACATACAAGAATAATTTTTTAGATTTGCAAACAAGCTTTTAACTTCACTAAATTAAAACAAAGACTTCTCCAAGTTGATAGTTGTTGGGGTGGGAGGGAATTCTACAGAATTCGTGCTGGAACTTATTCATCCTTGGTTGTCACTCACTCAACAGCAGTGCTGCTCATACAGTCTACCAATCCCCTGGTAACAATACATTAAACTCCAGGGAAATCATTGGCTGCTGCTGCTAACACCTTTCCTGGACTCATTCTCAATCTAAATATGCTTTGAGATCAACTAGGTTACAAGAAAAAGCAACTCTGGCATGTGCATGACAGTACACACACAGCTGTGTCAAATACTGACTTGGCCTTGCAACACAATGTTTACTTCTTCAATACAAAGGACTCCTCAAAATGACTCCCCAAAATGTCCAATAGTAACATGGCCTATTAGGGTATTTTCTAGTACTAAGAAATTCCCATAGTTGTTACAGGTATACAACTTACTTTTGAAGAACTTTGAAAACTTAGCTGAGAACAAATTGAGTTTGGAAAGACTGGGGGGGGGGGGCGGCGGAATTAAGCGGAGCTTCCTTTCAAACTTACCACTCGAAAGGAAAGATATGTCCCCAAGAGCCTTCTGTGGCTTTGCTATGTCAAGAACAAAATCTTCAAAAGAAGCTTGAGCTGCTGGTCTGAAGCTCTTCAAAGATTCAGTTGCTTTTTGAATTCTGTATGTGGAAAAGTTTTACTAGCTAGATATATATATGCATTCTTGCTTAACAAGTTAGCCAGTGGTTCTCAAACTTTTCTCTCTGGGCCACACTTTCAGAATAAAAATTTGCTTGCACCACACCATTTTTTTTTACTGATAAGAAATGCATTGGAAAACGAAAAGAAACAACTTCTAGCAGTGCTTGATCTGTAACATAGAATACAACTATACTTTGTAATATGCTTGTAAGACATCCAGAAAGCATAAAACAATGCACCTACATAAGAACATGAATCATTCACAAAATATAATATTGATTGCCCTTGAATCTGCCCAGCACACTTGCTATCTTCTACTACCACATCAGTGTGGCTGGCGCACCACACTCTTTGAGTACCACTGCTTTAGGCTCTTAAAAGTGAGAGAAAGAAAAGATCTTGCAAATGCACAATACCTTCCAGAGACCCATACTAAAATATATGATCCTTTAGTTTTTGCTAATGTCTCAGAATGAATAAAACGAGTCACCTGCCAAAGTATTATTCTTCTTTGACTTTCCTATGTAACAGTGGAATTGAAATCCCCATTAGTTTAGTATATATTGATTATTCAATTAATCAGAAACTTCATGATGCATAGTTGACATAAGCTAGTTTGAAAGAAAGTAGGGACACAATCTACTAGGATGTTCTCCTCTCCAAAGAAATTACAAGTATATTGGAGCTACTTGAGACCCGTGATCTCAAAACATATCACTTAGATCCAAAATACAGAAAGTGGGCAGAAAATAATTTTACTTCCACATGAGGGAAGTTGCCCCACATGCAGATCTCTATACTCAAATTATGGTGAAGAACAAGGCATGTTTTGAAGTACATCATCTAAACATTTTAGAATATAAATGGCATACCTGTCATGAAGCTGTTTAGCTGTTTGAACAAAACAAGACTGGTCTGTTTCTTTAAGAACTTCTTGGGCATACCCTACAAGGCCATTATTTTCTAGAAGTCCCTGATACTCTTCTATCTGAGAATGCAATTTCTCCAGTCTTAGGTTTTTGGAAGCTTCAATAGCCCTGAGTGCAGTTGCTCGCCTCTCTTCCAAAACATTGAACAACGTATCGAAGCTGTTAGATGCTTCTTCCTTAGCTCTTTCACCATTATGCTGAAAAACAGGAACATATTTTTCAATAACTACCAGAACCATTTCCAAAGGTAGCTAAGTCAGCCTGTTGCAGCAAAAACAAGAGTCCATACCTGCTAAAATTTCAAGAATCTGAAGTGTCGTAATAAAATTTGTAGTCTGCCACAAGACTTGTTCTCGCTTTTAGCAAAACAATGACATTGAAAATCTAAGCTTTTGGTGCAAAGTGCACTTACATACTGTATTTTCAAAGTTACAAAGAACCACTTCCAAGCTAGGTTAATTAACACTTCACTAAACACACAGCTGCCCTGGCCTGAATATAAGAGCTGCTCTTGACAAGTCAGATGTTGCAAAATGTGTGAAGACCTGCTCTCATATTCAGGTGACAGTGAGGCTCACCTGAAGTAGTTATGTGAAAATACGTCTAATTATAGATTTCTAACGAATACTAAAAGAAAACTCCTAAGCTTTTGTCAACGGCCTCAGTCCTGTATACCTGAAGGAGCGTCTCCACCCCCACCGTTCAGCCCGGACACTGAGATCCAGCGCCGAGGGCCTTCTGGTGGTTCCCTCACTGCGAGAAGCAAAGCTACAGGGAACCAGGCAGAGGGCCTTCTCGGTAGTGGCGCCCGCCCTGTGGAACGCCCTCCCTTCAGAGGTCAAAACGATCAACAACTACATGACCTTTAGAAAACACCTGAAGGCAGCCCTGTTTAGGGAAGTTTTTAATCTGTAATATTTTAATGTATTTTAGTGTTTGTTGGAGGCCGCCCAGAGTGGCTGGGGGGACCTGGTCAGATGGGCGGGGTACAAATAAATTATTATTATTATTATTATTATTATTACTATTTTGTTTTATCAAGAGATAGGTGTGGCACTTAAAAATAGCAGTATTTATAATGCAAGCCTTTAAAATCACTTTCATTGTCCCTTTGGCTACAATAAAGATAAAATTGTAACTTGGATACAGTGGTACCTTGGTTCTTGAACTTAATCCATTCCGGAAGTCCATTTGACTCCCGACACCATGCAGCTTTCAATTGGCTGCAGGAGATTCCTGCACTCAAGTGGAAGTCGCGGAAGCCGCATCTGAAGTTCAGCTTCCAAAAAACATTCGCAAACCAGAACACTTACTTTCAGGTTTGCGGCGTTCAGGAGCAGATTTGTTCAGGAGCCAAGCCATTTGAGAACCAAGATACCGGTACCACTGTACTTATTTCAAAACTATTTCAATAACAGTTGGTTTTTGGAGGGTTTTCCAATATGCAAGTATCTGCAGCTCATTGAAAATATTGGTTCCAACCTAAATGGAAAATTACATTATAATTAAGACCAAGCTAAACTTATACTTTTTACCTAACAGGGCAAATACTAGGTGATAAGTAGTGGATTCACACTAGAAAAAAGAGGGAAAGGTTAAGCACGGGGTGGCTAACCTTTTTGGGCTAAATGGTCACATTCACCCTTGGACAACCCTCTGGGGATCTCATGGCAACAGTGGGGGGTGGTCAAAAGTGGTTGTGTGCTGCCCAGTCTTGCACTCTCACATGCACGCACAAAGGACACATACAGGCAGATATGCGCCCAGACAGACCTCAATCCACCATCTTCAGCTTATCAATGCAGACCAGCTGAGAAGAGGTTATTGCCCCCTCTATGCTCATCAAATGCTTGATCTGATGGTGACTATGAAGGATCTTCATCAGGTTCTGGGTTCTACCTGCCCCCAACCACTGTGTCTACACTATTATTATCATTTTGTCACTGCCGCCAAAATTGGTGGTGTCAGGGGGGGGGGGGGAATTTGCTTGCAAAGGTGCATCAGGCTCCCAAACTGGGTACAACCTCTCTCTCACACACAAATCCGCCACTGTCTCCAATATCTCATGTGAGCACACACACAGATGAAACGATCTTCCTTGTGAGATTGCAACTTTTCCATCAGATACTCTTGTTTGCAACAACATCGATATCCAATGGAATCTGTACATATTTTATCTCAAAGGCTCCATAGAGAATGTTTCTACATATTTTCTTGCCTTAAGGTTTATTTGAAGTCGTTGTCGCTCTCGGTACATTGTCCTCACATTAGTCTTTATAGACTTATTTCCTTACGGCGCACCACTTTCTTAAACTTAGAAACTCCAAAATGTATTCACACATTCCAGTATTCCAAATGTTAAACTTGCCTTCAGCCCAAATGGTTGCCAAATGCCTACCAGCACCAATATAAACCACTCCCCGCAGTCTCATCTGCTTCAGGATGTAACTTCCCATTACTTGCTTTTAAGAAATGCATACTGGTTTCCTCTAACCCATGTTACGATTTTGTATTCCTTTCTGAAAACTTTGTATGCAATACCACATTGTGGCATAATCCTTCATCACAGTCAACATTTAAAAAAAAAAATCTGCATTATAAATACCAGCCTACTGTGGTGCATCATTTCACCCCAATTCCTAGAATGAAGAGAAATATTCTCCACCCACCTACTAACCAAATATGCCAGATTCTTATTCAGCTTACGTAATTTGTTTATTATGTTCTTTAGAAACACATTTATAGGCAATTCTGCCAAATAACTGGATGAATAACTGGATCTCAGTGACAAAACAGAACTGGGAATGGAAATTAAGTTTTGAAACAACCAACTAAAACCTGAGGAAAGAAGGAGGGAGAATAGCTGGTGTATTCATATTAGGTGCAGTTACACCCCACTCGTCTTCTAAGGAGCTCAGGGTAGTGTAAATACATTGTAGTATAAACTTAAGTTAGGCCGAAAGATAGCGACTGAGCTGCAGGTAATCAAGTGAGCTTTGCGGCTGAGTAGAGATCTGTGAGTCTCATCACTCCTAGCACAACAGCTTAACAATTATACAGTACCTCTCTAGGAACCACTCCACTTTTAAAGAAATTTGTATGCAAGTATTTTAAATATAAACGTCCGATCTATGGCTAATATACATGGTTGTTGTTTTTTAGGGAAAGCTTTAAAAATCATTTATTTACTGCCTTGAACAAAACACAACACCTAGCAAACATGCAGAAATTAACATTAAAATGAGCATTGTTAAAAATGAACACACATCGCAAGAGAGCTTAACACATGCCAATAAATAATTCTTACCTCTGCTTCTTTCATTAAAAGACCAAGTTCTGTAATCTGGCTTTTCACCTGGCTCTCCTTACTAATGAGGTAGTTTATGTCTTTTGAAAGTTTCTCCTATTAAAAATATCAGCAATTCTGGTTAGTAAAAGAATAAAAACAATGCATAGGAATTCTAAGGCTAAATGTTCTGCTGTTTTTTGAGTCAGAATCTCTGAAGCAAACAGGGAATTTTGGGGCTCTTTTCAGAGGACTATCAGGATATTAAATAAATAAGTAAGCAAATCCCCTTCAACAAGCAAGTGTCGTGCAAAATACCATCCCATCCAAGCAAGTGTTTAGGTGCTACTACAGCTAATTGCCACTGGCTGTGAGATACAAACAATGTATAATTCAAGTAAGTACAGTTAAAGCATGATGGGAAAGAGTGTGCAGTAGAACTAGTCATGATCCACATGTGCACCGTCCTAAAAGTCATTTCTGCAACTGCAGTACAGGTGAAGAAAACCAGCTTTCGTTCATGGAAAACAATGCCACTTCATTCTATAAGAACATCTGTAATCACCACTAGGCTGACTTCAGTTTGAAACAAGAGTACCGTAACTAAGAGGGTCTGAATAAAGGAGTACCAATCCACTCCTGCCATCAAAACACTGCTTTATTCAAAGTATGGTTTATACATAAAAACTCCTCGTGACAAAAGTCCCTACAGAAGGAAGTGAATTCAATAATTAAAATGTCATTTGTTCCATAAACACAATCATAAAATATTTGTCTATTTGAACAGCTGGTATGAGCCATGCTAGGAATGGTCAACATTGTTAATCAAATTTAAATTTCCATGCTTCAAGAATATTAAACATTTTATGAGCAATAACCACTACCTCTGTTTTATGGGTGAAGGCTGGCAACATCCAATTAAAACTGTCCGATTGTAAAAAATTGTAATTTGGTTAGTTAAATTTTTTTAAAAAAACAATTTTACCATCGCCATGGCTATTTCAAGAGCATGTGTTGGGCAGGCTGCAGTCAGGGCTGCTCCTAGGCCTTAAGGTTCCCCAGAGACCAAATCTGTTCTTCTGCAGCCCCAATCTATCTATGCTATCACCCATTTCTACAAATCTCCTACAATACACCAGGTGGCTAATGGCAGTGCTTCCTGCTATAGGAGGCAATGTCAGGTACTGGCTCTGGAAGGATATGCTATGCAAGCAGACTGTTCTTCAGCACCACTGCCTAATACAAACACGACGTCTGCCCAGTGGATGCTTTGGCTCCCATTGCCACTGGAGCAATAATCTCAAGAATAGAATCTTACGTGGTTTTCAACACAGGCCCTTCCTAGTGTGCCCCACCCAAGGGAAGATGTGAGAAGAGGGTAACCAAATGAGAACGGGCCTTTTCAGTGGTAACCCTGTAGCTGTGAAAGGGTCTTCTCAGGGAGGCTCACCTGGCCCCACCTTTGCCATGTTTCATGCAGCAGGCTGCTAAGACCTTTCTGTGTACCCAGGCCTTTAGATAATTAATGCTGCCTCCTATAGTGGTGCAAATATCTTCATGGGGGGTGGGACTTGGTTCTTATTAACATGTTGTGGATCACAGAATCATAAAACTCTAGAGCTGGAAGGGATCCCGAGGGTCATCTAAAGCATCCATGACAGATGGCCGCCCAACCTCTGCTTAAAAACATCTAAGGAAGGAGAGTCCACCACCTCTCGTAAGAGTCTGTTGCATTGTCAAGCAGCTCTTACTGTCAGAAAGCTCTTTCTGGTGTTGGAATCTCCTTTCTTGTAACTATGGGTTCGTGTACTACCTTCCAGAGCAGGAGAAAACAAGCTTGCTCCATCTTCCATGTGACAGCCCTTTAGATATTTGAAGATGGCTATCATTTCTCCTCTCAGTCTCCTCTATTCCAGGCTAAATATACCCAACTCGCTCAACTGTTTCTCATAAAGTTTGGTTTCCAGACCCTTGATCATCCTGATGGGCATTTTATGTATTGTGTATTATCGGTGTTTGTGTGTGTGTGTGTGTGTGTGTGTGTGTGTGTGTGTGTGTTAAAATACACCAGGAAAAAACTTCATGGTGCTTTGAAAAAATAGATCATTCCCACTTACCTTGAGTGTTTTGTAGGCACTGCTCATGGTAGTCACTCTGTGGTTTGCATGTGAGCCACCCAATTTGCAAAGATGACAAACAGGCCTTCTGCATATTTCACAATACATGTTTACTTTTTCCATTTCATGTTCCGGACACATCAAAATCTGACAAGAATAAAATAATAATATGTTTTTCACGAACTGCCCAGCAACACAGGTTATTTATTATTCAGTATGGTATATATACTCTTCTGTGTATGAATATGCTCAGATTTTAGACTATGCACACAGCTTCAGGGAAATGTAACTTAAAAACAAGATTTTAAAATATATTTAGTTTTTGATAAAAAGCACTAAGTCAAGAATTCATATAGCTATCATACCTCAGTTCATCCAACCAATTTCTTGCAAAAAGAACATTTCAGAAACATGATTTAAAAAGGCTGTCTAGTAGCAATCAAAAGTCGACAATATGGAGGGAAAGAGATACAAACATGTTTCAAGCAAATTAAGCCAACCATATGTGATAAATATCTGAATGCCAGAATTTCTGCCTAGAGAATGACCCACTGTAACAAATGGGAATTTTGAAGGATAGCAGCAAATTTTATTTTATTGAAATTCAACGATTTACTAGTTGAGAAAAAATAAGAGGGGAATAAAACATACTTCCACTACTGTGTGTTCTTAACAGCCACATAGGTTTGGATTCTTTTATTTGTTCCATGCAGAGAACATGGCTTTCCCACCTCATTTCTCCATCTGCAGCTCCCTGTGCCCACTGAAAATCCACTGGGCTTGGTTATGAATAGGATGCTATGTGCAGGGGCGTAGTGTGCCGCTTGGCTACCGGGGACGGCAAGCCAAGCAGCACCCCTGGGGGCGGGGCGTCGCTCCGTGCGCATGACGTCACAACGCACATGCGCACAGAGCGACTCCTTTGCCCCATGCCGCGGCAAAAAAAGCCACTGAAAAAAGCCCTTTCAGTGCTTTTTTTCGCCGCTGGGCTCCCTGGGCGGAGCCACGGCATGGAGGAGTGGGGCGGACCAGTCAGGAGGGAGTGACACCCCTCCTGGCTGCTGGCCCGCCCCTCTCCTGCATGCCGGGGCGCCGCAAGCCAGCCAGCAGCGAGGAAAAACCGCTGAAAGGGGAGGATAGGGGAGGATTACTTACATTATGGGAGGTATGCGATCCACAAAAATTTTACCAATCATATAATTAGAAAAGCCCTTTTTAACATCTGGGAAAAATACCAAAAATTACTAGAGCAGAAGACCCCACGATGGATCTCCCCCATTGAGGCGAAGGCGTATAAGAGGATGAATTCTAAAAATAATTGGCTAACATATAATGATTTAATCATTGAAGAAGAAGGAGACATTAGATTAAAAAAATACGAAGAAATAAAAGATCATTTGGGAGGCTGGTTGGAGTATCACCAGCTATATGGAACATTTATGGCAGATAAAAAAGTAGGATTTGCTAAAAACCCATCGAAGCTGGAGGTAGAAGTGATTAAAAGTAAATATAAAATAATATCAAGAGCATACCATTTATTGTTAAATTGGGAGGTGGCAGAAGAGGAAGTAAAGTCCACTATGGTGAGGTGGGCGCAAGATATTGGAAGACCTATTATGATGGTACAGTGGGAACACCTCTGGAAAAAGACAATGAAGTTTACCACCTCCTATAATATAATAGAAAACATGATGAAGGTACAACATAGATGGTACTTCACTCCGGCTAGATTAGCCAAAATGTATAAAGGTGCTATATGTCTTTGTTGGAAATGTGGGGGGAGCGAGGGAGACTTGATGCATATGATGTGGGGTTGCCAGAAGATTAAGCTATTCTGGACAGAGATTTATGAAGAAATTAAAAAACTGTTGGGGATAAATTTCCCAAAGAAACCAGAATTGCTTCTATTAAATATATTTGACAAAGAAATTCCTAATAAAATGAGAGAAGTGTTTTTATATGCAACCGCTGCTGCTCGAATACCAATTGCTAAAAGATGGAAAGAATCTGAAGCACCAACTAAGGTAGAATGGCAATGTAAGTTGCAAGAAATGGCGGAGATGGCCCAATTAACTAATGAGATAAGAGGGGAATCCAAACAAAACCTCCAAAAGAAATGGATGAAGTATGCAGAATATGTCAAGAAATATAGTAATGGTAGGATAGCCTGGGTAACGAGTTAACAACAATGGATGAATCAATGTGTGAAATGGGAGTTAAGAAAATTAGGGTGTCATTAGGCATAGTAGTGGAATTAAAGGGATAGGAAGCAATATAACTGAAGTTAAATACACTTTGTGATAAGATCTGAGTATGTAGTGGGGTAAGACAGGAAGTCGATTGGGAAGGGAGGGAGGGAGGGGAGGGAGGGAGGAGGGATAGAAGAATATTTTAAAGCATAAAGGATTTTGATGAATTTAAAAGGATAAGTTAAATTATCATAGATTGGTTATAGTGAACAAGGAATTCAAATTTATTTTTATGTATTATTATAATAAGATATATTTTGTTTGATTGTATTTGAAAGTTAATATGTATGATTATTTGCTATAGCTTAATAGTATGTATATATTCATGTTAAGTTTGTAATAATGGAAAATATTAAAATAAAATTAAAAAAAAATAAAAAAGAGGATAGGAAGACAAAGCAGGCGCTTTCAAGCGCCTGCTTTGTTTTCCTTTTCCTACCCCTTTCAGCGGGTTTTTTCGCCGCTGCGCTCCCTGGGTGGAGCCGTGGCATGGAGGAGAGGGGCAGACCAGCCAGGAGGGGGTAACACCCCTCCTGGCTGCTGTCCCGCCCCTCTCCATGCCGCGGCGCCGCAAGCCAGCCAGCGGCGAGGAGGCTATTTTCGGCGCTGCCAGGGCAGAGCCGCAGGGGCGGCCAGCGAGGGGGGGTGTCACGTCAGCGACAAGCGTGACACCCCTCCTCGCTGGCCTCCCCTGCGGCTACGCCCCGGCAGCGCCGAAAATAGCCTTAAAAAAAAAAAGTGCAGGGCGGCTGCAGGGGGACGGGTCACCCGCCCCATTTGTCACCCCCACCAGGGCGCTGCCCGGGGCAGCCCGCCCCCCTTGCTACGCCCCTGGCTATGTGCAGGAAGAGGGACTGACAAAATCAGACCCCACAGACCCACACATAAATGGACATTACTTACACGCAATGCAAGAGAACTTTAGGATTAAAATCAATTTGTTGTTTCTACTTGTGTTTTTTCCTTAACCAGGAGCCTCGGTGTTTCACTAAATGCATGAGAGAAATCTGGGTAAGAGATGGGCTTTGCGTTTACAAAAATGGGGAATCAGCTGCTCTTATCCCAGGATCCTAGGTATACCTGATACCTGCAATAAGCTAGCTGAGATCAATCCAGACTGCAATCTCCACCTCCTGATAGAGTTTAAATGCATACGTCAAGGCTTCTTCAACATCCAACCTAATTTCTTATCCCCACAATCCCTGCTTTGAGTAACTTCTAGCTGAATGAAAAGTTCTGTAGAACTCAAAAACCAACTTTTGGAGCAGCCTTAATTGCTCAACTAGATTTTGAAGTGTTTCCCTCTTGTGGACTCCAGAACTCTGTTTCAAAATCAGCTTCTTAAGGTATGTAGCATGTTAGATCTTTTCAGGAGTAGGTGCAGATGGCAAACTAGCTGAAGCTGGAGAAAAGGACCCCTAGCCACAGCTGCCATCTGGACATCCAAATACAAGGCCAGGTCTGTTAAGTCCCTGCCCACTACCTACAAACTGAAAACCTATTTTTTTCAAAGAAAGTGTTGCATCATCCAAGAAAAACTGAATCCCTATTCCCGTAATCAGTAGCAATTACGTCCTTATCTGGATTAAGCCCCACTTTATTGGCCCTCATCTAGTAATGCCTCCAGGCATTACTTTGAAGCATGAATAGTTGTATCCAGTGGTGTTGCTCACTTGCCAGGCTTCTGTCAACAGAGCGGCAAAGAGAAGCAATCTTCAGAGATTTCCCCCCTGCTGCGGGAGGTTCCCCAGCCCTTTGGAGCAGATTTGGGAGGTGGAGGGGCAAGGGAGAGGCGGAGTTGCCAAAATTTGCCTGTTCTGTTGACAGAAGCCTTATCAGCTAACACTGTTGAATACAATCCAAATACCGTAGTTTTTCCAGAATCTGATGTCAGGGGAAACAGAACTGCATTTTAATGGCAATGCACTCCAAATTCCAGTTGTTCACCATATATGCTAAGCAGCGTGGGAAACAAAACCGACCCCTGTAAGATACCATATGCCAGGTTTCCTCAAACTCAGCCCTCCAGGTGTTTTTGGCCTACAACTCCCATGATCCCTAGCTAGCAGGACCAGTGGTCAGGGATGATTGGAACTGTAGTCCCAAAACATCTGGAGGGCCGAGTTTGAGGAAGCCTGCCATATGCCATCATTTTTCAAGCAGTGGGTTGGGGACCGCCAATGAGTATCAGTTCACTTTTAGGTGGGCAGGGGCGTAGCAAGGGGGGCAGGCCACCCCAGGCAGCACCCCCTGGTGGGGGTGACACTCGGGCGCCCCCCGTGCCTCCAAAGTCGCCCTGGGCTTTTTTTTTTTTAAAGGCTACTTTCGGCGCTGCTGGGGCAGAGCCGCAGGGGCGGCCAGCGAGGAGGGGTGTCACCCCTCCTGGCTGGCCCGCCCCTCTCCTCCATGCCGTGGCGCTGCAAGCCAGCCAACTGAAAGGGGGGAGAAGGAAGACAAAGCAGGCGTTTTAAAGCACCTGCTTTGTTTTCCTCCCCCCCCCTTTCAGTGGCAAAAAAAGCCTCTGGGCTCCCTGGGTGGAACTGCGGCATGGAGGAGAGGGGCGGGCCAGCCAGGAGGGGTGTCACCCCTCCTGGCTGGCCCGCCCCTCTCCTCCATGCCGTGGCGCTGCAAGCCAGCCAGCGCTTTTTTCACCGCTGAAAGGGGGGGAAGGAAGACAAAGCAGGCGCTTTAAAACACCTGCTTTGTCTTCCTTCCCCCCCCCTTTCAGCAGCTTTTTTCGCCGCGGCATGGAGGCGTCGCTCCGTGCGCATGCGCGTCGTGACGTCATGCGTACGGAGCGACGTCCCGCCCCCAGGGGTGCCGCTTGGCTTGCCGCCCCCGGTAGCCAAGCGGCACGCTACGCCCCTGCAGGTGGGCCTCACTGCCATAGCCCACCAATTCCTCCTCACTTGTCTGCCTCGTCCCCAGGTCCTGTTATAGTCTTTTGGATGAAGCCATGCCAGTATTAAAATTCCCTGCATGCTGAACAAAGGTGGCAAGGAATCTGAAATTCAGAGTGAGGAAGGGAGGCATCCCCTGAGGGAAAAGGGCCAGAGGAAGAGTAGAAGGAAAACAGAGAAAGAGAAATAAAAGAGTGTATTTTAAAATATATGTATAATGGAATAGTAATACAACTGGGTATAAGGCAGTTTCCATGTTCTTAACATTTGCCACACCCTGCCACAGGCCAATGGCCAAGAAGTCAAACAGGAGTCCTCAGCACCACTTTCTGAAACCAAGCCTTCAGAAAGAACTGGAAGCACCATAAAAAACAACCCAAAAGGATCTGATGGTCAATCTCTGCCAAACAATTTAAAAGGATATCATTGCTGATAGCACTGGATGCTTATTAGTTAAAAGACTGTGAAGGAAAACTGGTGAACAAATGGAAGCGTTAACTGCCAAAAAGAAGTGTTTTAGAAGCAAGCCATCTGGCTGTGCAAAGGGATGGAAAATGTTGTTTCTTGCATTTTGCTTTCTTCAAAAAGTAAAGCAAAATTCAAGCTAGTTGCTTCACCTAATTACTTGTTTTGCATGTTACAAAGATTTGCTTTTTTCGCCTTACTCAGTTACAGCGATTCATATGATTGTTTACAATTTTAAATAGCAGGAAAGCTAATATAAGAGACGTTATAATTAGATTGGACTAAAAACCCACAGCAGCCTTGAATTTAACATTTTAAGGTTAATTCACTTTAACAAGATTACAAGCAATTACAGGATTCCATCTGCTTCTCTTTCTTCACAGAAGAAAGGACAAATAACAATTTAAAATAGTTATCCTGCAGGTGCTCTGCATGGAAACTAGCTCAACAATACCACTATCTTGTCTGAAATACTGTGGGGTAGCTTTCTTTTTAAAATAGTTTTCCTATTAAAATTATAATTTTACAATGATGGGACTGAATACAATGCTCTATTTGTGCAAATGAAAGGCACTCTCACTAGCACAAATGGATGTACCAATTTACACACACACAAACACAAACTGTAGCTCCTGCACTGCACCACATTCCATTCTGAATAATTCCCCAACTCTCACAGAACTTTTCAGCTTTTCACTGGATAGAAAAGCACTACTGCATTCACACCATGCCTTGCAATGGTTTTTTGGGGGATCCAAGCCTATATTTAGGCTAAAGAATATGTTTGGATTGGGAAAAGCAGAAAGCAAACACAAATAAATCAACTCTGAGTGATTTATAAGCTGGAAATTGGAAGGAAGTTGTTAACTATCCAGGGAATTAAAATCTGGAACACAGCCCCAATAAAGCTAAAAGCAAATAACCTCATTTGTTTTGCTAAGCTGAATAGGCTATGCGTTTTGTACAGCCAATTTTAACCTCAGGCGTTATGAGACAGCCTCTTAGGGCAAGAATGATTCTCATTCTCATTCACAAAGCCATTTCCGACATTAAATTAGGCCCCAAGTAAATATATCCATATACTGTGTGAAAATAATACAGTGAAGGTGACAGGCAATGAAAACTCCAGAAGTGAAATAAATGATTAAGATCCAGCCATGCCCATGGGGTGTAGCAATTATAGTGGAGGCACCAAATAGGATTGTGAATTCTCTTTTTTTTTCCCTTGGCATCAGACGCTGAATGTGAAAATGGGCGGACCTGTGTCAAATTAGTTTTAAACACTGCACATATACAGAGCATTCACAGCGCTGGGGGAAAAGTCAGCCAACCCAAACGTATGCTGAGCAGCAACTTAGAGGTAGTTTTGCTTTCCCTGTCATGCACCACATAGCTTGATTACTTGAGCCTTGCAAATGAGGTGAAGAAGTCAGACCATAAGCCAGATACTAAAAACACCATGCGACAGCAGCATAGCCCGATAACCTTAAACATCAGATCATGCTGATTATACCAAATTGTTGCTTAAAACAAAAATAGATTATGAAGTAATTTCTCTAAACTGAATGAATGGGCAGCAGAGGCGTAGCATGAGAGGGCCGGGGGGAGGGGCATGGCCCCAGGCACACATTTTTGAGGGGGTACAATCAGGCACCCCCACAACAGGCATGGAGCCCTGGGAGCTCAGACGCGGTGGCAGGCAGGTTTGTCTAGTAGGCAGATAGATGGAGGCAGCGGGCAAGGAGTTTTTTGGAGGGAGGCTCCATTCACCTTCCATATGGGCTCCATGTGTGCCTCCACCCCAGCAGCCCAGTCCACCAGAGGGGGGGCACAACACTTGCCCTGCCCTGGGCATCAGCAACACATGCTACACTGTTGATCGGCAGTAAAGTGGCAAATACAAATTCAATGTAAAAAAATGTGATGAATCTAGGGTCAAAACCATCTTAAATTTGCATATATGCCCCTGGGGTTTGAACTGGCAGTAACTGACCAGGGGTAGTAACCTTGGGGTTGTGGTGGATAGCTCTATGAAGGTGTTGACCAAGTGTACGGCAGCTGTGAAAAAGGTGATTTCCATACTAGGGATCATTAGGAAAAGAACTGAAAATAAAGATGCGAATATCATGTCATTATACAAATCCATGGTGAGCTCACACTTGGTATATGGAGTACAGTGTTGGTTTCCTCACCCCAAGGAGGTTATTACAGAGCTGGAAATGTTCGGAAAATGCCAAGGAAGGGTTGCGACATTCGGGGACTTTCAATATAGAGAAAAGATGGATAAGAGACACCATAGAGCATTATAAAATTACCTATGGTGTGGAGAAAGTAGAGAAACACTTTTCTCCCTCTCTTATAATGCTAGAACTTGTGGACATCCAATGAAGATGAATGTTGGAAGATTCAGGATAGACAAAACAAAGCACTTCTTCACACAGTCCATAAACTATGGAATTTGCTCCCATAAGAAGTAGTGGCTTCCACCAACTTGGAAAACTTAAAGCAGAGGTGGGGAACATGTCGCTCTTTAAACTTCAGTCTCTATCAGCCCCAATGAGCATGGTCAATGGTCAGAGATTACAGGAGTTGCAACCCAACAACATCTGGTTGTGCCACAGGTTCCCCAACCTGTCTTAAAGAGAGTCACATGGCTCTGGCCCACTTGATTACCTCGAAGGGAATATGGCTCTTAATACAGAAAAAAAGTTTGCCCAGTCCTCATTTATAAGGTTAAAAACCCTGTAAAATACTTAAAATTACAGAGTTACCATCACCACCCCAAAATATCCCACTCAGCATAAACTATATGCTATGCTAGATGTGCAATAATAATAATAATACTTGGAACTCATTCTACCAACATAAGTAATAGCTACAACCAATTTAAACTTTTAGTAGATTCTTAAAAGTTTACAAAACTTGAAAATATCTGAAGAGAGTTATCCGGAATAATTCAACAGTAACAACGGTGTACTATTTTCAAAATAAAACATGTTCAGCACTATGCCCAACATCCAATTTCTGTTTGGAAATTATATTACACAGTTCTCTCTAAAATGTAGCTCATCAACAGTCATAGCAACAGAATCAGAATACAAAATTCAGGAATTTAAAATCAAGAATACTTATGCAGCAACAGCTGCATACAAATTGTATGTGCACAAAGGCAAGCCAGTTCTGTTACACATTAAACAAACGCACTTACTTTAGGCCTGAAGTTCGTAGTTGGTCCCACATATTCATGTTGCGCTTTTACAGTTCCCCAGGGATGATGTATTTTGAAGCATTCGTTGCAATAACTTGCACTACAATCCATGCAGCTCTTTGTGGATTCTTGCGGTGGAGGTTTACAGAGATCACACATAATGGCTGTAGCTGCCCTTGCTGCCTGCCTATATCGTTCTACAATAGTTTCCAAAGTGAAGTTGCGAAATAGGCCATTGATGCCACGCTCTCCCAGGTCTATGTCATGCCGGCATCCAGGACAAGGGAAAGTAGTTGTCTTAGGAGTCAAGGAATTGCGTTTCCAACCTGTGCAGATGGCAGGACCTGATTTAGTTGCAATGTTGATAAGGAAAATGATTTGGCAGGTGAATAAATGATAAGCTACTAGATCTTTATTTAGAAATTTCCTTTAATGCATATGCCATGTGGCTGCCATACTTAGTAAGTTTGTAAATAAACTACACAACTTTGCAAAAGAAAAATAATATGGAAGCTAGAGCAAAATGTTTGATATTTCATCTTTTGACAATCCTCAGACCAACTTGAAAAATGCTGGAGAACCTTACTGGAAGAGACAGTATAATTCAAGGGAGACAGGTCTGGGAGTGGCAAGTCTCTTCAATTTTTGCTCAGCCTGAATTTCACTTAACATCCTTTGTAACTCACTGTCTCCTACCATAATCTATTACTGTTTTGATGAGTTGATGAATATATTGCTATAGCACATGCTGATTGCAAGACAGGGCAGGATGCAAATCTAAATAAAAAAAACCTCAACTGTAAGAATATCCTGAATAGCAAGATGAGGCTAGCTCCTCCAGCATGCTAAGCAGGCGTAAGTTTAAATTCATTCCCAACTGCAAATCTTGGCTGAAGCATAATAAAAACAATTGCAACTACGAAAGAGAAAAGGAACACTGGACACTTACCTTGAAGGTTCTTTCTAGTTATGTTGAACAGGCATCCAATATGCTGGCTGGGTTTAATTCCTCCTATCCTATTCTCCTATTCCTATAACCCTGGAAGGCAGGGAATACGTGACAAACATTTGGGCCAGCCATGTCACCCTAAGCTTCTCCACCAGTTCCATCTCATAGCAAAGCTTGAGACAGAAGTGCCGAGAAGAGTCCAAAACAAAAAACAAACAAAACCACAATGTGAACCTAGAAAAAAGCAGGTGGCCGAATCCTCGTTCACAGGAGAATACCCAATACAAGCTGAAGATTGATGGACAACGGCCACTGAGATATGTAATGTTTAGTAAAGGCAGGTGGGGACTTCCATGGGGCTGCCCAGCAGATTTCTAGGTAGGGATCATTAGTGTAAAATGTCGCCAGAGTATGCTGTCCTGCTGGAGTGGACCATGGTATATTGAGGTTTTGGAAGGTGCTATGAATTGTAAGGCAAAAAAGATGCATGCTTTGCACCATCTGGCCAACCACAGTGCTAGATATTTTCTTTCCCAATGACCTTTAGTGGAAAGAAACAAAGAGCAAGTTTGATTGACTGTTTTTGTTCAATAACAATGCCTAGCTAGTGCCAGATTCTCTCCCTTAGGTGAGAGGGTTGCAGGAAAGTTCAGCTCTTGTTCCCTAAGGAAGGCAGAGTTAACCATCAGAAATAGTGGATCCATTCGAAATATCTGAAAAATGTGCTTAATGTTATTTGATCAAAAAAACTTCCTGATCTAAGAACCTGCAAGTGATGGTAACTGCTATTAGAAAATGAGACCTTTGGAGACAGCAGTCTTAATGGATCATCCTGCGATGGTAACTGCTATTAGAAAATGAGACCTTTGGAGACAGCAGTCTTAATGGATCATCCTGCAAAGGAAGGTGCTGTGAGAGCCTTAACAATCATATGCAGGTAGAAGTTGGAAATCTGTGCACCACCAGAGGGCAGAGGAGAGATGCCTCCTTCATGAAGCATCATAGGTGTGGATGGGATCCTAAAGCTTTGGAACAGCTGGTATCTACTGGGGGGAGGCAGAAGGTTTAGAACCAACAGGACAGTTTTTCACCTCTAATGACATCCCATTTCCTTCACCTGTCTGACAAACTAATACGCAAGGTAATCAATCACTGCCTATTTCATGCACTGAACAAAACATTTATCCATAAGGAAGACAAAGAAGGCTAAAGCAGATGAGGCGCCTAGCCTGTAGTCCACAAATGGCCCTCAGAAGTTTTTGTGGCCCACTGAGGATCTGCTGGGAAAAGGCACGTTTGATACCTACTCTATCTATGAAAGAAAATATCAGCTGGTGGCTCCACTGTGGCTAGAGTAGGCATCTTTTATCTTTCCTGGATCACTACTCTTAATTTACTTAATATGTTCTTTGTAGCCCACGTTAATTGCTTGGCTGAGGGAGCTGTGGAAGAGGAAGGAAAGTGGAGAAGAGAACAGAGCAAGAAGGGGGGGAAACTATTCCTTTTGAAGAGAGGAACATGGAAGTAGGCTAGAAAGGCAAATGAGCAAGCCATTAGATGGTAATCAGAAAAGAGTAAAGATAATAGTTAAGTGCTGAGAGAGAAAGGAGCAGCAAGGAAGATGGTTCCTGGGTCAAGGCAGGAAACCAAGTGAGGGATGAGCTTAGGGTCACATGGCTGGCCCAAATGTTTGTCATGTGTTCCCTGCCTTCCTAGAATTAATCCAGATTATTGGATGTCTCAGACACTTCAACCGGGAATAGACTTTTATACATGAGCGAGAAATATTCATATGTCACTTCCATGACTACCTTCTGGCTTGGCAAAAATAATACTGACTTGGACCAAACTGCAACAGATCCCTCTTGACATATGCAAAGAGAAAACCCTGACTTTTTCCAACACACATCACAAACATCTAAATTCTATGAGCAGATTTATATAAGCGTCACCAACTTTCAAACATTTCACACAGTTTGTTTCCAAGATCAAGGTTTTCAAAGAATTTGGATTTTTGGCAAAAACTTCCTCCTGGGCCGTGTTCAGAAAGTGGGGCTCTCACTTGTGGGGTGCCTCAGGGTTCTGTCCTCTCCCCCATGCTTTTCAACATCTACATGCCGCCGCTGGGAGAGATCATCAGTGGGTTTGGGCTGGGTGTTCATCAGTATGCGGATGATACCCAGCTCTACCTCTCTTTCAAATCAGAACCAGTGAAGGCGGTGAAGGTCCTGTGTGAGTGTCTGGAGGCGGTTGGAGGATGGATGGCGGCTAACAGATTGAGGTTGAATCCTGACAAGACAGAAGTACTGTTTTTGGGGGACAGGAGGCGGGCAAGTGTGGAGGAATCCCTGGTCCTGAATGGGGTAACTGTGCCCCTGAATGACCAGGTGTGCAGCCTGGGAGTCATTTTGGATACTACATTGGGTTCAGAAAACACATAAGTTGTTATGCTGAAGAGAGGTGGGACTTCAACTGAAAGGCTTATTACCCTGCTCATTATTATATGGTAACAAGTTGACTGCTGCTACTGCTTCTGGGATGCAAGAGTGAATTATGGTAGTGGTTGTGGTGTGCAGTGATGATTGAGGATATGCTAGAATAGTGAATTCAAGTGTTTTTGTGTTTGATGCAAGTGCATTGATTGTGCAAGGGTATGCTTGAGGGAAGCTGGACAAAACTGCAGTTAGATTCCAAGGGGCTGGGAATTTGATGGGATTGGTTTGTTTAATTGTTTAACTGATTTGGCGTATGGTGGTTGGGAAGTGGGAGTTTATTTTTCTTTTGCCTAAATATCATTATTGGATATTATATTTATTTTCAGATGTAATCTATCTGCTGATGTTTAGAAAATACTTTATTTAGCATTTACTATGTTTTACAATATGCACTTTTCTTTGTATTTTGTGGCTGATTTCTATGCTAAAGAAGACGCTGTTTAGTTAATTATGTCTTATATAATGTGTAAATTCTCTGGTATTTTTTGTGTTAGTTTTTTATTTAAAATGTCTTATATCTATGTTGCAAACCGCTTAGACATTACTTTAAATAAATGTGGTATATAAATTGTAAAAATAAATAGTAAAAGTAAATAAAATTCGCAATCGGCTCCTATGACTCTGCAGCAACACTATATACAGGAAACATACTGTCACCCCTACACCTAGTAGTATCACAGCCACAAAGTGGCTACCTCCAGATTGGTTGGTTAATGTATGCAGAGTATAAGCCAATATAACTTTTTCCTATTTCTAAAGCTATATTTTAAGAACATTAGGCTGTATCTTGAGGACCCCTTCGTCCCTGACACAAAAAGATAAATCTGGATCCAACCCTATAGCAGAGAATTGGCCATATGAAATATTTTTTAGTTCCTCCTCAAAACAATATTTTCTATTAGCTGTAGGTACACTTCAGAACTCAAACCTCCCTTTATGTGAATTATTAAAGAGGTGAAAGCAGCTCATCCAAGACTGCACTCCAGGGAAAGATGTCTACCCTTATATTCATAGAAAAATATGCAATTATAGTGATGAGTGCATTATAATTTGATCACAGAACCCTAAAGCATGCCCGTACATTAAACAAGTTTAATCTCAAAAGCCACATGCCCTACAACAAGGCATACATGCAGTATATTAATAACTCAAGACCTTTAAAGCAAAAAAAGAACGTAACATGCAACATGCAATTAAAAGCAAGATGCCACAGCAGCGGTCATATGTTGGCTAGTATGGCAGGCAACTAATATCACTTATATTCAAACTATTGACTATTTAAAATGACAATTAAGCAGGCAAATGTAAAAAACAGAATCCAATTTTAAAGAATAAATAACTGCGATGCAGTGGTCAAGTTTAAACAATGCAATCTGAAATGCTTAGCCAGTAGCATGCTTCTGAAGTGTTGGCAGGTGTGAACCCTATAGTTCAGGCTAAAATATAGAGTTAGATAACACAGTAATGTGGCCTTTATATCAATTAATTAAAAATAAGGAGAAGCATGATAATGAAGGCATGCTTTTACATACATACTGGTGACACCATGCTGATGATTCGTAAATATAAAAGATCTAAGATGTTCCATCCCTTTTCATGTAGTCTATTTATCTTTGCTTAGACTAAATTTTTACATAGCATTTTACTCTCGTTCACACAGCTGCAAAAGAGCCCAGTTTAAAAAAAAAAAAAATTGGGGAAAAGCAGCAGAATTGGCAATCCTCCACTTTTAGTAGGGAAGCCACTGGCTACTTCCTTTGCTTCGTTATTTGCTTTTGAGAATATGATATGATTAAGGTGGTAAAATATGCACAGTGTTAATATGCACTGCTCATTTTCTATTTGCCTTATTTGCATTCAATCATATTTCATATCCAAAAACAGAAGCGTCTGTGACACCTTAAAGGCAAAGTGGGCTTTAATCCACAAATCCTTATGCCATAACAGATACGTTTTTCTTTAAGTATCACATGACTTTTGTTGCAGACAAGGGCTAGCCAGCACGATGCCTTCCAGGTTCTTCGGACTACAACTCCCATCAGCCCCAGGCAGCATGGCCAATTGTGAGGATTATGCAAGTTGTAGTCCAAAACAGGGCTAAACTTTTTTCCTATCTGGTTGATGAGAGTTCATAAACTTCAAGTGGTTCAGAACACAGCAGCCCTATTTTTAACTTAGGCATGCATGGGATCTTGGTACTTGAATGACTGTTTTCATTCGTATGGACCTGTCTAAAATTTATGAGTATTGCTACTGCATTAGATACCCTCAGGTGCACCAAGCTTCAAGGGGTTAAGTAAGTAGCAACCAGGGAGGAAGTTTTCAAACATCATCCCTTGTCCAAGCAGATTTGGCTCGCAACAAATATTTTATCATTAGGCAACAAGCTAAGACCTTTTTGTTTTCCAAAGTTTGAGTAACTACTACTTTCATTGCCTCGCTCTGCTTTATATGATTTTAAACCACTTTTTACAGGGTTTTGTTTCACCAATTTTATTATTGTTTTAGAATTAATTTTGCTGTAAATTGCTTTGGAAATTTGATTAGAAAAGTACTATGTACATATTTTAAACACAGGGGGGAAATATTGCAACAACTGTACTCTGTCCACTTTTTTCCTCCATGCAAGTATAAATGCAGAATTTGACCCCCCACAAAAAATTTTTTGCTGCAAATAGGTCCTTACTACCACCTGCCTTAATCTTCTTCCCGCATGCATGACAAGGGTAGTACTAATAGCTGCAATTCATGCTCTTTTACACACACGCAATGAGCTTCATGTGAGTAACAGAGCCTTCCCGTCCCCACAACAGGTTTGTGTGTGTGTTTTTTCTTAAGAAAAAACATTCTCACTGTTATGATTTCCTACAACAAAAGCCAGAAGAACTAGAAAAGGGATAGCACATCTTTAATTCAACTTACATGTTTTTAATAAGCAATATCACCAGCATAATGAAGATCAAAGAGTAAATTTCCAGGGTGTGTTTTGAAACAAACCATTGTTTTAAGGTCAGCTGGATTCAAGTTCAAAAATGAATGCTTGCTCTCCTCAGATAAAATATTTCCCTTAAGGATATGCAAGTATTCAGTTACAGTTTAGGAATCAAACTTTGAGAAACCTTTATTTACATTATTATGGCAATGTTGTTTTCCTTGAAGGGTAATAAATTTTACGAATCGATTTATCATTGGAATCCTTTTTCAGTTCCATTCATGTCACTCTGGAATGCATTCATCCTCACAAGATGCATTTTAAAAGGAGAATATATATGTAAGTCAAACATTTTGTAATCTGTATTTTCAAGCACAACATGGGATATCAGTGAAGTAGAAGGTACCGTATTTTTCTGTGTATAAGACGCCCCCATGTATAAGACGCCCCCTGGTTTTTTTAACCCAAAATTAAGAAATTAAGTTGTTTAGCTTGGGTGGGGGATCACTTCTGCCAATCGCTTACCCGCCTATCCGTCACTGCCGATCGCTTGCCACAGCCATTGCCAATTGCACACCTCGCCGCAGCCACCAATTGTCTGCCCGCTCACCGCCACCAACTGCCCACCCGCCCACTTGCCGCAGCCACCAATCGCCTGCCCAATCACTGCAGCCACATCCAATCGCCAGCAGGCCTTGCCGCAGCCACCAATCACCCGCCCAATCGCAGCTGCCAATCTCCTGCTTGCTGCTGCCATTAATCGCACGCCCCCCCCCCTGCATTCACTATCCGTGCATAAGACGACACCCAATTTTTGCCTTTTTTTTAGCAAAAAGCATCGTCTTATACATGGAAAAATACGGTACTTCTGACAGTCTTTCATGGGAAGGGGGGACTGAAGAACAAGCAATTCTCTTGTTTGGAGAAAAATTGTTAGCCTACAGATATGTAACAAAGGTGTCAGGTGAGCCTCCCAGGGGGGAGCATTCCACAAACAGAGAGCCACAGCAGAAAATGCCTGTTCTCCTGTTGCCACCCTCCAGACCTCTTGTGGAGAAGGTGGAGTTAGTGCAACCAACTCCCCCTGCACACTCCCCAAATCTGCTCAGGAGGGTTGGGAGAAGCCAAAGTATAGCATGCTTTGTATAACATTGCACTGGGCAAGCAAAAATGCTTCCATTCAGATGGAATAATTTTCTTAGTTCTATGCTGATTTCCATCCTTTAAGTTGGCGTGTGTACACTAAAAATAGTTAGGATTAAGCAGAGTTTGTCCAACAAACAATAATACTATTTTCAGTTAAGCCAGCAATCTAAGAGTGACCTTGCCAATGGGGCTGCAATACTATACCATTTATCCAGCAGTAAACTCCATTAAATCCAATGGGGCTTACTCCGCAGTAGAAACACAGAGAATTGCATTGTGGTTATAGTTATTCCTAAAATATATTCTTTTATTTGTATTGATTTTTTTAGATCATGCAATAAGAGCTACCAAGTTGCACTCTTGAATCCAGTTGACCTTCATATCTGTTCCACAAAGATGAGAGTAATAGTTCCTCAACAATATTACCTTTATCCACCCACTAAGCTTGGACTTGACCACTGATGTCTAAGAGAAGTATAGGCAAACATATTTATTATAAGAGCCAAATGCTAACTACTTCCATACAAAAGTGAAGCATTTCTACCTCTGCACCCAAGAGACCTCCTCTGTGAGGCTGTAAACAATGAACAGAAAATTGTTTTTAGAAGCTGGTTTACTATGGTATACTTAAAATAATGGGTCAGCTGCCCTTCTTCCCACTGCGGAACAGAAAAATGGATTAGGTTGTAACTGCATGCACACTTACTTGTATGTAAGTTCTACTGTGTTTAAGGGGACTTACTTCTGAGTAAACAAGGACTAGATCAGGCTGCACGACTTATGAGGCATAGGGGGAAGCTTGATTTCATCTTATCATGTCTATTAATATCTAGTTGTCAGTATCTCTAATTAAAAGATGAGGGTTTATATTTTAATACAGAACTTGTTTCTTTTAAATTACAGAAGATAATTGTTACATTTTGAAGCATTTATTATTGGTTAATTATAATTGTCTTAGACAATTAATGTAACCTCTGACTTACTTACCATAAGGAGATTATTCATAACTCTATATCCAAACACAAACCCAGAACCGGTTAACTAGCCAAATAGTTGATAGCCCTACTTAGGCAATTTATAACAGCAGCAGCACATATAGATTTATTTTTTTAAAGTTTAAGTTTACCATATGCAAACAGTCATATAAGCCCTTTTGAAAACACAAGGTATTCCAGTTATGGCATCTACCCCCATAACAATACTAGTAAAATTTAGTTTCCAGTGTGTCAGGACTACAACTACCAAAAGTACAAGGAAGAATGCTACTGCAAGATCCCTGGGATCTCTCCAGTTAAAAGGATCAGATAGCAGGTGATGGGAGAGACCTCTGCCTCGGATCCTGAAGAGACCTCTGCCTCAGATCCTGAATAACTGTTGCAAAACAGAGTAGGCAATACTGTTGTCTAGACAAATGGCAGGTGGACAAATTGTCTGACCTGGTACATGTCTAAAACCTATCTGGCAATTTTAGTTGGCTTTGTAAACAATTACAACACATGCCCAAACCAGATATAACAGAGCATAGAAATGAGTGGGGATTAAAACACTCATTTTTCAAATAACTGATGAGCAGGGCTTATTTCAAGTAAGATGGATTTATAGGTGCTCTAAAAGGTCTAGAAATTAAATCAGCGCAAACACAAAATATATGCTTAGCAAAGTTAATTATAGGGAATGTAAACCCAATTGCAATACTACTAGAAATATAAATATATACAGTGGGCTCTTGTTTATTCGGGCAAATGGGGAACTGCCCCACTGAGTCTGCCCCCAGTCAGTCTCTACCTGCCTGTCTTCTTACCTACAACCAGTCCAGAGGGTGGCACTGCCTATCAGCTTCTTCCTCCTCCTTAGTCGCAGCAGTGCTCTTGCAGAACTCAGCAGGAAGGAGGATGGAGACAAAACTTGAAATAGTTGGCTCTGCCTGTCATTGGCCTTGGCTTCATTACTTTTGGTCTCCCTGCCTTCTGTTCCTTTGGGGACCAGCCACCACTACATGTATGATCCAGCCCACTTCACTGGAAATCTAATAATAATATTAATACATCTTGACAATAACAAGAACAACCTATAGACCACTAAGGAATATTACAATTAAAAAAACCTATTTGGCTTGTTCCAAATAAATTTTGCAATTCACTAATCACAGCGTTACTTTTACATACCTGATCTATTAACCCTGTCAATTCTATCCAAGCTAGGGGAATGCATTCGGTTGCGAGGGCTACTTTGATTGGAGGTCTCTGAGGCAGCATCATTGAACGAATCTTCAAGCGTAAAGTAGAGGATTTCTTTTACGCATTTGTGGCAGATACTATGTTGACAAGGGAGTATAAGTGGATGGGTAAATAACTCCTTGCATGCTGGGCAGATGAGCTCTCGTTCAATATTCTTAATGGTAACCTGGAAGCAAACAACAAGGAATGAAAAAAATTACAAGCAGCAGTAAGGCAACTGCATAAACAAACAAAATACGTATACCCATTTCATTTGTTATTTCAACCACAAAGCTTTTTAAAAAAAATAAATGGAAGAACAACTATATTAAACTATATTTATTTGAGATTCAGTGTTCAGAAAGACTGCACAGGGTCCTATTGAACTTATGGATATGAGTGCACTAAAATAAATCTTAATGCCACAGACAGGACAAATATCCAAAGGAAAATCTCAGCAATTCCTATGTATTCTGAGGGTTGCACTTTCAGTGATGCCATGGTATGGCAGTAAATACCATAAGAAGTTACTACCAAAATGTTTTTACATATAGGAACAACTTTATATATTAAAGCAGTTGCATAATCAATTACTCTTCAAATATTCCATTAATATATGCAATTATAGTAAATTATCTCATTAAATTTTATTTCCTTGCAAGGGAAGTTGTATTTGGTAACCAAAGCACTTGAAATAAAACTGCCCCTTAAATAGACACTACTGTGCATGCTGCAGTTTGCTTTGCCTCTCTTCCAAAAGGACTCTGAAGAACAAAAAAGCACATTGTTAGGTAAGAGAGAAGAGATGTTTGTCCCAGTTACAGCTCAGTCAGAATAAGTTATAGCCTGGTTGAATAAATTAGGAGACAGACTCCGCAATGCCCAGCTCTTTGCCTTTTGGGAACAGGGCTTTGCGAACTGTGCTGCCAAAGCACAGTGAGTGATGATCAACCCTCCATTCATTCTCCAGAAACAAAAGCTGCACCTTCCTCTCATCCAAAGAAGAGGGAGAAGAGAGATGGCGCTGAACATTAGTCCTAACACGCTCACTGGAGAGAGAGTAGTTTTTAAGCCAGCTGAAAGTGGTCTGATTGAAGTAGCATTGCTTATGCTGTAGACTCTTACCTATGCTGCACAGTCTCATTTCTTTTGTGCTACTATTGTTCTAGCTAAAAAAATTTTTGAAGATCCAACTGTAAGTGACTAAGCTACTATCCATCCATCTAGGTACACAAGATAATTTAATATGGATTCATTATCCAGAATAATTTCCCACTCTTTAACGTGTTTCCCCCCCACCCTGCTACATTTTCAGTACATCCCAGAAAGGGGGCAGGGGGAGACAATGCAGCCCATACAGGACATTCCAAATTAACGTGGATGACAGGCATCAGCCCATTGATAACAGATCAGGCTGCATTATCACTGCTATGTTTTCCCCATGCCTGCCACTCACTCTCATGCGGCTAGCCTCAATTACGAAGCTTCCACAGGTAACCCTAACACAAATGCATCTACTTTATTCTGCACACAAAGAAAAGCAGGGATTGTTCACAGCTTCTCGGCATGTGCAGCGAGCACCTTTGGCAGGCCCCTCATTCTCTCCAATGCGCACCATTGTCTGATCCCACCCACGCCCAGAAATCCCTTAAGAGATCTGAAGAAGAGACCCCTGGTCAGACTGCAGCAGCTGACAGCTCCTCCTTGGGGCAGAGTCCACCCAGCGGTCAACTGCAGCAAGCATGAGTTTGCACAACGCTCTGGGTGCATGGTACATATAGCGGGAGGTTACACACCCAAGTACTGCTCATTGTACGTGTCAAAATGAACAAGAAGTGGAGGGTGAGAAGTCACGTCCCACGTAGGAGAGAATGACTATATATATATGGCAAAACCATCAGCTGCAAAGCAAATGCTGAAAGAGGACAGAGGAGGAGGCTAGGATATCTTTTTGCAGGCAGACCAGGAAGGCTAAGCACTAAAAGGAGAGACAAGAAAGAGCTTCCATTCATGGGCGTACGGGGGGGGGCAGAGGGGGCAGCTGCCCCCCCCCACTAGAAGCAAAAATGATCAGCGTCCGTTCAAAGCAAACCTGAACGACCATGGCTTCCCCCCCCCCCCTAGTTTTGATCCTGGGTACGCCCCTGCTTCCATTGCCAAAATACAACTCCACCTGAGGAGTGGGCCCCTCCCCTGTGCATCAAGAGCAGAGGAGCCAACTCAACTCCGAGGGGCCTGGGTCCTTTCAGCCCCCCCCCAAAAAAAAATATTTGATGGGAGTGTTGTAGCATGAACAGGGAGCACCTTCCCCGCTCCCCAGGTTGATGGTCATTCCCTTTTAAATAGTATATGCTATGCCTTGTGATGGATTATGCGGGTCAGGCTTACCTACCACCACCACCTTTTTTATTCAAGTTGGCACCCCTGATCAAGAAGCAAGGCACATGGGCGTAGCTAGGATTTATGCTGGGGGGGGGGGCAGGATTCATATTAGGGCCGGGGCAGAACCTACGCATTTTTTATTTATTTACTTGATTTAGGGGAGAAGGGCAGCTGTCCCTTTGCCCCCCCCCTTGCCCATGACAAGGCACCCGCTTTGAGGGAGGCACCTAGGTAGGTAGCTCAACTACTCTAAAACTGGAGAAGAGCATTTCCTCCTAAGTCCCTGTAAATCTCCCCCCCCCACATACACACACATACACACACACATACAGTACATACATACATACATACATGCCCCCACCCCGCCCACTCGTCTCCCTCCAAGAACTCCCGCCAGCCCCTCCTGCCCCCCCCTCTCTCGGGGCTACTCACGGCGGGTTCCAGCCGGTCCCCTTCCATCCTGGACACGCCACCGCCCCCCCGCCGCCTCCGCTGCTCCCGGGCGGTTGAGCCGAAGGGTGCCCGGCGGCGCGCGCGTGTGCCTGCTTCTCTCTCTCTCTGCTCGCTTCGCTGCCTCTCTCGGGACCGGCGAGGTCCGCCCTCCCTGGTTTGGGGAGCGCGCGGCGCGAGGGAGGAAGACAGAGGAGGAGGAGAGAGGAGCGCGCGCGAGAAGCGGCTACGAGTCGCCCAGCAGCTGCCACCCGACTGCTGCCTACCCCCCTGAGGAAACTCCGGCGCTGGCCTGGAGGGTGGGGCGCGAGGGGAGGGGGAAGGGCCTGGCGCGCGGGCGGGGGGGGCGAAGAGGGCAGGGCCGCGGGGGCCGCCTGGCAACCACGCCCACGACACAATGTGGGAGGGGCGGCACCTGGCACCTTTGTTGGCGGCCACCTCAGCCGTGAGGCGAGTTGGCGGCGGCGGGACTTTACTTCTTGAGAGGGGAAATGAGGCAGGCTGGGCGGGACGACACGTGTACACGCGTACACACACACACACACACACACACAGGCGCCAGGAGCCAAATGTGTGGCGGGAAAGGGGAAGCGAGCTGAGCCCCGCCCCGTCTGTCCTCTTTCAGGGGGGGAAGTGCCAGAAAACTTGCTTGTTCGCTCTTGCTCTCAAATCACCAAACGCGACTCTTAGCCAAAGCAAGATGCTGGCCAGTCTTGCTTCTCCCCGGCCTTGAGTTGCAACAGGGAGGGCTTCTTCCTTCACCTGTTGAGTTGATGCCACGTGCAGCTGGGGTGACTGCAGGGGAGCTGAGCTGGGACACACAGGGGGCTGGAGCTTTTCAAGCCACATAAACTGCTTTCAGGTTGCTTTGCGATATATAAACGTAAATATATATATATAGGGTTGTAGTGTTTGGGCTTTGGGGGAATCGGTGCAGCCCTGACAGCCCCGTGCAAAATGGGTGCTTCTGGGTATGGTGAGCCATCGTATTTGTTTGGCTGGAAAGCACCACAAGGGCTCGGTTGCCTTAGGGGCAATGGGGGTTGTTCCCCTTCATTCAAGACAAGACATCCCAGGTGGCGGCAAATGGAGCGGGTTATCTTTGCTGTAGTTCCTCTGCAAATGAAGTCAAATTATTTTAGCAAGCCCGTTTTCCAGGCACAAAAGAACGATCATGGAACCATGGAGGCAAAAGCGAAGCTTTTAAAATCACCTTATTAACAGTTTGTGCTGCACAAGAGTAATAAGTTGGCTCAAGTGAGTCACACAAACTTAGATTGATAAGATTGTATTTTCAACAATGCTTCCTGGGGAGCGATCCCTACTGTATCCAGTGACCTACCTCTAAGTAAACATACAGTACTGTACATAGTTTTGCAGGGCTACCAACATCAGAGAGCCCAAAAAGAGGAGGATGAGGAGCAAATGGGCTGTACTTGTCTGTTTCTATCACTGACAGTTCAATTAGATTAATTCTTAAGCGATCATTAACCATTCAGAACAGAGGGAAAGAAATTCAGGGAACTCTATCTGAAACTAGGCAGCAGACCTCTCCTTTATCTACATCTAGCAAACTGAATCTCTCCATCAGGAGGAGGAGGAGGAAATACCATCTGTGCTTCCATAGGGTTCAGCTTCTAAAACCACATTGGCTAGATTTTTTTTTTTTAGACTGAGAGCCATTGTATTTGACTCACATTTTTGGGAAAGGCTTAATTAAAGCACGTTGAATTAGAGTCTAACACAAAGTTGACTGACTACTCAACTTGATATTTTTTTAATGGAATTCATTATTTTGATAGCGTTGCATTTTCCTTTGCCAGTTTTCTCTTTTCCTTCTACAACTATTCGGATTGTTCATGCTCCTTGGCAGTGCTGGATCTACAAATTTTGCCCTAAGGAGCAAAGCTCCGCACAGCTGCCCTCCACCCTGTCTGCTGCTGAAAGCGTAGCAGGGGAGCGGTGGAGGTGCAGGCTTTCATAAGAGAGGAAGAGGAAGGCAAGAAACTGCAGCAGCAGTGACCAGGGCTTCCAGCAGCAGCAACAAAGTGGGGTGGGCAAAGGGCAGAAACTCCTTCTCGCCTTCATTGTTTTTGCATTTTTCACAGATCAGAACAGGGCAAGACAGTTGAGCTTGTGGGAATCCTGACAGGACAGATGCTGGGAGGGACAGGTGTCAGGCTGTGGGACACTTTTGTGACCCAGGTGGTAGAAGGGGCAGCTACCTCATGCATGGCAGACATTAAAGGCTGCATGCCTGGCATCCTCAGCATGGCAGAGGGCAGCCCACCGCTTTTAAGCACCAGCCACCCTCTCACTTCCCCTTTATGTTCCTGCTGCTTCAGCAAGAAAGTGAAGGAGGACTGCAGCGTGGGAGCGTGGCGCACCATTGGGCCGCAATACACGCTCGGCGACATTCCAGCTGGGTTCTGCCTATTAGAACAGGATGCTGTTTTGCTGCCACCCCCCAACCTGCCGCCTGAGGCAAATGCTCCCCCTTGCCCCATGTGAAGTATTTAAATTTGTAGGGGGACTTGATTCCACCATTGCTTTGCAATTCCTACCCAAACCACAGAAGGATGATTTTAAAAAATACATTGTTTAGGGTCACAAGAGATAGCGTAGTTTTTTTTTATATTTTCCACACTGCAACAAAGCACTTCAACGTTCTTATTAACATTTTTGTCTGTTTGGCAAAGCTCCCTGTCCAGCACTGTGTTTGTTTTTGAAAGTTTACATACATATAAAGAGATGAACTAAAAATATTACTGGCTCCAGAGACATGTTCAGTCTCAGAAGAATGAAATTAGTCACCACTGCTTCAAAATAATGGGGGAGGGGGCTGAAGAGGTTGGGAAAAAAGACTTTCCACATTAAGTCTCGAAGTTTTAATCTTTCATATGCAAAAATGAATTAGTTTATGGCTAATTTAAAGAAAAACAAGCAGCCCATTCCCAAAAAATCCAGTGCATATACAGTATAGTCTTACTGTACTTGTAAACTTGCAAGAAGTTTGAGAATGCTAGAGTATTCCAATAGCCAGAGTATTCCAGTGGGATTATTTCATAGTACATAAGTAGTGCCCATAGATACCATATGCCGCCCTATCAGTCTTTGCTGATTCAAGGTCAACAGCAACAATTAATTGATATAGAATCATTGCTCAGTTGTTAGAGACCATTAAAAACAAGTCTTTCTTCGACTGCAAGGAGGGTTGGTGGGTGGGTGTACAAAGGCTGCTTGAGACTAACACAACCAGTATCTATCTGTTCACTGACCACAAGGCAACAATAGCTGCTTCTGCACGCACACAGGCACAAAGTAGATTCATTATAAAACTGGCAGATTTCTTTGCGGTCCCTCCCAACTTTTGTTATTGTCAAGACTCCTTTGTGAAAAACTGCTTGCTCAGTCCTGTCACTAACATCAAAGGGATTAACCTGTTGATATGTTTGTTTGTTTGTTTTGGATTTAAGGAGCTTTCAAACCAAGAGTTCAATTATCTTACTCTACTACGCAGATTAAAACTGCAATGAATTAAAGGTCATTTTACTTTCATAGGTAACAGAAGCATATTTTAAACCGCTTGGGACCAGGGCTATTATATAAGTATCTCTCTGCTCTTCTTAACTGTTTCAGCTGTAATATAATTTAAATTTCAAAGCTACTTGTAATATAATACCTTGAAAAGTTTGGCAATCCACTATTGTCTCAGCAGAAAGACTAAGCACAAACCAAGTAGTTACAAATTCTTTTCTTGTTCTCAGATGCGCCAGATAGTCAATTATCCTGTTTTGCTCCAGGAGAACAAAGCATCTACAAAACTTCCATAAGAAGAACAAAGGCACCATCCTTGGGTTGCATTTTGACGGAATATTTCTATTGTCTATTGTTTAGTGTCATATTTGAAACCAAGTCGGGGTTTTAATCAGCAGGTTGATCTTCCAGTCCACACCAGGTGACTTCTGACTGTTATGTAGGGATAAATAACACCACCTTTAAGCACAAGACTCCCAGGAAGATGTAAAATAGCTGAACAAGTACAGTGGTACCTTGGTACTCGAAGGGCTTGGCCCCTGAACAAATCAGCTCCCAAACGCAGCAAACCTGGAAGTGAGTGTTCTGGTCTGCGAACGTTTTTCAGAAGCCGAACATCCAATGCGGCTTTCCACGGCTTTCAATTGAGTGCAGGAAGCTCCTGCAGCCAATCGGAAGCTGCGCCTTGGCTTTTGAACCATTTTGGGAGTCGAACGGTCTCCCGGAACAGATTAAGTTCGAGAACCAAGGTACCACTGTACAATAAAAAAAACCCAAAATAAGACAAAATATCAGAGCAGCAGCTGTAAAACCAGTGAGGTCAGTACAATCCTGCAAAAGCTTTAAGAATACAATGAATAGTGCAATCCTACAAATAGAAACAAGCCCCTCTGAGGTCAATGGGGCTTACTCAGAGGTAAGCATAGATATACAGAATTGCAGGCTAAAGTTCAGCTCCCACCCCCAGCCTGGACACACACATCTAATTTCTATTGGGATTCGACAAAGCAATTCTGATTCCGCAAAGGTCCTGGAGATATACACTGATTGTTCTGTTGAAATGATTACATTAAGAGCAGCATTTATCTCTCTTGGGGGAAGGCAGGGCTGGCGTAAGAAGACACAGGAAACCACAGAACACACACTGCATCCAGGGCAGAAGACACACAGACAGCACAATCTGTCCATCTTTACTCAAAAGTCTCAGGGCACTAGCCATTTGAGGGGGGAAAGGATTCTTGCAAAGTTCTTGAAGAGAGCTGTATCTATAACTTAATTATTTACAGGAACAATAAGCAAAGGTAGCTGCGTTGGTTCATGAGAGAAAAAAATCCAAGATCCACTGCCAGGAAATATACTTACCGGTATTTGGATCTATTAAATTGTCACAAAGAGTAAGCAAGAAATTATTTAAAATAGACTTTCCATTTTGACATATGTCTGAAGGGGGGAAATCTCTACGTTGCGTCTCTGACTTTCACTCAGGAAGAGATTCTGCATTCATATATTCAGCTGGATTTTGAAATATTAATCTAAATGTCATCAGAGAATTGGGAGTAAACATCATTTCTATTTGTAGCCAGTTTACTACGCTCTTTTGTTTATTACCCCTTGCTTGTTCAAGAACCTCACAGATTAAGTACACAGGTATTTTAGAATACATCATATTTCTCTAATATGAAGTTACTAAAATAATTTGGAATCAACATTTCACAACACATTCGCTAAAAATATTTAAATTGATTGCATAATACTGGGGAAGCTGTTATAGCCCAGAAGCCTTAACCAAGCTTCCTGTATTTGAAACAACTTTTTTTCAGCTTCTCTGCTACTGTTGTTCCTGGTTCCTACTGGATAGAGTTAGGCTTGTGCTTAACACATGCCCTAAACAAAATATTTTGTCAAGAGTTTTACTTCCTGAATCATAACCCCATAAACCCATGCCCAATCTTGATATGGAAAACTTGGAAGCAGCTTCTCTCTCCTGCAGAAGTGTACAGAATTTTCTTGGGGTGTAGGGAGGTTATGTGATCCTAAAAATCTTAGTTACCTAACAACAACAACATTATGCTGGTAACATTATGCAAAACTTTTCTTTTGCTCTTTACGCTGCAAAGTTAAACACTCTATCCTGAAGTGCACCGGAATATGAGCTGTCATTCCACAAGACAATGCATATCATATGGTGTGCATTTTAAACTCCTGCTGCAACACAACGGGCAGCATTAATTTTAAACAACATTCCAGACAAGCAACTTTTCCCCCCTGCAAGTATACTTTATGAATAAGCTGAGGAAGTGGTTTCTCCCTTAGCCCTCTTAGCCACAATTCATATTGAAGACTAACATCAAAAAACTAAGGCTTCAAAGCAGCTGCCGATCAGAGACATATTATCTCCAACATGAAGCAAGACCTTGCTTGTCTTTTGTTTTGGGTCTTAGTTTCTCTACAGCAGGGTTTCCCAAACATGGGTATCCAACTGTTTTTGGACTCCAGCAGGACCAGTGGTCTTGGACAATGGGACTGCAGTCCAAAAACAGCTGCAGACCCAAGTTTGGGGAACCCTGCTCTACAGAGTACCACACAGGCATCCCCAAACTTCAGCCCTGCAGATGTTTTGGACTACAATTCCCATCATCCCTGACCAGTGGTACTGTTAGCTAGGGATCATGGGAGTTGTAGGCCAAAACATCTGGAGGGCCGAAGTTTGGGGATGCCTGATCTATTACAACCCCTTGATCCAAAAGCCCAGTCTTTTAGACAATGGACAGACAACTCAGAGCGGCACATAGAGACGACAGGATATGCAGAGCCAGATTGTAACAGCGCACACAAATATCAAAGAAATTATAGTCCGCAATATTATGCTACCTTGAAATGAAATCACTTTGGTTATTTTAGCTGAGAGCTTCATTCCCATTTAGTTACAGTCTCTCCTGCTGCCTTGCTTCCTCTTTTACATGAATTTGTGCAGTTGAGGCATGTTTAATTTGGCAATTTAAGAGGATGTTCAAAGGACTTTCCCCACCTACAAACTTCATTTTAAAAAAATTAATTACTAAAGGAGCAATTACCAAACAATTACCAATGGACTTTGTTCATTAAACTGGGCAGGGGGAATTGCTTCAACCGCTTTCTAGATTGGGATGTAGTGCTGCCATTTTTCAAATTCTCACCAGCAGTGGCGTAGGGGGACAGTTAGGGCCAGAGGAACCAGCTTATGGGGGCGATGGGGGGGGGGAAGCTGACCTTGCTCATGATGTCCTTATGCTATGTGCATAAGCATCGCACCTCCCTCCCTAAGCTGGGCAGAAGTTTCCCGGACTTTGGGAAGGAGGCACCAAGCTTTAATGCTTTAATACTCTAATTTACCAGGAGCATTTAGGAGACTAGCCTAGACCCCTTAGTCCAATGACCACACACCGCTGCACCAAGGCTAGTCCTATCGCTAGGACACCTACGCATCACTAGAGACAGCAGAACTAGTGTAGAAGAGGGCACAAAATGCCCTCATAGGATGAACACACCCTTTAGGAATGATGGAGAGCCCCAATGGAGGTGGTTGAGCCTCAACAAGAAATGTTTAGTCCTGGGGTGGGCCCTGGAGATGTTGCTAGACTCCATCAGCCACACCAGTATAGCCAATGGTCAGGGTTAAAAGGAGTTAATAGGGATAATAGGCCACAGGTTTCCCGTCCCTGGTTGAGCCCCTTCGCTGGCCAAGCAATAGGAGCAAGAACAGAGTCGGGGGCAGTGATGCAGCAGCAAAGTATTGAAAGCAACTTCAATTCCTCCAGGTTTTATAGGCTGCTGGTTGCACACTTTGTGAAGCAGGGAAGAGAGAAGACCCAAGTTACTATAACAAGAGATATCACACTAGGAGGAGTTTGGTTTTCAGAGTGTGGAGAAGATGCAAACACCATCAGTTTCCCCCCTGAGCTCCATTTACAAGTCCTAAATCATTTCCTGAAAGATGACAACTTTCCCCTAGCATATTCCCTATCTGTTGCCACAGAATGAGAAATTATTTTAAGGAGTGTCACTTAGCAACATGGGACTATTGCTTATGCATACACTAATCCTCATGATAGCCATAATTAACTTCCATTGGGAGTGGTAAAACAAAATTTATACACAACTCCTCTGCAGGCTAAGACCAATTTGTAGGCATGAAAATAACAGAAAATTTAGCCAGCCAGAAAAGTTTTGAGTCAACAGCATTTCTGCTGTGCCCAACACACCCTTTACCTCATAACAATTCTATGGAAATCAAGTTGTGTTCAGGGAAGAGTTAGGACTGATAGGTTTTCGAGCAGAGTCATCTGTATCAACAGAAACTTTGTAAACATAATCTTGCTCAATAAATGGTATTGTCTCAAGGCTGCTTCACAAATTGTGCTATGGGTCATCAACATGCTGCTTGTGAGCATGTATGTGTCCCTCCCAAGCACCCAGAGGGTCATATCCTGCCCTCCTGCTGAAATTATACTTGAAAGAAGCCTTCCGTAGCATACAGAAGACTTTTCTTCAAGCCTCATTGCGGCACAGAAGGTAATTTGGGGTGGGTGGGTGGGTGTTACAGTTGGGATGCGGGAGAGCTGTATCGTGCTTGTTGTGCCCATGACAACCCCTCTGGTTTACAAATGTCAGAGCAATGGAGAAATTTCTGAAACAACAATGGGATATTAGCTCCGCCCAAGGCATGATGGAGAACAGCAACAACCAGGAAAAGATAGACATAACATTTTACAAGGACAGGAAGAAACATCATGGACAGAATAATTGCCACACAGGAAGAACAATAATATAGTTTGAGTGCCTCACTTGTAGCTTTATACAAATTTGCCCCAAAAGTGTGGCAACCCCTGTGTTATGCAATACAGTGGTACCTTGGTTTACAACCATAATCCGTTCTGGAGGTCCATTTGTAAACTAAAACAGGTTGTAACCCAAGGTGCGCTTTCGCCAATGGGGCCTCAAAAAAAAAATTTTGTTCGTAATCCAAAAATAATAATAATAAATGGGTTGTAATCCAGAAAAAGGTTGCAAACCGGGACACGCACTTCCGGGTTTGACGTGTTTGTAATCCAAAACGTATGCAAACCAAGACGTATGCAAACCAAGGTACCACTGTACTTTGACTTGTTCTTGGTTTTTGTTTTGCCTTTGACTGGACTTAACCATCCAGGGGTCCTTTACCTTTTACCTTACCTGCAATACAAAACACACATTTGCCACTGCATGCACCTGCAACAAGGAGCCATGGCTAATCCCACCCCACTGGTGCTTATACCTGCAAGATATACTTGGTTGGAAGGATGCATTTGTCAGGTGCTTATCTCTGTGGTTTGTAAGGAACATGCAAATTATCGAGAGGGAGCATTTCCAAGCCCTGCAATCTGTGCTGCCTTAAGAGTGTCTTGAAGTAAACACAGCCAGTCAGATTCTAAAGGGGGCACACACAATACAGCTGGATAGCTCAATCGGGTAGCATAGTGCTGATAATGCCAAGGTTGCAGGTTTGATCCCCGTACAGAACAGCTGCATATTCCTGCATTGCAGGGGTGTGTGGACTAGATGAGTCCCTTCCAACTCTGGTTCTGTGATCAAATACAGACTCCTCCTTGCTTAGAATGTTTGCCCCTTTGCCAAAAGCTGTTAGCATGGGCCTTGAGTTTGCAGTAATCAGATTACTGAGCAGAAGAGTTCCAATTTCTCATCCTAACCTAATCAGAATTCAGCCTGCTAAGAATTATTTTAAAAATGCTTGCATCAGGGTAAGGAATATTCTCTCTCAACCTCCACCCCAGACATGTTCAAATCAACTTATTCTCATAAACTACATCTATTCCTGCTTAATTCTAATTTAATCCCAGCAGTCACCATCAACACTTTGGAACAGAGGAAATAAGTACAGTGGTACCTCTGGTTGTGAACGGGATCCGTTCCGGAGGCCCGTTCGCAACATGAGCAGAGTGCAACCTGAAGCGTCACGTCTGTGCATGTACGCGACGCGATTCAGTGCTTCTGCACATGCACAAAGTGCTATTTCGCACTTGCGCTGAAACCTGGAAGTAACCCGTTCTGGTACTTCCGGGATCGGCGTGTTTGTAACCCATGCTGAACGCAATCCGCAGCAAACGTAACCAGAGGTATGAGTGTATGGGCCCAGGAGAAAGCAGCTAGTGGGATCTTCCTTTGCCTAGTAGCGCAAGTCTGCCTCATGCTGATTTGTCACTTTTAACAGTCCAGAGAAGTTCCCCTTGAATGCATGAAAAGCACAGAACATGCTCTGACTAGCAGGGAAGGTGAAGAAACTCTGCAGTAGCTAACACCCCAATAGCCCCAGTAATGGAAGTGGGAAGCTAGGAGAGCCTGCTTGCAACCTTCATTGCACAACAACCATAGTGAAAGGTAGGCCGCTCCCACCCCAAAACTATCCAGTAATCGCTGCTGCTTCCACCATCATCACCCTCTCAGATGAGAGAATTCTAGGGTGCTGGAAAAAACACTAGAAACCAAGACTCTGAGATAGCATCCACCTTCTTTGACCCTTACTTTTATCAGACAAAAGCTCTCCCAGTTTACAAGAGAGCAGAACTGGCACCCAGATCTCTGTCTCTCAAATAGTTCAAAGTGGTCTGCTTTTCTCTGTCAACCCGTCTACACCTCTGTAAAAAAAAAGGTAAAGGAGGACCCCTGGACGGTTACCGGTAAGTCCAGTCAAAGGTGACTATGGGGTTGTGGCGCTCATCTCACCTTCAGGCAGAGGGAGCCAGCGTTTGTCCACAGACAGCTTTCTGGGTCATGTGCCCAGCATGACTAAACTGCTTCCGACGCAACAGGACACCGTGACAGAAACCAGAGCACAAGGAAATGCCGTTTAGCTTCCCGCCACAGCGGTACCTATTTATCTACTTGCACTGGTGTGCTTTCAAACTGCTAGGTAGGCAGGAGCTGGGCCAGAGCAACAGGAGGCCACCCCGTTGTGCGGATTCGAACCGCCAACCTTCTGTTCAGCAAGCCCAAGAGGCTCAGTAGCATGAACTAAGTGGCCTATTCTCAGGGATGCGGGGTCCATACTAACCCTGTGAGTTGGCAACAACCTAACTGTTCAATTATATTATGTTCTTATCCGCTTTTCGAGTTGTCTCCACTTCCAGATCTCCCCACACATGGCAGCCAGATTGAGCATGCGCATTTAAAAAAAAAATCATTGGGGGGGCTCCTCCATAAGTGACAGCCTCCACACTGAGGGGCGATGCAGGTCTTACCCAAGGCCACCTGGTGGATATAACCAGGGGCGACCCATGCATGAGGTGACTTGAAGCCTTCTGCCTCAGGCGGAGGATCCAACCCTTGCCATCGCATCATTGCCACCCCAGCAGGGCTTCGCTCTCATCACTGCATCCACAGGTGAGGTACAGTTGCAGCAACCGGGCTGGTGGGAGTGGGGGCCCATATCTGCTGCATGGGGGGCATTGTGGGGGCAGGGGCAGCATTGGGTGTTTTGCCTACAAAACGTCTTGGGCTGGCTCTGGATATAACAGAGTCTGGTACACTTTAAAGCAGCCTTCCCCAACCAGTGCCCTCCATATATTTTGCACTACAAATCCCATCAACCTGTTGGCATGACCAAACGGCCAAGCATGTTGAGAATTATAGCCTATGGACTATTCGGAATTGGCAAAGTTAACAGTCAAAATAAGAGACCCTAACGGTGACTGACTGGTGGAAGAATGGAAGCCGTTTTTCCCCGAACTACTTAAATACTCTAATATGATGAACTCGCGAGCAGGATTTGAACTCTAAGCAACAGACGGGATTCGAGATTATAGTATTGTTGTTATGGTATAAGAGATAGAAGATAGGGTGCAGAAAAAGGGGAGAATTAAAAAAATGCAATGGAAAACGGGGTGGGAAGTCGACAAATGTGTAAATGCCTCTGGAGGGCGCCACGTCGGGGAAGGCTCCTTTAAAAGACGGAACACCTTTTCTCATGGAATAAACTCTGTGGGCCAAAAGGCTTCAGCAAGTGCCACAAAACCTCCGCTCCACAGATTAGCAAAGCTCCACCACCACAAACTTTGGAAATTGCTCCTGGTGCATATATCCGCCAGGTTATTTTATGCAAATATATCCATACTATAAAGGAACTCAACTGGCCGGATCCTTTCCCTTGGCTTTCATGGCGCCACCGGCTGCTGCCGTGGGTCTAGTCCCCGGCTGGGCCAAGCGGGGCGCAGCAGGGAGATGAGCCGGGGCTTGGCTGCAGTCTGGCGGCTTATCGATTACTTGGCAGCGCCCAACCTGTTGCCCCAGGGAGCAGCGCGGCCTCGCGTGTCCCCCTCGCTTTGCACGGGACCGGCCGCCGCTCCCGTTTCGCCTGCCACGCCCGCCCGGTTCCGCCGCCCACTGCCAGCCCCTTGCAAATGCAAATCGCCCGCTTGCAGCCCGGGAGGTTTTCCGAGAGACAAAAGCAACAACGAGGAACAAGTCGGTCTTTTGCACCCAGGCACACCGCCCTCCCTCCTCTCGGGTTATATTCCCAGCCTCGAGGGCAAAAAATACAGAGGGAACAACTCGGCAAGCCCTCCCGCCGCACATTGCAAACTAGAAGAAAAGAAACAATTGCGCCAGATCCCGGCCGGAACAACAACAAACGCGCGCGCCCAGTCACGCCTTTGCAAGGGGGAGTGACTGCAAGGTTCCCGACTCGGAAAGAAGAGGAATCGGGGTTCCTCGTGTCGTCGCCTTACCTTTCCTTTTTCTAGCAGATCCACTATGTAGCCAAACTCACTCCCTTCCTCTGGCTCGGACATCGTCAGTGAAAGAAACGAGGAGGCGACTAGGAAACAACCCCGACGTCCTTCCCCAACACAAAAATAAATATTATATAGTCAGGCTCCTTAGACGAGGCAGCGTCACTTTCAGTTTTCAGGGCTTTCTTTCTTTCTTCCTTTCTTTTTCTCTCTTTTTCTTTCTCTCCTTCCCACCCACCCCGCCGTCGGAAGCGAGCGAGCGCGCGCCCTGGGCGCTCAGAGGGAAACCAGACGCCGTTGCCTTAATTGATTCTATTTGCGAGCCGGTCAAGGCTGAGCTAACGGAAAGAAGGAACACATGAGAGGCTGGAGGGATGTGAAATTTTCATAAGCTGAACTCCCATCTCGGGATATTTAAGCTCCGCCTCGAGGCAACGAGATGATGGATCCTTTTCGCTAACCCCGCGAGCCTGGCAGGGGGCTCGCCAAGTGGAGGGGGGCGGCGAGGAGGGTCGAGGCACCCCATCTATAGGCCTCTCTTTATATAGAACCTAATACGGCCCGATCCGATTCATGTTTACTCTTAAGCAACTTTAAGTCTGGGGGGTCTTCCTTCCAGGTAGGGTAGCCCAGAGGCGGAAGAGGCTCCTGCGCCTTCAGAAAGCGGGGAATTTTCGGCAGGTGAGGCTTCTATGACTCAGCTGTTAAAGGTGCAGAAGCCCCATGGGTTCTGGCCACTCTACTCCCAGGTAAGGGATGTGCATAGGTCTACAGCCCCATACCCTCCAACATTTCCCCCATGAAAATAAGAATGTCCTATTCCATTATTATTTATTGAATTTATATACTGCCCTATACCTGGGGGTCTCAGAGCAGTTCACAGAATAAAAGCAAGGTATAAAACCACAAAATAAAAATAAAAACAATAATAATAATAATAATAATAATAATAATAATAATAATAATAATAATAATAATAATTTATTATTTATACCCCGCCCATCTGGCTGGGTTTCCCCAGCCACTCTGGGCGGCTTTCAACAAAGCATTAAAATACAATAATCTATAAAACATTAAAAGCCTCCCTAAACAAAAGTAACAAAAAAATAACCCAATAACCCACCAAAAAAACCACATTTTAAAAGGGCTTATATGGTTCGCCAGAAGCAGCCTTGTCATGCTGGCCACATGACCCGGAGGCTGTCTTCGGACAAACGCCGGCTCCCTCGGCCTATAGAGCGAGATGAGCACGCAACCCCAGAGTCGGACACGACTGGACCTGATGGTCAGGGGTCCCTTTACCTTATTATTATTATTATTATTATTATTATTATTATTATTATTATTATTATTTTATCCCTCCCTCCCAATCTGGGCAGCTTCCAACATATATAAAAACATATTAAAACATATAATTTTTAAAAATAAAAAACTTCCCTATACAGGGCTACCTTCAGATGTCTTCTATAGTTACCTATCACCTTGATGGGCGTGCGTTGCATAACTCCATACACTCCAACAAAAATAGGGACCTCTTAAGGAAAAGTGGGACATTCTGGGATCAAAACAGAAACCAGGTCAGCTTCTGTAAATCCAGGGGCGTCCCTGGAAAATAGGGATGCTTGGAGGGTCTGGTGGCTTCCATGACTCAGCTGTTAAAGGTGCAGAAGCCCCTTTGGGTATGGTCCCCTTACTCCCAGGTAAGGGGTGTGCATAGGACTGCAGCCTTGGACATGGACAAGGCCTACCCCTGCCCCTCTGGATTAGTTCAGAATTTGTAGATTACCTCAGGATTCCTAGTTTAAGGATAACAAACGGGGCAGTTGCCAGGGCCCACGGCTAATGTCTGTCCTGCCCCCCACCCCTCTTATTTGCGGCCTAGTGATCTGAGCAGCACCAGACTGCTGAACCTAGCTGGTATTTTAATTCCCCACTGTTCAATTTCCCTGGTGTAGCATCAGCCAGGGGCACTGTAGGAAATGAAAATGCAGCCCTCAGCCACTCGGTGTGTGTGTGATGGTGCTGCTTCCCACCACAGCCCACCGACACAGAAGCGGGGGTACCATGCCACAAGTTGCCCAACCACCCTCCAAAAGCTGGCTCTGTGACAAGATTCAGTAAATAACAACAAGGTCACAATGAATGACGAGGCACTTAACTACAGTCAAACTAGCATTGTATTGATTGGATAGATCTTTTAATGGTTGGGAGCTGAAAGTGGTTTGTCTTTTTTTCCCCCCTTAACGCACACATACTGTACCAAATGGCTTTTATAGAATAATCTGCTGCTGGGTATAATGATTTTGTCTCTGCGCTACAGCAAAATGGAGACAGCTCTCAAAAATAGTGTTGCAGCCCAACCCTACCCATCTTTAAAGATAAAGGTAAAGGGACACCTGACCATTAGGTTCAGTCGCGAACGACTCTGGGGTTGCGGCGCTCATCTCGCTTTATTGGCCGAGGGAGCCGGCGTACAGCTTATGGGTCATGTGGCCAGCATGTGGCGAACCAGAGCAGCGCACGGAAACGCCTTTTACCTTCCTGCCGGAGTGGTACCTATTTATCTACTTGCACTTTGACGTGCTTTCGAACTGCTAGGTGAGCAGGAGCAGAGACCGACCAACGGGAGCTCAACCTGTCGCGGGGATTCGAACCGCCGACCTTCTGATCAGCAAGCCCTAGGCTCTGTGGTTTAACCCACAGCGCCACCCAAGGAAAATCCCACTGATGATGGGACCTGTTCCCAAGTAAATTTGCAGCCTCAGATTTATATATGTAACACCACTGGAATTACCGGTACACAGTTAATGGAATAACTGTAACTCAATGCCATAAAGCAGATTGAGGAACCCACGACCTTCCAGATGTTGTTAGACAGCCGCTCCTATTTTCCACAACCAGCATACCCAGAGGTCAGAGGTGAGGGGATCTGGAGGATTGCAGGTTCCCATCCCTGCCCTAATTTATATTCTTAATCTGTTCGGTTACAGCTTCAGTCCTAGGAACAGGATTGTAGTAGAAGATGAGGACATCCTTAGTTTTCACTGCACATGACAGGTGTGTGAGGACTGATACCCATAATAACCAGTAAGGCTCATGGTGGCTGCTTGAAATGGATGCATAGGTTAGCTCCCTGCCTGCAACCTGCAGGTTGCACACAGATGTTGCCACATGCAGAACTGGTTTTGTTGTTTATATACGACTGTTAACATTCTAGAATGGAGGTTTGCAGAAGTATGCAAATAGCATGCAAATTACATCAGTTGTACACGACCCACAGGAAAAGTAGCCAGTGTATCGGGCAATATTAAGCAGATGGTTATATGAACCGTGCATTCCAATAAATGAGTGTTTTGATCCTCCCAAAATACATGCAACTAATAAGCAATTGCAAGGTTGTTGGTATTTTGGATTAAAGGCCCAGAGTGGGTAGCTCACTTTTAAAAACGAACTCCCTAGATATCAAGACTGTGACTAGAAAATGCCCACGATCAGCCTTTAGTGACCCTCCTAGAGAAGAAAGCATGAAGCTGTGGAGCAGCTAAAAATGTTCCTCTTTGTGTACTTACCATTCAGTTATCGTGGATGGCTAGTATTGATTCAGAGGGCATTCCTTACTAATAAGTAGGAATCTGTAGAACTAAGCCAAGGACATCTCAAAGAGGCTGATCACTTACCTTATTAGAAGGCCCCATGGTATACAATGGTGTTTACTTCCAGATACACATATTTGAACTGCACAGTAAGGATGACTCCTCATAATATTATCCTTTAAGCACACAAATCCATTGTGTTGGGTTTACATCAATACTTCAGCTGTATTTGAATGTTACGTTGAAAGGTGCCCTGTCCCTGAGGAAATTTTCTCTTCCCTTTTTCAGATTTGCAAATCAAACTGTATTTGTTTTATTTGAAAGATATTTGCATCCAAAGGAGTACCATGCAAATTTGCAGAACTAGAATTCAGAGGTGTTTGTGTAAATAATAAGGCCCTAAACGGCCTCGGCCCAGTATACCTGAAGGAGCATCTCCACCCCCATCATTCAGCCCGGACACTAAGGTCCAGCTCCAAGGGCCTTCTGGCAGTTCCCTCACTGCAAGAAGCGAGGTTACAGGGAACCAGGCAGAGGGCCTTCTCGGTAGTGGCACCTGCCCTGTGGAACGCCCTCCCATCAAATGTAAAGGAAATAAACAACTATCTGACTTTTAGAAGACATCTGAAGGCAACGCTGTTTAGGGAAGTTTTTAATGTTTGATGATTTATTGTGTTTTTAATATTTTAAGAGTTGGGATGCCACCAAACCACTGAGCACCTTGCCCAAGGATGGAGCATTGGAGAATGGGCAGAAATTGCCTGATACAAAGGAGTTCAAAAAGGACCTTGTTAACTCAGTTTTTACCTGGACCAGCTCTTTAAGGCCGAATGGAACAGTTCCCTCTCAGAGGAGCATTGACCCTTACCACCTTGGCGAGTCTCCCTCTGGCAGTACAGTGGTACCTTGGTTTTAGAACAGCTTAGTTTATGAACAACTTGGAAATAGAACGCTGCAACCCCAGAAGTAGGTGTTTTGGTTTGTGAACTTTGCCTTGGAAGCGGAACATGTTCCGCTTCCTGTTGAGTGCGTTCCGTTTGTAAATTGAGTCCCCCGCTGCTATTCAGTCTTCCTGTTGAGTCTGTTGACTCTTGAGTCCTGAGCACCCATGCAACACAGAAGTGATATTTCGAGCTTTTGTTTTTGCTTTTGTTTGTTTTTTGCACTTTTGTGTGGCTTTTTCGTTTTTTGACTGTGACTGGTTCTTCATTTTATGGGACTGACATGTGAGTGTGGCTTGTGACTTCGTTTTTGTGACTTGTTTTTGTGACTGTGTGGAACCCAGTTCAGCTACAGATTGTGTGACTGCAAAAATGGATAAAAGCCCCCCCCCCCCATCCAAACAATGACTACCATCGGTGCACGTAAGAAGAAAAATTAATTTTTATCATCTACAATTCTGTCTTTTTTTTATAGTACAGTACATTGATTATTGCTTTCATTTTATGGATCAATGGTCTCGTTAGATAGTAACATTTATGTTAAATTGCTGTTTTAGGGGTTGTTTTTAAAAGTCTGGAACCGATTAATCCATTTTGCATTACTTTCTGTGGGAAAGCACGCCTTGGTTTTATAAAGCTTTGGTTTTGGAATGGACTTCCGGAAAGGATTAAGTTTGGGAACCAAGGTACCACTGTATCTATAAGCCAGGAAAGACAAACTTAATGTATACGTTAACGGTGTGTATTTTATGCTTTTTAGACACACGGAATTGTAGAGCTGGAAGGGACCCCATGGGTCATCTAGTCCAACCCCCTGCAATGAAAAAGAAATGGAAGACTCCCATGCTTTGGCACTCAGCCTCCTGAATCTGGTGTTAGAGGGGATATTTCATCATTGTTCATAGGGAGAAAAGATAGAAGAAATTTACAAGGAACAGTAAGCCACTGTTCATTCCTCACCTACCTCATTCCAATTATGTTGTTTCTTTTAAAAAGTAGATTTCTAAAGAACAATAATAGCTCTGATTCTTCCATGCTCAGAATCTAGGTGTCTTCTGCATTCTGAAGTGCCATTATTCTCTTTGTCCTTTTTGAATCTGAACATGCAGTACCATAACTTTCCCAACAGGTTTGAATGCCTGCATAGCCTCAGATTTTCTGTAGAAAAATAGCTTATTCAGAGACTGGGAGCTGAAAACCTGACCCGAACATATTATGTAACCTCACTAAATCTATCCATGGAGTGTGTCCACAGGTTACCTTAGAATGGCAGAATGGCCCTTTTCAGAGGCTCTAGTGGTTAAGGTTACTGTAGTAACATTACTCCAGATCTTTTCTACAGGTTATCCCTGACACAATATACCCTTTATTTCTCTGGAAACTGAGTGCATGAATAGCTATCAAGCTCATTTGTTACGAGATACTGTGCGCTTCCATTAGATAATTCATTAGCTAAATAGCTTGCTGTTTGAATCTCTCGGCACATCTCCAGTACTTTTTTTTCAACACTGTCTTCTGTGTTTTCTTTTTGTGACAAAGGATCCAGATTAACAACATGAGCACAGAGAGAAAGGAGAACTGTCCTCAACCAACACAGAGGAAAAGACGTTCATAAAGGCGGTAACTTTATACCGTTCATTGTGTTTGGATCTAGATGGCAAAGCAGATCAATGCAGCTCTCTCCCCCCCAAGGCTGGTGGAGGCCATTCCTCTGCTAAAGTCCTGTCACCTCATTCTAACCTATGACAGTGGTCAGAGCTGCTGGACCTGTGACAAATTGCTTTTTCCTCCCTACAACAGTTCCTGCTGGGCCCGAGGCAAAGTTGCCACAAGAGGCATATTGGGCAACAGCATTTGTTTGCTTGCTAAATTTCTAGTCCACTCCCTCATTGATTCACAACCCCAGCATAAAAAGATGCCATCGCAGTCAAACAGTCAACAGTAAACAGAAGAGTCAAGATTAAAATAATCTTATTCTAGGCTGCATTAACAGAAGTATAGTGTCCAGAACAAGGGAAGTAATAGTACCACTCTATTCTGCTCGGTGGGACCACACCAAGAATACTCTATCCAGTTCTGGGTACCACAATTTAGGAAGGTGGTTGACAAGCTGGAACATGTGCAGAGGATGGCAACCAAGATGATTAAGGGTCTAGAAGCCAAGCCTTATGAGGAACGGTTGAAGGAGCTGGGTATGTTTAGCCTGGAAAAGAGGAGACTGACAGGAGATATGCTAGCCATCTTCAAATATCTCTAATGCTCAACTACATTAGAATGGGTACAGCAGCTGCAGGTGGTGCAAGCCTTGGCCCCAAGGCAAAGATCTTCAGGGCAGTTTCTCCATCCTGGCTGTACCTCCGCTCCAATTGCCCTCTTTTGGCACTCCGGCTCTGCCTCTTCTTTGCTTTGGTTTCCTCTCCTGCCCAAACATGCTTTGCCAACAGCCCGATCAGGATGTGAGGCTCTGCCCAATTCGCCCCTTTATTCAGGATACACTCAAAGACAATACACCCCCCTAAAATTTACCAGTCAATTACGGTATGGGCATAGTATGAAATCTGAGCTGAATAAATGCATGTCTAATGGTGGGGGGGGGATATTCCTGCAGCTAAGGAGCCCTTTTATGTTGCTTTAATTCCAAATATACCAAACCGAGGACTTGGAATCCTTTATATTGTTGCATGCCACCTCAATCTCCTAGTGGTGTGAGATCCCAGGGGTCCCAGGCGCTTAGCCAAAGGTTCGTGTTTCTTCAGAATGAGGCACAGTGGAATCTCTGATGTCCTTATGATATATGGTTTATTTACACATATATACAACTGAGTCTACAATGGAGGGGCTCACAGCATCAAGACCCCAAGTGGGTCATTCTTCTCCCATAGCCACCACCTTGGAGTCAAGAAGAAAGCAGGCATGGCTTTTTCTCCCAGCTGCCCAGCCTGCAGTCTTCCGGCTTCTATCTCACATCACTCAAAACTCCCAACTCCAGCCTTTGTCTTTCTAACTTTGTCATCTGGCACAGAAGCACTTTCCTTTGTTACCTTAATGGCCCATACTTAAAGGGCCATTACCTCACCTGGCTGTTCCAGGAATTGAATTCTGAATTCGTGCTGGATCTAGGAATTAGAAGTAGGCTCAAGGCATGCAGCCTACCCCCACCAACTCATAACAATATATTCAAAGCTCATTTGGGCATCTTCAGAAAAACAACCACCAAAAAACATACCGGATCTTATGGCCAGAAATATCCTGAGATGACACAGGGGAAGGTTAAGGACTCTACATCAAACCACAATATCAGTCAGTGTTCTGGAGGAAAGCCTCATGAACACTCCAGTTCCTTGGAGGAAGGGTGGGATACAAAATATGGCAAACACTATGAGCAAGAGCAGAAGATTTATAATTGTGTAGCAAATGTTTTTATTGTCCTCTTATGTGTAGGATTAGGTTATTGCCAGGCAACAGAAGGATCCAATAGCAGATCAAAGAAAGCAGTAAAGGATCTCAGTGCAACCAACCTTCTTGCACTTAGGAATTGCCTTCTGTTAAAACAACAAACAGCGTGAAGCATTTTAAAGCTGAATCTAATCACAGCTACATTTCACTCTCAAGTGCAGAAATGGGTTTGCTTTTTATTCTGCCAGCTGCATTAAGAGAAACGTTCTGTGCTGCTGCGCCCAAGCCACTCAGAGCATAAGAGCATTCGCATTAGTAGCTTATCAATTTTGCATAAACTATTGTGGCTTTGTAGAGAGGGCCTTTGATGGAGACTGGCAGCAGCCACAGGAAAACAAGAGACTCTTCCTTCCCAGTGTGCTCAGGAAAACACCAATAAAGACAGCAATGCAGAATCCCTCTGGTTGGGCTAAAACTGTCCTTGTGGCCTTCCTCATTGGCCGCTACATCCTTCCATGTTCCCACTGTTAGATTGGGTATTTCAGCCTTTGGTAGGAGATGGAGGTATATTGGTTAGTATATTGGTTAGTTCTAGGAACAGTGGCATCTGAAGCCATATTGCAATGATCACATACGCTATATTCAGACAGCGTTTTATTCAATTTCCCCGATGGTTCCTTACCTGACAATTTCCACTTCTGAAAATCTAGGGGAAGTTTAGCGCTCATTTCTGTGTTGTTTCCAGAAATAAATCTGTTTCCAAACCTGTTAACTCAGAAAATGACAGGAGTTTTGCATTGTAATTTCATGTGGCAAAATTTGGGGTGGTATCCCAGAACCCAGTTCTTTCCCACTCTTTACATTTTAGCGTGACATGGCGGTATAGCAATCAAAAAGCCACAGTTCCATACTGCAGCACATACTGCAGTGTAAAAGGAGCATTAGAAATTGGGAGAACCAGCAGAACTAACACAATAAACCCCACATCTGAATGCAGCTGTAGTTGTTTGGTGTTTTTGCCCATGTGTTTGGGATCTTCCCACAGTATCTCAACCAGATGCCATACAGTTCAAGGCTTTGGTGCAATTACTTAAAACATACAGTATAACCCATCTAGGAGGAGGAAAACTTCGATCCTAAATCTTTGCTGCCTTGTGGGTTATCTTCAGGAAGAGAAATGGCTAAGGAGTAAACCCTACACAAATCCAGAGTGGAGTCCCTAAGATGGTTTGGTTCAACTTCACCCCAAGAGTTGGTCTCTAAGGTGCTACTGGAAGGAATTTTTTTATTTTATTTTGTTTTCACCCCAAGAGGTGCAACTTCATTGCCTCTCGAGACAGATGGACGCCAACAATAACCCTCCACTAAAATTAATCAGAACTGTAAGGGGTGTTTCAGTGTGGTGTTGTTGTTGTTGTTGTTGTTGTTAATAAATAAATCACTCACCCTTCAACAGTCACCACAGGGTGGGATACAACATTTTAAAAGACAGTATTAAAATCAGTTTAAAGAAATTACAATCAAAGGAACAGGAGGAGTCCTGAAAACACTTATCTCAAATGTCAAAGACCAGGATAAAGAGGTGCAGCTTCAAACATACAATGTCAAAACTACATAATGAAGGTGCCAGACACACCTCTGTGGGAAGGGAATTCCTGGAAAGGAAATGCGTAGAGAAGTAATTACTGAGAATTACCTTAGACATGCTTGGAGTTTGAAAAGTGTTTTGCTTATCATTCACTACAGGGTCTGCAGTGGAAGAACCTATATATACACACAATGTTGGGAAATGCTTAGTGACATAGTCACTTAGCTGTGCATAAAAGGTTATTTTTAATGCGCATTTTATGGTTATTCAGGAATTTTTATGGAAACTGAGATACCAATGGAAAAAATGCACATTGACGTCCTAGTGATTTCTAATGCAGCTCCTGTAACTGTGTGTATATGACGTGGCACCAAAATACTAACTGGGAAGATCTTTCGTGCATCTATATATACAATAACGCAAGTTCTATATACAATAATGAAAAAGCCGTCAAGCCTCTGGCATTTAAAACCTATTTCTTGCATGGCTAACCTCAGCACGTTGGCATTCATCCATGGAAAAACCCTTTCCCCCATTATCACGTGCCCATGCGAGAAGAGTTCATGTCAGAAATATGGGTTAAATATGTAGACCAATATGAATATTTCATGCATAATTTTCAGTGTGCTGTTACATATTTATAAGCAGCAACCCTCATCTCTATAGCTAGACATACCATACAGCAGCATTAAAAAGAAGAAACCCTTTATTAGCAGATGACGTTAACTGAAGCTGCAACGCTATGCATGCTTATTGAGTTTTTAATTTTTTGTTGGGAGTCACCCAGAGTGGCTGGGGCAACCGAGTTAGACCGGCAGCATATAAATAATAATAATTAATAATAATAATAAGTGGGAGTTTCTCCTGAGTACATATGCATAGGATCAGGCTGCTGTTAGAAAAATGCAGGTGCACTGAGGGTTAAAAACAGGAGTTTGCTTTAGCTGTGTGTTGGCTGAGTATATTAATTGTGCTAAAGAAACAGACATGGTATCAAAGATTTATGGAAATAGGAAGGGAAAGTGGCCTGCTGGGCAATTAGCTGTGCCCCAGGGCCAAGGAAGGGTCTCTCAGCTGCTTTTCTAAGATAATCAGTTTTCCTTTGAAATGCATCAAACCCTGGGACTTCTCCACTGAAACACAATTCCAGTGAGCCAAGAGTTATGTTATTGGGCCTTCTTTAATTTACACTCCCCCCATGCTTTTATTCACCCCTTCTCCATTTTTATGACTTTTTATATTTCCCTTGCATGAAGCAACACAGGTTATTTACTTCGTTTTGGAGAGGAACTCAACAGCTACATAATCTCCTGTTTCTCAAAGGACACCATGGCATTATTCAAGACGCAGAAAAGGATGAGAAGAATTATTCAGGAAATAGAATACCTTCTATAAATAGAAAAGGCCAGCGATCATTGACTCTTCAGGCGAAACGAAACAGCAAGGACACTTTTATCAAGGAACAAAGCTTGACAAGAGAGGCCAGCAGGTATGCCCAGGCTCTACCTACCATAAAGATCTCCTCTCCTACTTCTTGGGGCATTCACAGTTTCTACATTGCCCTGAGAACAAAGGGCATCCTGAGCAAATGTGAGAGCAGCACAGGGAGCACTGAAATTCCCCTACAGCTATAGCTTTGATGTCTTTCACAAGCAATTTAAGACATTTGCATATTGGTAGGTGCTTGAAGGCTAATAACCGCACAGGATTATTTTATTTAATGAATGTGGGTTGCATTGTGAGATGGGCAGATGGGGCAATCACAGTTCTCTCAACCATATGCTTAATCCAGTAGCAATGGGTGCACCAAACACCCACAACATGCAGATTGGTTAGGTGAAGTAGCCAAGACTGCAAAAAAACAGTGCAATTTCTTGGTTGCGAAACACGGATCAGAGTCAAGTGTACCTGGATTACAGCAGTGGTTCCCACACCTTTATCCAGACTTTTAAATCCCAAGTGATATCCTCCCTGTTTTATCCAGAGTATGAGGGCTGTCACATGGAAGCTTGTTTTCTGCTGCTGTGCAGGTTAGGACATGAACCAATGGATTCAATTTAGAAGATTCCGACTAAACATCAGGAATAGCTTTTTGACAGCAAGAGCTGTCAGACAGTGGAACGGAGTCCCTTGGAAGGTGGTGGTGGGCTCCCCCTTCATTAGAAGTTTTTAAGAAGAGGTTGGACAGCCATCTGTTAGGGATGCCATATTTCTGCACGGCAGCGAATTGGACTAGACCAGTGTTTGGGTCTCCAGCTGTTTTCGGACTACAACTCCCATCATCCCTAGCTAGCTAGCAAGACCAGCAGTAGTCTGAAAACAGCTGGAGACCCAAGGTTGGGAAACACTGGACTAGATGAGCCTCAGGGTCCCTTCTAACTCTAGAATTCTATGATTCAAAATGTGAAGAGCCTCATTTTCAGAAGACACCTTTGAGAGAGAAGAATTCCATGCACAGGACTTCTTCCAGCAGCTGCATTAGGCATCTGAAGGCACCTCTTAACATTATTTGCAGCTGACTTTTCCTCCTAGGAATTCAATAGCAAGGTAGTCAAAGCCACGTCTTGCAGCCTGTTACCTAGTGAGTTTCATAGCTGCACAGGCATTTGAACCCAGGTTGTTTTTAACCCAAACCAAACACCAAATCAAACACTAGACACTGCGCTGGCTCTTCTGTTGAGAAATGGTGGCGATGTTAGATGCGGACAAAGCTACTTACAAGGCACACCACTTATAAAACGCTTAAAAAAATTAACTATACTACACACTTTTAAATGTTTCAGATGTGCTGGTATTTAAAAGCAAACTTAGACAAGCATTGAAGAGGTCAGCGGTTTACGCATGTTGGTAAAGCATAGCCTCTCTGAAGCTGTTCACTCGTCACACCACACAGTCCCTCATTCCTCTGCTGTGTGTGAGCAAGAGAGAGAATTAATATGGGGGTGGGGAGCTTCTTCACTGCCTATGTTTGCTTCAGAAACCGTTGCAGCTGCCGAGAGGGCAAGGAGGAAAGAAAGGGGAAAGCAAATAAAAAGAACCCAGTGCAGACTTGGTATCAGATCAACAGCTGCAGCAGAACTCGGTTGCCTTTTTTAGAAGGAAAACTGTGGGAACTCTTGATCTCCCAACGGCATTCCAGCGTCTGCACGTGCTGTTTGAGATCAGCATGCAAGGGGCCCCACATTTCATGTACCAAGATTCCAAAGCGCCACCAAACGTCAGAGGCAACACAGCAAAAGTGAAGTTTATGTGCAATTGTAAAACCTACTATTTTTAGACTGCAGAAATATGACCATTGGAACGAAATTGCTGGTACATGGAGGAGGGCCATGCAATATACACACGCAAGAGCTGTGGAGGAATAGGCAACGTGACATCCTAATCCCCAGGCACTTATATTTAGAAGTAGTTAGACTGGAGTTCCACCCATCTTGTACAAACGGCTCCAAGACTACTTGAAACATCTGAATCCACGGTGTAGCTCAAAAGCCCGGGCATACCACCATGGATTAATGTCATTTCACAAAAGATTTTCGGAGATTATGTTAAGAGTCTAAGGATAGGAGGCACAGTTGGCAGTGCAATCCTAACCATGTCTACTCAACTTAATTAAATGGGCCTTACTCCCAGGTAAGTGGGGTTAGGATTACAGCCTAAAAGTTGGTTCTACTTGGGTCCGATTGAGATCAGTTCGAAACATTAGTTAAGTCCCTTTCTTTTGACAGGAAACTGTAACTTAGATGGGATCCAATTCCAAAACTTTGCAAGAGTCCCCCAACCTGGGACTCTCTTGATATTTTGAACTTGTTATGGAAATTAAGGGGGGGGCACATCTTTAAAGTTGTTAAATGTTACAATTAGACATAAATGTATCCTTTCGACTTGACAGCTCAGGGAAGTTACCTGGCTTTAAAAATCATATAAAATCAACTCCTTTGCCAATTTCCTCCATTCCAACGCTATTTTGCCCTTGAAAAAGGGACCCCAGGAAGTGCCCAGAGCTGACAATTGCTGAGCTGATTGTTGGCCAAGGAAAGCCTAATCCCATCACCAGACTTGCCAAGGGGTACTTTGGGTGGTGGGACTTCAGAGGTGTTTGCCTATGCTAATCTTATACCTGGGTCTTGCACTGACATGTCTGCTTATGCTGATCTTGAGCCAAGGACTTGTCTGGACATGTTTGCCAAGGTTAAACTAGTGTAACCCCTTTCTACCCTTCCCCTTTTGTGACATGTCAGTGATGTAAAGATGATGTATCAATGATGCTGCGCAAACTGTATTCTGGGATGTGGTGGGAAGTTTTAAAAGTTCTTGTTGCCCCGTTCTCAGGGTTCAAAAATTCCTCTTTGAACCTGTTGCGCAATAAACTTTGGTCTACAGCTATTTGCTCTGGTTCGTGCCTGGACTCCTCCTTTCTTCCGCAGGGACCCGCAGGCTCTGCCCGATGAGCTGGATGGCTGACCAGCCTCGCACCTAGATTTTTCCGTAACAAACTACAGCTCCCATCAGCCCTAGCTAACGTAGCCAACCATCAGGGGTTAGATTTGTAGTCTACAACATAGGGCACCGTGTTCTATTTTTGAGCACGTTTGAATTTGGTCCAAACTGCTGGTGTAATTCTTGCTTGCTGCAATGCAAAAAAAGAGGGAATCCCCCTGAGAGAAAAATAGAAAGACCAAGCTACATTTTAGTTTCATGTTACATACACAGTGCTATTTTTCTAGAAAAAGAGGTGCCGGAACTCACCATGAACGCCTCCCTTGTTCTCTTATAATGGCAATGGTGCCCACCTGAGGTGCCAGAACTGGGTTCCGGTGAGTTCCAGCTGAAAAAAAGCCCTGTATACACACAAGTAAGATAACAATAATTAACTGTTAACTGGGGTGGAACGGAAGTTCCAATTTTATTAAGCTGCTCATGTATTTAAAATTAGAAAGAATCCCTGTGTTGTATTTTAGGGTACTGTGAGCCACACAGTGATACTAATCTCACAGATACAACAACAAATACTCCAGGCCATATCTAAAATCTGTCTCCTACTAAATCCTTTCTTCTGAGTAGCTGTGTTTATTTTAGGGCCTATTAAGACGGGCTGCACCAAAGGCAATATACTTTGGATGTTTGTAGCTAAACTACAGGAGGATTACATAGAGATCAGGAATCAAGTTAGCATTCGTTAAACTTTCCGTGCTTAGCTGCATTCTGCTAAATTTCATAATTGCACCCCCCACCTTTCAAGTTTGAACATCAGAAGTAGTGCTAGCAGAGCCTTACAAATTATTAATTGCCTTAAATAAGCTCTGACACTTGAGAGGAATATATATTTAGAAGAGCAATAATTTGTTAAAAGTACAATCTCAAATTTGATTTTTTAATAAAAATAAAAATGTTGACATTAGGTAAAGAGGAATTCAATTTTAGTGCAAAGTACCACTGCATTATTTCTTGTTTAAATATGCTTATTTAGTTAAGAGTCATCTGTTAGAATCATAAAATTGTACAGTAGGGACCCTGAGGGTCATCTAGTCCAACCCCTTGCAATGCAGGAATCTCAGCTAAAGAATCCCTGACAGGTGGCCATCCAAACTCTGCTTTAAAAAACCTGTTTGCTTTTCCCAATTTAAAAATAAGGGATTTAAAATAAAATTACCTTATTGGTTTAATGTTTCTGATTTCCATGTTTCAAACTTCAAATGGTTTTTTCAAAGATACCTAAGAAATAACAAATCCCAGAATCCGCATTTTGCAGATTCATCAGCTTGAGAATATAATGAACTGGGTGCAAAAAGAGACACAAGCAAATAAAAGGTGAAGTATATCCCTGGTGCCCCTTCAGAAGGCTTAAGGTAGGTTGTTGTCTAAATTGCAGCTTATCAGAACTCAGACTTGCATAGTATTACATTAACAGAATCTGAACCACCTTTGTACCCAACAATTGTACTTATTCTACTGAAGACACTTGCAAAAAAGCACTCGAGTTTTAGTTTAACATGGGGATACCAAGCCTTTTTGCTTGTCTGCTTTTTAAAAAGCCCTTCTGAACATCACAACAGCATGCTTCACCCATTCCTGTTCCACAATGGCTTGAGCACAAAGATTCTAGCTTGTATTAAGCCACAATTCCCAGTTAGTTCAAATCAGGGAATGCTGGCTTAATGCCAGTTAAGAAACTCTGAAAATAACTGAGAAATGAAGGGATGAAAAAAGTGTGCTTGGCCGCAACCCTTGTTCCTGACTCTGTATACCATGGTTTATGAAGGCAGGAATTAGCTCCAAGAAGGCTTAGAGAACCCCAAATAAATGTGATGCAATTTGCAAAACGAGGAAATGAAATATGGCTCCTTTGCTTAAAAAGGGGGCAAATAAAATAAGGTTATTGAATGTGCGTACAGAAACAGTGGGACAACTCCCCTAATAATACAGGAAGCAGCAGAAAAAAAGCCCCAAAATGAAGTGACGGAAACAAAGGGCAGTTAAGACTCATTTCAGTGAAGTATTAGATTGTGTGGGATAAATAAGATCACAGGATGCAGGAAAGACTGGACTACTTTAGTCCAATTTTTGTAGCAAGTCACATCAGCTGCAATACAGTACTTTTTTCTTTTAGTTATTTCTTTTCAGTTAGCATGATACATCATAAAATAGCATTAAAGTTCAGTTAAAACTGTGGTACTCCAAGTGTTATCTCAAAACATTCCAACTAGCAGCAGCCAAGGTGCCTAAAAATAATGCAAACATATTGGGTCCATTATAATGAATAAAATAATTTTTATTTTTTATTTTTTTACAAAGGTTATAGAATTGTCATCTACCTTAAAAGGACACCTTTTTTTTAGTAATCAACACTTAATTTATAAGATTTTATATGAAGGATGTATCAAATAAATTTCAGTAAATTCAAGGGATTGAGTATGAAAATACTTAAATACACTTTTAATATCCTTTTTATTATCATTACACTTTGCCATTGCACTGTTTAAAGTAATATAATAGAACAACGTTGCTTTGAAGGGGTGCGTTGAAACCGAGACAGCATCTGTAGGGGCAAGCAATTTTTTTAAATTCCAATCCAGAATAACTGGCTGAATGCCATTTGCTGTCTGAATGATGCCAGTGACATGAACTTGATTGTATGATTCCAGCACTTAAAAAGAGCACATTGGTTATACATGGCTTTTAACCTTGGGCTACAATTATGCTACCAAGCTCAACTGGAGTCTGAAATCAGTCATGTGGCATCGTGCACAGTATCTGAACACTGTTTAGAGTCCTTGGCTGCCCAGATCTGATGAAGGTGCAGAAGGCGCTCTGAGGTCCGTGTGCTTACATTCAGGGCGGGGTGAACCTTGCGAATGCCAGACTCCTCCATTAGCGACAGGCCACAGATCCCAAAGTAGGCATGCAGAGCATCTGGGAGGAGACATCAGAGGATGTGCATTATTCTGCAGTAGACAATTGTCATTTTCTTAAGAAAAAAATATCTCACTGCAATGCCAATAGTTAACATAGCATCAACACACAATATTCCTTCTTGCGGTCTGAAAATTGTCTGTAGTAACTAAAGCTTATGGGAGACAACAAATTGGGGTGAGGGGGGAGGGAAAGGGGCCACGTATGCCAAGCATGGGAGCCAACTCGGCCAATATCCCTTCGCGTACCCCCCAATAAAATGTTTGAGGGGGCCAGGCCCCCTAAAGTTGATGGGTATTGCCATTCAAATGGTGTGTGCGCGCTACCTCATGTGACTGATTATGTGGGGCGGAGCTTACCTCCCCACCCCAATTTTATGCAAGCTGGCACCCCTGATGCCAAGTACCAAGGAATTCCAAGCTACACAAGTGCATGTGATTCCACTAAACTAGCACTGATCCACCCCCCGGAAGCAATACATACTTGTCATTATTAAAGGTTTGCATTACTTAACAGAAATATTCAACAGCACTGGTTCCCAATTTTTTGTTATGTGAACGGTGCTATGAACCCCCTGGGTGGGATACTTGGACCCCCTGAGGTTCACGGCCCACCAGTTGGCAACCACTGTTCTACAGGGATGCCACTGAAGGTCGTGACCTTACTCTGCCTCCTGGGACAAAATACAGTCATGTAGCCATGCACATCCCATTATACCTGCTTTTATATCAATCTTTGTCAGAATCCATACAATATTCCAGAAATTAGAAAAAGCCTGGTGAATAGTTCAATCTTAACTTTTTTAAGAGACAATTTTTATACTATAAATAGCAGAAGACTAGGGCTGGGCAATATATTTATATATCGTAGGGCTGCCATACGTCTGGATTATCCCGGACACTACCGGGATTACAAAGGCGGAATTGATGTCTGGGGGGAATTTCCAAAAGGTGGTGTTTTGTCCTGGATCTTAGCAAGTCAATCAAAAAGTCGCTTTTTTTTTGGCATTTTTGTAAACAGCTCAACAATTTTCGGGTCTTCCTTTAAAAAGCTCAACTACCGGTACTTTTGGGGTATCCTGGATTTTACTTTTGGAAATATGACAACCCTACATATCATCCAAAACCAATTTGAAGTCCATATCGCGATATCAGATTCATAATTTTTGACCTGGCACTATACTGCAAATTATTATGTGTGTTTGTCCTGCAAAAATCACAATGTGGAAAAACCCATAAAGCCAGCCAATGCCTCTACATAGCTCCATCCTTATTCCAGACGTTGTATATAGCTAGTGATATATTGTGATGTTGAAAACCAGGTGTAGCCCAGCCCTACAGAACACCTAGAGGGTCCCAAACTACAGGACAGGTGCCTAATAATTTGATTTAAAGCTCCCAACAATATTCCACATACCAGGTCATACAGTCAAAAGACTAAAGTCATCACAAGTCTTCAAAGAGATATATGGCAATTCCAAAAGACACATAAGGGGTGTGCAGCAGCTCAGTCTGTTTTGAAGCCGCTGTATTGTTCCAGTTCTATTCATTATTACAGCCTAAACTTGATCTGTTAAATCTGAAGCTCTACACACATACCATGACTATATTGCAGAATCTTTTTTTTTTAAAGTGGTCCACAGCACGTCTACAAAAATTCAACCAAAAACCTAGCACAGTGCATGTCAGTTGCTACAGCAGGCGGAAAAACAAGTGATCTGCCAAGACCCTCAGCAATTTCAAGTGATCCATGAGGGGAAAGGTTAGGGAACCACTGTCCTACGGTATTGTACCTTGCTTAACCCACCCAGAAAAGCCTGCATTTTCTCACTATCTGCCTTCATTCCTGGAAGTACCGTCCATAAAAAAGAAGAGAGAGAGAGATTGCACTATGTTGTTTGATTCTTTGTTAGGAAAAAATCAGAAAAGAAGGAAGTCACTCAAATAGTCTAACTTCATCATTAATACCCTGATCTGAGAGCCAAAATTCAGAGAATGACCACCCGTGTGAAGAAACCTCTCTCCTCCAAATCATTGTGAATTGAAGGTCCTAGTTCACTGTGATTAACAACTAGATCTGTCCATCAAAGTGAAAATCCCTTCCCCCGCTCCTTCCACAACACAAAGGTGGTTGCTGCTTTTTTAATTGTTGTATATTTGGTAAATGGAAAGGATCATTTAAATGGTGGTATCCAATGCACTCATTCCATTAGCACATGAATTTATGCTTGCCCCAACACACACCCTCCCCAAACCCACTCCAAAGGACTGAGGGAACCTACAAAACAGAATTAGGGAGTACACAGTGGTGGTGGTGGTGGTGGTGGTGGTGGTGAGAATCATGTTGCAAATGTAAAGACTTCCTTAGCATTACACACACCCAAAACTTTATGAAATTGAATTTGTATGCGTGCTCAGAACCACACCCGAAGAGCTGATGCCAACAACCAAATAATACTAAAAATGTGCAGCTGGTCAACCAAGTGAGACAGTGTGTTGGATCTGGAGACACGGAATCTACTCCTGCAACTGGGCATTCCTGGTTCCTCCACTACACTGTAGCCCCTGCTGTATGATGAGGCATGGGAGGATGGCTTCTACAAGCAGAAGTTCCTTCCTGCTCATGAAAGACCACCTTTGAATCTGGATAACTTCTAGATGTCAGGCATTTTCTCAAGGATGCCGGTCATATCCTATGCCTGGAAACACTTCCGGAGAGGTATTAGTAAGACAGAAAAAGCTATCCTGGTTTTTTTCTTCTCTAAAAGTGCTCAAGCATTTTCTTTATATCAAGGCTGTGTGTGTGTGTGTGTGTGTGTGTGTGTGTGTGTGTGTGTGTGATTTTCAGCCCAAAGGCCACATCCCATCATGAACAACCTCACAAGGACCACAAGAGCAAAAGCTGGTTGGGGCAACAGATTTTTACTCTTTGATAGTAGACTACATTCCAGCCACATGAAAATCAAATGTTTCTACCTGTATCTCTCTCCATCCAGGTAAGCAAGAGACATTATCACAGTTCAAGGAAACATTCCAGCCGGTCAAAACACTCGAGGACATGGGACAGCGAAGGGTGTGGCTTAGGAAGCGGCAGAGCCTGGGAAGAGTCCCAGGGACAGAGAGGCCTGGAAGGCTGAACTTGTTCTCAAGGTCTGAGGTTCCCTACCCTACCTTACAGGAAGGAACAAGGGTGTCAACTTAGAGGCAAGAGAATAGAAATGGAAGCAGGAGAATTTGTGCTTTGATCTGTATCTTTCTAGACCAAAACCCTCATTTTTTACTGCTTATGCTGTTTAGACCTTAAGACTTACTAAGTTTCAATACCTGGTTAGTCCTTAATTGTGGTGGTTCCTTCCTTCTCTCCCACAAGTCTCAAGCTGTTAGATGATGATGCTTAGTTAAACCAGCATTCTGAGCACAATTTCCAACTACTTCTATGGATAAAAGCAGTTTTAATGTCCTTCATTCAACTCAGCAAGACAATTTTAGAAGCTATCGGAACATCAGCTGTTTAAGGAATGGCAGAGGCTTGAAACTGCTGAAAATTAGGCCCTCTGATCCAGAAGCCCAACCTCTTCAACCATTCTCTGTAAGTGCATGGCACATAGTACAGAAGACTCTGGTTCAAATCATGACAGCAGGAAGCCCTAGCTCAAACAGAGAACTTCAGCAAGCTATTCCATTGCTCTAGGTCTACAAACAAACTAGTTAAATCAGCTTATTGCTAGCTACAAGTGATAGATTCTATCCTACCTTCCTGTAGAATAGCAGACGTCTGGAAAAGATGCTAGCTGGGACTGTCAGAATGTCCTTCTAAAGCAGGAGATACCAACACAGATGCATTAATACCATACTTCACAGGTTCCACAGCTGAGTTCTAGCATTTGAAAATACATTCTAGAGCTAAGCCCCAGCTCAAAATATGCCCTAAAAGAAGTTTTCTTGCAAGGTTGCCAAAGCTCTGGGCAGACTATCATGAACTGCCTACAGTTGCATGTAGAAGCAAGGGCATAACCTACTGACCCCATCCCCATACCGAACAGCACATGCTACAAGTTCCAACTATATAGGGCCCTCCATTTGTAGTCTAGCACACAAAAGCTTCAATTGGTGGTGTGCATCCTCCATATTTCAACGGCACACGGAAGATGGGTTGAGAGAGGAGTTCCAAAGTGCTGCTCTACATGCTGCGTTCGGCATCTAAACACGAATGCCTGCCTGTCATTTCTATCTCTCTCTCCAACGGTAGAAAGGTCTAGAGGGCTTTGGGGGATGCAGCCCATGGTTTGCCCAGCTCTGGTGTAAATGAAGAACTCACAGACAGGAAAGCTGTCATCCCGGGAGAATGGCCTCTAGCAATTTGCAGAGTCTTCTGGCCCCTGGCAATATTATTTAATTTACAACCGTACACATCATTCCAAATTCAGCCATACTATAAAAACCATGTTGTGGTCACAGTCTTAACAACACTTAGAATGATTTAATCTTTTTCTCTGCTGCCACCAGTTTGACATTTCAGTGGCCCCAAGGCATTTCCTCATTAGCCACAGCAGTTCAGACCCCCATGCATATCTGATTAGGATTTTTTGCCGCAACTTGCATCATTTTACATTTTCTGAAACTGAACCTCGCTTGCTATTTTACTGGCTTTTCACGCAGTTTCGAGACACCTTATGGGGCTCTTCAGTATCAGCTTAGATTTTTATCATCCTGAATAATGTGAAGCCATCTTCAAACTTGGTCATTCAGGAGTAAGTTGTACAGCTCCGTTCTCCATACAGAGCCTTGTGTGGCTGCATGACTTACATCCCTTTATTGTAACAAATGTCCATTTACCTCTACCTTGTTCCTGTTTTACAACCCATTACCAACCTGTAACAGGAAGAGTATTATCTTATGTATTTATTTACAATACTTACATGCCTCCCAACAACACAACTTCTCTGGTTAGTTCCTATGATTGGTAAGTTTACTCAGGAGACTTTGGCAAGGTATTTTCTCAAAGGTTTTTAGGAAGTGCAGGTATACAACATATAGCGAATCAAACTTTTGTACACATTTGTTAACACTTTCAAAGGTGAGATAAGTAGTATATATTCCCTCTGTGGAAAGTGATTTCCCGTCATCAATATCTATCTTCAATAATGGTTCCAAAACAGATGTTATGCTAATGGGTTGTATAACTAAACGGGAACATTGTCACAACAACAAAAATGGATAGGAAAGAGATTCATTCCTTAGGACAATTACGCAAATGCAGGCACCATACTCCTTTTCTTAATGTGCTACTTCAGCACCACTATACAACCACTAATATCTACTTCCAATTTCCTTCACCTTTGGATCTCATCTACTTTTTCCTATGGATGTAGCGCACAATATTGTTTTCAACCAATCTACTGCTGGTTATGTAACCAAAACACCAGCTAGCACAATCTGTAAAGCCAAAATCATGGCTTAAGAAGTTCTTATAAATGATTTGCGTTAGCAAGAGCCTGTTAGTGTTCAATGTCACTACTCTCTTATACCATACCAAAAGTATTAATGTTTCATTTTCATATTATAAGTATTTGGCTATGGTTTCTCTCCCCCACCCCACCCCTCTCCTTCCCCCTCACCCTCTCATGAAGGTGGGCAAAAAAAGTTCATTTACCTGGATGACTATCTGGCCATTTAGCAAATCCACCAACAAGCCGATCTTGGGTTGATAAAATGTAATTCCTGTTCTTTTCATAGTTTGTATACTGAAATATTTTCAGAAGCTGAAAGAAAGGGTTGTCGTGTTAACACACATTATCAATTTTAACATGCACCAGAAGTGCAAGAAGAGAATTCTAAAGTTGCTATACCCATACTTTTTAAAAAGAAAAATGAATTTCTAGAATTAACTACAGGACATAAAATAGCACCTTTGATATTAAAGGTCAACCTAAATTAACTTATTAATGCAGAAGTTAAATAGTCAGAAGGCAGATTATGAATGACAGTGTCTTGCTTCAACTTTCAAGTTACCTTAAGAGTTGCTCCAACCCAAAATGAGTAGCAGGTATCCACAGGCTTGTTAGGTCGGCCATGATATCCATTCTGTTGCCTCATAATGCACCATCTCCTTATCCTGTCCAGCTGTTTCTCAGAGAATACTTCTTCAAGTTTACCCATTAGGCATAGGGATGCAATACCACAAAAAGTAGAGCCACCTGAAAAACCAGACAAGAGTTTCCCAAATATAGTTTTCAGTCTTTCACGGAGCTACTGAGGAAGCTCAGTTTACATAAACTACTGTATCTAAAGTAATAAAGGACAATTTTAAGTGATACACTGTCATTCACCCTAGCAGAGAGAGGAGGCACTGAGTTAAGCACATATACAGAGCTGGACAAACAATTTTCAAACAACACAAATGGTAAGCCACTCAACCATGTTACTGTTTTGTTAACCAGTTGTTATCCTACTTATACCACGGTATGCATGTTTGCTACTTTACCTGTAGTTTTAGGCCAGGCGCAGATGTAACAAAAGAATTAAGGGATTAGACTATGATATCATAGGCACATTTCCCCCAAGTCTGGGCTCACATAAAAACTTCTACAAAGAGAAATCCACATGCCAAGAAGCTTCCTTTTTGTGCTTGATTTCATTGCGAGTTATTGACGAAAATTGGATATTGTGAATCTTGTGTTGAGTCCTCCTTGTTGAAGTCATGACCTTATTGCTTATTTATCACTTTCACAAGGAGGACTCTCAGCACAAGATTCATGATATCCAAATTTCTTCAATAACTTGTAATGAAGCCAAGCTCAAAAATAAAGTTTCTCAGTGCGTGCAGTTTTTCCTTGCAGAAGTGTTCTATCTCATTACCACTGTATTAAAGTGATCCTTAAGAAAACAAATACTCTTACCATGAGATTCAAGTCCGGCTCCTTGGGCAAGCCCATTATCATAAGACTGAAAAGGTAAAAGGCAGGCAAATGTAAGCATTCATGCAAACCTTTGAATGTTCACTTCATTTTAGTAAAACTACATGGCCTTGGTCAAAAGTTGTTTCTAGTCTCCAACAGCCTAGGAGATGACTTTTCAAAGACATTGGACTAACGTCAAAGTTATAACCAAATGTATACAGCTAGACAATGCTTAAATTCATCATCATCATCATCATCATCATCGGTGGCGGTTTTATTCCGCTCTATACAGGAGCCCAGATAATGCCATTATGAAAAGACAATAAATTCATTGACAAGCAATTGTGACTGCTACCTGTGCATCAGGGTTGGGGAAAGAATGAAGGCCGCAAACAATGTCCACCCTTCCCTAAAAACTAATCAGCTGACTCAAAATAATCTGCTACTTGTAGACACCAGATGCCCAGATAATCAGGTGTGTCAATAAACAATGAGAATGAAACATCACACCAAGTATAAAATAATTAGTTTGTAGGGTAGGTAAAGGACCTAGTTTACTCCAGCACCAAACTTGTGATACTTAAAAAAACACAGAACACTGACCTAAGTTTTATCTGGATGCTGAGACTGACTGTTGTCCTCTTGCTTGTAAGATAACTGGGAACTTTGCCCTTTTAAAGGAGGAACTGCAATCCTCTGCCCTTCCAATAATTATTGCACTCATATGTTTGACTGGCACAAGACAGGAAATGTGAAAAGCCAAACAAACAGCAGTCTTCGCTGTTTGGATAGAATTTTTTTTTTTCGCCTACAGTGGTACCTCGCCCAGCGAATGACCCTCCCAACGTCGTTTTCGCCGAGCGAACGACTTCCGGGGAAACAAAATGGCCGCCGCTAGCGAATTTCTTCGCCTAAAGAACAGGCGTCGCGGCCGTTTTGAATGGCGATTTTTCGACGAACGAAGTTGGGAATAGGATTTCTTCGCTTAGCGCATTTTCCCCCGATGCAGCCCTATGGGGGATTCGCCGAACGTCGTTTTCGCCCAGCGTAGATCGCGACGGAACGCATTATCTACGCTAGTCGAGGTACCACTGTAATTAGATTCCTAATTGTATTACTGAATGTGTAGAGAAGTTCACTCTATGCTCAAACTACAGCTATGCAAAACTAAAGCACAACCCTTTAGGACGCGGGGCAATTCTAGAGCAGACTAGAGTGTTGTTTTCAAAACAATTCCTAGTCATTGGATTTTTCTGTTAATATTTCTTGCTGCACATTACCTTTGGTACAGAAGTATTCACTGAGCCAACTTTGACAGTGCTAAAGTTTGTGTATCCCAATACTAAACAAACCAGTAAAACCAAGGAAAAAACCAGAATACGTGAGAGTCAAGGGGCCCTTAGAATGGAATGGGCTGTGGTACAGAAATACAAAAAGAATCTAAGTCTATGAAAATACTGACTTGAAATAATATTTGACTTGCCAAAAGTGTTGCTACCTAACCAAATTATATTCAGCAGCATTCAAATTTGCACTGCAATGATAAAAACATATAAGCTTGAACGAGCCTTATTTTCCTGCAAACGATGACATAAGAGATGTTGAAACAAAAACCACATCTTTGAATAGCACCCTTCCAACAATGGCATTTGTTTTGCCTGTGATAAAGGGGACATTATCAGTACAAGCTAGAACTGTACATAAACCAACAGTCCACTACAATGAAATACATGGGCACCTCAGAAACATAGATACGGTGTTAAAAAGAAATATTTCCATTTTCCATTCTCCATATTACCCTTTCTGAGAAAAATTCAGGTTGCAAGGGAAGATGCTATTTTGAATATTAGTGCTGCAAAAATATTCTAGAACAGTTGGGTACTCAAGAGTACGCAGTACCAGCACCTCTTTTGTTGTTGTGAAAAAGTGCGACACACATACTGCAACAACTTCATGGTGAGTACCAGCACCTATTTTTCTAGAGAGAGAAAAAGCACTGTTCTAGATTAATCTAGCGTGAGAATAATTGTGTTTGTTAATTCATAAATATAATACTTTTGCTGCTAGGAGACTCATGTCTGCTATGAAGAAACTCCACTAATGTATTCTGGTGCTGGGAATTTTGAGAGATCTCAAGCACCAAGATAACAAATACCATATCTTTCTATATATATGACGACACCTATTTTTTTGAAACCAAAATTAAGAAATCAATATTTTAAATTAGGGTTGCCAAAACCACGAATGACACTGTAACTTACAAACAGATGGAAAGGTAAAGGTAAAGGACCCCTGGACGGTTAAGTCCAGTCAAAGTTGACTATGGGGTTGCGGAGCTCATCTCGCTTTCAGGCTGTGAGAGCTGGCATTTCTCCACAGACAGCTTTCCGGGACACATAGCCACCATGACTAAACCTCTACTGTCGCAACAGAATACCGTGACAGAAACCGGAGCACATGGAAACGCCATTTACCTTCCCGGCACAGCAGTACCTATTTATCTACTTGCACCGGCGTGCTTTTGAACTGCTAACTTGGCAGGAGCTGGGACAGAACAATGGGAGCTCACCCTGTCACGGGGATTCGAACCGCCAACCTTCCGATCGGCAAGCCCAAGAGGCTCAGTGGTTTAGACTACCATCCATGTATAACACGGCCCCCAATTTTTTACTAAAAAAGAATAATAGCAAAAAACATTGTCTTATACGGAAAAATATGGTATATTCACACTGCACTTAACTGACCGCAAAGCAATAGCCACTGCTTTCTTCAGAGAATGCTAGTATAAAAGAAATCTAAAAAGGGTCAGACTTTGATAATCAGAGCATTCACCTCTATCCTCCAACCTATTAAGCTGGAAAAGAAATGGAACACTATAGGGTAGGGTAGGACAAAGTGTTCGCATGCAAAGTAGGGATGAGGCATTTTCTGGGGTGCTTAACCTTTCTTAATTACTTTTCCAAATGATCCCCCACCCATTTCCTGGGAACTACATGTGGGACCCCCATGCCCTTTTCTTGGTGGTGGACAGAAGGAGTGAATTTTTGTTCCAGGTGAGAAATAGGGGTGGAGTAAGTCTGATATTGCTGTGCAGTAAATGTCTCCCAGTTTGATGTTTCTTGGCATCGACTGGTAGAATATAGCCACTGGCGGAGGAACAGGGGTGGGGTGGGAGGAGCACACAGCCCCCAGCACCATCAGGGAGGAGGGTACCATGGCGGCCACATCCCCCCGACATGCACCGCGCACCCCCACCACCATGCTGGGCACCATGCCCCCAGGACGGCGTGCCACACCCCCAGGACGCGCACCAGCCACGCCTCCACCTGCTCTTCACCACTGCGCTTCGCCACTGCACATAACACATTTGTAATCCCTCTCCCCTTTATATGTCTCTCTTAAAAATATAGCATTCACTGTTTTCCTTATTCTACCAATAGTACTTTTGATCTTTCAAGCAGGTCAGGACGCATTCTTCAAGTTTCAGCTTTTAAAAGTCAACTTTACCACAATCGCCTCCCAGGACATAGCTTACCAAATGGCAATTTACACATTCATTCCTGTACAGCAGTTGAGAGCCGACTGCTTACGGCTTTGGCAGAATTTGAACTAAACAGGAAAACACAGGAGGACTATCTGTTTGACTTGCTTTTCAAGAGCAGTATTTTGGAGCACACTTGAGCATTCAAGTGTATAATCAAGTGTACTTGAAGTCTAGTGTCTCACTACAAGTGTTAACTATGCAAGAGCTACTGGCTTTCTGCACATCATATCAAGACTAAAAATATAGCATGCCAGATTCTTGGCATTGTGCAGGATTGATGGTGCAGTGCGGGATTCTTTTTATGAAATAACTGGTGGCAAAACTGCAGCCTACTGGTTATTGCGCATCTCTAGGAGAAGCCCATAGAGACAGTGCCTAGGAAGTGGCAGTCTGGCATGCTAATGATGGTCTCCTATCTGCTGGTGTAGATTCCAAACTTGTAGTGTAAGTTTAACTCATTTATAATATCAGCTAAAAGAGAACAAGGAAACTCAGGGCCTGGGTTGTTAATCTATAACCCATGTACTCTGACAGATAATAGGCCATGCTGTTCACAACACAATCCTGTATTTCTATGCTTACAAAAGGCAACATTTAAATTATTTGAACTTAAACTAGATTTATACCTTAAGTAAAGCTGTGCCCAACTAGCCACAGCAATTATATTTTCACCATGCTATGGGGCAGGATTCCAGCGTTGCAATCACACTAGTATGAAAAACATTAACGTAAAATATGAACTGGTAGCTTTTCGGTTTTTGAAAGGCCTATATGCCAATAACGTCATAAAAAGCAGCAATATAAGAATTTTGAATGCTGAAATCCTATGGTTATGTACCATATTTCTGAGTAAACGTACACAAGATTGTAATGTTGGAGCCTTACAGTGCAACCGTATGCAAGCATATTTAGGAATAAGTCCCACTGAGTTCAGACTTACTCACAGCTAAGTTCACAAAGGATTGCAGTCTGAATTGCCAAGAAGGGCTAATACTATCCATGAATGCAGCACAGAATACTTAATATTCCTTGTACACAATCAGAATAGGCAACAATTTATATCGAAGTGGAGGCTATTTTGCCCAATAGCAGTCATGAAATCCATCATTATTTCTGGTAAGAAGAAAAACTAAGTAGCGTATATCACTGTAGCACCATAAAAATCCATGTTTTAGAAGTCCTTTGTGTCCTAAATCAATAAGCATATCCTAATCTTGTGGGTCTCTCTCACACTGGTCATTACAAAGGCAAATCTATGCATTAATGGTATTATATTCTGCATTAAATATGTTTGGATGCAGGAACACTGGCAAAGAAACTGCTTTAGTTCCTCAGTCAACACAGGAATACAAAATGTATGCATATGAAATGTTCAGGAAAGACCCTCTGAATAAAGGTAGTTGAAAAAAATTGATTGGCAAAACTCACCATGCTCCTCCTGATATAGTCAATGGCTTTCTTCGTATCCATCCCTGACCAGTTGTTAAGCATGTAGCATATACAAGCAGCACAGTACACAAATCTCATGTCATTTTCACTTCCTTCCAGGACTGCACAAAAACTGAAACATAAAGTTATGCAACAGTTACTGCTCTGTTCAACTGAATCTCAATCTGGGTTTGTTTGGGGGGTTTTTAGGAGAAAGCATAATTTACTTCAAACTGTCAGTTTCCATGGGGAAATGATCTAATGACTTGCCCAAGGCAGAACCCTGTCAGGTGATTACAAGACCTCTTTCAGTCATTTACTACAAAGCCGGCATACACACACTAGCTAGTGAAAGTACCATTTTGACCAGTCAGAATACCCACCACTCACCTGAATGGCAGGGACTAAACTGAATTATTCTGTGCCATGTCCCATTAGCAAGGTCCTCTGCTTCCTAGAGCAAGGGTTATCAAACTTTCTTCCCCCAAGGTTGCTAAAAATTATGGAGGTCCACCAGTCACAAAATGGTGGCAGATAGAGGCAGGGTTTGGCATAATCAGCAGGAATTCTGCATTTTTAATTCCAGCTTTTCATGAAAGCCGATGATTTCTACACCACCATCACACAAATATTAGACAACCAGGCGGCGTCTGCTTTCTAGAACATATGAAAACTGGTGTATTGCTGAGCTACTAAATGGAAAAGAATTAAAACAAGCAAGATCAAATTATGGTTGTTGTTCTGGTTGCAGCTATACCCACGATTCAGGAGAGTCACTTTTTCCATCTATATATAAAGTCTGCAGTCTATGAAAGCAGTCAGTCTCCGCAACGGAGGGAGGAATGCTCAGTTTGAAAGGCAAGCCAAAGAGATCAAAGTCATGTCTGTGGGTCCATTGGAACAAGGAAAAGGGCTCTAGACCAGACTGGAACAGCAGTAAAAGCATTTGAGCGTCAATGAGGGTCTATTAAGAGGTTCTGGAGATCAGTAGCAATTATGCCTTTAATGAGTTGCTGTGATAGGAGAACTGAGGACATTCAGCAAACTGTACAATACTCTTCCCTACCAAAATCTGCAAAAGTCTCTTGACTTCCTGACTTCTCTAAATGCTGTTTTTGGTAGCCTAGAGCCCTTTCTTTTGACCGCCTGGCGATATAGGGAACAGACAACTTATTGGTGTTTAAAGACTAGGCTCTGAAACCCCCAGTGAAGGAAATATTAAATGCAAGAATGCAGGCTTCCCATCTGTGCTATGTGAAATGAAGAAGGGGCCAAAGGAGGAGACATCTCTGCTTGCTAGAATACCCTAGTCTCCCTTTGCTTTCCTTGGAGAGAAGAGACCTCAAAGTATGTAAGCTTCCTCTTGCTTACTGTGCTCAAGCCCTCACTTTCTCCACGCTGGATTCAGTCTTGCCAGTTCCTTTACAGTACTGTGCGTTATGTATTTGGATCCAGTTTTTCCTTTCTAAAAATATTTAACACCTGGCAACACAGAATTCACTGTACCTCCCGTCGTCCAGCTGGAGAGCTCTCAGTCCTGCCAAGCAGGCTTCTTTATTTACTCGGCTCAAGTCATCGCCAAGAATAACTAAGCAGGAAAGGCCAGTGTAAGTCATTGCTATGTGCCCGCTATCATAGGGATGAGCAATACCGGGACCCTGAAACACAAGAAAATGCAACTATAATTATTATTACAGTTTACATTTATCAACGGATAACAAAATAAGCATTTGCTTTAGCAGAAAACAGAGATCGTTTTCCTGAAGTGTCTTTGGGCAGGAGAAGTGTTCGAAACTCCCACTGCTCTAGGCGCATTTTGTGACAGAATTTCATTAGCACAGTTTCTGAGCTCTGGGCACAGTACTGAGCCTAAAATTTCAGATTTAAACTGCAGAGTGGAAGGAAAGGAGGACCTTTTTCTGCCTCCCCACTTCTAGCTACTCTCTGAAGACCGGAAAAGAGACCCTCTTAAGAATATTAGAGGGGAGGGCAGGGGAAAGACTAGACCATGTGAAAAATGAACGTAATATTTTAGCTGCAGTTCATTCCTTTTCAGCTTTGTATTCCTGTTATTTAAAAAAGCGCACCTGGACATTCTGTTGTTGCGCCCATAACCTAGGTTTAAGATGCCATTTAATTCTTCGCTTTCATATCTCAGTTTCTAACACTGGGCAGGAGAAACATGCAAGAGAACTGCCTGAATGGCTATATATAAATGCCCACCTCTGCATGACCCACACATAGCAGCAGCTATGCAAATAGCAGGAAGTGTGACAGTTATTTTAAGACCAGGGTACATTTCCAACACCCGAAGAATTTTGCATAGATTTCTACGAACTGATGGCTGCTTCCAGTGTGCCAGTTTAGTCCTTTATGGCAGATCTCAACTACTGTACTAGGATAGATAACCAAACTAGACTTTTCTTTGCAAATATTCATGAAACGTTGAGTCTAGAAAGACAAACAGCTTGAGAAATAAAATATTTTAACGAGCTGGTCCCGCAGAAAGGCAGCACTTCACAATACCTTTCAGTATTTTCTGGGATTTACATTAGAGATCCCAGGTTACAAAATTCTGGCACCATGTAAAAGGATACAATGAGTTATCACCACGTATCTAATATCACTTTCAATAAATTTAGAAATATGATCACACCACATAAATAGTGAAAACCTAAAAAGTAATCACACTGTTTATAAGAATTTCAGGGTTACCATGTGTCCTCTTTTTCCAGGACGTGTCCTCTTTTTCAGGAGGTAAATTTTGAGACAAATTGCATTTATTTGCTTTGAATGGCCACCATAGAATCCTCCTTTTTGCTCTTCTAAATACGGCAACCCTATTTTTAAAGGAGGCCACTCAAGCCCAGAGGGCTTACATTCTAGGGATGTGCATTCTCTCTCACTTCCATGAGTTGATAATGGGTTCTATCCAACTAAGCCATACTAAGAGTAGATTTTGATTTACAGTAGTACCTCGACCAACGAATAACTCGCTGAACGTCTTTTTCACCTAACGAAGGACTTCCGGCAAAAAAAAATGGCCGCCGCAAACGAATTTCTTCGCCTAAAGAACAGACGTCGCGGCCGCTTTGAATAGGATTTTTTCGACCAACGAATTTTTAAATAGGATTTCTTCGCCTAACGAATTTCCCCCCAATGCAGTCCTATGGGGATTCGCCGAATGACGTTTTTCGACTAACGGAGATCGCATCAGGACGCATTATCTTCGTTAGTCGAGGTACCACTGTATTTCAGTGAGTCTATGGAATATCTTTAGGCTGGATACAAACTTATGGAAAGATGGATATGATGTAAGTCTGATGTGTTATGCAGCATTTAGAAAGTCTAGTCTTTTTTAAAGAAGGATTTCATACCTCTCACAACTGTAAAGAAAAACCCACACGTGTTGGTTTGCCTGCCCATCACGCTAGTCTATCTTAAGGGCATCTATTTTTGTGCCTTCCTCACAAGAACCACACTGATGCTGTCCTGATAACAGCAAGACAGAAATGTAAGGAATGGAATTTCTGTCCATGCAGCCAGCCTGCCAGCACACTGACACTGCAGACTTATTTGACTCCTCTGAACTTGCATTCCATGTATTTGATTTGTGTTCCCTTTCTAACCCACTTTCAATCCTATAGGCTATTCATACTTCAAGAACCCCACTGCCTGCCACAAACTACATGAGACAACCACGTTATAAAAGGGAAGGTTTCCTATGAAGAATATCCTCATTTAGAATACCCTGTTTCCCCATTTTTAATACGTAGTCATAAAGTAAGCCATGGCAGGGTTTTTGTACCTTTGTGAGAAGTAAGACGTACCCCAAAAGTAAGCCATGGTGCCGCCATTGTTCCCATCGCCTTCTCAGCCCCTCCTGCATGCGCAGGGAGCCAGCGAACCAGTGAGAGCCACCGGGGGGGGAGAACATGCCTCTTGCGGAGTTCTGCCCTGCCTGCTTAGCGCGCAGGGAGAGGCGCGGAGGGGGAGACGCCTCTTCCTGCCCCGCCTGTTCCCCGTGCGCAGGGAGCCAGCGAAACAGTGAGAGGCGCGGGGGGGGGGACACGCCTCTTGCGGAGTTCTGCCCCGCCTGCTCAGCGCGCAGGGGGAGGCTGTACCGTATCATACTGACGTAATAAAAATAAGACGTCCCCCGAAAATAAGCCACCCTGTGTTTTTTTGAGGAAAAAAAATATATAAGACGGTGTCTTTAAAAGGGGGAAAGACGGTACAACATTCAAATGTGTGTTCAGGCAATGCTGCAGTAATCTGAGGATTTGCCGCATTTCCCCGTATATAACATGCCCCCATGTATAAGACGCCCCCTCTTTTTTAGGACTCAAAATTGAGAAAATGGGGGGAGATTGCCCACAGTTATTGAGCTTTTGGGGGGTTGCACAGTCTGGGGTGTTTTGTTTTGTTTTTGCCAAAAATCACTCACCCACAACAGCCAACCACCCGCACATCGACAAAGCCACCAATCGTCTCCACACTTGCCAAAAGCAAGCACCAAAACAGCCAATAGCCAGCGGACCCACCAATCACCCGCAAAAACGGCACTGACAATCTCCTGCTCGCGACAGACACCAATTGCCCATCCCACCTCTCCAATATCCATGTATAAGACACCCCCCCAATTTTTAGCAACAATTTTAAATAAAATAACCTCGTCTTATACACAGAAAACTATGGTAAGTCAAAACACCTTTTGTCTGTACATGTCCAGGTATGGAAAGACGGAAAGAGAGTGAGCAGGATTCGCATCTGATAAAGACCTGAAGGAGTTGCAAATGGCCATGATTTGTGCGAAGTTAAAAGCAAGATAAACTTGAATAAAATCAGAACTACTTTTAAAATCACTGATTTTTACTACTTTTAAAATCACTGATTTTTACGTGTTCTTGAAAGATCTGTGGTTCCAAAATAAAGAACTGAACCAAACACATACTCCAGCAAGCACTGCTGCTGAGCAGATGCAGTTTAACAGAGCTCAAGTAGGATATGAGCAGAGGTTGCACAGCTTCACTGCTTAGTCGATTCTGTGAAAAGTGAACAGAGTACCCTATGTTCACATCAACTTGCAATTCTTGCGTCACAAGGGTTCACAGAACAACAAAAGCATTACATTATCAAGTCGCAGGCTTCCACACATCCTACCTGCCCACATACATTCAATGTAGTTACTTTAGTACCGGTAACTTACGGTGCAATCCTAACTTCACTTATCTGGGAGCAAGCCTCATTCAATTCAATGTGACTTGCTTCTGAGTAGACAATTTCCCAATTTCTATTCTTATTGGTTTTAAAAGCATAAAGCACATTAAAAAGCTGCGCATCCATTTCTAGCTTTCATTAAAATATGGCTTCAATAATAAGAGAACTGTTCTGCCTCACAGAAATGTTTTCAATTTACGGGTAGAATTTACAACAATAGAGTGCTATTTTTACTTTAAAAAATGCTCACCTCAGAGCCTTATTTCATGATCATGTAAATATTTGTTAAAAGGCTGCAAAGGAAAGCACTGTTACTGTTTTCTTCATGTAGTATTCACTAACCTTGGACGGATTGAATGGCATTCCCAGATATGAAGAACCACGGAATCCACAGCGATGCATGTTTGATCCTTTGTAGGAAACAAAACAAGCCTAGTTTAACTTTGTGCATTCATTTTCAAATTACTTGCTATTCGTTTTAAACAATTCTACTGAAATTTAAAGTCTTTCTCTGGTTCATGATTAATGCCAAATCATATTCCCTAGCTCAGACTGCTATCCTACAAACTTAACTTGGAGTATTGAACTCTGTGAACCCACTTACTTTTGAGTAAAGGGGCTGGCAACTGTTCTGTCCTCAAGGGCCACATGCAGCTCTGCATTTACAACTATTTTTCACAGAAGGCCAATAGGAGTGGTTAGTTTTTTCACCCTGCTACATACTCATCATTTTCTGAGTTCTACAAACACTCCATCCTATGTATAGGTAGTTGATGTAGAAATGGTCAGCCAGCCATTTTCAGTCTATCCCCTCCTCAGACTGACCTTCCAGGAAAATATAGCTGCTGTTCTGGGATCTAGCCTAACACACTTGCAGAGATAAAGAGCTGTAATAAGCAACAGCTACCGGTAAATAAAAACAAGCTGTGTTTTACAAATGTCATACAACTGAATATAAACTTTAAGCCAAAGTAAGGCATATAGAACCATACAAAAACAAATTTATTACAGCAATTATATTAAAGAGTTCATGTACCAATTGTTTGTCTTTGGTATATTCTGTATAAAAACTGAAAGAAAATCTCTATTATTCATGCAACAGTACCAGTCAGATCCTCACAAGAGGGGTCTCCAAGGAACACATGCATACAAAGCATTCATCCTGCACAAATAAGTCTTGTTTAAAAGAGGGGTTTTTTTTCCCCATCTGAGATATACTAAATAATGAAGGTCCTCCTACATATTATTAATTTTTAATGTCACTCCAGTATTTATGGTGGGTTATCCAATGCATCCTTCCATTCATGGAAGACTCTTTGATTTAGTGGAGGCTAACAAAAGTGGGAAGGAGGCAAAGCAGTGCCTGCAGTGCCTGTAGACAGTCAGGTTGTGTATCCATAGCCGTGACCAGAGGAGGAATGAGCTCTGGGAGGAGCACAGACAGAAGAAAACACCATGGTGCATTTGCAGCAGCACAACTGGATGCCTTCATCTGCCCCAACTGCAACAAAACATCTCTCTCCCATATTGGCCCCAAAGCCACAGCAAATGTATAATGACATAAGTTAAACCTATGAAATGTTCTCCACAAAGGCAAATATTTATAGAGAATTTACAGGTGGTTTTTTCTTCTTTTTAACCTGACATACCAAAATGCCATGAAATACAGTGGGCTGTGACATTTCCCAGCAAAGCTAAACCTATATATGAAAAGAATGCAGCTGTGAATTGATCACCTGGGGCTGTAAGTGACTCAATTTTATTTTGAGTACACCTACTGAAATTAATGGGCTCAACTTAAGTCATTACAGTGGATCTCCTCTGAGTAAAACTTGGTCAATTGCCACCCTTGGTTTTGCTCTTGTACAGTATTTCAATTCAGAAAAAAACACTAAATTAGTGTACAGAAGAAGCTTCAAAACATGGTTCTAGCTATTAACTGGCAGGTTAACATTTCAGTGCCTGTCTTCATTGTGTTTTGCAGAAAGCTGCTGTGAAAGAAGAGCCAAATCTATTTTCAGCTCAAAGAGCTTTTCTTGACTTTTCACTAACATCTCATTACACATCCCAAGAGAATACTGATCATAGTCAAGAGTTTGTTTTGGTTTTTTAAATACCTTCATTAGCTTTGTTACTTTTAAGTTTCCTTTTGCAAGATGACCTTAAAGGTCCCATAAGCCTTCAATTCACTCCAGAAATTAACAACCATGGAGAACGCCACACAGAATTGGAGATTAACAGACAAACCATGATCACTATTCATTGAGTAGGAGTTAAATCCAACAGTTTCAAAACAACAAGAGCAGCTGTTCTGAATCAATTATTATAGATGAGGTCTTATGTTAATTAGTCAGGAAGACTGTCTAAGGCGAATATTGAAGCTCCAAAATTTAAAAACAGGTTTTGGGAGATGTTAAGAAAGTAAGAAGTATTTTAGCTTCAGTAGAGGTGTTTCATGTGAGTGCGTATCTATTAATATGTCAATACTGTACTACTGATATGTGCCACATAAAATCACACCTTTGAAAATCATGTCACTGAATTTTAAAGTATGGGGAAGGACAGTTTCATAACCATTTAATATTTTTAATCAGCTACAGTTAAAAATTAAATGTTAAGAGAAGTCAGAGGCATCACAACTGGCTGTACTTTACTTAAAAGGGTAAAGGGACTCCTGACCATTAGGTCCAGTCGCGGACAACTCTGGGGTTGCGGCGCTCATCTCGCTTTACTGACTGAGGGAGCCAGCGTACATCTTCCGGGTCATGTGGCCAGCATGACTAAGCCGCTTCTGGCGAACCAGAGCAGCGCATGGAAACGCCGTTTACCTTCCCGCCAGAGCAGTACCTATTTATCTACTTGCACTTTGATGTGCTTTCGAACTGCTAGGTTGGCAGGAGCAGGGACCAAGCAATGGGAGCTCATCCTGTCGCGGGGAGTCAAACCACCGACCTTCTGATCAGCAAGCCCTAGGCTCTGTGGTTTAACCCACAGCGCCACCCGTGTCCCAACACTCCTTTACTTACTATGGCAAAAAATCAAACAAGCTGTTGTCAGCAAGTAAGAGTCTCTTGCAGCATCTTAAAGTCTATGAAATCTATTAGAGTATAAACTTATGGTGTAATAAATTTGATCGTCTTAAAGGTGTTGCAAAACTTTAACAGTAGCTGCCCCTTGTTTGTTTGTTTTTACTGCAACAGACTAGCACAGCTACCTCTCTGGAAGTTGTCACAGGAAGGATTTAGTACTGTACTTCAATTATGGAATGGCACCATCTAGTGGTTGTTCTGCATATAAATGGTACCGGTACTACTACTGAAAACAATTGAAGCTTTAACAACAACAAAAAAGATGTAACACACTCCAATGAGTTATACTAATCATTACTCTAAGGAAACAAAACCGGAGCCTTTTGGCACCTTAAAAAGAAAAAAATATGTTTGTTAAGCTGTTGCAAGCCTCATTTTTGTGCGTGCTATTAACAGACTAGCACAATCGCTCTGGAATTATTCTAAGGACAGCTGAAATCAGGGGTAATGACTTATTTTGTAGAGAATATATCCCCACCACCACCACACAACTAACAAACATGTACCTGTATGCAGTAAGTTCAAAAACAAAACAAGATTATCATGGACCTTATAACTCTAAGCTTTTGTGGTATAATACTGCTCCATTTGTAATACGTGTCAATATTTATCCCATTTTAGCCATAAATCTGATTGGACTTAGTGTACATGACAATTCACAAAGCACTATGGTGAAACTGCCAATAATCTGAAGAGAGCTTGTATGAAACCCCTACTCTAGCTCCACTGAAGTGTTATTTTCTGATTTCGTAAAAAAAACCTAAACAAAACATCTTTTTAGACTTGCTTTTTTCAGTATTGTCTCATAAAAAGTACAATTACAAAGAAGTCAGAATAATATCAAAACTAATTTGAAACACTTGTGGAACAGTCTTCTCCCACCACTCTCTCCAAAACCCAAGTCACAGCATCAAATGAAAGCAGTACAAGACTTTTAAATATTTCACTTGGCTTAAGAACGTCAAGAGCAGCATTCCTGGATCAGACCAAAGACCCATTCAGTCCAACATTCTGTTCCCACAGTGGCCAAGCAGATGCCTATGGGAAACCCGCAAGCAGGACAAGAGCATAATAGCCTTCTCCAACTTGTGATCCCCAGAAATTTGCATTCAGAGATATGCTGAAAATAGTAAACTGCCATCATGATTAGTAACTAGATAGCCTTATTTTGCATGTGTTTGGCTTTTGGTGATCAGAGATAGAGTGGCATAAGGATCCTGATTTTATATGTATATTTCTTTTTTAAATGTTTCTAATATCTTACCACTCACCAGCAGCCTTAGTGATTTCAAGATGTGGAACTAAGGAGGAAGGGGTATATACTACCAGTACTGCTCTCTTTTTCAGAAAGCCTGCCTCCTAGATGGAGCAGAGAACATAAGAGTACAAAGACCACTGACTTCCAACAAGTAGGACAACACTACATTATTGACATCTGACTCAGTTCTATCAATTAGCTGGAGTTTCCCTGTTATTCTTCCAGTGTTCTCTTATAGTAGTGGTGGGTTTGGCTTAACATTCATTAATTTAATAATAGTTCTGGCAAGTTATATTAGTTACATATTTCTTATACAGCTAAGCTAATAAGTCTTACAAGGAAATTCAGTACAATTAAGAAGGAACAAAGCCATTGACCCCTCTAAGCACATTTAAGCAGCTTTATAAAAAACTATTATGAACATGTTTTGTCATGATTAGACAAAATACCTTCTGAACGTTTCTAATTTAACAGTATATTAAGAATTTCAGCATATCCTTCTAGAACCCATCAAAGCAACATTTTTTTAAAAAAAGCAGAGGGCCCCCTACTTGAAAGCTTAACCTACTTTGCTTAATAAACTGCATCTATAACTCACTATAGCTCTTTGACAGGCTTCACTGCACAGTTCTGTGACCTGGCTAAGAGCATCTACATTTTAGTACTGCTAAGCACTTTCAATTGTTACAAGTAAGATGGTCACTGCTCAGCATCTCTCTGAACAAGGGTTTGCTCGCTATTATCAAAAGCTAAAAGCAGCACAAATGAGTATAATGAAATGTCAATAAGAGAAAAGCTAAAAACTCACTCACTGTCTTCTGTGGGAAGGACCTGCAGGGAATAAATCCATTCTATTATATCCTCTTTGTTCACCACATCTAAGGAATCCAACATATCCAGACCAGAGAGTGCAAAAAAAGCAATTGTCAACCTGCGGAAGGAAGAAAAGCAGGATATTACTACCCGCCATCGATATCAAATGGTTTGTAAGCATGAGAAGTCGTACTTCTAAGCCACAAAGAAGTACCTGTGTTATGTGTCAGCTCCAGCATGAGCTGAAAACAGACGTGAGTGCTGCAACCTGACAATATGCTGTAGGGAGCTGGCTTACATGTAACTCTGCAGGCAGAAAGCCATGCTGCTGTCAAGCTTCACTAACCAGCTCCACCTGGAGTGAAGGAGTGAAAAACCGATACCAACAAGTCTCTCCGACTGATGAAGCAGACCACACATAAATATAGAATAACAACATGTTCAAGAAGCTGTAAAATGACTGGCTCATTAGCATCCAAATCAGGAAAGAGAAATGTCTTCAGCACCAAGAGCCATGGAAGAAAAATGCAATCTGACAGGTAACAAACACAAATCTTACACATTTTGGTGCAAGAAATTACGCAGATAAAAAGGTGATGCAGGTGTCCCTACAATGTGGCTCCACACAGTTGCGTGTGAACAATGCAAACCATATAGACTATCTTAACTGTGAGTCCTGCAAGACCTGCATTGCATAGCTGTCAACCTTTCCCTTTTCTTGCGAGGAATCCTATTCGGAATAAGGGAATTTCCCTTTAAAAAAGGGAAAAGTTGACAGCTATGCTGCATTGCTGGCCTATTCCCACCTGGGCTGGGACGGTAATGCAATGACTGATTCCAGCTACAAAAACTGTTACTATTGAAAGTGATGAAGACCATCTTGTTTTGAGTCCAGAAAAACATGATGATCATGACGCCTAGAAACTATCAGGATGTAGAGCTGTTTAAGGACTTGGGTTGGGATGAAGATTTAATTTTGGAGCCCTGTTATTATTGTTGTTACTAGGATAATATTTTTGCATTTTATTGTTAGACCTTATTCTGAATCATAAGGAAACTGATTTTGTTGCATACAATCAACTTGCAACTTGAATGATCACAGCTTTATGTTTGGCTGGCCAACTGCAATTGCACAAATTAAACATATACAAAGAAAAACTCATAAATAACCGAGAAAACAACTAGGTTTCAACCTTGCACTAGAACAAGAGAAAAGTTGGTGCTTGATGCACCTCCAAAAGGAGGACATTCCATAATTGACTTTATCTTTAATTCTCAAATGTCTTTTCTTTTATTAGTATACCTGTCTGACACAGTTCCACATAAACTACTTGAAAAGTATATTTATCTTTCAAAATTGCTGCCCAAAACATAATTCTGTCAGATTTTTGCCAAGTAAGCCAAAATTAAATCTAATAAAACACCCAGGAGGTTCACCTAGTCATTTCCTAGTACAACCAGCAGTAGACAGTGTGGATGGGTCTGCATTGCCAATCTGTCTTCCCAACACTGTGCATAGCAGTGAAGGGGAAGGGGAAGTTGGGAAGAGAAGGGAAGGGGAAGGAGAAGGAGAAAGGCAGTGGGAGCTTGGCACATGTGCAGCAGCTGAGCCAATGTGATGCTCCCACCCCTGCACAGCATGCTGTGTCCAATGTGTGGTGTTGGAAAAGCAATGCAGCTTCACCCGCACCACCTGCTACTGAGTTTGACAATACCCCTACAGAGGCGTTGCAGTACATCAGAGCTTTCCAAAATGTGTGTTGCAACACATCCACAAATGCTCCCTGTGCTCCTCTCAGGGCTGAAAAGGGGATAGTTCAACCAAGTAAAGGTTTGCTAATACAACTGAATTACAGTGGTACACCGGGTTACAGACGCTTCAGGTTACAGACACTTCAGGTTACAGACTCGGCTAACCCAGAAATAGTACCTCGGGTTACGAACTTTGCTTCAGGATGAGAACAGAAATCGCATGCCGGCGGCGCAGCAGCAGTGGGAAGCCCCATTAGCTAAAGTGGTACCTCAGGTTAAGAACAGTTTCAGGTTAAGAACAGACCTCCAGAACGAATTAAGTTCTTAACCCGAGGTACCACTGTACTGTGTCGCGAAATAATGCCTGTCTAAAAAGTGTCACCAACATGAAAAGTTTGGAAAGCTCTGCAGTACACTCTTGGATTCACGTGACATCAGTTTTCTCTACAAACAGAGATGTCATCTAATTACATTTTGGTGGGATATAATTGTTAACAAACACAGACCAGTAGCAATTCAAGTTATTAATGATTTAGTCAGACAAGAGTCATTATAATTAAGCATAATGTACACTTTGCTTTGCAGTCTTAGTTACAATGCTTTTATTCACCTCTATCTGGGTTCTGCAATGTAATGAACAACCTCCAGGTCTGCTACACCCATTGTTACTTGTAACCTGTTTTGCTTTTCACAGATCACAGACTACTAACTAATCACACTGCTTGCAGAATTATTCAGAGCCATGGTATATAATTAAGTGCACACAGATTACCTGCATAGCTATTAGAACAGGTTCTTTAATAGTACACTGGAGAACATATTCAAGGAAAAAATAATGCTGCCCTGAGGAGAATTCTCCTAAATCCTAAATTCTCCTAAATGGTAGAAAAGCTGCAACATAGAAAGTAAACATTTTTTCTCCTTGCTCTTTCATAGTATAGTCGTACCTCAGAATTTGAACAGAATCCATTCCAGAAGTCTGTTCGACTTCAAAATGTTCAGGAACCAAGGCGTGGCTCCTGAAGTCAACTGGAAACCACGCTGGACATTCAGGTTCCAAAGAACATTCGCAAACTGGAATAATCACTTCCGGGTTTGCAACATCCAAGGTACAACTGTATCGTTTACAAAAAGATTAAGTGAGGGGTCTCTTTCTCATTAGCTAACTAAACAAATTCCTCCTGTTAGAAAATAATTTCTCCTTAAGTACCGGTAATTGATTTCTTTCAAACTGACCAGTAGGGGGGAAATGAACTATTCCCAAAATGGTGATTGCATTCTTAAAGAGAAATCAGGTTTCAAACTGAATTTGCTTCTTGCTGACCAAATTCAATGTGCTCTTTTTTCCTAAGGGGTTTTATTTCTCCTCCAACTCTTTGAGCTTTTTCATACATCTTAAAGATGTCTTTAACATTCAAGTTCTAAACTCTTACCCAGCAAACTACCCAACTGGAGATTTCTACAGATTGCAGAACAGAATAACCACACATAAAATATTCTTCTAAATAAATTTTAAAATATTTTTCTCACAACAGTTCTTGACACTTCTAGAAATTTTTCTAGCAGATTGTTTCCGCTCCTTCCAAATTTCCAGACCCTCATGTTCCAAAAGCAATTATGAAGCTGTTTCCAATCCTATGGATGTTTAAAGGTACCCCTGACCATTAGGTCTAGTCGTGTCCAACTCTGGGGTTGTGGCGCTCATCTCGCTTTATTGGCTGAGAGCCGGCGTACAGTTTCCAGGCCATGTGGCCAGCATGACAAAGCCGCTTCTGGCGAACCGGAGCAGCGCACGGAAACACCGTTTACCTTCCCGCCAGAGCGGTTCCTATTTATCTACTTGCACTTTGACGTGCTTTCGAACTACTAGGTGGGCAGGAGCTGGGACCGAGCAACGGGAGCTCACCCTGTCGCAGGGATTCAAACCACCGACCTTCTGATCAGCAAGCCCTAGGCTCTGTGGTTTAACCCACAGCGCCACCTGGGTCCCTGTTATGGATGTTTACTCGGAATCAAATATCACTGCTTTCAATAGGGCTTGATCCAAAGTGTGCATAAGACTAAACTTATATAAGTTCAACAATCTTACAATAGGATAATTGCCTTTCTACTGTATTTAAATAGGGTTGGGAGGTTTTTTTTGTTTCTAACACTTCAAAAACACTGTCCCAAGGTGACTGAGTTTCTTAGATATAAACATGATGTTAAATATTCAGCATATAATCTAAGTCACATTCTGAGGGTACAGGGAATGGGGCTGTAGTGTGCAGTATCTGTAGGCCCTGTTGCAATTTATAGGGCTGCCTAACTGATTTCTTTACCAAAGCAACACTTAAGGTAGGGCATAAAGTAAAAATCTAGTTGGTCAACGTTGCCGTAAGAAAATGAGTTGAGTTCAAGAGAATAACTGAAAAAACCAACCATTGGTCTTATTTTAAAACAACCAAGGAAAGTAGCAAAAATGCTCTTTTTACTTGACGTAACCTTATTGGTGAATAGATTCTGGTAGGTAGCTGTGTTGGTCTGACGCAGTCGAAATACATTAAAAAATTGTCCAGTAGCACGTTAGAGACCAACTAAGTTTGTTCTGCGTATAAGCTTTCGTGTGCATACACACTTCTTTACTATCTGAAGAAGTCTGCATGCACATGAAAGCTTATACCCAGAACAAACTTAGTTGGTCTCTAATGTGCTACTGGACAATTTTTTTACTTGTTGGTGAAGTAGGAGTAGTTGTAGCTGCCAGGATCACCTCCCGCACCAACTAGACCACTGGTTCCCAAAGTGTGGGGAACAGGAGACTATCAGACTTTTAAAAGCTTGATTGAGTTGAACTGGATTGAGTTCATCAGTTTTGTTCAGTTAAAACTATTTAGCTTAATTTGATTTTGAATAATTGTTACTGTTTTGAATTTTACTGGGGTATTACTTTCCTTAGTAGGTTGTGCAAACCACCATTCTGAATAAAGCTTTTTATACAGTAGGGGGTACTGGGGAACCAAGTTTATGGAACCAAGAGGGCAATGGCCAAAAAAAGTTTGGAAACAACTGAACTAAACTTGTGTCAGGAAGCGGTAATAGAGAAGATAGAAGAGGAAGAAACTGAAAAGATCCTGGTGAAGCCAATAAAGTAAAATATTTGCATTCGTGCTGTACGAAAATAACCGGGCATTTCTCTTTCCATAAAGGAGGTGTTGCTTCCAAATGAGACAAAGGCTTTGAAGGAGCGCTCAACTTGTATTCCAAAACAAGCTCAACTTGTATTCCAAAACAAGTTGAGCTGCGATAATCATCTTAGCTGGCATATCGGGGAACAAGTTTCTCCTTTTCACATTCTTTCTGTACCTCCTTCCTGTTTATGTTCATCTTACAAGAAAGCAGAACAGAAACAGACCTCACCATTTCATGTTCAGCCAAGGCTTTATGTGACAGTTTTCAGCCGCTAGGTTTGTTGTTGTTTAGTCGTTTAGTCATGTCCGACTCTTCGTGACCCCATGGACCAGAGCACGCCAGGCACTCCTGTCTTCCACTGCCTCCCGCAGTTTGGTCAGACTCATGTTGGTAGCTTCGAGAACACTGTCCAACCATCTTGTCCTCTGTCGTCCCCTTCTCCTTGTGCCCTCCATCTTTCCCAACATCAGGGTATTTTTCAGGGAGTCTTCTCTTCTCATGAGGTGGCCAAAGTATTGGAGCCTCAGCTTCAGGATCTGTCCTTCCAGTGAGCACTCAGGGCTGATTTCCTTAAGAATTGATAGGTTTGATCTTCTTGCAGTCCATGGGACTCTCAAGAGCCTCCACCAGCACCATAATTCAAAAGCATCAATTCTTTGGTGATCAGTCTTCTTTATAGTCCAGGTCTCACTTCCGTACATTACTACTGGGAAAACCATAGCTTTAACTATACAGACCTTTGTCAGCAAGGTGATGTCTCTGGTTTTTAAGATGCTATCTAGGTTTGTCATTGCTTTCCTCCCAAGAAGCAGGTGTCTTTTAATTTCGTGACTGCTGTCACCATCTACAGTGATCATGGAACCCAAGAAACTAAAATCTCTCACTACCTCCATTTCTTCCCCTTCTATTTGCCAGGAGGTGATGGGACCAGTGGCCATGATCTTAGTTTTTTTGATGTTGAGCTTCAGACCATATTTTGCGCTCTCCTCTTTCACCCTCATTAAAGGGTTCTTTATTTCCTCCTCACTTTCTCCCATCAAGGTTGTATCATCAGCATATCTGAGGTTGTTGATATTTCTTCTGGCAATCTTAATTCCGGCTTGGGATTCATCCAATCCAGCCTTTCGCATGATGAATTCTACATATAAGTTAAATAAGCAGGGAGACAATATACAGCCTTGTCATAATCCTTTCCCAATTTTGAACCAATCAGTTACTCCATATCCAGTTCTAACTGTAGCTTCTTGTCCCACATAGAGATTTCTCAGGAGACAGATGAGGTGATCAGGCTCTCCCATTTCTTTAAGAACTTGCCATAGTTTGCTGTGGTCGACGTAGTCAAAAGATTTTGCATAGTCAATGAAGCAGAAGTAGATTTTTTTCTGGAACTCTCTAGCTTTCTGCATAATCCAGCGTATGTTTGCAATTTGGTCTCTGGTTCCTCTGCCCCTTCAAAATCCAGCTTGCACTTCTGGGAGTTCTTGGTCCACATATTGCTTAAGCCTGCCTTGTAGAATTTTAAGCATAGCCTTGCTAGTGTGCGAAATGTGTGCAATTGTGCGGTAGTTGGAGCATTCTTTGGCACTGCCCTTCTTTGGGATTGGGATGTAGACTGATCTTTAGTGGTGATGAATTTAGTGGACTTTTAAGAGAAAGGACACAGCGTTTCTCACCTCTTCACCGGCGCTCTTGTCTGAAAAGCTAGGGTAGAGTCAGTTTATATTTTTATGCTCTGAACCACCCTGAGATATTTGGATGAAGGGCGGTATACAAAATGAATGAATGAATGCATACATACATAACAAACTCTACCTTTTACCAATTGGGTTGAAGCTTCACATGAGCAAGAGTACCCAAAGAGCATACACAGAGTTCCCCTCAGTTCTGAACTAATACCACAACCAACATGGATTTGGGGAGGGGGGTCGAGAGTTGGACGGGGGTAGGAAAGCAGAGAATCAGATTTCGAAATTAAACCTTGGGCAAGTCCAGAGGTCCGGGGGCTGCTACCACCATTGCTCTCCCTGACACTGTGGGGAAAACCTCTGAGGGCTATTCTACCCCCCCCCCACGCGAGAATGAACGTGTGGAAGAGACCCGCAACGGGATGCCCAGGCGCCGTAGGCAGGCGCTTGTCCTCCTTCCACCCCGGGAGGGCTACCTGCTGGTCTCCAGGGATGAATAGCGCTCGGGCAGGATCTGCAGGCAGCGCTGGAAGAACCGCACGTGCCGCTCCTTCAGGAAATCCAGCCGCTCGCCGTCCCCGAAGCCCCCGTCCTCCTCCGGCGCCGCCATGTTGGCCAACCGCTCCCTAACCCCGCGCGCGCGCAGCGTCGGTCCCGCGGGTCACGTGGTGCGGCCGAGGCGCTGCGCTAATTGGGGAAGGCGGAAGCAGCTCCGGAGGGAGGAGGGAGGGCGAGCGCGTCCCGTGTGCGGCTAAAGGGGCGGGGCCAGCCGGCATGGGCGCCAATCAGAGGCGACTTCAGAAAACTTCCCGTCGTTTAAATAGGAAGCGCGCCGTCGATGGGTTTGTTTGGGAGCTTTGACGTGAGCATTTACACGTTTTCTTGTAGGCGCTTGAGAGTTACTAGTCTTCCAAAATAATTGCAGTAAACGCCTTTGAAAAAGAAGAAAATGTTCGTGCTGGAGTGGTAAAAAGAAAAGCAACCCTTAGCTGCATACAGAGCTGCTCCACACAATGGCAACAGCTGTAATGCCATGCTTTTTAATAATCATTTTATTCCATCGCTGCAGTGAAAATCATGACTGGAACCCCACATCCAGATTAGCTTTCTAAGCAGAAATGATCTTCTTTGAAGGATTCCCTCAAACTTTTTTTTTTTAATCCAACTGCAAGATTTACTGCACAATGTGAGGGTGTCCACGGCTAAAAAGACTGCCAAGTAGTCACAACAGCAGCATTTTACTCTTTACAAACTTAGTTGGTCTCTAAGGTGCTACTGGAAGGAATTTCTTTATTTTACTCTTTGTAAGTCACTGAGAAAGGCAGTCCTTACCGTCAGGCTTGCAATATAACAAGACCATACAAAAGGAAAGTGGATGTGGGAGAAGGAAACAAGCAAGCCCAGTTTCGACTTCTTAGTTCCAAGTTGTTTTAATAACCATCTTAAATGGGAAAGTACTGAAAGGAGGCACCAAACGTTTCTGGTATCTCACCTGTCTCAGTTCGCCTGCTGTCCCCATGTCTTTAAATAGGGCTATGAGAGCAGTTAGAGCAGGTTTTAGGAAGGAAATGTTGAAAGGGAACCTGAGTTCAGAAGAGTTAGAGGCAGGACTGCAGGCTTTCCCAGTCACCAGGTTGGTAGATAACAAGAACGTTGTTCACCACCAATGGGCACCATTGTCCTATCAGATTTTGAGGGAAGTTAGGAAAAGCATTGTGGAAACGGGCTTAAAATCTACGTTTACACAAGGACTTCTTGAGAGCCTAAGCACGTCTCATAACCTCATACCGCAGGATTGGAAGGATCTTTTTAGGATGCTTCTTTCCCCTGCGCAGTATGTTATTTGGGACGCAGAATTTAAAAGAGAGGCGATTCAGGAAGGGAATGCTTCTGGAGGAGCTTACATTCCAGATCAGCTGTACGGGGCTGGACAATTCTCCACCGTGCTACAGCAGACTGGAGGAATTCCGGAAGTCGCATATCCGGTAATCTCATGGTGTGCGCTCCGAAGCCTTAAAAGAGTCCCAGCTTCAGGCAAGTCAGTAAAGTCATTTTCCTAAATCAATCAGGGTGCCTCAGAATCCTATCAGGATTTTGTAGACAGGTTGCAGGAGGCAATTTCATGCCAGGTCGATAATGTGGGGCGAGGAACCAAGATGGCGCTGAGGTAGGATGTGCTTAACGACGCTCTCCGATCCTCTTTTAATTTTTCCTTTTAATCTTTTAAAATTTTATCTTAACTGACCTTATTGAGGATAACTCTTCCGACTGGAAAGGATTTTAAAGACTTTGAAGCATTTTGAAGCACTTTATAATTGCTGCCTGCTGCCCTCCCTCTGAGAGTTTGGCTTTGCTCCATCAGCGGGGCGAATAAACTGGAGACATAATTTTTGCTTGCAGCTGATGAGGAAGGAAGTTGTCATTTTAACAAATTCTTGAGGAGACCAGCAAATTGAACTGCACCCCCCCCCCTTGAGGCTGATTAGGCCTTGCTTAATTAATATTGTGAAACTGCTTGAACCAACTGGAGACGGCATTTTTACTTTGTAGCTGAAGAGGAAGGACATTATTTATTGTTCTCCCCTGGCAGAAACGCCAAGATTCAAAAGCAGAGAATCTGAAAATAGAGTAACATTTCGAAGTTGCCGATGAACATCCAATTCAAAACATCCAATTCAAAACAAAAAAAAAACACAAAAGATAAGAAAAACACAAGCACACAAAGAAAAAACAATACAAACAATCAAAACAATTAAACAATCAACCACAATACAAACAATCAAACCAAATATTCACATACATCCATTATCCATCTCATGCCTAACACTCTAACCATCCACTCATACTTCCTCCCTTTCCCCTCCCCCCCACACTCTTGTCCCCAATCATATCCATTCTTCGCCTCCTTTCATCTACCTTTAACATTTTTCCCATCATTCCTCTCTAACCATACCCTTCTTATTTCCCCCTCCCCCTCCCCCCTCCTACCTTCTAAAATACCTCCTACAGTTCGACTTCATGTTTCCCTACTTTTATCTATATTTATTCAATATGCGTTTTCCCTTATTTCCCCCCTCACTTTCTCACCTCTTCGAATACATCTTGTTCCTACTATATCCTAATGCTATCCTTAAGTATGTATATTAATCTAAGCAAATTGTTAACTCCGTTCCAATTCCTTTTTTCAAATATTCTTCCACATACATCCATTCTTTCTTAACTGTCTGTTTGTCAATGTTCCTAACTGCCGCTGTCATCTTAGCCAGATTTAAAAACTCCACCAAATTTATTTGCCAATCTTGTATTGTTGGGACCTCTCCTCTTTTCCACTGCTGGGCGATAAGTAACCTTGCTGCCGCTGTTGCATAGAGAAATATATTCTCTCTGTCTTTTGGAATTCCTGCTGGCAAAATGCTCAGCAGCAGCGCCTCCGGTGTCTTTATGAAGGTAACTTTTAATATTTTTTTCATTTTCTCGTAGATTTCATTCCAATACTTTTTAATTTCAACACAATTCCACCAACAATGTAGGTAATCTCCAATTTCCCCTTTACACTTCCAGCAATTTGGTGATGTTTTATAAATTTTCGCTAGCCTCGCTGGCGTTAAATGCCATCTATATATCATTTTAAGTATATTTTCCTTTATACTCGTACAAGCCGTGAATTTTATGTTTCGTTTCCAGATGCTATCCCATTTATCTCTATATATATTTCTCCCTAGGTCTTGTGCCCATTTGATCATTACTGATTTGACCTCTTCGTCTTTTAATTCCCACTCTAATAAATGTTTGTATATTTTGGCCATTGGTTTTTCCACATTTTCTATAACTAATTCCTGCAATTTAGATTTTCCCCTCACAAATCCCATTTCCAAATGTTTTTTGAACAGGCTTTGAATCTGTAAGTAATTTAGCCAACTGGAACAATGTTCGTTTAACTGATCGTATGTTTTTAGTTTATATTCCCCATTCTCTTCCAATACTATATCCTTATATGTTAACCAATTATTCTCATTTATTTTTGTTACAGATGTCATTTCAAAGGGCGATATCCACCATGGCGTTTTGGGCTCCAAGATTCCCCCGTGCTCCCTCCAGATTTCCAATAAAGATTTTTTAAAAACATGATCTGTGAATTCTTTCAGGTTTCCTTTTTTATCCTGCATTAGATAGACATGCCACCCCGTTGTATTCCTAAATCCCTCCAAATCTAACAGCTCTCTATCCAGTGTCATCCACTCCCTAATCCAGCAGATTCCCGCCGCTGCATGGTAGAGCTTTAGGTCCGGGACACCCCACCCGCCTCTTTCTCTCGCATCTGTTAGTAGTTTATATTGGATCCTCGGCCTTTTGCCTCCCCATATAAATCTGCTCAGGTCTTTTCTCCAGCACTCAAAGTTTTCTTTCCCCCCCACTATTGGGAGCATCTGGAAAAGGAACAACATTCGCGGCAGTACTGCCATTTTTATTGTTGCTATTTTCCCCAGCATTGTCAGATTCAAGGCTTCCCATCTCAATAGATCTTTCTTAACTTCTTTCCATACTCTCCCGTAATTATCCTCAAACAGATGGTTATTTTTCTCTGAGACTATAATACCTAGGTATTTTATCTTTTTCACTATCTCCCAGTCTACTTTCTTTCTTAAATCCTCCAACTCCTTCTCCCTCATATTTTTCGTAATTATTTTTGTTTTCCCCCCATTTATTTTCAGCCCCGACACCCTTCCGTAATGGTTTATTAACCTCTTAACATTCTCTATCCCTTCCCCTGGATTTTCAATCATTAAGACAATGTCGTCCGCAAACGCTCTAATTTTAAATACATTATTGCCCACATTAATTCCTTGTATCAATTTCTCTTGTTTTATGTCAACAATTAGACATTCGATTGTCAGTATGAACAACAGGGGGGACAGTGGGCAACCTTGCCGCGTTCCTTTTGTGATTTCGAATTGCTCCATTATCTCTCCATTCATTATTAATTTGCCCATTTGCTTCCCGTAGATTGCTTTAATCCCTCTCAAAAATCTTCCTTCTATACCTGTTTCTTCTAGCACCCTCCCTAAGAAGTCCCATTCAACATTATCAAAGGCTTTTTCCGCATCCAGGAATATGAAAGCTATTTTTTTACTGGGTCTCCAATCCGCGAGTTCTATTAAATTTATCAATGTTCTAATATTATTCATCATTTTTCTCTTAGGGAGGAACCCTTGCTGGTCTTTCCCAATTATACGATTCAATATTCCCTTTAACCTTTCCGCCATTATCATCGCGAATATCTTATAGTCAACATTCAAGAGCGATATAGGCCTAAAGCTACCTGCTTCTAGATGTTCCTCCTCTCCTTTTGGTATTAGCACTATATACGCTTCTTGCCACGATTTTGGTGTGGTTCCTTCCTCTAATATTTTATTTATTAATTTGCTATACACTTTTACTAATTCGCCCCTGAATATTTTATGTCTTGCCAATAATCTGTCGGTTCCTGGTGATTTACCTAACTTTAATTTCTGAATTGATTTTAATATTTCTTCTTCTGTGACTGGTTTATTTAATTTCTCTTTCTCTTCCTCCTTAATCTGTTTTAATTTACTGTTCTCAAAATATTTTTCCAATGCTTTCCCCTCTATTTTCCCTCCTTGATATAAAGCTTTGTAATATTTTTGCAAACATCTTTTTATATCGCCTGTTTCTGTCCAAATTTTCCCTCCCTCCTTAATACTCATAATTGTCCTTTCTTTTTGTTTTTTCCTCAACTGCCAGGCAAGGAATTTACCTACTTTATTTCCTGATTCAAATACCTTCTGCCTCATCCATTTAATCTTATTCTCAATTTCACTGCCAATTATAGCTTCTAGCTCCTTTTGCAAAATCTTAATTTGGCCGGCCAGATCTGTATTTTTTGGGTTTTTAGCTAATTCTCTTTCCTTCGCTTCCATTTCTTTCTTCAGTTTATCTAAATTCCTCTCCCTTTTTTTCCTTATATAATTTTTCTGTTGTATATATATCCCTCTTATATAAGCCTTGCTTGCCTCCCAAATTGTCAACAAATCTGTATCTTTCTCCGTACTGTTGCTGAAAAACTCTTTCAATAGATTTCCCCCCTTCTTTACAAATTCTTCATCGTTCAGCAAATTTTCCTCCATCCTCCATCTTCTTTTTTGTATCTCATCATCTTTTAATTTTAACATAATAGGGTTATGATCTGAGATCGATTTATCCATAATCTCGCATTTTTTTGTTTTTGTTACTAACCTTGTTGATACCCAAGCTATATCTATTCTGGCCAATGACTTCTTTGAGTTTGAATAGTATGTAAATTTCTTACCTTCGGGATGTTTTATTCTCCAGACATCTTGCATCTCATAGTTTTGGACCAAATTTAGAAAGACTATTGGTAACTTTCCTTTATTCTTTTTTCTTTTACTCGTTCTATCCAATTCTGGGTTAACCACCCCATTGAAATCTCCAACCCACACCATATCTTCTTCATTCGCTTCTTCTATTAGTTCTCCTAATTTTTGAAAATTTTTTATTTTGCAACCATTTGGGGCGTAAATATTTACAATCACTAAATTCCCATTTTTTGTACGGACTTGGGTGCCCACTATTCTCCCCTCATCGTCCTCGAAGATTTTCTCAGCTTTTAATCCCTTTTTAACATAAGTCACCACCCCCCTTTTTTTCTTTTCATCCAGTGACATATATTCCACACCAAATTTCTTATTACTTAAAAATTTCTCATGCTTTTTTGCTGCATGAGTCTCTTGGAGACACATAATGTCCCACTTCCCTTTCCTTAACAGATGTTCTACCCTGCTGTGTTTGCCCTTGTTATTAAGCCCGTTCACATTCCAGGAGATAATTTTTAAATCCATACTTTTATTATTTAAGTTCAACTTAAGATGAGTGTTGGTTAGGAGTTCGAGTTTTTAAGTTTTACTACAATACCTATTTCAGTCCTATCAGCCCACATTAATCAATAACTTCGAGTTGGTTTTGTCCCCTCTCCTGGCTTGTACCTTAGTCCCAGGAAGAAACACACAAACAGTCTTAATCTTTATGTCAGGTTTCCCTTATCTTACTCTTCGGTTTGATCTTCGTCTTCTTTTTGCTCTTCCGCTCCTACTCCAAGTTCTTTTTTGAACCTTTTGTAGAATCTTTCCGCCTCCTCCGCGGACCTTATCGTCTTTTTCTTCTCTCTGAAGATGAAGGATATCCCCTCAGGGAACTCCCATGCATACCATTGTCTACGCTTTCTTAAAGCCTCCGTCAAGTTTTTATAGTTCAGTCTTTTGTCTGTCAGTCTCCTCGGAATCTCTTTGTAGATCGCAATTATTTTCCCATCTATTGTCAGTTCTGCTTGTTTATTTCTTTGTAAAATTTTATTCCTCAAGAGCATTGAATTAAAGTAGATTAAGCAGTCCGCTGGTCTCTTTGCCCCCTTCACTCCTTTCTGTTTGTCCTGCCTCAATCTGTAGATCTTGTCGATGTCCATTATCAGCTCATCTTTCTCCACCACCAACCAGGTTGCTAGCTCCGTCATGATCTTTTCGTCTATGGGTACGTCCATCTCAGGTACGCCTCTTAAGCGGAGAATGTGTGCCCTCTGCCTCATCTCTAACATGGCCATCTGGTCCGCGAGCTCCTCCTGCATCCTCCTTACTTCTTTTATATCTTCCTCTTCCTTTCCTTGTTCTTTCTTTATCTCCTTATTTTCGGCGACCAGTTTCTTCATTGTGTCATCATGTTTGAGGACTTTGATGTTAGTCTCATTCACATTCTTCTCTAGTTCTCTATTTTTCCCATAGAGGTCTTTTACTTTCTCTGACAGCTCATCGATTACTCTCGAATTTAATTCCACTTTTGACAGCATTGCGTCCATTTTGTCATTCAGACTTTTATTCATTCTCTCCATGACGTCCTTTATGTCTGTCATAACGTCTCCTTCTCCTTTTGCCGCCATGGATTGTCTTCTTGGGTGAGCCCCTGCCGCTTGTGTTACTTGTGTCACTGAACCTTGTGCTCCTTTTTTCCTTTCTCCTGTCATTTTCTAGGCTTTCTTCCTTTCAGTGCTTGGGGGTTCCCTTCATTTATCTTCAGGGAAACATTTGTTTCAGTTCAATTAACGTGGTTTAGAATATTTCCCTTCCTTTCCCTCAATACTGACAAGCACACACCAGTTTATTTTCAATTCCTGCCGGAGTCCACTAGGTGTCGCTGCTGCTCTCTTTGTCACTGCTGCTCCCTTTCCTTTCTTTACCTTCTCGTTTTCACTCCGCCTCCCCACTTCCGCAAAGAAGCAGGAAGCCTCGTTCAATCACCCCTGCAGCCAGACTCCATCTTTTCCTCTGCTTTTCTCTTTCTCTCTATCTCAGCGTTGCTGTCTGTATTTTCTCCTTTATTTTCTAAAATTGTTTAGTGCCTCTTTCTCTTTCTGAGCTTTCTTCCTCTTTCTGTTTTCCACTCTCCTGCACAGTCAGTCGCTCTCCGGTTTCCACCCACTGTTGGATACCCCGAGCGAGGCTGGCTGCCTTTTAATGTTAATTCTGCCTTGGCGCTGATTGTAAATTTGCTGTCTCTTTAATTTCTCTTTTACGAATGCGGTTGTCTCCCTTCGCAATCTCGTCCCATGAAGTCTAAAAACAGACCCCGGATTTGCTTCCTTCCTCCCGTGGTCCCACCTCTTCAATAAATTAGTAAGTCCTTTTTACACTCACGGGTCATTTCTGTTTTGTTTTATCCCGTCCGGGGGGCTCCAGGCGCTTGCTACCCGAGCTTTAGGGTGCCGCAGCGGCCCGCGATATGCCGTTCCTTGCGTTTAGCCTCCCTCCGCGCCTCCGTTTTTCTCCGGTTCCAGCACGGGGTTGCTATGATAACACCGCCTTCCCTTCAGTGAAGGTCCCGCACCTTCTCCTTTACCGTCCTTTTTATCGTTCGTTAGGGAGGGTTACCGGGCACCTTTCCCTCCCTGGTTTCGCTGCCGCTGCCAGTCGGTCTCCCCACCGCAGTAGGTTGCCGTTTAGTGACTCGGCTCGTAGCGCGCCCTGGCCGAAAGTGCCTCTCTCTTATACTCTTTTGCTTTTTTTTTCGTCCAAAGTTCAAGTTCTTTTATTCTTTTTTTCCTGTCTTGTTCTATTTTATGGTTATGGGCTGCTGCCTGCTGCAATAATTTTTGAGTGACCCCTTCCTCTGGCTGCTTCTTTCTGCAGGTGTTTTTCTCTCTATCTTTTAATGTGTTTATCTTCCTTTGCTGAATGGAGTAGAACAGACAAATTAAAGCAGATTATATTGTCACTGTGATGTTACCCCTTGCCTGCAGATGTTACCCCTTGCCCTGTGATGTAACCCCTTGCCTGCAGAGGGGAAGCCCCATATTGTGTGAAAAATAAGTTTCATATACCTGCCTAAAGCTTCTCTATGGCAAACTACTCCCTTCTCACTCAAATCTGCAAAGCAGCAGCAGCAGTTGGGCTTTAACCCAAGGTTCAGGCAGAATGAGTAACTCCATACCTATTCCCAAATTTCCTGCTTAGACTTACTGCCTAAATTCCACTGCAATTTAAGAGATTTCAGATTATGCTTGCCAGCACAAAATTCCAGAAAGAAAAGGTATGTGCTAGTATGGCAAAAGCTGCCACACCTGTACCCTAAGCTGTTCCCCACAAATTAAAAACTACCATGTAATGAAGCCTCTATGCAGTGAAACAGAAATGTACAGAATGACCCTTACTCTGTAAACTGTTCAGGAAATGATCAGGATTACAATTTTGTTACCCAAATACCAGGGCATGTAATCCTTTGACGAAACAATATTTTTTAGCCATCTTTAATTTTTTTAATTGACAGAGTAGTTGGGTTCTTTAGAAAAAAAATCTGTTTTTATAAGTAATTAAGACTAGGGTTCAGTGGCCACTAGGACCAAGTGGCACATCCCTGATCTGACTGGCTCAGACAGATGTTGGGGATCTGTTAGTGGAGGGCAATAGCAGCTTTCATATTCCACTCAATTTCTAGAGAAGGGGCTGAGGACAATGGTAGCCATGGAGTGGGCACCCACAACCAGAAGGTGGGGTAAGTCAAAAGAAGCTAGGAAATGGCTTAGTGGTAGTCACAGTGACAGCAGCTATCTCAGCAGCCCCCACAATAGGCAAGAGGGCAAGAAAACAGAGAAGACTGCAGAAAAGGCAATCTAGGGTAACAGCAGAAACAGCAGCTGCACCAAGGTGAGGTTCAATGGCTCCACAGGATACAGAAGGGTATGGAACCTCCTCACAGCCAACACTCCTATAAACTGAAGCCCCAACTGTGTAAGGAAGCAGAGAACAATTCCCACCTCTGGCCAAACATCTCAACAAGGAATAAACTCCAGGTCAATACCAATACAGCTGGTGTTTAGAGAAGCAACAAAGTTGTTGTGTCAAAGTTTTTGACACAAAGTTGTTCAAGTGGCAAACACCAATTAGCAAAATAATCTCACCTCCTTTCTTTGGGATTCCAATGCCCAGAACTCTATTTTTTTCTCTAGCGCCATTATGTCCTTCATAACTGCCTTCTCTTCTCTTATAAGCTGTTCACATCTTAAATAAAAGCATAATTAATGAATCATTAACAATTAGCAAAATAATGATCCAACAATCCTAAAGACAGTAAGATCCAGCTAACTATGTGACTAGTACCAACCATGCTTGCCCATCCTGCCTAGAAAAGTATGTTTGAAACTGAGTAGATTTGCAAAAGTAGTTTTGGAAGGCATGCTGATCAAAGTCAATAATCCCACTGAGGATGCCTATAGTTTTGGATGTATTTGACATTTGGAGCCTGACAGTGGCAGCAAAAAGTTGGAATAGTATGTTTTCAGACAGTATTTGTGCCAAAAGGTCATATAAACACTCTCTTGTCTACGTAGATGTAGGGCGGCATGAATTCCTGAAAATCGGGAAATAACATCATTTATCTTTTAAAAATCACCAACAATATAATCCTATCCATAGCTACCGATACTCAGAGTTCAAACGGACTTACGCCCAGGTATGTGTGTAGGACTGTAGCCTTAAAATCTTAGGTAAGGAACCAAATAATAAACAAACAGTTCTTTAAAAAAAACTATTCATATACATTTCAATCTTTACAAAATGGTACCAGGTAAATTAGAATTATCAGAATCAGTTACCACATCCATGGCACAGATGACAAATGAACCAAAGACTCTTAGGCTAGAATTCTATAACCACTTCCCTAGGAGTGAGCACATTGTCATCATTGGAACTTACTATTGAGTAGACATGCATATGATTGCATTGCTAGCTCCTATGCCAATTCTGGGGGGAATTATATTGCAAGACATAAAAGCTGCTAGAGGTTTAGAAATAGCATTCTGCAAGCTATTGATATATTCTAGTATGGCTTTCTCCAATCTGGTGCCCTCCAGATGTTCTTGAGCAGGCACAGGCAAACTCCAGCCCTCCAGAAGTTTGGGACTACAATTCCCATCATCCCTGACCACTGGTCCTGTTAGGGATGGTGGGAATTGTAGTCCCCAACATCTGGAGGGCCGGAGTTTGCCTATGCCTGTTCTTGAGTAAAGTTCCCACAATACTTCATCATTGGCCATGCTGGCTGAGGCTGATGAGAAATGTAGTCAAAAACATCTGAAGGGCACAAGGTTGGGGAAGGCTCTTCTAGTATAACAACTATCAGATTTAAAACCAGAGCATATGATGTTGGAGATAAGAGGGTTTTCATGGTAGCTGTGCCCTGACTCTGGAACTCTCTCCAAAGGGACGTACACCATGCCCCTTTTTAAGTGGCTTGCTAAAACCATTTTTAAAAGGCTTCAATTGTTAAAACCTTCCTTTCAACCCATAAATGTTAAACTGAACAACTTTTAACTGCTAGAAACTGATTTAGTAGTTACTTTTTATTCTCTGTGCTGCTTCTACTGTTATGTTGATTTAACTTTGCTATTAACCACCTTAGCTCTATCAAAAACAGTCAGGATATTAATGCTTTAAACAAAAATAAAATACTTTTGTTGCTGTTCTTTTTTAAAAGCATTCATTTCCATTTCGACTGCTTCCATCCTTCCTCTGAGTTGGTCAGCAACTACAAAATAGAGAGAAAGTTATGTTTATATATTAAGATAGAGAGGTTTGCTCACAGCAGAGGCTTTAAAAATACTAAGACAATGTAAAATAACCAAATTTAAAGAAAAAGGGAAATGAGAGAAAACCAGGACATTTCTGCTTATGCAAACATTATATACAAATACAAATATCCTTCAACAGCTACCTAGTGAATTTATGCCAGGAATATATCTATAATAATCCAGTTCTAGTAAGATGGGTGGGGTACAATATATTATTACTAGTAGACATTAAGCCCGTTAAATTAACGAGCTATTGGAGGGTGCTCTGCACACGCTCAGAGGCTCTCTTGGCTTCTTTTCCCCGCCCCTTTGCCCTGGGTGGCCGAGCTCATCAGAGCTCTTTGCTCCACCCTGGGCAGAGGATCCCTTCACCGCGGACTCCGCCCTGCCCTCTCCCCTCCTCGCTCGGAGGCCGGCCTTGCGTCCTCCTTCCTCGGCCTCGCCTCTTGGGGAGGCGGGGAGCGGCGAGGAAACTGTCCCGGAAGGCTCGGGGGCCGGGCCACTTGCGTCACTTCCCGTGGGCTGGCGAAGGGAAGGGGAGAAGCGGAGGGAAGGGGAGGCACTGCCCATGCAGAGCAGGCAGCAAGAGCCACCAGGGCGCTCCGGGGAGCAGCCGGAGCTGGAGCAGCCCAGGGCAGCAGGAGACGCCGTGGAGGAGCTGGAGGAGGAAGAGGCGGAGGAGCCCGGCCGGGCCCGAGCCTTCTGGGACGCGAGCCCCCGGCTTCACCCGAGGCCTACCCGCCCCTCCGACCATGGCGCGGCCATGGTCCTCCTCCGCCTCTTCCTCCTCCAGCTCCTCCACGGCGTCTCCTGCTGCCCTGGGCTGCTCCAGCTCCGGCTGCTCCCCGGAGCGCCGCGGTGGCTCTTGCTGCCTGCTCTGCATGGGCAGCGGCAATGGCGGCGGCGCAGTTTCGCCCGGCCGCTCGAAGTGTCTCTGCGCTCCAATCCCTGTGTCCGTGGGGCACATACGCAGTAGCGCTGACACACGGACTGGACGCAGGGACACAGGGACTTTATTATATAGGATTATTACAGCCCAAAAAGTGAGCTTGATCACATAACGAAATGACACTTCCACCTATCACAGCTAAACTGGAATTAACCTTTATTGAATAACAGCAGGTTGACATATCCCTGCTCTTATAAGTTTCAGGTCAACACAGAAGAGACCTTCAGCATGATTTAATGAAGGTTTCCTCAGAAATAAGTCTCACTGACTTCCATTACATTAGGTCTCTAGTACGGTATGTGAGTAGAGGACTGCAGACTTTGTAAAAACTGGGCTGCAACAGTGTTCAGTTTAATCCAATTATCAGACAAGTGCACAATGAAAACCCTTTCAGAGCTAAAACACAGGGAAAGTCTCAATCTGCAACACAAATATTCAAGCAAATTATAAGGATTTTCTTTTTCCTAGCAAAAATATTAGTAATAAGACTTACATTCTGGGGTTGGCTTCACACGTCTTAATTGTCGCTGGAGTCCTTTAACATTATTAGAAATTCTGCCCAGTTTTTGTTGGATATTAGCTTCTGTGAAAGTAAGCAAACAAACAAACAAACAAATCACTTTACAGCTTCATTTCAAAACATCTTCAGTCCATTCTATCAGCATAATATTTGCTGCCCCAATTCAACAATTCCTTAAGGGCGCAGGTATTCCAATTCACAAATAAGGACATGCTGGCAGAGGTGCCCTTCCATTTTAGTGAAAATAGAAAACCCTTCATCCAGGAGCAACATGGGCACACCTGAAATTTAGGATCTGGGTGTTAATGATAGTTTCATATAACCAAAGTACACAGAGAATGGAACATCTTCTGCAGAATTTTATTATGTTATCCATCATACAGGCTATCCTATGTGTATTTACTCAAATGTTCCTCCATGTTCCGCAGGATTACTTTCAAGAAAGTATGCAGATTTCTGTTAACATGCCTCTTTATACATACTTATTGGTAAATTCTCAATTTGTAGCAACAACTTTGATACAACCAGAGTATTTAATTATACAGGTATGTGAGATCCAACCTGCACCTCCTCTGCAAGTGACTGAGCAGAAAGTATTTCTTCTGGCTCACTGGTCTTTGATTAGTAGGGCAGGACTCACTACTGGGTTGTAGACTCATCTAGGGAGGGTCACAACAGCAGCACTACAGCATATGGCAATAATAAAAAGCTTGCAAAATGCATGTTTGGGTTAAAGGTGGGTTCTAGGTCTGATCATGTTGAAGACTACTGCTCTAACTCATGGCAGAGAGGAGCAAAAAACTCATTCTGATGGTAGTCCTCACGCCTTTTGGGATGCCACTTTGGAGGCCTCCCAGTCTTGTCAGGCAGCTTTTCAGGGGGATGACATTTACCAAACTGGGAAATGAATACAGCCATACTTCGTGTTGCGTTAAGTTCATGTTGCGTCTTTTTGGCTTGCGAACGCAGCAACCCCGGAAGCATACTGTTTACTTCCTGGTTTCGCCATACTGTATGCTTCCGGGTTTTGCTCTATCGCGCTCTGCATTTGCACAGATGCACCACTCTGGTTGCGGACTTTTCGGGGTACGAACGGCACCCCGGAACGGATCCTGTCCGCAACTAGTGGTACCACTGTAAATATATATAATGAAAACAATATCTTACTTTCGGCTTTCCTGTTGTTTGTCAATCTCCTTTCCTCATCTTTCAAGATCTTATCCATCCAGTCAGTTTTTTCTTTTTCAATGCTACGAAGTCTAGGGACAAAGTTTGGTTTAAAATGAATATTTTACAAATAACAGAATATACATTGGACTTTGCTAATAGATAATTACAATCCTATGCACATTTACTAGTCTGTCATACAGTAACGCTTATTTCTGGGTAAGCATGCATAGGATTGGGCGGCACATATTTGTACTATATGAATTCTATAGGTGGGATCATCAAAATGATCCAAAAGTCTTCTTTTTAAAGCTGAACAAAGATTATACTTCCTTTAAAAGTTATTATAACCATCTGTATTAAACCAGAATATTGATCTATATGAGTTCCAGGGCACTATCCTGTTATAATTTCTGACAAAAATAACTGTTTCTTTGACATTTTAAACTATGTTTCCTACAATAGAAGACTTACTGTTTCTCTAGCTCCTCCCCTTCTTTCATAAATTCTTCTTTTTTTCTTTTATCCTTTTCAATCTTGCTGTTCTGAAATTTTGTTGAAAAGCAAATGAATTACTGAAAGAACCGTGATTCTACCCAAAACATGAGAAGAAATGCTTTAATCAGAAACACTGTGGGGTTTTTTTTATTTAAAGGGTGCTTTAAAAATAAAAGATAAATGCCTGATTCAGTCATCTTTCACCTGAACCTTAGTCAGTTTACAATGGTGCCTCAGGTTACATACGCTTCAGGTTAAGAACTCCACTAACCCAGAAATAATGCTTCAGGTTAAGAACTTTGCTTCAGGATAAGAACAGAAATTGTGCTCTGGCGGCGCAGCAGCAGCGGGAGGCCCCATTTGCTAAAGTGGTGGTTCAGGTTAAGAACAGTTTCAGGTTAAGAATGGACCTCTGGAATGAATTAAGTAATTAACCCGAGGTACCACTGTAATTAGGATCTCAGGTGGCGCTGTGGGTTAAACCACAGAGCTTAGGGCTTGCTGATCAGAAGGTCAGCGGTTCGAATCCCTGCGACAGGGTGAGCTCCCGTTGCTCGGTCCCAGTTCCTGCCCACCTAGCAGTTCGAAAGCACATCAATGTGCAAGTAGATAAATAGGAACCGCTCCGGCGGGAAGGTAAACGGCATTTCCGTGTGCTGCTCTGGTTTGCCAGAAGCGGCTTTGTCATGCTGGTCACATGACCTGGAAGCTGTACGCCGGCTCCCTCGGCCAACAAAGCGAGATGAGCACCGTAACCCCAGAGTCGGACACGACTGGACCTAATGGTCAGGGGTATCTTTACCTTTACCACTGTAATTACACCACTAATGCCAAATTAAATAAAGGAATTTAAATTTCACATTAAAACATTTGAACACAATATCTCATCGCAATATCTCATCTACAAGATCCTTACAGAGCAAGATTTATTACTTTACTGTGGCATTTGGTGGCAAACTCAGAGCACACCAGAACTTTTACTCACATAATAGTTCCTGCGCACATGGAGCATAAGTTGGGTGGCTACTTCGTCCCGGGGTCCAGATCCTCTCTGCAACAATGCAGAGCTGGTCCCGAGGGTACCCGGTCCATAGATCTCTGGAAAAATTCTCCGAGAAACAAAAGGCCAAAGCCGCATAGCGAAAACTCCCTTTGCTCCCTCGGCTACAAGCAGAACCGCGTGGCTCCTGGTTATCGCCGCAAGTGCTGCCGTTGCTAGGGTGACCGTGTAGGAAGCCCTCAAACAGGGCGGGGCTTCATTGATGCCTTTTGTGCGACGTGAGGCCCGTGACGTCACAATGGGGCGGGGGCTAAGCAGCTCTCTTCCCGCATAGAATAAAAAAAATAAAAAAAATAAAAAATTCTTTCCAGTGGCACCTTAGAGACCAACTAAGCTTTTTTCTTGGTAGGAGCTTTTGTGTGCATGCACACTAAGCTCATACCAAGAAAAAACTTAGTTGGTCTCCAAGGTGCTACTGGAAGGAATTTTTTATTTTTTATTTTGTTTTGACTATGGCAGACCAACACGACTACCTGCCCGCACTGAAGAAGATAGAGCGCCAGTTTCTCCCCCAGGGGAAGTTTCCTTTCGTTGCTGCTGCATAGGAATCGAGGGAGAAAACCCCGCATTTCATTTATTCCCTTCTGACGTTTCTGTCCCGCCCTCGCTCCCAAAGAAGCCCAAGGCGGCAAACAGCCAAACAAGGCAATTCAAAAAGCCTATTTAACAACATTAGGGACCTCTAAGAACGACTTTGAAAAACAGTAACATGCTCTCATGGGCGATAATTTCAAGGTTTGACACATCTGCATTGGACGACAGCGTTTCATGCCACTGTCATGGCCACGGCAGCACACGGTACAGAATCAAAATCGCACCGCTGAAAGGGTCATCTATCCCAAAGCAGACTTCCGAGTACAGTAGACATATTTAGGACTGCACTTATTTAAGGCAATTCTGGACACGGGTCCAAGCGGTTTCCCACTTGCTCCGCACCTTTCCTGGGAAAAACCTGCCATTTAGTGCTAAATTGGAGCAAATGTCAATCTGGAAAAAAATCTGAATTTCTATTTGCTCCAATTAAGCACTAAAGAGAGGTTTTCGGGGCGGGGGCAGTGGGAAGAGAGGAAGTGTGAGTGAGCCCTATGCAGAATATGCATGGAGCATCCATGTGGTAAAGACATCCCTCCCACCCCCAACACCCCCGGCATACCATCCAACTTTTTCAGATCCAATACTGGGATGCGCTAGCTGGTGAGTCGCATGACCCGCACCTCACTCTCCTCCAAATAAAGCACTTTTTCGGGGCGAGACTGCAACACCCAAAATGACCACTGCAATCCAAGGATTATACAACTGGAATCCAAGGATTACACAACTTTACTGATCTCTAAGATGGTAATGTGAACACTCCCCAAGAAACAAAGTCATAAATGCAGACGTTACCCTAGAGGAGTGGATGTGACACATACGTCTTATGGCTATTCAGTACTTTTTCAAAGCTGCGTCCCTTGGCCTGGAAATTCTTCTGCTAAAACTCAGACTGGCTGTCATTGCTTGGCAGCATTAATTTTTCCTTCCTCTTCTGCTGTGTTTGTATGTTTGTCTTGAGACAGCAGGTGGCTGCAGATGAACTTACGGTACAGAATTGGGTATTGTGCATCAAGCTTCTTAAATCTTTTTCAAGAACCATGAACCATAACAGAAACAATTTACAGTGAAACTCTGGAAACAGATAAATCAGTGACTGAACCTGCACCTCTCAATTGCCTTCACATTTAAATGTCACAAGACTTTTATTTATTTTGTTTCATAAAATTAATACACCACTTTATTGGGGTGAAAAACCCCAACAACCTCAAAGCAGTTTACAAAAAGATAAATCAATAATACTGAGAAAAATTCACAAGTCTACTTTAAAACATTAAAATTTACTTCTACTTTCTAAGCATCTGGCTTGTCTAAACAATGTTTTTGGTAGACACCAAAAAGATTAGAGTGAAGGCGTCTGTGCAACTTTTTCTGAATGCTGTATGGAAAAGCACATGAATCTGACCTTTGAGAGTTTGTAAGTAAACTCTGTCTACAGCACGGAAAGCGAAAATTTTGGAGCTCACAAGGGTATATTTTAAATGTCTCACAGCCTATGTTACAATGCTTACCTTACTTTGTTGCATATTATGTTAATTTTGAATCTCTGCTTCTGTTCTCTCACCAAAGCGTACTTGCCCCCCAAACCTTGATCTTGGCATCTAGGGAATTCTCCTTTATACCAATATTTCCCCCCTACCACCAACACTTTCTGCATTCACTTGTTCATGAGGTACCGTATTTCATGTTCACATGTAACCAGCTGCAATGGTTCAAAGAGAAGAGAATGAGAAGAGGAAGAAAACAAACTTTAACTTCCTCCCTCACAGGGCTCCACCTATTAAGGTACTTTTCTATGGTCTGAGTCAGCCTGTTAGCAAATACAGCTCCATGGACCCCTTTCATACATTAACTAATGCTGGGCTTACTAGTTATGTTTTGGCTGCAAAATCTTCCACACTAACATGAGCCTGAAACACAAACAAGCTCCAGATTCTCTGCACTTCTTTGTATTATTGGGATCTGTGGCTGATACTCAACTATTTGAAAAGGAAAGTGAGTGGAAATGTCTTTGCATATCAACTGGCTACATCTTGGTCACACAATGTTGTCAGAAGGTCAATGGAATGACCAGCTAAATGTACTTTTGTTTATGAAGAATAGCCTGTAATTAACGTGTTGTGTTTCACCTAATTTGCTGTGCTGAGTCACCAGCATCATTAATATGAAGGTGCACAGGGCACAGAGGCCAGAGAACAGTGCTAAAAAAGGAGGAGCAGGAGGGAACAAATCTTCCTGCTGTGTGTTGTTCATAGACATGGGTTAAAATCAAACTCATAGAGCATCATCAACCAAACTTTCTGCAGAAAACAAAGAGAGACACTACATGATGAAACTCACTTTACAGACTTGTGTTTTTTTCCAGCTGCAGGACACAAAAAATATTCATAGGTGCAAAACAAAATGGACTATTCTGATGACATTTTATTGTCTAATAAAGTCTTTTCAGAGTGGCTTCCTGCTGTATTTTCCCTTTTTTGTTTGTGTGGCTGCAATTATGTTGGATTCTTTTGTGTTGATGGATTTTTTAAAATGTATTTTCCTTTGAATAGGGATTAGCAAGTAGTGGGAAGAATTCTAAAGCCTGAAAATATCAAAGCACATTAAAGAGAATTGTTCTTATTGATTACTACATGGAGTAGATTGAAAATATCCCTTTGTTCTGCTACTGCAGGGTTGTTTAATTCTTTGTCTCAAGTTGCAATGCTGTAATGCCAGGGGAAGAGGACCCAGGTGGCGTTGTGGGTTAACCCACAGAGCCTAGGGCTTGCTGATCAGAAGATTGGCGGTTAAAATCCCTGCGATGGGGTGAGCTCCTGTTGCTCGGTCCCAGCTCCTGCCAACCTAGCAGTTCGAAAGCACGTCAAAGTGCAAGTAGATAAATAGGAACCGCGCTGGTGGGAAGGTAAACGGCGCCTGCTCTGGTTCGCCAGAAGCGGCTTTGTCATGCTGGCCACATGAGCTGTATGCCGGCTCTCGGCCTATAGAGCGAGATGAGTGCCGCAACCCCAGAGTCGGACACGACTGGACCTAATGGTCAGGGGTCCCTTTACCTTTACCTTTAATGCCAGGGAAACATGTTGTGCCCTCTGATGCAGATTTTGCTTTGCTTTTTATTGAGTCATCACCAACCTTTCTGTTCTAAAGTTACTGTTGTTGCAGGGAATTTCAAACTTTTTCATACTCAATCTCACCATGTCAAAAAAGTAAATAAATCTCCAATTGTACCAAAAACAAAACAACTACATGAAAGCAAAGCATATATAATTACTATGGTTTACAGTGAAATCTATACATGTCTACTGAAAAGTAAAATTTGGTGAATTCAATGGGACATAAAGGTACCCCTGACCATTAGACGACTCTGGGGTTGCGGCGCTCATCTCTATAGGCCGAGGGAGCCGGCATTTGTCCACAGACAGCTTCCGGGCCATGTGGTGAGATGACTAAGCTGCTTCTGGCGAACCAGAGCAGTGCACGGAAACGCCGTTTACCTTCCTGCCGGAGCGGTACCTGTTTAGCTACTTGCACTTTGATGTGCTTTTGAACTGCTAGGTGGGCAGGAGCTGGGACCGAACAACGGGAGCTCACCCTGTCGCGGGGATTCGAACCACTGACCTTCTGATCGGCAAGCCCTAGGCTCTGTGGTTTAGACCACAGCGTATAGGATGGCAGCCAAAGTTGCCTAGATGACTAGACAAAATCCTTTTATGGACACCTTATGAGGACACATCTCACTCTTATAAGCCACTTTATAGTAGTATTGGTCTGATAAGGATGTAGGTGCAAATTGTCACATTGGTGATAATTTTAAGTGATGCTTCAAACGATTATCTTGCCAGTTATGCTTCTTTCCTCCTCTGCAACATCCTTTATTTTATTTTCTGCTATTCCTTTTCTGCTTTTGTTCACCCCTTCATTAAATACTCATGGGCAAATGTAGTCATCAGACAAATAATCGTTTTGTACATGTGCGTTGCAGGGGAACCAACTGCTCCCCCTTCTCAAGGAAGGGACCTTAAGGGTCATCTATTCTAGAGTGACCATTCCACTGCAATGTAGGAATGTCAGCTAATACATCCATGACAGACAGCCACCCTTAAAAACATCCAAGGAAGGAGAGCCCACCACCTTCTGAGGGTGTCCATTCATTCCATTGTCAAACAGCTCTATCCATCAGAAAGTTCTTCCTGATGTTTAGTCGGAATCTTCTTTCTTATAACTTGAAGTCAGTGGTTCAGGTCTTCCCCTCCAGAGCAGGAGAAAACAAGCTTGCTCCATCTTCCATGTGACAGCCCTTTAGATATCTGAAGATGGTTATCATATCTCCTCTCAGTCTCCTCTTTTCCTGGCTAAACATACCCAACTCCCTCAGCTATTCCTCATAAGGCTTGGTTATCAGACCCGTGATCATCTTGGTTGCCCTCCTCTGCACATGTTCCAGCTTCTCAATATCCTTAAATTGTGGTGCCCAGGATTGGATTTATATAATTTTATATTATGATGCTGCCTGCCTCACTTGGCTTAGAGTGGTGCCGGTTAGATAACCCAGAATTATTAGACCTAGAAGGTTTTAATTTAAGATTTGGATGGCACGCATATCTAAATTACGAAAAATACAAAATACACAAGGATTTCTCCAATCATGTTAAAAGAGGTTCTTTATTAAAAGTTTGGTTAAAGTATAAACATCTGATTGAGCAACGTGTGCCATGGTGGAACTCCCCCTTGGAAGCTCTTGCAGCGAGACGTGGAAACACTGGAGCTAGCTGGCCCACATATCGAACATTGCTGGAAGAAAAAAATAATCATACGAACAACTGAAAAATAAAGTAAATGATTGGTTTCAATACTATCAGCTCTTCAAAAGATTCAAATCTGATATTAAGATAGGTTTCGAGAAAAAAAACCCATCAAAATTCGAGCTGGAAGTGATAAATTCAAAAGCTAAAACTCTCTCGAAGGAATACTGTCTATTATTAGACTGGATGGTAATGGAGGAGGAAGTTAAGTTCGCGATCTGGAATAACTCTTGTATAATTTGAAAAGAAATAGTGATAAAATAATTTGTGAGACTACATGATTTATGATTTGAGGTACAATAAGGGGTGTCAGCGTTAGGCACTCTTTTCTTCACTTTTTAAAATATTGAACCAATGGAAAGTTGGAATAGGGAAGTGAAATACCCATATATAATTCAGTTCCTTTTTCTGTGAATGGAAGGACTAAAACAAATCGGATACAATTGTGACATAAGTGTTATTACTCTATTTTTCTCTTTCTTGTTATTGTTTATTAATAGAAATTGAGGATATATGTAAAAAAGTATATGAATGGTGTATAGGTTTTTTCTCTCCGTTTTTTCGTTTGTTTATTTGTTGTTATCGTCAAAAAAATTAATAAAAGGATTTAAAAATAAATAAATAGTGATGCCCAGAATTGGGCAAGTCCAGAGTTCCGGGGGCTGCTACCACCGTTGCGCTCCCTGACACTGTGGGGAAAACCTCTGAGGGCTATTCTAACCCTGCCCCTCCCGCCACGCGAGAATGAACGTGAGGAAGAGACCCGCAAGGGGATGCCCAGGCGCCGTAGGCAGGCGCTTGTCCTCCTTCCACCCCGCCGCCGCCACCACCCCGGGAGGGCTACCTGCTGGTCTCCAGGGACGAATAGCGCTCGGGAAGGATCTGCAGGCAGCGCTGGAAGAACCGCACGTCCCGCTCCTTCAGGAAATCCAGCCGCTCCCCGTCCCCGAAGCCCCCGTGCTCCTCCGGGGCCGCCATGTTGGCCAACCGCTCCCTTACCCCACGCGCGCGCAGCTTCGAAAACCAACCGCGGCAACTGCACAACGGTCACGTGGGGCGGCCGAGGCGCTGCGCTGATTGGGGAAGGCGGAAGCAGCTCCGGAGGGAGGGCGAGCGCGCCCCGTGTGCGGCTAAAGGGGCGGGGCCAGTCGGCATGCGCGCCAATCAGAGGCGACTTCAGAAAACTTCCCGTCGTTTAAATAGGAAGCGCAACGGTGGGTTTGGGAGCGTTGACGTGAGAATTTACACGTTTTCTTGTAGGCGCTTGAGAGTTACTAGTCTTCCAAAATAATTGCAGTAAAGGCCTTTGAAAAAGAAGAAAATGTTCGTGCTGGAGTGGTAAAAAGAAAAGCAACCCTTAGCTGCATACAGAGCTGCTCCACACAATGGCAACAGCTGTAATGCCATGCTTGTTAATAATCATTTTATTCCATCGCTGCAGTGAAAATCATGACTCAAACCCACATCCAGAATAGCTTTCTAAGCAGAAATGATCTTCTTTGAAGGATTCCCTCAATCTTTTTTTTTTAAATTCAACTGCAAGATTTACTGCACAATGTGAGAGTGTCCACGGCTAAAAAGACTGCCAAGTAGTCACAACAGCAGCATTTTACTCTTTGTAAGTCACTGAGAAAGGCAGTCCTTCCCGTCAGGCTTGCAATATAACAAGAACACACAAAAGGAAAGTGGATGTGGGAGAAGGAAACAAGCAAGCCCAGTTTTGACTTCTTAGTTCCAAGTTGTTTTAATAACCATCTTAAATGGGAAAGTACTGACAGGAGGCACCAAACGTTTCTGGTATCTCAGCTGTACTGATAAGAGTGGCCATGCATTCCTTCTGTTCTCTTCCTTCTGTTGCAAATGCCATGTTACAGTTAGTGGAGGGAGGAGTCTGGTGCCTTAAGGACGTAAGGGTGCTGTTGAATCAGGTCAAAGGCCCATCTAGTCCTGCAACTTCTTTGCGCTCATTTCACACGCTAGCAAGGTTATGGTTAAAATTCTATAAGGCAGGCTTAAGCAATATGTGGACCGAGAACTCCCAGAAGTGAAAGCTGGATTTCGAAGGGGCAGAGGAACCAGAGACCAGATTGCAAACATGCACTGGATTATGGAAGGAATTTATTTTTTATTTTGCTTTCACTACGGCAGACCAACACGGATACCTACCTGTAACTGGATTATGGAGAAAGCGAGACAGTTCCAGAAAAACATCTACTTCTGCTTCATTGACTACGCTAAAGCATTTGACTGTGTCGACCACAGCAGACTATGGCAAGTTCTTAAAGAAATAGGAGTGCCTGATCACCTCATCCGTCTCCTGAGAAATCTCTACGTGGGACAAGAAGCTCCAGTTAGAACTGGTTATGAAATAACTGATTGGTTCAAAATTGGGAAAGGAGTATGACAAGGCTGTATATTGTCTCCCTGCTTATTTCACTTATATGCAGAATTCATCATGCGGAAAGCTGGACTGGATGAATCCCAAGCCAGAATTAAGATTGCCGGAAGAAATATCAACAACCTGAGATATGCTGATGACACAACCTTGATGGCAGAAAGTGAGGAGGAAATAAAGAACCTTTTAATGAGGGTGAAAGAGGAGAGCGCAAAATATGGTCTGAAGCTCAACATCCAAAAAACTAAGATCATCGCCACTAGTCCCATCACCTCCTGGCAAATAGAAGGGGAAGAAATGGAGGTAGTGAGAGATTTTACTTTCTTGGATTCCATCATCACTGCAGATGGTGACAGCAGTCACGAAATAAAAATACACCTGCTTTTTGGAAGGAAAGCAATGACAAACCTAGACAGCATCTTAAAAAGCAGAGACATCACCTTGCTGACAAAGGTCTGTATAGTTAAGCTATGGTTTTCCCAGTAGTTATGTATGGAATTGAGAGCTGGACCATAGAGAAGGCCGATCGCCGAAGAATTGATCCTTTTGAATTATGGTGCTGGAGGAGACTCTTGAGAGTCCCATGGACTGCAAGAAGATCAAACCAATCCATTCTGAAAGAAATCAGCCCTGAGCGCTCACTGGAAGGACAGATCCTGAAGCTGAGGCTCCAATACTTTGGCCACCTCATGAGAAGAGAAGACTCCCTGGAAAAGACCCTGATGTTGGGAAAGACTAAGAGCACAAGGAGAAGGGGATGACAGAGGACGAGACGGTTGGACAGTGTTCTCGAAGCTACCAACATGAGTTTGGCCAAACTGCGGGAGGCACTCTAAGCTTATATCCTGACCTTCATCCCAAAGGAGGAGCCCAGGGCCCACCCTCTATTAATTTCTCTATAAACTTATTTTAAAGCCATCCAAGTAGGTGGCCAGCACTATTCCTTGTGGGAGTAAATCCCATAGTCTTAACTATGTGTTGAGTCCCCGTCCTCAGACTTCCAACATTTAACTTCATTAGATAACCGCAGGTTTTATGAGAAAGGGAGAAAAACGTTCTATTTATTTTCTCAACATCAGGCATAATTGTAGATACCTCCACCATACACTTATCCACCTTTTCGCTAAACTAAAAAGCCCCAGATGTTCCTTATTGCAGAGTTGCTCTAAGCCCTTTTATCATTTTGGTTGTCCTTTTCAGAACCTTTTCTAGCTCTACAATATACTACTACTAATAATAATAATAATAATGTTTGTTTGTTTGCCTACCATCCAACTGACTGGGTCGCCCCAGCCACTCTGGGTGGCTCCCAACAAAAAGTAGTAAAAACACAACACAACATCACATACTAAAAACTTCCGTGATGTCTTTCAGGTGTATTTTAAAAGGTGTGGTGACCAGAACAACAACTGTGTTGTTGCACCATAGATTTATATAACAACATTATGATATCGGCAGTTTTATTTTAAATTCCTTTCCTAATAATTCCTAGCATGGAATCTGCCTTTTTCATAGCTGCCACACACTGGGTTGACATTTTAATCAAGCTTTCCGCTTTGACCCGTCTCCTTCCTGGTCAGTCATTGCCAGTTCAGACCGCATGTGAATTTAATTACTATTCTTTGCCCCAATGTGCATCAATTTATACTTCAAATGAACTGCATTTGCAATATTACTGCCCATTCACTCAATTTGAAGATATCCTTTTAGAGCTCTTTACAGTTGCCTTTTCTTTTCATTTCCTTGAACAATCTGATTATCATCAGCAAACCTGGATAGGCATTTGCCTGACAACCATGTACAATATCTGGGGTTCCATGTTGAAAGGAAGTCAATATATAAATGTAAGATAATAAGTAAAATAGTCTGGGACAAATTTGACTCTCAACTCAATAACCCAGCAAAAAAGAATTTATAATGTAACTAGCTGACCCGGCCATGCCTTACTGTGGCTATGTGTGTGAATGCTGTGGTGTTGATGGCTGCGTCTGTGGGTGGTGGTAGGAGAGGAGAGGGCCGGCAGCGGCTGTGGGGATGGTGTCCGGCCTGCCTTTCATGGCAGCTGCGGTGGGGAAGTGGGCAGCGGGCGGCTAAGGCTGGCTCTAATGGCGGCGGTGTGAGCGGCTGTGGAGAAGGGCCAGGGCCTACTTTTCACGGTGGCGGGGTGGCAAAGGGGCCTAGGCAGCGGTTCGGCTGGGCCTGCATTTGATGGCGTTAACAGCGACGACCCAGGCTGTGGTGACAGTGCCGGCCCAACTTTCACGGCAGAAATGGCGGTGAGGTCCGGCCTGCCTCGTACGACGGCGGCGGTTGGGACCAGCCTGCCTGTTATTAGCTATTTCAGAGTCACTCATGTAGCAGGAAGATGGGCTGTGTGTAAAGGACCTGCAGGAATAAATCTCCCAGGAGCCGGCTTCTTCTTTATCTATGTTTTATTATTTACAGCACAAACGACCAGGGAGAAAGCGAAGGCATGGCTAACTTGGCCGTGCCCTGCTGTGGCTGAATTTGTGAAACTGAAGAAGTTCCCCTGTTCAACTTCCGTCTGCCCCTTCTCTGTCCCCACCCTTTTTCAATTACCCTCTTCTTGGCTCCCCCTCTTTTCTATTACCCTCTTCTCGCCCCCCCTTTTCAATGACCGGTTTGCGATCTTGCAAATGGCCGACGGAGCTCTGAGGTGTTGCTGGTGATGTGTAATATCTACGCCAATTTTTTACTTTTGTAGCTGTAGTACCAATATAGCCATCGCTAGAGGGCGATGTTTTGCTGATGACATCTATCGGTAATAGCTGCGACAGTTGTTTTTGCGTTTAAACTTTATTTTAGGTATGACAGGTGTGGGTTTTCTGAATTTTTATTATGCCAGATTATTTTGCCATGGTAATGGAACGCTGTGTCCTAATTTGATGTGATTTGGTCCAGCGGTTACGTAGCAAGGGTGTTTCGGACAAACACGCAATGAGAACATTTTTATATATATAGACTAGCTGACCCGGGCCATGCCTTGCTGTGGCTGATTTTATGCTTATTACCATCAGTAGTAGCCACAGCCAAAATAAACCCCCACCTACCCCCGCCGGCGTCGTGTGCACTCTGCACGCGCTCAGGTGCCCTCTCGCGGCCTGTGGCAGAAAAAGCCGAGGAAGGAGGCCTCTGACGCCGTCTGAGGGGAAAGCACTATGGAAACGGGGGGAGGACAAAACCCATAGCCCGGGGGGGCGGACGTGGACACATAGTTGTTGTCTCATCCCTGTGATTCCTCCCATCCTGCAGTGACCCATGAGGTATCCCGTCCCCCCTCCCCGAGTCATCCCTGTGACTTCCCCCACCCTGGGTCAGCCCATGGCCTTGCTGTGCCTGACTCAGTGTCCTTAAAGGGGGAGGATGTGTCCATCCGTCCCCCCGGGCTATGGGTTTTGTCCTCCCCCCCCTTGTTGTCTCATCCCTGTGATTTCCCCCATCCTGTAGTGACCCATGAGGTTTCCTGCCCCCCTCCCCCCGAGTAATCCCTGTGACTTCCCCCACCCTGGGTCAGCCCATGACCTATTCGGGCCCCTCCTCCCCCCACTCGGCTCTACTCGGGATAGTCTGTAAAGTAGAGGCAAGGCCTAGTGAGGCCTAGTCTGTAGACTGTAGAGCCGAGGCCTGACTGTGGGTTTTTGCAGCTGAGGGTTTGGGCTAGTTGAGTTGATTGTTGTGGGAGCGTTTGCGAGGGGGGGAGTGTTTTTTGGGTTGCGGCCTGTGGCTTTGGCTCTGGGTTTGGCCGTTTGCCTTTGTCTGGTAATAGCTCTGTGGGTTGTCTGGTAATGGCCGCCTTGGTGGTTTCAGTTGCTCGGTTGATGACGTCATTATTTGGCGCCACCCTTCAGAGCTTTTGCAGGTGACAGAGCGCAATCTGCCTTTCTATTGGATGCTGCTGGTGTCTGCAGAGCTTCTGCTGGTGATGTATGTGTGCGACAGATTTTTTTGCGGTTTTTCTTTGTTTTAGGTATTACAGGTGTGGTTTATCTGAATTTTTATTATGCCAGATTACTTTGAGATGGTAATGGAAACGCTGTGTCCAAATTTGATGCGATTTGGTCCAGCGGTTATGAAGCAAGGGTGTTTCGGACAAACGCGCAATGGGAACATTTTTATATATATAGATTAAATTTATTATAAAACTAGAAATAAATTACTAAATACAGATTCCGGGGGGAAATAGGAGAATTCGAAGGAAGTAAGAAACAGTGCATTCTTAAGAATGCACTGTTTCTTACTTCCTTCGAATTCTCCTATTTTATAATTGCTTGTTGTAATTTACAAACTTTAACATGATTTGCTTCTGACGCTCCTTTTCCTTTTTCTTCTCCTCCTTTTCTTTTTGTTTGGCAGCCTCTCTCATATTCTCTCTAAATTTTTCCCCCCTCCAAATTTCAAGTTCTTTAATTCTTTTTTTCCTTTCTATTTCTGTTTTCTTATTCTGGGCTGCCGCCTGCTGTATTATCTTTTTAGTGAGCCCATCCTCAGACTGCTTCCTCTTCTCCCTGGAGATGTTTTGTTTGCTTTCTTTTACTGCATTTATCTTCCTTTGCTGAATGGAGTAGAACAGACAAATTAAAGCAGATTAGTATGGCAAAAAGCCGTCACACCTGCTAGTATGGCAAAAGCCGCCACACCTGTACCCTAAGCTGTTCCCCACAAATTAAAAACTACCATGTAATGAAGCCTCTTTGCAATGAAACAGTAATGTACAGAATGACCCTTACTCTGTAAACTGTTCAGGAAATGATCAGGATTACAATTTTGTTACCCAAATACCAGGGCATGTAATCCTTTGACGAAACAATATTTTTTAGCCATCTTTAAAAAATCTTTAAAAACATCCCTGATCTGACTGGCTCAGACAGATGTTGGGGATCTGTTAGTGGAGGGCAATAGCAGCTTTCATATTCCACTCAATTTCTAGAGAAGGGGCTGAGGACAATGGTAGCTATGGAGTGGGCACCCACAACCAGAAGGTGGGGTAAGTCAAAAGAAGCTAGGAAATGGCTTAGTGGTAGTCACAGTGACAGCAGGTATCTCAGCAGCCCCTACAATGGCCAAGAGGGCAAAGGAAACAGAGAAGACTGCAGAAAAGGCAGTCTAGCGTAACAGCAGAAACAGCAGCTGCACCAAGGTGAGGTTCAATGGCTCCACAGGATACAGAAGGGTATGGAACCTCCTCACAGCCAACACTCCTATAAACTGAAGCCACAACTGTGTAAGGAAGCAGAGAATGATTCCCATCTCTGGCTAAACATCTCAACAAGGAATAAACTCCAGGTCAATACCAATACAGCTGGTGTTTAAAGAAACAACAAAGTTGTTGTGTCAAAGTTTTTGACACAAAGTTGTTCAAGTGGCAAACACCAATTAGCAAAATAATCTCACCTCCTTTCTTTGTGTTTCCAATGCCCAGAACTCTACTTTTTTCTCTAGTGCCATTATGTCCTTCATAGCTGCCTTCTCCTCTCTTATAAGCTGTTCACATCTTAAATAAAAGCATAATTAATGAATCATTAACAATTAGCAAAATAATGATCCAACAATCCTAAAGACAGTAAGATCCAGCTAACTATGTGACTAGTACCAACCATGCTTGCCCATCCTGCCTAGAAAAGTATGTTTGAAACTGAGTAGATTTGCAAAAGTAGTTTTGGAAGGCATGCTGATCAAAGTCAATAATCCCACTGAGGATGCCTAGTTTTGAATGTATTTGACATTTGGAGCCTGACAGTGGCAGCAAAAAGTTGGAATAGTATGTTTTCAGACAGTATTTGTGCCAAAAGGTCATATAAACACTCTCTTGTCTACGTAGATGTAGGGCGGCATGAATTCCTGAAAATCGGGAAATAACATCATTTATCTTTTAAAAATCACCAACAATATAATCCTATCCATAGCTACCGATACTCAGAGTTCAAACGGACTTACGCCCAGGTATGTGTGTAGGACTGCAGCCTTAAAATCTTAGGTAAGGAACCAAATAATAAACAAACAGTTCTTTAAAAAAAACTATTCATATACATTTCAATCTTTACAAAATGGTACCAGGTAAATTAGAATTATCAGAATCAGTTACCACAGCCATGGCACAGATGACAAATGAACCAAAGACTCTTGGGCTAGAATTCCCTAGGAGTGAGCACATTGTCATCATTGGAACTTACTATTGAGTAGACATGCATATGATTGCATTGCTAGCTCCTATGCCAATTCTGGGGGGAAATTATATTGCAAGACATAAAAGCTGCTAGAGGTTTAGAAATAGCATTCTGCAAGCTATTGATATATTCGAGCATGGTTTTCTCCAACCTGGTGCCCTCCAGATGTTCTTGAGCAGGCACTGGCAAACTCCAGCCCTCCAGAAGTTTGGGACCACAAATCCCATCATCCCTGACCACTGGTCCTGTTAGGGATGGTGGGAATTGTAGTCCTCAACATCTGGAGGGCCGGAGTTTGCCTATGCCTGTTCTTGAGTAAAGTTCCCACAATACTTCATCATTGCCCATGCTGGCTGAGGCTGATGAGAAATGTAGTCAAAAACATCTGAAGGACACAAGGTTGGGGAAGGCTCTTCTAGTATAACTATCAGATTTAAAACCAGAGCATATGATGTTGGAGATAAGAGGGTTTTCATGGTAGCTGTGCCCTGACTCTGGAACTCTCTCCAAAGGGACTTACACTGTGCCCCTTTTTAAGTAGCTTGCTAAAACCATTTTTAAAAGGCTTAAGTTGTTAAAACCTTCCTTTTAAGGACCCATAAATGTTAAACTGAACAACTTTTAACTGCTAGAAACTGATTTAGTAGTTACTTTTTATTCTCTGTGCTGCTTCTACTGTTATGTTGATTTAACTTTGCTATTAACCACCTTAGCTCTATCAAAAACAGTCAGGATATTAAAGCTTTAAACAAAAATAAAATACTTTTGTTGCTGTTCTTTTTTAAAAGCATTCATTTCCATTTCGACTGCTTCCATCCTTCCTCTGAGTTGGTCAGCAACTACAAAATAGAGAGAAAGTTATGTTTATATATTAAGATAGAGAGGTTTGCTCACAGCAGAGGCTTTAAAAATACTAAGACAATGTAAAATAACCAAATTTAAATAAAAGGGAAATGAGAGAAAACCAGGACATTTCTGCTTATGCATACATCATATACAAATACAAATATCCTTCAACAGCTACCTAGTGAATTTATGCCAGGAATATATCTATAAATAATCCAGTTCTAGTAAGATGGGTGGGGTACAATATATTATTACTAGTAGACATTAAGTCCGTTAAATTAACGAGCTATTGGAGGGTGCTCTGCACACGCTCAGAGGCTCTCTTGGCTTCTTTTCCCCGCCCCTTTGCCCTGGGTGGCCAAGCTCATCAGAGCTCTTTGCTCCACCCTGGGCAGAGGATCCCTTCACCGCGGACTCCGCCCTGCCCTCTCCCCTCCTCGCTCGGAGGCCGGCCTTGCGTCCTCCTTCCTCGGCCTCGCCTCTTGGGGAGGCGGGGAGCGGCGAGGAAGCCGTCCCAGAAGGCTCGGGGGCCGGGCCACTTGCGTCGCTTCCCGTGGGCTGGCGAAGGGAAGGGGAGAAGCGGAGGGAAGGGGAGGCACTGCCCATTTGACATTAAAACATTCGAACACAATATCTCATCGCAATATGTATCTACAAGATCCTTACAGAGCAAGATTCATTACTTTACTGTGGCATTTGGTGGCAAACTCAGAGCACACCAGAACTTTTACTCACATAATAGTTCCTGCGCACATGGAGCATAAGTTGGGTGGCTACTTAGTCCCGGGGTCCAGATCCTCTCTGCAACAATGCAGAGCTGGTCCCGAGGGTACCCGGTCCATTGATCTCTGGAAAAATTCTCCGAGAAACAAAAGGCCAAAGCCGCATAGCGAAAACTCCCTTTGCTCCCTCGGCTACAAGCAGAACCTCGTGGCTCCTGGTTATCGCCGCAAGTACTGCCGTTGCTAGGGTGACCGTGTAGGAAGCCCTCAAACAGGGCAGGGCTTCATTGATGCCTTTGTGCGACGTGAGGCCCGTGACGTCACAATGGGGCGGGGATAAGCAGCTCTCTTCCCGCATAGAAGAAACAAAAGGAAAAAAAGAAAAAATTCCTTCCAGTAGCACCTTAGAGACCGACTAAGTTTTTTTCTTGGTATGAGCTTTCGTGTGCATGCACACTAAGCTCGTACCAAGAAAAAAACTTAGTTGGTCTCTAAGGTGCTACTGGAAGGAATTTTTTATTTTTTGTTTTGTTTTGACTATGGCAGACCAACACGGCTACCTACCCGCATTGAAGAAGATAGAGCGCCTGTTTCTCCCCCAGGGGAAGTTTCCTTTCGTTGCTGCTGCATAGGAATCGATGGAGAAAACCCCGCATTTCATTTATTCCCTTCTGACGTTTCTGTCCCGCCCTCGCTCCCAAAGAAGCCCAAGGCGGCAAACAGCCAAACAAGGCAATTCAAAAAGTCTATTTAACAACATTAGGGACATCTAAGAACGACTTTGAAAAACAGTAACATGCTCTCATGGGCGATAATTTCAAGGTTTGACACATCTGCATTGGACGACAGCGTTTCATGCCACTGTCATGGCCACGGCAGCACACGGTACAGAATCAAAATCGCACCGCTGAAAGGGTCATCTATACCAAAGCAGACTTCCGAGTACAGTAGACATATTTAGGACTGCACTTATTTAAGGCAATTCTGGACACGGGTCCAAGCGGTTTCCCACTTGCTCCGCACCTTTCCTGGGAAAAACCTGCCATTTAGTGCTAAATTGGAGCAAATGTCAATCTGGAAAAAAATCTGAATTTCTATTTGCTCCAATTAAGCACTAAAGAGAGGTTTTCGGGGCGGGGGCAGTGGGAAGAGAGGAAGTGTGAGTGAGCCCTATGCAGAATATGCATGGAGCATCCATGTGGTAAAGACATCCCTCCCACCCCCAACACCCCCGGCATACCATCCAACTTTTTCAGATCCAATACTGGGATGCGCTAGCTGGTGAGTCGCATGACCCGCACCTCACTCTCCTCCAAATAAAGCACTTTTTCGGGGCGAGACTGCAACACCCAAAATGACCACTGCAATCCAAGGATTATACAACTGGAATCCAAGGATTACACAACTTTACTGATCTCTAAGATGGTAATGTGAACACTCCCCAAGAAACAAAGTCATAAATGCAGACGTTACCCTAGAGGAGTGGATGTGACACATACGTCTTATGGCTATTCAGTACTTTTTCAAAGCTGCGTCCCTTGGCCTGGAAATTCTTCTGCTAAAACTCAGACTGGCTGTCATTGCTTGGCAGCATTAATTTTTCCTTCCTCTTCTGCTGTGTTTGTATGTTTGTCTTGAGACAGCAGGTGGCTGCAGATGAACTTACGGTACAGAATTGGGTATTGTGCATCAAGCTTCTTAAATCTTTTTCAAGAACCATGAACCATAACAGAAACAATTTACAGTGAAACTCTGGAAACAGATAAATCAGTGACTGAACCTGCACCTCTCAATTGCCTTCACATTTAAATGTCACAAGACTTTTATTTATTTTGTTTCATAAAATTAATACACCACTTTATTGGGGTGAAAAACCCCAACAACCTCAAAGCAGTTTACAAAAAGATAAATCAATAATACTGAGAAAAATTCACAGGTCTACTTTAAAACATTAAAATTTACTTCTACTTTCTAAGCATCTGGCTTGTCTAAATAATATTTTTGGTAGACACCAAAAAGATTACAGTGAAGGCATCTGTGCAACTTTTTCTGAATGCTGTATGGAAAAGCACATGAATCTGACCTTGGAGAGTTTGTAAGTAAACTCTGTCTACAGCACGGGAAGCGGAAATTTTTGAGCTCACAAGGGTGTATTTTAAATGTCTCACAGCCTATGTTACAATGCTTACCGTACTTTGTTGCATATTATGTTAATTTTGAATCTCTGCTTCTGTTCTCTCACCTTCTCTCACCAAAGCGTACTTGCCCCCCCAACCTTGATCTTGGCATCTAGGGAATTCTCTTTTATACCAATATTTCCCCCCTACCACCAACACTTTCTGCATTCACTTGTTCATGAGGTATTTCAAGTTCACATGTAACCAGCTGCAATGGTTCAAAGAGAAGAGAGTGAGAAGAGGAAGAAAACAAACTTTTACTTCCTCCCTCACAGGACTCCACCAATTAAGGTACTTTTCTATGGTCTGAGTCAGCCTGTTAGCAAATACAGCTCCATGGACCCCTTTCATACATTAACTAATGCTGGGCTTACTAGTTATGTTTTGGCCGCAAAATCTTCCACACTAACATGGGCCTGAAACACAAACAAGCTCCAGATTCTCTGCACTTCTTGGGATCTGTGGCTGATACTCAACTATTGGAAAAGGAAAGCGAGTGGAAATGTATTTGCACATCAACTGGCTACATCTTGGTCACACAATGTTGTCAGAAGGTCAATGGAATGACAAGCTAAATGTACTTTTGTTTATGAAGAATAGCCTGTAATTAACGTGTTGTGTTTCACCTAATTAACAGACTAGCACAATCGCTCTGGAATTATTCTAAGGACAGCTGAAATCAGGGGTAATGACTTATTTTGTAGAGAATATATCCCCACCACCACCACACAACTAACAAACATGTACCTGTATGCAGTAAGTTCAAAAACAAAACAAGATTATCATGGACCTTATAACTCTAAGCTTTTGTGGTATAATACTGCTCCATTTGTAATACGTGTCAATATTTATCCCATTTTAGCCATAAATCTGATTGGACTTAGTGTACATGACAATTCACAAAGCACTATGGTGAAACTGCCAATAATCTGAAGAGAGCGTGTATGAAACCCCTACTCTAGCTCCACTGAAGTGTTATTTTCTGATTTCGTAAAAAAAACCCTAAACAAAACATCTTTTTAGACTTGCTTTTTTCAGTATTGTCTCATAAAAAGTACAATTACAAAGAAGTCAGAATAATATCAAAACTAATTTGAAACACTTGTGGAACAGTCTTCTCCCACCACTCTCTCCAAAACCCAAGTCACAGCATCAAATGAAAGCAGTACAAGACTTTTAAATATTTCACTTGGCTTAAGAACGTCAAGAGCAGCATTCCTGGATCAGACCAAAGACCCATTCAGTCCAACATTCTGTTCCCACAGTGGCCAAGCAGATGCCTATGGGAAACCCGCAAGCAGGACAAGAGCATAATAGCCTTCTCCAACTTGTGATCCCCAGAAATTTGCATTCAGAGATATGCTGAAAATAGTAAACTGCCATCATGATTAGTAACTAGATAGCCTTATTTTGCATGTGTTTGGCTTTTGGTGATCAGAGATAGAGTGGCATAAGGATCCTGATTTTATATGTATATTTCTTTTTTAAATGTTTCTAATATCTTACCACTCACCAGCAGCCTTAGTGATTTCAAGATGTGGAACTAAGGAGGAAGGGGTATATACTACCAGTACTGCTCTCTTTTTCAGAAAGCCTGCCTCCTAGATGGAGCAGAGAACATAAGAGTACAAAGACCACTGACTTCCAACAAGTAGGACAACACTACATTATTGACATCTGACTCAGTTCTATCAATTAGCTGGAGTTTCCCTGTTATTCTTCCAGTGTTCTCTTATAGTAGTGGTGGGTTTGGCTTAACATTCATTAATTTAATAATAGTTCTGGCAAGTTATATTAGTTACATATTTCTTATACAGCTAAGCTAATAAGTCTTACAAGGAAATTCAGTACAATTAAGAAGGAACAAAGCCATTGACCCCTCTAAGCACATTTAAGCAGCTTTATAAAAAACTATTATGAACATGTTTTGTCATGATTAGACAAAATACCTTCTGAACGTTTCTAATTTAACAGTATATTAAGAATTTCAGCATATCCTTCTAGAACCCATCAAAGCAACATTTTTTTAAAAAAAGCAGAGGGCCCCCTACTTGAAAGCTTAACCTACTTTGCTTAATAAACTGCATCTATAACTCACTATAGCTCTTTGACAGGCTTCACTGCACAGTTCTGTGACCTGGCTAAGAGCATCTACATTTTAGTACTGCTAAGCACTTTCAATTGTTACAAGTAAGATGGTCACTGCTCAGCATCTCTCTGAACAAGGGTTTGCTCGCTATTATCAAAAGCTAAAAGCAGCACAAATGAGTATAATGAAATGTCAATAAGAGAAAAGCTAAAAACTCACTCACTGTCTTCTGTGGGAAGGACCTGCAGGGAATAAATCCATTCTATTATATCCTCTTTGTTCACCACATCTAAGGAATCCAACATATCCAGACCAGAGAGTGCAAAAAAAGCAATTGTCAACCTGCGGAAGGAAGAAAAGCAGGATATTACTACCCGCCATCGATATCAAATGGTTTGTAAGCATGAGAAGTCGTACTTCTAAGCCACAAAGAAGTACCTGTGTTATGTGTCAGCTCCAGCATGAGCTGAAAACAGACGTGAGTGCTGCAACCTGACAATATGCTGTAGGGAGCTGGCTTACATGTAACTCTGCAGGCAGAAAGCCATGCTGCTGTCAAGCTTCACTAACCAGCTCCACCTGGAGTGAAGGAGTGAAAAACCGATACCAACAAGTCTCTCCGACTGATGAAGCAGACCACACATAAATATAGAATAACAACATGTTCAAGAAGCTGTAAAATGACTGGCTCATTAGCATCCAAATCAGGAAAGAGAAATGTCTTCAGCACCAAGAGCCATGGAAGAAAAATGCAATCTGACAGGTAACAAACACAAATCTTACACATTTTGGTGCAAGAAATTACGCAGATAAAAAGGTGATGCAGGTGTCCCTACAATGTGGCTCCACACAGTTGCGTGTGAACAATGCAAACCATATAGACTATCTTAACTGTGAGTCCTGCAAGACCTGCATTGCATAGCTGTCAACCTTTCCCTTTTCTTGCGAGGAATCCTATTCGGAATAAGGGAATTTCCCTTTAAAAAAGGGAAAAGTTGACAGCTATGCTGCATTGCTGGCCTATTCCCACCTGGGCTGGGACGGTAATGCAATGACTGATTCCAGCTACAAAAACTGTTACTATTGAAAGTGATGAAGACCATCTTGTTTTGAGTCCAGAAAAACATGATGATCATGACGCCTAGAAACTATCAGGATGTAGAGCTGTTTAAGGACTTGGGTTGGGATGAAGATTTAATTTTGGAGCCCTGTTATTATTGTTGTTACTAGGATAATATTTTTGCATTTTATTGTTAGACCTTATTCTGAATCATAAGGAAACTGATTTTGTTGCATACAATCAACTTGCAACTTGAATGATCACAGCTTTATGTTTGGCTGGCCAACTGCAATTGCACAAATTAAACAAATACAAAGAAAAACTCATAAATAACCGAGAAAACAACTAGGTTTCAACCTTGCACTAGAACAAGAGAAAAGTTGGTGCTTGATGCACCTCCAAAAGGAGGACATTCCATAATTGACTTTATCTTTAATTCTCAAATGTCTTTTCTTTTATTAGTATACCTGTCTGACACAGTTCCACATAAACTACTTGAAAAGTATATTTATCTTTCAAAATTGCTGCCCAAAACATAATTCTGTCAGATTTTTGCCAAGTAAGCCAAAATTAAATCTAATAAAACACCCAGGAGGTTCACCTAGTCATTTCCTAGTACAACCAGCAGTAGACAGTGTGGATGGGTCTGCATTGCCAATCTGTCTTCCCAACACTGTGCATAGCAGTGAAGGGGAAGGGGAAGTTGGGAAGAGAAGGGAAGGGGAAGGAGAAGGAGAAAGGCAGTGGGAGCTTGGCACATGTGCAGCAGCTGAGCCAATGTGATGCTCCCACTCCTGCACAGCATGCTGTGTCCAATGTGTGGTGTTGGAAAAGCAATGCAGCTTCACCCGCACCACCTGCTACTGAGTTTGACAATACCCCTACAGAGGCGTTGCAGTACATCAGAGCTTTCCAAAATGTGTGTTGCAACACATCCACAAATGCTCCCTGTGCTCCTCTCAGGGCTGAAAAGGGGATAGTTCAACCAAGTAAAGGTTTGCTAATACAACTGAATTACAGTGGTACACCGGGTTACAGACGCTTCAGGTTACAGACACTTCAGGTTACAGACTCGGCTAACCCAGAAATAGTACCTCGGGTTACGAACTTTGCTTCAGGATGAGAACAGAAATCGCATGCCGGCGGCGCAGCAGCAGTGGGAAGCCCCATTAGCTAAAGTGGTACCTCAGGTTAAGAACAGTTTCAGGTTAAGAACAGACCTCCAGAACGAATTAAGTTCTTAACCCGAGGTACCACTGTACTGTGTCGCGAAATAATGCCTGTCTAAAAAGTGTCACCAACATGAAAAGTTTGGAAAGCTCTGCAGTACACTCTTGGATTCACGTGACATCAGTTTTCTCTACAAACAGAGATGTCATCTAATTACATTTTGGTGGGATATAATTGTTAACAAACACAGACCAGTAGCAATTCAAGTTATTAATGATTTAGTCAGACAAGAGTCATTATAATTAAGCATAATGTACACTTTGCTTTGCAGTCTTAGTTACAATGCTTTTATTCACCTCTATCTGGGTTCTGCAATGTAATGAACAACCTCCAGGTCTGCTACACCCATTGTTACTTGTAACCTGTTTTGCTTTTCACAGATCACAGACTACTAACTAATCACACTGCTTGCAGAATTATTCAGAGCCATGGTATATAATTAAGTGCACACAGATTACCTGCATAGCTATTAGAACAGGTTCTTTAATAGTACACTGGAGAACATATTCAAGGAAAAAATAATGCTGCCCTGAGGAGAATTCTCCTAAATCCTAAATTCTCCTAAATGGTAGAAAAGCTGCAACATAGAAAGTAAACATTTTTTCTCCTTGCTCTTTCATAGTATAGTCGTACCTCAGAATTTGAACAGAATCCATTCCAGAAGTCTGTTCGACTTCAAAATGTTCAGGAACCAAGGCGTGGCTCCTGAAGTCAACTGGAAACCACGCTGGACATTCAGGTTCCAAAGAACATTCGCAAACTGGAATAATCACTTCCGGGTTTGCAACATCCAAGGTACAACTGTATCGTTTACAAAAAGATTAAGTGAGGGGTCTCTTTCTCATTAGCTAACTAAACAAATTCCTCCTGTTAGAAAATAATTTCTCCTTAAGTACCGGTAATTGATTTCTTTCAAACTGACCAGTAGGGGGGAAATGAACTATTCCCAAAATGGTGATTGCATTCTTAAAGAGAAATCAGGTTTCAAACTGAATTTGCTTCTTGCTGACCAAATTCAATGTGCTCTTTTTTCCTAAGGGGTTTTATTTCTCCTCCAACTCTTTGAGCTTTTTCATACATCTTAAAGATGTCTTTAACATTCAAGTTCTAAACTCTTACCCAGCAAACTACCCAACTGGAGATTTCTACAGATTGCAGAACAGAATAACCACACATAAAATATTCTTCTAAATAAATTTTAAAATATTTTTCTCACAACAGTTCTTGACACTTCTAGAAATTTTTCTAGCAGATTGTTTCCGCTCCTTCCAAATTTCCAGACCCTCATGTTCCAAAAGCAATTATGAAGCTGTTTCCAATCCTATGGATGTTTAAAGGTACCCCTGACCATTAGGTCTAGTCGTGTCCAACTCTGGGGTTGTGGCGCTCATCTCGCTTTATTGGCTGAGAGCCGGCGTACAGTTTCCAGGCCATGTGGCCAGCATGACAAAGCCGCTTCTGGCGAACCGGAGCAGCGCACGGAAACACCGTTTACCTTCCCGCCAGAGCGGTTCCTATTTATCTACTTGCACTTTGACGTGCTTTCGAACTACTAGGTGGGCAGGAGCTGGGACCGAGCAACGGGAGCTCACCCTGTCGCAGGGATTCAAACCACCGACCTTCTGATCAGCAAGCCCTAGGCTCTGTGGTTTAACCCACAGCGCCACCTGGGTCCCTGTTATGGATGTTTACTCGGAATCAAATATCACTGCTTTCAATAGGGCTTGATCCAAAGTGTGCATAAGACTAAACTTATATAAGTTCAACAATCTTACAATAGGATAATTGCCTTTCTACTGTATTTAAATAGGGTTGGGAGGTTTTTTTTGTTTCTAACACTTCAAAAACACTGTCCCAAGGTGACTGAGTTTCTTAGATATAAACATGATGTTAAATATTCAGCATATAATCTAAGTCACATTCTGAGGGTACAGGGAATGGGGCTGTAGTGTGCAGTATCTGTAGGCCCTGTTGCAATTTATAGGGCTGCCTAACTGATTTCTTTACCAAAGCAACACTTAAGGTAGGGCATAAAGTAAAAATCTAGTTGGTCAACGTTGCCGTAAGAAAATGAGTTGAGTTCAAGAGAATAACTGAAAAAACCAACCATTGGTCTTATTTTAAAACAACCAAGGAAAGTAGCAAAAATGCTCTTTTTACTTGACGTAACCTTATTGGTGAATAGATTCTGGTAGGTAGCTGTGTTGGTCTGACGCAGTCGAAATACATTAAAAAATTGTCCAGTAGCACGTTAGAGACCAACTAAGTTTGTTCTGCGTATAAGCTTTCGTGTGCATACACACTTCTTTACTATCTGAAGAAGTCTGCATGCACATGAAAGCTTATACCCAGAACAAACTTAGTTGGTCTCTAATGTGCTACTGGACAATTTTTTTACTTGTTGGTGAAGTAGGAGTAGTTGTAGCTGCCAGGATCACCTCCCGCACCAACTAGACCACTGGTTCCCAAAGTGTGGGGAACAGGAGACTATCAGACTTTTAAAAGCTTGATTGAGTTGAACTGGATTGAGTTCATCAGTTTTGTTCAGTTAAAACTATTTAGCTTAATTTGATTTTGAATAATTGTTACTGTTTTGAATTTTACTGGGGTATTACTTTCCTTAGTAGGTTGTGCAAACCACCATTCTGAATAAAGCTTTTTATACAGTAGGGGGTACTGGGGAACCAAGTTTATGGAACCAAGAGGGCAATGGCCAAAAAAAGTTTGGAAACAACTGAACTAAACTTGTGTCAGGAAGCGGTAATAGAGAAGATAGAAGAGGAAGAAACTGAAAAGATCCTGGTGAAGCCAATAAAGTAAAATATTTGCATTCGTGCTGTACGAAAATAACCGGGCATTTCTCTTTCCATAAAGGAGGTGTTGCTTCCAAATGAGACAAAGGCTTTGAAGGAGCGCTCAACTTGTATTCCAAAACAAGCTCAACTTGTATTCCAAAACAAGTTGAGCTGCGATAATCATCTTAGCTGGCATATCGGGGAACAAGTTTCTCCTTTTCACATTCTTTCTGTACCTCCTTCCTGTTTATGTTCATCTTACAAGAAAGCAGAACAGAAACAGACCTCACCATTTCATGTTCAGCCAAGGCTTTATGTGACAGTTTTCAGCCGCTAGGTTTGTTGTTGTTTAGTCGTTTAGTCATGTCCGACTCTTCGTGACCCCATGGACCAGAGCACGCCAGGCACTCCTGTCTTCCACTGCCTCCCGCAGTTTGGTCAGACTCATGTTGGTAGCTTCGAGAACACTGTCCAACCATCTTGTCCTCTGTCGTCCCCTTCTCCTTGTGCCCTCCATCTTTCCCAACATCAGGGTATTTTTCAGGGAGTCTTCTCTTCTCATGAGGTGGCCAAAGTATTGGAGCCTCAGCTTCAGGATCTGTCCTTCCAGTGAGCACTCAGGGCTGATTTCCTTAAGAATTGATAGGTTTGATCTTCTTGCAGTCCATGGGACTCTCAAGAGCCTCCACCAGCACCATAATTCAAAAGCATCAATTCTTTGGTGATCAGTCTTCTTTATAGTCCAGGTCTCACTTCCGTACATTACTACTGGGAAAACCATAGCTTTAACTATACAGACCTTTGTCAGCAAGGTGATGTCTCTGGTTTTTAAGATGCTATCTAGGTTTGTCATTGCTTTCCTCCCAAGAAGCAGGTGTCTTTTAATTTCGTGACTGCTGTCACCATCTACAGTGATCATGGAACCCAAGAAACTAAAATCTCTCACTACCTCCATTTCTTCCCCTTCTATTTGCCAGGAGGTGATGGGACCAGTGGCCATGATCTTAGTTTTTTTGATGTTGAGCTTCAGACCATATTTTGCGCTCTCCTCTTTCACCCTCATTAAAGGGTTCTTTATTTCCTCCTCACTTTCTCCCATCAAGGTTGTATCATCAGCATATCTGAGGTTGTTGATATTTCTTCTGGCAATCTTAATTCCGGCTTGGGATTCATCCAATCCAGCCTTTCGCATGATGAATTCTACATATAAGTTAAATAAGCAGGGAGACAATATACAGCCTTGTCATAATCCTTTCCCAATTTTGAACCAATCAGTTACTCCATATCCAGTTCTAACTGTAGCTTCTTGTCCCACATAGAGATTTCTCAGGAGACAGATGAGGTGATCAGGCTCTCCCATTTCTTTAAGAACTTGCCATAGTTTGCTGTGGTCGACGTAGTCAAAAGATTTTGCATAGTCAATGAAGCAGAAGTAGATTTTTTTCTGGAACTCTCTAGCTTTCTGCATAATCCAGTGCATGTTTGCAATCTGGTCTCTGGTTCCTCTGCCCCTTCGAAATCCAGCTTTCACTTCTGGGAGTTCTTGGTCCACATATTGCTTAAGCCTGCCTTGTAGAATTTTAAGCATAGCCTTGCTAGTGTGCGAAATGTGTGCAATTGTGCGGTAGTTGGAGCATTCTTTGGCACTGCCCTTCTTTGGGATTGGGATGTAGACTGATCTTTAGTGGTGATGAATTTAGTGGACTTTTAAGAGAAAGGACACAGCGTTTCTCACCTCTTCACCGGCGCTCTTGTCTGAAAAGCTAGGGTAGAGTCAGTTTATATTTTTATGCTCTGAACCACCCTGAGATATTTGGATGAAGGGCGGTATACAAAATGAATGAATGAATGCATACATACATAACAAACTCTACCTTTTACCAATTGGGTTGAAGCTTCACATGAGCAAGAGTACCCAAAGAGCATACACAGAGTTCCCCTCAGTTCTGAACTAATACCACAACCAACATGGATTTGGGGAGGGGGGTCGAGAGTTGGACGGGGGTAGGAAAGCAGAGAATCAGATTTCGAAATTAAACCTTGGGCAAGTCCAGAGGTCCGGGGGCTGCTACCACCATTGCTCTCCCTGACACTGTGGGGAAAACCTCTGAGGGCTATTCTACCCCCCCCCCACGCGAGAATGAACGTGTGGAAGAGACCCGCAACGGGATGCCCAGGCGCCGTAGGCAGGCGCTTGTCCTCCTTCCACCCCGGGAGGGCTACCTGCTGGTCTCCAGGGATGAATAGCGCTCGGGCAGGATCTGCAGGCAGCGCTGGAAGAACCGCACGTGCCGCTCCTTCAGGAAATCCAGCCGCTCGCCGTCCCCGAAGCCCCCGTCCTCCTCCGGCGCCGCCATGTTGGCCAACCGCTCCCTAACCCCGCGCGCGCGCAGCGTCGGTCCCGCGGGTCACGTGGTGCGGCCGAGGCGCTGCGCTAATTGGGGAAGGCGGAAGCAGCTCCGGAGGGAGGAGGGAGGGCGAGCGCGTCCCGTGTGCGGCTAAAGGGGCGGGGCCAGCCGGCATGGGCGCCAATCAGAGGCGACTTCAGAAAACTTCCCGTCGTTTAAATAGGAAGCGCGCCGTCGATGGGTTTGTTTGGGAGCTTTGACGTGAGCATTTACACGTTTTCTTGTAGGCGCTTGAGAGTTACTAGTCTTCCAAAATAATTGCAGTAAACGCCTTTGAAAAAGAAGAAAATGTTCGTGCTGGAGTGGTAAAAAGAAAAGCAACCCTTAGCTGCATACAGAGCTGCTCCACACAATGGCAACAGCTGTAATGCCATGCTTTTTAATAATCATTTTATTCCATCGCTGCAGTGAAAATCATGACTGGAACCCCACATCCAGATTAGCTTTCTAAGCAGAAATGATCTTCTTTGAAGGATTCCCTCAAACTTTTTTTTTTAATCCAACTGCAAGATTTACTGCACAATGTGAGGGTGTCCACGGCTAAAAAGACTGCCAAGTAGTCACAACAGCAGCATTTTACTCTTTACAAACTTAGTTGGTCTCTAAGGTGCTACTGGAAGGAATTTCTTTATTTTACTCTTTGTAAGTCACTGAGAAAGGCAGTCCTTACCGTCAGGCTTGCAATATAACAAGACCATACAAAAGGAAAGTGGATGTGGGAGAAGGAAACAAGCAAGCCCAGTTTCGACTTCTTAGTTCCAAGTTGTTTTAATAACCATCTTAAATGGGAAAGTACTGAAAGGAGGCACCAAACGTTTCTGGTATCTCACCTGTCTCAGTTCGCCTGCTGTCCCCATGTCTTTAAATAGGGCTATGAGAGCAGTTAGAGCAGGTTTTAGGAAGGAAATGTTGAAAGGGAACCTGAGTTCAGAAGAGTTAGAGGCAGGACTGCAGGCTTTCCCAGTCACCAGGTTGGTAGATAACAAGAACGTTGTTCACCACCAATGGGCACCATTGTCCTATCAGATTTTGAGGGAAGTTAGGAAAAGCATTGTGGAAACGGGCTTAAAATCTACGTTTACACAAGGACTTCTTGAGAGCCTAAGCACGTCTCATAACCTCATACCGCAGGATTGGAAGGATCTTTTTAGGATGCTTCTTTCCCCTGCGCAGTATGTTATTTGGGACGCAGAATTTAAAAGAGAGGCGATTCAGGAAGGGAATGCTTCTGGAGGAGCTTACATTCCAGATCAGCTGTACGGGGCTGGACAATTCTCCACCATGCTACAGCAGACTGGAGGAATTCCGGAAGTCGCATATCCGGTAATCTCATGGTGTGCGCTCCGAAGCCTTAAAAGAGTCCCAGCTTCAGGCAAGTCAGTAAAGTCATTTTCCTAAATCAATCAGGGTGCCTCAGAATCCTATCAGGATTTTGTAGACAGGTTGCAGGAGGCAATTTCATGCCAGGTCGATAATGTGGGGCGAGGAACCAAGATGGCGCTGAGGTAGGATGTGCTTAACGACGCTCTCCGATCCTCTTTTAATTTTTCCTTTTAATCTTTTAAAATTTTATCTTAACTGACCTTATTGAGGATAACTCTTCCGACTGGAAAGGATTTTAAAGACTTTGAAGCATTTTGAAGCATTTTATAATTGCTGCCTGCTGCCCTCCCTCTGAGAGTTTGGCTTTGCTCCATCAGCGGGGCGAATAAACCGGAGACATAATTTTTGCTTGCAGCTGATGAGGAAGGAAGTTGTCATTTTAACAAATTCTTGAGGAGACCAGCAAATTGAACTGCACCCCCCCCCTTGAGGCTGATTAGGCCTTGCTTAATTAATATTGTGAAACTGCTTGAACCAACTGGAGACGGCATTTTTACTTTGTAGCTGAAGAGGAAGGACATTATTTATTGTTCTCCCCTGGCAGAAACGCCAAGATTCAAAAGCAGAGAATCTGAAAATAGAGTAACATTTCGAAGTTGCCGATGAACATCCAATTCAAAACATCCAATTCAAAACAAAAAAAAAACACAAAAGATAAGAAAAACACAAGCACACAAAGAAAAAACAAATTAAACAATCAACCACAATACAAACAATCAAAACAATTAAACAATCAACCACAATACAATCAAACCAAATATTCACATACATCCATTATCCATCTCATGCCTAACACTCTAACCATCCACTCATACTTCCTCCCTTTCCCCTCCCCCCCACACTCTTGTCCCCAATCATATCCATTCTTCGCCTCCTTTCATCTACCTTTAACATTTTTCCCATCATTCCTCTCTAACCATACCCTTCTTATTTCCCCCTCCCCTCCCCCCTCCCCTCTCCTACCTTCTAAAATACCTCCTACAGTTCGACTTCATGTTTCCCTACTTTTATCTATATTTATTCAATATGCGTTTTCCCTTATTTCCCCCCTCACTTTCTCACCTCTTCGAATACATCTTGTTCCTACTATATCCTAATGCTATCCTTAAGTATGTATATTAATCTAAGCAAATTGTTAACTCCGTTCCAATTCCTTTTTTCAAATATTCTTCCACATACATCCATTCTTTCTTAACTGTCTGTTTGTCAATGTTCCTAACTGCCGCTGTCATCTTAGCCAGATTTAAAAACTCCACCAAATTTATTTGCCAATCTTGTATTGTTGGGACCTCTCCTCTTTTCCACTGCTGGGCGATAAGTAACCTTGCTGCCGCTGTTGCATAGAGAAATATATTCTCTCTGTCTTTTGGAATTCCTGCTGGCAAAATGCTCAGCAGCAGCGCCTCCGGTGTCTTTATGAAGGTAACTTTTAATATTTTTTTCATTTTCTCGTAGATTTCATTCCAATACTTTTTAATTTCAACACAATTCCACCAACAATGTAGGTAATCTCCAATTTCCCCTTTACACTTCCAGCAATTTGGTGATGTTTTATAAATTTTCGCTAGCCTCGCTGGCGTTAAATGCCATCTATATATCATTTTAAGTATATTTTCCTTTATACTCGTACAAGCCGTGAATTTTATGTTTCGTTTCCAGATGCTATCCCATTTATCTCTATATATATTTCTCCCTAGGTCTTGTGCCCATTTGATCATTACTGATTTGACCTCTTCGTCTTTTAATTCCCACTCTAATAAATGTTTGTATATTTTGGCCATTGGTTTTTCCACATTTTCTATAACTAATTCCTGCAATTTAGATTTTCCCCTCACAAATCCCATTTCCAAATGTTTTTTGAACAGGCTTTGAATCTGTAAGTAATTTAGCCAACTGGAACAATGTTCGTTTAACTGATCGTATGTTTTTAGTTTATATTCCCCATTCTCTTCCAATACTATATCCTTATATGTTAACCAATTATTCTCATTTATTTTTGTTACAGATGTCATTTCAAAGGGCGATATCCACCATGGCGTTTTGGGCTCCAAGATTCCCCCGTGCTCCCTCCAGATTTCCAATAAAGATTTTTTAAAAACATGATCTGTGAATTCTTTCAGGTTTCCTTTTTTATCCTGCATTAGATAGACATGCCACCCCGTTGTATTCCTAAATCCCTCCAAATCTAACAGCTCTCTATCCAGTGTCATCCACTCCCTAATCCAGCAGATTCCCGCCGCTGCATGGTAGAGCTTTAGGTCCGGGACACCCCACCCGCCTCTTTCTCTCGCATCTGTTAGTAGTTTATATTGGATCCTCGGCCTTTTGCCTCCCCATATAAATCTGCTCAGGTCTTTTCTCCAGCACTCAAAGTTTTCTTTCCCCCCCACTATTGGGAGCATCTGGAAAAGGAACAACATTCGCGGCAGTACTGCCATTTTTATTGTTGCTATTTTCCCCAGCATTGTCAGATTCAAGGCTTCCCATCTCAATAGATCTTTCTTAACTTCTTTCCATACTCTCCCGTAATTATCCTCAAACAGATGGTTATTTTTCTCTGAGACTATAATACCTAGGTATTTTATCTTTTTCACTATCTCCCAGTCTACTTTCTTTCTTAAATCCTCCAACTCCTTCTCCCTCATATTTTTCGTAATTATTTTTGTTTTCCCCCCATTTATTTTCAGCCCCGACACCCTTCCGTAATGGTTTATTAACCTCTTAACATTCTCTATCCCTTCCCCTGGATTTTCAATCATTAAGACAATGTCGTCCGCAAACGCTCTAATTTTAAATACATTATTGCCCACATTAATTCCTTGTATCAATTTCTCTTGTTTTATGTCAACAATTAGACATTCGATTGTCAGTATGAACAACAGGGGGGACAGTGGGCAACCTTGCCGTGTTCCTTTTGTGATTTCGAATTGCTCCATTATCTCTCCATTCATTATTAATTTGCCCATTTGCTTCCCGTAGATTGCTTTAATCCCTCTCAAAAATCTTCCTTCTATACCTGTTTCTTCTAGCACCCTCCCTAAGAAGTCCCATTCAACATTATCAAAGGCTTTTTCCGCATCCAGGAATATGAAAGCTATTTTTTTACTGGGTCTCCAATCCGCGAGTTCTATTAAATTTATCAATGTTCTAATATTATTCATCATTTTTCTCTTAGGGAGGAACCCTTGCTGGTCTTTCCCAATTATACGATTCAATATTCCCTTTAACCTTTCCGCCATTATCATCGCGAATATCTTATAGTCAACATTCAAGAGCGATATAGGCCTAAAGCTACCTGCTTCTAGATGTTCCTCCTCTCCTTTTGGTATTAGCACTATATACGCTTCTTGCCACGATTTTGGTGTGGTTCCTTCCTCTAATATTTTATTTATTAATTTGCTATACACTTTTACTAATTCGCCCCTGAATATTTTATGTCTTGCCAATAATCTGTCGGTTCCTGGTGATTTACCTAACTTTAATTTCTGAATTGATTTTAATATTTCTTCTTCTGTGACTGGTTTATTTAATTTCTCTTTCTCTTCCTCCTTAATCTGTTTTAATTTACTGTTCTCAAAATATTTTTCCAATGCTTTCCCCTCTATTTTCCCTCCTTGATATAAAGCTTTGTAATATTTTTGCAAACATCTTTTTATATCGCCTGTTTCTGTCCAAATTTTCCCTCCCTCCTTAATACTCATAATTGTCCTTTCTTTTTGTTTTTTCCTCAACTGCCAGGCAAGGAATTTACCTACTTTATTTCCTGATTCAAATACCTTCTGCCTCATCCATTTAATCTTATTCTCAATTTCACTGCCAATTATAGCTTCTAGCTCCTTTTGCAAAATCTTAATTTGGCCGGCCAGATCTGTATTTTTTGGGTTTTTAGCTAATTCTCTTTCCTTCGCTTCCATTTCTTTCTTCAGTTTATCTAAATTCCTCTCCCTTTTTTTCCTTATATAATTTTTCTGTTGTATATATATCCCTCTTATATAAGCCTTGCTTGCCTCCCAAATTGTCAACAAATCTGTATCTTTCTCCGTACTGTTGCTGAAAAACTCTTTCAATAGATTTCCCCCCTTCTTTACAAATTCTTCATCGTTCAGCAAATTTTCCTCCATCCTCCATCTTCTTTTTTGTATCTCATCATCTTTTAATTTTAACATAATAGGGTTATGATCTGAGATCGATTTATCCATAATCTCGCATTTTTTTGTTTTTGTTACTAACCTTGTTGATACCCAAGCTATATCTATTCTGGCCAATGACTTCTTTGAGTTTGAATAGTATGTAAATTTCTTACCTTCGGGATGTTTTATTCTCCAGACATCTTGCATCTCATAGTTTTGGACCAAATTTAGAAAGACTATTGGTAACTTTCCTTTATTCTTTTTTCTTTTACTCGTTCTATCCAATTCTGGGTTAACCACCCCATTGAAATCTCCAACCCACACCATATCTTCTTCATTCGCTTCTTCTATTAGTTCTCCTAATTTTTGAAAATTTTTTATTTTGCAACCATTTGGGGCGTAAATATTTACAATCACTAAATTCCCATTTTTTGTACGGACTCGGGTGCCCACTATTCTCCCCTCATCGTCCTCGAAGATTTTCTCAGCTTTTAATCCCTTTTTAACATAAGTCACCACCCCCCTTTTTTTCTTTTCATCCAGTGACATATATTCCACACCAAATTTCTTATTACTTAAAAATTTCTCATGCTTTTTTGCTGCATGAGTCTCTTGGAGACACATAATGTCCCACTTCCCTTTCCTTAACAGATGTTCTACCCTGCTGTGTTTGCCCTTGTTATTAAGCCCATTCACATTCCAGGAGATAATTTTTAAATCCATACTTTTATTATTTAAGTTCAACTTAAGATGAGTGTTGGTTAGGAGTTCGAGTTTTTAAGTTTTACTACAATACCTATTTCAGTCCTATCAGCCCACATTAATCAATAACTTCGAGTTGGTTTTGTCCCCTCTCCTGGCTTGTACCTTAGTCCCAGGAAGAAACACACAAACAGTCTTAATCTTTATGTCAGGTTTCCCTTATCTTACTCTTCGGTTTGATCTTCGTCTTCTTTTTGCTCTTCCGCTCCTACTCCAAGTTCTTTTTTGAACCTTTTGTAGAATCTTTCCGCCTCCTCCGCGGACCTTATCATCTTTTTCTTCTCTCTGAAGATGAAGGATATCCCCTCAGGGAACTCCCATGCATACCATTGTCTACGCTTTCTTAAAGCCTCCGTCAAGTTTTTATAGTTCAGTCTTTTGTCTGTCAGTCTCCTCGGAATCTCTTTGTAGATCGCAATTATTTTCCCATCTATTGTCAGTTCTGCTTGTTTCTTTCTTTGTAAAATTTTATTCCTCAAGAGCATTGAATTAAAGTAGATTAAGCAGTCCGCTGGTCTCTTTGCCCCCTTCACTCCTTTCTGTTTGTCCTGCCTCAATCTGTAGATCTTGTCGATGTCCATTATCAGCTCATCTTTCTCCACCACCAACCAGGTTGCTAGCTCCGTCATGATCTTTTCGTCTATGGGTACGTCCATCTCAGGTACGCCTCTTAAGCGGAGAATGTGTGCCCTCTACCTCATCTCTAATATGGCCATCTGGTCCGCGAGCTCCTCCTGCATCCTCCTTACTTCTTTTATATCTTCCTCTTCCTTTCCTTGTTCTTTCTTTATCTCCTTATTTTCGGCGACCAGTTTCTTCATTGTGTCATCATGTTTGAGGACTTTGATGTTAGTCTCATTCACATTCTTCTCTAGTTCTCTATTTTTCCCATAGAGGTCTTTTACTTTCTCTGACAGCTCATCGATTACTCTCGAATTTAATTCCACTTTTGACAGCATTGCGTCCATTTTGTCATTCAGACTTTTATTCATTCGCTCCATGACGTCCTTTATGTCTGTCATAACGTCTCCTTCTCCTTTTGCCGCCATGGATTGTCTTCTTGGGTGAGCCCCTGCCGCTTGTGTTACTTGTGTCACTGAACCTTGTGCTCCTTTTTTCCTTTCTCCTGTCATTTTCTAGGCTTTCTTCCTTTCAGTGCTTGGGGGTTCCCTTCATTTATCTTCAGGGAAACATTTGTTTCAGTTCAATTAACGTGGTTTAGAATATTTCCCTTCCTTTCCCTCAATACTGACAAGCACACACCAGTTTATTTTCAATTCCTGCCGGAGTCCACTAGGTGTCGCTGCTGCTCTCTTTGTCACTGCTGCTCCCTTTCCTTTCTTTACCTTCTCATTTTCACTCCGCCTCCCCACTTCCGCAAAGAAGCAGGAAGCCTCGTTCAATCACCCCTGCAGCCAGACTCCATCTTTTCCTCTGCTTTTCTCTTTCTCTCTATCTCAGCGTTGCTGTCTGTATTTTCTCCTTTATTTTCTAAAATTGTTTAGTGCCTCTTTCTCTTTCTGAGCTTTCTTCCTCTTTCTGTTTTCCACTCTCCTGCACAGTCAGTCGCTCTCCGGTTTCCACCCACTGTTGGATACCCCGAGCGAGGCTGGCTGCCTTTTAATGTTAATTCTGCCTTGGCGCTGATTGTAAATTTGCTGTCTCTTTAATTTCTCTTTTACGAATGCGGTTGTCTCCCTTCGCAATCTCGTCCCATGAAGTCTAAAAACAGACCCCGGATTTGCTTCCTTCCTCCCGTGGTCCCACCTCTTCAATAAATTAGTAAGTCCTTTTTACACTCACGGGTCATTTCTGTTTTGTTTTATCCCGTCCGGGGGGCTCCAGGCGCTTGCTACCCGAGCTTTAGGGTGCCGCAGCGGCCCGCGATATGCCGTTCCTTGCGTTTAGCCTCCCTCCGCGCCTCCGTTTTTCTCCGGTTCCAGCACGGGGTTGCTATGATAACGCCGCCTTCCCTTCAGTGAAGGTCCCGCACCTTCTCCTTTACCGTCCTTTTTATCGTTCGTTAGGGAGGGTTACCGGGCACCTTTCCCTCCCTGGTTTCGCTGCCGCTGCCAGTCGGTCTCCCCACCGCAGTAGGTTGCCGTTTAGTGACTCGGCTCGTAGCGCGCCCTGGCCGAAAGTGCCTCTCTCTTATACTCTTTTGCTTTTTTTTTCGTCCAAAGTTCAAGTTCTTTTATTCTTTTTTTCCTGTCTTGTTCTATTTTATGGTTATGGGCTGCTGCCTGCTGCAATAATTTTTGAGTGACCCCTTCCTCTGGCTGCTTCTTTCTGCAGGTGTTTTTCTCTCTATCTTTTAATGTGTTTATCTTCCTTTGCTGAATGGAGTAGAACAGACAAATTAAAGCAGATTATATTGTCACTGTGATGTTACCCCTTGCCTGCAGATGTTACCCCTTGCCCTGTGATGTAACCCCTTGCCTGCAGAGGGGAAGCCCCATATTGTGTGAAAAATAAGTTTCATATACCTGCCTAAAGCTTCTCTATGGCAAACTACTCCCTTCTCACTCAAATCTGCAAAGCAGCAGCAGCAGTTGGGCTTTAACCCAAGGTTCAGGCAGAATGAGTAACTCCATACCTATTCCCAAATTTCCTGCTTAGACTTACTGCCTAAATTCCACTGCAATTTAAGAGATTTCAGATTATGCTTGCCAGCACAAAATTCCAGAAAGAAAAGGTATGTGCTAGTGTGGCAAAAGCTGCCACACCTGTACCCTAAGCTGTTCCCCACAAATTAAAAACTACCATGTAATGAAGCCTCTATGCAGTGAAAGAAATGTACAGAATGACCCTTACTCTGTAAACTGTTCAGGAAATGATCAGGAATACAATTTTGTTACCCAAATACCAGGGCGTGTAATCCTTTGACGAATCAATATTTTTTAGCCATCTTTAATTTTTTTATTGACAGAGTAGTTGGGTTATTTAGAAAAAAATCTGTTTTTATAAGTAATTAAGACTAGGGTTCAGTGGCCACTAGGACCAAGTGGCACATCCCTGATCTGACTGGCTCAGACAGATGTTGGGGATCTGTTAGTGGAGGGCAATAGCAGCTTTCATATTCCACTCAATTTCTAGAGAAGGGGCTGAGGAAAAGGGGTGCTAAGGAGAGAACAGAAAAACAGAGTGGTGGTAGCTATGGAGTGGGCACCCACAACCAGAAGGTGGGGTAAGTCAAAAGAAGCTAGGAAATGGCTTAGTGGTAGTCACAGTGACAGCAGCTATCTCAGCAGCCCCTACAATAGGCAAGAGGGCAAAGGAAACAGAGAAGACTGCAGAAAAGGCAGTCTAGCGTAACAGCAGAAACAGCAGCTGCACCAAGGTGAGGTTCAATGGCTCCACAGGATACAGAAGGGTATGGAACCTCCTCACAGCCAACACTCCTATAAACTGAAGCCCCAACTGTGTAAGGAAGCAGAGAACAATTCCCACCTCTGGCCAAACATCTCAACAAGGAATAAACTCCAGGTCAATACCAATACAGCTGGTGTTTAGAGAAGCAACAAAGTTGTTGTGTCAAAGTTTTTGACACAAAGTTGTTCAAGTGGCAAACACCAATTAGCAAAATAATCTCACCTCCTTTCTTTGGGATTCCAATGCCCAGAACTCTATTTTTTTCTCTAGCGCCATTATGTCCTTCATAACTGCCTTCTCTTCTCTTATAAGCTGTTCACATCTTAAATAAAAGCATAATTAATGAATCATTAACAATTAGCAAAATAATGATCCAACAATCCTAAAGACAGTAAGATCCAGCTAACTATGTGACTAGTACCAACCATGCTTGCCCATCCTGCCTAGAAAAGTATGTTTGAAACTGAGTAGATTTGCAAAAGTAGTTTTGGAAGGCATGCTGATCAAAGTCAATAATCCCACTGAGGATGCCTATAGTTTTGGATGTATTTGACATTTGGAGCCTGACAGTGGCAGCAAAAAGTTGGAATAGTATGTTTTCAGACAGTATTTGTGCCAAAAGGTCATATAAACACTCTCTTGTCTACGTAGATGTAGGGCGGCATGAATTCCTGAAAATCGGGAAATAACATCATTTATCTTTTAAAAATCACCAACAATATAATCCTATCCATAGCTACCGATACTCAGAGTTCAAACGGACTTACGCCCAGGTATGTGTGTAGGACTGTAGCCTTAAAATCTTAGGTAAGGAACCAAATAATAAACAAACAGTTCTTTAAAAAAAACTATTCATATACATTTCAATCTTTACAAAATGGTACCAGGTAAATTAGAATTATCAGAATCAGTTACCACATCCATGGCACAGATGACAAATGAACCAAAGACTCTTAGGCTAGAATTCTATAACCACTTCCCTAGGAGTGAGCACATTGTCATCATTGGAACTTACTATTGAGTAGACATGCATATGATTGCATTGCTAGCTCCTATGCCAATTCTGGGGGGAATTATATTGCAAGACATAAAAGCTGCTAGAGGTTTAGAAATAGCATTCTGCAAGCTATTGATATATTCTAGTATGGCTTTCTCCAATCTGGTGCCCTCCAGATGTTCTTGAGCAGGCACAGGCAAACTCCAGCCCTCCAGAAGTTTGGGACTACAATTCCCATCATCCCTGACCACTGGGTCCTGTTAGGGATGGTGGGAATTGTAGTCCCCAACATCTGGAGGGCCGGAGTTTGCCTATGCCTGTTCTTGAGTAAAGTTCCCACAATACTTCATCATTGGCCATGCTGGCTGAGGCTGATGAGAAATGTAGTCAAAAACATCTGAAGGACACAAGGTTGGGGAAGGCTCTTCTAGTATAACAACTATCAGATTTAAAACCAGAGCATATGATGTTGGAGATAAGAGGGTTTTCATGGTAGCTGTGCCCTGACTCTGGAACTCTCTCCAAAGGGACGTACACCATGCCCCTTTTTAAGTGGCTTGCTAAAACCATTTTTAAAAGGCTTCAATTGTTAAAACCTTCCTTTCAACCCATAAATGTTAAACTGAACAACTTATAACTGCTAGAAACTGATTTAGTAGTTACTTTTTATTCTCTGTGCTGCTTCTACTGTTATGTTGATTTAACTTTGCTATTAACCACCTTAGCTCTATCAAAAACAGTCAGGATGTTAATGCTTTAAACAAAAATAAAATACTTTTGTTGCTGTTCTTTTTTAAAAGCATTCATTTCCATTTCGACTGCTTCCATCCTTCCTCTGAGTTGGTCAGCAACTACAAAATAGAGAGAAAGTTATGTTTATATATTAAGATAGAGAGGTTTGCTCACAGCAGAGGCTTTAAAAATACTAAGACAATGTAAAATAACCAAATTTAAAGAAAAAGGGAAATGAGAGAAAACCAGGACATTTCTGCTTATGCAAACATTATATACAAATACAAATATCCTTCAACAGCTACCTAGTGAATTTATGCCAGGAATATATCTATAATAATCCAGTTCTAGTAAGATGGGTGGGGTACAATATATTATTACTAGTAGACATTAAGCCCGTTAAATTAACGAGCTATTGGAGGGTGCTCTGCACACGCTCAGAGGCTCTCTTGGCTTCTTTTCCCCGCCCCTTTGCCCTGGGTGGCCGAGCTCATCAGAGCTCTTTGCTCCACCCTGGGCAGAGGATCCCTTCACCGCGGACTCCGCCCTGCCCTCTCCCCTCCTCGCTCGGAGGCCGGCCTTGCGTCCTCCTTCCTCGGCCTCGCCTCTTGGGGAGGCGGGGAGCGGCGAGGAAACTGTCCCGGAAGGCTCGGGGGCCGGGCCGCTTGCGTCACTTCCCGTGGGCTGGCGAAGGGAAGGGGAGAAGCGGAGGGAAGGGGAGGCACTGCCCATGCAGAGCAGGCAGCAAGAGCCACCGCGGCGCTCCGGGGAGCAGCCGGAGCTGGAGCAGCCCAGGGCAGCAGGAGACGCCGTGGAGGAGCTGGAGGAGGAAGAGGCGGAGGAGCCCGGCCGGGCCCCCGAGCCTTCCGGGACGCGAGCCCCCGGCTTCACCCGAAGTCTCTCCGTGGGCTCCTCCTGGAGCCCCTTCAGCTCCAGCAGCAGCGCCTTCTGCGAGCTGGGCACGGACAGCCGCGCCATGGTCGGAGGGGCGGGTAGGCCTCGGGTGAAGCCGGGGGCTCGCGTCTCAGAAGGCTCGGGCCCGGCCGGGCTCCTCCGCCTCTTCCTCCTCCAGCTCCTCCACGGCGTCTCCTGCTGCCCTGGGCTGCTCCAGCTCCGGCTGCTCCCCGGAGCGCCGCGGTGGCTCTTGCTGCCTGCTCTGCATAGGCAGCGGCAATGGCGGCGGCGCAGTTTCGCCCGGCCACTCGAAGTGTCTCTGCGCTCCAATCCCTGTGTCCGTGGGGCACATACGCAGTAGCGCTGACACACGGACTGGACGCAGGGACACAGGGACTTTATTATATAGGATTATTACAGCCCAAAAAGTGAGCTTGATCACATAACGAAATGACACTTCCACCTATCACAGCTAAACTGGAACTAACCTTTATTGAATAACAGCAGGTTGGCAGATCCCTGCTCTTATAAGTTTCAGGTCAACACAGAAGAGACCTTCAGCATGATTTAATGAAGGTTTCCTCAGAAATAAGTCTCACTGACTTCCATTACATTAGGTCTCTAGTACGGTATGTGAGTAGAGGACTGCAGACTTTGTAAAAACTGGGCTGCAACAGTGTTCAGTTTAATCCAATTATCAGACAAGTGCACAATGAAAACCCTTTCAGAGCTAAAACACAGGGAAAGTCTCAATCTGCAACACAAATATTCAAGCAAATTATAAGGATTTTCTTTTTCCTAGCAAAAATATTAGTAATAAGACTTACATTCTGGGGTTGGCTTCACACGTCTTAATTGTCGCTGGAGTCCTTTAACATTATTAGAAATTCTGCCCAGTTTTTGTTGGATATTAGCTTCTGTGAAAGTAAGCAAACAAACAAACAAACAAACAAATCACTTTACAGCTTCATTTCAAAACATCTTCAGTCCATTCTATCAGCATAATATTTGCTGCCCCAATTCAACAATTCCTTAAGGGCGCAGGTATTCCAATTCACAAATAAGGACATGCTGGCAGAGGTGCCCTTCCATTTTAGTGAAAATAGAAAACCCTTCATCCAGGAGCAACATGGGCACACCTGAAATTTAGGATCTGGGTGTTAATGATAGTTTCATATAACCAAAGTACACAGAGAATGGAACATCTTCTGCAGAATTTTATTATGTTATCCATCATACAGGCTATCCTATGTGTATTTACTTAAATGTTCCTCCATGTTCAGCAGGATTACTTTCAAGAAAGTATGCAGGTTTCTGTTAACATGCCTCTTTATACATACTTATTGGTAAATTCTCAATTTGTAGCAACAACTTTGATACAACCAGAGTATTTAATTATACAGGTATGTGAGATCCAACCTGCACCTCCTCTGCAAGTGAGTGAGCAGAAAGTATTTTTTCTGGCTCACTGGTCTTTGATTAGTAGGGCAGGACTCACTACTGGGTTGTAGACTCATCTAGGGAGGGTCACAACAGCAGCACTACAGCATATGGCAATAATAAAAAGCTTGCAAAATGCATGTTTGGGTTAAAGGTGGGTTCTAGGTCTGATCATGTTGAAGACTACTGCTCTAACTCATGGCAGAGAGGAGCAAAAAACTCATTCTGATGGTAGTCCTCACGCCTTTTGGGATGCCACTTTGGAGGCCTCCCAGTCTTGTCAGGCAGCTTTTCAGGGGGATGACATTTACCAAACTGGGAAATGAATACAGCCATACTTCGTGTTGCGTTAAGTTCATGTTGCGTCTTTTTGGCTTGCGAACGCAGCAACCCCGGAAGCATACTGTTTACTTCCTGGTTTCGCCATACTGTATGCTTCCGGGTTTTGCTCTATCGCGCTCTGCGTTTGCACAGATGCACCACTCTGGTTGCGGACTTTTCGGGGTGCGAACGGCACCCCGGAACGGATCCTGTCCGCAACTAGTGGTACCACTGTAAATATATATAATGAAAACAATATCTTACTTTCGGCTTTCCTGTTGTTTGTCAATCTCCTTTCCTCATCTTTCAAGATCTTATCCATCCAGTCAGTTTTTTCTTTTTCAATGCTACGAAGTCTAGGGACAAAGTTTGGTTTAAAATGAATATTTTACAAATAACAGAATATACATTGGACTTTGCTAATAGATAATTACAATCCTATGCACATTTACTAGTCTGTCATACAGTAACGCTTATTTCTGGGTAAGCATGCATAGGATTGGGCGGCACATATTTGTACTATATGAATTCTATAGGTGGGATCATCAAAATGATCCAAAAGTCTTCTTTTTAAAGCTGAACAATGATTATACTTCCTTTAAAAGTTATTATAACCATCTGTATTAAACCAGAATATTGATCTATATGAGTTCCAGGGCACTATCCTGTTATAATTTCTGACAAAAATAACTGTTTCTTTGACATTTTAAACTATGTTTCCTACAATAGAAGACTTACTGTTTCTCTAGCTCCTCCCCTTCTTTCATAAATTCTTCTTTTTTTCTTTTATCCTTTTCAATCTTGCTGTTCTGAAATTTTGTTGAAAAGCAAATGAATTACTGAAAGAACCGTGATTCTACCCAAAACATGAGAAGAAATGCTTTAATCAGAAACACTGTGGGGTTTTTTTTATTTAAAGGGTGCTTTAAAAATAAAAGATAAATGCCTGATTCAGTCATCTTTCACCTGAACCTTTGTCAGTTTACAATGGTGCCTCAGGTTACATACGCTTCAGGTTAAGAACTCCACTAACCCAGAAATAATGCTTCAGGTTAAGAACTTTGCTTCAGGATAAGAACAGAAATTGTGCTCTGGCGGCGCAGCAGCAGCGGGAGGCCCCATTTGCTAAAGTGGTGGTTCAGGTTAAGAACAGTTTCAGGTTAAGAATGGACCTCTAGAATGAATTAAGTAATTAACCCGAGGTACCACTGTAATTAGGATCTCAGGTGGCGCTGTGGGTTAAACCACAGAGCTTAGGGCTTGCTGATCAGAAGGTCAGCGGTTCGAATCCCTGCGACAGGGTGAGCTCCTGTTGCTCGGTCCCAGTTCCTGCCCACCTAGCAGTTCGAAAGCACATCAATGTGCAAGTAGATAAATAGGAACCGCTCCGGCGGGAAGGTAAACGGCATTTCCGTGTGCTGCTCTGGTTCGCCAGAAGCGGCTTTGTCATGCTGGTCACATGACCTGGAAGCTGTACGCCGGCTCCCTCGGCCAACAAAGCGAGATGAGCACCGTAACCCCAGAGTCGGACACGACTGGACCTAATGGTCAGGGGTATCTTTACCTTTACCACTGTAATTACACCACTAATGCCAAATTAAATAAAGGAATTTAAATTTCACATTAAAACATTCGAACACAATATCTCATCGCAATATCTCATCTACAAGATCCTTACAGAGCAAGATTCATTACTTTACTGCGGCATTTGGTGGCAAACTCAGAGCACACCAGAACTTTTACTCACATAATAGTTCCTGCGCACATGGAGCATAAGTTGGGTGGCTACTTCGTCCCGGGGTCCAGATCCTCTCTGCAACAATGCAGAGCTGGTCCCGAGGGTACCCGGTCCATAGATCTCTGGAAAAATTCTCCGAGAAACAAAAGGCCAAAGCCGCATAGCGAAAACTCCCTTTGCTCCCTCGGCTACAAGCAGAACCGCGTGGCTCCTGGTTATCGCCGCAAGTGCTGCCGTTGCTAGGGTGACCGTGTAGGAAGCCCTCAAACAGGGCGGGGCTTCATTGATGCCTTTGTGCGACGTGAGGCCCGTGACGTCACAATGGGGCGGGGGCTAAGCAGCTCTCTTCCCGCATAGAATAAAAAAAATAAAAAAAATAAAAAATTCTTTCCAGTGGCACCTTAGAGACCAACTAAGCTTTTTTCTTGGTAGGAGCTTTTGTGTGCATGCACACTAAGCTCATACCAAGAAAAAACTTAGTTGGTCTCCAAGGTGCTACTGGAAGGAATTTTTTATTTTTTATTTTGTTTTGACTATGGCAGACCAACACGACTACCTGCCCGCACTGAAGAAGATAGAGCGCCAGTTTCTCCCCCAGGGGAAGTTTCCTTTCGTTGCTGCTGCATAGGAATCGAGGGAGAAAACCCCGCATTTCATTTATTCCCTTCTGACGTTTCTGTCCCGCCCTCGCTCCCAAACAAGCCCAAGGCGGCAAACAGCCAAACAAGGCAATTCAAAAAGCATATTTAACAACATTAGGGACTTCTAAAAACGACTTTGAAAAACAGTAACATGCTCTCATGGGCGATAATTTCAAGGTTGCCAGGTTTGACACATCTGTATTGGACAACAGCGTTTCATGCCACTGTCATGGCCACGGCAGCACACGGTACAGAATCAAAATCGCACCGCTGAAAGGGTCATCTATCCCAAAGCAGACTTCCGAGTACAGTAGACATATTTAGGACTGCTCCTATTTAAGGCAATTCTAGACACGGGTCCAAGCGGTTTCCCCCTTGCTCCGCACCTTTCCTGGGAAAAACCTGCTATTTAGTGCTAAATTGGAGCAAATGTCAATCTGGGGAAAAATCTGAATTTCTATTTGCTCCAATTAAGCACTAAAGAGCGGTTTTCGGGGGGCGCAGTGGGAAGAGAGGATGTGTGAGTGAGCCCTATGAAGAATATGCATGGAGCATCCATGTGGTAAAGACATCCCTCCCACCCCCAACACCCCTGGCATACCATCCAACTTTTTCAGACCCAATACTGGGATGCGCTCCCTGGTGAGTCGCATGACCCGCACCTCACTCTCCTCCAAATAAAGCACTTTTTCAGGGCGAGACTGCAACACCCAAAATGACCACTGCAATCCAAGGATTATACAAGTGGAATCCAAGGATTATACTTCACTGATCTCTAAGATGCTAATGTGAACACTCCCCAAGAAACAAAGTCATAAATGCAGACGTTACCCTAGAGGAGTGGATGTGACACATACTTCTTATGGCTATTCAGTCCTTTTTCAAAGCTGCGTCCCTTGGCCTGGAAATTCTTCTGCTAAAACTCAGACTGGCTGTCATTGCTTGGCAGCATTAATTTTTCCTTCCTCTTCTGCTGTGTTTGTATGTTTGTCTTGAGACAGCAGGTGGCTGCAGATGAATTTACGGTACAGAATTGGGTATTCTGCATCAAGCTTCTTAAATCTTTTTCAAGAACCATGAACCATAACAGAAACAATTTACAGTGAAACTCTGGAAACAGATAAATCAGTGACTGAACCTGCACCTCTCAATTGCCTTCACATTTAAATGTCACAAGACTTTTATTTATTTTGTTTCATAAAATTAATACACCACTTTATTGGAAAAAAAACCCCCAACAACCTCAAAGCAGTTTACAAAAAGATAAATCAATAATACTGAGAAAAATTCACAAGTCTACTTTAAAACATTAAAATTTACTTCTACTTTCTAAGCATCTGGCTTGTCTAAACAATGTTTTTGGTAGACACCAAAAAGATTACAGTGAAGGCGTCTGTGCAACTTTTTCTGAATGCTGTATGGAAAAGCACATGAATCTGACCTTCGAGTGTTTGTAAGTAAACTCTGTCTACAGCACGGGAAGCGGAAATTTTTGAGCTCACAAGGGTATATTTTAAATTTCTCACAGCCTATGTTACAATGCTTACCTTACTTTGTTGCATATTATGTTAATTTTGAATCTCTGCTTCTGTTCTCTCACCAAAGCGTACTTGCCCCCCAAACCTTGATCTTGGCATCTAGGGAATTCTCCTTTATACCAATATTTCCCCCCTACCACCAACACTTTCTGCATTCACTTGTTCATGAGGTACCGTATTTCATGTTCACATGTAACCAGCTGCAATGGTTCAAAGAGAAGAGAGTGAGAAGAGGAAGAAAACAAACTTTAACTTCCTCCCTCACAGGGCTCCACCTATTAAGGTACTTTTCTATGGTCTGAGTCAGCCTGTTAGCAAATACAGCTCCATGGACCCCTTTCATACATTAACTAATGCTGGGCTTACTAGTTATGTTTTGGCTGCAAAATCTTCCACAAACATGAGCCTGAAACACAAACAAGCTCCAGATTCTCTGCACTTCTTTGTATTATTGGGATCTGTGGCTGATACTCAACTATTTGAAAAGGAAAGTGAGTGGAAATGTCTTTGCACATCAACTGGCTACATCTTGGTCACACAATGTTGTCAGAAGGTCAATGGAATGACCAGCTAAATGTACTTTTGTTTATGAAGAATAGCCTGTAATTAACGTGTTGTGTTTCACCTAATTTGCTGTGCTGAGTCACCAGCATCATTAATATGAAGGTGCACATGGAACAGAGGCCAGAGAACAGTGCTAAAAAAGGAGGAGCAGAAGGGAACAAAGCATCCTGCTGTGTTTTGTTCATAGACATGGATTAAAATCAAACTCATAGAGCATCATCAACCAAACTTTCTGCAGAAGAAAACAAAGAGAGACAATACATGATGAAACTCACTTTACAGACTCGTGTTTTTTTCCAGCTGCAGGACACAAAAAATATTCATAGGTGCAAAACAAAATGGACTATTCTGATGACATTTTATTGTCTAATAAAGTCTTTTCAGAGTGGCTTCCTGCTGTATTTTCCCTTTTTTGTTTGTGTGGCTGCAATTATGTTGGATTCTTTTGTGTTGGTGGATTTTTTAAAATGTATTTTCCTTTGAATAGGGATTAGCAAGTAGTGGGAAGAATGTTAAAGCCTGATAATAGTCATCAAAGCACATTAAAGAGAATTGTTCTTATTGATTACTACATGGAGTAGATTGAAAATATCCCTTTGTTCTGCTACTGCAGGGTTGTTTAATTATTTATCTCAAGTTGCAATGCTGTAATGCCAGGGGAAGAGGACCCAGGTGGCGCTGTGGGTTAAACCACAGAGCCTAGGGCTTGCTGATCGGAAGGTCGGCGGTTCGAATCCCTGCGATGGGGTGAGTTCCTGTTGCTCGGTCCCAGCTTCTGCCAACCTAGCAGTTCGAAAGCACGTCAAAGTGCAAGTAGATAAATAGGAACCGCTCTGGCGGGAAGGTAAACGGCGCAGCGCGCTGCTTTGGTTCGCCAGAAGCGGCTTTGTCATGCTGGCCACATGACCCGGAAGCTGTACGCCGGCTCTCGGCCTATAGAGCAAGATGAGCGCCGCAACCGGGCTATTCCATGAAAAATGAGCCTGGTAAGAAAAAAAATATTTTAAAAATATACTTCTTTTACTTATAATTTCATTACCTAAACAGATTCCAAACGTGCAGTCTAACCACTTTTTTAAAGCTAAAGACAAAAGAAGTTTAGTTTATGGACCTTCTTTTCAAAAGTCCACCCACGTAGCCTTCACAGAAGTGTTCAAGTTAAAAGTTTTCTGATGATTGTCCCACCCGTGACAGCATTTTTCCCTTAATTTTGTATCGTTAAATTTCTTAAACTTAATTTCTGATTGCATAGCTGTAACCAATAAACATTGGTTTAAACAGATATGCTGAGTTTATCATTGATTCACCTCCCAACTCAAAGAGTTTTTCCATAAATCAAACTTATCTCAAGCTCCATGTCCTTTTTTTGTCCCACCCGTGACAATACTTTAACATTTAATAAAATTGTCAAAAATATCCATAAAAATAATAAAAAAAATTAGTAAAATGTTCAGTATCTTATTAAGAACATAGTTTAAATTTTGGTTGTTAATCTTTATGTATATTTACATTGTTACACATGTGTGAATACCAAAAAGCATGGTCCAAGTGTCCCACCCGTGACAATGGAATGGCCCAACCAGAGTTGGACACGACTGGACCTAATGGTCAGGGGTCCCCTTACCCTTTACCTTTAATAAAGGGAAACATGTTGTGCCCTCTGATGCAGATTTTGCTTTGCTTTTTATTGAGTCATCACCAACCTTTCTGTTCTTAAGTTACTGTTGTTGCAGAGAATTTCAAACTTTTTCATACTCAATCTCACCATGTCAAAAAAGTAAATAAATCTCCAATTGTACCAAAAACAAAACAACTACATGAAAGCAAAGCACACATATCTAAATTATGAAAAATACAAAATACACAAGGATTTCTCCAATCATGTTAGTAGAGGTTCTTTATTAAAAGTTTGGTTAAAGTATAAACATCTCAAGGGTCATCTATCCCAAAGCAGACTTCCGAGTACAGTAGACATATTTAGGACTGCACTTATTTAAGGCAATTCTAGACACGGGTCCAAGCGGTTTCCCACTTGTTCCGCACCTTTCCTGGGAAAAACCTGCTATTTAGTGCTAAATTGGAGCAAATGTCAATCTGGAAAAAAATCTGAATTTCTATTTGCTCCAATTAAGCACTAAAGAGAGGTTTTCGGGGCGGGGGCAGTGGGAAGAGAGGAAGTGTGAGTGAGCCCTATGCAGAATATGCATGGAGCATCCATGTGGTAAAGACATCCCTCCCACCCCCAACACCCCTGGCATACCATCCAACTTTTTCAGACCCAATACTGGGATGCGCTGCCTGGTGAGTCGCATGACCCGCACCTCACTCTCCTCCAAATAAAGCACTTTTTCGGGGTGAGACTGCAACACCCAAAATGACCACTGCAATCCAAGGATTATACAAATGGAACCAAGGATTATACAACTTCACTGATCTCAAAGATGCTAATGTGAACACTCTCCAAGAAACAAAGTCATAAATGCAGACGTTACCCTAGAGGAGTGGATGTGACACATACGGTACTTCTTACGGCTATTCAGTACTTTTTCAAAGCTGTGTCCCTTGGCCTGGAAATTCTTCTGCTAAAACTCAGACTGGCTGTCATTGCTTGGCAGCATTAATTTTTCCTTCCTCTTCTGCTGTGTTTGTATGTTTGTCTTGAGACAGCAGGTGGCTGCAGATGAATTTATGGTACAGAATTGGGTATTCTGCATCAAGCTTCTTAAATCTTTTTCAAGAACCATGAACCATAACAGGAACAATTTACAGTGAAACTCTGGAAACAGATAAATCAGTGACTGAACCTGCACCTCTCAATTGCCTTCACATTTAAATGTCACAAGACATTTATTTACTTATTTATTTTGTTTCATAAAATTAATACACCACTTTATTGGAAAAAACCCCCAACAACCTCAAAGCAGTTTACAAAAAGATAAATCAATAATACTGAGAAAAATTCACAAGTCTACTTTAAAACATTAAAATTTACTTCTACTTTCTAAGCATCTGGCTTGTCTAAACAATGTTTTTGGTAGACACCAAAAAGATTAGAGTGAAGGCGTCTGTGCAACTTTTTCTGAATGCTGTATGGAAAAGCACATGAATCTGACCTTCGAGAGTTTGTAAGTAAACTCTGTCTACAGCACGGAAAGCGAAAATTTTGGAGCTCACAAGGGTATATTTTAAATGTCTCACAGCCTATGTTACAATGCTTACCTTACTTTGTTGCATATTATGTTAATTTTGAATCTCTGCTTCTGTTCTCTCACCAAAGCGTACTTGCCCCCCAAACCTTGATCTTGGCATCTAGGGAATTCTCCTTTATACCAATATTTCCCCCCTACCACCAACACTTTCTGCATTCACTTGTTCATGAGGTACCGTATTTCATGTTCACATGTAACCAGCTGCAATGGTTCAAAGAGAAGAGAGTGAGAAGAGGAAGAAAACAAACTTTAACTTCCTCCCTCACAGGGCTCCACCTATTAAGGTACTTTTCTATGGTCTGAGTCAGCCTGTTAGCAAATACAGCTCCATGGACCCCTTTCATACATTAACTAATGCTGGGCTTACTAGTTATGTTTTGGCTGCAAAATCTTCCACACTAACATGAGCCTGAAACACAAACAAGCTCCAGATTCTCTGCACTTCTTTGTATTATTGGGATCTGTGGCTGATACTCAACTATTTGAAAAGGAAAGTGAGTGGAAATGTCTTTGCATATCAACTGGCTACATCTTGGTCACACAATGTTGTCAGAAGGTCAATGGAATGACCAGCTAAATGTACTTTTGTTTATGAAGAAGAATAGCCTGTAATTAACGTGTTGTGTTTCACCTAATTTGCTGTGCTGAGTCACCAGCATCATTAATATGAAGGTGCACAGGGCACAGAGGCCAGAGAACAGTGCTAAAAAAGGAGGAGCAGGAGGGAACAAATCTTCCTGCTGTGTGTTGTTCATAGACATGGGTTAAAATCAAACTCATAGAGCATCATCAACCAAACTTTCTGCAGAAAACAAAGAGAGACACTACATGATGAAACTCACTTTACAGACTTGTGTTTTTTTCCAGCTGCAGGACACAAAAAATATTCATAGGTGCAAAACAAAATGGACTATTCTGATGACATTTTATTGTCTAATAAAGTCTTTTCAGAGTGGCTTCCTGCTGTATTTTCCCTTTTTTGTTTGTGTGGCTGCAATTATGTTGGATTCTTTTGTGTTGATGGATTTTTTAAAATGTATTTTCCTTTGAATAGGGATTAGCAAGTAGTGGGAAGAATTCTAAAGCCTGAAAATATCAAAGCACATTAAAGAGAATTGTTCTTATTGATTACTACATGGAGTAGATTGAAAATATCCCTTTGTTCTGCTACTGCAGGGTTGTTTAATTCTTTGTCTCAAGTTGCAATGCTGTAATGCCAGGGGAAGAGGACCCAGGTGGCGTTGTGGGTTAACCCACAGAGCCTAGGGCTTGCTGATCAGAAGATTGGCGGTTCAAATCCCTGCGATGGGGTGAGCTCCTGTTGCTCGGTCCCAGCTCCTGCCAACCTAGCAGTTCGAAAGCACGTCAAAGTGCAAGTAGATAAATAGGAACCTCGCTGGTGGGAAGGTAAACGGCGCCTGCTCTGGTTCGCCAGAAGCGGCTTTGTCATGCTGGCCACATGAGCTGTATGCCGGCTCTCGGCCTATAGAGCGAAATGAGTGCCGCAACCCCAGAGTCGGACACGACTGGACCTAATGGTCAGGGGTCCCTTTACCTTTACCTTTAATGCCAGGGAAACATGTTGTGCCCTCTGATGCAGATTTTGCTTTGCTTTTTATTGAGTCATCACCAACCTTTCTGTTCTAAAGTTACTGTTGTTGCAGGGAATTTCAAACTTTTTCATACTCAATCTCACCATGTCAAAAAAGTAAATAAATCTCCAATTGTACCAAAAACAAAACAACTACATGAAAGCAAAGCATATATAATTACTATGGTTTACAGTGAAATCTATACATGTCTACTGAAAAGTAAAATTTGGTGAATTCAATGGGACATAAAGGTACCCCTGACCATTAGACGACTCTGGGGTTGCGGTGCTCATCTCTATAGGCCGAGGGAGCCGGCATTTGTCCACAGACAGCTTCCGGGCCATGTGGTGAGATGACTAAGCTGCTTCTGGCGAACCAGAGCAGTGCACGGAAACGCCGTTTACCTTCCTGCCGGAGCGGTACCTGTTTAGCTACTTGCACTTTGATGTGCTTTTGAACTGCTAGGTGGGCAGGAGCTGGGACCGAACAACGGGAGCTCACCCTGTCGCGGGGATTCGAACCACTGACCTTCTGATCGGCAAGCCCTAGGCTCTGTGGTTTAGACCACAGCGTATAGGATGGCAGCCAAAGTTGCCTAGATGACTAGACAAAATCCTTTTATGGACACCTTATGAGGACACATCTCACTCTTATAAGCCACTTTATAGTAGTATTGGTCTGATAAGGATGTAGGTGCAAATTGTCACATTGGTGATAATTTTAAGTGATGCTTCAAACGATTATCTTGCCAGTTATGCTTCTTTCCTCCTCTGCAACATCCTTTATTTTATTTTCTGCTATTCCTTTTCTGCTTTTGTTCACCCCTTCATTAAATACTCATGGGCAAATGTAGTCATCAGACAAATAATCGTTTTGTACATGTGAGTTGCAGGGGAACCAACTGCTCCCCCTTCTCAAGGAAGGGACCTTAAGGGTCATCTAGAGTGACCATTCCACTGCAATGTAGGAATGTCAGCTAATACATCCATGACAGACAGCCACCCTTAAAAACATCCAAGGAAGGAGAGCCCACCACCTTCTGAGGGTGTCCATTCATTCCATTGTCAAACAGCTCTATCCATCAGAAAGTTCTTCCTGATGTTTAGTCGGAATCTTCTTTCTTATAACTTGAAGTCAGTGGTTCAGGTCTTCCCCTCCAGAGCAGGAGAAAACAAGCTTGCTCCATCTTCCATGTGACAGCCCTTTAGATATCTGAAGATGGTTATCATATCTCCTCTCAGTCTCCTCTTTTCCTGGCTAAACATACCCAACTCCCTCAGCTATTCCTCATAAGGCTTGGTTATCAGACCCGTGATCATCTTGGTTGCCCTCCTCTGCACATGTTCCAGCTTCTCAATATCCTTAAATTGTGGTGCCCAGGATTGGATTTATATAATTTTATATTATGATGCTGCCTGCCTCACTTGGCTTAGAGTGGTGCCGGTTAGATAACCCAGAATTATTAGACCTAGAAGGTTTTAATTTAAGATTTGGATGGCACGCATATCTAAATTACGAAAAATACAAAATACACAAGGATTTCTCCAATCATGCTAAAAGAGGTTCTTTATTAAAAGTTTGGTTAAAGTATAAACATCTGATTGAGCAACGTGTGCCATGGTGGAACTCCCCCTTGGAAGCTCTTGCAGCGAGACGTGGAAACACTGGAGCTAGCTGGCCCACATATCGAACATTGCTGGAAGAAAAAAATAATCATACGAACAACTGAAAAATAAAGTAAATGATTGGTTTCAATACTATCAGCTCTTCAAAAGATTCAAATCTGATATTAAGATAGGTTTCGAGAAAAAAACCCATCAAAATTCGAGCTGCAAGTGATAAATTCAAAAGCTAAAACTCTCTCGAAGGAATACTGTCTATTATTAGACTGGATGGTAATGGAGGAGGAAGTTAAGTTCGCGATCTGGAATAACTCTTGTATAATTTGAAAAGAAATAGTGATAAAATAATTTGTGAGACTACATGATTTATGATTTGAGGTACAATAAGGGGTGTCAGCGTTAGGCACTCTGTTCTTCACTTTTTAAAATATTGAACCAATGGAAAGTTGGAATAGGGAAGTGAAATACCCATATATAATTCAGTTCCTTTTTCTGTGAATGGAAGGACTAAAACAAATCGGATACAATTGTGACATAAGTGTTATTACTCTATTTTTCTCTTTCTTGTTATTGTTTATTAATAGAAATTGAGGATATATGTAAAAAAGTATATGAATGGTGTATAGGTGTTTTTTTTCCGTTTTTTCGTTTGTTTATTTGTTGTTATCGTCAAAAAAATTAATAAAAGGATTTAAAAATAAATAAATAGTGATGCCCAGAATTGGGCAAGTCCAGAGTTCCGGGGGCTGCTACCACCGTTGCGCTCCCTGACACTGTGGGGAAAACCTCTGAGGGCTATTCTAACCCTGCCCCTCCCGCCACGCGAGAATGAACGTGAGGAAGAGACCCGCAAGGGGATGCCCAGGCGCCGTAGGCAGGCGCTTGTCCTCCTTCCACCCCGCCGCCGCCACCACCCCGGGAGGGCTACCTGCTGGTCTCCAGGGACGAATAGCGCTCGGGAAGGATCTGCAGGCAGCGCTGGAAGAACCGCACGTCCCGCTCCTTCAGGAAATCCAGCCGCTCCCCGTCCCCGAAGCCCCCGTGCTCCTCCGGGGCCGCCATGTTGGCCAACCGCTCCCTTACCCCACGCGCGCGCAGCTTCGAAAACCAACCGCGGCAACTGCACAACGGTCACGTGGGGCGGCCGAGGCGCTGCGCTGATTGGGGAAGGCGGAAGCAGCTCCGGAGGGAGGGCGAGCGCGCCCCGTGTGCGGCTAAAGGGGCGGGGCCAGTCGGCATGCGCGCCAATCAGAGGCGACTTCAGAAAACTTCCCGTCGTTTAAATAGGAAGCGCAACGGTGGGTTTGGGAGCGTTGACGTGAGAATTTACACGTTTTCTTGTAGGCGCTTGAGAGTTACTAGTCTTCCAAAATAATTGCAGTAAAGGCCTTTGAAAAAGAAGAAAATGTTCGTGCTGGAGTGGTAAAAAGAAAAGCAACCCTTAGCTGCATACAGAGCTGCTCCACACAATGGCAACAGCTGTAATGCCATGCTTGTTAATAATCATTTTATTCCATCGCTGCAGTGAAAATCATGACTCAAACCCACATCCAGAATAGCTTTCTAAGCAGAAATGATCTTCTTTGAAGGATTCCCTCAATCTTTTTTTTTTAAATTCAACTGCAAGATTTACTGCACAATGTGAGAGTGTCCACGGCTAAAAAGACTGCCAAGTAGTCACAACAGCAGCATTTTACTCTTTGTAAGTCACTGAGAAAGGCAGTCCTTCCCGTCAGGCTTGCAATATAACAAGAACACACAAAAGGAAAGTGGATGTGGGAGAAGGAAACAAGCAAGCCCAGTTTCGACTTCTTAGTTCCAAGTTGTTTTAATAACCATCTTAAATGGGAAAGTACTGACAGGAGGCACCAAACGTTTCTGGTATCTCAGCTGTACTGATAAGAGTGGCCATGCATTCCTTCTGTTCTCTTCCTTCTGTTGCAAATGCCATGTTACAGTTAGTGGAGGGAGGAGTCTGGTGCCTTAAGGACGTAAGGGTGCTGTTGAATCAGGTCAAAGGCCCATCTAGTCCTGCAACTTCTTTGCGCTCATTTCACACGCTAGCAAGGTTATGGTTAAAATTCTATAAGGCAGGCTTAAGCAATATGTGGACCGAGAACTCCCAGAAGTGAAAGCTGGATTTCGAAGGGGCAGAGGAACCAGAGACCAGATTGCAAACATGCACTGGATTATGGAAGGAATTTATTTTTTATTTTGCTTTCACTACGGCAGACCAACACGGATACCTACCTGTAACTGGATTATGGAGAAAGCGAGACAGTTCCAGAAAAACATCTACTTCTGCTTCATTGACTACGCTAAAGCATTTGACTGTGTCGACCACAGCAAACTATGGCAAGTTCTTAAAGAAATGGGAGTGCCTGATCACCTCATCCGTCTCCTGAGAAATCTCTATGTGGGACAAGAAGCTCCAGTTAGAACTGGATATGAAATAACTGATTGGTTCAAAATTGGGAAAGGAGTACGACAAGGCTGTATATTGTCTCCCTGCTTATTTAACTTTATGCAGAATTCATCATGCGGAAAGCTGGACTGGATGAATCACAAGCCAGAATTAAGATTGCCGGAAGAAATATCAACAACCTGAGATATGCTGATGACACAACCTTGATGGCAGAAAGTGAGGAGGAAATAAAGAACATTTTAATGAGGGTGAAAGAGGAGAGTGCAAAATATGGTCTGAAGCTCAACATCAAAAAAACTAAGATCATGGCCACTGGTCCCATCACCTCCTGGCAAATAGAAGGGGAAGAAATGGAGGTAGTGAGATTTTACTTTCTTGGATTCCATGATCACTGCAGATGGTGACAGCAGTCACGAAATAAAAATACGCCTGCTTCTTGGGAGGAAAGCAATGACAAACCGAGACAGCATCTTAAAAAGCAGACATCACCTTGCTGACAAAGGTATGTATAGTTAAGCTATGGTTTTCCCAGTAGTTATGTATGGAATTGAGAGCTGCACCATAAAGAAGGCCGATCGCCGAAGAATTGATCCTTTTGAATTATGGTGCTGGAGGAGACTCTTGAGAGTCCCATGGACTGCAAGAAGATCAAACCAATCCATTCTGAAAGAAATCAGCCCTGAGCGCTCACTGGAAGGACAGATCCTGAAGCTGAGGCTCCAATACTTTGGCCACCTCATGAGAAGACTCCCTGGAAAAGACCCTGATGTTGGGAAAGACTGAGAGCACAAGGAGAAGGGGATGACAGAGGACGAGATGGTTGGACAGTGTTCTCGAAGCTACCAACATGAGTTTGGCCAAACTGCGGGAGGCAGTGAAGGATAGGCATGCCTAGCATGCTCTGGTCCATGGGGTCACGAAGAGTCGGACATGACTGGATGACTGAACAACAACAAGTCCTGCATTTTTGTAAAATGGTCGGCCAGCTGCCTATGAGGCCACAAGCAGGACCTGAATGCAACAGTGCTTTTCCCACTCATGATTCCCAGAAACTGGTATTCAGAGGCACTCTAAGCTTATATCCTGACCTTCATCCCAAAGGAGGAGCCCAGGGCCCACCCTCTATTAATTTCTCTTATCAACTTATTTTAAAGCCATCCTAGTAGGTGGCCAGCACTATTCCTTGTAGGAGTAAATCCCATAGTCTTAACTATGTGTTGAGTCCCCGTCCTCAGCCTTCCAACATTTAACTTCATTAAATAACCGCAGGTTTTATGAGGAAGGGAGAAAAGCATTCTATTTATTTTCTCAACATCAGGCATAATTGTAGATACCTCCACCATACACTTATCCACCTTTTCACTAAACTAAAAAGCCCCAGATGTTGTTTCCTTATTGCAGAGTTGCTCTAAGCCCTTTTATCATTTTGTTTGTCCTTTTCAGAACCTTTTCTAGCTCTACAATATACTACTACTAATAATGTTTGTTTGTTTGTTTGCCTACCATCCAACTGACTGGGTCGCCCCAGCCACTCTGGGTGGCTCCCAACAAAAAGTAGTAAAAACACAACACATCACATACTAAAAACTTCCCTGATGTCTTTCAGGTGTCTTTTAAAAGGTGTGGTGACCAGAACTGTGTTGTTGCACCATAGATTTATATAACAACATTATGATATTGGCAGTTTTACTTTAAATTCCTTTCCTAATAATTCCTAGCATGGAATCTGCCTTTTTCATAGCTGCCACACACTGGGTTGACATTTTAATCCAGCTTTCCGCTTTGACCTGTCTCATTCCTTGTCAGTCATTGCCAGTTCAGACCGCATGTGAATTTAATTACTATTCTTTGCCCCAATGTACATCAATTTATACTTCAAATAACTGCATTTGCAATATTACTGCCCATTCACTCAATTTTAAGATATCCTTTTAGAACTCTTTACAGTTGCCTTTTCTTTTCATTTCCTTGAACAATCTGATTATCATCAGGAAACCTGGATACGCATTTGCCTGACAACCATGTACAATATCTGGGGTTCCATGTTGAAAGGAAGTCAATATATAAATTTAAGATAATAAGTAAAATAGTCTGGGACAAATTTGACTCTCTACTCAATAACCCAGCAAAAAAGAATTTATAATGTAATTAAATTTATTATAAAACAGTGCATTCCTAGAACTAAATTGCTAAATACAGATTCCGGGGTGGGGGGTGGGGTGGAGAATAAGAGAATTCAAATAAAGCAACAGTGCATTTTTACAGATTTTCCTAGTAATTTTTGCTGTAATCTACATAAGGATATTAAATAAAAGATCAAATGTACATGACATGGAATGTCAATTTACATCAATTCATACTCTGTATATAACATACATCCTTAATCTCTTTTGGTCCAATCTCTTTTGTTCGTTCTGCCGAAACATTTGTAGGCTTCAACAGCCTACATGGGTCTCGAGTTACGTTCATTTCAACCTGTTGACAGTCAGCCAGCTGTTAACAGGTTGAAATGAATGTAACTCGAGACCCATGTAGGCTGTTGAAGCCTACAAATGTTTCGGCAGAACGAACAGAAGAGATTGGACCAGAAGGTTCTGGGCCACTTATGCATATTCCGCACAAGCTACGTGTTTGTTTTAATGTAATTCATCCCAGAATGTTTACCCCTCTTTATCTTTATAGGGCTGTCCCAAGCTGGCGACAAGGACTATAGTTGGATGGCTGCACAGTTTTATTAGAAGATATGAAAAAGCATGTATAAATTTCCTGAATATTTTAATTGTATTACTATTCCCGTTATTGTTTTTGTAAGACTTTATTGTGTAATTAAGGATGTATGTTGTATACAGAGTATGAATTGATGTAAATTGACATTCCATGTCATGTACATTTGATCTTTTATTTAATACCCTTATGTAGATTACAGCAAGAATTACTAGTAACATCTGTAAAAATGCAGTTTCTTACTTCCTTCGAATTCTCCTATTTCCCAGAATGTGTTGTATAACATATTTCCTTCCTGTAATACACCAACTTTAACTGAATTCGCTGACGCTCCTTCTGCTCTTTCTTCTCCTTCTCTTCCTTTTCTTTTTGCTGACCAGCCTGTTTCACTGCATATTCTCTTGATTTTTTATTTTTCCAAATTTCAAGTTCTTTCATTCGCTTTTTCCTTTGTTCTCCTATTTTTTGGTTCTGGGCTGCTGCCTGCTGCAGTATCTTTTAGCGAGCCCTTCCTCTGGGCTGCTTCTTCTTCTCCCTGGAGATTTTTTCTCTTTCTTTTAGCGTGTTTATCTTCCTTTGCTGAATGGAGTAGAACAGACAGCCCCAGAATACCTTAATCTTCCTGCATAGCCACCACATATGATAGGCTTGGGGGTCGTTTGTGTGTTTGCTACTACTTTAATGTTTAAAATTGATGTTGTTTGTTTCACCATTTCTGCACTTTCTGCTTAGCAGCCTCTCTCATATATTCTCTATATTTCCTCTTCTTCCAAATTTCAAGTTCTTTCAGTAGTTTTTTCCTTTCCTCACCAGCTTTTTGCTTCTGGGCTGCTGCCTGCTGTAGTATCGCTGTAGTGCGTCCTTCCTCTGGCTTCTTCTTCCTGGCGATGTTTTTTTCTCTTTCTGTTAGGTTGTTTATCTTCCTTTGCTGAATGTAGTAGAACAGACAAATTAAAGTAGATTATATTGTCACATTAGTTCCAGCTTTCTGAGGCCTAACAAAGATGTACAATATAGTTCAAAATCCTTACTTATTAGAGACTCATGTCAATTAGGAACCTGGCTATTTTCCATGTAGAGTGAAAAAGTAGGTGTGATTTCTTAACAGAATCTTATGAGATTTTCCTCAACAAACCACTTAACAATCCTTTGAACCCTCCGCATCAAATGGCAATATAGTAAGCTTGCAATTTATGCTCATTTAACCTGTGCATATTCAGCTTTATGTATGTGGCAAATATTTTTTGAAGAAAATTAAAGGGGGTTTCAATAAAATGACTTTGGCCATCCCATCTGCCACTGAACTCAATGTGTTCTGACTAAATGTAATTTTGGCTTTAGATGCAATCCCCAAAACATAACTCCTAAGTTGCGGGCTTACTGTAGTATTTACTTAACCAGTCTGTATAAAGCCTTGCCATCTAAGAGGCAGTTCCGTAACCCACTTTACTGTTGTTGTCCTCTTGATTTAAACAGGGCTGCAATGATGTAGCTGGCATTGACTCATTCATGCCTTGGGCATTTAACTTACAAATTACAGGTTCTGCCCCAACTTCTTTTCAACCTTTTGGAGTCCACAGCTCCCTTAACCAACTACTTTCTTTCTGCAGCCCCCCGTGTGGGGCTCAGGAGCCCTGTGATGTTACCCCTTGCCTGCAGAGCTGGCAGCCTCTCATCCTCACTTGTGGAGGGCTCCCTCAGCCTCCTCTCCTCTCCCTTCTCCTTGTGAGTCCTCCGGGCAGTCGCAGCTGCCACCCCGGTCTCTGAGCTGCCCCTCCTGCCCCAAAGAGAGGCGCCTCCTCACACTGCCTCACAGGGACCTGGGACTTGTCTATTCCCAACAGCAAGGGCTGGCGGACTGGCTGGCTGGCTGGGATGCCTTACCTGAAAGCTTGCTTCCTTGCTTACTCCGAGGCCACCTCAGTTCCTGGCAACCAGCATCCCTTGGCCAGCCCCAGAGGCACCATTTGCCTGCGGAGCACATCATTTCACTGGTAGCTGCCTTCTCTTCTTTCATAAGCTCCTCATATCTTAAATAAAAGCACAATTAATAAACCATTAACAATTAGCGAAAAAAATATCCAACAATCCTGATCCTTTTAGTTGCCAGTTCTCCAATCAACTTCACAATTCCACACACACACAAAAACCCCAACCATTTTCCTGCCAGCTAATTTTTTTTAAAATTATATTTCTTGGGTTTTAAAACAAACAAAAAACAATAAAGAAAAAACACTAGAGATGAAGAAAAGAGGGTGGACGGTTACATCGTTTTTGACACATAGTTGTTAAAGTGGCAAACACCAATTAGCAAAATAATCTCACCTCCTTTCTTTGTGTTTCCAATGCCCAGAGCTCTATTTTTTCTCTATTGCCATAATCTCATTCATAGCTGCCTTCTCCTCTCTCATAAGCTGATCGCTTATTAGTCCATTATTTTCATCTGCCATTGTTCTATCGTTGGTAAGTCCTGTGTTTTCCAGTATTTTGCAATTAAAATCCTAGCTGCTGTTGTGGCATACATAAAAAAGTTTTTATCTTCTTTTGGGACCTCCTGATTCACAATTCCAAGTAAAAAGGCTTCTGGTTTCTTAACAAATGTGTTTTTCAACACTTTTTTCATTTCATTATAAATCTTTTCCCAGAAAGCTTTTATCCTTGGGCATGTCCACCGCATATGATAAAACCTCCCTGCCAACTAAGGGGAAGCCCCATATTGTGTGAAAAATAATTTTCATCTACCTGCCTAAAACTTCTCTACTGCTCCTTGAAAACTTCCATTGTATATTGAGGTATGCTATTATATTACATTATTATATTAGTGCTTTGTTTTATTGAATTATGTATATTTGCATTAGATGTATTGATTTCATGGATTACTGTGAATCCATGCAGGTTTTTGGTTGTTTATTTGTTTATCTATATTTTGCAGTTACATGCTGAAGAAGACGTACACGAAACAGTGTTAATACCGGATCACTGTCCATTGTCTTACTGTTATTATACATGAAAAAAATATACTACTTTCATTGGCCGTCATGTTGCTCGTTCTTGGTTTCTGTTTGAAGATTGCAACACGGAGGTTTCTTGAACTTTCTAAAGCTTCTCTATGGCAAGCTACTCCCTTCTCACTCAAATCTGCAAAGCAGCAGCAGCAGTTGGGCTTTAACCCAAGGTTCAGGCAGAATGAGTAACTCCATACCTATTCCCAAGTTACCTGCTTAGACCTATTGCCTAAATTCCACTGCAATTTAAGATATTTCAGATTATGCTTGCCAGCACAAAATTCCAGAAAGAAAAGGTATGTGCTAGTGTGGCAAAAGCTGCCACACCTGTACCCTAAGCTGTTCCCCACAAATTAAAAACTACCATGTAATGAAGCCTCTATGCAGTGAAAGAAATGTACAGAATGACCCTTACTCTGTAAACTGTTCAGGAAATGATCAGGAATACAATTTTGTTACCCAAATACCAGGGCGTGTAATCCTTTGACGAATCAATATTTTTTAGCCATCTTTAATTTTTTTATTGACAGAGTAGTTGGGTTATTTAGAAAAAAATCTGTTTTTATAAGTAATTAAGACTAGGGTTCAGTGGCCACTAGGACCAAGTGGCACATCCCTGATCTGACTGGCTCAGACAGATGTTGGGGATCTGTTAGTGGAGGGCAATAGCAGCTTTCATATTCCACTCAATTTCTAGAGAAGGGGCTGAGGAAAAGGGGTGCTAAGGAGAGAACAGAAAAACAGAGTGGTGGTAGCTATGGAGTGGGCACCCACAACCAGAAGGTGGGGTAAGTCAAAAGAAGCTAGGAAATGGCTTAGTGGTAGTCACAGTGACAGCAGCTATCTCAGCAGCCCCTACAATAGGCAAGAGGGCAAAGGAAACAGAGAAGACTGCAGAAAAGGCAGTCTAGCGTAACAGCAGAAACAGCAGCTGCACCAAGGTGAGGTTCAATGGCTCCACAGGATACAGAAGGGTATGGAACCTCCTCACAGCCAACACTCCTATAAACTGAAGCCCCAACTGTGTAAGGAAGCAGAGAACGATTCCCATCTGTGGCTAAACAAGGAATAAACTCCAGGTCAATACCAATACAGCTGGTGTTTAGAGAAACAACTAAGTGTGTGTCTAAGGCTGCAAAGTTATGCCCTCTGACAGTACAAAGCCGAGGCGTTGAACAATAAGGTTTGCAAGGTAGGAGGATGTGGCCCTGTACCAAACCCTATGAAGGACACGTTTTTCTCTCAAGGGCACAATAATGTTTTCTCCTGGATAAAATGACAGAATACCACCACCTACTGACTATTTTAAAAGTAACATGTCCTGCTTACCAGCAAAGGAAAACAAAGCCATAGCAGCAGAGCTAGAGATGAAGAAAAGAGGGCGAACGGTTTCATCATTTTTGACACAAAGTTGTTAAAGTGGGAAACACCAATTAGCAAAATAATCTCACCTCCTTTCTTTGCATTTCCAATGCCCAGAGCTCTATTTTTTCTCTATTGCCATAATCTCATTCATAGCTGCCTTCTCCTCTTTCATAAACTGTTCGCATCTTAAATAAAAGCATAATTAATGAATCATTAACAATTAGCAAAATAATGATCCAACAATCCTAAAGACAGTAAGATCCAGCTAAGTATTTGACTAGTACCAACCATGCTTGCCCATCCTGCCTACAAAAGTATGTTTGAAACTGAGTAGATTTGCAAAATAAGTTTTGGAAGGCATGCTGATCAAAGTCAATAATCCCACTGAGGATGCCTACAGTTTTGGATGTCTTCAACATTTGGAGCCTGACAGTGGCAGCCAAACGTTGGAATAGTATGTTTTCAGACAGTATTTCTGCCAAAAGGTCATATAAACACTTTGTCTATGTAGATGTAGGGCGGCATGCATTCCTGAAAATCGGGAAATGACATAGTTTACCTTTTAAAAATCACGAACAATACAATCCTACCCATAGCTACCGGTACTCAAGAGTTCAAACAGACTTACTCCCAGGTAATTGTGTATAGGACTGCAGCCTTAAAATCTTAGGTAAGGAACCAAATGATAAACAAACAGTTCTTAAAAAAAAAACAAAAACTATTTATATACATTTCAATCTTTACAAGATGGTACCAGGTAACTCAGAATTATCACAATCAGTTACCACATCCATGGCGCATATGAGAAATGAACCAAAGACTCTTAGGCTAGAATTCTATAAACACTTACCTAGGAGTGAGCACATTGTCATCATTGGAACTTACTATTGAGTAGACATGCATATGATTGCATTGCTAGCTCCTATGCCAATTCTGGGGGAAATTATATTGCAAGACATAAAAGTGCCTATAGATTTAGAAATAGCATTCTACAAACTATTGATATATTCTAGTATGTCTTTCTCCAATCTGGTGCCCTCCAGATGTTCTTGAGCAGGCAGAGGCAATCTCCAGCCCTCCAGAAGTTTGGGACTACAATTCCCATCATCCCTGACCACTGGTCCTGTTAGGGATAATGGGAATTGTAGTCCCCAACATCTGGAGGGCCGGAGTTTGCCTATGCCTGTTCTTGAGTAAAGTTCCCATAATACCAGTTAAAGGTAGATAGCTGTGTTGGTCTGTCATAGTCAAAACAAAATAAAATAAAAAAAATTCCTTCCAGTAGCACCTTAGAGACCAACTAAGTTTGTTCTTGGTATGAGCTTTCGGGTGCATGCACACTTCTTCAGATACACTGAAACAGAAGTCACCAGACCCTGATATATAGTGAGAGGGTGGGGAGGGGTATTACTCAGAGGGGTGGTGGAAATGGGTGAAAGGTTGATAGCTGTGGTAAACCTGTTGACGACTGTTAACGGCTGCAATTAGTCTTACAGGAAAAAGGAAGGGGTGAGAAGGTTAAAAAAGCTTTGTCATGTATAATGAGATAAGAATCCAATGTCTTTGTTCAGACCAGGTCTCTCCATGGTTTTAAGCTTGGTAATGAGTTGCAATTCAGCAACTTCTCTTTCCAGTCTATTTCTGAAATTCCTTTGCAATAAGACAGCTTTCCACCACCCCTCTGAGTAATACCCATTTCCACCACCCCTCTGAGTAATACCCCTCCCCACCCTCTCACTATATATCAGGGTCTGGTGACTTCTGTTTCAGTGTATCTGAAGAAGTGTGCATGCACACGAAAGCTCATACCAAGAACAAACTTAGTTGGTCTCTAAGGTGCTACTGGAAGGAATTTTATTTTATTTTATTTTGTTCCCATAATACTTCATCATTGGCCATGCTGGCTGAGGCTGATGAGAAATGTAGTCAAAAACATCTGAAGGGCACCAGGTTGGGGAAGGCTCTTCAAGCATAACAACTATCAGATTTAAAACCAGAGCATATGATGTTGAAGATAAGAGGGCTTTCATGGTAGCTGTGCCCTGACTCTGGAACTCTCTCCAAAGGGACTTACACCATGCCCCTTTTTAAGTAGCTTGCTAAAACCATTTTTAAAAGGCTTAAATTGTTAAAACCTTCCTTTCAACCCATAAATGTTAAACGGAACAGCTTTTAACTGCTAAAAACTGATTTACCGGTAGTAGTTACTTTTTATTCTCTGTTCTGCTTCTAGTGTTGTTATGTTGATTTAACTTTGCTATTAACCACCTTAGCTCTATCAAAAACAGTCAGGATATTAATGCTTTAAATAAAAATAAAATACTTTTGTTGTTGCTCTTCTTTAAAAGCATTTATTGCCATTTCAGCGTCTTCCATCATTTCTCTGAGTCCGTCAACAACTACAAAATAGAAAGTTATGTTTATATATTAAGATAGAGAGGTTTGCTCACAGGAGAGGCTTTAAAAATACTAAGACATTGTAAAATAACCAAATTTAAAGAAAAGGGAAATGAGATAAAACCAGGACATTTCTGCTTTTGCAAACATTATACAAATATCCTTCAACAGCTACCTAGTGAATTTATGCCAGGAACAGATCTAGAATAATCCACTTCTAGTAAGATGGGTGGGGTACTATATATTATTATTATTATTATTAATACAGCATAAAAAGTGAGCTTGATAACATAATGAAATGACACTTCCACCTATCACAGCTAAACTGGTATTAACCTTCATTGAATAACAGCAGGTTGGCAGATCCCTGCTCTTATAAGTTGCAGGCCAACACAGAAGAGACCTTCAGCATGCTATAATGGAGGTTTCCCTCAGAAATAAGTCTCATTGACTTCCATTACATTAGGTCTCTAGTATGTGAGCAGAGGACTGCAGACTCTGTAAACTGGGCTGCAACTGTGTTCAGTTTAATCCAATTATCAGCCAAGTGCACAATGAAAACCCTTTCTGAGCTAAAACACAGGGAAAGTCTCAATCTGCAACACAATTATTCAAGCAAATTATAAGGGTTTTCTTTTTCCTAGCAAAAACATTAGTAATGACTTACATTCTGGGGTTGACTTCACAGGTTTTAATTGTCGCTGGAGTCCATTATTAATAATTCTGCCCAGTTTTTGTTGGATATTAGCTTCTGTGAAAGTAAGGAAAAAAATCACCTTACACCTTCATTTCAAAACATCTTCAGTCCATTCTATCAGCATAATATTTGCTGCCCCAATTCAACAATTCCTTAAGGGTGCAGGTATTCCAATTCACAAATGAAGACATGCTTCACTTTAAGAAAACTATTTCATTAAAATAACCCCCTGATAAGTAGCATTTTATACACATATCCTGCCCCCCTTTTTTAGCCAAATGCCTTGCAGAGTAATACATGTAAGTACTACAAAGGCAATACTCTCCAGTGTAGTCCTCATATGTCTTTAGGAATGCTAAGTAAGAATTAATAGGATGCTGATGAAAGCCTTACTACAAATCAAATTTCATAAGGGTTATCTTTGGGAGAAGTCTCTTGTAACATAAAATTCAGCAGTCACATAATAAAAGGGAAATTTTGCTCCTTTTAATCATAATGAGTGAAAATGTTATGATTTAATAACTTTTTCTTATTTGATTGGGCTTTGCTAATAGATAGCTACAATCCTATGCACATTTACTATTGTGTTATACAGTAGCGCTTATTTCTGGGTAAACATGCATAGGATTGGGCTGCACATGTTTGTACGATATGAATTCTATAGGTGGGATCATCAAAATGATCCTAAAGTCTTCTTTTTAAAGCTGAACAAAGATTATACTTCCTTTAAAAGTTATTATAACCATCTATATTAAACAAGAATATTGATCTATATGAGTTCCAGGGCACTATCCTGTTATCATTTCTGACAAAAATAACTGTTTCTTTGTAATTTTAAACTATGTATCCTACAACAATAGAAGATATACACTTACTGTTTATTTAGCTCATCTCCTCTTATAAATTCAGCCTTCTTAAGCTGATCATCTTTCATCTTGCTGTTCTGAAATTTTGTTGAAAAGCAAATGAATTACTGAAAGAACCGTGATTCTACCCAAAACATGAGAAGAAATGCTTTAATCAGAAACACTGTGGGTTTCTTTATTTAAAGGGTGATTAAAAAATAAAGGATTAATTACTGATTCAGTCATCTTTCACCTGAACTTTAGTCAGTTTAATTACCGTATGTTTCGCTCCATAGGATGCACTTTTTCCCTCCTAAAAAGGAAGGGAAAATATTTGTGCGTCCTATGGAGCAAAGGCTCTCCCTGCAATCGCTCTACACGGAGATGGGAAGAAGGGGTTCGCCCCTACTTGCCAGCTCCATGTAAAGCGACTGCAGGGAGAGCCAGTAAAACACTTCCTTCTCTCTCTCTCTCTTTCTTTCTCTCTGTCACCCCTTCCTTCCTTCTCCCTCTTTCTTTCACTCTCTCTCACCCCTTCCTTCCCCTTCCTTAACACTCATCACCAAAAACGGTTTCAACCACTAGGTTTAAGCACATGAATTCAGTGGACTTTTAAGAGAAAGGACACAGCGTTTCTCACCTCTTGTCTGAAAAGCTAGGGTAGAGTCAGTTTATATTTTTATGCTCTGAACCACCCTGAGATCTTTGGATGAAGGGCGGTATACAAAATGAATGAATTAATTAATGCATGCATGAAACCTACATAACAAACTCTACCTTTTACCAATTGGGTTGTAGCTTAACATGAGCAAGAGTATCCAAAGAGCATACACAGAGTTCCCCTCAATTCTGAGCTATACAACCAACATGGATTTGGGGCCGGGGGTAGGAAAGCAGAGAATCAGATTTAGAAATTAAACCTTGGGCAAGTCCAGAGGTCCGGGGGCTGCTACCACCGTTGCGCTCCCTGACACTGTGGGGAAAACCTCTGAGGGCTATTCTACCCCCACCCCCACCCCCACGCGAGAATGAACGTGAGGCAGAGACCCGCAACGGGATGCCCAGGCGCCGTAGGCAGGCGCTTGTCCTCCTTCCACCCCGGGAGGGCTACCTGCTGGTCTCCAGGGACGAATAGCGCTCGGGCAGGATCTGCAGGCAGCGCTGGAAGAAGCGCACGTGCCGCTCTTTCAGGAAATCCAGCCGCTCCCCGTCCTCGAAGCCCCCGTCCTCCTCCGGCGCCGCCATGTTGGCCATCCGCTCCCTAACCTGCCGCGCGCGCAGCGTCGGTCCCGCGGGTCACGTGGTGCGGCCGAGGCGCTGAGCTAATTGGGGAAGGCGGAAGCAGCTCCGGAGGGAGGAGGGAGCGCGAGCGCGTCCCGTGTGCGGCTAAAGGGGCGGGGCCAGCCGGCATGGGCGCCAATTTAAATAGGAAGCGCGTCGATGGGTTTGTTTGGGAGCTTTGACGTGAGCATTTACACGTTTTCTTGTAGGCGCTTGAGAGTTACTAGTCTTCCAAAATAATTCCAGTAAAGGCCTTTGAAAAAGAAGAAAATGTTCGTGCTGGAGTGGTAAAAAGAAAAGCAACCCTTAGCTGCATACAGAGCTGCTCCACACAATGGCAACAGCTGTAATGCCATGCTTGTTAATAATCATTTTATTCCATCGCTGCAGTGAAAATCATGACTCGAACCCCACATCCAGATTAGCTTGCTAAGCAGAAATGATCTTCTTTCAAGGATTCCCTCAAACTTTTTTTTTTAATCCAACTGCAAGATTTACTGCACAATGTGAGGGTGTCCACGGCTAAAAAGACTGCCAAGTAGTCACAACAGCAGCATTTTACTCTTTACAAACTTAGTTGGTCTCTAAGGTGCTACTGGAAGGAATTTCTTTATTTTACTCTTTGTAAGTCACAGAGAAAGGCAGTCCTTACCGTCAGGCTTGCAATATAACAAGACCATACAAAAGGAAAGTGGATGTGGGAGAAGGAAACAAGCAAGCCCAGTTTCGACTTCTTAGTTGTTTTAATAACCATCTTAAATGGGAAAATGCTGAAAGGGCACCAAACGTTTCTGGTATCTCAGCTGTACTGATAAGAGTGGCCATGCATTCCTTCTGTTCTCTTCCTTCTGTTGTAAATGCCATGTTACAGTTGATGGAGGGAGGAGTGTGGTGCCTTAAGGACATAAGGGTGCTGTTGAATCAAGGCCATCTAGTCCTGCATCTTTGTACAGTGGCCGGCCAAATGCCTATGAGGCCACAAGCAGGACCTGAACGCAACAGTGCTTTTCCCACTAATGATTCCCAGAAACTGGTATTCAGAGGCACTCTAAGCTTATATCCTGACCTTCTTTCCAAAGGAGCCCAGGGCCCACCCTCTATTAATTTCTCTATAAACTGATTTTAAAGCCATCTCCCAGAGGGGGATCAGTCTGCCACCCCTCGCCATCAGCTCTCAGCGAGTCACTCTCGCCTGAGCTCCCAGAGGTTAGTTCGCCTGCTGTCCCCATGTCTTTAAATAGGGCTATGAGAGCAGTTAGAGCAGGTTTTAGGAAGGAAATGTTGAAAGGGAACCTGAGTTCAGAAGAGTTAGAGGCAGGACTGCAGGCTTTCCCAGTCACCAGGTTGGTAGATAACAAGAACGTTGTTCACCACCAATGGGCACCATTGTCCTATCAGATTTTGAGGGAAGTTAGGAAAAGCATTGTGGAAATGGGCTTAAAATCTACGTTTACACAAGGACTTCTTGAGAGCCTAAGCACGTCTCATAACCTCATACCGCAGGATTGGAAGGATCTTTTTAGGATGCTTCTTTCCCCTGCGCAGTATGTTATTTGGGACGCAGAATTTAAAAGAGAGGCGATTCAGGAAGGGAATGCTTCTGGAGGAGCTTACATTCCAGATCAGCTGTACGGGGCTGGACAATTCTCCACCGTGCTACAGCAGACTGGAGGAATTCCGGAAGTCGCATATCCGGTCATCTCATGGTGTGCGCTCCGAAGCCTTAAAAGAGTCCCAGCTTCAGGCAAGTCAGTAAAGTCATTTTCCTAAATCAATCAGGGTGCCTCAGAATCCTATCAGGATTTTGTAGACAGGTTGCAGGAGGCAATTTCATGCCAGGTCGATAATGTGGGGCGAGGAACCAAGATGGCGCTGAGGTAGGATGTGCTTAACGACGCTCTCCGATCCTCTTTTAATTTTTTCTTTTAATCTTTTAAAATTTTATCTTAACTGACCTTATTGAGGATAACTCTTCCGACTGGAAAGGATTTTAAAGACTTTGAAGCATTTTGAAGCACTTTATAATTGCTGCCTGCTGCCCTCCCTCTGAGAGTTTGGCTTTGCTCCATCAGCGGGGCGAATAAACCGGAGACATAATTTTTGCTTGCAGCTGATGAGGAAGGAAGTTGTCATTTTAACAAATTCTTGAGGAGACCAGCAAATTGAACTGCACCCCCCCCTTTGAGGCTGATTAGGCCTTGCTTAATTAATATTGTGAAACTGCTTGAACCAACTGGAGACGGCATTTTTACTTTGTAGCTGAAGAGGAAGGACATTATTTATTGTTCTCCCCTGGCAGAAACGCCAAGATTCAAAAGCAGAGAATCTGAAAATAGAGTAACATTTCGAAGTTGCCGATGAACATCCAATTCAAAACATCCAATTCAAAACAAAAAAAAAACACAAAAGATAAGAAAAACACAAGCACACAAAGAAAAAACAATACAAACAATCAAAACAATTAAACAATCAACCACAATACAATCAAACCAAATATTCACATACATCCATTATCCATCTCATGCCTAACACTCTAACCATCCACTCATACTTCCTCCCTTTCCCCTCCCCCCCACACTCTTGTCCCCAATCATATCCATTCTTCGCCTCCTTTCATCTACCTTTAACATTTTTCCCATCATTCCTCTCTAACCATACCCTTCTTATTTCCCCCTCCCCTCCCCCCCTCCCCTCTCCTACCTTCTAAAATACCTCCTACAGTTCGACTTCATGTTTCCCTACTTTTATCTATATTTATTCAATATGCGTTTTCCCTTATTTCCCCCCTCACTTTCTCACCTCTTCGAATACATCTTGTTCCTACTATATCCTAATGCTATCCTTAAGTATGTATATTAATCTAAGCAAATTGTTAACTCCGTTCCAATTCCTTTTTTCAAATATTCTTCCACATACATCCATTCTTTCTTAACTGTCTGTTTGTCAATGTTCCTAACTGCCGCTGTCATCTTAGCCAGATTTAAAAACTCCACCAAATTTATTTGCCAATCTTGTATTGTTGGGACCTCTCCTCTTTTCCACTGCTGGGCGATAAGTAACCTTGCTGCCGCTGTTGCATAGAGAAATATATTCTCTCTGTCTTTTGGGATTCCTGCTGGCAAAATGCTCAGCAGCAGCGCCTCCGGTGTCTTTATGAAGGTAACTTTTAATATTTTTTTCATTTTCTCGTAGATTTCATTCCAATACTTTTTAATTTCAACACAATTCCACCAACAATGTAGGTAATCTCCAATTTCCCCTTTACACTTCCAGCAATTTGGTGATGTTTTATAAATTTTCGCTAGCCTCGCTGGCGTTAAATGCCATCTATATATCATTTTAAGTATATTTTCCTTTATACTCGTACAAGCCGTGAATTTTATGTTTCGTTTCCAGATGCTATCCCATTTATCTCTATATATATTTCTCCCTAGGTCTTGTGCCCATTTGATCATTACTGATTTGACCTCTTCGTCTTTTAATTCCCACTCTAATAAATGTTTGTATATTTTGGCCATTGGTTTTTCCACATTTTCTATAACTAATTCCTGCAATTTAGATTTTCCCCTCACAAATCCCATTTCCAAATGTTTTTTGAACAGGCTTTGAATCTGTAAGTAATTTAGCCAACTGGAACAATGTTCGTTTAACTGATCATATGTTTTTAGTTTATATTCCCCATTCTCTTCCAATACTATATCCTTATATGTTAACCAATTATTCTCATTTATTTTTGTTACAGAAGTCATTTCAAAGGGCGATATCCACCATGGCGTTTTGGGCTCCAAGATTCCCCTGTGCTCCCTCCAGATTTCCAATAAAGATTTTTTAAAAACATGATCTGTGAATTCTTTCAGGTTTCCTTTTTTATCCTGCATTAGATAGACATGCCACCCCGTTGTATTCCTAAATCCCTCCAAATCTAACAGCTCTCTATCCAGTGCCATCCACTCCCTAATCCAGCAGATTCCCGCCGCTGCATGGTAGAGCTTTAGGTCCGGGACACCCCACCCACCTCTTTCTCTCGCATCTGTTAGTAGTTTATATTGGATCCTCGGCCTTTTGCCTCCCCATATAAATCTGCTCAGGTCTTTTCTCCAGCACTCAAAGTTTTCTTTTCCCCCCACTATTGGGAGCATCTGGAAAAGGAACAACATTCGCGGCAGTACTGCCATTTTTATTGTTGCTATTTTCCCCAGCATTGTCAGATTCAAGGCTTCCCATCTCAATAGATCTTTCTTAACTTCTTTCCATACTCTCCCGTAATTATCCTCAAACAGATGGTTATTTTTCTCTGAGACTATAATACCTAGGTATTTTATCTTTTTCACTATCTCCCAGTCTACTTTCTTTCTTAAATCCTCCAACTCCTTCTCCCTCATATTTTTCGTAATTATTTTTGTTTTCCCCCCATTTATTTTCAGCCCCGACACCCTTCCATAATGGTTTATTAACCCCTTAGCATTCTCTATCCCTTCCCCTGGATTTTCAATCATTAAGACAATGTCGTCCGCAAACGCTCTAATTTTAAATACATTATTGCCCACATTAATTCCTTGTATCAATTTCTCTTGTTTTATGTCAACAATTAGACATTCGATTGTCAGTATGAACAACAGGGGGGACAGTGGGCAACCTTGCCGCGTTCCTTTTGTGATTTCGAATTGCTCCATTATCTCTCCATTCATTATTAATTTGCCCATTTGCTTCCCGTAGATTGCTTTAATCCCTCTCAAAAATCTTCCTTCTATACCTGTTTCTTCTAGCACCCTCCCTAAGAAGTCCCATTCAACATTATCGAAGGCTTTTTCCGCATCCAGGAATATGAAAGCTATTTTTTTACTGGGTCTCCAATCCGCAAGTTCTATTAAATTTATCAATGTTCTAATATTATTCATCATTTTTCTCTTAGGGAGGAACCCTTGCTGGTCTTTCCCAATTATACGATTCAATATTCCCTTTAACCTTTCCGCCATTATCATCGCGAATATCTTATAGTCAACATTCAAGAGCGATATAGGCCTAAAGCTACCTGCTTCTAGATGTTCCTCCTCTCCTTTTGGTATTAGCACTATATATGCTTCTTGCCACGATTTTGGTGTGGTTCCTTCCTCTAATATTTTATTTATTAATTTGCTATACACTTTTACTAATTCGCCCCTGAATATTTTATAATGTCTTGCCGATAATCCGTCGGTTCCTGGTGATTTACCTAACTTTAATTTCTGAATTGATTTTAATATTTCTTCTTCTGTGACTGGTTTATTTAATTTCTCTTTCTCTTCCTTCTTAATCTGTTTTAATTTACTGTTCTCAAAATATTTTTCCAATGCTTTCCCCTCTATTTTCCCTCCTTGATATAAAGCTTTGTAATATTTTTGCAAACATCTTTTTATATCGCCTGTTTCTGTCCAAATTTTCCCTCCCTCCTTAATACTCATAATTGTCCTTTCTTTTTGTTTTTTCCTCAACTGCCAGGCAAGGAATTTACCTACTTTATTTCCTGATTCAAATACCTTCTGCCTCATCCATTTAATCTTATTCTCAATTTCACTGCCAATTATAGCTTCTAGCTCCTTTTGCAAAATCTTAATTTGGCCGGCCAGATCTGTATTTTTTGGGTTTTTAGCTAATTCTCTTTCCTTCGCTTCCATTTCTTTCTTCAGTTTATCTAAATTCCTCTCCCTTTTTTTTCCTTATATAATTTTTCTGTTGTATATATATCCCTCTTATATAAGCCTTGCTTGCCTCCCAAATTGTCAACAAATCTGTATCTTTCTCCGTATTGTTGCTGAAAAACTCTTTCAATAGATTTCCCCCCTTCTTTACAAATTCTTCATCGTTCAGCAAATTTTCCTCCATCCTCCATCTTCTTTTTTGTATCTCATCATCTTTTAATCCTATATAATAAAAAGCCTGTGTCCGTCCGTACCACTTTCCGTCCGTCAGAGGAAATCGCCACTGCGCGTGCGTTCTAGTGGCAGAGGGATTGGAGGACGCACACCAATAGGAGCGGGGGCAGTGGCGCGAAGTGCCGCTGCCCGCAGCCTCCTCCTGTCGGCCATCTTCAGCGGACCTTTCCGCTGCCTCTGCCGCTGTCTCCGGCTTCCTCTTTCAATGACGGTTCCTTCACTGCTCCGCGGGGAGAAGGCGGGAGGAGAGGGAAGTGGGGGGGGCTCCTCCAGGCTCCCGGGCCGCGCGAGAGACGGGGCGGTCGCCGGCTGGGAGTGCCGGCTCCTGGCCAGACATGTGCCCGCGTTCGCACTGCCTCCGCTCCGCCGTTCGGCGGGCCGGGGCAGGCCAGCGCTCGCTCGCTCGCCCATCCGGGCCCCGGCGACCGCAGTGAGCTGGGGCTGGGCTGGGCCGGGCTCCGAGTCACAGCCGGCACGGCCCATGGGAGAGGCCGATAGGGGTTTGGATGACTGTTTATTTCTTGCCGCCCAGCCAAACAACTTGCTGCTGCTGCCGCTCCGCTCGCGCCCCTTTCAGCCTCCGCGAGGCGGTGGAGAAGCCGCCCGGGCTGCCCGGCGAAGGGCCCCGCGCTGCGTCCAGTTCTTTTCTCTCCGCCGGAGAGGAGGAGGAGAGAAGAGACTCTGGAGCCGCCCCGCCAGCTCCCTGCCTTCGCCTTTCCCTCCTGCCTCCCTCCCTCCGCCGGGCGGCTGGAGGAGCAGCAGAAACCTCCCTTTCGCAGAGGGGTGATGCAGGCAGAAGGGGCCGCCCTGGCCGCTGCCTTGCCACAGCAACCGGGAAAGAGGGGGCTCTCCTCCTGCTTGCCCTCCACTCCAGGGATGGAGAAGGCACTGCGGGAGCCGCGCCCCCCCAGGAGGCCGTGGCCGAGAAACCGGCAGAGAAGGAGGCCCCCCCCGTCCGGCACGCGCCCTTCCCTGCGCGCTGCCCAGCCGGCGGGGGTCCGAGGCGAGGCGGCCTCCGCTCATGGGCCAGCCGGTCGCCCCCGCCGAAGCCTCCCGGTCCCCCGGCTTCCTCCTCCTCTCCCCGCAACTTGGCCCCTCCCCCTCCCCCCGCTTCTCCTTCTGCGTCTGCTCGAGGCGGCCGGACTCTCAATGTGTGTCAGTTTCACCGGCAAGTGAGAGAGAGGCTGCCGGGCTTCCTTTAAAGCTGGCCCTTTTAAAGCTGCATTGACTCTTTCTCACATTCCATCTCTGGGAGGAGGAGGGGGAGAAAGGAAGGAAGAGAGAGAGAAGAGGGAGGTATAGCCAAGAGACAAGGCGATGGCACAAAGGGGAGATGAGAAAGGTGGGGGGAAGGGAGGGATGGCGGGAGAGGAAGGCACACGGAAAGGTGTGGGGGGTGAGGAATGTTAGGAAACATATTCATTTAGTCCATCTAGGGGGGAAAATGAGGTAAGCGATATGTTTGAGTGCGCGGAGGGTCGGAGTTAACAAGACCCTTCCACATATGTTCTAGCGCCGAGCCTCCAGGATTCACCCCACCCACCCCCGAGGTGGATGGGGGGCGTGCAGCCCTTCAGCCGGGAGGGTCTCTGAACATCCTAGCCGAAGCTGAGAAGCCAGAGGAAAGGGAGGGCGGATTGGGGGGGGTGGAGGCAAGATAATGAAAGGAATCGGTAGGGTAAGAGGAAGGCTGCAACCCCAGCAAGGGGGGGGGCGAGGGATGATAGTGATGCCATCGGGAAATTGGAAAGGGAAAGACCGAAGGGGGGAGGGATAGAGGGAGGAGACTGTCAGAGAGGAGTCCCCTGGACTGGAGAAGGTGCAGCAGCGAGTGTGTGTGTGTGTGTGTGTGTGTGTTACAGGTAGATAGCCGTGTTGGTCTGCCATAGTCAAAACCAAATAATTTTTTTTTCCTTCCAGTAGCACCTTAGAGACCAACTAAGTTTCTTCTTGGTATGAGCTTTCGTGTGCATGCACACTTCTTCAGATACACTATTCAACCCGACTCCCAAACACACGCCTGACTAACTACTTTACAGCCACTTTCATTGATTTTCTTTATCAAATAAACATAATACCCGTTACAGCAACACTTCCTCTTCACGCAGCCAGAATGCCACAAGCTCGGATTGCTGCATTGCCCCGGATTGCAACCCACCTCCCTCTTTTTCTTTTACCTAAATACGGGTGCAGAAGCTTCCGCCAGCCAAATGAAATGTCTACTCAGGAGTAAGCCCAGTATCGAGTTCAGCCGGGCTGCTGTTCTCAAGCCAAGAGGGCGCGCGGGATGGGCAAGCCTGCTGGCAGCGCAAAATGGTGCGCGGCTGCTGCCCAGACCCTCGCCGCCCCCCCCCCACCCAAGTTGGGCTTCAGTAGGATGGGTAGCCTGAAAATGGGGCAGATCTTACTGGTGCCTTACTCGGAAGTAAGCCCCATCGAGGTCGGTGGGGGAAAGGATCGTGCGCGCGACCAGGTCGCAGCAGCAGCGGCAGCAACCCTTTTCCTGCCTGCTCAGAAAGCGAAGCCCGTGCGCCTTGCTTGCTGTCAAGTGAAGTGCTGGGAGCTGCCTAAAACAGCACACACACAAAAAGAGATCGCAGCTGAAAACGCTGGCGGCGTTAAGATAATTTCAACAGTGTAGACAAGTTTTGATGGATGCAGTAATGGAATAAGGAATGGTATAGCTTTTCTAAAGTACGCAGGGATTTATATGATGCGTAAAATGAACCATTGAAAGAGAAGAAGGGGAGTCATTGATAGCTTAAGGATGTAAAAATAAATGTTTGACATTGTAAAAAAAAAAAAAATTATAAGGAGAGACAGAGATAAAAGGCTGATAAAGAATATAAAAGAGGACTGGGAAATGTTTGCTGAATATTTTCAAAACCAGTATAAACAAGTGCATAACCTAGCAGGTCTTGAGTAAATCCAGCAGAATAGAAGTTAATGGGATTTATAGTTGATGAAGAAATTTGAAGTTGAAGAATTTGGAATAGAAAAATAATAATAGAAAAATAAAAGGAATCGGGAAAAGGGTTACCAAAAGCTGTAGAACTAGGGGGGGGGGGGAAGGAAAGGGATGTGGGATGTGTTTGTTGGTTGGTTTTTCTTTTCTGTCCCTGTATTAAAAAATGTTTCAAAACATATCTTCTAGGGCCCGTTATCTCAACGGGCTTAATTTACTAGTTTTAACATAATAGGGTTATGATCTGAGATCGATTTATCCATAATCTCACATTTTTTTGTTTTTGTTACTAACCTTGTTGATACCCAAGCTATATCTATTCTGGCCAATGACTTCTTTGAGTTTGAATAGTATGTAAATTTCTTACCTTCGGGATGTTTTATTCTCCAGACATCTTGCATCTCATAGTTTTGGACCAAATTTAGAAAGACTATTGGTAACTTTCCTTTATTCTTTTTTCTTTTACTCGTTCTATCCAATTCTGGGTTAACCACCCCATTGAAATCTCCAACCCACACCATATCTTCTTCATTCGCTTCTTCTATTAGTTCTCCTAATTTTTGAAAATTTTTTATTTTGCAACCATTTGGGGCGTAAATATTTACAATCACTAAATTCCCATTTTTTGTACGGACTCGGGTGCCCACTATTCTCCCCTCATCGTCCTCGAAGATTTTCTCAGCTTTTAATCCCTTTTTAACATAAGTCAACACCCCCCTTTTTTTCTTTTCATCCAGTGACATATATTCCACACCAAATTTCTTATTACTTAAAAATTTCTCATGCTTTTTTGCTGCATGAGTCTCTTGGAGACACATAATGTCCCACTTCCCTTTCCTTAACAGATGTTCTACCCTGCTGTGTTTGCCCTTGTTATTAAGCCCGTTCACATTCCAGGAGATAATTTTTAAATCCATACTTTTATTATTTAAGTTCAACTTAAGATGAGAGAGTTGGTTAGGAGTTCGAGTTTTTAAGTTTTACTACAATACCTATTTCAGTCCTATCAGCCCACATTAATCAATAAGTTCGAGTTGGTTTGGTCACCAGTTTCTTCATTGTGTCATCATGTTTGAGGACTTTGATGTTAGTCTCATTCACATTCTTCTCTAGTTCTCTATTTTTCCCATAGAGGTCTTTTACTTTCTCTGACAGCTCATCGATTACTCTCGAATTTAATTCCACTTTTGACAGCATTGCGTCCATTTTGTCATTCAGACTTTTATTCATTCTCTCCATGACGTCCTTTATGTCTGTCATAACGTCTCCTTCTCCTTTTGCCGCCATGGATTGTCTTCTTGGGTGAGCCCCTGCCGCTTGTGTTACTGAACCTTGTGCTCCTTTTTTCCTTTCTCCTGTCATTTTCTAGGCTTTCTTCCTTTCAGTGCTTGGGGGTTCCCTTCATTTATCTTCAGGGAAACATTTGTTTCAGTTCAATTAACGTGGTTTAGAATATTTCCCTTCCTTTCCCTCAATACTGACAAGCACACACCAGTTTATTTTCAATTCCTGCCGGAGTCCACTAGGTGTCGCTGCTGCTCTCTTTGTCACTGCTGCTCCCTTTCCTTTCTTTACCTTCTCGTTTTCACTCCGCCTCCCCACTTCCGCAAAGAAGCAGGAAGCCTCGTTCAATCACCCCTGCAGCCAGACTCCATCTTTTCCTCTGCTTTTCTCTTTCTCTCTATCTCAGCGTTGCTGTCTGTATTTTCTCCTTTATTTTCTAAAATTGTTTAGCGCCTCTTTCTCTTTCTGAGCTTTCTTCCTCTTTCTGTTTTCCACTCTCCTGCACAGTCAGTCGCTCTCCGGTTTCCACCCACTGTTGGATACCCCGAGCGAGGCTGGCTGCCTTTTAATGTTAATTCTGCCTTGGCGCTGATTGTAAATTTGCTGTCTCTTTTATTTCTCTTTTACGAATGCGGTTGTCTCCCTTCGCAATCTCGTCCCATGAAGTCTAAAAACAGACCCCGGATTTGCTTCCTTCCTCCCGTGGTCCCACCTCTTCAATAAATTAGTAAGTCCTTTTTACACTCACGGGTCATTTCTGTTTTGTTTTATCCCGTCCGGGGGGCTCCAGGCGCTTGCTACCCGAGCTTTAGGGTGCCGCAGCGGCCCGCGATATGCCGTTCCTTGCGTTTAGCCTCCCTCCGCGCCTCCGTTTTTCTCCGGTTCCAGCACGGGGTTGCTATGATAACACCGCCTTCCCTTCAGTGAAGGTCCCACACCTTCTCCTTTACCGTCCTTTTTATCGTTCGTTAGGGAGGGTTACCGGGCACCTTTCCCTCCCTGGTTTCGCTGCCGCTGCCAGTCGGTCTCCCCACCGCAGTAGGTTGCCGTTTAGTGACTCGGCTCGTAGCGCGCCCTGGCCGAAAGTGCCTCTCTCTTATACTCTTTTGCTTTTTTTTTCGTCCAAAGTTCAAGTTCTTTTATTCTTTTTTTCCTGTCTTGTTCTATTTTATGGTTATGGGCTGCTGCCTGCTGCAATAATTTTTGAGTGAGCCCTTCCTCTGGCTGCTTCTTCCTGCAGGTGTTTTTCTCTCTATCTTTTAATGTGTTTATCTTCCTTTGCTGAATGGAGTAGAACAGACAAATTAAAGCAGATTATATTGTCACTGTGATGTTACCCCTTGCCTGCAGATGTTACCCCTTGCCCTGTGATGTAACCCCTTGCCTGCAGAGGGGAAGCCCCATATTGTGTGAAAAATAAGTTTCATCTACCTGCCTAAAGCTTCTCTATGGCAAACTACTCCCTTCTCACTCAAATCTGCAAAGCAGCAGCAGCAGTTGGGCTTTAACCCAAGGTTCAGGCAGAATGAGTAACTCCATACCTATTCCCAAATTTCCTGCTTAGACTTACTGCCTAAATTCCACTGCAATTTAAGAGATTTCAGATTATGCTTGCCAGCACAAAATTCCAGAAAGAAAAGGTATGTGCTAGTATGGCAAAAGCTGCCACACCTGTACCCTAAGCTGTTCTCCACAAATTAAAAACTACCATGTAATGAAGCCTCTATGCAGTGAAACAGAAATGTACAGAATGACCCTTACTCTGTAAACTGTTCAGGAAATGATCAGGATTAAAAAAAATTTACCCAAATACCAGGGCATGTAATCCTTTGACGAAACAATATTTTTTAGCCATCTTTAATTTTTTTAATTGACAGAGTAGTTGGGTTATTTAGAAAAAAAATCTGTTTTTATAAGTAATTAAGACTAGGGTTCAGTGGCCACTAGGACCAAGTGGCACATCCCTGATCTGACTGGCTCAGACAGATGTTGGGGATCTGTTAGTGGAGGGCAATAGCAGCTTTCATATTCCACTCAATTTCTAGAGAAGGGGCTGAGGACAATGGTAGCCATGGAGTGGGCACCCACAACCAGAAGGTGGGGTAAGTCAAAAGAAGCTAGGAAATGGCTTAGTGGTAGTCACAGTGACAGCAGCTATCTCAGCAGCCCCCACAATAGGCAAGAGGGCAAGAAAACAGAGAAGACTGCAGAAAAGGCAATCTAGGGTAACAGCAGAAACAGCAGCTGCACCAAGGTGAGGTTCAATGGCTCCACAGGATACAGAAGGGTATGGAACCTCCTCACAGCCAACACTCCTATAAACTGAAGCCCCAACTGTGTAAGGAAGCAGAGAACAATTCCCACCTCTGGCCAAACATCTCAACAAGGAATAAACTCCAGGTCAATACCAATACAGCTGGTGTTTAGAGAAGCAACAAAGTTGTTGTGTCAAAGTTTTTGACACAAAGTTGTTCAAGTGGCAAACACCAATTAGCAAAATAATCTCACCTCCTTTCTTTGGGATTCCAATGCCCAGAACTCTATTTTTTTCTCTAGCGCCATTATGTCCTTCATAACTGCCTTCTCTTCTCTTATAAGCTGTTCACATCTTAAATAAAAGCATAATTAATGAATCATTAACAATTAGCAAAATAATGATCCAACAATCCTAAAGACAGTAAGATCCAGCTAACTATGTGACTAGTACCAACCATGCTTGCCCATCCTGCCTAGAAAAGTATGTTTGAAACTGAGTAGATTTGCAAAAGTAGTTTTGGAAGGCATGCTGATCAAAGTCAATAATCCCACTGAGGATGCCTATAGTTTTGGATGTATTTGACATTTGGAGCCTGACAGTGGCAGCAAAAAGTTGGAATAGTATGTTTTCAGACAGTATTTGTGCCAAAAGGTCATATAAACACTCTCTTGTCTACGTAGATGTAGGGCGGCATGAATTCCTGAAAATCGGGAAATAACATCATTTATCTTTTAAAAATCACCAACAATATAATCCTATCCATAGCTACCGATACTCAGAGTTCAAACGGACTTACGCCCAGGTATGTGTGTAGGACTGTAGCCTTAAAATCTTAGGTAAGGAACCAAATAATAAACAAACAGTTCTTTAAAAAAAACTATTCATATACATTTCAATCTTTACAAAATGGTACCAGGTAAATTAGAATTATCAGAATCAGTTACCACATCCATGGCACAGATGACAAATGAACCAAAGACTCTTAGGCTAGAATTCTATAACCACTTCCCTAGGAGTGAGCACATTGTCATCATTGGAACTTACTATTGAGTAGACATGCATATGATTGCATTGCTAGCTCCTATGCCAATTCTGGGGGGAATTATATTGCAAGACATAAAAGCTGCTAGAGGTTTAGAAATAGCATTCTGCAAGCTATTGATATATTCTAGTATGGCTTTCTCCAATCTGGTGCCCTCCAGATGTTCTTGAGCAGGCACAGGCAAACTCCAGCCCTCCAGAAGTTTGGGACTACAATTCCCATCATCCCTGACCACTGGTCCTGTTAGGGATGGTGGGAATTGTAGTCCCCAACATCTGGAGGGCCGGAGTTTGCCTATGCCTGTTCTTGAGTAAAGTTCCCACAATACTTCATCATTGGCCATGCTGGCTGAGGCTGATGAGAAATGTAGTCAAAAACATCTGAAGGGCACAAGGTTGGGGAAGGCTCTTCTAGTATAACAACTATCAGATTTAAAACCAGAGCATATGATGTTGGAGATAAGAGGGTTTTCATGGTAGCTGTGCCCTGACTCTGGAACTCTCTCCAAAGGGACGTACACCATGCCCCTTTTTAAGTGGCTTGCTAAAACCATTTTTAAAAGGCTTCAATTGTTAAAACCTTCCTTTCAACCCATAAATGTTAAACTGAACAACTTTTAACTGCTAGAAACTGATTTAGTAGTTACTTTTTATTCTCTGTGCTGCTTCTACTGTTATGTTGATTTAACTTTGCTATTAACCACCTTAGCTCTATCAAAAACAGTCAGGTTATTAATGCTTTAAACAAAAATAAAATACTTTTGTTGCTGTTCTTTTTTAAAAGCATTCATTTCCATTTCGACTGCTTCCATCCTTCCTCTGAGTTGGTCAGCAACTACAAAATAGAGAGAAAGTTATGTTTATATATTAAGATAGAGAGGTTTGCTCACAGCAGAGGCTTTAAAAATACTAAGACAATGTAAAATAACCAAATTTAAAGAAAAAGGGAAATGAGAGAAAACCAGGACATTTCTGCTTATGCAAACATTATATACAAATACAAATATCCTTCAACAGCTACCTAGTGAATTTATGCCAGGAATATATCTATAATAATCCAGTTCTAGTAAGATGGGTGGGGTACAATATATTATTACTAGTAGACATTAAGCCCGTTAAATTAACGAGCTATTGGAGGGTGCTCTGCACACGCTCAGAGGCTCTCTTGGCTTCTTTTCCCCGCCCCTTTGCCCTGGGTGGCCGAGCTCATCAGAGCTCTTTGCTCCACCCTGGGCAGAGGATCCCTTCACCGCGGACTCCGCCCTGCCCTCTCCCCTCCTCGCTCGGAGGCCGGCCTTGCGTCCTCCTTCCTCGGCCTCGCCTCTTGGGGAGGCGGGGAGCGGCGAGGAAACTGTCCCGGAAGGCTCGGGGGCCGGGCCGCTTGCGTCACTTCCCGTGGGCTGGCGAAGGGAAGGGGAGAAGCGGAGGGAAGGGGAGGCACTGCCCATGCAGAGCAGGCAGCAAGAGCCACCGCGGCGCTCCGGGGAGCAGCCGGAGCTGGAGCAGCCCAGGGCAGCAGGAGACGCCGTGGAGGAGCTGGAGGAGGAAGAGGCGGAGGAGCCCGGCCGGGCCCCCGAGCCTTCCGGGACGCGAGCCCCCGGCTTCACCCGAAGTCTCTCCGTGGGCTCCTCCTGGAGCCCCTTCAGCTCCAGCAGCAGCGCCTTCTGCGAGCTGGGCACGGACAGCCGCGCCATGGTCGGAGGGGCGGGTAGGCCTCGGGTGAAGCCGGGGGCTCGCGTCTCAGAAGGCTCGGGCCCGGCCGGGCTCCTCCGCCTCTTCCTCCTCCAGCTCCTCCACGGCGTCTCCTGCTGCCCTGGGCTGCTCCAGCTCCGGCTGCTCCCCGGAGCGCCGCGGTGGCTCTTGCTGCCTGCTCTGCATAGGCAGCGGCAATGGCGGCGGCGCAGTTTCGCCCGGCCACTCGAAGTGTCTCTGCGCTCCAATCCCTGTGTCCGTGGGGCACATACGCAGTAGCGCTGACACACGGACTGGACGCAGGGACACAGGGACTTTATTATATAGGATTATTACAGCCCAAAAAGTGAGCTTGATCACATAACGAAATGACACTTCCACCTATCACAGCTAAACTGGAACTAACCTTTATTGAATAACAGCAGGTTGGCAGATCCCTGCTCTTATAAGTTTCAGGTCAACACAGAAGAGACCTTCAGCATGATTTAATGAAGGTTTCCTCAGAAATAAGTCTCACTGACTTCCATTACATTAGGTCTCTAGTACGGTATGTGAGTAGAGGACTGCAGACTTTGTAAAAACTGGGCTGCAACAGTGTTCAGTTTAATCCAATTATCAGACAAGTGCACAATGAAAACCCTTTCAGAGCTAAAACACAGGGAAAGTCTCAATCTGCAACACAAATATTCAAGCAAATTATAAGGATTTTCTTTTTCCTAGCAAAAATATTAGTAATAAGACTTACATTCTGGGGTTGGCTTCACACGTCTTAATTGTCGCTGGAGTCCTTTAACATTATTAGAAATTCTGCCCAGTTTTTGTTGGATATTAGCTTCTGTGAAAGTAAGCAAACAAACAAACAAACAAACAAATCACTTTACAGCTTCATTTCAAAACATCTTCAGTCCATTCTATCAGCATAATATTTGCTGCCCCAATTCAACAATTCCTTAAGGGCGCAGGTATTCCAATTCACAAATAAGGACATGCTGGCAGAGGTGCCCTTCCATTTTAGTGAAAATAGAAAACCCTTCATCCAGGAGCAACATGGGCACACCTGAAATTTAGGATCTGGGTGTTAATGATAGTTTCATATAACCAAAGTACACAGAGAATGGAACATCTTCTGCAGAATTTTATTATGTTATCCATCATACAGGCTATCCTATGTGTATTTACTTAAATGTTCCTCCATGTTCAGCAGGATTACTTTCAAGAAAGTATGCAGGTTTCTGTTAACATGCCTCTTTATACATACTTATTGGTAAATTCTCAATTTGTAGCAACAACTTTGATACAACCAGAGTATTTAATTATACAGGTATGTGAGATCCAACCTGCACCTCCTCTGCAAGTGAGTGAGCAGAAAGTATTTCTTCTGGCTCACTGGTCTTTGATTAGTAGGGCAGGACTCACTACTGGGTTGTAGACTCATCTAGGGAGGGTCACAACAGCAGCACTACAGCATATGGCAATAATAAAAAGCTTGCAAAATGCATGTTTGGGTTAAAGGTGGGCTCTAGGTCTGATCATGTTGAAGACTACTGCTCTAACTCATGGCAGAGAGGAGCAAAAAACTCATTCTGATGGTAGTCCTCACGCCTTTTGGGATGCCACTTTGGAGGCCTCCCAGTCTTGTCAGGCAGCTTTTCAGGGGGATGACATTTACCAAACTGGGAAATGAATACAGCCATACTTCGTGTTGCGTTAAGTTCATGTTGCGTCTTTTTGGCTTGCGAACGCAGCAACCCCGGAAGCATACTGTTTACTTCCTGGTTTCGCCATACTGTATGCTTCCGGGTTTTGCTCTATCGCGCTCTGCGTTTGCACAGATGCACCACTCTGGTTGCGGACTTTTCGGGGTGCGAACGGCACCCCGGAACGGATCCTGTCCGCAACTAGTGGTACCACTGTAAATATATATAATGAAAACAATATCTTACTTTCGGCTTTCCTGTTGTTTGTCAATCTCCTTTCCTCATCTTTCAAGATCTTATCCATCCAGTCAGTTTTTTCTTTTTCAATGCTACGAAGTCTAGGGACAAAGTTTGGTTTAAAATGAATATTTTACAAATAACAGAATATACATTGGCCTTTGCTAATAGATAGTTACAATCCTATGCACATTTACTAGTCTGTCATACAGTAACGCTTATTTCTGGGTAAGCATGCATAGGATTGGGCGGCACATATTTGTACTATATGAATTCTATAGGTGGGATCATCAAAATGATCCAAAAGTCTTCTTTTTAAAGCTGAACAAAGATTATACTTCCTTTAAAAGTTATTATAACTATCTGTATTAAACCAGAATATTGATCTATATGAGTTCCAGGGCACTATCCTGTTATAATTTCTGACAAAAATAACTGTTTCTTTGACATTTTAAACTATGTTTCCTACAATAGAAGATATCTACTTACTGTTTCTCTAGCTCCTCCCCTTCTTTCATAAATTCTTCTTTTTTTCTTTTATCCTTTTCAATCTTGCTGTTCTGAAATTTTGTTGAAAAGCAAATGAATTACTGAAAGAACGTGATTCTACCCAAAACATAAGAAATGCTTTAATCAGAAACACTGCGGGGTTTTTTTTTATTTAAAGGGTGCTTTAAAAATAAAAGATAAATGCCTGATTCAGTCATCTTTCACCTGAACCTTGCTGATCAGAAGGGCTTGCTGATCAGAAGGTCAGCGGTTCAAATCCCTGCGACAGGATGAGCTCCCGTTGCTCGGTCCCAGTTCCTGCCCACCTAGCAGTTCAAAAGCACATCAATGTGCAAGTAGATAAATAGGAACCGCTCCGGCGGGAAGGTAAACGGCATTTCCGTGTGCTGCTCTGGTTCGCCAGAAGCGGCTTTGTCATGCTGGTCACATGACCTGGAAGCTGTACGCTGGCTCCCTCGGTCAGTAAAGCGAGATGAGCGCCGCAACCCCAGAGTCGGACACCACTAATGCCAAATTAAATAAAGGAATTTAAATTTCACATTAAAACATTCGAACACAATATCTCATCGCAATATGCATCTACAAGATCATTACAGAGCAAGATTCATTACTTTACTGCGGCATTTGGTGGCAAACTCAGAGCACACCAGAACTTTTACTCACATAATAGTTCCTGCGCACATGGAGCATAAGTTGGGTGGCTACTTCGTCCCGGGGTTCAGATCCTCTCTGCAACAATGCAGAGCTGGTCCCGAGAGTACCCGGTCCATGGATCTCTGGAAAAATTCTCCGAGAAACAAAAGGCCAAAGCCGCATAGCGAAAACTCCCTTTGCTCCCTCGGCTACAAGCAGAACCGCGTGGCTCCTGGTTATCGCCGCAAGTGCTGCCGTTGCTAGGGTGACCGTGTAGGAAGCCCTCAAACAGGGCGGGGCTTCATTGATGCCTTTGTGCGACGTGAGGCCCGTGACGTCACAATGGGGCGGGGGCTAAGCAGCTCTCTTCCCGCATAGAATAAAAAAAATAAAAAAAATAAAAAATTCTTTCCAGTGGCACCTTAGAGACCAACTAAGCTTTTTTCTTGGTAGGAGCTTTTGTGTGCATGCACACTAAGCTCATACCAAGAAAAAACTTAGTTGGTCTCCAAGGTGCTACTGGAAGGAATTTTTTATTTTTTATTTTGTTTTGACTATGGCAGACCAACACGGCTACCTGCCCGCACTGAAGAAGATAGAGCGCCAGTTTCTCCCCCAGGGGAAGTTTCCTTTCGTTGCTGCTGCATAGGAATCGAGGGAGAAAACCCCGCATTTCATTTATTCCCTTCTGACGTTTCTGTCCCGCCCTCGCTCCCAAACAAGCCCAAGGCGGCAAACAGCCAAACAAGGCAATTCAAAAAGCATATTTAACAACATTAGGGACTTCTAAAAACGACTTTGAAAAACAGTAACATGCTCTCATGGGCGATAATTTCAAGGTTGCCAGGTTTGACACATCTGTATTGGACAACAGCGTTTCATGCCACTGTCATGGCCACGGCAGCACACGGTACAGAATCAAAATCGCACCGCTGAAAGGGTCATCTATCCCAAAGCAGACTTCCGAGTACAGTAGACATATTTAGGACGCTCCTATTTAAGGCAATTCTAGACACGGGTCCAAGCGGTTTCCCCCTTGCTCCGCACCTTTCCTGGGAAAAACCCGCTATTTAGTGCTAAATTGGAGCAAATGTCAATCTGGGGAAAAATCTGAATTTCTATTTGCTCCAATTAAGCACTAAAGAGCGGTTTTCGGGGGGCGCAGTGGGAAGAGAGGATGTGTGAGTGAGCCCTATGAAGAATATGCATGGAGCATCCATGTGGTAAAGACATCCCTCCCACCCCCAACACCCCTGGCATACCATCCAACTTTTTCAGACCCAATACTGGGATGCGCTCCCTGGTGAGTCGCATGACCCGCACCTCACTCTCCTCCAAATAAAGCACTTTTTCAGGGCGAGACTGCAACACCCAAAATGACCACTGCAATCCAAGGATTATACAAGTGGAATCCAAGGATTATACTTCACTGATCTCTAAGATGCTAATGTGAACACTCCCCAAGAAACAAAGTCATAAATGCAGACGTTACCCTAGAGGAGTGGATGTGACACATACTTCTTATGGCTATTCAGTCCTTTTTCAAAGCTGCGTCCCTTGGCCTGGAAATTCTTCTGCTAAAACTCAGACTGGCTGTCATTGCTTGGCAGCATTAATTTTTCCTTCCTCTTCTGCTGTGTTTGTATGTTTGTCTTGAGACAGCAGGTGGCTGCAGATGAATTTACGGTACAGAATTGGGTATTCTGCATCAAGCTTCTTAAATCTTTTTCAAGAACCATGAACCATAACAGAAACAATTTACAGTGAAACTCTGGAAACAGATAAATCAGTGACTGAACCTGCACCTCTCAATTGCCTTCACATTTAAATGTCACAAGACTTTTATTTATTTTGTTTCATAAAATTAATACACCACTTTATTGGAAAAAAAAACCCCAACAACCTCAAAGCAGTTTACAAAAAGATAAATCAATAATACTGAGAAAAATTCACAGGTCTACTTTAAAACATTAAAATTTACTTCTACTTTCTAAGCATCTGGCTTGTCTAAACAATGTTTTTGGTAGACACCAAAAAGATTACAGTGAAGGCGTCTGTGCAACTTTTTCTGAATGCTGTATGGAAAAGCACATGAATCTGACCTTCGAGTGTTTGTAAGTAAACTCTGTCTACAGCACGGGAAGCGGAAATTTTTGAGCTCACAAGGGTATATTTTAAATTTCTCACAGCCTATGTTACAATGCTTACCTTACTTTGTTGCATATTATGTTAATTTTGAATCTCTGCTTCTGTTCTCTCACCAAAGCGTACTTGCCCCCCAAACCTTGATCTTGGCATCTAGGGAATTCTCCTTTATACCAATATTTCCCCCCTACCACCAACACTTTCTGCATTCACTTGTTCATGAGGTACCGTATTTCATGTTCACATGTAACCAGCTGCAATGGTTCAAAGAGAAGAGAGTGAGAAGAGGAAGAAAACAAACTTTAACTTCCTCCCTCACAGGGCTCCACCTATTAAGGTACTTTTCTATGGTCTGAGTCAGCCTGTTAGCAAATACAGCTCCATGGACCCCTTTCATACATTAACTAATGCTGGGCTTACTAGTTATGTTTTGGCTGCAAAATCTTCCACAAACATGAGCCTGAAACACAAACAAGCTCCAGATTCTCTGCACTTCTTTGTATTATTGGGATCTGTGGCTGATACTCAACTATTTGAAAAGGAAAGTGAGTGGAAATGTCTTTGCACATCAACTGGCTACATCTTGGTCACACAATGTTGTCAGAAGGTCAATGGAATGACCAGCTAAATGTACTTTTGTTTATGAAGAATAGCCTGTAATTAACGTGTTGTGTTTCACCTAATTTGCTGTGCTGAGTCACCAGCATCATTAATATGAAGGTGCACATGGAACAGAGGCCAGAGAACAGTGCTAAAAAAGGAGGAGCAGAAGGGAACAAAGCATCCTGCTGTGTTTTGTTCATAGACATGGATTAAAATCAAACTCATAGAGCATCATCAACCAAACTTTCTGCAGAAGAAAACAAAGAGAGACAATACATGATGAAACTCACTTTACAGACTCGTGTTTTTTTCCAGCTGCAGGACACAAAAAATATTCATAGGTGCAAAACAAAATGGACTATTCTGATGACATTTTATTGTCTAATAAAGTCTTTTCAGAGTGGCTTCCTGCTGTATTTTCCCTTTTTTGTTTGTGTGGCTGCAATTATGTTGGATTCTTTTGTGTTGGTGGATTTTTTTAAATGTATTTTCCTTTGAATAGGGATTAGCAAGTAGTGGGAAGAATGTTAAAGCCTGATAATAGTCATCAAAGCACATTAAAGAGAATTGTTCTTATTGATTACTACATGGAGTAGATTGAAAATATCCCTTTGTTCTGCTACTGCAGGGTTGTTTAATTATTTATCTCAAGTTGCAATGCTGTAATGCCAGGGGAAGAGGACCCAGGTGGCGCTGTGGGTTAAACCACAGAGCCTAGGGCTTGCTGATCGGAAGGTCGGCGGTTCGAATCCCTGCGATGGGGTGAGTTCCTGTTGCTCGGTCCCAGCTCCTGCCAACCTAGCAGTTCGAAAGCACGTCAAAGTGCAAGTAGATAAATAGGAACCGCTCTGGCGGGAAGGTAAACGGCGCAGCGCGCTGCTTTGGTTCGCCAGAAGCGGCTTTGTCATGCTGGCCACATGACCCGGAAGCTGTACGCCGGCTCTCGGCCTATAGAGCAAGATGAGCGCCGCAACCGGGCTATTCCATGAAAAATGAGCCTGGTAAGAAAAAAAATATTTTAAAAATATACTTCTTTTACTTATAATTTCATTACCTAAACAGATTCCAAACGTGCAGTCTAACCACTTTTTTAAAGCTAAAGACAAAAGAAGTTTAGTTTATGGACCTTCTTTTCAAAAGTCCACCCACGTAGCCTTCACAGAAGTGTTCAAGTTAAAAGTTTTCTGATGATTGTCCCACCCGTGACAGCATTTTCCCCTTAATTTTGTATCGTTAAATTTCTTAAACTTAATTTCTGATTGCATAGCTGTAACCAATAAACATTGGTTTAAACAGATATGCTGAGTTTATCATTGATTCACCTCCCAACTCAAAGAGTTTTTCCATAAATCAAACTTATCTCAAGCTCCATGTCCTTTTTTTGTCCCACCCGTGACAATACTTTAACATTTAATAAAATTGTCAAAAATATCCATAAAAATAATAAAAAAAATTAGTAAAATGTTCAGTATCTTATTAAGAACATAGTTTAAATTTTGGTTGTTAATCTTTATGTATATTTACATTGTTACACATGTGTGAATACCAAAAAGCATGGTCCAAGTGTCCCACCCGTGACAATGGGTGAGTTGGACACGACTGGACCTAATGGTCAGGGGTCCCCTTACCTTTACCTTTAATAAAGGGAAACATGTTGTGCCCTCTGATGCAGATTTTGCTTTGCTTTTTATTGAGTCATCACCAACCTTTCTGTTCTTAAGTTACTGTTGTTGCAGAGAATTTCAAACTTTTTCATACTCAATCTCACCATGTCAAAAAAGTAAATAAATCTCCAATTGTACCAAAAACAAAACAACTACATGAAAGCAAAGCACACATATCTAAATTATGAAAAATACAAAATACACAAGGATTTCTCCAATCATGTTAGTAGAGGTTCTTTATTAAAAGTTTGGTTAAAGTATAAACATCTGATCAGTGGCGTAGCGTGGGTTGTCAGCACCCGGGGCAAGACAAGTAATTTGCGCCCCCTAACCCGTGGATTTTAGCACTCGAGTCTCTTCCACTAGATTAGTTAAAGAAACCCTTACCCCCTAAGCACATGTATTGTTTGTTATGAAAATACTGATGTATTTAGATGCAACTAACTTGTATTTAGATGCATTTTACTTTAATAACTTTGGTCAGCCCTCACGGCCCTTCGCTTCATCAAATCTGGCCCTCTTTGAAAAGGTTGGACACCACTGGCTTACACCATACTAAATTTGTTAGCCTTTTAAGGTAACTCTTATTTAAAGCAGGCCCCCACCCACCCAAAAAATATTTTTGGTCTCACAAGCAGCAGCACATTCCACCTCAAAACAAAGTATCAAACAGTAAAAAAATTATAACTCCTGTTAGGATAATTAAACCAATCTTTATCCACACAAGCTTTTCCTATGAGGTTTTGACAATTTCAGAACTCAAGCAGTGAAATTACTAGGAACAATAATATAAGTTTCACAGGTGCAGTCTGCACAGATGTTGGTCACATAAGTTGGCATCTCTTTAATATTCCTTTACTTCTCAACTGCTTTATAAGAATCTGAAAGCAAGGAGACATGGCAACTCACACCTCTTCCATGCAGCAGCATATCAGAACACTAACACTTTATGGCTAAATAGCTTATAATTTACTTTAATTACTTGCAAGCAAGTTACAGGTAGGTAGCCGTGTTGGTCTGCCAAGTCAAAACAAAATAAATAAATAAATAAAAATCCTTCCAGTAGCACCCTAGAGACCAAATAAGTTTGTTCTTGGTATGAGCTTTCATGTGCATGCACACTTCTTCAGCACACGAAAGATTTGAAAAATCACCCAAGCAAACACGTTTTTTTAGGGGTTAAAAAAAGGCGGCGGGGGGGGGGTTAAAGGCAAAGGACAAAGGGGTAAAGTCACTCACAAAAAGATCGCTGTGGATCAAAACAGCAGCAGAGAAAGCTCGTTCTTCCAGAGATCATACCACAATGAAAGGTGGGACGAGGGGGAGGGGCAGGAGGCAGTTTTAGCGACCAAAACCTCGCGAGGATCAACTGGGATTAGGCGTTAATAGTTCGCAGAGTAGCCTGCTTCTTATCAAGTGGAGACTGATAAGGAAACTTGGGGGGGGGGGGTAAATCAAGGAGATCTCAACGTCTCCTCTCCAGGCGTTTTTACCCAGCAAACTCCGTCTTCGCTCAGTCTTAGCAACGGCAGCAGCGCTGCTTTTGCAGCCAGACCCAGGAGAGGGGCAAGCTGTGCGGGAGGGGACGCTTTTCCCTGTTAGCCTCCAGCCTCACGGTAAAAAGCTTCACCTCGGCTTGCTCGCTCGGCCGCCGCGTGCACTCCTCCTTCTTTCTTCCGGCTGCTGCCCAGCCCAGAAGGAAGGAATAGGCTTTTGGGAACAGCGCACGGGGTGGTGGGGGCAGCTAGGGGTGGGGGCAGCTGCCTTCTAGGGGGGGCAATTGCCCCCGTCTGCCCCCCCCGGCTACGCCCATGCCCTCCTTCCTTCCTTCCACCTCCCTTCGCCCGCCGGGTCTTTGCGGCTGGGGCTGCCTGCCTCTCCCCAGACTCGCACGGACGCCGCGGGCAGAGGAGAGCGCGCTTAGCTGGGATGGCAGCGGGTGCCGCGCGGGGCTGAAGCCGGAGCGGCGCCCCCCCAGATGTTGCGCCCGGTGCGACTGGCACCCCTAGCACCCCCCACGCTACGCCTCTGCATCTGATTGAGAAACATGTGCCATGGTGGAATTCCCCCTTGGAAGCTCTTGCAGCGAGACGCGGAAACACTGGAGCTAGCTGGCCCACATATCGAACATTGCTGGAAGAAAAAAATAATCATACGAACAACTGAAAAATAAAGTAAACGATTGGTTTCAATACTATCAGCTCTTCAAAAGATTCAAATCCGATATTAAGATAGGTTTCGAAAAAGAAACATCAAAATTCGAGCTGGAAGTGATAAATTCAAAAACTAAAACTCTCTCGAAGGAATACTGTCTATTATTAGACTGGATGGTAATGGAGGAGGAAGTTAAGTTCGCGATCTGGAATAACTCTTGTATAATTTGAAAAGAAATAGTGATAAAATAATTTGTGAGACTACATGATTTATGATTTGAGGTACAATAAGGGGTGTCAGCGTTAGGCACTCTTTTCTTCACTTTTTTAAATATTGAATCAATGGAGAGTTGGACTAGGTAAGTGAAATACCCATATATAATTCAGTTCCTTTTTCTGTGATGAATGGAACGACTAAAACAAATCCGATACAATTGTGAGGGACTGGGTAAAAGTCGGATCTAAACGGATCCTTATGAATTCATATGATTTTTTCATTCAAATTAAATAAAACCACCATGATACTGTAGAACATGACTTAGTCTATAGGCAGCATCAAAAAAATCATGCATCCACTGTTTCGTGGGGCCGCAGTGGCGCAAAAACGTGGTTCTGAAGCACGGATCCTCATGGATCCTCATGATTTCTGCACGAGATCAGCCCGAACTCACCATCAGATCAAACATCATGACCATGGGCACAGAATGCACCACAAAAATCATGGATCCACCGCTTCCTGTCGACACCACGGCGCAAAAACGTGGTTCTGAAGCACGGATCCTCACGGATCCTCACCGTTTTTGCATTGGGCCACACCAAATTCACTGTCAAATCTCCCGTCATAGCAAGGGGCACAGCCTGCACCAAAAAAACCACGGCTCCACCGCTTCCTGGCGACACCGTGGCCCAAAAACGTGGTTTTCAAGCACAGATCCTCTTGGATCCTTATGCTTTTTGCATTGGGCTACACCAAATTGACCGTCAAATAACACAGCATAGCCAGGGGCACAGCATGCACCACAAACATCTCAGATCCACTGCTTCCTGGCGACACCACGGCGCAAAAACGTGGTTCTGAAGCACGGATCCACACGGATCCTCATGATTTTTGCATTGGGCCACACCAAACTGGCAGTCAAATCACACATCATAGCCAGGGGCACGGCATGCACCACAAAAATCACGGATCCACCGCTTCCTGGCAACACCAGGGCCGAAAAACGTGGTTTTCAAGCACGGATCCTCTCGGATCCTCATGATTTTTGCATTGGGTCACACCAAACTGACCGTCAAATCATACAGCATAGCTAGGGGCACCAAAAAAACCCAGATCCACCGCTTCCTGGCAACACCACGGCGCAAAAACGTGGTTCTGAAGCACGGATCCTCACGGATCCTCATGATTTTTGCATTTGGCCACACCAAACTGACCGTCAAATCATACAGCATAGCTAGGGGCACAGCCTGCACCAAAAAAACCCAGATCCACCGCTTCCTGGCAACACCATGGCCGAAAAACGTGGTTCAGAAGCACGGATCCTCACGGATCCTCATGATTTTTGCATTGGGCCACACCAAACTGATGGTCAAATCACACATCATAGCCAGGGGCACGGCATGCACCACGAAAATCACAGATCCACCGCTTCCTGGCGACACCACAGCCAAAAAACGTGGTTCAGAAGCACGGATCCTCTTGGATCCTTATGCTTTTTGCATTGGGCTACACCAAATTGACCGTCAAATAACACAGCATAGCCAGGGGCACAGTGTGCACCACAAACATCTCGGATCCACCTCTTCCTGGCGACACCACGGCGCAAAAACGTGGTTCTGAAGCACGGATCCTCACGGATCCTCACGATTTTTGCACTGGGCCACACCAAACTCACAGGAAAATCACACAGCATGGCGAGGGGCACATCCTGCACCACAAAAAACATGGATCCACCGCTTCCTGGCGACACCACGGCCAAAAAACGGGGTTCAGAAGCACGGCTCCTCACGGATCCTAACTCTTTTTGCATTGGGCCACAAAAAACTCACCGGCAAATCACACATCATAGCCAGGAGCACAGCATGCTCCACAAAAAACACAGATCCACCGCTTCCTGGAGACACCACGGCCCAAAAACGTGGTTTAGATGCACGGATCCTCACGGATCCTCACGCTTTTTGCATTGGGCCACACCAAACTCACCGTCAAATCACACATCATAGCCAGGGGCACAGCCTGCACCAAAAAAACCCCAGATCCACTGCTTCCTGGCAACACCACGGGGCAGAAACGTGGTTCAGAAGCACGGATCCTCATGGTTCCTCACGCTTTTTGCATTGGGCCACATCAAACACACCATCAAATCACACATCATAGCCAGGGGCACAGCATGCACCACAAAAAACACAGATCCACCGCTTCCTGGCGACACCACGGCCCAAAAACGTGGTTTTGAATCACTGATCCTCACGGATCCTCACGGATCCTCACGCTTTTTGCATTGGGCTACACCAAACTGACCGTCAAATCACACAGAATAGTCAGAGGCACAGCATGCACCACAAACATCTCAGATCCACCTCTTGCTGGCAACACCACGGAGCAAAAACGTGGTTCTGGAGCACGGATCCTTACGGATCCTCACGCTTTTTGCACTGGGCCACACCAAACTGACCGTCAAATCACACATCATAGCCAGGGGCACAGCATGTACCACAAAAAACACAGATCCACCGCTTCCTGGCGACACCACAGCCCAAAAACGTGGTTCTGGAGCACGGATCCTCACGGATCCTCACGCTTTTTGCATTGGGCCACACCAAACTCACAGGAAAATCACACAGCATGGCCAGGGGCACAGCCTGCACCAAAAAAAACCCAGATCCACCGCTTCCTGGCGACACCACGGCGCAAAAACATGGTTCTGAAGCACGGATCCTCACGGATCCTAACTCTTTTTGCATTGGGCCAAACCAAACTCACCGGCAAATCACACAGCATGGCCAGGGGCACAGCCTGCACCACAAACATCTCAGATCCACTGCTTCCTGGAGAAACCACGGCCAAAAAACGGGGTTCAGAAGCACGGATCCTCACGGATCCTAACTCTTTTTGCATTGGGCCAAACCAAACTCACCGGCAAATCACACAGCATGGCCAGGGGCACAGCCTGCACCACAAACATCTCAGATCCACTGCCTCCTGGCGACACAACGGCCAAAAAATGGGGTTCAGAAGCACGGATCCTCACGGATCCTAACTCTTTTTGCATTGGGCCACACCAAACTCACTGGCAAATCACACAGCATGGCCAGGGGCACAGCCTGCACCAAAAAAAAACCCAGATCCACCGCTTCCTGGCGACACCACGGCGCAAAAACATGGTTCTGAAGCACGGATCCTCATGATTTTTGCACTGGGCCACACCAAACTGACCGTCAAATCATACAGCATAGCCAGGGGCACGGCATGCACCACAAAAATCACGGATCCACCGCTTCCTGGTGACACCACGGCCCAAAAACGTGGTTTTCAAGCACGGATCCTCTCGGATCCTAACGCTTTTTGCATTGGGCCACACCAAACTCACCAGCAAATCATACAGCATAGCCAGGGGCACGGCATGCACCACAAAAATCACGGATCCACCACTTCCTGGCAACACCACGGCCCAAAAACGTGGTTCTGAAGCACGGATCCTCACGGATCCTCATGGATCCTCATGATTTTTGCACTGGGCCACACCAAACTGACTGTCAAATCATACAGCATAGCTAGGGGCACAGCCTGCACCAAAAAAACCCCAGACCCACCGCTTCCTGGCAATACCACGGTGCAAAAACGTTCTGAAGCACGGATCCCAACAATTTTTGCATTGGGCCACACCAAACTCACCAGCAAATCACACAGCATGGCCAGGGGCACAGCCTGCACCACAAAAAACATGGATCCACCGCTTCCTGGAGACACCACGGCCAAAAAACGTGGTTCAGAAGCACGGATCCTCACGGATCCTCACCCTTTTTGCGCTGGGCCACACCAAACTCACCGGCAAATCACACAGCATGGCCAGGGGCACAGCCTGCAGCACAAAAAACATGGATCCACCGCTTCCTGGTGACACCACGGCCAAAAAACGTGGTTCAGAAGCACGGATCCTCACGGATCCTAACTCTTTTTGCATTGGGCCACACCAAACTCACCAGCAAATCACACAGCATGGCCAGGGGAACAGCCTGCACCACAAAAAACATGGATCCACCGTTTCCTGGCGACACCACGGCCAAAAAACGTGGTTCAGAAGCACAGATCCTCATGGATCCTCACCCTTTTTGCGCTGGGCCACACCAAACTCACCGGCAAATCACACAGCATGGCCAGGGGCACAGCCTGCAGCACAAAAAACATGGATCCACTGCTTCCTGACGACACCACGGCCAAAAAACGTGGTTCCGAAGCACGGATCCGCACGGATCCTAACTCTTTTTGCATTGGGCCGCACCAAACTCACCAGCAAATCACACAGCATGGCCAGGGGCACAGCCTGCACCACAAACATCTTAGATGCACCGCTTCCTGTCGACACCATGGCCCATAAACGTGGTTCAGAAGCACGGATCCTCACGGATCCTCACCCTTTTTGCGCTGGGCCACACCAAACTCACCAGCAAATCACACATCATAGCCAGGGGCACGGCATGCACCACAAAAATCACGGATCCACCGCTTCCTGGCAACACCAGGGCCCAAAAAGGTGGTTTTCAAGCACGGATCCTTACGGATCCTCATGCTTTTTGCATTGGGCCACCCAAAAGTCACGTGAAAGACACATCATAGCCAGGGGTACAGCATGCACCAAAACATCTCAGATCCACCTCTTGCTGGCGACACCACGGAGCAAAAACGTGGTTCTGGAGCACGGATCCTCACCCAGAAGTCACCGGCAAATCACACAGCATAGCCAGGGGCACAGCCTGAACCACAAACATCTCAGATCCACCGCTTCCTGGCGACACCACGGAGCAAAAACGTGGTTCTGGAGCACGGATCCTCACGGATCCTCACGGATCCTCACGCTTTTTGCACTGGGTCACACCAAACTGACCGTCAAATCACACATCATAGCCAGGGGCACAGCATACACCACAAAAAACATGGACCGACTGCTTCCTGGCAACACCGTAGCTCAGAAACGTGGTTTTCAAGCACGGATCCTCACGGATCCTCATGCTTTTTGCACTGGGCCACACCAAACTGACCGTCAAATCATACAGCATAGCTAGGGGCAGAGCCTGCACCAAAAAAAAACCCAGATCCACCGCTTCCTGGCAACACCACGGCCCATAAACGTGGTTCAGAAGCACGGATCCTCACGGATCCTAACCCTTTTTGCGCTGGGCCACACCAAACTCACCGGCAAATCACACATCATAGCCAGGGGCACGGCATGCACCACAAAAAACATGGATCCACCGCTTTCTGGCGACACCACGGCCCAAAAACGTGGTTCAGAAGCACGGATCCTCACGGATCCTCATGCTTTTTGCATTGGGCCACCCAAAAGTCACGTGAAAGACACATCATAGCCAGGGGTACAGCATGCACCTAAACATCTCAGATCCACCTCTTGCTGGCGACACCACGGAGCAAAAACGTGGTTCTGGAGCACAGATCCTCACGGATCCTCATGCTTTTTGCACTGGGCCACCCAGAAGTCACCGGCAAATCACACAGCATAGCCAGGGGCACAGCCTGAACCACAAACATCTCAGATCCACCGCTTCCTGGCGACACCACGGAGCAAAAACGTGGTTCTGGAGCACGGATCCTCACGGATCCTCACGCTTTTTGCACTGGGTCACACCAAACTGACCGTCAAATCACACATCATAGCCAGGGGCACAGCATACACCACAAAAAACATGGACCGACTGCTTCCTGGCAACACCGTAGCTCAGAAACGTGGTTTTCAAGCACGGATCCTCACGGATCCTCATGCTTTTTGCACTGGGCCACACCAAACTGACCGTCAAATCATACAGCATAGCTAGGGGCAGAGCCTGCACCAAAAAAAAACCCAGATCCACCGCTTCCTGGCAACACCACGGCGCAAAAACGTGGTTCTGAAGCACGGATCCTCACGGATCCTCATGATTTTTACACTGGGCCACACCAACCTGACCATCAAATCATACAGCATAGCCAGGGGCACGGCATGCACCACAAAAATCACGGATCCACCGCTTCCTGGCGACACCACGGCCCAAAAACGTGGGTTTCAAGTACGGATCCTCTCGGATCCTAACGCTTTTTGCTTTGGGCCAGACCAAACTCACCGGCAAATCACACATCATGGCCAGGGGCACAGCCTGCACCACAAACATCTGAGATCCACCGCTTCCTGGCGACACCACGGCCCAAAAACGTGGTTAAAAACACGGATCCTCACGGATCCTCATGATTTTTGCATTGGGCCAAACCAAACTCACCGGCAAATCACACAGCATGGCCAGGGGAACAGCCTGCACCACAAAAAACAAGGATCCACCACTTCCTGGCGACACCACGGCCAAAAAACGTGGTTCAGAAGCATGGATCCTCACGGATCCTAACTCTTTTTGCATTGGGCCACACCAAACTCACCAGCAAATCACACAGCATAGCCAGGGGAACAGCCTGCACCACAAATATCTCAGATCCACCGCTTCCTGGCGACACCACGGCCAAAAAACGTGGTTTAGAAGCACGGATCCGCATGGATCCTAACTCTTTTTGCATTGGGCCACACCAAACTCACCGGCAAATCACACATCATAGCCAGGGGCACAGTCTCCACCACAAAAAACACAGCTCCACCGCTTTCTGGCGACACCGCTTCCCAAAAACGTGGTTTTCAAGCAAGGATCCTCACGGATCCTCACTCTTTTTGCATTGGGCCACCCCAAATTCACCCTTTACTCAAATATATTCTACATAACCACAGATCTGACCACAAAAATCATGGATCTACTGCTTCATGGACCTGGCCAGATGCTACTCTGGATCTATTGGCCAATTTTTAGGTGGGTGTGCTGGGATGGAGGAAACGGAGTCGGCTGAATCTCAATTCATTAAAGATGGGAGTCCAATGGCTTGGCCGGAATGATTTCAGTTTGTTTTGCCAGCTCCCAGCTCTTGATTGCGCGCAATAGTCACCTGTACCCGCTATCAGGAGTCTGGGTGTGATCCTGGACGCTTCTGTCTCTATGGAGGCACTCGTCATAAATGTAGCCAAACTGGCATTTTTAAATCTTTGACAGATTAGGCAATTGGTACCGTACCTGTCCCTTTCCAACCTAGCCATGGTGAACCATGCAGCAGTCACCTACAGACTAGACTACTTTAACTTGCTCTACACCTGAGCCAGGGAGGGCGGGGTATAAATGTGATGAAAGAAAGAAAGAAAGAAAGAAAGAAAGAAAGAAAGAAAGAAAGAAAGAAAGAAAGATACACGGGGCTACCCTTGAGACTGCTCTAGAGTCTAGAAACTCCAAATGGTCTAAAATGCAGGTGCATGAGTTCTTACTGGGACTTTGTGGAGAGCCCACATTCAGTTGGTGGTTCATCAGCTGGATTGGCTCCAGGTGGAGTATCAAATCAGGTTCAAGGTTTTGGTGCTAACCTTTAAAGCCCTAAACAGTCTGTGACCTTTCTTATCTGTGGGAATTATCTTCCAATAAACCCCCCAAAGAGTGTGACGCTCATCTAACAGCCACCTACTGGTGGTCCCTGGCCCAAAACACATCCAGCTGTCCTCAACCAGAACCAGAGCCTTTTTGGTGGAACACTTTGTCTAATGAGACCAGGGCTCAGCACAATCTATCTCAGTTCTCTCACTCCCTGGATCATCACCTTGTTGTGGTTAGTGGGCTTGCACATTCCTATGACCCTTGTGAGCGAAGCCGTCGGGAATCTCGTACTCCCAGCAGGGTCACTCAAGGTGGTAAGGTCAAAGGGAAGGAGCTAGACAAAGAATGATCCAAGAAGTCCTCAACGGCAGAACAGGCAGATGATAACAAGCGGTATGTTACAACAGCTGTGAAGGCAGATGAAGGCTGCAGCAGATAGGATCTACCAGTTTGTAATGACTACTCATGCCATCGGAACAGAACCCTACTGCGAAGACTGTGCGTTGGTCAGCATGCACTGATCTACACACATAAAACAAATTCATGCACAGGCGTCTTCCAAAAACCCAACCCAAACCCCCAAAGTCCCATGGCGATTGGCAAATGGTAATGGGGGCAGGATTGTGAAATCTGGAAGTCCCTGGTCATGAACTGGCACATGGGTGGTGGATACAGATTCAGTCGTTCTGACTCAAGGAACGAGGCAGTTGAGCAGCTTGGCAGCTGTATCCATGACTGAGCAACCCTACTTAAGATCCACTCTGCTCACCCTGAAAAGGGGGAGGGGCTAGAAAAGGTGCCCTAAACATAGTCTGCCTCCCCTTTTCCCTGTCTGGATTACTGCACCCAGTGGGGTCACCACCCAGTGGTCATTAAAGACAATCCAACTTTGGAACATGCAATATATGGACTTTGTCGGATAATACAGAGAACGAGCGTCCTGAATATAGAACTGACATCATTGCAAGAGAGCTGCGAGGTTTTAACATTGATATTGCAGCGCTTCAAAGAAGGAAGGAAGCAATGGGTATGTATGTGCAGGTAGATTGGAGTATGTATAGACGAATGGAGGATTGAATGTATTGAGGTATGGATGAATGTTTTGAGGAATGTATTGTATGGATAAATGTATTGACTGTATGGATAGATATTGCAGCGCTTCAAGAGACTCAAAGAGCAGGCGAGGGACAGTTGAAGGAAGAAAAAGGAGGCTACACATTCTTCTGGAAAGGTCTATCTGAACAAGAACATTGAATACATGGGATAGGCTTCGCTATCAAAAACGACCTTATGAAGCTCCTGTCAGAAGTCACTACCGGCATTAATGAGCGACTCTCAACCCTTCAAATAAAGCTCACAAAAAACCAACAGGCTACTATTATAAGCACTTATGCACCAACACTGGATGCCGATGAAGACATTAAAGAAAATTTTTACTCTCAGCTGGATACCGTCCTATCAGAGACACCTAAGGAAAATAAAATTATCCTCCTGGGTGATTTTAAAGCAAGAGTTGGACGAGATTTCGATCTGTGGCCTGGGACTATTGGGAAAGAAGGAGTTGGCAACAGCAACCAGAACGGAATCTTACTTTTGACGCTATCTGCAGCGCACAACCTTGTTATTATCAACACACTCTTCTGACAGAAAAATAAATTTAAAACTTCATGGAGGCATCCTCGGTCAAACCACTGGCACCTCTTAGACTATGTTATTGTCCGTGCTAAAGATTGCCATGATGTGCTCCTTACCAGAGCTATGACAAGCCCCGACTACTGCTGGACAGATCACTGACTAATACGCTCCATGATGGCTATCAAGATTATACCTCAACGCAGGCTTCAAGGAAGGAAACCAAGGCGCAAAATGAACACTCAAGCCCTTCAAGATCCCATTAAGTGGGATTGCTCCCAAACAACTCTTAAGGACCATCTGCTTTCATAATTCCCTGATAACATCAAGGAACACTGGACCAAGCTAAAAACATCCATTATTGCAGCCTGTGAACAAACTATTGGATACTAAACAAAGAAACACCAGGACTGGTTTGATGAGAATGACAGTGAGATTGAACGCATGATTGACAAGAAAAGGAAGGCCTTTCAGTTCTGGCAAAGAGATAGAAACTGTGCCACTAAGAAAAGAACCTATGCCAATGCTAAGGCTGAGGTTCAAAGAAGAACCAGAGAACTAAAAAACACCTGGTGGATAAAAAAAGGTCAAGAGATCCAGCACTTAGCCGACACTCAAGATGCACAGAGTTTCTTTAAAGCCACAAAGACCATCTATGGGCCAATAAATCATGGCATATGCCCCCTACGCTCAGCAGATGGTACCACACTTCTAAAAGATAAAGAAGCTATTGCACTGTGCTGGAAAGAACACTCCCAACATCTTCTTAACCCCAACTCCCCCGTAGCTGCTGAGGTCCTCTCACAAATTTCACAAAAAAAAGTTAGAGATGAGCTTGCAGTATCTCCAAATCTGGGAGAGTTGTGTACAGCTATTAACCATGTGAAAAACAACAAGGCCAGTGGACCTGATGGGATACCTGCTGAAATCTTCAAAGTGGGTGGAGTTGAACTCACACAACAACTTCACAAGCTCATCGAGAAAATCTGGAAAAGAGAAGCGATCCCAGCAGACTTCAGGGGTGCCAAAATTATCACTCTCTTTAAAAAAGGTGACAGAACTGATTGCGGAAACTATTGAGGCATCTCTCTATTAGCTGCGGCTGGCAAAATTCTTGCAAGGATCTTAGCAAACCGTCTCTTAACAATATCCGAGGTAACCCTTCCTGAATCCCAAAATGGTTTTCGGCCTTCTAGGGGGACAGTGGACATGATCTTCACTGCTCGACAACTTCAGGAAAAATGCAGAAAACAAAACCAACCCCTGTATATGGCGTTAATCAACCTGACTAAGACTTTCAACACTGTAAATCGTAATGCCCTGTGGACTGTCCTTTTGAATACCAGGAAAGATTCTAGAGCAGATCATTAAGCAAACGGTCTGTGAGCATCTAGTAAGGAACGCTGTGATCACTAAAAGTCAGCATGGGTTTCTGAAAAATAAGTCATGTCAGACCAATCTGATCTCATTTTTTGACAGAATTACAAGCCTGGTAGATGAAGGGAACGCCGTGGATGTAGCCTATCTTGATTTCAGCAAGGCCTTTGACAAGGTGCCCCATGATATTCTTGTAAAGAAGCTGGTAAAATGTGGGCTGGACAATGCTACCATTCAGTGGATTTGTAACTGGCTGACTGACCGAACCCAAAGGGTGTTCATTAATGGATCCCCTTCATCTTGGAGAGAAGTGACTAGTGGGGTGCCACAGGGTTCTGTCTTGGGCCCAGTCTTATTCAACATCTTTATCAATGACTTGGATGATGGGCTTGAGGGCATCCTGATCAAGTTTGCAGATGACACCAAATTGGGAGGGGTGGCTAATACCCCGGAGGACAGGATCACACTTCAAGGTGACCTCAACAGATTAGAGAACTGGGCCAAGGCAAACAGGATGAATTTTAACAGGGAGAAATGTAAAGTACTACACTTGGGCAAAAAAAATGAAAGGCACAAATACAGGATGGGTGACACCTGGCTTGAGAGCAGTACATGTGAAAAGGATCTAGGAGTCTTGATAGACCATAAACTTGACATGAGTCAACAGTGTGATGCAGCAGCTAAAAAAGCCAATGCAATTCTGGGCTGCATCAATAGGAGTATAGCATCTAGATCAAGGGAAGTAATAGTACCACTGTATTCCACTCTGGTCAGACCCCACCAGGAATACTGTGTCCAGTTCTGGGCACCACAGTTCAAGAAGGATACTGACAAGCTGGAACGTGTCCAGAGGAGGGCAACCAAAATGGTCAAAGGCCTGGAAACGATGCCTTATGAGGAACGGCTTAGGGAGGTGGGTATGTTTAGCCTGGAGAAGAGAAGGTTAAGGGGTGATATGATAGCCATGTTCAAATATATAAAAGGATGTCATATAGAGGAGGGAGAAAGGTTGTTTTCTGCGGCTCCAGAGAAGCGGACACAGAGCAATGGATTCAAACTACAAGAAAGAAGATTCCACCTAAACATTAGAAAGAACTTCCTGACAGTAAGAGCTGTTCGACAGTGGAATTTGCTGCCAAGGAGTGTGGTGGAGTCTCCTTCTTTGGAGGTCTTTAAGCAGAGGCTTGACAGCCATCTGTCAAGAATGCTTTGATGGTGTTCCTGCTTGGTAGGGGGTTCGACTGGATGGCCCTTGTGGTCTCTTCCAACTCTATGATTCTATGATTCTATGAAAATTGGTTGCCCAGATAAATTTGTAAACATCTTTAGGCTCCTCCATGATAATATGACAGCAACAATCGCAGATAACAGATAATGGCTCTCAAAGTGAACCATTCACATTGGGATCAGGTGTTAAACAGGGTTGTGTTATTGCCCCAACTCTATTTATTATTTTCATTGCCATGATCCTACACTTTGTCAAAGGGAAACTCCCCACTGGGGTAGAATTCATATATCGAAAAGATCGAAAGCTCTTCAATCTGGGCAGGCTGAAAGCAAAGAGTAAGGTTACCGTAACTTCCGTCATACAGTAGAGCTTCAGTATGCTGATGGCAACGTAGTGTGTGCATGCTCAGAGGATGACCTCCAAAGCACCCTAAATATCTTCGCAGAAACTTACGAAAAACTTGGCCTCTTGCGCGACAACCAAAAAACCAAAGTGCTGCACCAACAAGTACAAAATAGCCCCTCTGCAGTGCCACAAATCCAACTCAATGGTGTAACGTTGGGAAATGTTGATCACTTCTCCTACCTAGGCAGTTATCTTTCCACAAGGGTCAACATTGATGCCAAAATCCAGCATTGCCTGAGCTCTGCAAGTGCGGCTTTCTCCCGATTGGAGTGCAGAGTGTTTGGGGACTGGGACATTCGCAGGGAAACCAAAATGCTTGTTTACAAAGCTATTGTACTACCAACCTTACTGTATGCTTGTGAAACATGGACCACTTACAAATGCTATCTCCAACTCCACGAAAGATTCCATCAACGGTGTCTCCGAAAAATCTTATACATCACTTGGGAAGACAGGTGAACTAGTGCCAGTGTACTGAAAGAAGCAAAGATCACCAGTGTTGAAGCAATGATTCTTTAACATCAACTTCGTTGGACTCGTCATGTTGTGTGGATGCCTGATCATCTTCTTCCAAAGCAACTACTCTATTCAACTTAAACATGGAAAGCGTAATGCTGGTGGTCAACAAAAGAGGTTTAAAGACTCTCTCAAGGCAAATCTAAAAAAATGTAGTATAAACACCGACAACTGGGTAACACTGACCTGTGAGCGCTCCAGCTGGAGAAAAGCCTTTACCAAAGGTGTCATGGCACTCACACCATCCCGCCAGTTCTAGTGGTGCATCCAGCACCTCGGGGGCTCTCCGTGGTTGCTTATGAGAAGAACTAGCTCTGCATTCCATACAAAATGTTGTTGTGCCTGCTGTTTGCTATAGGGACTGAAGATTTATTCCCTCAGGTTTTGGCCCTGATCAAAAACCAGTTAAGCACTTCACTTCCATGCCCCATTCATTTAAACTGCAGAATAAACTTGGCCCTTCCATGAATCCCATTGAAATCTACAAAATTATTTCGTTGTGTCTCAGCATGTTTATGGGAAATGTCACTATTACAAAGAGTTTGGAATAAGAGTTTGGACTTGATATTCCACCTTTCACTCCCCTTAAAAGTAAAGGGACCCTTGACCGTTAGGTCCAGTCGCGGACGACTCGGGGGTTGCAGTGTTCATCTCGCTTTATTGGCCGATGGAGCCGGCGTACAGCTTTCGGGTCATGTGGGCAGCATGACTAAGTCGCTTCTGGCGAACCAGAGCAGTGCACGGAAACGCCGTTTACCTTCCCACTGGAGTGGTACCTATTTATCTACTTGCACTTTGACGTGCTTTCGAACTGCTAAGTTGGCAGGAGCAGGGACCAAGCAACAGGAGCTCACCCCGTCGTGGGGATTCAAATCACCAACCTTCTGATCAGCAAGCCCTAGGCTCTGTGGTTTAGACCACAGCACCACCCTTAAGGAGTCTCAAAGCAGCTAACAATCTCCTTTCCCTTCCTCCCACACAACAGACACTCTGTGAGGAGTTGCATGTGGAGGAGCAGGGAAGCAAACCCGGCTCACCAGATTACGAGTCCACCGCTCTTAACCACTACATCACGCTGGCTCAAAGACTAATAGATGCCAGCTATACATAACCTTTAGCTTAAAAAATAGCAACAATATCTATCTAATGGAACAGTGCAGTGTACTAGCTAGTGTCATAGAATCATAAAATCATAGCGCAGGAAGATACCACAAAGGCCATCTAGTCCATCTCCCTGCCATGCTGCAACACACAAGCAAAGCACTCCTGGCAGATGGCCAGCCAGCCTCCACGTAAAAACCTCTTAAGAAGGAGACTCCACCACTCTCTGATGTGGCGTATTCCACTGTCCAACAGCCCTAACTGTCAGAAAGTTCTTCTTAATGTTTAGGTGGAATCTCTTTTCCCATAGTTGGAATCCATTATTCTGTATCCTAGTCTCTAGAACAGCAGAAAACAAGCTTGCTTCCTCTTCAACATGACATCCATTTAAATATTTAAACATGGCTATCGTGTCACTCCTTAATCTTCTCTTCTCTAGACTAAACAAATCCAGCTCCCTAAGTCTCTCCTCTTGGGCTTGGATTCCAGACCTTATACATTTTGGTCACCCTCCTCTGGACATGCTCCAGCTTGACAATATCCTTCTTGAACTGTGGTGCCCAGAACTGGACACAGTATTTCTGATGAGGTCTGACCAACCAGAATAGAGTGGTAGCATTCCTTCGCTTGATCTAGACACTATACTCCTATTGATGCAGCCCGGAATCACATAGCCAATGTGATTCCGGGCTGCATCAATAGGAGTATAGTGTCCCAGATCCCTTTCACAGGTACTGTTGTCAAGCCAAGTGTCCTCCATCTATGCATTTCATTTTTTCTACCCACGTGTAGTACCTTACATTTCTCCCCATTGAACTCCATTTTGTTTGTTTTGGCCCAGCTGTCTAGGCTATTCAAGTCATTTTGAATTCTGACCCTGTCCTCAGGGGTATTAGCAACCCCTCCCAGTTTGGTATCATCTGCAAATTTGATTAGCATGCCCTCTATTCAATCATCCAAATCATTTATAAGAATATTGAATGGCACCAGACCCAGGACAGAACCTTGTGGAACCCCACTAGTCATTTATTTCCAGGATGAAGATGAGCCACTGATGAGCGCTCTTTGGGTTCGGTCCGTCAACCAATTACAAATCCACCAAACAGTAACTTTGTCTAGTCCACATTTTACTAGCTTTTTTCCAATAAAATCATGGGGGGTCTTTTCAAAGTCCTTATTGAAATCAAGGTAAGCTGGTACAAGGGAAAGCAGGATTGTAATTACCGTAAAAATTACTGTTCACTTTGGATCAGCAGTCTCAACCTAACCCACTACATGGGGAGAGCCATGTGTTCCTTTGGAAGGCAGGTGCAATACAGTGTGATATACTGACAGCTGTTTTAAAAGATGTTAGTGTAACTTAAAATCCAGTATCAGAATAAAAGAAAAAGGGTGGTCCCTGTGTGGATAGGCAAGTCTGCATGATGGGGCCACCTTTAGTGACCATGTGGCCTGATGTAAGAGGGTTCAAAAATCAGTCCTGAAAGCAGACACACACATACAGGTAGCTTTTGCTTTCCCATTAACAGGGTGAACTGAAGCAAATGCTTGCCTCCCTTTGGGCTTAGCAATATTTCCTACACAGCATTCTTGTCAAAGGGCATTGGAGAGTTAGGTGAGGGTTACTTTTCTGTTTTTCCACCAACCCCCCAGACAAGAATGCTACAGCATCAGCCCCAAACTCTCAGTCTCATTACAAAAAAATACTCAACAGAGCTAGGGCTGAGGGGAGGTACAACCATCATCTTTCCAGTCCTCTAGAAGCCAACCCTTTTGGTAATTTTGGTCATGGGGCCAAATATCTGTTCCCAAGTTTAAATAGTCCAAACAAGAACAAGCTTGCCCTTTACATACAAAAGCCCTGAAATTCAATCCATTGGGCGACTGATAATGGGGCTGTGAGGAGGGAGGTAAGGACCAGCACCTTCTTTGCCCTCCACCTCCAACAGCTACGTACACCTGAGAGTTTCATGATGGGGTTCTATTTGAGAAGCTGAATGTTTATAAAGGCACTTGGCCAAATTCTGCCACAGAAACTCTGAACAGAGACACTCTGCAGGTTCAGCCCCCAAAAGAAACTGCTCTATGGTCTCTGTGTTGGGAAATGGGAACAGATCTTGCTCATCACCAACCCTCCCTCCGCAAATTAGTATCACTATAAGGCTGAATACATACCGGTAGTGACCAGCTTGCTGCAGAGTTTTAAGAGATAGTGTATGTTTCTGTGGTGTAGTAGTTAAGAGTCTGGTTCGCTTCCCCGCTCCTCCACATGCAGTCTACTGGGTGACCTTGGGCCAGTCACACTTCTCTCTGAACTCTCTCAGCCAGACCTACCTCACAAGGTGTCTGTTGTGGGGGTGGAAGGGAAAGGAGATTTTTAGCCGCTTTGAGACTCCTTAAAGGTAGAGAAAAGCAGGATATAAAAACCAACTCCATGAATAAGAATTCTATGGAAAAGGACCATCCCTGCCATAATGATGAAAACTATGTGTTTGGATTTTGCTCTATTATACCAACCTGTGGAATATGACAGTTTGCAGTTTCAAAATCTATTTGGCCACAGTGGATTGACAATCTGGACACACGAAAACCTGTTGAAGATCTTTCGAATCAATGCCTATGCAAAAGCAGTGGTACCAGTCCTTGCAGTTTCCTTCACAGTAAACCATAGATAGGTCACCACTGGGCCTCCTGCACCCTTCCTTCAAAAAACATACCGGTAGTGACCAGTGGTCTTCAAACAAGGAAGATAAAATATTTAAGCAATAGGTTAGTGTATCCTTCCATCCCTCTGGGCTTGATCTAGACACAGTAATGTGACTCTCTTTCAAGATTTGTCTCTTCTTAGGAGCAATTTCCAGTTGAAAATATTTTGTCGTCCTTCATGATAGGTTTTCCCACTGTACTGTATTATTTCTTTAGCAATCCAGGGTCTAATGGCAGCCATATCCTTTTGTGTGAACTGTATTTGGGCATCAGAAGCAATTAGATGTGCAATGGTACATGTGAAAGGACCGCAGTCACTAGAATTACCTTGCCTGGGTATATCAGTTGGTGCAAAAAAAATGACCAGTCCGCAAAACTATAGGGACATTTTGAATCCATCTCATGGATTCAAGGTTGCTAAGAAGGATGTTATTGCATCAATCACAGAGTGGTTCAATCCATGTTTGGAATCTAGGCAGAGCATGGTTTTCCTTTTAAAAATGATTACTATCAGTATCCAGAGCTGAACCTCAGTGTCTGGGCAGAACGACAGGGGTGAGTGTGGTGCTGGACGAGGGGGGGTGTGAGGATTTTGAGCTTACAGGGTTAACAAGCTCAGACTGTTCGCCCAGCCCACAGAGTGATTATACACACATATATATCCACATATATCCGGTGGATGGGTTCTCATCTTGCTGGGCTCTACGCCCTTAAACCTAATAAATCTTAATAATCAGCCAGACTGTGCTGTGATTTATTACCAAGGACTCATTAATCTTCTTCCATTTGCCAAGAGCTCTGCTATGCTTTGAAGAAGAGGAGAAGAAAGGTTTTGTGAGCAGTGTCCACGCAGAAGGAAGCGCCTGGACACGGAACGCAGCTGAATATATAGGCTGTGGGTGCCGGGGTTCGTTAACCCCACACCTTAGCCCGCTGCGTTTGATTTCGGTGGACAAAGACCGTTATCACAATAGTGAGGACGCTCCTTCAGGAATACTGGACGGAGGCTGTTTAGGGCTTTAAAGTTCAGCACCAACACTTTGAATTGTGCTCAGAAACGTACTGGGAGCCAATGTAGGTCTTTCAATATTGGTGTTATATGGTCTCTGCATCTGCTCCCAGTCACCAGTCTAGCTGCCACATTCTGGATTAGTTGTAGTCACCTTCAAAGGTAGCCCCACGTGGAGCGCTTTGGATTAGTCCAAGCGAGAGATAACTAGAGCATGCACCACTCTGGTGAGACAGTCTGCAGGCAGGTAGGGTCTCAGCCTGCTTACCAGATGGAGCTAGTAGACAGCTGCCCTGTATACATAATTGACCTGCGCCTCCATGGACAGCTGTGAATCCAAAATGACTCCCAGGCTGCGCACCTGGTCCTTCAGGGGCACAGTTATCCCATTCAGGACCAGGGAGTCCTCCACCCCAGCCCGCCCCGTCCCCCAATAACAGTACTTCTGTCTTGTCAGGATTCAACCTCTATTTGTTAGCCACCATCCATCCTCCAACCACCACCAGACACTCACACAGGACCTTCACTGCCTTCACTGGTTATGATTTGAAAGAGAGGTAGAGCTGGGTATCATCCGCATATTGATGGACACCCAGCCCAAACTCCCTGATTATCTCTCCCAGCGGCTTCATGTAGATGTTGAAAAGCATGGGGGAGAGGACGGATCCCTGAGGCACCCCACAAGTGAAGGCCCAGGGGTCTGAACACTCATCCCCCAACACCACTTTCTGGACACGGCCCAGGAGGAAGGAGCGGAACCACAGTATAACAATGCCCTCAGCTCCCAGCCCCTCTAGACGGTCCAGAAGGATGTTATGATTGATTGTATCAAAAGCCGCTGAGAGATCCAGCAGAACTAGGAAACAGCTTACACCTATGTCCCTAGCCCACCAGAGATCACCGACCAGCATGACCAAGGCAGTTTCAGTCCCATGATGAGGCCTGAATCCTGACTGGAAGGGATCCAAATGGTCTGCATCCTCCAGGCGTGCTTGGAGTTGTTCAGCAACCACCCACTCAATCACCTTGCCCAAGAATGGAAGATTTGAGACTGGGCGATGGTTGGTCATACTGGCTGGGTCTAAAGATTTTTTTTTAAAGACGCGATTTAATGACCGACTCTTTAAGCGGGTCTGGGAATGCTCCCTCACAGAGGGAAGCATTCACCACCTCACAGAGCCCATCGCCCAGCCCTTCCCGGCTAGCATTTATTAGCCAGGATGGCCAAGGATCAAGGAGACAGGTGTTTGGTTTCAAGCAACCTGTCCACATCCTCGGGGGTAACGGATTGAAATTGATTCCATGCAACTTGACCAGACAGGGCTCTAGCACTCTCCCGCCTCAGCCCTGCTCCCACCGTGGTGTCTACGGCTCCTTCCAAATCCGAGCGACTTTATCTGCAAAAAACTTTGCAAAATCATTGCAGGAGATATTGGGGTCTTTACAAGGCCCCAATGGTAAAGTTGGTTCCCTTAAACTGCGAACCATATGAAAGAGTCTCCTGCTGCTGTTTTCTGCAGATGCAATAGAGGCAGTGAAGAAAGTCTTCTTCACCGTCGCTATCGCCACTTGGTAGGCTTGACGTTGAGCTCTAACCCATGTCCGGTCCGATTCAGAATGAGTTATCCGCCACCGGCATTCTAGCCGTATCAGCGATTGTTTAATTGCCCTCAGGTCCATGGCAAACCACGGGGCTGTCCAGGCTCCATGCAATCGGATAGGGCGCTTCGGAGCCAGACAGTTGATAGCCTTGGTTAACTCTGCATTCCAGCGGGCCACCAGGGAATCAGCTGAAAGGCCATCAACATGGGATAAAGCAGTGTTTTTCAACCACTGTTCCGCGGCACACTAGTGTGCCGCGAGATGTTGCCTGGTGTGCCGTGGGAAAAATTGAAAAATACTGAATAAAGTATTTTATAATTTTTCATATTTCTGTTTACTTACTATTTCATAATAAAGTAATTATAAAATACTTTCTTTGTGTTTATTTGATTCCTATTCAAGAGAATTACTTTATATATAGTCAATATAGGCACAGAGTTAAATTTTTTAACATTTTCTAATGGTGGTGTGCCTCGTGATTTTTTTCATGAAACAAGTGTGCCTTTGCCCAAAAAAGGTTGAAAAACACTGGGATAAAGCATCCCCTACCACTCTCACGCAAAATATGGTCTGAAGCTCAACATCAAAAAACCTAAGATCATGGCCACTGGTCCCATCACCTCCTGGCAAATAGAAGGGGAAGAAATGGAGGCAGTGAGAGATTTCACTTTCTTGGGTTCCATGATCATTGCAGATGGTGACAGCACTCACGAAATTAGAAGACGCCTGCTTCTTGGGAGAAAAGCAATGACAAACCTAGACAGCATCTTAAAAAGCAGAGACATCACCTTGCCGACAAAGGTCCGTATAGTTAAAGCTATGGTTTTCCCAGTAGTAATGTACAGAAGTGAGAGCTGGACCATAAAGAAGGCTGATTGCTGAAGAATTGATGCTTTTGAATTAAGGTGCTGGAGGAGACTCTTCAGAGTCCCATGGACTGCAAGAAGATCAAACCTATCCATTCTGAAGGAAATCAGCCCTGAGTGCTCACTGGAAGGACAGATCCTGAAGCGGAGGCTCCATTACTTTGGCCACCTCATGAGAAGAGAAGACTTCCTGTAAAAGACCATGATGTTGGGAAAGATTGCAGGCACAAGGAGAAGGGGATGACAGAGGACAAGATGGTTGGACAGTGTTCTCGAAGCTACCAACATGAGTCTGACCAAACTGCGGGAGGCAGTGGAAGACAGGAGTGCCTGGCGTGCTCTGGTCCAGGGGGTCACAAAGAGTCGGACATGAGTAAACGACTAAACAACAACCACTCTCTGGAAACCATTTGGATCCATTAAGTGGTGGAGCGGACCATCCGAATCGGACCCACCTCCCTGCAGAGGGGAAGAAGAAGAAGAAGAGTTTGGATTTGATATCCCACTTTATCAATACCAGAAGGAGTCTCAAAGCAGCTAACATTCTCCTTTCCCTTCCTCCCCCACAACTAACACTCTGTGAGGTGAGTGGGGCTGAGAGTCTTCAGAGAAGTGTGACTAGCCCAAGGTCACCCAGCAGCTGCATGTGGAGGAGCGGAGACATGAACTCGGTTCACCAGATTACGAGTCTACCGCTCTTAACCACTGCACCACACTTCCTAAAAATCACTGCAAACCTGCCCCACCCCCGCCGCCCATATGACCTGGGTTGTTGTACATACGAGAAACCTGGTAGACGAGCAGTGGCAAGGACAGGCCCATCTGCTTCAGCCAACCAAGTCTCTGTTACACATGCCAGGTCAAGTCCTCCATCCACGATCAAGTCATGGATGGCAGTGTTCTTATGAATCATTGACCTAGCATTGCACAGCAACACCTTCAGGCCCTTGTTGAATGCAAATATAACATTGAATTACAATGGTGCAAAATAACTCAGCAAGCTGACATTTATCAAGAGTTAAACAAAGGTTTGGGTACCAAATTTTATTTCCCATTCTTTTTTTTTCTTTTTCTTTTTTAAAAAACATGCTTACACATTTTTTTATTATTGCATTTTTACTCAGCTTGTAAATTGCTTTGGGATTTATTTATTTTTTTAATTTTATTCCATATTACATCACAATGCAAATATACCAAAGCTATCCCCACATCATCCCCACCCCCACATATATTTATCATTTAAGTCAATCAAACATAATATTCTTTTCTCCCTCCCCCCGCTTCCCTCTGCCCCCACTCAATTTTCTCTACATTCTGAGATTACATTTATCTTTGCATTCTGCAGACTTCTCAATTCATCTACCGTATATAATCGAGTATAAGCCGACCCGAATATAAGCCGAGGCACACAATTTCACCACAAAAAACCTGGGAAAGCTTCATAGGAGCCACTGCCTGCCTCACTCGAGTATAAGCCGAGGGCGGCTTTTTCAGCACAAAAAATGTGCTGAAAAACTAGGCTTATACTCGAGTATATACAGTATGTATTCTTATTGTCCTTCCTTACTAACTTCCATTCCCTCAGATACTTTACATTTTAATCTAGGCATATTAGCATATCTCTTTTTTAGCAATATTTTTCCATATATTCATAAAACATTTCCACTCCTTTTTAAATTTTTGATTCGATTGATTTCTTACAATAGCTGTTAGTTTTGCCAAAGCTAAGTATTCATTTAATTTTCAAATCCAATCCTCCCTTGAAGGTAGAGTTTGTGATTTCCATTTAGCAGCAATCACTACTCTGGCTGCTGTGCTTGCATATAAGAAGATTATCTCTCCACCCCCGTGGTAACTCTTCCCCTATCAAGCCAAGGAGATATATCTCTGGTTTTTTACTTATTGATATTTTCAGCATCTTCTTTAATTCTTCATGTATTACTGTCCAGAATTTATTAATTTCCTCACATCTCCACCACATATGTATTGTTGTTCCTATTTCTTTACCACATCTCCAACAAATGTTGGATTTCAATTTACGGTATATATCTTTACCAACCTAGCTGGTGTTAGATACCACCTGTGGAACATCTTAACAAAATTTTCTTTGATTGTGTATGAGGCGGTAAATCGAATATCTTCTCGCCAGAGTTTCTGCCATTGCTCAGTCTAAATAAATAGTACCGGTATGTCCGACATCTTGGGCCCACTTCTTCATCCATCAGTTCCCAGTCCAGTAAGAGATTATATGTTTTAGATAACAATTTATTATTATTCTGAATTATTGTAATATTGAATTTTCAGTCCTCTTTTGCAAAGCCTTTCTTTTGATCAGAACTAAATATGCCTCTTAATTGTATATAATGTCATCTCTCAATTTCATATTGCCGTATCTCTTCAAAGGGTTTTAATCCGAGTTTCCCTTGTTCATCTTCCAATAGTTGTCTATATGTTGGGCAATTTGTTCTCATATTCAATTTTTTCACAGCGTACGCCTCCAGCGGCAATATCCACCAAGGTGTCTGTGGTTCCAATTGTAGTCTATATTTGTTGCAGACCTTATATAGTGCACTTCTAAGTATATGATTTGTAAATTCTTTATTAATTTTTACCTTCCCATAATTGAGATATGCATGCCATCCACACCCATTGTTAAAACTTTCAAGATCACACACACACACACACACACAATTTCCAATTCTAGGTAATTTGCCATTGGAGAAATTCCATATATGATTATAAAAGTCTAAAGCAAAAATTATTTAAAAATATGATTTCATTTCTAGATCAGACAGACAATATTTATTCTACTCTATATTTCTTTATTTATCATATGCACATAAAGTTTCTATTTTTAAACAGGAAATATTTTTGTAACCTAAGGTCTATTATACAAATCCATACAGATGTTCATTTTGTTACAGTTCTGTTAAGTTGTATACAAATTATAAAGATTCCATTTTTTTATGTTCCTCCATGGGTCTATTATTTACTAAATTGGTGAGTTTTGCCATTACTGCATATTCTGATAGTTTCTCTTTCCATGCATCTATTTCAGGACATATATCAGATTTCCATATGTTAGCCAACACCACTCTGACTGCTGTGGTCATATAACTGAATAGTTCCACTGACGATTTCACAATAGCTGAAGGAGTCATCCCCAACAGCATAGTTTTGGGGTCCAATGCAAATTTAGGGTGTTTTTTTTTTATTTACATTTTTTGCATTTCGAAATGAACTTTCCTCCAAAACTTTTTGGTTCTTTCACAGGTACACCATAAATGGAAGAAGGTCCCTTGAGGTCTATGACATTTCTAGCAATGTCCATTCATTTCATCATTCATCTTCTGTATATCTTTCAAATTTATATACTATCGAAAGAACATTTTTGTACAGTCATACCTCATGGTACCGCCACTTCAGGTTGTGTGCTTTCAGGTTGCGGACCGCGGGAAACCAGGATGTTCTGGAATGGGTTACTTCCGGGTTTTACCACTTCTGCATGTGCAGAAGCACTAAAACACACTTCGCGCATGTGCAGAAGCGCTAAATCGCACTTCGCACATGCGCAGAAGCGCCAAATTGTGCAGACCCGGCACTTAAGGATGCGAACACTCCGGGTTGCGGACGTGTCTCCGACACGGATTACGTCCGCAACCCAAGGTTCCACTGTACCAATTTTGTTTTAGGGCTTAATTTGCAGTGAATTTTATTCCTTTATTCATAATTGATCTCATTGCCCCACTGTAACCTGCTCTTAAAATTTTTGCATCCATTTTGTCAAACAAGGTTTTGCTTGTTCGGGCTCAGTGTCAAATTTGAGTAATAGTTTATAAATTTTACTCAAAAGGTAGACCTCTGTTATGATGGACTCAAATAATGTCTTTTCACTGATTTAACTTTTAGCCATATTATCTTTATTGAATCTGGATATTATTGACAGTATGTAAGCAGTTTTATATTCCCCCCCTTTAATACTTCAGTTTGTATTTGATCTGTTCTTGAAGATGAACCATATCTTGGTACAATATATAGTAGTACATTCACCTCTCGGCTCTAATAATAACGTTACAGTGGTGACATGAACAGTGCTGATGAGGTCATTTTTCTGATTTTTGTGGTGCAACTCATGATATTTCTGGTGCATGTTGTGCCCCTGGCTATGCTGTGTGATTTGACGGTGAATTTGGTGTGGCCCAATGCAAAAAGGGTGAGGATCCGTGAGGATCCGTGTTTAAAAACCACGTTTTTGGGCTACAGTGTTGCCAGGAAGCGGTGGATCCTTGTTTTTTTGTGGTGCATGCTGTGCCCCTGGCTATGCTGTGTGATCTGCCCGTGAGTTTGGTGTGGCCCAATGCAAAAAGGGTGAGGATCCGTGAGGATCCGTGTTTAAAAACCACGTTTTGGGGCCGTGGTGCCGCCAGGAAGTGGTGGATCTGAGATGTTTGTGGTGCATGTTGTGCCCCTGGCTATGCTGTGTGATTTGACGGTGACTTTGGTGTGGCCCAATGAAAAAAGGGTGAGGATCCATGAGGATCCGTGCTTCAGAACCACGTTTTGGGCCATGGTGTCGCCAGGAAGCGGTGGATCTGAGATGTTTGTGGTGCAGGCTGTGCCCCTGGCCATGCTGTGTGATTTGCCGGTGAGTTTGGTGTGGCCCAATGCAAAAGGAGTTAGGATCCGTGAGGATCCGTGCTTGTGAACCACGTTTTTGGGCCGTGGTGTCGCCAGAAAGCGGTGGATCCATGTTTTTTGTGGTGCAGGCTGTGCCCCTGGCCATGCTGTGTGATTTGCCAGTGAGTTTGGTGTGGCCCAATGCAAAAAGAGTTAGGATCCATGAGGATCCGTGCTTCTGAACCACGTTTTTGGGCCGTGGTGTCGCCAGAAAGCGGTGGATCCATGTTTTTTGTGGTGCAGGCTGTGCCCCTGGCCATGCTGTGTGATTTGCTGGTGAGTTTGGTGTGGCCCAATGCAAAAAGAGTTAGGATCCATGAGGATCCGTGCTTCTGAACAACGTTTTTGGGCCGTGGTGTCGCCAGGAAGCAGTGGATCCATGTTCTTTGTGGTGCAGGCTGTGCCCCTGGCCATGCTGTGTGATTTGCTGGTGAGTTTGGTGTGGCCCAATGCAAAAGGAGTTAGGATCCGTGAGGATCCGTGCTTCTGAACCACGTTTTTGGGCCGTGGTGTCGCCAGAAAGCGGTGGATCCATGTTTTTTGTGGTGCAGGCTGTGCCCCTGGCCATGCTGTGTGATTTGCTGGTGAATTTGGTGTGGCCCACTGTGAAAAGCGTGAGGATCCGTGAGGATCCGTGCTTCAGAACCACGTTTTTTGGCCGTGGTGTCACCAGAAAGCGGTGGATCCATTTTTTTTTTTGTGCATGCCATGCCCCTGGCTATGCTGTATGATTTGACGGTCAGTTTGGTGTGGCCCAAAGCAAAAAGCGTTAGGATCCGAGAGGATCCGTGCTTGAAAACCACATTTTTGGGCCGTGGTGTCGCCAGGAAGCGGTGGATCCATGATTTTTGTGGTGCATGCCGTGCCCCTAGTTATGCTGTATGATTTGATAGTCAGTTTGGTGTGGCCCAGTGCAAAAATAATGAGGATCCGTGAGGATCCGTGCTTCTGAACCACATTTTTGGGCCGTGGTGTCGCCAGGAAGTGGTGGATCTCAGATGTTTGTGGTGCAGGCTGTTCCCCTGGCCGTAATGTGTGATTTGCAGGTGAGTTTGGTGTGGCCCAATGCAAAAATCATGAGGATCCGTGAGGATCCGTGCTGCAGAACTACGTTTTTGCGCCGTGGTGTTGCCAGGAAGCGGTGGATCTGGTTTATTTTTGGTGCAGGCTGTGCCCCTGGCTATGCTGTATGATTTGACGGTCAGTTTGGTGTGGCCCAGTGCAAAAATCATAAGGATCCGTGAGGATCCGTGCTTCAGAACCAGCTTTTTGCGCTGTGCTGTTGCCAGGAAGCGGTGGATCCGTGATTTTTGTGGTGCAGGCTGTGCCCCTAGCTATGCTGTATGATTTGATGGTCATTTTGGTGTGGCCCAATGCAAAAAGCGTGAGGATCCGTGAGGATCCGTGCTTCAGAACCATGTTTTTGCGCCATGGTGTTGCCAGGAAGCGGTGGATCCGTGATTTTTGTGGTGCAGGCTGTGCCCCTGGCTATGCTGTATGATTTGATGGTCAGTTTGGTGTGGCCCAGTGCAAAAATCCTGAGGATCCGTGAGGATCCGTGCTCCAGAACCACGTTTTTGCTCCGTGGTGTGGCCAGGAAGCGATGGATCTGTGTTTTTTGTGGTGCATGCTGTGCCCCTAGCTATGCTGTATGATTTGACGGTCATTTTGGTGTGGCCCAATGCAAAAAGGGTTAGGATCCGTGAGGATCCGTGCTTCAGAACCACGTTTTTGGGCCGTGGTGTTGCCAGGAAGCAGTGGATCTGGGTTTTTTTTGGTGCAGGCTGTGCCCCTAGCTATGCTGTATGATTTGCTGGTGAGTTTGGTGTGGCCCAATGCAAAAAGAGTTAGGATCCGTGAGGATGCGTGCTTCTGAACCACGTTTTTTGGCCGTGGTGTCTCCAGGAAGCGGTGGATCCATGTTTTTTGTGCTGCATGCCGTGCCCCTGGCCATGCTTTGTGATTTGCTGGTGAGTTTGGTGTGGCCCAGTGCAAAAATCATGAGGATCCGTGAGGATCCGTGCTTCTGAACCACGTTTTTCGGCCATGGTGTGGCCAGGAAGCGGTGGATCTGGGTTTTTTTGGTGCAGGCTGTGCCCCTAGCTATGCTGTATGATTTGACGGTCAGTTTGGTGTGGCCCAGTGCAAAAATCATGAGGATCCGTGAGGATCCGCGCTTCAGAACCACGTTTTTGCGCCGTGGTGTTGTCAGGAAGCGGTGGATCTGGGGTTTTTTTTTTGGTGCAGGTTATGCCCCTAGCTATGCTGTATGATGTGACGTTCATTTTGGTGTGGCCCAGTGCAAAAATCATGAGGATCCATGAGGATCCGTGAGGATCCGTGCTTCAGAACCACGTTTTTGGGCCGTGGTGTTGCCAGGAAGCGGTGGATCTGGGGGTTTTTTTGGTGCAGGCTGTGCCCCTAGCTATGCTGTATGATTTGACGGTCAGTTTGGTGTGGTCCAGTGCAAAAATCATGAGGATCCGTGAGGATCCGTGCTTCAGAACCACATTTTTGGGCCGTGGTGTTGCCAGGAAGCGGTGGATCTGGGGGGGTTTTTGGTGCAGGTTGTGCCCCTAGCTATGCTGTATGATTTGACAGTCAGTTTGGTGTGGCCCAGTGCAAAAATCATGAGGATCCGTGAGGATCCGTGCTTCAGAACCACGTTTTTGGGCCGTGGTGTTGCCAGGAAGTGGTGGATCCGTGATTTTTGTGGTGCATGCCGTGCCCCTGGCTATGCTGTATTATTTGACGGTCAGTTTGGTGTGGCCCAGTGCAAAAATCATGAGGATCCGTAAGGATCCGTGCTTCAGAACCACGTTTTTGCGTCGTGGTGTTGCCAGGAAGCGGTGGATCCGTGATTTTTGTGGTGCAGGCTGTGCCCCTAGCTATGCTGTATGATTTGATGGTCATTTTGGTGTGGCCCAATGCAAAAAGCGTGAGGATCCGTGAGGATCCGTGCTTCAGAACCACGTTTTTGCGCCGTGGTGTTGCCAGGAAGCGGTGGATCCGTGATTTTTGTGGTGCAGGCTGTGCCCCTGGCTATGCTGTATGATTTGATGGTCAGTTTGGTGTGGCCCAGTGCAAAAATCATGAGGATCCATGAGGATCCGTGAGGATCCGTGCTTCAGAACCACGTTTTTGCACCGTGGTGTTGCCAGGAAGCGGTGGATCTGGGGTTTTTTTGGTGCAGGCTCTGCCCCTGGCTATGCTGTGTTATTTGACGGTCAATTTGGTGTAGCCCAATGTAAAAAGCATAAGAATCCGTGAGGATCCGTGCTTGAAAACCACGTTTTTGGGACACGGTGTCACCAGGAAGCGGTGGAGCCACAGTTTTTTTGGTGCAGGCTGTGCCCCTTGCTATGACGGGAGATTTGACAGTGAATTTGGTGTGTCCTAATGCAAAAAAGGTGAGGATCCGTGAGGATCCGTGCTTCAGAACCACGTTTTTGCGCCGTGGTGTCGCCAGGAAGCGGTGAATCCATGATTTTTGTGGTGCATTCTGTGCCCATGGTCATGATTTTTGATCTGATGGTGACTTCGGGCTGATCTCGTGCAGAAATCATGAGGATCCATGAGGATCCGTGCTTCAGAACCACGTTTTTGCGCCACTGCGGCCCCACGAAACAGTGGATGCATGATTTTTTTGATGCTGCCTACAGACTAAGACATGGTCTACAGTATCATGGTGGTTTTATTTAATTTGAATGAAAAAATCATATGAATTCATGAGGATCCGTGTAGATCCGCCTTTTACTTCTTTCCCAATTGTGACATACAGTAAGTGTTATTACTATATTTTTCTCTTTCTTGTTAATGTTTATTAATAGAAATTGAGGATATATGTAAAAAAGTATATGAATGGTGTATAGGTTTTTTTCTTTTCGTTTTTTCGTTTGTTTATTTGTTGTTATCGTCAAAAAAATTAATAAAAGGATTTGAAAATAAATAAATAGTGATGCCCAGAATTAGGAAAGTCCAGCGGTCCGGGGACTGCTACCACCGTTGCGCTCCCTGACACTGTGGGGGAAACCTCTGAGGGCTATCCTACCCCCACCCCCACCCGAGAATGAACGTGAGGAAGAGACCCGCAACGGGATGCCCAGCCGCCGTAGGCAGGCGCTTGTTCTCCTCCCACCCCGGGAGGGCTAATCCGGCACCGCCATGTTGGCCAACAGCTCTCTAACCCCGCGCGCGCGCAGCTTCGAAAACCAACGGCGGCGACTGCACAACGGTCACGTGGTGCGGCCGAGGCGCTGCGCTAATTGGGGAAGGCGGAAGCAGAGCCGGAGGGAGCGCGAGCGCGCCCCGTGTGCGGCTAAAGGGGCGGGGCCAGCCGGCATGGGCGCCAATCAGAGGCGACTTCAAAAAACTTTCCGTCGTTTAAATAAGAAGCGCAACGGTGGTTTTGGGAGCGTTGACGTGAGAATTTACACGTTTTCTTGTAGGCGCTTGAGAGTTACTAGTCTTCCAAAATAATTGCAGTAAAGGCCTTTGAAAAAGAAGAAAATGTTCGTGCTGGAGTGGTAAAAAGAAAAGCAACCCTTAGCTGCATACAGAGCTGCTCCACACAATGGCAACAGCTGTAATGCCATGCTTGTTAATCATTTTATTCCATCGCTGAAGTGAAAATCATGACTCGAATCCCACATCCAGATTAGCTTTCTAAACAGAAATGATCTTCTTTGAAGGATTGCCTCAATCTTTTTTTTTTTTAAATTCAACTGCAATATTTACTGCACAATGTGAGTGTCCACGGCTAAAAAGACTGCCAAGTAGTCACAACAGCAGCATTTTACTCTATGTAAGTCACTGAGAAAGGCAGTCCTTCCCGTCAGGCTTGCAATATAACAAGAACACACAAAAGGAAAGTGGATGTGGGAGAAGGAAACAAGCAAGCCCAGTTTCGACTTCTTAGTTCCAAGTTGTTTTAATAACCATCTTAAATGGGAAAATGCTGAAAGGGGGGACCAAAAGTTGCTGCACTGATAGTGGCCATGCATTCCTTCTGTTCTCTCCCTTCTGTTGCAAATGCCATGTTACAGTTGATGGAGGGAGGAGTCTGGTGCCTTAAGGACGTAAGGGTGCTGTTGAATCAGGTCAAAGGCCCATCTAGTCCTGCAACTTCTTTGCGCTCATTTCCCACGCTAGCAAGGTTATGGTTAAAATTCTATAAGGCAGGCTTAAGCAATATGTGGACCGAGAACTCCCAGAAGTGCAAGCTGGATTTCGAAGGGGCAGAGGAACCAGAGACCAGATTGCAAACATGCACTGGATTATGGAAGGAATTTTTTTATTTTTTATTTTGTTTTCACTATGGCAGACCAACACGGATACCTACCTGTAACTGGATTATGGAGAAAGCGAGACAGTTCCAGAAAAACATCTACTTCTGCTTCATTGACTACGCTAAAGCATTTGACTGCGTCGACCACAGCAAACTATGGCAAGTTCTTAAAGAAATGGGAGTGCCTGATCACCTCATCCGTCTCCTGAGAAATCTCTACGTGGGACAAGAAGCTACAGTTAGAACTGGATATGAAATAACTGATTGGTTCAAAATTGGGAAAGGAGTACGACAAGGCTGTATATTGTCTCCCTGCTTATTTAACTTATATGCAGAATTCATCATGCGGAAAGCTGGACTGGATGAATCCCAAGCCAGAATTAAGATTGCCGGAAGAAATATCAACAACCTGAGATATGCTGATGACACAACCTTGATGGCAGAAAGTGAGGAGGAAATAAAGAACCTTTTAATGAGGGTGAAAGAGGAGAGCGCAAAATATGGTCTGAAGTTCAACATCCAAAAAACTAAGATCATGGCCACTAGTCCCATCACCTCCTGGCAAATAGAAGGGGAAGAAATGGAGGTAGTGAGAGATTTTACTTTCTTGGATTCCATCATCACTGCAGATGGTGACAGCAGTCACAAAATAAAAATACGCCTGCTTCTTGGGAGGAAAGCAATGACAAACCTAGACAGCATCTGAAAAAGCAGAGACATCACCTTGCTGACAAAGGTCTGTATAGTTAAGCTATGGTTTTCCCAGTAGTTATGTATGGAATTGAGAGCTGCACCATAAAGAAGGCCGATCGCCGAAGAATTGATCCTTTTGGATTATGGTGCTGGAGGAGACTCTTGAGAGTCCCATGGACTGCAAGAAGATCAAACCAATCCATTCTGAAGGAAATCAGCCCTGAGCGCTCACTGGAAGGACAGATCCTGAAGCTGAGGCTCCAATACTTTGGCCACATCATGAGAAGAGAAGATTCCCTGGAAAAGACCCTGATGAGGGCACAAGGAGAAGGGGACGGCAGAGGACGAGATGGTTGGACAGTGTTCTCGAAGCTACCAACATGAGTTTGGCCAAACTGCGGGAGGCAGTGAAGGATAGGCGTGCCTGACGTGCTCTGGTCCATGGGGTCACGAAGAGTCAGACACGACTGGACTGAACAAGTCCTGCATCTTTGTAAAATGGTCGGCCTATGAGGCCACAAGCAGGACCTGAATGCAACAGTGCTTTTCCCACTAATGATTCCCAGAAACTGGTATTCAGAGGCACTCTAAGCTTATATCCTGACCTTCATCCCAAAGGAGGAGCCCAGGGCCCATCCTCTATTAATTTCTCTATAAACTTATTTTAAAGCCATCCAAGTAGGTGGCCATCACTATTCCTTGTGGGAGTAAATCCCATAGTCTTAACTATGTGTTGAGTCCCCGTCCTCAGACTTCTAACATTTAACTTCATTAAATAACCGCAGGTTTTATGAGAAAGGGAGAGAAACATTCTATTTATTTTCTCAACATCAGGCATAATTGTAGATACCTCCACCATACACTTATCCACCTTTTCGCTAAACTAAAAAGCCCCAGATGTTGTTTCCTTATTGCAGAGTTGCTCTAAGCCCTTTTATCATTTTCGTTGTCCTTTTCAGAACCTTTTCTAGCTCTACAATATACTACTACTAATAATAATGCTTCTTTGTTTGCCTACCATCCAACTGACTGGGTCGCCCCAGCCACTCTGGGTGGCTCCCAACAAAAAGTAGTAAAAACACAACACAACATCACATACTAAAAACTTCCCGGATGTCTTTCAGGTGTCTTTTAAAAGGTGTGGTGACCAGAACTGTGTTGTTGCACCATAGATTTATATAACATTATGATATTGGCAGTTTTATTTTAAATTCCTTTCCTAATAATTCCTAGCGTGGAATCTGCCTTTTTCATAGCTGCCACACACTGGGTTGACATTTTAATCCAGCTTTCTGCTTTGACCCGTCTCCTTCCTGGTCAATCATTGCCAGTTCAGACCGCATGTGAATTTAATTACTATTCTTTGCCCCAATGTGCATCAATTTATACTTCAAATGAACTGCATTTGCAATATTACTGCCCATTCACTCAATTTGAAGATATCCTTTTAGAGCTCTTTACAGTTGCCTTTTCTTTTCATTTCCTTGAACAATCTGATTATCATCAGGAAACCTGGATACGCATTTGCCTGACAACCATGTACAATATCTGGGGTTCCATGTTGAAAGGAAGTCAATATATAAATGTAAGATAATAAGTAAAATAGTCTGGGACAAATTTGACTCTCCACTCAATAACCCAGCAAAAAAGAATTTATAATGTAATTAAATTTATTATAAAACAGTGCATTCCTAGAACTAAATTGCTAAATACAGATTCCGGGGTGGGGGGTGGGGTGGAGAATAAGAGAATTCAAATAAAGCAACAGTGCATTTTTACAGATTTTCCTAGTAATTTTTGCTGTAATCTACATAAGGATATTAAATAAAAGATCAAATGTACATGACATGGAATGTCAATTTACATCAATTCATACTCTGTATATAACATACATCCTTAATCTCTTTTGGTCCAATCTCTTTTGTTCGTTCTGCCGAAACATTTGTAGGCTTCAACAGCCTACATGGGTCTCGAGTTACATTCATTTCAACCTGTTGACAGTCAGCCAGCTGTTAACAGGTTGAAATGAATGTAACTCGAGACCCATGTAGGCTGTTGAAGGCTACAAGAGTTTCGGCAGAACGAACAAAAGAGATTGGGCCAAAAGAGATTAAGGATGTATGTTGTATACAGAGTATGAATTGATGTAAATTGAAATTCCATGTCATGTACATTTGATCTTTTATTTAATATCCTGATGTAGATTACAGCAAGAATTACTAGTAAAATCTGTAAATATGCACTGTTTCTTACTTCCTTTGAATTCTCCTATTTCCCAGAATGTGTTGTATAAAGTATTTTATATTTGCTTGCTGTAATACACAAACTTTAACGGGTTTCGCTTCTGATGCTCCTTCTCCTTTTTCTTTTATGAGCCCAGCCACATACACACACACGCTCTGCACTGTGCTGGCAAACCACGTTGTGCCGCACGTCGGAATGGCAGACGCGTGTCAAGGAGAACAATGGATAATGGCGGACGCATGGAATAGTACCAGGAAGCACGAGATGAGAACGAGGAGGGTGCATGGGGAGAGCATGAGAATCAGTCACGTATGCAATGGTGGGGACCTGGGTGAGGCTTGGGGGTGTCACCCCTTACTATACATGGGGTGGAAGATTTCCAAAAGTTTCCCCTTATTTGGAGTTAGGCTGTGCCTGTCATGTTACTGATTAACATCATGTGCAAAACCCAATAAAAGGGACCCTCGCAAAGGTTTCGACGTCGCCTTCCCTCACATCTATCCTGTCTCCGCGTCTCGTTGTTTCACCATTCCCGCACTTTTTGCTTAGCAGCCTCTCTCATATACTCTCTTGATTTTTTTTTCTTCCAAATTTCAAGTTCTTTGATTCGTTTTTTCCTTCTTCTATTTTCTGGTGCTGGGCAGCTGCCTGCTGCAGTATCGTTTTAGCGAGCCCTTTCTCTGGTTGCTTCTCCCTGGAGATGTATTTTTCTCTTTCTTTTATCGTGTTTATCTTCCATTGCTGAATGGAGTAGAACGGACAAATAAAAGCAGATTATATTGTCACATTAGTTGCAGCTTTCTAAGGGCTAACAAAGATGGACAATATAGTTCAAAATCCTTACTTATTAGAAACTCATGTCAATTAGGAACTTGGCTATTTTCCATGTAGAGTGAAAAAGTAGGTGTGATTTCTTGACAGAATCTTATGAGATTTTTCCTCAACAAACCACTTAACAATGCTTTGAACCCTCCGCATCAAATGGCAATATAGTAAACTTGCAATTTATGCGCATTTAACCTGGGCATATTCAGCTTTATGTATGTGGCAAATATTTTTTGAAGAAAATTAAAGGGGGTGAAAAGGCGGCGGGGTTTCAATAAAATGACTTTGACCATCCCATCTGCCACAGAACTCAATGTGTTCTGACTAAATGTAATTTTGGCTTCAGATGCAATCCCCAAAATATAACTCCTGAGTAAGTTGCAGGCTTACTGTAGTATTTACTTAACCAGTCTGTATAGAGCCTTGCCATCTAAGAGGCAGTTCTGTAACCCACTTCACTGTTGTTGTCCTCTTGATTTAAACAGGGCTGCAATGACGTAGCTGGCATTGACTCATTCATGCCTTGGGCATTTAACTTAAGGCAAATTACAGGTTCTGCCCCAACTTCTTTTCAACCTTTTGGAGTCCACAGCTCCCTTAACCAACTACATTCTTTCTGCAGCCCCCCGTGTGGGGCTCAGGAGCCCTGTGATGTTACTCCTTGCCTGCAGAGCTGGCAGCCTCTCATCCTCCCTTGTGGAGGGCTCCCTCAGCCTCCTCTCCTCTCCCTTCTCCTTGTGAGTCCTCCGGGCAGTCGCAGCTGCCACCCCGGTCTCTGAGCTGCCCCTCCTGCCCCAAAGAGAGGTGCCTCCTCACACTGCCCCACAGGGACCTGGGACTTGTCTATTCCCAACAGCAAGGGCTGGCAGTCTGGCTAGCTGGGATCCCTTACCTGCTTGCTTCTTGCTTCCTCCGAGACCACCTCAGCTCCTGGCAACCAGCATCCCCTGGCCAGCCCCAGAGGCACCATTTGCCTGCGGAGCACACTGTAGCCTTGGCTGCTGCAAGAAACAGCTGTGGAAGCCTTTGGTAGGCAGAGACGCGATAGGGACAGAGGCCAGTGTTGCCTGTGGCACTCCTCATCATCATTCAAGGCCCCCCAGGGTGCCACGGCACACTGGTTGAAAACCACTAGCCTAGTCATTGATTCTCCTATGGAAATCTGGGTCAAGCAGGCACAATTTGCAAGGGAGAACATTTAATCCTTTTAGTTGCCAGTTCTCAAATCAACATCACAATTCCACACACACACAAAAAAACCCCCAACCATTTTCCTGCCAGCTAAGGGGAATCCCCATATTGTGTGAAAAATAAGTTTCATCTACCTGCCTAAAACTTCTCTACTGCTACTTGAAAACCTCCATTGTATATTGAGGTATGCAATTATTTTACATTATTATATTAGTGCTATGTTTTATTGAATTATGTATATTTGCATTAGATGTATTGATTTCATGGATTACTGTGATACATGTCCATGCGGGTTTTTGGTTGTTTATTTGTTTATCTATATTTTGCAGTTACATGCTAAAGAAGAGGTACACGAAACAGTGTTAATACCGGATCACTGTCCGTTGTCTTACTGTTATTATACATGAAAAATATATACAATTTTCATTGGCAGTCGTGTTGTTCGTTCTTGGTTTCTGTTTAAAGATTGCAACACAGAGGTTTCTAGAACTTTCTAAAACTTCTCTATGGCAAACTACTCCCTTCTCACTCAAATCTGCAAAGCAGCAGCAGCAGTTAGGCTTTAACCCAAGGTTCAGGCAGAATGAGTAACTCCATACCTATTCCCAAGTTACGTGCTTAGACCTATTGCCTAAATTCCACTGCAATTTAGGAGATTTCAGATTATGCTTGCCAGCACAAATTTCCAGAAAGAAAAGGTATGTGCTAGTATGGCAAAAGCTGCCACACCTGTACCCGAAGCTGTTCCCCACAAATTAAAAACTACCATGTAATGAAGCCTCTATGCAGTGAAACAGAAATGTACAGAATGACCCTTACTCTGTAAACTGTTCAGGAAATGATCAGGATTACAATTTTGTTACCCAAATACCAGGGCATGTAATCCTTTGACGAAACAATATTTTTTTAGCCGTCTTTAATATATTTAATTGACAGAGTAGTTGGGTTCTTTAGAAAAAAATCTGTTTTTACAAATAATTAAGACTAGGGTTCAGTGGCCACTAGGACCAAGTGGCACATCCCTGATCTGACTGGCTCAGACAGATGTTGGGGATCTGTTAGTGGAAGCCAATAGCAGCTTTCATATTCCACTTAATTTCTAGAGAAGGGGCTGAGGACAAGGGGTGTTAAGGAGAGAACAGAAAAACAGAGTGGTGGTAGCTATAGAGTGGGCACCCACAACCAGAAGGTGGGGTAAGTCAAAAGAAGCTAGGAAATGGCTTAGTGGTAGTCACAGTGACAGCAGCTATCTCAGCAGCCCCTACAATAGGCAAGAGGGCAAAGGAAACAGAGAAGACTGCAGAAAAGGCAGTCTAGGGTAACAGCAGAAACAGCAGCTGCACCAAGATGAGGTTCAATGGCTCCACAGGATACAGAAGGGTATGGAACCTCCTCACAGCCAACACTCCTATAAACTGAAGCCACAACTGTGTAAGGAAGCAGAGAACGATTCCCATCTGTGGCTAAACAAGGAATAAACTCCAGGTCAATACCAATACAGCTGGTGTTTAGAGAAACAACTAAGTGTGTGTCCAAGGCTGCAAAGTTATGCCCTCTCAAAGTACAAAGCCGAAGCATTGGACAATAAGGTTTGCAAGGTAGGAGGATGTGGCCCTGTACAAAACCCTGTGAAGGACACATTTTTCACTCAAGGGCACAATAACGTTTTCTCCTGGACAAAATGACAGAATACCACCATGTACTGAATATTTAAAAAGCAACAGGTCCTGCTTACCAGCAAAGGAAAAGAAAGCCATAGCAGTAGAGCTAGAGATGAAGAAAAGAGGGCGAACGGTTTCATTGTTTTTGACACAAAGTTGTTCAAGTGGCAAACACCAATTAGCAAAATTATCTCACCTTTTTTTGTGCTTCTAATGCCCAGAGCTCATTTTTTTTCCTCCAATGCCATCATTTCACTGGTAGCTGCCTTCTCTTCTTTCATAAGCGCCTCACATCTTAAATAAAAGCACAATTAATATACAATTAACAATTAGCAAAATAATGATCCAACAATCCTAAAGACAGTAAGATCCAGATAACTATGTGACTAGTACCAACCATGCTTGCCCATCCTGCCTAGAAAAGTATGTTTGAAACAGAGTAGATTTGCAAAAGTAGTTTTGGAAGGCATGCTGATCAAAGTCAAAAATCCCACTGAGGATGCCTACATTATTGGATGTCTTCGACATTTGGAGCCTGACAGTGGCAGAAAAACGTTGGAATAGTATGTTTTCAGACAGTATTTCTGCCAAAAGGTCATATAAACACTGTAGATGTAGGGCGGCATGCATTCCTGAAAATCGGGAAATGACATAGTTTACCTTTTAAAAATCACGAACAATACAATCCTATCCATAGCTACCGGTACTCAGAGTTCAAACAGACTTACTCCCAGGTAAGTGTGAATAGGACTGCAGCCTTAAAATCTTAGGTAAGGAACCAAATAATAAACAAACAGTTCTTTAAAAAAACCCACCTATTTATATACATTTCAATCTTTACAAGATGGTACCAGGTAAGTCAGAATTATCAGAATCAGTTACCACATCCATGGCGCATATGAGAAATGAACCAAAGACTCTTAGGCTAGAATTTTATAAACACTTACCTAGGAGTGAGCACATTGTCATCATTGGAACTTACTATTGAGTAGACATGCATATGATTGCATTGTTAGCTCCTATGACAATTCTGGGGGAAATTATATTGCAAGACATAAAAGCTGCTAGAGGTTTAGAAATAGCATTCTGCAAGCTATTGAAATATTCTAGTATGGTTTTCTCCAATCTGGTAACCTCCAGATGTTCTTGAGCAGGCACAGGCAAACTCCAGCCCTCCAGAAGTTTGGGACTACAATTCCCATCATCCCTGACCACTGGTCCTGCTAAAACCAGAGCATATGATGTTGAAGATAAGAGGGCTTTCATGGTAGCTGTGCCCTGACTCTGGAACTCTCTCCAAAAGGACGTACACCATGTCCCTTTTTATGTGGCTTGCTAAAACCATTTTAAAAAGGCTTTAATTGTTAAAACGTTCCTTTTAAGGACCTGTTTTCAACCCATAAATGTTAAACGTAACAACTTTTATCTGTTAGAAACTGATTTAGTAGTTACTTATTATTCTCTGTTTTGCTTCTAGTGTTTTTATGTTGATTTAACTTTGCTATTAACCACCTTAGCTCTATCAAAAACAGTCAGGATATTAGTGCCTTAAATAAAAATAAAATACTTTTGTTGCTGTTCTTTTTTAAAAGCATTCATTGCCATTTCAGCGTCTTCCATCATTTCTCTGAGTCCGTCAACAGCTACATAATAGAGAGAAAGTTATGTTTATATATTAAGATAGGGAGGTTTGCTCACAGCAGAGGCTTTAAAAATACTAAGACATTGTAAAATAACCAAATTTATAGAAAAGGGAAATGAGATAAAACCAGGACATTTCTGCTTATGCAAACATCATATACAAATACAAATATCCTTCAACAGCTACCAAGTGAATTTATGCCAGGAACAGATCTAGAATAATCCAGTTCTAGTAAGATGGGTGGGGTACAATATATTATTATTATCACAAAAAAGTGAACTTGATCACATAACGAAATGACACTTCCACCTATCACAGCTAAACTGGTATTAACCTTCATTGGATAACAGCAGGTTGGCAGATCCCTGCTCTTATAAGTTGCAGGCCAACACAGAAGAAACCTTCAGCATGCTATAATGAAGGTTTCCTCAGAAATAAGTCTCATTGACTTCCATTACATTAGGTCTCTAGTATGTGAGCAGAGGACTGCAGACTTTGTAAACTGGCTGCAACTGTGTTCAGTTTAATCCAATTATCAGCCAAGTGCACAATGAAAACCCTTTCAGAGCTAAGACACAGGGAAAATCTCAATCTGCAACACAATTATTCAAGCAAATTATAAGGGTTTTCTTTTTCCTAGCAAATACATTAGTAATGACTTACATTCTGGGGTTGACTTCACATGTTTTAATTGTCGCTGGAGTTCATTATTAATAATTCTGCCCAGTTTTTGTTAGGTATTAGCTTCTGTGAAAGTAAGCAAAAAAAAATCACCTTACACCTTCATTTCAAAACATCTTCAGTCCATTCTATCAGCATAATATTTGCTGCCCCAATTCAACAATTCCTTAAGGGTGCAGGTATTCCAATTCACAAATAAAGACATGCTTCCCTTAAAGAAAACCATTTCATAAAATAACCCCCTGAAAAGTAGCATTTTATACACATATCCTGCTACTTTTTCTTGATTAAAATGCTGCTCAAGCCAAATGCCTTGCGGCGTAATACAAAGTACCGGTAGTACAAAGGCAATACTCTCCAGTGTAGTCCTCATATGTCTTTAGGAATGCTAAGTAAGAATTAATAGGATGCTGATGAAAGCCTTACTACAAATCAAATTTCATAAGGGTTATCTTTGGGAGAAGTCTCTTGTAACATAAAATTCAGCAGTCACATAATAAAAGGGAAATTTTGCTCCTTTTAAACTAATCATACTGAGTGGAAATGTTATGATTTAATAACTTTTTCTTATTTAATTGGGCTTTGCTAATAGATAGCTACAATCCTATGCACATTTACTATTGTGTTATACAGTAGCGCTTATTTCTGGGTAAACATGCATAGGATTGGGCTGCACATGTTTGTACGATATGAATTCTATAGGTGGGATCATCAAAATGATCCTAAAGTCTTCTTTTTAAAGCTGAACAAAGATTATACTTCCTTTAAAAGTTATTATAACCATCTGTATTAAACAAGAATATTGATCTATATGAGTTCCAGGACACTATCCTTTTATAATTTCTGACAAAAATAACTGTTTCTTTGTAATTTTAAACTATGTTTCCTACAACAATAGAAGATCTATACTTACTGTTTACTTAGCTCATCTCCTTCTCTTATGAATTCAGCTTTCTTAAGCTGATCATCTTTCATCTTGCTGTTCTGAAATTTTGTTGAAAAGCAAATGAATTACTGAAAGAACCGTGATTCTACCCAAAACATGAGAATAAATGCTTTAAACAGAAACACTGTGGGGTTTGTTTATTTAACGGGTGCTTAAAAAATAAAAGATGAATGCCTGATTCAGTCATCTTTCACCTGAACCTTAGTCAGTTTAATTACCGTATTTTTCGCTCCATAGGATGCACTTTTTCCCTCCTAAAAAGGAAGGGAACATATCTGTGCGTCCTATGGAGCAAAGGCTCTCCCTGCGATCGCTCTACAGGGAGCTGGGAAGAAGGGGTTCGCCGGTAAAACGCTTCCTTGTCTGTCTGTCTGTCTGTCTCTCTTACCCCTTCTTTCCTTCTCCCTCTTTCTTTCACTCTCTCTCACCCCTCCCTCCCTTCCCTTCTCTCTCACCCTTTCTTTCTTTCTTTCTTTCCTCCCCCCTCTCTCTTTTTCACCCCTTCCTAGTCTCTCTCTCTTTCTCTCTCTCTCTCTCTCTCTCTCTCACCCCTTCCTTCCTTCCCCCTTTCTTTCACTCTCTCTCACCCCTTCCTTCTTTCCTTCCTTCTGCATAGGAATTGATGGAGAAAACCCCACATTATATTTATTCCCTTCTTAGGTTTCTGTCCCGCCCTCGCTCCCAAAGAAGCCCAAGGCGGCAAACAGCCAAACAAGGCAATTCAAAAAGCATATTTAACAACATAAGGACATCTAAAACATTTTTGAAAAACAGTAACATGCTCTCATGGGTGATAATTTCAAGGTTTGACACATCTGTATTGGACAACAGCGTTTCATGCCACTGTCATGGCCACGGCACCACACGGTACAGAATCAAAATCGCACAGCTGAAAGGGTCATCTATCCCAAAGCAGACTTCCGAGTACAGTAGACATATTTAGGACTGCTCCTATTTAAGGCAATTCTGGACACGGGTCCAAGCGGTTTCCCCCTTGCTCCGCACCTTTCCTGGGAAAAACCCGCTATTTAGTGCTACATTGTAGCAAATGTCAATCTGGAGAAAATCTGAATTGCTATTTGCTCCAATTAAGCACTAAAGAGCGGTTTTTTTTGAGGGGGGAGAACAGTGGGAAGAGAGGAAGTGTGAGTGAGTAATATGCATTGAGTATCCATGTGGTAAAGACATCCCTCCCACCCCCAACACCCCCGGCATACCATCCAACGTTTTCAGTCCCAATACTGTACTGGGATGCGCTCCCTGGTGAGTCGCATAACCCGCGCCTCACTCTTCTCCCACCGTAGGCAGGCGCTTGTCCTCCTCCCACCCCGGGAGGGCTACCTGCTCGTCTCCAGGGACGAATAGCGCTCGGGCAGGATCTGCAGGCAGCGCTGGAAGAAGCGCACGTGCCGCTCTTTCAGGAAATCCAGCCGCTCGCCGTCCCCGAAGCCCCCGTCCTCCTCCGGCACCGCCATGTTGGCCATCCGCTCCCTAAGTCGCCGCGCGCGCAGCTTCCTTCACGCGGATCACGTGGTGCGGCCGAGGCGCTGCGCTAATTGGGGAAGGCGGAAGAAGCTCCGGAGGGAGGAGGGAGCGCGAGCGCGTCCCGTGTGCGGCTAAAGGGGCGGGGCCAGCCGGCATGGGCGCCAATCAGAGGCGACTTCAGAAAACTTTCTGTCGTTTAAATAGGAAGCGCGTCGATGGGTTTGTTTGGAAGCTTTGACGTGAGCATTTACACGTTTTCTTGTAGGCGCTTGAGAGTTACTAGTCTTCCAAAATAATTGCAGTAAAGGCCTTTGAAAAAGAAGAAAATGTTCGTGCTGGAGTGGTAAAAAGAAAAGCAACCCTTAGCTGCATACAGAGCTGCTCCACACAATGGCAACAGCTGTAATGCCATGCTTGTTAATAATCATTTTATTCCATCGCTGCAGTGAAAATCATGACTCGAACCCCACATCCAGATTAGCTTTCTAAGCAGAAATTATCTTCTTTGAAGGATTCCCTCAATCTTTTTTTTTTTTTAATTCAACTGCAATATTTACTGCACAATGTGAGGGTGTCCACGGCTAAAAAGACTGCCAAGTAGTCACAACAGCAGCATTTTACTCTTTGTAAGTCACTGAGAAGGGCAGTCCTTCCCGTCAGGCTTGCAATAAAACAAGACGACACAAAAGGAAAGTGGATGTGGGAGAAGGAAACAAGCAAGCCCAGTTTTGACTTCTTAGTTCCAAGTTGTTTTAATAACCATCTTAAATGGGAAAGTGCTCAAAGGGGGGACCAAAAGTTGCTGGTATCTCAGCTGCACTGATAGAGTGGCCATGCATTCCTTCTGTTCTCTTCCTTCTGTTGCAAATGCCATGTTACAGTTGATGGAGGAAGGAGTCTGGTGCCTTAAGGACATAAGGGTGCTGTTGAATCTAAGCCATCTAGTCCTGCATCTTTGTACAGTGGCCGGCCAAATGCCTATGAGGCCACAAGCAGGACCTGAACGCAACAGTGCTTTTCCCACTCATGATTACCAGAAACTGGTATTCGGAGGCACTCTAAGCTTATATCCTGACCTTCTTCCCAATCTATTCTCTATAAACTTATTTTAAAGCCATCCAAGTAGGTGGCCATCACTATTCTTTGTGGGAGTAAATCCCATAGTCTTAACTATGTGTTGAGTCCCCGTCCTGAGCCTTCCAACATTTAACTTCATTAAATAACCGGAGGTTTTATGAGAAAGGAAGAGAAACGTTCTATTTATTTTCTCAACATCAGGCATAATTGTAGATACCTCCACCATACACTTATCCACCTTTTCGCTAAACTAAAAAGCCCCAGATGTTGTTTCCTTTTTGCAGAGTTGCTCTAAGCCCTTTTATCATTTTGGTTGTCCTTTTCAGAACCTTTTCCAGCTCTACAATATACTAATAATAATAATGTTTGTTTGCCTACCATCCAACTGATTGGGTCGCCCCAGCCACTCTGGGTGGCTCCCAACAAAAAGTAGTAAAAACACAACACAACACAACACAACACCACATACTAAAAACATCCCTGGTGTCTTTCAGGTGTCTTTTAAAATGTGTAGTGACCAGAATTGTGTTATTGCACCATAGATTTATACAACAACGTTATGATATTGCCAGTTTTATTTTAAATTCCGTTGCTAATAATTCCTAGCATGGAATCTGCGTTTTTCATAGCTGCCACACACTGGGTTGACATTTTAATCCAGCTTTCCGCTTTGACCCGTCTCGTTCCTGGTCAATCATTGCCAGTTAAGAACACGTGTGAATCTAATTACTATTCTTTGCCCCAATGTGCATCAATTTATACTTACTTCCAAAGAACTGCATTTCCAATATTGCTGCCCATTCACTCAATTTGAAGATATCCTTTTAGAGCTCTTTATAGTTGCCTTTTCTTTTAATTTCCTTGAACAATCTGATTATCATCAGCAAACCTGGATAGGCATTTACCTGACAACCATGTACAATATCTGGGGTTCCCTGTTGAAAGGAAGTCAATACCGTATTTTCCGGCGTACAAGATGACTTTTTAATGCAGGAAAATCTTCTCCAAAGTCGGGGGTCGTCTTGTACGCCGGGTATAGTCTTTCTGGCCCGGCCCACATCGCTGGTGAAGTCACGCGACGCAACTCAGGGTTGCGCCCTGCCACTGGTTGCGTGCGTGCGCCGCCTCAGGCGCCATGGAGCGCAACGGGCTGCTGTGCAGCGAGACAGGAGGCTCTCCCTGCCGCTCCAGCTGCCGCCACCTCAGCCACCATGGAGCCCGGGCTGGGCATGGGCGGTGAGCGCGAAGGGCTGCAGTGTGGCGAAACGGGAGGCTCTCCCCGCTGCTCCAGCCGCCGCCTCAGCCGCCATGGAGCCCAGGCTGGGTGTGGGCAGCGAGCACGAAGGGCTGTTGTGCGAGATGGGAGGCCTGGGCCCCGGCGGCGTGAGCGGCGGAGGCCTGGGCAGCAGCAGTGTGTGGTTGGTAGAGGGGTAGCCTTATACAGCGAGTATATCCCAAACTCTGTATTTTAACTTGAAAAGTTGGGGGTCGTCTTATACCCTCAGTCGCCTTGTACGCCGGAAAATATGGTATATAAATGTAAGATAATACTTAAAATAGTCTGGGACAAATTTGACTCTCAACTCAATAACACAGCAAAAAAGAATTTATAATGTAAATAAATTTATTATAAAACAGTGCATTCCTAGAACTAAATTGCTAAATACAGATTCCAGGGGGGAAATAAGAGAATTCAAATGAAGTAAGAAACAGTTCATTTTTACAGATTTTACTAGTAATTTTTGCTGTAAGGATATTAATTAAAAGACCAAATGTACATGACGTAGAATGTAAATTTACATCAATTCATACTCTGCATAAAACATACATCCTTAATTACATAATAAAGTCTTACAAAAACAATAACGGGAATAGTAATACAATTAAAATATTCAGGAAATTTATACATGCTTTTTCATATCTTCTAATAAAACTGTGCAGCCATCCAATTATAGTCCTTGTCGCCATCTTGGGACAGCCCTATAAAGATAAAGAGCGGTAAACATTCTAGGATGAGTTACAGGTAGGTAGCCGTGTTGGTATCTGAAGAAGTGTGCATGCACACGAAAGCTCATACCAAGAACAAATTTAGTTGATCTCTAAGGTGCTACTGGAGGGAATTTTTTATTATTTTTTATTTTATTCTAGGATGAGTTACATTAAAACAAACACATAGTTTTTGTTTCCTTACCTGTGCGGAATATGCAGAAGTGGCCCTGAACCTTCTGGTCCAATCTCTTTTGTTCGTTCTGCCCAAACTTTTGTAGGCTTCAACAGCCTACATGGGTCTCGAGTTACATTCATTTCAACCTGTTGACAGTGAAAACTTTAAAAATCATCCTAAAAGGCGACTGCAAACAGTAGCTATTATGTAGAAGCCAAAATTCAAGCCATCTGTTGTAGTTGTTTTGCCTTGGACTCACTTTGTGATTCAAACAAATATTTAATGTGACTTCTAACAGAAATGGAACTGAAGAAGAACCAGCATTTTCAAGGGGTAAACCCCAAGGTTTTCAGTTAAAAATAAAAAATTCTAAGGGGAGAATCCTCCCGGAGTCAGATTAGGGCCATCAAGGTAAGCAAAGTCTTAGTCCACTCTCTACAGCAGATCAGACCACCAATGCCTCCTGATTATACTACCAAAAATGATCCATTCATTTCTTTTTCAGCAATGCAAACTACAGGTATGAAGGGTTTAATATGGGTTAGGATCCTTGCTGGAAAAGGAGTGTTAAGGTCCCCAATACCTGGTTCTGATCCAAGTTCAGCCCTCAGCTGCTGCAATTTGCATGTGGCGGTGGTATGGATGGGAAATTCCAAATGGGGTCAATGGGAGGAGGGAATGGATGGTGTGTGGAATTGGGTGTTAGTGTGAACAAATGGATTAGGATGGAGCTGCATGACAAATTCATGTATTACCTTCTCTCTCAACTTTTCTCTCAATCTTCTTTCTTTTTCTATCTTTTCATCTTCCTTTGCCTGTTTTTCTTGAATCTTAAACACAAGTTTAGATAAATCCTGGAAAAAATACAACGAAAGAATAAAATACAATGAAAAATAATCTCTTTAAACAAAGCATCTTATGCAACAGTGTTTCAATAACCAAGATCAACCAACTCTTTTTGAGAGGTATGTTCAGCAAGGCCATTGCACAAAACGGCCAGAGCATGTAGTGTAGCTCTACACTGCATTCTTCACTGAAAGTTAGTACACAAAGCCCTCTGCTAAGTTAACCCTTCAAATAATCAGGATAGGAGTTCACCCCTCCCCCATCCTTCATACCCTTGCCTGATCCTTCCCACTTTTGCACTATTTATTCCCCAGAGGACACAGGGAGGGAATTATTTTCATGTATACAAACTCCCCTTCCCAAATCCTAGAAGATAACGAATGTCAAGCTGCCATCAAGCACTGTGCTTTCTCCACAACCTCAATGGGTCACTGTTCCCTTCCAGGCTTAACTCTACATGCTGGTGCACATCTTTTGGGATCTGCATGGTTGTATCTGCTCAATCAATTTCTCTTTAACACTGCCTACATTATGATATCTACTCTAGAGACTCTATTCCAGATGTCACAGGCAGGTAGAGACAGGAGATTCATTTTGGTGGTGGAATCTGAATTGTAGAATGTTCTTCTCACCACTTTGCCATCATTTAGTCAAACAAGCTTTTATTTTTCCACTCTTTTAAGCATATCCAACTTTTAGAGTTTTTAGTTATTTTATGCAGTGACCTTTATCTTAAAATATCTGGGTTTTTGTAATGTTTATTTACTTAAAACTATCAGCCTGCACTGTTATCTGGGGAAACCCAGCCAGATGGGTGGGGCATAAATAATATCTATCTATCTATCTATCTATCTATCTATCTATCTATCTACTACTACTACTACTACTACTACTACCATCTCTCTAACAGAGAAAGTACAGATAACAAACTGGCCACAGCACACAGTGGTACCTCTAGATGCGAATGGGATCCGTTCCAGAGCCTTATTCCCATCCTGAGCAGTCCGCATCCTGAGTGCTGTGTCTGCGCATGTGCGCAACGCGATTCGGCGTTTCTGCGCATGCACATGATGTCATTTGCGAACCGCCGAACCCGGAAATAACCCACGCCGTTCACATCTCACAGCGCACGCAACACAAGGTATGACTGTATTTGCATTTCTTTCTCTCCATTTCCCACTCCTGCAAAGCAAGAGGGCCAATTGGGGCACATATTTCCAATGCAAAGCTTTGGAATTATTTGTCTCGCCCCTTGCTTTTCTCTCTGCCCGCTTCGAATGTTGCCGGGGGAGGAGGAAGGAGTCCAGCATGCAGCCTCGAAGGTGGAGGGCGTATGCTTTGGAAACACCATCTGTAGCTAGTCCTTCTCCCTTTTCCAGGAGAAGAGGAGACATGCAGCTCCAAATATTGGTTCCAGTACAGTCATACCTCGGGTTGCATTCGCTGCAGGTTGCGTTCGGCACGGGTTATGAACGCGCCGAACCCGGAAGTACCGAAACGGGTTACTTCTGGGTTTCGACGCGTGCGCATGCGCAGAAACACCAAGTCGCACCGCGCACGTGTGCAGATTTGGCGCTTCAGGTTGTGGACCTTTCAGGTTGCGAACGGGGCTCCAGAATGGATCCCGTTCGCAACCAGAGGTACCACTGTATTATACAGCAATAGAAAACTCACCAGTTTGTCTCAATTCTTACTCCCCCTGGGCAAAGAGATATCTGGGCAAAGAGATAAACCTTGTTGCTGCACCACAGACAGTACCAATTAAATGCAGGTGTAAAGAGAAACATGTATTGCTAAGAAACTTGTCGTGCATTTTGATACCATGTACCAAATTTTTCTGTCTATAAGATACCCCCATGTATAAGATGCCTCCTATTTTGGGGGACTCCAATTTAAGAAAATGGGGGGAGATGTATCCGTGTATAAGGTGCCCCCAAATTTTTGACATTTTTTAGAGGAAAAACCTAAGTCTTATACACGGAAAAATACGGTATTTGATATCTTTGTTCTGTTTTGCTACACAACGAGGAATCTGAAGTAAATATGCAGGAGATCAATACTCACTCGCTCTTGGAACTTAACAATTTCTTCTGCAGCAATTCTTCTCTTCTCTTCCCTTTCAGCTTCCTCTCTCTTTTCCTTCTCAAGTCGCAAAAGCTCTTCCTCCTGCTTTTTCTGCCTACTATAGTCTTCCAACAGCAACTTTATCTGAAATTGACGCTGATGTTCCTTCTGCTTTTTCTTCTCCTTCTCTTCCTCTTCTTGTAGCTGAGCAGCCTGTTTCATTTCATATTCTATTGCTTTTTGCCTTTTCCACAATTCAAGTTCTTTCAGTCGTTTTTTCCTTTCCTCTTCAACTTTTTGCTTCTGGGCTGCTGTGTGCTGTAGCATAGCTGTAGCGAGCCCTTCCTCTGGCTGCTGCTTCTTCTGGGCTAAGATTTTCTCTCTCTCTTGTAGCTTTTTTATCTTCCATTGTTGAATGGACTAGAACAGACCAATTAAAGCAGATTGTATTGTCACATTAGTTCCAGCTTTCTGAGGGCTAACAAAGATGAACCATATATTTCAAAATCCTTACTTATTAGAAACTCATGTCAATTAGGAACTTGGCTATTTGTCATGTAGAGTGAAAAAGTAGGTGTGATTTCTTAACAGAATCTTATGAGATTTTCCTCAACAAACTATTTAACAATGCTTTGAACCCTCCGCATCAAATGCCAATATAGTAAGCTTGCAACTTATGCGCATTTAACCTGTGCATATTCAGCTTTATGCATGTGGCAAATATTTTTTTGGAAAAAAATTAAAGGGAGTGAAAAGGGGGCGGGGTTTCAATAAAATGACTTTGGCCATCCCATCTGCCACTGAACTCAATGTGTTCTGACTACAGTGGTACCTTGGGTTACATATGCTTCAGGTTACATACGCTTCAGGTTACAGACTCTGCTAACCCAGAAATATTACCTCGGGTTAAGAACTTTGCTTCAGGATGAGAACAGAAATCGGGCAGTGGCGGCGCAGCGGCAGCGGGAGGCCCCATTAGCTTAATATATAATTTATTTACGGCCATAGGCCCACAGAAAGGAGTTTAAGAACCATATACAGCTTGTACAACATCACTTTTACAATTTAAATAGGAATAATTTAGATATGATTTGACGAGTTTAAAATCAGCAAACAAGTTCAAACAATTACTTGTGACCCGGCGAATTAAAAAAGAACTATTGAACGAGTACATCACAAATTTTACAGTCAACAGGACTCTATTTGGGTACATTTAGAAAAGAAAAAAAAATCAGTATTCATAGAGTAGGGGCCCCATTAGCTAAAGTGGTGCTTCAGATTAAGAATGTTTTCAGGTTAAGAACGGACCTCCGGAATGAATTAAGTACCTAACCAGAGGTACCACTGTATATGTAATTTTGGCTTCAGATGCAATCCCCAAAACATAACTCCTGAGTAAGTTGCAGGCTTACTGTAGTATTTACTTAACCAGTCTGTATAAAGCCTTGCCATCTAAGAGGCAGTTCTGTAACCCACTTCACTGTTGTTGTCCTCTTGATTTAAACAGGGCTGCAATGACGTAGCTGGCATTGACTCATTCATGCCTTGGGCATTTAACTTAAGGCAAATTACAGGTTCTGCCCCAACTTCTTTTCAACCTTTTGGAGTCCACAGCTCCCTTAACCAACTACATTCTTTCTGCAGCCCCCCGTGTGGGGCTCAGGAGCCCTGTGATGTTACCCCTTGCCTGCAGAGCTGGCAGCCTCTCATCCTCCCTTGTGGAGGGCTCCCTCAGCCTCCTCTCCTCTCCCTTCTCCTTGTGAGTCCTCTGGGCAGTCGCAGCTGCCACCCCGGTCTCTGAGCTGCCCCTCCTGCCCCAAAGAGAGGTGCCTCCTCACACTGCCCCACAGGGACCTGGGACTCACCGGCGTCGCAAGGGGGGGCGGAGGGGGCGGTACGCCCCAGGTTCCACGCGGGGGAGGGGTGACAGTTGGGCTGGCCCCGCCCTGCGCGGGGCCCGCCCCCCGGCGCCGCTGCTGCTCCCACGGCACCCTTGCAAGTCGCCACTCCAAAAGCAGCAGCGGCACCCCCCGACAGTTTGCAGTCTAAGGCTGCAAAGTTATGCCCTCTGACAGTACAAAGCAGAGGCATTGAACAATAAGGTTGGCAGGGTAGGAGGATGTGGCCCTGTACAAAACCCTATGAAGGACACATTTTTCTCTCAATAATGTTTTCCCCTGGATAAAATGACAGAATACCACCACCTACTGACTATTTTAAAAGTAACATGTCCTGCTTATCAGCAAAGGAAAAGAAAGCCATAGCAGCAGAGCTAGAGATGAATAAAAGAGGGCGAAGTTGTTAAAGTGGCAAATACCAATTAGCAAAATTATCTCACCTCCTTTTTTTGTGCTTCTAAAATTAGAAATTCTTGATACCATTTCTCATGCTGCAGAATATCCTCCCTTGTTTTGTCAGGAAGATAATCAAGGACTTCATCAATGTACGATGGTTTTCCTTTATACTTTGTCCACAATTTCAAAAATTGTTGGTGATCATATTCATCCCAACCTCCTTGCTTCCCCCCTGTCTGTTGAAGGAATTTTTCAAGATCAAGTACTCCATGGGGCAGGTCATTTTGTGTCTTTTTATCCACTACAAGCATGCCTTGTTTGGACATTTTTCCTGTTGCTGAAGTACTTAATGCCCAGAGCTCAATTTTTTTCTCCAATGCATTAATCTCATTAGTAACTGTCTTCTCCTCTCTCATGAGCTCCTCATATCTTAAATAAAAGCATAATTAATAAACCATTAACAATTAGCAAAATAATGATCCAACAATCCTAAAGAAAGTAAGATCCAGATAACTATGTGACTAGTACCAAACATGCTTGCCCATCCTGCCTAGAAAAGTATGTTTGAAACTGAGTAGATTTGCAAAAGTAGTTTTGGAAGGATGCTGATCAAAGTCAAAAATCCCACTGAGGATGCCTGCATTTTTAGATGTCTTTAACATTTGGAGCCTGACAGTGGCAGCAAAACGTTGGAATAGTATGTTTTCAGACAGTATTTCTGCCAAAAGGTCATATAAACACTCTCTTGTCTACGTAGATGTAGGGCGGCATGCATACCTACGTAGATGTAGGGCGGCATGCATACCTTTAAAAAATCACCAACAATACAATCCTATCCATAGCTACTCAGAAGTCCTATTGAGTTCAAACGGACTTACTCCCAGGTAAGTGTGTATAGGACTGCAGCCTTTAAATCTTAGGTAAGGAACAAAAAACAACAACTATTTATATACATTTTAATCGTTACAAGATGGTACCAGGTAAGTCAGAATTATCAGAATCAGTTACCACATCCATGGCACAGATGACAAATGAACCGACTCTTAGGCTAGAATTCTATAACCACTTAACTAGGAGTGAGCACATTGTCATCATTGGAACTTACTACTGAGTAGACATGCATATGATTGCATTGCTAGCTCCTATGCCAATTCTGGGGGAAATTATATAGGAAGACATAAAAGCTCCTATAGGTTTAGAAATAGCATTCTACAAACTATTGAAATATTCTAGTATGGTTTTCTCCAACCTGGTGCCCTCCAGATGTTCTTGAGCAGGCACTGGCAAACTCCAGCCCTCCAGAAGTTTGGGACTACAATTCCCATCATCCCTGACCACTGGTCCTGTTAGGGATGATGGGAATTGTAGTCCCCAACATCTGGAGGGCCGGAGTTTGCCTATGCCTGTTCTTGAGTAAAGTTCCCATAATACTTCATCATTGCCCATGCTGGCTGAGGCTGATGAGAAATGTAGTCAAAAACATCTGAAGGGCACCAGGTTGGAGAAGGTTCTTCTAGTATAACTATCAGATTTAAAACCAGAGCATATGATCAACAAGAGGGTTTTCATGGTAGCTGTGCCCTGACTCTGGAACTCTTTCCAAAAGGACTTACACCATGCCCCTTTTTATGTGGCTTGCTAAAACCATTTTAAAAAGGCTTAAATTGTTAAAACCTTTCTTTTAAGGACCGGTTTTCAACCCATAAATGTTAAACGGAACAACTTTTAACTGTTAGAAACTGATTCAGTAGTTAATTATTATTCTCTGTTCTGCTTCTAGTGTTGTTATGTTGATTTAACTTTGCTATTAACCACCTTAGCTCTATCAAAAACAGTCAGGATATTAATGCTTTAAATAAAAATAAAATACATTTGTTGCTGTTCTTCTTTAAAAGCATTTATTGCCATTTCAGCGTCTTCCATCATTTCTCTGAGTCCGTCAACAACTACAAAATAGAAAGTTATGTTTATATATTAAGATAGAGAGGTTTGCTCACAGCAAATGCTTTAAAAATACTAAACACTGAAAAAGGAGGCAACACGTTGGCCAATCTTGAGTAGATTTAATCCGTAGTAAATTATAATAAATTATAAGACAGCCATCCAGGTAATCTGCTGTTTTGACTGATACTTCGTCAGTTATATAACTATAATAAATCAAACAAATGTAAATCAGTAATCATGTTCCAATATGTTGCTAAATATAACCAGGTAAATAGACGGCACAAGTATACGACTAACAGATCATATTGCTTACATACTACAGAAATTTAGGAAGATACAGTAATGAAACAAACATACAATCATGAAGAACAATGAAAATAAAAATAAAAATAAAAATGCAACATACCTAATGTTTGTGAATATTCTATGGAGCAAGGATCATAATCATATGTAATCCCTGCTACCAGTTGTAGAAAACAAGGAACTTAATATACTCTAGCCCCACAGGTCACGCCCTAGTTGACCAGGGTTTACTGAAAACTTAAAGAGACATGCATCCCAAGATCCTGCCAGTAATCTAATTAAATAAAGCAACTCAAATCAAGTTCAGAATTTAACCCCTCCGGATGGAGCGTTTTGAATAAGAAAATGAACTGCGATTCTTTCTGTCTTAATAGACTGACGTGATCCCGTTTAGTGTTCCCCTTCCTTCTATTGACCCATAATACAGTATACAGCATATAGGTTCAACCACTCGGGCGGTGGGTACACGAATTGGAGAACACCGTTCCCGTATTAGGAATGCAGTCCTGGAAGCTCCACTGGTTGAGCATTTTTTAGCAAATAACCATTCCGATTCAGATATGCTGTATACTGTATTATGGGTCAATAGAAGGAAGGGGAACACTAAACGGGATCACGTCAGTCTATTAAGACAGAAAGAATCGCAGTTCATTTTCTTATTCAAAACGCTCCATCCGGAGGGGTTAAATTCTGAACTTGATTTGAGTTGCTTTATTTAATTAGATTACTGGCAGGATCTTGGGATGCATGTCTCTTTAAGTTTTCAGTAAACCCTGGTCAACTAGGGCGTGACCTGTGGGGCTAGAGTATATTAAGTTCCTTGTTTTCTACAACTGGTAGCAGGGATTACATATGATTATGATCCTTGCTCCATAGAATATTCACAAACATTAGGTATGTTGCATTTTTATTTTTATTTTCATTGTTCTTCATGATTGTATGTTTGTTTCATTACTGTATCTTCCTAAATTTCTGTAGTATGTAAGCAATATGATCTGTTAGTCGTATACTTGTGCCGTCTATTTACCTGGTTATATTTAGCAACATATTGGAACATGATTACTGATTTACATTTGTTTGATTTATTATAGTTATATAACTGACGAAGTATCAGTCGAAACAGCAGATTACCTGGATGGCTGTCTTATAATTTATTATAATTTACTATGGATTAAATCTACTCAAGATTGGCCAACGTGTTGCCTCCTTTTTCAGTGTTTGGACTTTAACTTGCAACACAGGGGTTGTTTTTGATTAAAAATACTAAGACATTGTAAAATAACCAAATTTAAAGAAAAGGGAAATGATATAAAACCAGGACATTTCTGCTTATGCAAACATCATATACAAATACAAATATCCTTCAACAGCTACCTAGTAAATTTATGCCAGGAATAGATCTAGAACAGGCATGTCAAACAGCTGGATTGCGATCTACTGGTAGATCGCGGGGGTGTTCCAGGTAGATAACGGATCTCCGGGGTGCTCCTGATCGATCCTCCTGAAAAGCTCAACAACTCTGGGTCACCCTCCCCCCCCCAAAGTTTAACAACTGGGGCACCCTCCCCAAAAAGATCAAGAACTCTTGGCAATGAAAATGGGTAGATCACTGTCAGTTTTTTTAATAGTGCAAGTAGATCGCTGTCTCTTCGGAGTCTGACATGCCTGATCTAGAATAATCCAGTTCTAGTAAGATGGGTGGGGGACAATTTATTATGATTATGATTATGATTATTACTATTATTACAGCAGAAATAAGTGAGCTTGATCAAATAAAATGATACTTCCACCTATCACAGCCAAACTGGAATTAACCTTCACTGAATAATAGCAGGTTGGCAGATCCCTGCTCTTATAAGTTGCAGGCCAACACAGAAGAGACCTTCAGCATGCTATAATGAAGGTTTCCTCAGAAATAAGTCTCATTGACTTCCATTACATTAGGTCTCTAGTATGTGAGCAGAGGACTGCAGACTTTGTAAACTGGCTGCAACTGTGTTCAGTTTAATTCAATATCAGTCAAGTGTACAATGAAAACCCTTTAAGAGCTAAAACACAGGGAAAGTCTCAATCTGCAACACAAATATTCAAGCAAATTATAAGGATTTTCTTTTTCCTAGCAAAAACATTAGTAATAACTTACATTCTGGGGTTGGCTTCACACGTTTTAATTGTCGCTGGAGTCCTTTAACATTATTATAAATTCTGCCCAGTTTTTGTTGGATATTAGCTTCTGTGAAAGTCAGCAAAAAAAATCACCTTACACCTTCATTTCAAAACATCTCCAGTCCATTCTATCAGCATAATATTTGCTGCCCCAATTCAACAATTCCTTAAGGGCGCGGGTATTCCAATTCACAAATAAGGACATGCTGGCAGAGGTGCCCTTCCTTTTAAGTGAAAATAGAAAACCTTTCATCCAGGAGCAACATGGGCACACCTGAAAGCTCAAGGAGATCTGGATAATGAACACTGCATTTAGGATCTGGGTGTTAATGTTAGTTTCATATAACTAAAATACAGAGAATGGAACATCTTCTGCAGAATGTTATTATGTTATCCATCATACAGGCTATCCTATGCGTATTTACTCAAATGTTCCTCCATGTTCAACAGGATTACTTTCAAGAAAGTATGCAGATTTCTGTTAGCATGCTTCTTTATACATACTTATTAGTAAATTCTCAATTTGTAGCAACAACTTTTACACAACCAGAGTGTTTAATTATACAGGTATGTGAGATCCAACCTGCACCTCCTCTGCAAGTGACTGAGCACAAAGTATTTCTTCTAGCTCACTGGTCTTTGATTAGTAGGGTAGGACCCACTACTGGGTTGTAGACTCATCTATAGAGGGTCACAACAGCAGCACTACAGCATACCAATATATGGCAATAATAAATAGCTTGCAAAATGCATGTTTAGGTTAAAGGTGGGTTCTATTTCTGAAAATGTTGAAGACTACTGCTCTAACTCATGGCAGAGAGGAGCAAAAAACTCATTCTGATGGTAGTCCTCATGCCTTTTAGGATGCCACTTTGGAGGCCTCCCAGTCTTGGCAGGCAGCTTTTCAGGGGGGTGACATTGGAAGGGGAAGCTTAAGAGTTTTAAGTGAGTGGAGCAATTAGTAAACTTGATTCTAGTAAATCTCCCATGGCACCCGATAGGAAGTATGGTACTTCCAAAAATCAATCTCCGACTTTTGTCTTCTGGGTTTCTGGGGTTTTCCGTTATTCTGTCTCTCACAGCTACAATAAACCTACCATTAAAATTATGGATTGGTAATTTCTTTGTCAGAGGGCAAACAGGCAAATTTAGCAGGGGATCAAATACTTTCCCCCCTCACTGGAGTTTGATTCAGCATTCTGGAAAACTTGAAGCTTGCACACTATTTTGTGAGACTTTAGTTAGTCTAATAAAGGTATTGCCCTAATATGGATTTTGGAAATTTTAATGGGCCAACACAGCTACCTTTACCTTTTGTGGTGTTTGTGGGACATAAAATGTAGCAGGAAATGTTTTCAGTTATTATCAAACTGGGAAATGAATACAGTCATACTTCGTGTTGCGTCTTTTTGGCTTGTGAACGCAGCAAACCGTGCGCGCTTGCGTAGAAGCGTTCTGTGCGCTTCGCACATGTGCAGAAGCACCGCTCTAGTTGTGGACTTTTTGGCGTGCGAACGGCACCCCGGAACGGATCGTGTCCGCAACTAGAGGTACCACTGTAAATATATATATAATGAAAACAATCTTTTACTTTCTGCTTTCCGGTTCTTAGTCAGTTTATGTTCCAGTTCTTCCAATGTGTTATATTCCATCCTGAAGTCACTCTTCTTGTTGAAGAGAAGGATATTTTTATCCTTTTCAATGCTCAGAAGTCTAGGGACAAAGTTTGGTTTAAAATGCATATTTGACAAATAACAGGATATACATAGATACCAACTAAATCAGAAATATAAAGTTTTGACCAGTTAAGTCTCCATGCAATACAAAACATACAGTACTCATATTTTTCAGTTAAAATGCTGCACATGTTTGTACAATATGAATTCTATAGGTGGGATCATCAAAATGATCCTAAAGTCTTCTTTTTAAAGCTAAACAAAGATTATACTTCCTTTAAAAGTTATTATAACCATCTGTATTAAACAAGAATATTGATCTATATGAGTTCCAGGGCACTATCCAGTTATAATTTCTGACAAAAATAACTGCCTCTTTGTCTCTTTGTCATTTTAAACTATGTTTCCTACAACAATAGAAGATATATACTTACTGTTTATTTAGCTTGTCCCCTTCTCTTATAAATTCAGCTTTCTTAAGCTGATCATCTTTCATCTTGCTGTTCTGAAATTTTGTTGAAAAGCAAATGAATTACTGAAAGAACCGTGATTCTACCCAAAACATGAGAATAAATGCTTTAAACAGAAACACTGTGGGGGGTTTTATTTAAAGGGTGCTTAAAAAAATAAAAGATGAATGCCTGATTCAGTCATCTTTCACCTGAACCTTAGTCAGATTAATTACACCACTAATGCCAAATCAAATAAAGGAATTTAAATTTCACATTAAAACATCCTAACGCAATATCTCATGAGGTGGCCAAAGTATTGGAGCCTCAGCTTTAGGATCTGTCCTTCCAGTGAGCACTCAGGGCTGATCCATTCTGAAGGAAATCAGCCCTCGGTTTCCGTCTTTCCTCCCTCGGCCACAAGCAGAACCTCATTCAGAAGCCCACAGAGAAGAAGCACGGTATAGTTTGAGGGTGATGGGGTATAGTTTGAGGGTGATGGGGAGAATTTACCTGGTTGTTCCTGGTTACCGCCGCAGGTGCTGCCGTTGCTAGGGCGGCCATGTTGGAAGCCCTGAAACAGGGCGGGGCTGCATGGTTGTCTATGGACGACGTGAAGCCCGTGACTCGACGACGTCACGACGGGGCGGGGCTAAGCAGCGCTCTTCACGCATAGAAGAAGATAGAGCGCCAGTGTCTCCCTCAGGGGAAGTTTCCTTTCGTTGCCGCTGCATAGGAATCGATGGAGAAAACCCCGCATTTCATTTATTCCCTTCTTACGTTTCTGTCCCGCCCTCACTCCCAAAGAAGCCCAAGGCGGCAAACAGCCAAACAAGGCAATTCAAAAAGCATATTTAACAACATTAGGGACATCTAAAATCAATTACGAAAAAACAGTAACATGCTCTCATGGGTGATAATTTCAAGGTTTGGACCACAGCGTTTCATGCCACTGTGATGGCCACGGCAGCACACAGAACAGAATCAAAATCGCACAGCTGAAAGGGTCTCAATCCCAAAGCAGACTTCAGAGTAGACATATTTAGGACTGCACTTATTTAAGGCAATTCTAGACACGGGTCCAAGCGGTTTCCCACTTGCTCCGCACTTTTCCTGGGAAAAACCCGCTATTTAGTGCTAAATTGGAGCAAATGTCAATCTGGAGAAAATCTGAATTTCTGTTTGCTCCAATTAAGTACTAAAGAGCGGTTTTCGGGGCGGGAGGGACAGTGGGAAGAGAGGAAGTGTGAGTGAGCCCCATGCAGAATATGCATTGAGCATCCATGTGGTAAAGACATCCCTCGCACCCCCAACACCCCTGGCATACCATCCAACTTTTTCAGACCCAATACTGGGATGCGCTCCCTGGTGAGTCGCATGACCTGCGCCTCACTCTCCTCCAAATAAAAAAACATTTTTGGGGCGAGTACAGCACCCAAAATGACTATCGCAATCTCACACGAAAAATCCCGAGATGTCCTGTTCTTTCTGGGGCACTTGGCAGGTATGCCTTGGTGTGAACACAAACAGAAATGAATCTGGCACTAATGAAGCTACGATGATGCGAAGAGCTGGGAGGAAAGCAGTGGAATCCACGGATTAAACAACTTCACTGATCTCTAAACTGGTAATGTGAACACTCCCTAAGAAGCAAAGTCATAAATGCAGACGTTACCCCTAGAGGAGTGGATGTGACACATACTGTACTTCTTCTGGCTACTCAGTACTTTTTCAAAGCTGTGTCCATTGACCTGGATATTCTACTGTCAAAATTCAAATTGGCTGTCATTGCTTGGCAGTATTGATTTTTCCTTCCTCCTTTGCTGCATTTGTATGTTTGTCTTGAGACAGCAGGTGGCTGCAGATGAATTTAAGGTACAGAACTGGGTATTCTGCATCAAGCTTCTTAAATATTTTTAAAGAACCATGAACCACACAGAAATCATTTACAGTCAAACTTTGGAAACAGATAAAATCAGTGACTGAACCTGCTCCTCTCAATTGCCTTCACATTTAAATGTCACAATACTTTTATTTATTTATTTTATTTCATAAAATTTATACACCACTTGATTGTAAAAAACCCCCACACCTCAAAGTGGTTTACAAAAAGCTAAAGCAATAATACTGAGAAAAATTCACAGCTCTACTTTAAAACATTAAAATTTACCTCTACTTTCTAAGCATCTGGCTTGTCTAACAAGAATGTTTTTAGTAGACACCAAAAAGATTACAGTGAAGGCGTCTGTGCAACTTTTTCTGAATGCTGTATGGAAAAGCACATGAATCTGACCTTGGAGAGTTTGTAAGTAAACTCTGTCTACAGTAAGGGAAGTGGAAATTTTGGAACTCACAAGGGTATATTTAAATGTCTCACAGCCTATGTTTCCATGTTTCCATTGTTGCATATTATGTAATTTTGAATCTCTGCTTCTATTCTCTCACTTTCTCTCACCAAAGAGTACTTGCCCCCCCCAAAAAACTGGATCTTGGCATCTAGGGAATTCTCCTTTATACCAATATTTTTCTCCTGCCACCAACACTTTCTGCATTCACTTGTTCATGAGTTATTTCATGTTCACATTTAATCAGCTACAATGGTTCAAAGAGAAGAGTGAGAAGAGGAAGAAAACAAACTTTTACTTCCTCCCTCATAGGACTCTACCAATTAATTTTCTATGGTCTGAGTCAGCCTTTTAGCAAATACAGCTCCATGGACCCTTTTGATACATTAACTAATGCTGGCCCTGGGCTTGCTAGTTATGTTTTGGCTGCAAAATCTTCCACACTAACATGGGCCTGAAACACAAACAAGTTCCATATTCTCTGCACTTCTTTGTATTATTGGGATTTGTGGCTGATACTCAACTATTTGAAAAGGAAAGTGAGTGGAAATGTCTTTGCACATCAACTGGCTACATCTTGGTCACACAATGTTGTCAAAAGGTCAATGGAATGATTAGCTAAATGTACTTTTGTTTATGAAAAAGAACAGCCTGTAATTAACGTTTTGTGTTTCACTTAATTTGCTGTACTGAGTCACCAGCATCATTAATATGAAGGTGCACAGGGCACAGAGGTCAGAGAACAGTTATAAAAGAGGAGGAGCAGGAGGGAACAAATCTTCCTGCTGTGTTTTGTTCATGTACATGGATACATACCATTGCCCCGCTATTGGAGAGGCTTGCTGACCTTCCAGATAAGCCTAAACTAAATGCCTTAATTTTAGGCAAAGATCAAAAGACAACATGGAGGGTCGCCAGATTCTCCGTGCAGATTTGCAGGCGCAATCTATCCTCCCGGAACAAACTAGTCTGTGGGGAAAATAGTCGAAGTGAGCCCCCAGGGTGATAGGGTCAAACTGTATGGTATCTCAAATTTTAAACTTTTAGGTTCTCACATGTCTGTTTAATTTTATTTTAAGTCTTCAGCTGTTTGAGTATATTGTTTTAAATGCATATTTTACTTTTGTGAAAGCCGTTCTATATGTGCCTTTTGATCTGGTTTATAACCGTAATAAACAAATGAATGAATGAATACATGGATTAAAATCAAACTCATAGAGCATCATCAACCAAACTTTCTGAGGAAGAAATCAAAGAGAGACACTACATGATGAAAATCACTTTACAGACTGGTGTTTTTTCTAGCTGCAGGACACAAAAAATATTCATAGGTGCAAAACAGAATGGTCTATTCTGATGACATTTTATTGTCTAATAAAGTCTTTTCAGAGTGGCTTCCTGCTGTATTTTCCCTTTTTTGTTTGTGTGGCTGCAATTATGTTGGATTCTTTTGTGTTGATGGGTTTTAAAAATGTATTTTCCTTTGAATAGGGATTAGCAAGTAGTGGGAAGAATTCTAAAGCCTGAAAATAGTCATCAAAGCACATTAAAGAGAATTGTTCTTATTGATTACTTCATGGAGTAGACTGAAAATATCTCTTTGTTCTGCCACTGCAGGGTTGTTTAATTCTTTGTCTCAAGTTGCAATGCTGTAATGCCAGGGGAACATGTTGTGCCCTCTGATGCAGATTTTGCTTTGCTTTTTTATTGAGTCATCACCAACCATTCTGTTCTAAGGTTACTGTTGTTGCAGGGATTTTAAAACTTTTTCATACTCAATCTCACCATGTTAAAAAAGTAAATAAAATTCCAATTGTACCAAAAACAATTACATGAAAGCAAAACATACTCAATTACTAAGGCTTACAGTGAAATCTATACATGTCTACTCAAAAGTAAATTTGGTGAGTTCAATGGGACTTAAAGGTAAAGGTACCCCTGACCGTTAGGTCCAGTCGCAGACGACTCTGGAGTTGTGGTGCTCATATCGCTCTATAGGCCAAGGGAGCCGGCGTACAGGTCATGTGGCCAGCATGACTAAGCAGCTTCTGGCGAACCAGGCAGGAGCTGGGACCGAACAACAGGCGCTCACCCCGTCGCGGGGATTCAAACCATTGACCTTCTAATCGGCAAGCCCTAGGCTCTGTGGTTTAGACCACAGCGTATAGGATGGCAGCCGAAGTTGCCTAGATGACTAGACAAAATCCTTTTATGGACACCTTATGAGGACACATGTCACTCTTATAAGCCACTTTATAGTAGTATTGGTCTGATAAGGATGTAGGTGCAAATTGTCACATTGGTGATAATTTTAAGTGATGCTTCAAATAAATATCTTGCCAGTTATGCTTCTTTCCTCCTCCCCAACATCCTTTACTTTCTTTTCTGCTATTCCTTTTCTGCTTTTGTTCACCCCTTTATTAAATACTCATGGGTAAATTTAGTCACCAGACAAATAATCATTTTGTACATGTGAGTTGCAGGGGAACCAACTGCTCCCCCTTCTCAAGGAAGGGACCTTAAGGGTCATTTATCCAACCCCCTGCAATGTAGGAATTTCAGCTAATACATCCATGACAGATGGCCACCCAACCTCTGCTTAAAAACATCCAAGGAAGGAGAGCCCACCACCTTCCGAGGGTGTCCATTCCATTGTTCTTCCTGATGTTTAGTCGGAATCTTCTTTCTTATAACTTGAAGTCAGTGGTTCAGGTCTTCCCCTCCAGAGCAGGAGAAAACAAGCTTGCTCCATCTTCCATGTGACAGCCCTTTAGATATCTGAAGATGGTTATCATTCCTCTCAGTCTCCTCTTTTCCTGGCTAAACATACCCAACTCCCTCAACTGTTCCTCATAAGGCTTGGTTGCCCTCCTTTGCACATGTTCCAGCTTCTCAATATCCTTAAATTGTGATGCCCACAATTGGACACAATACTCCATGTATGGTCTGACTAAGGTGGAATAGAGCAGAACTATTACTTGATCAGGACACTAATACCCAATGTCCTATCTGAGGAAAGCATCACATTTCCCTACATACTGAATACCGCAGGGGGTCAGCAACCTTTTTCAGCTATGGGCCGGTCCACTGTCCCTCAGACCATGTGGTGGGCCGGACTATATTTTGAAAAAAAATATGAACGAATTCCTATGCCCCACAAATAACCCTGAGATGCCTTTTAAATAAAATCACACATTCTACTCATGTAAAAACACACTAATTCCCGGACCGTCTGCGGGCCGGATTGAGAAGGTGATTGGGCCACATCCGGCCCACGGGCCTTAGGTTGCCTACCCCTGGAATACCATAATTTGCTCTGGGTGCAGGGTTTTGTGAGCCTACAAATTCAGTGTATACAACATCCATAAGCCACATAGGTAAAGTGATGATTTCTGCCAGTCCAAATCAGTCATCAGAAGGGAGAGGATGGACCGTGAACATAGAGTCAACCCTTTTCTTAGCTGGGAAATCTCTTTCTAGATAGATATACTTTCTCCATGAGTGACAATAGTATGCATGGAAGATGGCAGAAAGATGTCTGGATTCAATGCCATGTAGTGGCTCTGAGCTTTTAAAACTGAGGAGAGATGGGGGGGGAGAAAGAAAGAAAGAAAGAAAGAAAGAAAGAAAGAAAGAAAGAAAGAAAGAAAGAAAAGAGGAAGGGAAGAAGGAAGTAAGATGGAGTTGACTGTTTCCTGCATAGCTTTTCAGAAAGAAAAAAAGACATTCAGTCAGGAAAATAATTCTACTTACAAAAGAAAGGGGGCAGGCAAAGGTTGTCTTCAGCAGCAAAAATAGACTTGCCACAAACAGTTCCAGCTATCTTTGAAAGGCGATTCTTCGTGTTGTCCTGATGGCACAAAATGCCTAAATTCCAACAAAACATTACAAAAAAACCCAAACCTATGTGTAGCAATACTTTCCCAACTAACTAACTATATTTATAAAACACAGAATTAGAGGGACTGTCTAGTCCAATCTCCTTCTCAGTGCAGCGAATCCAAAGCTAGAGCATCGTTTAGAGCAGTGTTTCCCAAACTTGGGTCTCCAGCTGTTGTTGGTTTTTGTACTACAACTCCCATCATCCCTAGCTACCAGGACCAGTGGTCAGGGATGATGGGAGTTGTAGTCCAAAAACAGCTGGAGACCCAGGTTTGGGAAACACTGGTTTAGAGCATGGATATCCAAACTCTAGCAATGGAGAGAACCCACTTGCTTGGGCTCCATTGCCAGACTGTTCTTACTGTGTAGAAGTTTCTCCTTCTGTTCGACCAAATTCTACCTATGGTTTTGGTACCTGAATAGACAGATTTATTATAATCACATTAGGCTGCAGTTATTTACCTGAGAGTAAGCCTCATACAGGGACCCAGGTGGCGCTGTGGGTTAAACCACAGAGCCTAGGGCTTGCTGATCAGAAGGTCGGCGGTTTGAATCCCTGCGACGGGGTGAGCCCCCGTTGCTCGGTCCCAGCTCCTGCCCACCTAGCAGTTCGAAAGCACATCAAAGTGCAAGTAGATAAATAGGAACCGCTCTGGCGGGAAGGTAAACGGTGTTTCCGTGCGCTGCTCTGGTTCGCCAGAAGCGGCTTTGTCATGCTGGCCACATGACCTGGAAGCTGTACGCCGGCTCTCGGCCAATGAAGCGAGATGAGCGCCGCAACCCCAGAGTCGGACACGACTGGACCTAATGGTCAGGGGTCCCTTTACCTTTACCTAAGCCTCATACAGAGGGACGCGGGTGGAGCTGTGGGTTAAACCACTGAGCCTAGGGCTTGCCGATCAGAAGGTCGGCGGTTCAAATCCCTGCAACAGGGTGAGCTCCCGTTGCTTGGTCCCTGCTCCTGCCAACCTAGAAGTTCAAAAGCACGTCAAAGTGCAAGTAGATAAATAGGTACTGCTGCAGCGGGAAGCTAAACGGCATTTCCGTGTGCTGCTCTGGTTTGCCAGAAGTGGCTTAGTCATGCTGGCCACATGACCTGGAAGCTGTACGCTGGCTCCCTCGGCCAATAATGCGAGATGAGTGCCGCAACCCCAGAGTCGGTCACGACTGGACCTAATGGTCAGGGGTCCCTTTACCTTTAAGCCTCATACATAGTAGGACTTATGAGTACTGCATGAGACTGGGCTGTGTGATCAGTGAAGAGGACAGTGAAGGAAATGAGGCAGGGGAAGATAATGCAGGGACAGGGAGGTTTATTCACTGTCAAGCCAATACTACTACTACTACTACTACTACTACTAAGTATTTATACCCCACCTTTTCCCCTGACAGGACCCAAAGCAGCTTACAGATAAAAACACGAATCACTAAAAAATAGAAAAAACAATAATTAAAAACAATTAAACATAAATAGAATTAAAACTATGCCCATATAAAAAAATCTGTTTAAAACATACAAATAGTTACAAGAAGAACAGCATTGGACCAGCCCTTTCATGAAAAGCAGCTGATTCTGAAAAGCCTGTTAGAACAAAAAGGACAAGAAGCGGGGAGCCAGTCTAACGTCTTCAGGGGTGGGGTGGGGGGGTTCCAGAGTCTGGGGACAGCCATTCCAGTACGTTTCTAAGCACAATTCAAAGTGTTGGTGCTGACCTTTAAAGCCCCAAATGGCCTCGGCCCAGTATACCTGAAGGAGCGTCTCCACCCCCATCGTACAGCCTGGACACTGAGGTCCAGCGCCAAGGGCCTTCTGGCGGTTCCCTCACTGAGAGAAGTGAGGTTACAGGGAACCAGGCAGAGGGTCTTCTCGGTAGTGGTGCCCACTCTGTGGAATGCCTTCCCATCAGATGTCAATGACATAAACAACTATCTGACTTTTAGAAGACATCTGAAGGCAGCCCTGTTTAGGGAAGTTTTTGATGTTTCATGTTTTATCGTGTTTTTAATATTCTGTTGGGAGCCGCCCAGGGTGTCTGGGGAAACCCAGCCAGATGGATAGGGTATAAATAAATTACCATCATCATCATCATCATCAAGAAGAGCATCACGTTGGGCTCACATTTAAGTCTAGTTATAAAGCTCTATGGCTATGTATCAAGGTATGCAAATGTGGATCTGTCCTTCCCCACATGGGATATAATGCTTGATGGGACATAATGACAAGCATAACTTGTGAACAGTGAGGAACTGCTGTGGGAAAATATTCTGAAGTGATCATTAAAGCACCCAAAAATGCACTCTTGTTTGGGCCTTGAACTTCAGAGTATTCAGCATCAGGACTTGTGAACTCCAAAACATTGCTTTTGTTAATCATACTCGGAAGCATTTCCTTGATCTACCCAACCATCTTCTGTTACCTAGTGAGAAAACACAAATTTGAATCATAGCCAATGAATACAGAACCCCATTTCTCATCTCAAATGCCAGTGTTCCCAAATGTTCTCATTCATTCATTCAAAGCTCAAATGTTCTGAAACCAGATTACCCTCTGAATTTGGACTGTTGTATCAAAAAGAAAAAGAAGGCAAGTTTCTCCAAAGGGATATTGAACTGAAACCTGACAGAATTGGAGATTAAATTTACCAAATGTATAAAACATTGCAAATTATTGGTACTGTACATTGATTTTATTGTCGATAAATATAACATGATGTGAGGTGTTATCGTGGGGAAACTTTGTGCCTGTTGAATTAATTAGACAGTGCACAGAAGTAGAATTTTAAGAGCCAGGAGAGCATTTCTCTTCCTCTTTTCAATTGCTCAGACTATAATGGAATAAGAATAATTGCTCAGACAAAAACAATAAGAATTGCTGATGCACAGGAGAGAGGCCTGGGGAACACCATCATCTCCATCCCCCTCTTAAGTCCTGCATTTACCCAGCAGTTAATTCCACTGAATTCAACATGGCTTACTTCTGAATGAAAACACATAGGATTGCACTGTTAACAGTAAAACACTCCCTCCCCCCAAAGTCTAAATCACATTATTTTTTCAGGAACTGACAATGGCTCTCTCCAAGGTCTCAAGCAGAAAGGCATTTTTTGTTTCATCTGGTACGTGATCTTCGTAACCAGAGATGGCAGGGACGGAACAATGGTTGTACAAATTGACAGAATTTGCAGAACTTGCAAATATGACAGCCAAAATAAAGAATCAGGATTTAAAAAAAGACAAAGGGCGAATGGGACAGTTTTGGGGAATTTTTTTTAATGATACTAAAAGTCAATTTACAAGTAGAGGTATTCCTATGAGCAACAGTTAAATACAATGAGGGATTAGAAGAGGAAAAGTAAAGTGGACTAATAAACTGATACGCAGCAATGATAGGTTTATCAATAATGCCATGGAAGGTCAGGTCTGCACAGAAATTATGCATGATGGTAAAGTATGATGTGTACATAGAAAAATGGAAAATGCATAAACAATTAAAAAGAAATAACCTGGCACCTTCTGCACGTAAACCATGTTCTCTACCACTACGTTATTACAATCTGAATAACATAACTCGCCACCTATCCATTCTCTTCAACCCCTATCCGTTCTCTTCAATCTTATGGACCAATCCAGAACTGAGCTGTAAGGGGAGAACACAGAAGAAAATAAAAAAGTATTACAACGTACTAACATCCCTCTGTTCAAAACATCAGTTTCCTGATTTCTGCTAGTGAATCTTCACTACAGGAAGCCAGTGCTTGTTTATCACTGCAACCCTGGTACAAAAGGGAAAGGTTGCTCAATATTTTTAGAGCAGCAATTATTGATAACACTCATGAAAAAATATAGCTGAACGTGCATTTTGCCGTATTACGTATCATTCCAATGCTTGCTAAAACTGGATAAAATTGAGAGCTCAGGCATATACCGTTGTTGTGTGTTTCTGTAACTGAAGCTATTAGGGTTGGTTGCACTAAGGCAAAAAAGTGTCAATAGACCGCCAGTGTGTTCTCATGGGAACTACCGGTAATTGTTAGATTACTTCCCTTAAGTGATCTTAATGGGTACGAAATACCTCCCTACCGGTACTAGCAAAGGATGCTGCAATCTAGGTGTCTGTGTGTGGAGACAGATGGCAGTTTCAGGCCCACAGACCACAATTTGAGAGTGACCCAGAGAGCTGAGTGTGAGCTGTTAAGTTATTGGCTATTGAGTCCCTGGAGATCTAATGTGAGAGCAGTAGACTTTGGCTATCCCTTGATGTGTTTAAGCTATGCCTCCACCTATGTTCAACTTCATATTTGCAAATAAACACAATAAATCTCCAGATATCTCCTTGCAAAGGAAACCAAACATTGGTAAGTGTTGCAGTTTTGGAGCTTTTCACTGTTAGGAGAAGCAGGGTTAGCATCCTATATAATAAAGTGCCTGTGTCCGTGCGTACGTTCCGTGTGTCAGTGGTTTTTTGCCACTGCGCATGTCCCACAGGGATGCAGTGATTGGTAGGCGATGACAGGGGGCGTGACCGAGAGGCAGCGACGGCGCACGCGCGTCATCAGTTGGCTCAGTGCCGCTGCCTCGCACGGAGCTGGGCCCGCCGCCGCCCGCCGGGTCCCCAGAAGAGCGCACTGCCGGGGTGCCCCTGTCCGCCTGCGCTCACCCGCTGCCGCCACCTCCGAGGCTGCCCCCGCTCGGCAGGCTCTGGCTGTGGCTCCGGCAGCGCCTTGGCGCAGAGGCCGCCGCCGCCGCCGCTTCCCTCCTCGGGCCTGCCGGGAACGAGGGAGGGTGGGATGTGCGGCGCCCCGGCCCACCTCTCCGTTCTAGCGCCTGTTATTAACGGGCTAAATTCAACTAGTAAGAAAATAATTACCCTTCAAGGTCTAGGCAGGTCAATGGTTCTTTTCTTTTTTAAAAATGAATTCCCCGATTCCCCCACCCACAAATTTTTTGCTGTAGATTGATTTTTTCTAAGTCACAAATGGCAAAAAGTTTCAGTTCAGGATATAAATTAATATTGCCGTTTTCTCTCAATGGCAAAGCACATATTGAGATCCTTTTTGCAAGTGAGTGAATCATGGAATCGGAGCTCAAAGTATACTAGGATTAGTCACACAAGACCACTTTCAGAACATACTTAACTGCAAAATGACAGACAAAATCACAGATGAGGTGTTAGAGAGGCTATTGGGGGAAAAGTTGAGTGATCTAGCCAACCCCCTAACCCTATTCCTGGGGTCTCTTTCTGGTACCGTACATTAACGGAAGCCAGAGGTAGTAGGAAAGACATTACCAGAAAAAAATAGCTTTGAAACCAAGAATAAATGGTTTCACAAGGCACCACTTGGATATTCCTCTGTGCTGTTAGAGAAGCCAGATCAAAAAGAGCAACAGCTGCTGGTTCAATTACTTTTGGCCACATCTGACATTTATTGACTTTCAGCCAAAACTGGGCCACTGAGGAACATAACTTATATTGTTCTATTCAGGAAATGTTACAGGTAAATGAAAAGTGGCAGACTGGCTTTTATTTTGAGAGTCTCAGAGCTTTCTGTACAATTATTAACGGGCTCAGGCTTACCGCTTCAAACCATTAAGGAGAGCCGAAGGAAAGAACAAATGCAGGGTGCATTCATTCTGCAGCGTCCTTTGCGACATCGGGAGTGAAGGTGTATGTCCTTTTCTCCTACAGCAAAAATAAAACACTGACCTGAAAATCAATATGGCCCAATCAGAGAGGTAAGGAAACTGTGATTGCAGAAATTCAGAGTTGAGCTTGAGGGGAAGATGGAATGTGTGAGGAAATACTAAACTCCACAGTTGACATGACAGAGCTTTATAAAGCGGCCCTTGACTAAATGGCAGAGGGATACTTCATATGCCATAGCAGGAACAACTAATGCAGACCCCCAACTTCCATCAGTCCCAAACGAGCATGGCCAATGGTCAGGGATTATGGGAATTGTAGTCCAACAGCACCTGGAAGGCATTGCATTGGGTACCACTGTGTTAGAGATGATGGGTAATATTCAACTAAGTCATACTCAGAGTTAGGCCCATTAAAATACATTGACTTAAGTTAGTGATGACCTACTTGAGTCCATTAATTTCAATGGGTTGTATCCAGCTAAGTTCCACTGAGTAAACCCATTGATTAGTTGACCTATGTTAGCCATGGACATTTATTTCAAGGGGTCTACTGTAAATATGATGAGCATTGGATACAACCCAACTGGTCTGCTCTGAGTAGGACTCTTGTCAGTTAGTTACCACCCTACAAATGCATATGTCCATGTGACAGACACCACCACGTTTCATGTGCTATGGAGTAGAGCTGGTAAAAGGCACTACATAGGTGAACAATGAGTAGATAGAGGGAATGCTCAAGGTGTGTACTGTACAACTGGGAAGGTTAAAAAAGCAGGGTAGGGTGTGTGTGAATTAATACCATGGACAGGGAATGCAGAGATGCTGTTTACAATTACAATCTAAAAAGTAAAACATGAAGAAAATATCCAGCAGGCTCCAAGACTTTTCACACAGGGAGGGTTCAGGCCAGCAGGCCAGCAGAAGAAAACAAAAGGTTATATTCCCCACTAAACATAGATGGATCAGCCTATTTCTGTCCCATTACATTTTTGCATGTATTCAGTCATAGGTCCGAGGGAACCAGGTGGCGCTGTGGGTTAAACCACTGAGCCTAGGGCTTGCCGATCAGAAGGTTGGCGGTTCGAATCCCTGCGACGGGGTGAGCTCCCGTTGCTCGGTCCCAGCTCCTGCCCACCTAGCAGTTTGAAAGCACGTCAAAGTGCAAGTAGATAAATAGGAACCGCTCTGGCGGGAAGGTAAACGGCGTTTCCATGTGCTGCTCTGGTTCGCCAGAAGCAGCTTTATCATGCTGGCCACATGACCTGGAAGCTGTACGCTGGCTCTCAGCCAATAAAGCGAGATGAGCGCCGCAACCCCAGAGTCGGACATGACTGGACCTAACGGTCAGGGGTCCCTTCACCTTTTAGTCATAGGTCCATTCTACCCATGAAAAGCATGAAAAGTTAGCATTTAAATTGTGCACATTTTTAATGCATTTGCCGCATTAAAAATATATTTTTGCAGTGTGTTTTTTGCAGTGTGTTTTCTGGGGGGATGCAGGGGTATGCATATCCCTAAACATTTTGTGAATCTAAGTTTGGCCTCTTTGAGGGGAAGTATTTCAAAATGAGTAGGAAAATGAGAGTACCCCTAAACATTATTATTTTTTAGAAAAAAGCACTGCATTTTTGTACTTTCCAATGCATTTCCCACCTACAAAACAAAAACAAAAAAAACCATGCAGCTTCCTGATAAATGTGCGTTTTTGTACACATTTTTCAAACTGAAACTGCACCACAAAATTCCAGGAAGTGTGCACTCCAATATCTGTGTTCTGATCTACATATAGGTCTAGCCCTGGCAAATTAAGCTGCTCCACTTAAAACATGTGTGGACTGAACAAATTTCTCTTCCGCTCCTACCCCTCACCCTCTGTTTTAAAAAGCATTTCTGCCAAAAAGAGGCCTAATTGATTTTGCACTATACTGCAGAAGATACATTGCTTCTGTGTGCAAACTAGCTGACTCATTCCATTCATCAGAAGAGCCCTCTCATACGTGCATTAGACAGGGACTGAAATCAATACCCCTAACTTAACTTAGCCATAGTGCTGAGTGGGCCTAAGTCATTAATAGCATGCGAGGGAGAAAGCAGCCTTCTGTGGCATAAATCCAGTTGTCTTTGCAGCCTTTCCTTTTTCTTTAGGACAATGCAAAGACTGACTAACATACGAGCCTGGATAAAAATCTGAAGAGATTGAAAAATACTTCAACACTGCCTGGAGGTTGAACAAGCAGCCCAAAGCTATCCTTGCTCCAAGGAAGCCTGTTCACTCTATAGCTATATGATTGCCTGTGCATAGTACGTCAGAACTGCACACAGTGGAATTATGTGGGGAATCTGGTTATTGATATGGGATATGCAGATTTTTCACTCTCTGTGCATGTGCTGCAATGTTTGTCACAGGCTCTCAAAACATTTGCGCATGATCACAGCAAAACAAAAACTTACCATTGCCACGCATGCTTAAAGGTAAAGGTAAAGGGACCCCTGACCATTAGGTCCAGTCGTGACCGACTCTGGGGTTGCGGCGCTCATCTCGCATTATTGGCCGAGGGAGCCGGCATACAGCTTCCAGGTCATGTGGCCAGCATGACTAAGCCGCTTCTGGCGAACCAGAGCAGCACACGGAAACGCCGTTTACCTTCCCGCTGTAGCGGTACCTATTTATCTACTTGCACTTTGACGTGCTTTCGAACTGCTAGGTTGGCAGGAGCAGGGACCGAGCAACGGGAGCTCACCCCGTCGCAGGGATTCAAACCGCCGACCTTAGGGTTCCAGAAAAAAACTCTGTACACAAGTGCCTTGATTTAGAATCACAGAAATGCAGAGTTGGAAAAGACCCCGAGGATCATCTAATCCAATGTTTCCCAATTATAATATAATAATAATTTATAATTTATTATTTGTACCCCACCCATCTGCCCAAGTCCCCCCAGCCACTCTGGGCGGCTTCCAACAAACATTAAAATACATCAAAATGTCAATTAGTTAATTACTGAGGACCCCCCATTTTTCAAAAGTCAAGTTAGGGATCCCCTACGTTTGAAAATTTTGATAACTCCATGGTAGTTACCTTTGCAAAGCGATAAAATGTGGGGTAGCCCCTAATAAGCAAAGGATTTTAGGTAAAAAAAACAACAACAGACTAGGGTTGAGTGATACCTGGTTTTCAACATTGTGTTATATCAGCAGCTAAACATCGTGATAGCCAGATATACCATGATATCTGAAACTGGAGATCAGGCATAGGGATGAGAGAAGGAGCAGTCGCAGAGATTCGGTGCGTGGAGGGAGGAGGAGAAGCTGAGCCACCTCCACAACATGGTTTGAGTTGGAAGGGATGGTGATACATGAAGCTGCCATCAAGGAGGCAGCCAGCGAAGATGGATGTCCACGGTGGCTGCTGCTGCTTTCCTGCTGACCGAGAGAAGCTGCTCTGCCTCAGTGCCAGGGGAAGGTGGTGCTATGGTGCCTTGCAGTGAGGGCAATCGTGAGGGGAAGGCGGCGCCTCGCAATCAGCTGCCCTGTTTTCCCTCAGCGTCAGGGATGGCAGCAGCGTTATCAGCGGTGCCTTGAAATGGGCTGCCCTGCTCAAGGAGCAATGGCTGGGTCAAAATCGTTATTGCAGTGTGATTTCAAAACTGATTTTGGCCAACATATTGAAAAATCACAGACCATAAAAAATTATTTGGGGGAAAGCAAGGGATGGGGCCACAACCCCCTGGGTGCATTCCATGGACCCCCAGGGGTCCCCAGACCCCTAATTGGGAACCACTGATCTAATCCAACCCTCTGCAATGCAGCTGTCCCATGCGGGGATCAAACATGCAACCTTGGTGTTATTAGCACCATGTTCCAACCAACTGAGCTATCCTTCTACATAATTTTTTTATTAAGTGTGTGACGTTAAGAGCTCAGACACGTCACTAGCCAGGAATGTCATATTATAAGCACATACCTTTTTTAGAATGCCATTTGTGTTGCCACCAGCTACCAGCAAACGGAAGCCTGTCAATAAAAGGGAAAGGAAGAAAATGTTAATATTTTTCCTCAGATTGATCACTGCTCTCTAGTTTATCAGTTCTCTCATATCATCGGTTGTAGGCAGGGCAGGACATGGGGGGTGGGGTCGGGTTGTGCAGGAAGAGGCATGGACCAATGGTTGCTCCAGAAATCTCAAAACATCCAGTTGGAGTTCAATTTACAACATGATCTGTGCAAGATTTTACACCAGTACTGTCTATGCATGTCGGTCCATCCTTTAGGTTTCCTGTACAGCCAAGTCATGTCCCAACCAATGACATATTTTGCAGGAGTACTCATCCAACAGTTCAACAAACAATAGCATTAGATGGGTACTCAAAAGGTGCAGTCTACTACTGCTTCGTTCTGCTTAAACATTTGTGAACCTATAGCGTGCCATTCTGCCTGGAGAACTTTGGAGTGATCCATGGCGTCCTTCTGGAGAGTTTTCCTGGAATCCAGGCAGAACTTGTGACAAAGCAGAGCTGGGTCTCAGCAATCTAGTTAGGAAGGCAGGAAACAATGATTGCCAAGGAAAGAAACAGAACATGAACAGCAACGGTGGAGTCTGATCTTTTAAAAATGTCGCTCTAAAAACTTCCAGCTAAGTTATTTGGAAATTATCAATTCTTCACAGAGAACATGATCCTCTTGTCTGAAGGTTTAGTAATAAAATTATCTTCAATAAAGTGTGGGTTATTTAAAATGCCTTCATATGTTCCAGAGAAGAGGGAAGATGTTATAGCACATTTAATTAGCCGTGCCCGGCAGTAAAATAAGTATGCCTAGGATTATGCAAAGTTATTAATATGTGAAATATAGAAACTAATTATGATGCTATCTTTTGGTGCCAGAATTCCATCAAGCATTAATTTCTATGTAAGCCCCTGTTTTCTATGGTAATCTTCCCCACTTATATAAAACAGTAATAGATGCACAAAGTCTAGAGCACACAATTTAAAGTAAAACCAGCAACTTAGGAAGAAAGTATAATTTGGGGCACGAACACAGTGGTGTGGCATCGGGGGGGGGGCACAGGGGCTGTTGTCTTGGGCACAAAACATCAATACCTGGTCCAGCCTCAATACAGCTACACGCTTCCGTTCCTGGGCTCCATTGAAAAACATCCCACAAATGGGGAGCCGCAACAAAAAAGAGGCCTGTTCTCCTTTCGCCACCCTCTGAACCTCTTATGGGGGAGGCACACGAAGATGGACCTTAGATGATGATCGCAGGGTCTGGGTCAGTTCATATATAGGGGAAAGTGGTCCTTGAGAAATGACAGTTCTGAACTGTTTAAGGCTTTATAAGTCAAAACCAGCGGGTTGAAATGAGCCCAGAAAATAATTAGCGGCCAGTGCATGCAGGCCAGAATTTATGTAATCTGCTCCAATCGTCTTGCCCTGGCGACAGAGCCATAGCCAGGTGATCTTGCGCCCCTGGCAGAACCGTCCAGATTGCGTCCCCTAGCCACAGAAAATTAGCTCTTCTTTCCGCCTCTCCTCCAACCCGTCCCCCTCCACCCATTCAATTCACCCTCTATTTAAAACCTTTTCTTATGAGGCAATAATCAATATTTTTATTTATAGACATATTTATGGACATATTTTAGCTAATTTTGCACCCTCGCCTGCGCTCCTGGCGAGGGCCCACAACACCACCCCCTCTGCCTGGCAAGCAACCTGGCCACCAAATTCTGCACCAGCTGAAGTTTCCAAACCGTCTTCAGAGGCAGTCCTACGTATAATGCATTGCAGTAATCTAACCTAGAGGTTACCAGAGTATACCTGTCCAGATAGGGCGGAAGGCACTCTGAGCCACTGATGCTACCTGAGACTCAAGCGACAGCGAATGATTCAGAAGTATCCCCAAGCTACATACCTGCTCATTCAGAGGAAGTGTAACCCCATCAAGAGCAGGCAGCTTCCCATCCATCGGGTCTAGGGAACTGCCCACGAACAGTGTCTCAGTTTTATTTGGATTGAGCTTCAGTTTATTGGCTCTCATCCAGTTCATTAGGCAAGACAACAGTCCAGCACATCCTCTGTCACACTTGCAGATGTAAGGAAGTAGAGCTGTGTGTTATCAACATATTGCTGACAGCGTACTCTGAATCTCTGGATAACCCCACTCAGCAGTTTTACATACATACAGATATAGATACAGTGGTACCTCGGTTCTGGAATGTAATCCGTTCCAGAAGACAGTTCAAGTTCCGAAACGTTAGAAAATCGAAAACTCAATACGGAAGCCTCATTACGGAAAACTCAATACGGAAGCTGCATGGCATGTTTGACTTCCGAGGCGTGTTCGAAAACAGAAGCATTTACTTTTGGGTTTACCGTTTATGGCATTCGAAAACCAAAATGTTCGTCAGCGGAGATGTTCGAAAATTGAGGTACTACTGTATATATAAAATTTTGCATGCAATTTTCCTAATATACACATTTTCTGCAAGCACCCTTCCCCAATATAATGCATTTCTGTCTGTTCTTTTCAATAATATATGCCTCTTCGTGCCTATATTTTCCCCAATATATGCATTTATAGCAGTATTTTTAAACGGAGAACTGCCAATCAAATCCCGCCCCCACAATCCCTATCCGCAGCCAGAACTTTGCAAATGAGTACAATAAGCTGGACTTGTGCAGCCCAGCAAGAGTCCAACTACTCATCCAGAGCTGAAAGAGTATATTAATAGCTAGTGCTAGCGCAAGAAATTGTGCAGCGAGCAACTCATATATAAGACATAGATCAGTTGACCTTTGGAGCCATCTGCACGGAAGAGTGAGAAGGCATCGAGCTAGGATGAACTCCAGCTGTCACTGGTGTTATCATGACTGTTCCCTCTTGTTAATGTAGCTTTTGGCTAGGCGTAGCTAGTAATGTAATCTCTTGTTATATTAAAGACTCGTTCTGTTCCTTTCTTTCTGGGGAGTTAACGAGAGGTGTTCCAAAGTGAACGCCGTCGGTATTGGATGACAACTAGCAAATGAAACCTTTCCTTACATGTATGAAAAGGTTTCATGTTGCTGATTTTTTTTTTTAATGGTCTTTTACAGTCTTCTGGGGAGTAACATGGCAGGTAGACAAGAGCAAAGTCAGAGCAGATCGACTGAAACCATAGAAAAACAGAATTACAGATTTCAAAAGTCCCGAAGTGTCATCTAGTCCAACCCCCTGCAATGCAGTAACTTTCGTTTGTCACATCTAACCTGCAGGTATTGGGCGGTATACAAATTTGATAAATAATAATAATAATAATAATAATAATCTATTGATTTCAACCCATGTTGTTTGGAACCTGTTTAACTTTCTTCTCTTTACCCAGATTTCCCCCTTTTTAAGATACAGAAGAACCTGACATCCTTCCCTGTACAATATAATTGATATATTATTTTAAATGGGTTTTTCTTGTTATGTTCTTTGAGCCTGGGATGGTGGTGGAAGGGGGTTTCTAAATACTCTAAATAAAATAAGTATGTTCCAGCTCGGGTGAACCCACCAATAATTTCCTTTGGTACAAGTGCTGTTGACATCAGCACGACTCATGTGTGCCAATCAGTTCTTAGGGTCCCTCGCCTAAAGATTGGTTGAGTATCTACAAATCTCAGCATTATCCCAAGTCTGCTGAATCCTCTCTCTTGTGTGTGTGGAGTAGTTCTGGCTACCTACAAACATGAGCATGGGAAGCCTTGATTTGGTATCAGAAGGCATGGCCATGATTATTACTCTTGCCAAAGGTAACGTACTGTAGTTCTAGCTTCACCGGAGAGACACTTAGGCAGTGTTTGAAACAACCATTGTTCTAGGCACATTTTGCGACAGGGAATTTCATTAGCGTGAGCAGTTTCTGAGCTCTGGGCGCAGTACTGAGCCTAAAAGGTAAAATTGCAGAGTGGAAGGAAAGGAGGGCCTTCTTCTGCCTCCCCACTTCCGGCTTGTCTCTGAAGACTGGGGAAGAGACCCTCTTAAGAATATTAGGGGGGTGGGCAGGGGAAGGACTAGACCACATGAAAAATGAACATAGTATTTAGCTGCAGTTCGTTCATTTTCAGCTTTGTATTCTTGTTATAAAAAAGCGTGCCTAGACATTCCATTGTTGTGCCCATAACCAAGGTTTAAGGTGCCATTTAGCTCCTAGCTTTCATATCTCAGTTTCTAACACTGCTCTTAGGGCATTTTTTCAGCCGGAATTCACTGGAACTCAGTTCCAGCACCTCTCAGGTGGACCCCAGTGCCATTATAAGAAAACAAGGGAGGCGTTCACGGTGAGTTCTGACACCTCTTTTTATATAAAAATAGCACTGGTGACACTGTACTGAGTCTTCTGTCAACTTACGTCAAAGTCATGTACCTGTATGCACAAGAAGACCAAGGTGAATTCTACCTCCTCTTCTGTGTGACCCAATTTAACATGTATATTTTCTGCTTTCATCTTTGTGTGTATGACAGCTTGGACAACAGGAAAGGAAAATATCAACCTGTAGGCTGAAAATATAAATATTGTTTAGATGCACCAGGATATTTGAAGACATGAGTTCTGGACGGGTCAATCCTATTGTCCTACTTCTGCTGCTTCAGCAGGACTAATGATGGCAAAAACCTTTTCAGGATCCTAGCAGCAACAGCAAAAAGCCCAGTAATTGTAGCGAGAAAAAACAAACAAACAAGAAACCTTAATGAACAATACTCGCCACTCCCATGGAAACTCCAGCAAGTCTGTCTCCACCCACCAATCACAATGTTGCTCACTGTCAGTGCCCTCTATTACCCATGCAAAGGTGACACCAATCAACACACAGGGTTGCTATGGTGACTTCATGGAATCCATCCCGCCCTTTTGCCTCCCTCTGTACATTAAATAGGAGGTTCCTATCTCCTAATCATTAGGCTACGTAGGCCTGCAGTTTCATGGTCTATTTAACCTAAGTCTGGAGACTGTGCACCTACTACAGTGGTACCTTGGTTTACAAACTTAATCCGTTCCGGAAGTCCGTTCTTAAACCAAAGCCGTTCTTAAACTGAGGCACGCTTTCCCTAATGAGGCCTCCCGCCACCGGTGCCCTTCCACCGTTTGGCTTCTGTTCTTAAACAGAGGTAAAGTTCGCTAACCGGAACACTACTTCCGGTTTTGCGGAGTTGGTATACCGAGTAGTTGGTAAACAGGGCTGTTCTTAAACTGAGGTACCACTGTATTAACTTTTCACCCCTTCTTAACTGTGGGTTTGAACCTCAGATCCATGTGGTTGAGCAAGCAGTAGTTGAGGTCATAGGACTAGCTGTTGTGTTAGCGGCAGTGGCAGAGAAAGCTGCTTGGGCGCCTGGGGCGGCGCACCCAGGAGCGGGGTGAGCCGCCCATAGGGGTGGGGCGCACTGCAGGGCCTTGGGAGTCTGCCTGCCTCCTCCCACACAGCCACCCTACAGCTGGGGGGGAGGCAGCGGGTGGACCGTTTGGGAGCGTGGAGCCTGCGTGCGCCCAAGCCACCACAACTCTCCCAGGAGAGATGCGTGGCTTGGGTGCGCTGCAGGCCCCACGGTGAGGACCGCCCGGCATTTTGTCACTCCCCTTGGTGACACCCGGGGCAGCCCGCACCTACCGCACCCCCCTTCCTCCACCCCGGTTGGCGTCGCAGGAAAACATGTCAGGGAAATGCGCCTCTGAGAACCACCATCCTTTATTGCTGCAAAACAAGGCTGGAAAATGAAACTCCACTCTGGGGCTCTGCGGTATGTAAACTACAGGAGCGCAAGAGGGCCAAAAAGCATTATTCTGAAGCACAGCGCCTGCTGGCATACATAACAGAAGCATAGCTGTCAACCCTCCCTTTTTTTGGCAGGAAACTCCCTTATTCCAATGCCGTTTCCCACTGCTATCCTGGATTGTTGATATCCCTTAAATTTCCCTGATTTCAAAGGAAGCAGCTCCTCTCCCTCCCTGCCGGCCAGGGAGGCTCCTCAGCTGCGTTGCTCGGCTGCCAATAAGGAGTCTGAGACTGACTGGGGGCGGAGCTTGCATGCCTTGTGCAGCCAGACCCTCACGCCCAACCAGACAGACAGCCTGCCTGCCGTCTAAGCGCTCGCTCTTTCGCTCACCCGTTTGCGCGCAGCCTCTGGAGCGCAGGGTGGCGAGGCTACTTGGTGCCATTGCACCGCCCTCGTGGCATCCCTTATTTTCAAATCCGAAAGTTGACAGTTATGAACAGAAGTTGCAAAAAAGGAGTGGTGAAATGCTGCCAAAATTCCTCACCTCCTTCTCTGACAAATCTACTTGATGGTTGGATATATACCGGTAGATGCTGAACTACTGGGAGATATATGGACAGGTCTGATTTGACTAAACTGGTCATCATGTGGGCAACCCCCAAGTTACATGTTCATAAATCAGAAGCCACAGTTAGTAGTCTGCAGTCGTGCACATCATGCTATGTTAGGCTTGCCCACACAGTTGCTCATGCAACTGTTGGAACATTTTACACATCACAGTAGCACTTTTGCTTTTGACGATACCAGTTTGTCTAAGCGTTTCCTTCCGAGATTTCATTGAGAAAGCTTTTTTCCATAGTTGTACTGGGCAGCCAACTGAGAGATCGCAGCACATTAGCAGGACTGATGATCTTCCCTTTTTCTCCTTCTTGTTTAAGAAACAGGATCTATTACATAGTGTGAAAAGGACAAGATCATCAAGAAGTAGCAATGTCTGTTTTAAAGAGACTGAACTGCTTGGAAGAAAACAGGCTCTTGTTTACACAGCTGCGGGTTCCTGCAAACCTGTAGCATGATAAAAGTGCCACATAAATATAACTTACTGAGAACTACTTGGGGCTGTTTTGTCCCATAGCAACTGATGCTCTATAAATAGGAAAATGGTTTCCAGGAGCCAAGGCTCTCATTAAGCTGTAATTGTTTGATCCTTTTTCTGGTAGTAGCCTACTGAGTTGTCACAACTGTGTATCGAAAGTGACTCAAGGTAGGTAGGGCGCTCACACCCAACAAAAGCTTTAAAAGAGAGACAGAGAAGAAGAAATCTCTTTGAGACTTCTTCAGGAAAATGGAGAAGAGCACAGCATGTACCGGTATTCCCAATGGCTCCTATTCAGCAGGGAGAGGCTGTTTTTGGACACAAATCTCCAGTAAATCAACACAGTTCTGGTTGTTTTTCAACGGGTGATAAGTTTTTCTTTTTTTGTGCGTATTGTTGTCTGGCATTTTGAAAATTCATTGCTAAAGAAATGCTGTTTTAAAATGTCCTTATTTCTGCCTCTTGGAGCAACTCTTTTGAAAATCTTGTTAATGTGAGCTGCTAGAATTGGCATCAGGGTTCAGCTTTCTCCCCAGGGTCTCTAGAGCCTAAATCTGCGTTTGACAATCTGTGCATGCACATCTTGTCTCTAGCTAAGGCATGACACCATGCACAGTCTGTCCTCTCACATGCTCTCCAGGCTAATTGTGAATGTTGAGGGGACAGCTAGTAGGAGACACATGCTTTTCGTAGCATATGTTTAACCAAAGTTGGGAAGAACTACCTACAGTACTTGGGTTTTAGAACAGAGCAGAACAAACAGCTGGGAAATAAATGACTTCATCTTACAGCAGAGTATGTACAGTTTTCAGCCATGTGCTATTATGATGAAGAAAGACGGCAATTCCTCATACAAGTATAGGGATATTACAATTGTGAATTTATTTATTTCATAAAATTTACATACCACTTGACTGCATACAAACAAACGAACAAACCTTCAAATGTGGGATAGTACACAAGCCTGTTCTATTCCATTCACACTTGGTTCAAATGCTTAAATTCTGCTTGATTTCTCTTTCTTTCCTTATTTCCTTGGGTGTCAACACTTATTTATTTAACAAACTGCACATCCTTCTTGACTGTAATAAAACCTCTAAGTGGTTTACAAAAAATAAACTAAAACATTAAATTACCCCCCCAAAAAAACCCCAGTTAAAAATGGGTATTTAAAAATATCCAAAAGATTATTCAAACCAACTAAAAAGAAATAATGCACATGTAACTTATACATGCCTGGATAGGCTGACCTAAACAAAAATGTTTTAAGCAGGTTCCGAAAAAAAGTACTGTGAAGTAGTCTGCCTGATGTCAATAGGCAGGGAGTTCCAAAGTATATGTCCTGCCATACTAAAAGATCCATTTCTTAGTTCTAGCTCCGCAGATTGAAGCAGTTGAGTGGGCATGCATGGGGTAAGGTGAGCCCTCAAGTAAAGTGGTCCCAAGCTGTTAAGGGTAGCTAACATGATGCCCTCAACTCTCATCGACCCCAGCCAGCAAGGCCAATGGTTAGGGATGAAGGGAGCTGTAGCCCAGTAACATCTGGAGGGCACCGTGTTGGCTACCTCTGATCTAATGTAAGTAGGCCTTGTTTCACATACTCCAGGTACCTGTCTGTATCACAGAACCCATTAAATAACAGGGGGGGGGGATGTACCTCACAGAAGAAACAGCAACTCACAGAAGAGTATGCAACCACCATCACTGTTTCTGTGCCGCGATTGCTGAGCCCTCTGAACTGAGAATAAAAGGTAAAAAAGGTAAAGGACCCCTGGACAGTTAAGTCAGACAAAGGTGACTATGGGGTTGCGGCACTCATCTCGCTTTCAGGCCAAGGGAGCCAACGTTTGTCCACAGACAGCTTTCTAGGTCATGTGGCCAGCATGACTAAACTGCTTCTGGCGCAACGGAACACCAGAGCGCATGGAAACGCTGTTTTCCTTCCCGCTAGAGCGGTACCTATTTATCTACAGTGGTACCTCGGGTTAAGTACGCTTCAGGTTAAGTACGCTTCAGGTTAAGAACTCCGCTAAGAACAGAAATCGTGCTCTGGCGGCGCAGCGGCAGCAGGAGGTCCCATTAGCTAAAGTGGTGCTTCAGGTTAAGTACGCTTCAGGTTAAGAACGGACTTCTGGAACGAATTAAGTACTTAACCCGAGGTACCACTGTACTGTGACAGCAGTCACGAAATTAAAAGACACCTGCTTCTTGGGAGAAAAGCAATGACAAACCTAGACAGTATCTTAAAAAGCAAAGACATCACCTTGCCGACAAAGGTCCAAATAGTTAATGCTATGGTCTTCCCAGTAGTAATGTATGGAAGTGAGAGCTGGACCATCAAGAAGGCTGATCGCCGAAGAATTGATGCTTTTGAATTATGGTGCTGGAGGAGACTCTTGAGAGTCCCATGGACTGCAAGAAGATCAAACCTATCCATTCTGAAGGAAATCAGCCCCGAATGCTCACTGGAAGGACAGATCCTGAAGTTGAGGCTCCAGTACTTTGGCCACCTCATGAGAAGAGAAGACTCCCTAGAAAAGACCCTGATGTTGGGAAAGGTTGAGGGCACAAGGAGAAGGGGGATGGCAGAGGAAAAGATGGTTGGACAGTGTTCTCAAAGCTACTAACATGAGTTTGGCCAAACTGCGAGAGGCAGTGAAGGAAAGGCGTGCCTGGCGTGCTCTGGTCCATGGGGTCACAAAGAGTCGGACACGACTGAACGACTGAACAACAACAACCACTGTACTTGCACTGGCATGCTTTCGAACTGATAGGTTGCCAGGAGCTGGGACAGAGCAACTGGAGCTCACCCCGTTGCAGGAATTCGAACCGCCAACCTTCCGATCAGCAAGCCCAAGAGGCTCAGTGGTTTAGACCACAGCGCCACCCGCATCCCTGAGAATAAACCCTGGCAGTAGTGCATATATAGACCACACATCTAGATATTTACATTAGCTTACAGTACGGCAGGGGTGAGGAAGGAAGGAGTTCGTATCATTGAAAGATGGTCTGTTTCTGTCCACAATCTATTCATGATGAGAGGTAGGGCCGCAGGGGATTCTGAAGCTTCCTCCTAACTTCTGTCAAGTGCTCGAATGTTTCCTGATTTTTTATATAGCTTTTTAACTCCTTTGCATTTTATATCCCACCTTTCCTCCAAGGAGCTCCAAGTGGCGTAACATGGCTCCCCCCCTCCATATTTATCCTCACAACAACCCTGTGAGGTAGGTTAGGTTGAGAGACGGATGAAAGTTGAAAGAATCCCCAACCTCTTCCTTTCTGGTTTGAGACCACCTTTAAACCCGCTTGTGAAAGGCACTAAACCAGTCCCATCCTGCCATTGACTCCCCCCCCCCCTGAGGCTTCAGGGCTTCAGGTATGAAAATCCCTGCCTTGGATCAGAGGCATAGACACAAGAAAGATTCAAACTTTGGTATCTGGGAAGTGTGTGTGTGTGTGTGTGTGTGTGTGTGGCCCTTTCTTGTTTAATAGACTATGCTGTTAATTCCATTTGATGAATCATCACATGTCCCATCTGCAGCATGCACTGAAAAACAGAACAAAATACGTGCCTCAAATAATTAAGCACTCTATCAAAAACTTATAATCAATCCAGCATGAGCTGATGAATCAAGGCGAAATCCAAAATACGTCTTCCAAATTGATAGTTTGGTCTGCTTTACTGAAGTTACCCTTTTAAAAGAAGGCAGTGTATTTTGTGATTCATATCCATACCCACTGTCATAATTGCATGCTAATTCTATTTTAACGCCCACAGATACAAAGGGTTTGCTTTCTACCTTTTATTGCCTGCTTGATTTTTCATCTTGCTGAGGTTCAGGAAGGTCCCAGAACTATTTTTTTATTCGAAGCAGCTGTAACAGAAATTGCCTCCTTAAAAAGCTTTCCATACCAAGTCATGATTATCCTCTATTTTATTCACATATATTTAATTTCACCTTCTCTGCTTTATTAAGCTAGTCAGAGCTGGGGACTAAAAAGCAAAGCACTAGGGAGGCAACTAAAGATATGAACCCATTATTCTTTGTGCACATTTGTTTATTTATTTATTTAATCTATAACTTCAACCCAGAGGTTCTCAGGGCAGAATCAAAGGAAAATCTTAGGGCATGTTTTTAGAACCACAATGTAGCTCCTTCTCTTACCATTAATAGGTCAGTTCTAGCCAATATAGGTAACATTACACTTGTACTGGAGGAAACGTGTTCGCAACAACCAAGAGGCAGGCACAAGGGACACTGATATCCTAGACCCACAGCCAGAAGAGTCCCCAGATTCTGAGCCTTCACCTTTTTTAAAACAACAACAACAACAAGTCTCCAGCTATCCTAGAAAGAAAGTTAAAAAGGTAAAGGTAAAGGGACCCCTGACCATTAGCCGTTAGGTCCAGTCACGAACGACTCCAGGGTTGCGGCGCTCATCTCGCTTTACTGGCCGAGGGAGCTGGCGTATAGCTTCCGGGTCATGTGGCCAGCATGACAAAGCCGCTTCTGGCGAACCAGAGCAGCGCATGGAAATGCCGTTTACCTTCCCGCCGGAGCGGTACCTATTTATCTACTTGCACTTTGACATGCTTTCAAACTGCTAGGTGGGCAGGAGCTGGGACCGAACAACAGGAGCTCACCCCGTCACGGGGATTCAAACCGCCGACCTTCTGATCGGCAAGCCCTAGGCTCAGTGGTTTAGGCCACAGCGCCACCCACATCCCAGAAAGAAAGTTATGAAGCACAATATACAGGCAACCTTTTGAAGCAAATTCTGAGAGATGAGGCAGTTTGGCTACTTCCACTTCTCAGTGTATCTTAGACAACGAGCAAATTCAGAACTGTGATTGATGGCTGAATGCCAAGCAACAGGAATCTTGGGGTGTGAGGAGGTCCCCTTCTCTGCAATGCACTTTTCCTGCTTCTGTTTTGCTTTCTGGTCCTTGGAAACTCCATCGCTTGCCCTTTCCCCCCTAGCAACCAGGATGCATCTTTCCCGTGGTGAGTTCATTTCTGTCTAGGCTCTTATTCTTGCCGTCTCTACAGTGCACTAGTACTGCTGCTATCTGGAAGCGCTCTTGACCTGAACCAAAACTTCCCAACATCCCTCAACCCCCATCCTTAGGACCAAGGGTGGATATGGACACATGCAAAGCACAACAAAACTGATGCAATAAATGGTCTTCTTAATATTAAATGCCATGTGTGAAATCAAAACGCTCATGTCACCTTAACCTTGGCTTCCAAAACTCATTGGAAAGGTCTAAAGCAGGCATCCCCAAACTTCGGCCCTCCAGATGTTTTGGACTACAATTCCCATCATCCCTGACCACTGGTCCTGTCAGCTAGGGATCATGGGAGTTGTAGGCCAAAACATCTGGAGGGCTGCAGTTTGGGGATGCCTGGTCTACAGTAATGGGGTAACACTTAGAACCAACAGCTCCATATATCTTCTTGTCAAATAAGGATGTAATAGTGAAAAGGAGATTCTGGCAAGAAACGAATGGAAGTTTTCTGCTCATCTCTAACTTTCAGTTGTGTACAGAATAACATAGCTAAGGGTTAAATAGCCCAACCAAATTGGCTCTTCCAGAAGCAGGATAACGACTCAATAAGATTTGGGTTGATAGGAAGCAGGCTATACAGGCAAGCCCCAACTCTACAGACATACTGTACACTTTATAGAGAAATATACTGCATATTTTACAGCAGGGTTTTCTCCAGATGTTGTGGAACTTTCATCCTGCTAACTGTTGGCCTGGGTGGCTGAGGCTGATGGGAGTTGGAGTACAAAACAGCTTGGCTACCCCTGCTCTACAGAGTGACAAACTCTTATGCAGACATCCACTGTTATGACTGAAATGCATAACTATACCCCACACACTCCCTGTAACGGTGAATACATGCCACACAATATTCTCATTGATTTATCCCAAAAGGGGAAACGCTTCAGAGTAAGCCAACTCTAGCATTCCAAACATGCAATTCTCCCCAATTTTCTAGTTAGAAGATTTGTTGTTCATGCAAAGTCTAGTTTCAAAAAAGGAAAAGGAAAAAAAGGCATATCAAACCAGCTTGTTTCTGTCAGAGTCGTGACTGAGTGGGAATGCTTTCAGCTCTTTTCCTTTTATATGGCTTTTTTGTTTTTAACCTTAGAAGACAATTTAGCAATTTTCCCAGAGTAGGACTGAATCATACATCAAGTAAAGGTGGCAGGAAACCAAAAGGTCAGACTTTAAAGTCCAGCAGCTTTGCAAGCTATTGAGAGAGCATCTCTTGAACCTGCCTGGGTGTCAGAAGCCAAGGGGGATGAAAGAGAGCAAAGCAAATGAGGAAAAAAGCCTGCTATTTGTACATATTTCAGAAATAATAACTGGTGCTGGAATGAAGCACAGAGGCACAACAGCTTAAGGGGAAAGTGTTTCCCCCATCACCCTTCAATTTCAGCATAGGAACATCTCATGCGTCACTAGGAGCAGCAAACCAGTAGGAGTGGGGGGGAACTGCAGGGGTGGACATAAATGAGTCAGGCCAGGGTGGATTTCTACATAATGCTTTTCAGCTCAAAGCTCCCGTTCTAACATTGCCTGGATGGGAACCACATGCACCACCAGGAGTTCCATGATAACAAGGGTGACATATGAGTGGGACAAATGGGTGGCATGCACCTAAGTTTTACTCAGACCCAATATCGTTTAAGGGTTCTACAGCTGTCATCCTTCAACATTGTTATTTCCATTCATTTCTCATATTGAAGTTATGGTGGTAGCAGCTTGGATGAAGACACCTGAGATGGAGGAAGGGTGGGAGACACACCTTTTCCCCCAAAGTCCATCATTAACACATTTCCACTGCAGCAAATACCCAATTTTCTATCCATTTTGGCTGGTTTCAGAGACATTGGAGCAGGCCCTACCGCTGACTTTCTTCACCCCAGTGCAACACAGTTAAACATATTAAAATGGGAATAAAAGGTATCCTCCTATTTTTGTGACGTCCTTCAGAGCCAGGAGGGCAGACTTGCATACGATTGTTGCACCCCAATCCCTATCTTGAAGCCAATGCTCTTTTGTCTCCTGTTATAAAAACTGGCCTGACATAATTAATTCATCTCTACAGACTAGTTAAACAAGTTGTGCTCGCGGCGAATGCTATTTTTAACATTGTCACTTTTAGTATGCTCAGATGTGAACCAGACACATTCTCATATAATTTAGGTTTCAATAATATGTCTGTGGAACTTCTATCCAGATATGATTTATAAAAAAAGGAATTGTTTGTATTCGATGCAGTTTTATTAGATGTTAATAAAATTATTTTGCTTTGATGACAGTAGACTATGTTTAATCAAAATTATTGTAGAAGTGGCAGTGTGTGTGTATTTTTCCATATAATTTATCAAATCACTTCATGCAACTGGATATTTTATGGAATGTGGTCTTGTTTTGTTTGATAATTGAGACAGTTTAGGAAATACTATCTCCTTCAAAAGAAAAATTGGGTGTAAATATTCCTTCATTTGAGCATCCTTTGAGCATCTTTCCCTCTTCCTTTTGGGAGGTACATACAATCATTTGCTTGCATCCTGGCCCTGTGGATTCATGTACCGTAATTAGGATTTAATAAGGGTTTCTCAACTCTGCATCAATAATCAATGCTTTGAATTTGTAATGGTAGCTTGTATTCTACAATGTTTTTATAACATTTTAATGCTATGAATAACTTTATTTATTTATTTGCTCAGCTTGTGTGCCTAAAGACTCATCCTTGAATCCTCTTTTTTGTAGTTGCTAATATGAAAGGGAACTAACTCTCTCGCTCAGTGTGGCAGTAGTTATAGAGAGAACTGAGGTGAAAAACTTAACTGTCAGACTCAATGTCTGCTACATAGAGATCAGGCTTAGATTTCTCCTCTGAATAAAGCAAATTTGTCACATCACTGCAAAGGAAGCAGAAAGTACATTTGGGGGCTCATACTCTATGGAGTGGATGGGACGCAGGTGGCGCTGTGGGTTAAACCACAGAGCCTAGGGCTTGCTGATCAGAAGGTCGGCGATTCGAATCCCCACGATGGGGTGCGCTCCTGTTGCTCTGTCCCAGCTCCTGCCAACCTAGCAGTTCGAAAGCACGTCAAAGTGCAAATAGATAAATAGGTACCACTCCAGCGGGAAGGTAAACGGCGTTTCCGTGCGCTGCTCTGGTTTGCCAGAAGCGGCTTAGTCATGCTGGCCACATGACCTGGAAGCTGTACACCGGCTCCCTCAGCCAATAAAGCGAGATGAGCGCCGCAAACCGAGTTGTCCGCGACTGGACCTAACAGTCAGGGGTCCCTTTACCTTTACCTTTTACTCTATGGAGTAAGGGCAAGATCTACTCAGACCACAGTCACACATGCCTGGAGTTGCATCCAAGCATCCCAAGATGCTCTGCAAGGAATCCCTGGACAGATCTCTCAAACTGCATCTGTTTCATTGATGCCCATATAAATGTTGTCATCCTAATATTTTGCTTGTACATTTGGGGCTGGGGCTGAATATTTGTACACTAACCGTATGATTCATAACCTGGTAATTGCCAGCGTCTCCTTTTTCTTTTGCTATGAGAGGAAATGTCTATAAACATTTGGAGGACTACAACTATTGACTGCTGACTGTGTAGCAGCAACTAACACATAGGTTTCCAACTACACAAGGAACATTCTCTTATTCATAGAATTAAATAGAGAAGCTCCTGTGTGCATGGAGAGCCTTGCACTTATTGGAGCCATAAGATATTGGCCTAAAAGGGCTAAGAAATTTGTTGAGGTTAAAGACAATGCGTAAGCTCCAGAAATCCTCAGGAGTTGCTGAGCTTCCCGAAGTTGTAGTTTTCCTGAAAATGTAATTCAGATGTTAATAGTGGGGGATAGGGACCTTCATGGACAATGCAAGAGTGGCTGGGGAGACCCAGCCAGATGGGCGGGGTACAAATAATAAAATTATTATTATTATTATCTGTAAACATCTCGATATATCTGAATATGTTCCTTGCTTTGCAAGAGTCTAAGAGCTATGCAAGGCAAGCAGATTCCTCAGCTGTACTCTGAGGGCTTCCACAGAGCAGCCCTAATGTGCACATATGGATCGTGTTGATATACATATACCATTAAACAAAATAACTACCTCAGTCTCTCTAACACTGTCAGAGAATGAATTCATGTGACCACATTTTCTTTAGAGTCAAGCACATAGAGAAAGATGGAAAGTGATATAGTTTCTCTCAACAATAGTTAAAAGCTATTCAGGGCTTAACAGTGCAGCTCTGAATGAGGTGATCATACACTGAGTGCATTTCCACACTTTTAACACAGACTCTTTCTGTGTAGATTATCATGCATGATAGGACACATTTTACTGCATGTGCATGCACCAGGAAGACACAAATTCCTGGGGCTTCCAGGTACATGTACTATCAGTGAGTTGCATGCAGGAACAAATTGCTGACGAGTAATATATTCTCCACATCAGCAGTTACTTAGGGTTGACATATTTCAAGAGGTAAAAATCTGGACACAAAAAGATATTGAGCCTTTTTAGGGCAATTGCTCTGGCCACCCATGCCACAGCCAGAACCTGAACAAGAGCAGCCCATGCACAAAAATAAAAATAAAACCCCAAATCCAGGATATTTGCTTTAAAGTATAAAATTCCCCCTGGATGGGCATGTAGGACCACCAAAAAGAGGACATGTCTGGGAATTCCCAGACATATGGCAACCCTAAATTACTACATGACAGTACAGTGGTGCCTTGGTTTAAGAACAGCTTAGTTTATGAACAACTTGGTTTAAGAACGCTGCAAACCTGGAAGTAGGTGTTTTGGTTTGTGAACTTTGCCTTGGAAGCAGAACATGTTCCACTTCCTGTTGAGTGTGTTCCGTTTGTAAATTGAGTCCCTCGCTGCTATGGGAAAGCATGCCTTGGTTTAAGAACACTTTGGTTTAAGAATGGACTTCCGGAACGGATTAAGTTCGTAAACCAAGGTACCACTGTATTGTCTAGTACTGGTGAGTAAAACAGCTCGTTGATTGTTCTAGCAGAACATTGCTAGTTCTAATATAACACTGCAACAGCTAAAGGCATCCGATTCACCAGTCCTCAGATTTTATAATCACAGAAAACAAGCCTTACTAAAAGTAGGTGCTTCCCACAAATGGACAAGGAGCTTGCTTACTGGATGAAAGTCCAGCAGCTGATACATCACCCTGCCCAAATTGAGCTACTAGCAGCTGTGTTCACCACAGTGATATGTCATCAGTTACATCTGAAATGCCAGTAAAGACAGAGCTTGGTCATAAATCTTTAGTCAGTGGGGAAAATCTGTGGGGAAAAGCACCATTAGGATGCCAGTGTGCTATGCTTTGCCTAAAGAAATATGACACACATACTCCTGACAAAGAGACAGAAATGGAATATTTTCCTGAAAAAATAATTATGCAGTTGAAGCCACACCCAAAGTTACAGGTATAGAGTTCAGGTATGGAATATTCTATTGCAAAATTGCTGATGAGTAGAATGCCAAGAACAGTTCACCTTCTTCACAGATTGCACCTACCATATCATAAAGGAGCACGGGAGACTCGGGTAGCTGGAAAGAACCAGGTTAAATGCATTACCGTGATTGTACAACTATGCCACTGTCTCTGTTAACCCTCTTGAGATACTGTTCATGTGCAGACAGAGATAATGGTTGGGAACCTGGCAAGTAGCAATAACACTTCCAGATGTCTGCTTATACCAGGAGAGAGAAGGGCAAGCTGCAGATACAGCAATGTCCTCTAAGGGCGGAACAGGCACGATCCAAGGCTGATGTGCAACAGAACCATGCACAGCAGACAGACTGAGAGAACCAGGAACGTTGGGAGCAGGAAGAACCAGAGGACAAAGTACCATTTGTGCCAGTGAACCAGTCACAAAAGCCCACTCACACCGCCCACTTCAGGAAAATCAAACATCAACAAAACTTTCTGAGCCCCCAAACACCAGAGGGATAGCACATAACTTGCGCGTTGCAGACACCTGCACAACGTTTTTATGCAGGAGGTACATGGAACAGAAGACAGAGCCTATGCTCCACTGGGTGCAAGGCCAGCAACTGTTGAACATGTGGCATTCATTGTGCATTTTGGATTGTAACCTTGTTTGTTTAAAATATGTGTGTTTTTATGTTTGAACCAAAAGGCCTGAAGGAGGCATTGTAGTATATTGTGTAGTACCGGTATATTGTGTTTAAGAGCACTAGGACCAGCAGATGGAACGCATCCTTAGAACGAGGAAGAAATGTGTGAGTTTAGAGAACAAACTCAATCCTAGAAGGAGTCATTTTGTATTAATTCTTGAAGAATGAAAGCTTAAAAGAGGTCCAGGGAGCCCAAGCCCAGGGTATTCTGCACCACCAGGCCCCAATGTGTTGCCCATCTCCCTCTTTTAAACTTTTAAAGAACTTGGCTTAGAAGGTAGCTACGAAACCTAAGAATGTACAAATTGCCTTGCCAGATGAGACCAAGCATCTACCCAGTCTAGCAGTCTGTCTCCATTAGTGGCCAGTTGTATTGTTTATTTATTTGTTTGTTTGTTTGTTTACTTATTTATTTCTACCCTGCCCATATGGCTGGGTTTCCCTAGACACTCTGGGCGTCTTTCAACAGAACATTAAAAACAGAATAAAACTTCAAACATTAAAAAATTCTCTAACCAGGGCTGCCTTCAGATGTCTTCTAAAAGTCAGATAATTGTTTATTTCCTTGACATCTGATGGGAGGGCGTTCAACAGGGCGGGCGCCACTACCAAGAAGGCCCTCTGCCTGGTTCCCTGTAACCTCACTTCTCGCAGTGAGGGAACCGCCAGAAGGCCCTCGGTGCTGGACCTCAGTGTCCAGGCTGAACGATGGGGGTGGAGACGCTCCTTCAGATATACTGGGCCGAGGCCATTTAGGGCTTTAAAGGTCAGCACCAACACTTTGAATTGTGCTCGGAAACATTTGCTATGGGAAGCTTATGGGTTAGGCATCACAGTCAGAGTTATCACATGATCTAGTATTAAATCAAACAATAATTTCCAGTGGAGACATTTCACACATTTTGCTGTGATCTGAACAGATGTGCTCCAGGCATGTGTGAATCAACCCAGAGATACACATCCGGCAGCAAGATCTTGGCCACCTTAATTTAAGGTCCTTAAATATGATCTCTGCATTCTGTAAAACAGTGTGTTAGAACTTGAAGGGATTTTCCTGTCATTTTGAATAAACCACCAACCCTCAGTACTTTATTGCTCCAACGACCAGCTGTGGAAAACAAGACAGAGAGCACACATTAAATATGTTCACAAATTAAATATGCTTTCCCCCCTCTAATAAATCTAAGCCTTCCTCGAAATCTGTTACAGAGTACAATTTGTTCAAATTAAATCCATAATCATTCCACACAGAATCCTCTCTGTAGAAAGAGCTGAAAATTAGAAGTCATTCAATGATTCATGACAGAGGGAAAGGAAGCCAAAAATACAAACTCTAAAACAGAATATTATCTCCCTTCCTCCCAAACATTCTGTCGTTGTAATTTCAGTGCCAACGATTCTCGGTATAGTTTAAAGTGTGTTGTATTTGCTATGGGGATTAAGACACTGTTAAAGATTTATAGGTGCTAGAATTTAGGTAAGGTTTGGGGGAGTCGAAGCTATTTTCCTTGGGGGTGATAGCTATACTCAAGTGTATTTAAAATAGATCTGAGTGTGCCTTTAAGCTGTGTGGTAGTCCTTGTTAAGCCTTTAATGTGAAATCAACATGGGTTCAAAGGAAATGCATGCCACCCCAGTGCGAGATAACAGGCATTAAAGGTGCTCTGTGTTTCCTTTGGGATCAAGAGACACAGTGAAGCCTGTGGTGTCTTTATGATATACAGTTTATTTATACATTTATACAACATATAAAAGGGACCCAGGTGGCGCTGTGGGTTAAACCACTGAGCCTAGGGCTTGCTGATCAGAAGGTCGGCGGTTCGAATCCCTGCGACGGGGTGAGCTCCCGTTGCTCGGTCCCAGCTCCTGCCCACCTAGCAGTTCGAAAGCACGTCAAAGTGCAAGTAGATAAATAGGAACCGTTCCGGCGGGAAGGTAAACAGCGTTTCCGTGTGCTGCTCTGGTTCGCCAGAAGCAGCTTTGTCATGCTGGCCACATGACCCGGAAGCTGTACGCCGGCTCTTGGCCAATAAAGCGAGATGAGCGCCGCAACCCCAGAGTTGGACACGGCTGGACCTAATGGTCAGGGGTCCCTTTACCTTTACAACGTATAAATAAAATCATTGCTGTTGGTGATTTTGTATCAAAGAATGCTGTATGGTTCATTGTAAGTCTTGCCAAAATGAAGTGCAAGTGCAATTATATTTGTCAGCTGCTTAGAGCATTCTTCAATCATTTTTGCTATATGGTTCTTCATAAGCCTTGTCTACCGAGAAGGCACTGTGGAATGCCCTCCCGTCAGATGTCCAGGAAATAAACAACTATCTGACTTTTAGAAGACATCTGAAGGCAGCCCTGTTTAGGGAAGTTTTAAATGTTTCATGTTTTATCGTGTTTTTAATATTCTGTTGGGAGCCGCCCAGAGTGGCTGGGGAAACCCAGCCAGATGGGGGGGGTATAAATATATTATTATTATTATTATTATTATTATTATTATTATTATTATTATTATCAGAATGTATGTTTTGCACTTGTACGGATATTTTGTCTACTTGATTGCAAACTTCTTTTCATTTATCAGCATGTTGTTGTTTGCAGCCATTTGCCCTTCAGCATTTTTTGTGGTTGTTGCATGGAATGGTGCCCTTGCATGTGACTTGGTAACGAAACCTTTAGTGTCATCGGCCCAGTCCTGTGGAATGCTTTTTCAACAGTGATTCAGCAGACGTCGTCTATTTTAACCTTCAAACGTCTGCTGGATATATTTTTTTCTATGCCACCAAGCTTATGAAGGCAATTAAGAGAACATCGCCTGCTACAGTATTTTTAAATTTGTATAGTGTGTGTGTGTGTGTAAAATAGTTGTAAATTACTTTGATATTTTTAATGAGATTGCAGTATAGAAGTATTTTTTTGTAACTAAAATACAGTAAATAAGAACATAGGAAGCGAAATGAGCTCTTAACTATTATGCAACTGCAAAAGGTATTCTGATAGTGCATCAGAGCTGAATGACTGTAGGCTCATTGCCCCACAATTTGCTCCACAGTCTATCCTTCGTATAAGAGTCAGACAAAGCAACCTCTTCCCCTGTAAGATCCTGTCTCTCTGACATGGTAGCAACAAAGTGCCATCCCTTGACAGAGACAGCAAGAACTAGGATCTGTGGCTTTTCCTATTCCAAACATTCCAGACTTCCGAAGTGTTCCGAAACCGATACAATAGATGCATATGCAGACTAAACATAAAAAAATGCAAATGGTATAATGTACACACAGGACATGGGGATGGTCCCAAATTATAGACTGGACTACAGAAACACTGATTAAATAGGACACCGACACCCAGTGCTTCTTTTGCAACTGTCCTCACTGGTACAGAGTACTGGGACCACTTTCTCTTTTTGCTGCCCATGGCAGACATTTTGTGTTGGTACACACAGTACTTTATAGCCATGTGAATACTGGCATCTCTTTTCACACACACACACACACACACACACACACACACACACACACACACACACACACAATATAAAGGAATGCATGAAAAGGATGCCAGCCTAGAATTTGCAGCCCTTCAAACTGAACCTGTTGCCACTTTCAATTTACACCCACTACTAAGAACCTTCTGTGTAAATATCTTTGCCCATTTCACCCAACAACTGCACCCTCTCTGTTGTTGTTGGCATCCTGTCACCTCACAGTAAACAACCAACAGACTATCAATTTCTCCAAGACAAGTCCTGGTCAGTAGTGTCTCCCTCGTTACTGGCCAGCCATGGCGCTTCTCAAACCTTAAAATATCAATTAGGCTCACCTTAAGAGGGTGCCAAGATAAATGGTTATGCCTTCAGGCCAAAGAGGGGAGGATAAGACCTGTCAGATGTGAGAGGAGGCGAACCTCTTCTCTTATTGATGCTGTTGCTCACGCTGTTGTACCAGATCACTGTCTGCCTGTTCAGGGTTTATTGCTGCTGCTCCCAAGAGATTCTCCAGATCTTGGACCAAGGAAAGAGTTAATTCCTGAGGATGCATCCACCTTGGATAGCCCCAGAAGGTTATGCAACTGGATATTGACAACTGGTTTGGGAACTGACGCACAAAGAACATTATGGGACTATCATTCCCCAAACCAACTATTTATTTTGTCTGGGACACCAATACGGTATATGTTAACCTGGCCCACAGGTCTGTGGTTGTTTGACATATCAGACAGCTCACCAGCGCAACTCTCCCTCCTGCCCTGCCTCTGATTACATCCATTTAACTTAGGAGGAACAGGGAAGTGCCAAATGGCCCCAAGGGCCATAGTGCCTCATATCCCTCCCCAATCTTTGGTGCTGGAATGAACATAGCTTTTTTAAAAAATCCAATTAGTGAAGGAGATTTACCTCTGAGATGCAGTTATGTCATCCAACAGGTTTGTTAGACAAAGCACACCACATTAAAACAGATCCCTTGAGCTTGTAGCTAAGCTGTTTTGCACACTAAATTAGTCACCTCATTTTGAAATAATGAATTCCTGCCCTCTCATCTCTGACAAATTGTATCCAATTGTCAGGTGAGCTAAAAAGCCTGGCTCGTCTGCAATGAAATCATTTTCTGTCCTCTGCTATTATCACTCCTCGCCTCTGTTGGTGGAGTAAACAATATGTGGCGTTGGAGATGAACGGCACAAAAGGAGCACAGCAAAAGCAAATGGGGGTGGCCAACGAATCAACAACAACAAAATCAAATCAGAGGGATCTACATCACCGGAAATCATTCTAAAAAGATGAGGTCTGGACCAGTTTTCTGAAGATCAGGTTAATCAGAACAGAGTATGCAAGAAGTTCCAAAACTGCAGGCCAGCTCTCCTGTTCTCTGTTGGCTGGCTGGGCAGGGTTTTATCTGATTTTGATTGCTAGAGAGAAACACACATTTCATATACTGTAACTAGGCTTCAAGTCAAGTAGGGTACATGCCTTTAAGTACCGGTACATGCTTTTATGTAGACTTACAACTGCTTTCCCCCCAAATAATCCCATTCATACATCTTGAATTAAAAATGGAATGCGACTTTATTGTTTGCACCAAATATGGTATAAGATTTGATGAGTGAATGAGGGTTTGTTCAGGGAAGTTTTTAATCTGTAATATGTTAATGTATTGTTTTTTAATATTTGCTGGAAGCCGCCCAGAGTGGCTGGGGAGACCCAGCCAGATGGGTGGGGTACAAATAATAAATTATTAATATTATTATTATATTAATATATCTGTTTATTTCACTGTCCTGCTTTTCTCTCCCCATTACAAGTCTGTTTTTCAGTTTATTCCACCCACTCTTGCTCCTTGAGTGAACATTAAAATAATTTTTCTTTCCGCCTACCAGATTTTCTAATATGCAAAACACATCAACATTCTAAATTTGGTGTTTGGTATCCATACATTAAGGGACCCAGGTGGCGCTGTGGGTTAAACCACAGAGCCTAGGGCTTGCTGATCAGAAGGTCGGCGGTTTGAATCCCTGTGACGGGGTGAGCTCCCGTTGCTCAGTCCCAGCTCCTGCCCACCTAGCAGTTCGAAAGCACGTCAAAGTGCAAGTAGATAAATAGGTACCGCTCCAGCGGGAAGGTAAACGGCATTTCCGTGCACTGCTCTGGTTCTCCAGAAGCGGCTTTGTCATGCTGGCCACATGACCTGGAAGCTGTACGCCGGCTCTCGGCCAATAAAGCGAGATGAGCGCCGCAACCCCAGAGTCGGACACGACTGGACCTAATGGTCACGGGTCCCTTTACCTTTACCTTTATCCATACATTCCGCAGGCCTTCTAAAAGATTATTGTTTTAAGGTTTAGATCAAGATTCTCTTCGAAGGCCTGTGCAATTCTAAGTTGTCCTAGAATAGCTGCACTGAAACCATGCACACATGTAGACATCTCAGTAATGCCACTGTTTATGCTGCTTAATTAATACTTGAAATGCCTCATCATAGCATATGGTAAGCAGCAAGCACATTCTTCAGCTACTACATTCTTCAGTGACTAACCAGATGATGAGAAGACTGGAGGTAGATTAGAACTCAAATAAACAGTGTGCTGAACTCTCATATGATGACAAATGCAATGTTAGTCCAGAGCATATTTGAGCAATTAATGAAGCCATGATGGTGGATAATTAAACACCAGAGAATGTCACATGTTAGAACACATGGGTTTCCTCTCCCATAGGATGCTAATTATGTGGTGTGTTTATAATTGGAACCTGATGTATGCATACAGATGAGTAAATGTTAGCACAATCAAAAACCCCAGAGAAAACACAAGGTCTTATATTAGACATTCCAAATAGGAGATGGAACTCTCTTGTGAACGCAAAGCATATCCAAAGAAAGTGTCTCACACAAAGACACTTCATTTAAGGAAGCAATTAATTACCGCAAGACGTGATGGCCACCAACTTAGATGGCTTTAAAAGGGATTGGACAAATTAACGGAGGATAAATCTATCCATGACTACTAGTCATAATGACGGCTATATATTACCTCAGAATGAACTCCAGTTTCAGGGGAACAACACAAGATAGAGGGTTATCTATAGTCTGCTTGTTGACTTGCATGAAGTATATGGTTGGAAAGAAGGTCCAGCACGAATCTTCTCATGTTCATTTTGTGATCTGTACATGCAACAGAAAACCTTAACTGACAGCCAATCCTGACATGACAATGGCATCTACCTGAGAGTTTAAAAGGAACTCAAATGTAAAACAGTATCTTCTAACAAAGCGATCTAACTTGTCCCTCAGATCAGTACCTGAGAACTAGGAAGCAGCCAATTTTTGAAAATGGGGAAGGTGAATGGGACATGTTAGTTGGGTACCTCCCATCAGTGCTATTTTTCTAGAAAAAGAGGTGCCAGAACTCACCATGAACACCTCCCTTGATCTCTTAGAATGGCAATGAAGCCCACCTTAGGGGTGCCAGAACTGAGTTCCAGCGACTTCCAGCTGAAAAAAGCCCTGACTCTAATCCTATTAGTACAGGTGTGGAGAATGTTTGACCCTGCAGATGTTACTAAACTACCATCATCCCTGCCCACTGGCCATGCTTTCTAGGACCGATGGGAATTATAGTTCAGCAACAAACAAAAGACCAGAGATCCCCCAGTCTTGTTTAGTATCAGCTCGTAAATTAACATCCGGAGAACATCAAAGCTGGCTGCTTTGGTGTAAAACTGCTACCCTGCCTAGATAATTCTTGACTTTGTGTTCTACAATCATCCCCGGTTAATTAAGGCTTTCATCTGAATTTACATAATAATTCACTCATTCTTTCTGCTCCCTGGAGAGGAACAAAAATGTCAGCATCAGATCTGTCCTTTAAAACTAGTGTAAATTGCTCCATTTAGGCCGCCATTGTTTCCTTCTGCCCTTCCCACTCCCACTCTGCTCCTGTGTTCTCGTTCCATGTTCACAGTCTAATAAAGTTTAAGGTTTCTCTTTATGGGGCTGAGCTAAAGGCTCTGAAAAGATGCTGAAGAATTGTCAGTCTAATAGCACAGCCAGACAGAAATCAGCCTCCTTGGAACAGACACAGCGCTTTTCTTTCCTTAACATTTGCTTGGCACAAATAACCTGGCCTTGTGGAACACAGAAGTTTAGTCGCACTAGCTTCTTTTACTTTGCCGTTAACCAGTGGCATAGCGTGGGCTGCCAGCTCCCAGGGCAAGACAAGTATTGCACTCCCCAACCTGTGGTTCCTGTCAGGGCTGGGCGGTGGTGGTGAGGAAGGGAGAGGGAAGTTGGGGAGTGGACAGCATTGGTGGCCGTTTATGTTGTTATTATTATGTTGTTATTATTCCATGAAAAAATTATGAATTGTTTTAAGAAAACCCTCAAAGCAGTTTGTTTTTCTTTTAACATTTTGCTCCCTTCCGAAATTTTGCGTCTGGGGCAACGGCCCCTCTGCCCACACACCCCACGCTATGCCACTGCTGTTACCAGTCATGAATTAAGCTAATATCACTGAAAACTGTTGATCTTCCAGTCCTTTTAAATCTGGGATGGTGAACCTTTTTTTGAACCTAGGGCCACTTTCCTTCTCAGGCAACCTTCTGGGGGCCACACGCTGCGGGTGGGCAGGTCCAGAGGCAAAAGTGGGTGAAGCAACGGATGTGACTCTTAACTTGTATGATAAGCTACATTCCAGCCATACAAAGTTCAGACGCTTACACACAAAAACATCCCTCCCATCTTTCCAGGCACACAAGAGACATTGTCATGGCTCAAGCGCACATTCCAGCCAGGCAAGAAAACTCAAGGAGAGCCAGGAGAAAGGTCAATGGAAGGGATGTGGCCTGGGGAGGGACTATAATCTTGTGAGAGCCTTTTCTTTCTTTCTTTCTTTCTTTCTTTCTTTCTTTCTTTCTTTCTTTCTTTCCTTTTTTATTTTTTCTTTAAATTATAATAATAAATAAATAAGAATAAAACATGTGCACCCCACCACTGAGACCATCCCACTGTAATTATCCAACCTCCCAAAACCTCAACACCTCTTGCGATGGTCTAACCCCTTTCCATTTTAACAGTACAAATTCTGCAAACACCCTCCATATCTCCTCAAAATCATTTCTCCTGCATATTCCCCATCTTACCTTAATGGCACATGTTAATTTATCATTAATAGCTTTATCCCACACCTCTTCATACCATTCTTCTATTTTATATTCTGCTTGCCCCTTCCACTTCCTAGCTATAATAATTCGTGCAGCTGTCAATAAATTTGTGAGCAAGTCCTTCATAGCCTGTGAACCTTCCACCCCATCGTAAATCAATAATAATGCTATCGCTGGACTTTCGGTCAGCTTTAACCCAGTGATTTCTGTTATCTCCTTAAACACCCTTTGCCCAAAAAATTGTACATATTTACACCCCACCACATGAACATAATTCCCTGTTTCCTGGCACCCTCTCCAATATAACACCGAATATTCCTTGTTTATTTGATTTCACCTGACTGGTGTTAAATACCATCTCCAAATTAATTTATAATAATTTTCTATTATTCTTATAGACAGCATTTTCAACATATGTTTCTCCCATATTAAGGCAGCAGAGAGCATTGTTGGCTGCTCGCTCTCCACCTTAGAGCAGATTTATGCCATGAGGTGCCACAGAAAGGCACTGGACATAGTGCCCATCCTGGTCACTGTCTCTTTGTACTTTTGCCATCGGGACGGAGATACAGGACGGTGACAACAAGAACAAGCCATATTAGAAACAGCTTCTTCTCCAGAGCGATCGCGGCCTTGAATGGGAAGCCTGGACTTTGAAGTCATCTAATCTTACCTGTTATGTTTTATCATTGTATGGTTTTAATCAGTGTGTATGGTTTTAATCAGTGTTTTTGTAGTTGTTTTGTTTTTGCGTGGAGTGCCCTATCTGGGTGGATGGAGCAGCCAAGTAATTTCGTTGTCCCCGAAGGGGACAATGACAATAAAAATATATTCTATTCTATTCTATTCATAATTTCGCCCAGCTGTGACTTATCTATCTGCCCTGTTGTCTCCTTTTCCCACACCTCTTTTAATTGATCTCCTTGTTCCTCGAGAAAGCCCTTTCTTTGGGCAGTGGAATGGCAGTGCTTTAAATTCTTAGTGCAGTTGGGGCCTTAGTAGTAGCAGCATTTATTGGCATAGCACCATCACTACCCTGGGGACTTCCTAGTGCATGATTGTCACCTACACTTCACTAGCTCTCAAGAGACTAAATTAGTATGTACACCGTGTATTTAAACTGCTTTAACTGTCATGACTTTCTCCCAGGAGAGCATGGAAATGACTGTTCAGGGAGTGGGATTAACAAAAAAAAAAAAAACACCACCCAGGCACTTCTAACAGATGAGTTTGGGCGTCATTTAGGTCTTGTTTTTCATATTGCGCGCTTCATCAACCATTGGTAATGGGAATAACAGCTCAAGCTACCCCAGTAGCCGGTTTAAAACACACATCCCTTCTCTACTAAAACTGTTTCACACATGGCACTGTAAAACGTATTTGAGCCTCTTGTCTCCAACTGTATGTGAAAGGTTGACTCTGCAGATGTTCTCCCCTTTGGAGAGAGACAGAGAGAGAGAGTTGGGGGGGTGGGGAGATCATAGAATCATAGAGTTGGAAGAGACCACAAGGGCCATCCAGTCCAACCCCCTGCCAAGCAGGAAACACCATCAGAGCATTCCTGACAGGTGGCTGTCAAGCCTCTGCTATGAGGCTGTGCCTACCGGGCATGCACCCCAAATGCCAAAACATGTCCACAATGCCCCACAGCAGCCACTGCTGTACCTCCATCCATTCAACCTGTATTTTTGTAAATAAACACAAACAAGTACAAAACAGCAGAAAACCTCTATTGGCTTCATTTCCAAAGGAGACCAACAAACCAGTTAAATGCTGCACTCCTGGCAATTTCTTACAATCAGAAAACTGGTGCGCACACAAAACAGGGACACTTAGTTATATATACACACTAATGTAGGTTTTATATTTGCATTACAGAATATAGAAAGAGAGAGGAAAGGGCAGTTTAGTATAATGACTGAAAATGCCCTTATATTCAAGAAACTGTATTTACTGATTAAGTCATGTTTTCCTGTTTTCTGCTCTGCACCAATTTCCTTGCAGAATGGACATGTACAAAAGGAATTGTTCTAAATAATATCCCCCCCCCCCCAGCCTAGCTTGGCTGAACAAACGAAGTCTCGGTAAACAAACAATTGAACTTTAATTGAGATCTGAATGGGCCACGTTGTTCTGTATGGAAACTATTCTGCCTTGGTGAAATCCCTTCTTGTTTCAAAGGGGAAGTGTTTATCTCTACGATGGCATCTGCTGCAAAATTAAGCATTTGCTAGCTCCGTGTGCTTAACCACATTAACCATTTCGCATCTAGTTAATGACACTTAGCGCCGTTGCTGGTAGGCAGGAGAACACCGCTCTACTTCCCCTTCAGCATGATTTCCAAAGTCCTGTACTTTCCTCGTACTGTTTGAACTCACTTCAGTAAGGTTTGCACAGGAGAGCTTCCTTGTGTATCACAGCTTAGGCCCTGGGAGCCACCTGTTGTCACAGATCAGGTGGAGGGGAGCCGACTTCCTGATTCACCTAAGGAGCAGTCAGTCAAGACTGGGCATCCTTCTGCTTAGGGAAAGGGGTAAGGAGAGGAGCTTCATGACTGGCACAAGGGCCAGCAAAAGAGTTCTGTTCAACGCTGCTCTAAATTGACTTCACCTCTAAGCAGGCATACCCTGCTTAGGTATTGCCACGAGCTGGCAGGACAACGGGGAGCAGGGGCGTCATCTCGCCCTCAGGACTGTGGATGCCTGCCACCATTCATTCATTTATTTAAATGGTCACAGACCAGCTTCGACTCATACAGCATCAAATAGTAGAACATGTGAAAGATACAAAGAACATTACAAATAAAGCATCAATTTAAAATTTGAGCACCTAAATTAAAATCAGATGTTTACATGCCCTCAGGATTGTGGATGCCTGCCACCGCAACGTGGATGTGTGCGACATCACACGCCTGCACGTAGTGCGTGACGTCACACACACACACTACGTGCAGGCACGTGTGTTTGTGTGACATTGCACATCCGCGTTATGGTGGCCGACGGTGGCGACTCCTTTTCCTCCTCCTGGAGAGCCAGTGTGGTGTAGTGGTTAAGAGTGGTGGACTCGTAATCTGGGGAACTGGGTTCGCGTCTCCGCTTCTCCACATGCAGCTGCTGGGTGACCATGGGCTAGTCACACTTCTTTGAAGTCTCTCAGCCCCACTCACCTCACAGAGTTGTGGGGGATGAAGGGAAAGGAGAATGTTAGCCGCTTTGAGACTCCTTCGGGTAGTGATAAAGCAGGATATCAAATCCAAACTCTTCTTCCTATTTGCAGCCAGCGGGGAAGGGCTCAGACTCGGAGGCAGAGAGATGCCTCAGCATCTGAGCCCTACTCCTCGGAAAAAGGGTGCCTCACTCACTGGCTGAGGAGGGTGGAGCTGAACTGCTTCTGTCTTGGAGGCAGCGCCGCTGCAGCCTGCCGGCTTTTTTCATTGACTATGTGGGTGCCCAGCCCCCACAATTATATTATTATGGGTACCCAAGCACCCACGGCTCCCCGGAATTGGCTGCTTTGACGGAGAGGAGGAAGAGAATCCCAACAAGGGGTGTAGCCGGGACTGGGACACACCAGGGCAAGCAGGGGATGGAGAAGGAAGCATTCACAGGGTGACGTAGAATGGCATGGCGAGGGGATGGAGGTCAATGCGCAGAAACCAGAGCAGCAGGACCCATCACCAGAGGGGCCCCTGTCTCCACGAACACGGCGGGCCCTGAGGCGTAGGGAGCAGTGGGCGGTGCGCTCCATGAGACTGAGGCAGGCTCCTTGAATACAACAATGGGGCTGTTGCATATGCCCCATGACAAACTTCTTTTGAAACCAAAAGGGATTTCAAAAGTAATTTGTCATGTATCACAAGACATTCATATTTAAAGGGAAACACTTGTGCTCATGGGCATAGCCTGGGTTTTTGTTAGGGTGGGGCAGAACCTCGGTTTGCTATGTATTTTTATTGGTTTTTATTGATTGGGGGGCAGCTGCCCCTCCCTGTCCCCCTTGGCTTACACCCATGCTTGTGCTGAAAATAAAACACCAGAGGTTTCACTGAGCAAACACAGCTCCCTCTTTTAAGCCACTGGTGCTTTCTATTTAAACAGACAATTTTCTAGAAGGCAAACTCAGTGTACTCCTGAGGAAGGAAATTTATTTTTGGACCAGCTCAGTGACACTGATGTTATAGACAAGCCAGATGGTGATGTTCATGTGACATCTAAAAATTGCTTAATTATAACAAGGGAGTTCTGTTTACTTGCAATGATTGGGGTGAAAATTCAGCGAATGATAAGTTTCCGCCTTTTATGGCCAACTGACTTTAATACAACTTAATTATATTCATTGATTTGACTTCTCTTGCTTTCACAGGAGCCCTTAAGGTGCATTGCAATGATTCATAAATAACATATATTTAGAAATATTCTTGCACATGACCTTTAAAGAACGTAAGAACAGCCCTGCTGAATCAGGCCAAAACCCTGCCCACTTGTTCCTTCTGTCACATCCCCCCCCCCCCCCGGTTGCTAACAAAAAATAGACAAACCCAAAGCATGGCAGCCTTCCCTAATACAGTGGTACCTCTGGTTACGAACTTACCGGTAATTTGTTCCGGAGGTCCGTTCTTAACCTGAAACCGTTCTTAACCTGAGATACCACTTTAGCTAATGGGGCCTCTCGCTGCTGCCGCCACATGATTTCTGTTCTCATCCTGGGACAAAGTTCTTAACCCAAGGTACTACTTCCGGGTTAGCGGAGTCGGTAACCCGAAGTGTTTGTAACCCGAAGTGTTTGTAACCCAAGTTACCACTGTAGTAGAATCGCTCTAGGCTCCTGATGACTTTGATTGCCCCTTTTTAGCTCCACAATATCCTTCCTGAGAGGCGGCAACCAGAACTATACACCGTAGATTTGCATAAAGGCACTTCAATATTGACAGTTTCACTTTGGACCCCTTTCGTAATGATCCCTAATGTGGATTTTTGGCTTCCACACCCCACTTCTGCTGCGCACTGAATTGGTGTTTTAACTGACCTGTCCAAAATTGGCCCATGATCTTTTTCCTGGTAAGCCACAGCCCCCATCAATATATTTTGATGCATAAATTAATTAATTAAAAAGCTTCTCTTAAAAGTGTTGAAACCCTGGCATATTCTGTGCCGACTCCCATGGGTAACTTGCATTTCTTAATTTGTCTTACTTAACAAGTGGATACACTTGTCGGTTCTTCCCTCCTTTTTATTATTTTTGCAAGTAACTCGACATCAAGGTCAGAGTTATTTATTACTTCAAAATGAGCTGCAGACAATAGGACGTTTCTGGATCGAGCTGTTTCAGGGTTTCTAAAACAATTTTATGTAACATACTGGGATATATTCTTACGTCAAGCATCTGTTGCTATGATAGTAAGCCATGAACTCTGCACACGAAGTATTTGTATAGTAAATAGCATGTGTACAGAGAATAAAAATGTTCCTGCTTAGTACTTCTAAGGAACTGTATAAATACTAACTGAGCTCAAGCTATTTTTAAATTGGCCATTTACTTTGGAGCTCCTAGCTGAAGCACACAGACATATTGTAAGGAGGATAGTGTGTCCTCCTCAAGAGTAAACCACTCCACAGTCCGTTTGACTAAACTAAGCGTTTATTTCACTGACAAGCTTCACAGTTCCTCATCCTCCTCCGATGAACCAGATCCCTCGAGTAAGGGCTTCCGCTTTTCCCCCCAGCATAAAAGTTTAGCGAAATTCCAGCGCCTCCTTTCACTCCTCCTTTTCCGCTTCTTGACCCTACTGGTCCCAGCGCTGGCCCCTTCCCTTTCACTTTCATCTTCCCTAGATGTTGCCGTCGAGGCTCTCACCAGCTCCTCAACCCCTTGTTCCACCTCTGACTCCATCCTCTCCTCCCCTCCTATTGGTTCCCTCGCCACCTGCTTCTCCGCCGTCAGCACAGGCGGCGACCCCCCTTCACTGCCACCTCTCCAAACCTCCTTCCCTGTTTCTGGTGACAACCTCGGCATTCTCTCCTCCTCTTCCCATGCCCGCAATACCTCCTCCGCCGTGCATGGGTGGCCCATTGCTCCCACTGGCCCCTCCGCCTCCCCTCCTGGCTCGGGCCAGTCCCTGACATCCATCCCCCCTCCCAAGCCCCCCTTCCCCTCCTGAGGCGGCTCGGTGGGTGCCTCCCAAGAATAACCTAGATCCCCTGCTGGGTCCCATTCCCCCACTTCGCTCTCTCCTGCCGTTCCAGGTGAGGACTGGAATCCCAGAAAAACCGTGGTGTCTGCGCTTGATGACGACGATGAGGATGGGAACGCCTCCTCCCAATCCTTTCTGCACCAGGGAGGAGAGGGATAACCCGACCACAATTCATCTGTTGCTGCTTCGACGTCCCCTTCCTCCTCCGACATTCCCCTTGGTGAATGCAGGCTTTCCTGCAACTCGTTTTCAACCCCACTGTTCCCTGCACTCGAGGGTGGGAAACCCCAAAAGTCCCCTTCTTCTGAATCTGTGGGTTGAAAAACCTCTCTCAGTTGCCATCTGTACGGCTTCGGTTTGTGGGGGTACAGCTCGTGGAATTCCCACACTAAGTACTCTTTGGTGACGCTTTCCGCCGGAATCCAAGCGTTCTCCGACGCTGGCTCCCCCTCCCATGCTACTAAATACTGCAACTCTTCCCCTCTCCACCTGGAGTCTAAGATGGCCGTAGCCTCATTGAAGAGCTCCATGTCTACCAGCTGTACTTCCTGCGACCCCTGCTGGTGCCCCTGTTGATACCTGTGTGGTTCTCTGAACTTGGAGAGGAGCGACCTGTGAAACACAGGATGAATTCTCATGGAATCCGGCAATTGCAGCCGAAACGCCACGGGGTTAATCTGCTCCACTACTTCAAAGGGCCCAATGTTGCGTTGCCTCAGCTTCTTGCACCTTCCTTGCATGGGCAACCCCTCCGTGGACAACCACACTCTGTCTCCCACTTGGATGCATTCCCCCTCCCTGCGGTGTTGGTCAGCTGCCCTCTTGTAAGCACTTTTAGCCCTTTCTAGATTGGTGCAGTGCGAGCAACTCCTCTGCAAATAGCTCCGCAGCTGGCACGTCCCCCTCATTCCGCTTGCCCTCCCCTGCTGGAAAGGCTCTTGGATGATTGCCGTAGATTGCCTGAAAAGGAGACATACCTGCAGATACCTGTAGAGCATTATTGTACGCAAACTCGGCCAGAGCCAGCCTATCGCTCCAGTCGCTGTGTTGCTGAGAGGCATAACACCGCAAGTACTGTTGCAGAATCGAATTCACACGTTCTGACTGCCCGTTAGATTGAGGATGTCTAGCAGAGGACAAGTTGACCTGTACCTGCAAGATTTGCATGAGCTTACGCCAGAAGCGTGAGGTAAATTGAACTCCACGATCCGAAATTAGCCTTTCTGGCAAGCCATGGTGCTTAAAAACATGCTGTACAAACAGCTTGGCTGTTTCCTCAGCCGACACCACCTTAGGGCAGGCAATGAAATGGGCCATCTTGGTTAGAAGGTCAACTACTATCAGCACGGCAGTTTTTCCTTTGGATGGGGGTAGATCTGTGACAAAGTCTAGGGAGACCGCTTCCCACGGCTTACTGGGAGTGGGAAGAGGTTCCAGCAACCCAGCAGGCTTTTCTCTCTCCCCTTTGGCTCTTTGACACACCTCACACCCCCTGACGTATTCCCTGACCTCCTGCCTGACTCTGGGCCACCAGAACTCCCTTGTGACCAACACCATGGTTTTGAATTGCCCAAAGTGCCCCGCCGTGGGGTTGTCATGGAGCTGTCTGAGAACTCTAGCACGCATCTCCTCCCCAGGAACATACAGTGCTCCTTTGAACAACAGCAGCCCCTCCTTTTCCTCAAACCCTTTCGCCTTGGGATCCCCCTCCCTCAGTTCCTTCAGTTTGCGCAGTGCAAAGTCATCGGCTTGCGTGAGGCGCACAAGCTCTTCCCGACCCCCTAAAGTTGCCCCACACCTCCATTGTTCAGGTTTGAAGATCGCTCTTGCCACCGGAGGCCCCTGTTCCTCCAGGTATTCAGGCTTTCTGGATAGGGCGTCTGCTCTGATGTTCTGATCACCTGGAACATACTGGATGTGAAAGTTGAAGTTCGCAAAGAACTCTGCCCATCGCATTTGTCTCTGGTTGAGGATTCTGGCCGTGCGCCAGTACTCCAGGTTCTTATGGTCCGTGTAAACCTGGATCTGGTGCTGTGCGCCCACTAAAAAGTGACGCCAGTGCTTGAATGCCGCCACCACAGCCAATAGCTCTTTATCCCAAATCGCGTAGTTGGCCTCCGACTTGTTCAGCTGTCTGGAATAGAACGCACACGGCCTCCATTCCTGCGCAGGATCTTGCTGGAGCAGAACCGCTGCTATGGCTCGGTCCGAGGCATCTGTCTCTATCCTGATGGGCTTGGCAGAATTCACATGTAGCAACTGCCCCTCTGAGGCAAAAGCCTCTTTGAGAGTTTCGAAGGCGCGCTGAGCCTCCTCCGTCCACCGGAATTTCTTTTTACCTTTCAAGCAGTCGGTGATTGGAGCAGTCATGTCGGCGAATGCCGGTAGGAACTTGCGATAGAAGTTTGCGAAACCGACGAAACGCTGGACGTCCTTCTTGGTTTTGGGGCTTTTCCATTGCAGGATTGCCTCTACTTTGTCGGTGTCCATGGCAATGCCCTTGTCCGAAAGACGATAGCCCAAAAAGTCCACCTCTGTTGCATGAAACTGGCACTTTTCCAGCTTTACACACAACTGGTTTTCCTGGAGCCTTCGCAGTACTTCCTTGACGTGTGTCACGTGTTCTTCCGGGTTTTGGGAGTACACCAAGATATCATCAAGGTACACGACTGCGTGTTTGAATAACATGGGCCCCAACACGTGATGCATGAATGCCTGAAAGCACTGGCTGCCTGCCTGTAAACCGAAGGGCATAACTAAATACTCATAAGCTCCAAGGGGTGTATACATGGTGGTTTTCCACTCATCACCCTCCCTGATCCTGATGAGATTGTATGCCCCCCTTAGGTCCAGCTTGGTGAAAATCTTACCCTTGCGTACCGCCGCCAGCAGGTCATCAATCCTGGGCATGGGGTAAGAAATTGGTATTGTGAGCGAATTTAAAATTCTGAAATCACAAATTAAGCGTTTCTCTTGCGTGTTCTTCTTGTCCACCCAGAACACGGGACTGCCCCCTACTGCCTTGCTTTCCCGAATGAAACCTCTGGCCAGGTTCTTATCAATGAAGTCCTTCAAATTCGCCAACTCCTGCTCTGACATAGTGTAGAGCTTACCTGGTGGCAGCTGCGCTCCTGGCAGCAGGTCAATCTGGCAGTCATAGGGGCGGTGGGGGGGCAGCTTGTCGGCCTCTCTTTTGCTAAACACCTGTTGGAAATCTGCATACTCCTTAGGAAGTGATACGTCCCCTGCCTGCAGTGCTGCTGCTGCCGCTGGGCTGTGGGGGTGCATTTGTTGCAAACAGTTCTCCATGCAATATGCTGATCCAAACGTTACAGATCGCTGGCTCCAGCTTATGACAGGATCGTGCTGAGTGAGCCATCCCATGCCTAAAATGATGGGCGGACCTGCCAAAGCAGTGACGTGGAATGCGACTACTTCAGAGTGTCTCCCGATTTGCATTCTCATGGGAGGTGTGCTGTGCGTGACGGCCCCTCCCTTTAGCTCTCTTCCATCTATTGTGGTGACTTGGAGTGGGAAATCCACCTCCAGAAGATGGATTTGGTGCTGCAGAGCAAAGTCCTTATCAAAAAAATCCGTGCTCGCCCCACTGTCAATTAAAGCCGGGATTTGCAAAGCGCAGCCATTGGGCAGCTCCAGAGCGATCTCTAGCACTATTCCTGGCTTCGGTGTGTTGGGGGGGGTGGTGAGGGTTGGGGGGGGCGGGACCTTTGGGGATTCGCTGCTCTGAGGACGGTTTACTGTGATTGCGCCTGGCTGCACGTCCCCTTGCCCTGCCGCCAGGCACTTTCGTTTCCCGCCACCGCAGCTTCTTCCCCCACTTCTCTCTGGAGCGTCCCCGCCATTCCCTGCCAGATTTTCCTTTGTTCACACTGCTTGGCCAGGTGATCGCTCCTCCCACATACGTAACACTTCTTTACAACTCTCCCGCCCTTTGTGTCACTCCCCTTCCCAACCGTTGAACTTGAAAAAGGGCGCGCGCGGGCTCCCCCCAACTCCATGGGCGTTTCCTGTTGGGCTTGTGGCTGAGCGCTCACCGGCCTTTCTGCCGGGGGAGGGGACCGAAAGCTGAACCACCTCCCCTGCTTTCCTTCCCGCCTTGCCTTGTCTCTGCATTCCAGACGCACCCCAATTGCCAAAGCAGCTTGCGTCAGACTATCTAAGTCCTCCAGGGGCCCTGCTTTCGCGAGCGCATCCTGGACTTCGTCCGACAGTCCCACTTTGAACATCGCTAGCAGCGGCGGCGAATTCAGATCCCAATTTAAACGATGGGCAAGGAGCGAAAACTTGGCTTGATACTCTCTGACAGACATGTTCCCTTGCCTCAGCGACAAAAGCTCCCTTGCCTCCAGATCCATAGCGCTTCTCGAGGTGTAAACAATATCCATGCCTTCAAAAAACGCCTTTAAGTCCTGCAAGGCGGGATTCTTGGCCAAAATCAAGGGGCGAATCCAATCCCTAGCGGGTCCCTCAAAATGCGCAATCACAAACCCCACCCGCTCAGCGTCAGTTCTGAATTCTTCTTTGTGTAATTCCAGGGTGTACATCATGTCCGTTTTAAACCCCAAATAGTCCTCTGGTTTGCCATAAAACCTGCTGCCGTGGGAAGGCATTCTCCTTCCTCCCATTGCCCCTCTCCCTGCACCGGCATGCAGCCTCGCCTCCTCGAGCCGAGCTTGAGCCACTTCGTACCTTTGCGCCAGATCTCTAGCTCGCTCTTCCCAGTCGACGTACTGCGCTGCTCCGGCTCCGTCTTCTTGGGAGTTAGACATCTCGGCAGCCTCTCACCCCTTGAGGAGGTTGCGATGACTCGAGGGATGCTGTAAGGAGGATAGTGTGTCCTCCTCAAGAGTAAACCACTCCACAGTCCGTTTGACTAAACTAAGCATTTATTTCACTGACAAGCTTCACAGTTCCTCATCCTCCTCCGATGAACCAGATCCCTCGAGTAAGGGCTTCCGCTTTTCCCCCCAGCATAAAAGTTTAGCGAAATTCCAGCGCCTCCTTTCACTCCTCCTTTTCCGCTTCTTGACCCTACTGGTCCCAGCGCTGGCCCCTTCCCTTTCACTTTCATCTTCCCTAGATGTTGCCGTCGAGGCTCTCACCAGCTCCTCAACCCCTTGTTCCACCTCTGACTCCATCCTCTCCTCCCCTCCTATTGGTTCCCTCGCCACCTGCTTCTCCGCCGTCAGCACAGGCGGCGACCCCCCTTCACTGCCACCTCTCCAAACCTCCTTCCCTGTTTCTGGTGACAACCTCGGCATTCTCTCCTCCTCTTCCCATGCCCGCAATACCTCCTCCGCCGTGCATGGGTGGCCCATTGCTCCCACTGGCCCCTCCGCCTCCCCTCCTGGCTCGGGCCAGTCCCTGACACATATGTAATCTGTATTGTACTAAAAAAAAAACCTGACACTAGATGAGTGCAGAGGTGCGGTGGCAAGAAATGTTCCATTGCTTAGGGAACTGAACTGTTTGCATTCCGTGTTCTGTAACAGAAGGGAAAGCTGCAAGTCGGGCTAGAATTAAAACTTAACTTGGGATAGGCTGAGGACTTGGGAAGAGGTTCCAGGCCACAGGACTGGTCTGACTGTTAGGAAGAGTGAAGCAGGGGGCTGTGATGAGAGATCTTGGAGGACAGAGTATACAACATGAGGGGAAGAGGAGCACTAGGGAGGTTGGTCAAGGAACTGGGACAAAAGCAGGATCCTGGGGGAATGTGGTTTTAGATTCATGAAGAGAGGAGAACAAAAAGATTGTAGGATAGGGGCAAAACTGTAGACATAGGTAGGAGTGTGACTAATGGCAGGAAGGAAGTGGAGAAGCTCGAGAGGCTTGGAGGGACAGGGATTTTGGGGTCACACAACGAAGAGAGCATGGGGTTGCTAGGACAAGACTTGCTAGGACAAGACTTGACAAGGAAATTCTACTAGCTGCACATCCTATTGTTGCTGCGGCATTGTGACCTGACATTGCTAAAGGGTGCAGACCAAAACGTAATATGTGGGGTGGGCAAGGTGGATTTCACATACTGATTTGAACAAAACAAAACAAGTAGAAGTAAGCTGGAAGATAAGTGAGGCTGTAGACTTAGAAGATAGATTTAAGGTTTATAATTGTTGGAATAAATGATATTGATATTAGAAAAGAAGAGATATTGAGGTTAATTAATTAAAAATGTTTTTAAAGATGTTAAGAAATTACTAAAGATGATATACAAGGAACGTAGGAAGAGAGCATGGGAGGAAGTCAACTCACAATGACAAGAAGGATTGATAGGTTAAAAGGAATTATGTATGTTTTTATGTGTAATATTGTTGTTGTTTTCTTTTTTGTTTGTTTATTGCTGTTTGTTTTTTAACTGTACTACTTTGTTAAAACTAATAAAAAAAATTGGGGGGAAAAATGAACAAAACGAAACAAATCCAAGGATTTGGTCACAAACATCTTAAATCCTGTAAATTTCAGATCAAATGTCAAGTGTCCAGAACTTGAGGAAATACTTTTTAAAAAGGAAAGCTGTCAACAACTAGTGAGAATATTTCTGCCCCGATATCTGAGCAAAGGAAAGCAAAGAGCAGTGGCTAAAATAGCCTCAGGGAAGAAGACATGCTGTACAATTGCTAAAGGAGGCCAAAGTGCCATCATTACCTGGATGGATTATCAGGGATCCCACAGAACCTGTGGCCCGCGAATAATTGCTGGACTCCAACCCCCATCACCCATGACCATTAGTCATGTGGGCTGGGGCTGATGGGAGTTGGAGTCCAGCAACATCTGGAGGGCCACAGGTACCCCCATCCTTGCCATGGAAGATGCACTGAACATCTAAAGGAAGGGAAGATAAGTGCCATCCGTTAAATTGTTCTGCAAGCTTCCAGAGCACAAAATACACTTTGCCATGCACAGGAACCTGTCATCCTGAATAAAAGCTGCCTTTGTCTCTTTCCTGTTTGAGCTTACAGTTGGATATTGTTTAAATAAGGCACACCCACACAACTGATCTATCACAGAAACATACTGCAAGTCCATAGCCAGTATCCATTAAGATGATTACAACAATGTAATGTGAAGTAATATTCAGTGGATTAATCAGTGGAAAACCAACAAGAGTGCTGTCAAGGAAATTCTGTCATTGTTAGTGGTCATTGTTAGTGGACACAAGAAAATAATTTTATGTATCTTGGCAAGATGTTATCTTTCTTTTCAAAGCCAGAAACATGGCATGGCATGACTGAGGTCCTTACTTCGGTGCGGGGGGAGGAGAAAAAAGCAGCTCTCAGAAAATTCATTTCCCTTCACTTAGTTGCTTAAACTCTTGAGCTATTTTCCTTGAAACATATAAAGAATTCAGTCTCTTAGCAACACTCCTCCCACAGACGAGAAAGAAAGGATGATATCAATTCCTTCTGCACATTAAGCAAGGCAAGCTGAGCTTTGGAAAACATTTTCTTGTTAGATAGAAAAGACATGTAAATTTGAGCCAGGCAAATGCCAGGCTTGTCCTTTAAAGATGTCTTTTGGATAAAGTCACACCAGGACTTTTACACTGCTCTACTGCTATAACTACCTCTCCTCTAGAAGGGGCCAAACCATCGTAGGGGTTACATCAGTGGTAGTTCGCTATTGATTTGGTTTACTAATGGAAGAGCCAAGGAGGAACCAGCACTTTCACAGATGGTACTTGGGTTTGCACCAATAATGAGAAAAGACTGTCCTAATGAAGATCTAGCAGCTTACATGTGCAGTCAGAATAATCAGAACCTGTCTAATGCTGTCTTCTGTTATTCCTGAATTCCTGTTTTTATCATACTGTTTTACTGGGGTGTGTGGTGTGGTTTTTGTTGTTGTACCTCTGTTTTTAATTATAGTGTTTTATTGTTTTTGTGTTTCATTTTTGTAAATATTTTAAATACTAAGAAGTTTAGAAAATATTTTAAATAAATAAACGCAGCCCCGTCTTGTCCATCCTGATTGGAGCAGGTCTCCAGGGTTCAGCCAGGGTTTTCAGCTCTACATGAAGATTGGAGGGCAGGGGTTCGACCTAGGGTCTTTTATCTGCAAGTCATGTGCTCTACCACGGAGCTGTGACCCTTCCTCAGAGTTACCCCTGCAAAGAAATGCAAAAGGCCACAAAACCAGAGAGGGGGAAATAGATAGAATGGGGAATAATTGCCTCAGTAGTTTCAACAAAACAAGCAGGACCCTTACTATGAAAGCACAATTGTTGTATGTAGTTATTGTCCGATACTTAATCCCTTAGGCAAAATCTAACCACCTGAGAGGAACCATTCACACAATTCAGGTGAGAATTGTGTGTGCCTGGGATTGTTTCTGTGGCAATAAGCACTGCTAGACACTTTAAAGATCTGGCACATGGGCCACACGTAAACATATCTGCATATGCCAGTCCTTGCCGCCGAGGGCCTTCTGGCGGTTCCCTCACTGCGAGAAGCAAAGCTACAGGGAACCAGGCAGAGGGCCTTCTCGGTAGTGGTGCCCGCCCTGTGGAACGCCCTCCCATCAGAGGTTAAAAGGATCAACAACTACATGACATTTATAAAACACCTGAAGGCAGCCCTGTTCAGGGAAGTTTTTAATCTGTGATGTGTTAATGTATTTTAATGTTGCTGGAAGCCACCCAGAGTGGCTGGGGAGACCCAGCCAGATGGGCGGGGTACAAATAATATTATTATTATTATTATTATTATTATTATTATTATTATTATGCCAAGTTTCTAGGCAAGATTAAAAATTCAAGTATTACAGAAGGCAAGCCACCCAAGTTACTCCATGTAAACTGTTCAATTAATTTGCATCCCACCCCAGACTCCCCTAATTCTGTTCCTCATCAATTCTTCCCTCCCCCTCAATTAATTGCTCAACAAATCAATTCAATTACTGCCCTTCACAACCTTCAAAATTGTATCTAAATCGAATCATCTTAAATTAATCTATTCCTCAAATTACTAGCCTACTCAGTAACACAGATTGTCCCCCTAATTCAGTTTCTATCAAATTCATTACCTATCCAAAAAGACTTGGGCCACTTTGAAAGAGTCAGGGCCTGGTAGGGCTTTTTTTCCAGCCGGAACTCGCCGGAACTCAGTTCCGGCACCTCTCAGGTGGACGCCATTATAAGAGAACAAGTGAGGCGTTCATGGTGAGTTCCGGCACCTCTTTTTCTAGAAAAATAGCACTGGTGCCTGTTCTCCATGCTAGCAGGCCATTTGGAGTCCCAAGCCCTTGCTTTCCCCTAAAACTCCAGTGGCATTGCAGCCCCCTCAAGAAATCTAGCTGCGACCAGAACTCTGGGAAATGTAAGGAACAAATGCATTCCTCAAAAATTAACATTCTCCTCCTACGCCTGTTGGGAAAACATTGGACGCAAATCACACAAAACCTGCTACCCCTAAATGCATTTGCAAGGAAAACGTTGCATTTAGCAGCCAAGGCTTTTACCCAAGTTCATAGCCCTGATTTATTGACTAAGAGACATGCCTGTACACATTCGCTATAAATAGGGAATTCTCTACAGCTACCAGTTTTAGAGATTTTCTGACTCAGTAGAGAATTTTTAACAGATTGTTTTCTTCTCCTTGGCAGCTTGCTACTTAGGTATAAAGCTATAGTGTCTATTTTCTGAGGCACAAAACACTTTAAAGCTAAGAAACCTAGGCATAACAGCGCTTATCACGACACAGAACGAGATGCTGCATACATAAACGTTCTCCAAGGCAAACTTCATTAAAATTAATTGGTGCAGAGGTGAAAAACACATGCCTTCACAGTTGTGTTTTCTTCTGGCCGACATAAATTCATATTCTTTCCAGGTTTGCAGAAACTTACGCAGAGATGTAAGATACAAAACACCCTCAAACCTATATGACAGCTTGCCTGTGTTACGCCAATTCCTTTTAATGTTTCTCACCATGGTATAGTTTGATAATTTTATACTCTGGACTTAATGGGGCCCACTCTTTAGATGATTATGTGTTATTATTTCACTTACTGTACTTCGAAATGGGGTGAGCCTCCTCTGCTGCGTTGGTGGGGGTGGGACCCCACTTGCTCATTCTGCAGAGTGAGGCCCTGGACTTCTGCCCCATACCCTCCAACATCCCTCAGATAAAAACAGACATTTTCATCTGAGGAATGTTGGCGGGTATGAACACAGAGTCATTTTGGGGGGTGGGGTTGTGACAGAACTACAACGTGCTTTCTTCCTCCTTCCCCCACCTCAGAAGTGTGTCGGGGTCGGGTGTTCGCCACGACTTGTCCGCCTCAGCTCCACACTTTGAAGGTGCCTGTTTCATTGCTCTCATCCCCTCGCCGACCCCCCACCAGTGCCAGGGGGCACAAGAGGGGCAGTTTGCTGCTTCCCAGCCTCCATCCCGCTCTCCTTTACACACATGCAGCTCCCCCCCCCCCAAATCACACAACTAAACTGCCGCAGCACTGGACCTCATGCACCGCACATGCGCAAGCTAGTCCCTCCATTGCTTTCCCCTCTCAGCCCGTTCCTATCAGTTAGGAATCAAGGATAATGTGCAGTTATACTGCAATGCCGCAAACGCAGCCAGGAAACAGACAGACTGCACTCAGCAGCTGAACACAAGGAGGAGGAAACAAAATTTTTCTTTTTCTTGGTGTCATTAGCCGGCTTACATTTTGCAGGTTACAAATCGGTTATCAGCTAACAACGAAGCTGGGAGAAACTAGAAACGAGTCAGCAAAACACTGAACCAGCCAGAGAAACCTTTACAATAGACAGACTGGAATTGGAGGCATGGAAGTTGAGGCAAGCCCATTCTCCCTCACCTGAAGAAAGCAGGAAGAGGAATGGTTTGTACGGCTTCAAGCAGAAGGCATGAGGGCTCTGACAGGGCCTTAAGAGTCCACCCGTCTTCTTCCCAAAGCCTAGTAAGCACTAGCTACACTTTAGGAAGGAGCCCACAGGCCTCCTGCCGCCTCAGGAGCTGCTTCTGCAGCCCCCATCCATTGCACAGGAGAAATCGGGGCACCCTGGGATCAAGTCAAAAGCCGTGACAGCTCTAGGAATTCTGGGGCCGTCCCAGCAAAATTGGGACACTTGGAGGGTATGCTACCCCCCAAATGCTGCCCTAACTGCACCACTGGTTTATTGGAACACACATATTGTGAAGTCAATTTACAAGTGTGTATTTGTTTGCTGAAGCAACTGCAAATATGTAGGAAGAAATAAAAACTGAAAAAAGACCTGGACAGGTTCCCCACCCCCAACACAGGCTAGCATTTGCTTTAGAATTTCTCAAAAATAACAGAAGCAACTTTTCTACTCAAATATAATTACAGATCTCCAGTGTACAACTTCCCACTACAAATCCTAGTTTAATCTGTTCTCTTTTTTTTTCTACTGTTGCCCTTTTGTTTTGCACAAACAAGCTCTATAGCTGCTGCCTGGGTTGGGCACAGAAGTTCACAAACCAACTACAGTAAATAGGTGAAATGGAACAGAGTTCATGAGTACTTAACCAGCTTAAATTTAGGGACTCAGACTTATCCTGTTTGTGGACTGCATTAGTATTTCAATCACTCCAAGAAAATCTCCTAGACTAATGCTGGCTTTTTAAACAGGGAAAAAGCCAAATCTGGTATTAGCTCTCTTTCTCAGTGTCTGAGCAGCCATGATGTTTGGGTTTCGTTTTTGTTGTTAGAGCTGTTATTTCCAGTATGAATCAGCACAAAGTTATTGTGCCATATTTCTGTTTCTCTTCACATCAGATGCACAAAATCACACCCTTACACTCTGGGAGAACTGCTGATCTGTGGTTCCATATACAAATCTGGGATTACTTTATTGGGAAAGTTTAAGATTTACAGCATATTCTGCTTGCATCTGAATAGCAGAATCAAAGCCTTTGTCTCAGGAACGGCAATCAATAGTAGAAGCAGTTTCAAAATTCATTGGGTAAGTGATATTTCAGATTGGGTTGCACAACATGTTAATGATTCCCTTTCAATGTTAATATAGAGACATTTGCTTTAACGCAGAAGCAGAACTACACCTAAACTATTTCTGTGGTTGTATGTCCTCACATCCAAGCTACAATGCAGGTAACCAGGCAACCAGTAATCAAAACAAATGTGGTCACTTGATTATTTAGGGTGTATTATTTGCTGAAAGAATCTAGGTTTTTCAGGCACCTGTCATTTGAATCTCTAACATATTTGTCCTGACATGATAGGCACCATATTATCCTCTAGCTGGTTTTTGCATTGCATTTACTAGGAAGTCAAATAAGATACAAGACAATTGTCTGTGACTCATACTACATTATAGGCACTCAAATCACATTTCAATGAATCTACAGATGGCCTAGTCATCGCATATAAACTACTGTTATACAGATTACAAATATTGCAGATAAAAGAGGACGTCTTTATCCAGATGTGAATATAGCTGAGCACTCACTTCTGCCAGACATGTGGGCTTTTTGCAGACTTTGCTCCTCTCCATATACTAGACTGAAGAATTCAGCTTTGCTCACATTGAAATGGGAAATTAACATATAAGCACCAGTTCTGTGTAATAAAGAAAGGACCAGGGGCAACTTGGGGGGAAATAGTTTGGGGAAGCAATTGGGTGGCAAAGACCATTATTCAGAGAGCTAGGATTTTGCTATATACATTAAAATCAAATAAACTGTGACTGAAAGGTGGGCAAGCGAATGGGGTGATGGGCAACATTTAGAAGAATACTCATGATTGTGCATTGGCAGCCAGGTCTCTACCTGTCTCTTACCTGACATCAGGTGGGCGCATGGGGGAAAGGACTTCACAGGCCATATTAGGTCTATGAGCCAGAAGTTCCCCACTCCTGCAATGCTCCCTGAAATCATCCCTGGAAAGCACTGGAGCAGCTCTGGAAAAAGATATACCTGCAGCCATATACAACAGTGCTTCTTTTCTAGAAAAAGAGGTGCAGGAACTCCCACCTTTTTTGGATGGACAACCCTAAGTTGTTGAGCTCCTTTCAGGAGGACGCCAAAGTTGTTTTTTTAGGGGCAGCAACCACCCATAGCTGCTTTAGGCACATCAGTGCAGCAACATAACCCCAGCGCCTTACACCGCTGTCCTCTGACTCTGCCACACAAATTGCCATACTACCCCGATCGCTGTGCTGCTTGCTGCCTCCAACACACAACCAAGGGCACCGTGTCGCCCACAGCACACAGCTACCAGTGCCATGCCACCAGGGAAGGAACGCAACGCTAAAGAGAAGTCAGAACGCACCACAGAGGGGCCGGAACTCAGTTCCGGCTGAAAAGAAGCCCTGCATAATATACACAAGGTCCCGTGGTTAGAGTGCGTGAGGAATCGGTAGCCCAGCAAGATATGAGGGCAACAGCAACGCCATTATCAAGCCTTTCTGGGCAATTCAGACTATATGCAAAATAAGGGCAATGCGGGCATTTCAAAAAATCCTGGAAAGAAGCCGGCCTACAGCAAATAGTGAGAATACTGCTTAGGAGCACAGCTGAAATATTCACAAGGCAGCAGGAGGCAGCTGGCCAAGGAATTCGTACAGGAAACCCCCTAAGTGAGAGATCCTTATATGGATTTGGGAGCAAAGCCCGGTCTGATATGTGACACTTGTACTTAACTCTGTTATATAAGGCCAAAGGGAGAAGTGTTCTGGGCCTGTGGAGAGAGGTGTCCCCCCCCTCCCCAGCAGCTGTCTGAAGAGACTGCAGCAGGAGCTATAGTGAACTTACCAGCAACGTTTTCCTTTTAGGAAACAGGTCAAGGTGCACCTCTTCTGACAGGCTTTCGGAATATGGGGACTATGACTTCAATAACTTATGAACAGTTTAACACGGCTGCTTTTATTGGTCGTTGTATCGAAATAACTTAATTTTTTGTGCTATACACCTATTACATTGTTTTAATGCTGTAAAATGCATTTAGTAATAAACCAGCATTCCTGCAAAGTTGGATTCCTGCAAACTGCTCATGTTCCCGACACTATCGGAAAACAGGGGGCTTAGCCAAAAAGAGCATTTTTAGCTCTTAATCTACTTTCCCTATATTAAAATTAGACTACACTCTTGTGGATTTGAATTTGCATATGAGGAGCAATTTCAGCCTTATCCTGTTCATACCAGTAGGCATTCCCTTTTGTATTTATCTCTGCCCTCTCATTGGTTGATGTTCTTATGTCAATTAATTGCTGACAGGGCATGTGCACAGATAGCACCTTGGGTTTTCTTGTTTTTGTTTTTAAATATACCCATTAAGAAGTGTGCAAAACAAAAACAAAAAAAACTCACACACATTCAGGCAATTGTAACATTTCTTATGCGTGGTGGTAGCACATGCTACCCGTTTGCCAGTATTATTATAATTAATATAGTGCCATCGATGTCTGTAGCACAAGAGGGTAGGTCCCTTGCTGGGAGGATTACAACCTGCAATTAGAAACTACAGAAGGGAAGAAAAAACATGGGTAAACAGGAAAATCACACATTATTTCAGTTACATGTAGTGCTTAACCAAATCTGTGTGTTCAGTTCCTTGAAATCTTTCTTTCTCTGCAAAAGAGGCTCTCATTTCTCTGCCTCATTCTTGGGGAACTTGAGATTTTCTTTAGAATTTCAGGTGAGGGATCTTAAACTTACCTTAGTGCTGCAAGGAGGCTGGGGAAGGGGGGGGGTGTTTTTCATTCCAGTCAACATTTCGCCAGCACTTAGCAGCCTCTCGGGGCTGCCCATTCTTCTTGCTCTGGAGAAAAACACCACGTCTCTTCCCTGGGATTTAATTCCAGCGCCGGCATCTGGGAAAGCTGTACAATGCAGATTTTACCAGATTTGTAAAATGGAAAAAAAAAAGAGAGGACACAAACAAAACCCCTCGGCCATCTCAAAAGTAAGGAGACAAAAATGTTGCACCTGATCCATGAGAATTTCACTGACATTCTTCCCCTGGGGAGTAGGGGGTTGTACCAGATGTTTTAAGAAAAGGAGAGTTTTGAGGAGAAGGCCTAGTTTCAAGGCCTAGGGCAAGGGTGGCTGATCTATGACATGCTATATGTTGCTGGACTATAACTCCCTGACCAGCAGCCATATTGGTCAGGGCTGATGGGAGTTAGGAGTCCTACAGCAGGAGGGCCACAGATTAGTCATCTCCCTAGAAGAGCTAGTCCAAAAAATGAACCTCGGTATAAAAAACTAGGCTTGCCATAATATGGTCAGTGTCTTGAGAGAACATATATTGGAAGCTTTCTGTAAAGACTGAGGCCTACATCTCACACAGACTTAGGCATGCTTACAACCACTAAGTCCAGTTCTGTTTTGGACTTAGGCCTACATGCTCTGATGGAAATGCAGGATAAAAGTATGATTTTAAAAAATGTTACATTATAGAGGTTTTTTAAGAGAACAGACCCAATTCCCACATAGCTGATCTCAGCTTGCTACCAATATAATAGAGGAATTATAGTCAAATTGTGATCTGTTCTTTTAAGTATACTTTGTGTAATAGGCTAAATCTTCTCTACATACCCCCATACATCAAGGTCAAAACTTGGGAAATAAGACGAGAGAGAGAAAAGTTGAAATGAACTCATAACTCAGGAATCGGTGCAAGGGATTTTCAGAAGACCAAGGGAAGTCTGAGAGAAACAAGGTAGATCTGAGCAATCTCATTAATTAGAAAATTCAAGGGTGAGGAATTCTCGTGTGGTGACTCATCCAATAAAAACCTCGAGATTAATTTGAGCAATGAAGTAGGCACACAGCTCTTTCAACATACTGTTCGTAATTTAAGGATAATAGGTGTTCAGAACTCAGTCGCCAGACAGATAATTTATAATACAGTCAGAGCACTTTGCAGTAAAAGAAAAAAAAGTCATGCAGACTGGCTTCAGAGAGACAGGCAACGGCATTCTCTTTATATCTCCAGCTGCATGATGCGTCAGTGAAGAGTGACCCCAGCACAACCTAATTTCTGCCAACATTCATGTGGTAATAACTTTGTACTGTGACAGGAGGGTGGTGGAGGAAGGAAATACAGCTTTTTTTTTTACGTGCACACCTGAAGCAATGTAGGCTGACCCATCCCACAAGCCCCATATTTAGAATTGTTGTATACATTATTTATTTTAAAATCTGAATTGTCTTTCCTTTTACTACATCTTACGTACCTCATAACATTGTTCTACTTCTGTCAACAAACTTTTGAGAGAGATGGGCCCATCCCTGCTTAACCCCCCCCAAACTGTTAACACACTGCTCTGAAGGTTGTCGCTGCCTGAACATCTGAAACAGATTTAGGTACTGTATAGCTAAGGTGAAGAGGGGTGAAGGAAGAGGGAGTTTTAAAATTTCAGCAGATAAACCATGCTGAACACAGCTGGCATGGGGGAATGATTCTTCTTGTGAATTAGCACTGCTTCACATTTTCTCTGTGCATATTTAAAATAAAAACATAAGCACTGTCTCCTCATAAGAAATGGTCGTTTAAAGCTGCCCTGGAACGTCCTGCTGCTCAGGAAAGCAGAAAGAACAAAACTAGATTGGACTGAGCTGGTACTGGTAGACTGCTTGCTTGGACATGAGAAATCACCTTCATGGATGGCTCTGTTTCACTACTTTTGAGACATAGGCAGCATACTGTTCTCTGCTACTCCACTTCATGAACTTCAGCTAATTTCTGTTCAAAGGTTTTCTACATGCTGGTATGAAGCTATTCTTTGCAGTTTATACTTCTATCTCAGCATCCCAGAAAATGCCATAATACCAGGGGAAATTCATCCTAATAAACACCAATGTGTTTTTTTAATTATTAAAAAGAAAGAAAAAAGAAAAGCAAAATTTTGTGTTAATCAGTTTCTCACCTTTATGGAGAAGAGAAGCAACCTGGAAATTAAAAAAAAAAAAAAGTCTATCACAAAGTGATATACCCCAATGTTGTGTTTATACTAGCACAATGGCTATACAACAACACCCTCAAGATTTGTATTGTGTGTAGACAGGAACAGAATCTCCCCTATAGATCCAGCAATTTCAATGTTTCTTTCACATGCCATTATTGTTCTTTCAATATCTATGTTGTATTGTAACATTCCACAAATGTCACCAATATTGATACAGGTGTTGCCATAAGCCCAAGTTCCTACAGTAACACTTTATTGTGTGATCTATGCATCTGTGATCAAGCTATGCGCAGGATAGCAAGCTCTGAGTGTGCAGTATGCAGCACCTCAGGAATCTCAGTTTTATTTGAAAATAAAAGCTTCCAGTTCTTAAAGCTGTGGAGACAGCTGGAAAACAGGGTTCAGAGAAATGTCAATGATTTATATTATTTCTTGTCTCTCACAAATTGTTTGCAGAAGCAGAATTACATTTATTCACAGTCTTTTCTTAGTGCAAAATTTCAATTTCCGTGCACTTACACACAGCCCTGAGCTCTTCGTTTACATACATCAACTTATTAAAGTCTGATATGTTAACTCCACAACACATTGAAAGACTTATGCAAGGTTAGCAGAGATTAATTGATAAGGAACTGAAGAAACAAGATCTTTCATCTTGTTCTTTTTTTAATGTATTAAAGTCACATCCAGTAGGAAGGAAAAAAGGCATAATAAAGTATTTTCTTAGCAGGTGCATTCCTCAGTTTTTGACAGGCTTATCATAGGCACAATTTGGTAAGACTGAAGGAAGAAAAAAATAAATACATTATACTATGAAGCAGCGGTCTTATGCTTTTCGGGAAAGTTCTCCTGCTTCGTAATGGGTTCAGGTGCCCCATCTCAAATTTGGCTAATGAGGAAGGGTGAGAAAACAGGTGTACCACATAAGAGACTGGGAGAATGATAGTAAACATACAAGGGGGAAAAAGAGGGACAGATCAAATGACAGGATTGCATAGGAGAAACAGTGTGCTGCTGAAAAACTCAAGGAAAACAATGGTTTAAAGCTTTTAGTTGACACTAATAACTGCATGGGCAATAAAGAAAGGAAGAGTCAACAGCCAAACTTGTTTTGCTAAGCTAATCAGGATTATATCATTACAAGGGAAGTCAATAACTTACACCTCTAGCCTCTTTCAAGACTGCCTAGACTTGCCTACTTGGGAGCTTAGCATGGTTAAGTTCAGTTGTGTACCACAAATCCACCAAAATACAGGAATCAGTACCCAAAGGAGTCCAAAAATCCACAGCAACTAAAGGGTTTTCCATGTATTTCTTCTAAGTTGACTGATCTGTTGCTTCCCCCCTTTTTTCTACAATTCTGAGGGCTACAAACTTGTATATTTTTAAAATGAAAACATAAATTTATTGCTATTATCTTTAAAATTTTGGATCATCAGATTCCATACAGATTAGCAGAGCAGAGCAATCAGTGGCTTTGGCATAAAAAATCTGGCTACTACCGGTACTTCAAAAACTTTATCTCCAAAATGTACCAGTCTTACTCCCTGGTTCTCTGCTCTCAAACAATACTAACTGAATGCACATTATCACAGTGTGGGATATTTAGCTAGTACGAAGTATGGCTGCTCTTCCCTTTCTTAATTGCTCAGTACAACATTAGAGGAAGACACTATTTGGAGCCCTCTCTGGCAATCAAGCTCATGTTAACAAAGGAACTGTTGTGCTAGTGCCAAAAATTACAAGCATTCATAAATAAAAAGGGAAATACATAAAAGCAATAAATGGGATAAACTTGGTCAAGAATCAGGATGAGCCATACTGATGGTACACATTTCTGCCTCTTTCCAAATAAAAGAGATGGTTTATCTGAAAGTTATGTGAGCTTCTCAAATAAGGCATGACAGCAATTCAGTAAGAAGAAACTAGATGTTTTTAGGGGAAACTATGTTGAAGAGAAATGATCAGTCAGAATATCTTAAAGGGCTTCATTTCCCTAATGCTGGCAAGTAGATATTCCTGCAACCCATGCTAAAACACATCTTCATGAATGGCTTATAAGCCTCATACTAAGTAATAATTTCCAGGACTACAGGAACAGCTATCATCAGTAGTTTATAATTTACTATGCATCTAAAGCTGCATTAGTTTGAACATGTAGTAAATTAATTTCAATAGTTTAAAGACTTAGAAAATTAACATGAAAACAAGAAGAGAACCAAACTTTGTCTTTATGAGTCTTGGACTGTAGGTATAGGGTGTAAATAAATTGTATTGTTTTTAAAAATGAAGTATGGTTGTGCAGTACGGAGATGCCATGTTCAGTAAGAAGGCAAATATAAGGAGTCTTCAGTCACCATTAACTAACGGTTTCTTAAAAGTTTTACAGAATACCAATTCTTTAACTTATCAGTAGAAGGTATTTTTCAAAGTATATTCAATAAGTCAAGAGATATCCCCATTTCCAAACGCTTAGTACTGCCTGAGTAAAGTTATGAAGAAAAATAAAACATTTTTGAGGACACAGTGTTCTACAGTCTCCCTGTTCATCTCATGTCCTATTTTTAGGCTAAAGTAGGTTAAGTTTTGCCCTTCTAGTATATGAATTAGTATTGTCTACTTGCAGGCAAGCAATGAAGATTATGAAAAATCTGACTTCCCCCGCCCTCAAACTGCTCACGCTGTGAATCCAGAAATAGGAATGTGTTTCAACCAGGGTAAAAGTAATTAGTTAAATTAAATGTTCTGCTTTATACTTGTGAACCCAATTTCCCCATACGATTTGCTTTTGATAGTGACCCAAATGTGCCCATGAACAAAAAATAACTTGCATTTCTTGTCAGTTCTGAAAATTAAACAAATAGCAATGCAAGTTTCTCATTCCTTTCTTGGTGTGATGGAACAAATTAATGTTTGTCATATACACTCTAGATTGGGCAACGGCCCACTTCAAAAGCAACACTAAAACACGTTTTAGCATTGCAAGAATGAACCACAGTGAACTTTGGACTTGCATCCCTTTCTCTCCACTCTCCTCCTCCTTTTCACATGGAAAAAGGAGAAAGCAAGCTTCTACCTTGTTTTAATGCATCACATATTCCCATAGCATCCTGAATTGGGAAATGGCTAATTCTAACTGGTTTGTTTGGGAAGTGGCTAACTGGTTTGTTTTAACAAATAAGAATGCAAAACTATTGTTTAATCCTGGTTCATTTGAACTAACTAGAATAAATAAACCAGTTTCCTGATATTGTGATTTATTCCAAAATGAAATTGGAGGTTTTCAGCCTTCTTCCCACAAACACAAAGGAGAAGAAAAAGAGAAAGCACAAAGACACATTGCAGTTTGTTCTCAAAACGCTAACCCATGGTTTAGCATTATTTATGAACAGGCCAATAAATTGATGATTTTAAAAAGTCAGTGTGAGTACTAGTTTATATGTACTGTGAGGATGTGCCAACCAAATGTGATCAATCAACTGAGGGTAGTAATGTTGTAATTAAAAAAGGAATTCCAGATTCATGCCAGCCTTGATGCATTGATTTTGGTTCTGATTTTTCCTGCACTGTCAACTGTTACAGATTCACAGTAACCTATGTGTTTGTTTTTTCTGAATTGAAAAAGCACTAGGTATAGTAGTACTGGAAAACACTCAATATGTGGAAATGTCAAATACACTGTATTCCATTGAAGAAAAATGAGGTGGGATTTTTTTTCTTGAGAACCATTTTATTTTAAGACATTTGCAGGTCTAATATGCCATAAATTTCATTATGAATCAACAATAAAGTGCTGAATTATATTAATTACCTGAATCTTAATCTCATTTGTAGTCTTCACTTATGGTTTCCTTATCAAGTCTAAAAAGCCCTTTCTGCTGCAATAGCTAAGCTGTTGTGCAAGTACCGGTATTATAAAAATAGATAGCTTTCAGTCGAGACTATGTACTCAACATGGCCTCTGATGTTTTCCATAAATATGGCTGAAAGGTATTAGAGAATAAAATGCATGCAAATTATCTGTAAGAGTTATCTGAAAATGAAGGGGATACTACTAAACTTCTGAAGCCCCTGCAGAGGGCTACTGATTACAACCATATAGTTAATTATACTAGTTGATGGCTAGATCTGGACTGACAAGCATCATGCCAACATGCTTTAGTTTCTTTGTACTTAAGAATCTTGAGTTGTAATTTCAGACTATGTTTGATCTAGTTCTCACTGAGTTGTATGATTAAGTTTCAGGTTAAATTTGAAAAAAAACTCTCTATGCCTAGTCACACAATCAGCTCAAGCAAGACACTAGTGTAGAGGAGAATATGGCAGTTCCTTTCCTTTCTCTCCTCGCAGCAAGACATATTTATATGACTTTCAGACTTAATTTAAAAGTGGGATTGCCAACAAGAACACATTTTACTCCCAAATTCAGCACGCAACTCTAGAAAAATAAATGGAAAGCAACTGCAGAAAAAGCTGGAGGCAAAAAGTCATATGAGAGTTTAGACAGCTGACTGATGTCTTCAAGAAATGTCAAACTGTAAAGGGTATATTTTCAAAGACTTCTCTAACAAACTGCAAGAAAACAGTGTCAGAGCTGACAATGGCCAACTGCTGCATAGAAATATGCCAACACACAAACAGTCATGTTCAAGCCAGTGCATAGAGAGGATAAAAGCACTTATGGTAATTGCAAATGTTAACAAGTCCATACAACTTGTATAGTTCAGCAATGAACCCATTAGAAAAAAGAATAGAAATGCTCAAGCAAGAACAAAAAGATGACTTCCCAACTATATAAAATCCACACACCAGTAAGAATAAGACAACACCACGAAAATTATTCAGTTCAGTCCCAAACAACCAACAGGCAAACTAAACCAGAGTAGACAAGCCTTTGGCAGACAAATTTTAGTAAGTCCGAATATAGCAATACATTTCTAAATAATCCACAAAATATATTATATGGTATGTTTGTTTTAAATATTGGGCAACCAATTCTGCAGATCTGATTCTAATAATGCTTTAGCCAATGAGCAGGATGGACCAAGCTGAATGAATGATGGTGTATCGCTGGCATATCACAACAGTGCTTGAGAAAGCAACAATTGATGTTACTAACTCGTGCTCCCACAGTACCAAGGGCCTATTGTCAGACTGTCATCTATGGAGCAAAACAAAGTTCTCAAGTTTTTCTGGGATGTGCCCTTGGTAACCTATGCAATAATTCACAATTACACGGGCAGCAAGACACTGCAGTGTAGTATGGTTGATGGGCTGGATCAAGTTCTTTGCCATTTCCTTCTCATCCAGCAAGTCAATAGCAGTTTGTTTATGCAAGTTTGTTGCATCAAAATGTGATCCTGACTTGATAAGAAGATTCATGATGTCAGGATGGTTGTTCAGTGCAGATATGTGCAAAGGGCTGTTGTCATCAGAGTCTCTAGAATTTACATCAGCGCCACATTCCACTAGTATAGCAGTGACTTGCAAAGAAGGAAATTTACAAACTGGGTAGCGCCCCACACATGTGGTGTTCTTGTCAACAGCAAGGTGGAGTGGGCTGAAGTTATTCTTTCCTCTAGGATGTAGCTTAAGAAATCGATATATAGTTTGTTTCTTGAAATGATCTTGCTCGGGACTACAAGGAACTTTCTCCAGCAAGCAAATTAAATGCAAAATGATGGAAAGGGCTTTGTTGAGCTGTATTTGGTCAGGCGGACACTGAGTTTGCTTGATGGCACGTTCTATTTCAAGGACACTTTTGCACAGTATACCCATGAGATCGTCAAATGTAACTGTTGTGCCCAGCAGCCCTTTTGCTCTGTCTTGAAGCATGAAGGAGAAGAGTTCAGCAAACGAAAGCAGACTACTCGCAGTCATAGGGCTCAGGGGGTCCAAATTGCTCTGCTGCATGTCCAAAGCGTACTTCCACAGATTGATGCATCGTTTGAAGTTTCCAGAGTCTGCATAGACAGCACCTCTGTATCGAATATAGTAGGACGTATCTGGGTGAGATGGGCCAAGAATACGTTCTCTAATTAACAAGGCCTGCATTCTCATCTCATCAGGGTCTGCAATAAGGTTTTCTAGCTCTTCGGCACTGTTCACCTCCTTGGCATAATCGTAGGCCATTATTAACGTTTGAGGCACAGGTTTACTCAGTATGTTAGTCCTATCACTGTATCTCATATCCATAGCTCTTTTCCAGTATTTCAAAGCACCGAGCAAATCTCTCTTTTTATCCACAAAGGTGGCTCCCAGGAGTTCCAGTGCATTTATACGTTCTACTTTGCTAGTTTCAACATGTTGGGTCAAAAAGTCAACTATGTTTGTGTGACCTGTAACGCTAGCAGAGAGAAGGGGAGTCATTCCATAACCATCTTTTTCCATCTTTGCACAATATTTAAGAAGCATCTTCATGATTTCCAGGCTACCAGATTCTGCACAATCATGCAATGCTGTGTTTCCTATGGAAAAAAAGAAAGCAAAAAAAATCATGTATGCTATGATACATTTTCAGAAAAACAATAAAGGAATTATGGCTGTACAGAAGTCAAATTATCTAGTATGTTAGTCATTAAAATAATGATAAAATTACACATCATAAGCAGTGGACAAATAATCAACAAAGGTGGTATTTTAATCTAAGTCATGAACATGTAAGAAAAGTAACATTCCTTATTAGTCACTTAATAATCTTCCTATTTGAATTTAAGAAAAACAATCAGCCTTGAATATGTGGGCCTTTATATTTGCCAACCCAAAGCTTACAGCATTTTGCCAGAACATCCCACTGCAGCTGTTCTGCTGGAGCTAAAATTTCCCCCATGTTTTCCCAATACATATTATTTAACCCCTCATTCAGTGGTGTTCAAAGCATTTATAGTACCTGAGACAATGGACTTGGGAAGGAGATAAAGGAAAGCCTTGTCTGCTGGCACATTTGGATAACTTGTTCCTGTAGCCAACACTCAGGTCACAGTAAAGTGAACATGATTTTTTTTGGGGGGGAGGAGTGAATTCTTCAAGGATTACCTTACACATTTTAAGAACAAGTGAGTAATGCTATTCTTTCTGCAGGAGGTAAACCAATTAAGACAGGGTGGCCAACATGTGGTCCTCCAAATGTTGCTAAACTACAACTTCCATCAACTTCCATCAATTCTGACCATTAGTCATGCTGGCTGGGACTGGAAGCTGAAGTCCAACAACTTCAAAGAACCACAGGTTAACCACCCCTGGGTAAGGTAAATCTGCATCCAATTAGGCAACTGAAACTACAGCTGATGTTTGTTTAATTATTTCTAATAAATTTAAGGATTGCCTTTGAAATAGTTATAAGTCAACTGCAAGTATATTCCTATTATGAGTGGCTGTATTGGTTTGCAGCTTGAAATAGAAAGATGGAACAGATATGCCAGCTTGCCCACTGAAAAAATAGGTTCAGGTACTCCCTTGCAAACGAACAGCACAGAGATATGCTGCACAATACTATGCATGCTTATTTAGAAAGAAGTCTGACTTTCTTTAATTGGATTTATACCACAATGTGCGTGAAAGCTTGCAGCCTGAGTCACGGTACTCTCAATACTTCTCTGCTTCCCTCCACTTATACAAGGTAAATTTCTTAGTAGATAGCCTTCTGAACATGTCTTACAAAATGTTTCTGTAATAAACAGGATATTGGTTGCCTATTTGTCCCACTCCATCACTACTGAATTACTGTGAAGTCAAATTAACAGGAGAGTTTTCAAAAAAAGAATGTTGCTATGAGGAAAATGAAAAGTGAGTATGTCCAAGAAATTGTTCACATGGGGCCCTGAGATAGATCTTTGTGGACAGGCAGGGAGAGATAACTTGGAAGACAACCAAGAAGGTATTTAAAGATAGGAAGCACAAAGCATGATAGCTTAAGAAAAGGATGTAAAAAGCTGAAATTGAAACACCTAATTATTACTGAGCGTTGTTCCACTTACACCAATTCATATGCACATGGCTCACTGATGCCAATACTACTCAACATCCAGCTTATACACGGCAGGGTAATAATGCAGCACAGAAGCACTGTGTTGGGATCATGTCCCTACATCCCAACTTGGGTAAGGAACTTACTGTTGATAAAATAGCGCCAGTATTTCACTGAAGAATCAGCTTCAGCTTCTCTCCAATAGTTCACCATTTCACAGGAATTGAATTTGTTTGCTCACTAGCCACATAGTTTAAGATACTAGGCCAGCTCACCAAAATCTTAATTCTTTAACAGGTTGGTACAATCATGGACAGAGTACAACTCAATGTCTACAAGAGTGTAGTCATCTTCCCTAGTATATTACTACTGGCTATAAATCTGTTAACCTTTGAATCACAGACAATGCGCCAATTTTATTTTTAACTTTCTGAAAGCCATAATACATGGATTAATCATGTCCTGTCCGAACCACCACATTTCATTGTTTAGTTATTTAGAATAAGATGCATTGAATGCTGCCCTCTCACTTGCAGGGCAGCTTTTGCTCTAGCACAGGCATCTACTAACATTAGAGGAGGGGATGAGATTTTCTCTAATTCACCTTCCAATGCCTGCCCAAATCTGTTCTAGAGGATCAGGGAACCTTTTAGAACAGTATGAAAAGTGGTATGAGGGATTTCGTTAGAAAAGGGAATTGGGAGAAAATTGCTTCCCCCTTTTGACATTCACAGATGCCTCTGCTGGATCAAAACCCATCCTAAGAGTTAGATGGAAAACTGGATTTCATCCTTAAATAATTAACTCATAACCTTATTGAAAGATTACCCTTCCACTTGTACATATGACTGCAGCCTGAGGTAACAACTGCTAATAAGACATACTGAACATTCAGAGGGGCAAGTACTTATGTGCAAATGTGCATAGGATTGTGATGCATATATTTTAATTTTCACTCAACTTCCTTATCCATGCAATGAAAATGTATCATCTGAAATGCTCAGCTTCCTGTATGTTTCATATTTAACCTAACATGTTTGCCTTCTTCCTAAAAATGTCCACTAGGGAAGCAGTATAACATTTTCCTAGTCCTTGAATAACATTTAAAAGATTCCTAAATAAAATCTCTCTAAATCCACGCAGCTTAATATTTCTTCAAGTAACAATGTTGCCATGGATAGACTCCGAAGTGATAATCATAGATCACAAAAATGTGATAGGTTTATATAAGCACAACAGTATGACCAACAAAGAAGGGATTGACACGGTTCTTCTGTCTGGCTCTAGAATAGGCTGGACAGGCTCCCTCACACACATTTTAGGTTACTTGCCAAATAACTAAGACCTTACATATCTTTTCATGTAATACACACACACCACCACACTGAACTACAACTATACTATAGGCACATAAATTGTTCCACACAAACCTAGGAGTTTTCAAAAGGCAGGATCAAGCTCAACAACAACATAATAAACAAGCTGGCTCCTCGCATACTGCCAACACAATCTTCTAAGGATTTAGAGAAAAGAGCCAGAAATAGAAACCCGAGACAGAAACTGCTCTTACTATCACCACTGTGGAGGACATATGGTGGAAGAAAGTGCTTCTCGGGAATTGAATAAAACTGATAGGTTCAGAACAGTTAATTAGCCTTTGGTAGATTTGTCTAAAAAGCATGGCTCTCCAGACACCGTTGACTTCAACTCCCATCAGCCTCAGCAATATTTGGAGGGCTGCCTGTTTCTCCAACCCTGTTAAAGTCTCCAGGCTACTGCTATTTGCAGCAGGGAGACTTTTGTTGCACTCCTGCCCACACCTGTCTAAGAGTAACAGAGCAATTCAAATGCCCAAATGGCCATGTTGGGAGCGGGTGTAGATGCAGCAAAGGTGTCCCTCCATCCAGCTCTGCCTGGCTCCACTAGCTTGCACCAGCAGGGGAGTTTTGCTATTGGCAGAGCTGCAGTTCAATATGCCCACCCAAATAGCAGAAAGGTGGAAGCTAGCACTGGCATTATCACTACTACAATGGAGACCCCCAAAATGAGGCATTATAGGAATGGACTGGGTTGACCCAAGATCAGAGCTAGTATGCTGCCATCACATGATGCCAGATGGGTATGATCCTGGTAGCTGGCACAGTGAAGGGGCATTTTTCCTGCCCCATCCCACCCTGCCAAGCACAAGCAGCAGGACTGTGGTTGCAGTGGCTAGCTAAATCGCTCCAGCAAATCTTGCCACTGCTAGCCAGGGGTTAGGATTCAACTGAGCTTATTTCTGAGCTTGCTTTGTTCATTAAGTGTGCTATTCTATACATTTTATAGAATAGCACAGTTAAGGAAGAAATGTGTATTTTCTCTACATTTGCGAGCTGCTTCAAAGTTCCTTTAGAAATCAGAAACCAGAGTGCTCCCCAGCTGGCAAGACAGGCCTTACTGCCCCAACTAGCAGGTCATACTTCATAAACCTACATTTATGCATGTTTTGAAACAAAAAGCATCATGTAACTGACCCATTATGCATTATATGAAAAAGGACTACAAATGGTATCCAACTACCTTGTTCCATTAGCAGAGATTTCCACTAGCACAACAGAACTTCCCGCCTCCTCTCCCTGCACATGCCTAATATCCTCCCTACATCGGTTCCAGAGGCTTGGGGGGAAACCCAGAACAGTAAGGTGCACATGGAACGAGGAGAGAAGGGAGAAGTTCCATTGTGCAAGTGAAAATTCTTGCACTTACAGAATGAGTTAACTGGAGACCACCCTCTGCTTTCCAAACTACAGTATAAGAAATTGAGATCTTTTAAGACACCTATACTCAATCTTGTTGTCAATATTGGGAAAGATTGAGGGCACAAGGAGAAGGGGATGACAGAAGATGAGATGGTTGGACAGTGTTCTCGAAGCTACTAACATGAGTTTGGCCAAACTGCGAGAGGCAGTGAAGGATAGGCGTGCCTGGCGTGCTCTGGTCCATGGGGTCACGAAGAGTCGGACACGACTGAACGACTGAACAACAACAACAACAACATACTCAATCTGCATATATACTGCATGAAAACAAAAACTCTGAAATATTTACTTCCTGTGTTATTTTGAAACTTCAGAGCTCACAGTACAGATGTGCACAAAATACTACTCAAAGTCCAAGACTGGCAGTCACGTTAAATTGGTCACTACAAAAAATTATTCCCCAGTTTACCCTCTGAATATATTGATGAGGGAATTGAGATAATTACTTTTTCTATTAATAATTACAATAAAATTAAGATTTTATTTTCAATAAAATTAATCTTATGTGAACCTATGACAAAGAAAAATAGATGAAGTCACAACTTCTGGTGAGTTTTTTTTTTTTAACTCTCTAGGCCAAAACTCTTATTCCACCAATTGGAAAAAATAGCATCATCAAGGATAAACAACTCTGTAAGCTTCATTTGCCAATAAACCAGCAATGTCACTCTCCAATGTTTAGGAAAGCGCATCCATAAAAGTTTCTGTGGGTTCTCACCTGGCATAGCTTCGATTATCTAGACACTTTACTAATAGAAAGAACCCATGACCATGACACAGTTCTTTTAGTTAATGTACTAAGATAATACTGAGAAATTAAAATAACAGAAAGGGGTTAAGTTCTGCTACCGAGTATCAGTGACAGCAGTATGCTTCTTCTGCTTATAAAAATAGAATTCCTTTCACATTGCTATAAGGGCAGAACTTGTGTTTCAATTATGAGTCATTAAGCAGAGTGAAGAAAGACAACACCAGAAAGCCACAAAACAAGATCCAGCTGGTCAATAATAATAACACTTAGTATTTATATAAAGTTGTGGACTGTTCAAAGAATTTACATAATCATAGTTTGATTTATCCCCTCACTATATTGCATCCAGGAAACTAAGCAACTGTCTGGGGGGGTTCACGACAGAAACAAGTCAAAACTAGAAATTTCCTGATTTGTAGTTACACCAGTGTGCTCTTAATCACTCACACTCTTAGCATACAAATAATATTTGTTATTACACAGTGGAAATGATTGAACCAAAGCCCATGGATTTTTGTAAGACTAAGGCTGCTATGGACTCATTTACCTGAGAGTAATCCCCACGGAACTCAGTAGGTTTTACTGCTGAGTAGACCTGTGTAGGACTGCACAGTCAGTCTCTCAGTTATACGTCCTGTTTTTTAGGTTAGTGTAGTGAGGGAGGTCAGATGCATGTGAGTCAGAGACAGGATGGGCAGAGTAGTATTTGTGACTCTCCGAAGCAATAAACATTCCTAGCAAACTAGTAAAAATGTGAAAGAAAATACTGTAATAAAAAAGCAATGTCATGCCTAGAACAAATGGACAAGTAAACTACAATAACGAGAATAATCCACAGAACAATTTTGCTGACCAAAAGTGTCAACATAGTAAACAAGAAGAACAAAGGCTTCAGTTGTGACACAGTGCCACTGTCCTTTTATTGTAATTCTATTACAACTATAAGGATAAGACTAATATGGAATATTTCCTTACTATACCAGTATTCCTTACTATAGATATGTTTAGATAATGGGTGGTGATGCCTAAAGAATGCCAATGCAATTTGTATTTGTAGTATTACCTGTATTAATAGTGATTAAATTCTTCCATTCAATGATCCAAAATAATCTAGTTTCTGTATGATGTTGCTTTTTTAAAAAACAATGAATTATCACCACATCATTGTAACTATACAACACTACCTGAGCATAATCTATAGAACAATTCCCTTTAAAAAATAAACAAAACCTAAAGAAATGCTATATACATGGAAAATTTAGCAAGGACAGAAGTAAGCTTGGACTTTGAACTGTCAAACCAAATGAACATTCTGAACTGTTCTTTAAAAGTCACTGCTGAAAATGGATACTGAACTCACCTTTGACACTTTTTCTATTTACATCAGCTCCTTTTTCAAGCAAATACTGAGCGATTTCTTTGTGCCCTTTATAACACGATATCATAAGGCATGTATGCCCATGGCGGTTTGATACTTCCAAGTCAGCTTTGTGTTCCACAAGATACTTTACAATTTCTAGATGACCATCAAAACAGGCAGCTCTAAGAGGTGTTGAATTTGTCAAAGTGGTATTGTTGACAGATGCTCCATGATTTAATAAAGACTGGACCACCTTCAAATGGCCAGCTGCTGATGCTGCCCATAATGGAGGTGCACCTTCAATAGTCTCACCATCAAAATTCACAGAGCCACCAACTTCTATAGAAGCACTGCACTGTTCCAGTAGATGTTCCACCATGTCAAGATGGCCATAGCGGGCTGCCATCAAAAGGGGTGTGGCACCATTTGTTTTTTCTGACACCAGCAAGGCCATTTCTTCTTTAGTTTTATTCGCCAGTAACTTGGTGAGAAGCCGCAGCTTGCCATCCCGAGCTGCATTGAATACTGCTGTCTTAAGATCCATTTAGTCTCTTCCTCTCTTTCTGACTTGTTCTTCAGAATAACAGATAATGGGACAACTGGAACCACAGAGTTGAAGCTGCTCCCTGCACACTCTCCTCTGGGGATGTGCTGCCTCTGTGTACTGCATGAAGCTTTCACACGCGACCTCTTAAAGCAAATACTATGCTCAGCAACCTAGAAAACAAGACAAAGTTTGACAGCTTCCTCTCTGAATCGAAGTGAAGACACTCAAAATACAATCATTATCCTTGCTTATACTGTCCCTCCCACTTGTCCCCAGAAGAAAAAGGCAGCTGAATCTGAACATTTACAGGCAACAAATGCTAGCTTTTGAGATGACTATGGGGGGGAGATAGGATCCTAGATGCAAATTATTCTTGCCACTTCTCATACCAGTTAACCATATTTTTTGTCTGCTGAGCCCATCTGGGTTCAGACAACCTAGCTGACACGGGATTGTCACCACCTGGTGGCTACAAAAAAAGAAGAAGCAAAAGCGAAGAACTTTTAAGGCTGGGATCCGAACCTGTCCCCGAAATATCACAAGAATCACAACAGGAAAGCTTTAAAGTGCGCCCTCAGCTGGGAGGGCGCCCTCAGGAATTTCCCTGCCTGCCCTACACGGTTTGACGACATAGATGGCCCCATCGTACCCCCACGGTCACGACCCCCACACCCGAGGCGCCTCGCCCTGCTCACGACCCCCCAGCCCACCCGCAGGGGCTGTGCTCCGGGCACGGAGCCACCCAGGACGCCCTTCGCTTCTCCGCCCCCTTTGTCCTGACTTCTCCCCTGGGGAGCCTTCCGCGGCCAAAAGGAAACAGGCAGGCGGCCGGGCGGGCGGACAACGTCGCCTAGAAAGCTCTGCTGCCGGGCAGCCGATCCTCACCTGCGTCGCCTCCGCCTGCTCGGCCCTCGCGTTCCCTTCGCCCGCCCCGAACCGCAGCGCTGCCTGCCCGGCCGCCGAAACTCCAACCGCCCCGGCTCGCCCTTCGCTGCGACCGGCAAGGCAGGAGGAGCCTCGGCAACGCCTGAGAGCCAGGCCGGGGCGGAGGCGAAGGGAAGAGGACGAGGAAGGAGCCTGTCTCTCCCTTTCCCCCTCTGGTCTCTGCAGCCAGCTACCTTCCCGCCGAAAGGCAGGCCCGGCTCCGGCTCCTCACAGCAACCGCCGCGCCGCTTCTCACAACCCAGCCGTCGGTGCCGCCGCCGCGCCCCGCTCGCGGCGCAGCTCCTCCATGACAGGCGCTCCCAACTGCAACGAGCCAGCCTCCTCCCTCCTCCTCCTCCTCCTCCCCGCCCTCCCTGCTCGAGCGAACGAACACAGAACCCGGCGCAGCCTACCCTGCTGCTACGTCCCGCCTCGAGGCCGAGTAGGGGGGTGGCCCCTGCGCCGCCCGCCCGCCAGCCTCCTGAGGCGCGCGGCAGGGAGGGAGGCGGGACTCGCTATGGGGACAAGTTGGGCTGAGAGCGCAAGCACGAAGGCGGTTGAGGGAAGCGGTTGGTGAGGTGAGGGTGGCGCCTCCTCCTCCGCCGGGGGGGCTGCCGAGCTATTCCGGGCTGAGGAAAAGCTCGGGGAAGCCGAGCCTCGCTCAGCGCGGGGCTAAATTAGCACATAATGGAGGGCGACGGGCGCCAAGCGAGCGTGGCCTATGGGGACCCGGGCTCCGTGTTGCCTGGCCTGTCGCGCTGCCTCCCCTCGGCTTCCCGCCACTGGCGTGTGGGACGTGGAAGGAGGACTCTGAGGGGCTTCTTCCCTGTGTCGTGGGATGGAATCAAGGCAGAGAGCCGAGGAGGAGAGTTAAGGGCCGCTAGTCGCCAGAATTTGGCCTCTAGCCGCCAAAAGGATCTGTAGCCACAGCTGGGGGGGAGGTCAGGTGTTTTTCGTTTCTCCCTAATTTGTATAAGGTGTACTTTAAAAAGGTGAGGAAATGCAACTGTACGGAGGAAGCACTCTGGAGATGTTCAGGGTGGTGTTTGTTTGTTTTTAATTAAATCAGATTTCCAGCCAATGCCCCCGATTGTCCCTCTTCCCAGTTCTACCCTCACAACACCCCTGTGAGGCAGGCTAGGCAGAGAGAGGACAGTGGCTGGCCCTAGCTCACCCAGTGAATTTCATGGCCGAGTGGGGATGTTAACCCATGTCTTCTCCCAGGTCCTAGTCCAGTACGCTAACCACTACACCACCACTGGCTCCTACACCATGTTCATTTCCCCCCCACTTTATTCAAAAGTTACAATACAGCTTTGTCCGTTGCCATAACATCACAGAATGAATCACTCCAATGACCCCACAACACTGTCATGTTAGCTCACCAAATACTCTCAATAGGAACCCAACTACTGAGCTGGTTTACTAGACATTTTCAATCAATATATCCCCTCCACAGAGACCTCTGCAATGAGGATGGCATTAAAATACCCTGTTCTTCAGTAAAAGAGAAAAAAGGAGACCAAGTTGTGTCAAAGAGATGCCTTTGATTAATTGTCATGCTAACCATGAAAGAGGAAAAGCACTTTGGATATGCCTAGGGACACTGTTTTCTGTTATTATTTTTTTTAAAGTTGGGGTTGGTCTTTATTTTTTAGAAATCACAGGTACTTTGCATTTGGGTCTCCTGTATTTTTTGTTTACAAGCTACTTGAAGCTTTACCCACCACCAGGATAAAGTGCCAGAATTCTTGACAACAAAAGCAAACAACCCTAAAATAGAAACATTTGTGATAGTCCTGCCACAGTTTCAGAGGTGGGGGGCAGGTTGGGTGTCTCATTACAGTGCTGTAACTTGTAGATCAAAACTTGAAAGGATGAGAAGTGGCATTGAATTATGGGAAGGGGTATTTGCCTTCCTCTGGCAAGATGCAGGAGTAGGGCCAGCTGGCACTGTCTGCTCCACAGTCGCTTGCAAAAGATGAAGCCCTCTGGTGCAATTCGAGTAGTTGACTGTAATTTATGCATTTATTACACATATATCTCACCCCAAAGGAGCCAAGAGTGGCAAACTAATCAGTGATAATGCCATTAAAAATAAAAGCCTATTAAAAGCAAACCATCACGTAAAAGCTAAAGGGCAGATCAAGACTTTATGCTGTTATCGGTATACAAAACCTGTTTGTTCTCAGGGAGCTAACAAAACAGCAACAGCATTCCTATGGGAGATTCCAAGCCACCTTGGATTACGTCCTACAAATACTGAATGCATTGATCTTTTCTCTGGGTGAGGATGGTTCTCTAGCTGCCTCCTTGTTTCCTCCATTTTGAAGTTATGTCCCACTCTAGCCACCACACATCCCCAATCCAGGTTTTGTATTTGTTGTAATAATAATAATAATAATAATAATAATAATAATAATAATAATAATAATTTATTACCTACCCTTTACTGTAAGGTCCAAGGGTGGGTTAGAGCATTAAAAACAACTGACAACAATAACTTGTTTTATATCAACCTCCAGACTCTCCAAGTGTCCCTATTTTCCTGGGGCAGTCCCAGATTTACAGAAGCCATCCTGGTTTCTCATTTAATCCCAGAATGTCTGACTTTTCCCTAGGACGTCCCTATTTTCATTGGAGAAATGTTGGAGGGTATGGAACAGGACATCCCCCAAAGCCATTTTTCAGCCAGAACTCATCGGAACTCAGTTCCATCACCTCTCAGGTAGGCACCATTGTCATTCTAAGACAGGCATAGGCAAACTTGGCCCTCCAGATGTTTTGGGACTACAGCTCCCAGCATCCCTGACCACTGGTCCTGTTAGCTAGGGATGATGGGAGTTGTAGTCCCAAAAGATCTGGAGGGCCGAGTTTGCCTATGCCTGTTCTAAGAGAACAAGGGAGGCGTTAATGGTGAGTTCCGGCACCTCTTTTTCTAGAAAAAATAGCACTGCACATCCCTATTTTCATCAGAGAAATATTGGAGGGTATGCTTTTGTTTATGTTTATTGGCAACTTTTTTGTTTTCCTACCAATTCTCTTTTGATTCGAAATTTGTTCCAATTGTAAAAATGGTTTTGCTTGTCCTGTGTGCTTATACGAAGGGCCTGGCTCCATCCTGGCTATCTGCTCTAGTGTGTGGAGTTAGTGACTTCTTCCTCTGCACCTTAATCACATTTGTCATTAGATGAGCAGTTTCAGACCTAGCCCTTTGCTCCTGGGCTGCAAAAGGTCATGGGCATGATCCTTACAGCTCTGATGATGATGTCATCATCATAGGCTTAAGTTGGGTTTCATGTCCCATTTCAGCCTTCAAATGTTGCAGTACAGAAATAAAAATATAAATATAATGAGCCCCACAGGGTAGGTAAGACTAATTCTTGGAATTAAATAGTTTGGTTTAACAAAGTTCACTGCTTTAGTTCAAAAATCTCTGAACTATATCTGAAAGTAGTTTTCATAAATGCTGAGTGAATTAAATTCAATTTGTGGTAGAACTTTGAACAATTTCTATCTCATCCTCAAGTTCATTCACTTTCCCCTTTTTTTCCTCTTTAGACTCTTCAGGCCTCTAAGCTTCAAAAATAATAATTGTTGGGGGAAATAAATAATTTATATTCCACTTCTGAAGTATATGTTATTCTTCAGCAGCTTGTAATAATCGGAAAGCTCTTATTCCCCTCTTTTTGCCAAGGATCATTTGAATGAACAAGTTGAACTATGAATGGAACAAGTTTGTTTTGTTTTTAGGTAAAGGGGCAAACATGAATTGGAATTAGTTCCGTTTTTGAAGAACTAGAGCTAGTTCCTCTTTAGAATGAACTTTCCAAGCTCTGGATAAGGCCAGAGGACCATTTGGTATTCTTTTCCCCACAGTGGTCAGCTGAGTACCTTTGGGAAGCCCACAAACATCAGAGTCTAAAGGCAACAGCTGCCCCCTGTAATTGGTATTCATATCAGTATTGATTGCCTCTGAGCCAACATCACAGGGCTACCTTGAGCGCTCATTGCCCTAGGGGGCGAAGATAGATAATTTTGAAAACATGTTTCCCCCTTATAGCCAGGACTGGTGCAAGACATTACGCCACCTCTGACACCAGGCTGTGTCACACTTCCCTGCCGCCACCACCCTCCTCTGCTGCTGCCACCCTCATCTCTTCTCCCAGCTTCTGCTTCTGTACCTTCCCTCTTGCTTCCAACAAAGGGATGTTTGAGCAGCAGGCTCTCCTGGCCTCACTCTGAGGTGTCCCTGTAGGCAAGCTTGCCTAGAGGGTGCCTGTGTCACTGCCGCTTTGCAATCTTACGATATGTTTTTAGTTTATGCTCTAGCATCCTAATGTTTTAATATTTCTTCGTGATATTTGTGAGTTTTGCTTGAAAAGCGATTTATAAATATCTCAAATAAATATGCTGATAAGGTAGAGGACCCTCCAGACACGTCTACTAGCTTAACAATAGTAAGCTGGGGTTGTTCTCTGGTATTCCACTCCTGTACAGAGTGAGATGTGAACATGCACATTACTGAATTAAGGTCACCAAGCAAGCTGCACAGAATCATGCAGTCAGTAGCTTGAGAAAAGTCATTGTGGCTGAGGTTAACCCAGGCTTCCTTGACCTTGTGCCTTCTAGATTTTTTAGACCAGAACTCTCATCCCTACCCTGCTAACTGGGGTAAATGGGATTTTCAGACCAAAACATTGGAGGACACCAGAAGAAGAGGAGAAGCATATAGCGCTTTCTACATTATTAGTATTATAGTCACTGTAAAAGAAATGTTTTAGAGATTCTTCTTTTTTAAAAAAGGTAGTGTGTCAGATGCTGAACATATTAAACAACATGCACTGTTATTTATTTAGAAGATTTATATCCTACCTTATGAATGAATGATCCTCAAGGCAGAATACAATAGACAGATGTGTGCAAACTCACACAGCCCAGCAGCTGTTATTTTCCTGCTGATGGATGGTTTCAGAGTGTACTTCCCTACAACTCTGCAAGTGTAGAACAACTGACAGTTGGAGCTGAGTGTTCTTTCTAGCAGGGAGGGGGAAAGCTGAAGCCAGTGGGTGAAGCTAGGCTTGTTTTGCTATGATGTTCCTCCTGGGAGGAAAAGGTGAAACCTCCCATTGGCCCTTAGTCTCCTGTCCAATGGCAAAGTCTAGAGTGTGCCTCCCTCAGCTTTGCAATTCCAAAGACTATTTTAAAATAGCCTGCAGGTCAAATAATCTTAATTAGGCCAGATGGCTTAAATATTCAAGCTGCCTTTCACTACAAGACAAGATGCAAAAACTAAAATGTGATCACAACCCAAGCTGACCACAGATAAAATGGTTTCCTGTCTCCAGATATGACAATCCTGACAATGAAACAAGATTGCAGTTATGTCTAACACAAAGTACACTTAACAGTCCAACCTTGGTGCAAAATGCAGTAGAGAGTGTTCTAACTGTGTTGGGGTTTTTTAATATCAATTGGCTCCACTGCTACACCAGTTTCATTGACTCGCAGTTAATTTTTTTAACAGTTCCTCATTGAGTTGTGCAAGACTGCAGCTTCTGTATGATGGTGCTATTTCATCATGTTGGAAATGTGCAATTCTCCATCATCAACAACATTTTAAAGGGTGATTTATTGGTTGTTGCATTCATTCATTGCTTTCTACAAAGAAAGTCCCAAAACTAACTTACAACTCCATAGAATGAACAAACGCCTAACAGATACAAAAAGAAAACAAAATATTATAAAATGTTAGGAACCTATGATGCTATATGACTAGCAAAAACCTGAGGATAGGTGAGGAGAAAGTTTCTAGTCCTTATCACTAGAGATAAATTAGATTAAATAACAGCAAAAATACCAGTTACAGGTAGATAGCCGTGTTGGTCTGTCATAGTCCTGAGGATAGGTGAGGAGAAAGTTTCTAGTCCTTATTACTAGAGATAAATTAGATTAAATAACAGCAAAAATACCAGTTACAGGTAGATAGCCGTGTTGGTCTGTCATAGTTTATATATATATATATATATATATATAGCAAAAATACCAGTTTACTCTTTCAGGAAGTTATCTTTCATTATGATTATACATTACTATGGAATTACAGGGTTTAGTTGTGACTGCACCGTACATGGTCAGATGCAAATTTTCTTTTTTACTCTGCCTTTCAGCAAATGGCTGTTAAGGCAGTTCCCCTTGGGAGTCTTAACAGTGTACAAACATGCTGCAGTGCAGACAAATAAAAAAGCATTGTAAGTCACTAGTGATAGCATTTTGCTGGGCCTCATGCAAAACAACACCACACCCTTGAATAGACTTGCAGAGATTCCTGAATCAGCACCAAGCAAGCAGCTTCAGAATTGTTGCTTAAGCTTGCACCAGAGCTAATGGGGGGACCTATCAACACCACAATGGGCCAAGATGTAAAAGAGGTGGTACTTGCTTTGTGCCTTTCTTTGTGTTATGTTTCCTCTTAAGTATATTCAGTAGCACATGTTGGGTTGATGCTCACCCGACCTCTGCCTGGTCACATCGCTGCCGTTTACTGGGAGGTAGAAGGGGAGGGGCAAGGTCAGAGGGGTACAAATGTACCAGCAGAGCTAATGCAGTGTTCCCAGCCGTTCATTTGCACTGCACTGAGCTTGTCACTGACTCACACCTCCCCCAGGACCTCCTAGTAAGTGTCAGCAACACAACCAACTGGAGGTCAGATAAATACCACCACCACCACACTAAGGGCTTATCCACACATACCTTTTGCCTCTCACTTTCTAGGCACAGATCCACACTTTAAAGCTCTGTATCTGAGTGCTCTTTCTCGCCTCACCACTTTCCCCAGGAAACACTGCTCTTTAACACTGAATCAGAGCAAATGCCAATTCGAGTTTTCAAAGGATTGCCATTTGCTCTGATTCAGCAGTAAAGAGCAGATTTTCACAGGGAAAGCACCAGGGCAATGCAATGCAATTTATAATTATTATAATATAATATAAAATATAATATAATATATAATATAATATAATATAATATAATATAATATAATATAATATAATATAATATAATATAATATAATATAGTAAATCTCAGACATGGAGCTTTTAAGCATGGGCCTGTGCCTAGAAATGCAACACAAAAGGAAGTTAGGATGAGCCCAATGTATGCTATGGCTGTTTAGGCCACAGGTGTGGCAGTACACCACAATTCCCCATGGTTAAAAATACTTTCCAAAGAGCAGTCTGCTCTATGCCCATTCTAATGACAATTTCTCCCTTCAGCAGGCAAAGTTATTCTGTTGACTTATGTGTGCAGTTGCAATTTCTTTAGCCTTTCAACTGAATTGCCAGGTTCTCTCACCCAGGGCTCATCTACACTGGAGTTTAATGTGGATCTGAAGCTACTTGGGTCTCTGCTTATTTTTGTGGCATCCATACAACGCCCTCATCCAAATGGCAGACCACACTCTCCCTCCATCGCTGCTAAATTTGGATTTTCTGAATGAGAGCAGAAAACTGTGTGTAGGGAAGAGGTTAAATACCCAATCCCTGTGTGCCACCTGTCTAGTCCTGAGAACCCTCTCCAGAATTGGCTTTTCTGCTGTCAGGCCAAAGACCGAGGCATTTGCTCGTAACGTGTCATTTGGCCCTGAGGTATAAAGCAAGATGCAGCCACTATAGTCTGAAGCTCTGCTTCCCCACCCTAGCCCACCTTCTCCTGGTTAGGCTCTAGGTGTTGGGGATTATCAGGTAACATGGTGCAGGAGCTACATCCTGTCTCAAAGCATCACCAGCCTCAGGATAGGCTCCTCTGTGTATAGTTATAAACTCCAGAATACAGAATACATTTTGTGGACCCTAGTATCTACAAGAGAAAGACTAATTGGAGGGAAATCCTGGAAGCGCAATTAACTTGATTAAGGGGCTAGTTGTGCTAATTTATGAGGAAAGATTAAAGGAATTAAAATACATTCAGCTTGGGTAAATGCTAAATTAAGATCGAGTGGGGGTATAGAAAATACACGTAACCGAACAAAGAAATACTTTCAGATAATGTACAGCTATTCACTAGCACAAATAGGGAGACACTTCACTGTTTCCCTGGCTGAAAAGAGGACAGCTTTGCACACCATAAACAGTACTGGGCATTAACCCAAATTGGTCAAAGTTCAGATGACAAGTATCACTCTGGGTGGAGGTAAATAAACGTTTTGGCTCCTACACACACTTATTTCTTCAAACAGAACTGGCAGCTCCCACTCAAGAGAGTTTTATATTACAGTACTGGAAGGAAGATCCACTGGCAGGCAGACACATACCTTTAGGTTCTTTTCCATTGCTGAAGCATTCTGGCCCCCAAATATTTCTACCTATTTGTTTTGTTTCGTTTATTAGCCCCCCCCCCCAACCAGTTTGCATAAGCGGGGGGGGGGTGCTATCACCCAAATTAGAGCTGTGTGTGCACCAAACATTTAGAGCACACACCCCCCCCGCCCAAGAATCTTGGGAACTGTAGTTTAACCCCTTCCAGAGCTACAATTCCTCAACCAATTAACAAACAACAGTTCCCAGGATTCTTTGGGGTGGGGCAATGTGATTTAAATATGCTGTAAGTGTATGGCAGCCTTCTTCAACCTTGGGTCCCCTATCAGCCCCAGCGATCTTAGCCAATGATCAGGGATGATGAGAGTCATTGTACAACAACATCTAGGAATCCGAGGTTGAGGATCTCTGGTTTGTTGTATGTACACAACCTAAGCAAACAAAGAAGAATATCATGAGTCCTCTTTGTCATACATAAAGGAACAAGAACCATGGCTATCTGCTGGCCCAGCATGGAATATTTGGGACCGATTTCATGGCTTGCTCAGTAAATATGAAGAAAGTCGATGACTGAGTGGTGACATTTGCTTTGTGTTTTTGCCAAGCAAACTTTACTACCTACTCATCTCTGCTCCTGTCATACCTTTGCTGACGATGGAGGTGATTGCTCAGATATTTACAAAACACTTGCTGCACGTAATGCAACAGGTTAACACAGCAAGCGGCATGGAGCCTGAAATGCTAGCAAGAGAGGTTTGCAAGCAAAGATGACTCAAGTAATGAGTCCTCTTGTACACCCTTGGGAAGGGCCAAAAACATTTCCAATTGCTCATAACATGTGGCAACATTTGGCTCTTTAATGTTGAGGTCTTGCAGAAATCAGAAGAAACTGGGCGATGACAGCAGTGAAAGGTGTAGAATAACTGAGAGAAATGCTGTTGTTTTACACTGTAGTTACTTAATGGATAAACAGAATTTATCTCTCCCAATACACAAGTGCTAGTTTTCTGGCAGAAGGATGATTATCCTTTGGATATTTCAATATTGCAAGAATGTTAAAAATGCCTATTTAATAGCTATTTCTATGGAAGTAAAAATAGGGCAGGGATATTAATATCCTTGTGGAGGAATTGTGAAAAGTTGAAATGGTCTCATTAATCCACGTCATTTTGCAGTTTTGATGCTGCACAAGGTGGAGGAGAACATTTGCTTTTCTTTCCAGGTGTGGTTGACAAAAGGCTGCTCACACAGTCTTCCAAAATTCCAATGCTACTTTCTGGACACAACCCTTCAGGCAGAAACAGAGTCATCATAACACAGTTCCACTGATACCCAGAGTCAGTCCAGAGGGATACCATGGTCAATGATATCAAAAGCCACTGAGACATCAAGGAGAAAGAGCAGGTTTGCATTCCCCCTATCAGGATGACCAAGGCTGATTTGGTCTCAAACCCAGACCTGAACCCAGACCTGTCATGGATCCAGATCAGGGGTCAGCAAACTTTTTCAGCAGGTCGCCAGTCCACTGGCCCTCAGACCTTGTGGGAGGCCGGACTATATTTTGAAAAAAAATATGAACAAATTCCTATGCCCCACAAATAACCCAGAGATGCATTTTAAATAAAAGGACACATTCTACTCACGTAAAAACACACTGATTCCCGGACCGTCCGGGGCGGATTTAGAAGGCAATTGGTCTGGATCTGGCCCCCGGGCCTTAGTTTGCCTACCCATGATCCAGATCATCAATCACATTCAGGAATGTCTGCAGTTGTTCAGCCACAATGCTCTTGATCACCCCCCATCCCACAAGAAGTATTTGTGACAGGGAGATTGTTGTTACAACCCATTTTTATTAACGGGGATTCTCAGAGAAAATGAAGATTGCACTCACCTTAATAAAGGCCAACACAATTACTGTATGTACAGAAGATCATTTAGGAGTGCCTGTGTTAGGGGTTTGGTGGGGGGCCAGATTCCCCTAAATTCCTGGGTGCCATATCCCAGGAATTTAATTCCTGGCTGTAATAAATATTCAAATAATAAAGAAACAATTTAATAAACATTATTATTTATACCCCGCCCATCTGGCTGGGCTAGAATAAATCAAGGTTGATTTAACTTTGCCAAACACAGAAAACCCCTGGATTTAGTGATGCTAAGCAATGGGCCATTAGCAGGGGATAAAGGTTGGTGGTGGCCCATCAAGGAAACCATCAGAGGGCAAGATTGCTGGGCAAAGGGGAGTGGGACCCCTTCTTTGCTAGGTGTTAATTGGCAGAGGCAAAGGCCAGGTTTAGGGTTTCAGCTTTGAATGATGCAGGCTGGAGGAGGGGTGTCCTTTGAGTCAGCAGCGAGAAGGAGAAGGAAGGGAGAACTCTGAGGATAACAGGCTGGAACTAAGAGACACAGGAGATGGCTTTTTGCTGTAGTTTGAATCCGGTTTTGCCCTTAAGCAGGAAGCCAGACCCTCATGATGTGAATGCTCTGCAATCCCTCCACCTAGGTGCAGGTTGTGCATATGTGTAAATAAAACCATATGTCATAAAGACACCGCACAGTATCTGCTGTGCCTCATTGTCCCAAAAGGGAACACAGATCCTGGTAAGTGCACCTGCAATTCCTGGAATCTCGCACTGCTCATGGTGTGTAACACATGGCTTATGCAGACATACTTCCACAACAAGGATGATTACCCCGAGCTCCTCTAGTCTGCTTTCTAAAGCAGACCTGTTTTCCACAGTGAGCTGATTCAACATGCAGTCCCATCCTTGTCTTAACACCTTGCTCAGAGAGAACAGCCTAAAAAGCACGTTGAGAGCTTGTAAAACTAGAGTAACCAAATGGAGCCTCAAGTGTTTATGGTATCAGGTGGAAATTGTGATCTCATGCATTATCTACCAGGAAATGCATTGGCAATACCAGTGCATGTCATGAAACTGCACAGACTCACCTCTGTATAGGAAAGTCTCTTACCTGCAATTAGTTACCCAATGGAGCAATCCCTTAAACTTCTAACGTATGAGATTTGCAAGTTGCAAGCCCACATCCATTTCCCAGTCTTCTGTTGGATGTTCTTTCCCACTGCTTTGAAAGTGCCATGCCACAACTGCAAAACGTATATCTTATTTATAGCCCCTTTTTTCCTCTAACCAAGGTTAAAAGGTTAAGAACAGCCTATTCAGGGTACCATTTTCATTGGGCTGGTCACATTTTTATGGCCTCAAAGGCTCCTTCCTCCAATCAAGGAAAAACAAGATTTATCTTAACAGACACCTCCAGTGGTATGTTGGGCACTGATTGCTGCTTCTCAGAGCAAGAACAACTTGTACTGCTGATCATTCGCCAGCCAGTGTCTGTTACCCCCTTTTCCAGCAAAGCTCTATTCCCAGAAGAAAGAACTTGAAACACTTTTAGCTACTTCTCTTTTTCTTTGGTTCCCAGGAGCCTCACGTAAGCAAATTCTTCTTGTTCTGCAATGCCGGGAAAGGTATATTTGGTCGCAGTACATGCTGAAATAAAACAACAACAAAGCTGAAATACCCAGGCATACTATTCTTTAGAGAAAGCAGGATTTCTAATTGAATGAAGATCTTATGTGCATACAGGCTTTACACATGTAGACTCCCGTTTCAAACTTCATGCTGCATATCTGGACTTGGGGGCCAGGCGTGTGACATGGCGGGGCAGGGCTGCTGAGCACTGATCCACTCCATCTGTAGATGTGTGCATCAATGGTGTCATCTGAACAAATGCTGTGATCCTTCACACTTCCCACCCCTCATTAAGCATCATTGGAGACAAGTCATTTTGTAATAAAGCTGCTAGTACAAAAATGTACAGGTTGAGCGGATAGAAAGCAAACATGCAGCTGCATATTCCTGCATTGCAGGGGATTGGACTAAATGATCCTGAGTGTACCTTCCAACTCTCCAGTTTTGTGATTCTATGCACACAGAACCACCATCAGTACAGCACCTCTATAGTGCCAATATGTCTCTACAAGCCAGGGACGCAGGTGGCACTGTGGTCTAAACCACTCGGCCTCTTGGGTTTGCCGATCAGAAGGTCGGCGATTCAAATCCACGTGACAGGGTGAGCTCCCATTGCTCTGCCCCAGCTTCTGCCAACCTAGCAGTTCGAAAGCATACCAGCACAAGTAAATAAATAGGTACAACTGCAACAGGAAAGTAAACAGCATTTCCATGCGCTCTGGTTTCCATCATGGTGTCCCGTTGTGCCGGAAGCGGTTTAGTCATGCTGGCCACGATCCAGAAAGCTGACTGTGGGCAAATGCTGGCTCCCTCGGCCTGAAAAGCGAGATGAGCACCAGAACCCCATAGTTGTCTTTGACTGGACTTAACTGTCCAGGGGCCCTTTACCTAATTTTTACCGGTACAAGCCAGCTTCTCTCCCCTAATGGGTTTCTTTTCCTTTTCCTTGAGCAAATTCAAGCTGCAATTTTTAAATTTCTACTGACACACACAGAGATTGGTGAGCATTGTCCTTGGGTTTTATATAACTACAAGTTTGCATGTGTGATTCCTTTTACATCTTTTTAAGGAGAGTTGCAAAATTAGCTACAGCAGCTAAAATAATAATAATGCTCAGCATACAAAAAATTCAGTGGAGTGTTTTGTATCTTATATTATACCCAGCCAGATGGGCGGGATATAAATAATATTTTGTTTGTTTGTTTGTTTGTTTGTTTGTTTGTTTATTATTATTATTATTATTATTATTATTATTATTATTATTATATTCCCCATATTTGCAGTGGAGATGGTTCCTTGCAGGGGGAGTTTTGAAGCCAATCTTCCTGTATATTCATTTATGCATATGCTAAACATTGTGTACTCTCTATTTATGGACTGTGGTGGCCTTTAGCTATAACCAATAATACTTGTATTGTATGTATGTTTATAATTTGACAAGCTGCATCAGTCCTCTAGAAAAACACATTCAGAACACTTAAACATCAAGACATATAACCAGTCTGCCACGTATCAACACACCCTCGGAATTATATTTAAAAACTGCTTTATAGACCAAGGTTTTCAGTGTTCTGATATGGAATAACTACTTTGCTGCTGAGATTTTTTACTATTTTTATCATATGCTTTCGTGACTTCAGATGTGATGGAGATCACATCAGATTAGCACTTCTTTAGCATGGTAGAGGAGGAAAGGGGGTGATAATTCTCCTAAAATAAATAGAGCAATGCAAGTATCAAAGCAACATTCCACACAGTGTTAAGCACAGCCTGGTACAAACAAAGAAAGGATAAAAAGGACAACTACTAGCCAATGGTCTTGCAATGCAACATTGCACTTGAACTGTAGAGCCTGTGCAAACTAACAACTGCCCACGAGCACAGTGATAGAATTTCAGGCTTTGGCTTCCAGGGCAGCACAGTGCCACGGCCTTTGCGAGCACCTGGCACCCCGGGGCAGCTGCCAGAGTGACTGAGCCCCCTACCAGTTGACAGTGCTGACAGCAAAGAGAGCTCACTTCTCTGCCAACCGTAGCATCTTTAAGTAGCCAACTCACTGAGTTTTTTAGGGTTGTGAAGAGGCTGGTTGATGCCAGTCCTTCTTCAGGGTCAACAGAACCCTCTGGGGCCAACTGTGTTGAATTTGCAAGGCACTTTGAGAAGGCACTCCAAACTCAATGCTACTGAGGCTGAAGGATGAGCGGAAATGTCCAGGGCCACGCCTGTTACGATTATATGAGATTGGCTTCAGTTGTTGCAACTCAAGTATATTGACAAGTCACCCAGTACATTTCCGAGCACAATTCAAAGTGTTGGTGCTGACCTTTAAAGCCCTAGACGGCCTCTGCCCTGTATACCTGAAGGAGCGTCTCCACACCCATCGTTCGGCCGGGACACTAAGCTCCAGCTCCAAGGGCCCTCTGGCGGTTCCCTCACTGTGAGAAGTGAAGTGACAGGAACCAGGCAGAGGACCTTCTTGGTTGTGGCACCTGCCTTGTGGAATGCCCTCCCATCAGATGTCAAGGAGATAAAGAACTATACAACTTTTAGATGACATCTGAAGGCAGCCCTGTTTAGGGAAGCTTTTAATGTTTGATGGATTATTGTATTTTAATATTTTGTTGTAAGCCACCCAGAGTGGCTGGGGAAGCCCAGCCAGATGGGCGGGGTATAAATAAATTATTATTATTATTATTATTATTATTATTATTATTATTATTATAGCCCTGTATTGGGAAGGTTTTAGTGTTTGATGTTTTATTATGTTTTTATATCAGTTGGAAGCCATCCAGATTGGCTGGGGCAACCCAGACAGGCAGGGAATAATAATCATCATCATCATCTGTTCATCCCACCACCTGTACTCTGCCGATATGACTTATGAGAGCTAGCTGGGCAGTGTCTGGGGGGAGTTGGTCTGGGGAGTGGTAAACGCCTCTTTGTGGAAGGAGATGTCAATGGCAGAGATGTCAATGCCCTCTCGCAAGGGGCCATCCCTGGACCCTGCAGTATTAAAAAAACTACTGCTCAATAGCTAATGTCCCCTTTGGGGGTAAGGTGATAGAAAGGGTGATGACTGCTCAACTTTAGGTGTGTTAAGATGAGACTAATTGCATAGATCCATTTCAATGGGGTTTTGACACCTAAATGGCTTTTTCGCCCTGACGGAGTACCTAACCTAGGAGAGAGACAGCAGGAGGGCAACACTGTTGATTCTCCTGGCTATCTCAGCAGCATTGACACCATCAGCTATGGTATCCTCCTGGAGTAGCTCTCTGAGGTGGGAGTGGGAGGCAAGATGATATGATGGTTCTGCTCTTACCTGCAGTACTAGGACCAGAAGTTAGCATTGGGGGATATTTTTTCCAGGTCTGTCACTGTTGTACTAGGGCATCCATATGGAAAGGAGAAGGCTGTCACGTAGGAGATGGAATCTGAGCCAGTGCAGTTTTTGCCTAACAGGTTGAACCTGCTGAAATTCCCTGTTCTACCTAATTATTAAAGCACAGGAGCCCTGCCCTTCTTTGCATCTGGTCACCCTAATTGTAACTTTTGTTTTCAACCAACAATCACACAGGAGAATAGAGTGCCACAGAAGAGAGAAGCTATCTGCTAACATATGTAAAGAGGGTTGTAGAATTTGGTCTGCTAGTCATGTAATGAAGAAACCTGGAGGAACTGGCACTAACTCTTTGGATACCACAGTGGTTCAAGACATGTTGCAACACGCCATTTTGTGGTTTGATGGGAATGAGGCCAATTGATGGAAGCTCTCTGCTGAGAAGCATTTTTTTGTGAATCCTAGCTGTATAAACTCATCAAAAAAGAAAGATCTGGAATGACAGAAGGAACCAAGACAGCTGCTGAAGCATCATATTGATTTAATATCTGGGGACGCGGGTGGTGCTGTGGTCTAAACCACAGAGCCTAGGGCTTGCCGATCAGAAGGTCGGCGGTTCGAATCCCTGGGATAGGGTGAGCTTCCGTTGCTCGGTCCCTGCTCCTGCCAACCTTGCAGTTCGAAAGCACGTCAAAGTGCAAGTAGATAAATAGGTACCGCTCCAGCGGGAAGGTAAACGGCGTTTCCGTGCACTGCTCTGGTTCGTCAGAAGCCGCTTAGTCATGCTGGTCACATGACCCAGAAGCTGTACGCCGGCTCCCTCGGCCACTAAAGCGAGATGAGCGCCGCAACCCCAGAGTCGGACACGACTGGACCTAATGGTCAAGGTTACCTTTACCTTTATCTGTGCCTTGGATGTTGGAGACGAGCACCGTTACTGGGCAAGGGCCAGGCAACTTTGTCATCTCCAGCTTGTTTGTTATTTGGTTTGAATGGCAGGCACAACACGAGAGACTCTGTTCTATTGCAGTTGAAGTTGTTTACAGTGCAAAAATTAAATAGTGGCCACAATAGGGACCAGGCATGCTGATGGCTCTGCTCAACACACCATTATTTAATAGCCAAAGCAAATGCAAACAGTGCTACCAACAAGCCCTTAACTCAGGTTTTCAACCTTTATGAGTCCACAGCTCCCTTGACCAAGTACATTCTTTCTGCAGCACCCCTTGGGGCTCAGGAGCTGTTACGTCACCCCTTGCCTGCAGAGCTGGCAGCCTCCCTTGTGGAGCCTCCTCTCCTCTCCCCCCTGCTTGGGAGTCATCCAGGCAGCAGTTGTTGCCCCCCGTGGTCTCTGAGCTGCCCCCCATCTGCCCCAAAGAGAGGTGCCTGGTAAGAGGATGCCCCCAGCCTTAGTGGCCCAATGGAGACTGGCCAAAGGTGAATGTGAGGCCAGCACCTTACCTTGGGAGGCAGCAATGGCAGCAGCAGGCACTGCCGGGCCTGCATGGTGAAGAGGCATTCAACTCCCAAGCAGGCCTTGCACACAGCAAGCACAGGAAAGCCAGCGCAGTGCCTGCCTGGGCTCCCACTTGTCCGTTCATTCCAAAACAGCAAGGGCTGGTGGACTGGCTGGCTGAGCTCCCTCACCTGCTTGCCTGCTTACTCCAAGGCCACCTCAGTTCCTGGCAACCAGCACCCCATGACCAGCCCCAGAGGCACCATTCACCTGGGGAGCACATTGTAGCCAGGGCTGCTGCAACAAACAACTGTTCAAGCCTTTGGGTTCCCCAACCTTTTTGGGTTCACAGCCCCTCTTGGCTCCATAAAATCATCCCCAGTTCCAGCTACTCTATAAAAAGCGTTATTCAGAATAGCACTTTGCATGACCCATGAAGGAGGATTATAACACAACAGAATGCAAAATGGTAACAAATAACTGCACATTTATTCAAAATCCAATGAAAACTATTTAGTTCAATTAGTGCAACAAAACTGATGGAACTTGATCCAGTGATACCAGCTTTTCAAAGTCCAATACCGTAGTCATTTACACCTCCAGAGCCACCCTATCTCATAGCACACACTCCAGGTAACCGCCCCCCCTCCCTGGGGATGGTACTGCCCACTTTGAGAACCACGGAGTTTAAACCATTGGACCATCCAGCCCAGTATTGTCAGCTCTCACTGGTAGTGCCCCTCCCAGGCAGAGCTACTTCTGGCTCTATGAAAGATCATTTAACTGGAGATGCCAAGGGCTAGATCGGTTTCTGTAACCCCTGATCTATGAACCCTCTCTGCAAAGCTTCCATGAAGTCAGCTCTTGCGGCTAGAGAGCATTTTTTCTGCCATGAGACACAGTTAAGTGTTAGGATGATTAACACTCAGTGGGGATCATTTGAAAAAAGCAGGTTTTTGGGGCGTACGGTGTTTTCGCAGAAATTGTCTTAATAGGTTTGCCACTCGAGCTGTTTTTGCACCTCTTCCTTCTTCTTTTCATACTGCCATATGGCTTGCTGTTGCCTATATCTTGAGTCCTGGAAAATGTTCTTCACTTGCTGGGAAAATCCAGGGCTATCTTCCTGTAGTGTGTTAATGGTCTGGAGAATGAAAGGAGTCCTCTCCCTTGGGAGTGGGTTATTCCGTGGCCTCATTGGGATGACGGTGTATCCTTTGTGCGGTAGGGTCAATGCACTGAACAGACACGTGCAGAACTGGAACTCGCACCAAAGCTCACTTAAGAAGTTTTCAGTCAGCAAGACGATTATCCAAGCAGACCCATTCATTGCATCGTTTAAATTTTCAAACAGATGCCTCCCACCAGGCATTTCTGCAAATGTTATTCCAGGTTTAATGCAGAATTCATTCTGTAGCAAGTCCTGGACTCTAACAGCTTCCTCGACATCTTCCTCAGCGTGAAGAACCACAAACCTGTAAAAAACATCCCCAGCATCTTCGTCACTGCTGTGAATTTCTTCAGTATTGGTACCACCACTGGTTGCTTCACCCAGTGACAGTTCAAACGTTTTGGGCTTTTGCTTAAAGCCTTCTTGTCCTGGACTTGCATGGCTGTCCTTCATGCTGTTCCTTGGAGAAAAAGGAAACCTTCTTTTGGAGTTACCATTTCCCATTGCAGCAAAACACCCAGATCTAAAGACGATGAAGTATTCCAATTTTTTCCAGTCTATAGAATAAATGAAAAAGAAGTTCAGAGGGGAAAAGATCTCAATCTTTTAACATGGCACAAAATTAATTCAAAGCTATTCCTGAAATCACAAGGAATCTAGGACAGCAGTGGTGGGGAAAGCAGAAGTTTTCAAAGGCTTGTAAAGTTTTTAAAGGCTTGTTCCAAGACTGGAAACAGGGCCGTCTTAAGCATATCCGGTGCCATGGTGCAAAGATCCCTCCGGCACCCCACCCCCCCATTTCCCAGAGTTGTCAACCTTTTCCCAAGCCTCTGCGGGGATCGCTCTCCTCCCGCGGAGGCTTGGGAGGCAAGCTGCACGCCCGCCAGCCATATAGTTGGTGGGGCACAGCTTCCATCCTAAGCCTCTGCAGGGATCGTTCTCCTCCCGCGGAGGCTTGGGAAGGAAGCTGCATGCCCACCAGCCATATGGTTGACGGGGCACAGCTGGCGAGCATGCAGGGAAAGGGGAGCCCGCCAGCAAAGCCGCACAGCTCCCCCACTCGCTGGGGCGCCCTTGAGAGGCCAGCGCCCTGGCGCAATGTGCCAGTAAGCCCAATAGGAAAGACAGCTCTGAGTGGAAAGTACATTACAGCGAAAGCATGTGATGCATCACGAGGGAAAATGGGATTTAAGAGCCTTTCTAATATACATACACAGAACAGACAGTTGACTGCAGAGCTCTGGAGAAACTACAATAGCCACACTTCTGGACTGTGACATAATAAGCCTATAAAAGGCTTAGGGAAGTTTTTAATGTTTGATCTTTTTTGATCTTTTATTCTGTTTTTATTATCCTGTTGGGAGCCGCCCAGAGTAGCTGGGGAAACCCGGCCAGATGGGTGGGGTATAAATAATAAATTCTTATTCTTATCATAACATAATACAGGATATTAGTTTCTGGTGCTATTTAGACAGGGTATTTCCCCCCCAAAAAAGACAGAACACATGTACATAACTATTAATAAACTTTTTAGTTTTTTGCAGGCCTTTGAGGTTGTTTTATGTTATGATTTATATTGTTTATAATTGGTTTTATTATGGGGTGGGTGTTGTTGTTTTTACTGATTTTTTTTTTATTAATGTTGTAAACTGCCCAGAATGAAGCACGGCAATTTCGAAAAAACATTATATGTCACAAACCTGGAAATGCCCCTATTTCAGACTGCCTTTATACTTCCCAGTTTTTAGTTACTTTAGCATTTCTGTTTGCTGTGAAAAGGAAACGGGTATCTAACACTTCAGGTGGTTAAAACTCTGCACATAAGCAAATGGCTGCTGAAATACTGAAATGTTGGCTGCAGTGTGTCGCACAAACACTCTTATAAGGGGTTATAGTTTAACCCCCAGTTTGCTAGTAAAACTGAGTTACTGTGTCGCGAAAGGATGCATGTCTAAAAAGTGTGTCATCAACATGAAAATTCTGGAAAGTTCAGTCCTAACTGGTTATATTTATGTATACTGCACTGCCACTTGCATGGGTGTAGCCGGGGGGGGGGCAGCTGCCCACCCCCCGATCAAGTAAAGCAATAGAAATACTTAACTAACTGACCAATCACATCGGTTCTGCCCCCCCCAACAAAAGTCCTGCCCCCCTAACAAAAATCCTAGCTATACCCATGGCTACTTGGGATACCTCCCTGACTCTCAGGTCAGCTTAAGGTGGTGGTGAGAATGAGGGACAGCAATCAGGCAAATTCATAGATAAGGCTATCAATGGCAGCATTTACCTTTGGGTCCCATGGCCCTGAATACCAGTTGCTGGGGAATATGAGCAGGAGAATGTTAATGCACACATGTGCTACCGATAGGCTTCCCATAGCCATCAGGTTGCTTATTGTGAGAACAGATTGCTGACTGTGGTGTAATATAGCATGGCTCTTCTGTTCTCAAGGAGGGGTTGAAATTTAAATGGTAAAGCCATCGCTTTGATAACAACCCTTGCTGAAGAAGCCTGGAATGAGCAGTGAAAAACGAGCTGTGCATACAAGATCGATTATCGGATGAATATGTTACCTTTCTGTATGAAGTGCTCATCAGACTCCTGGCTCAGATGCAACTGCAGACTTTGGCTGTTTTATTTTTGGGGGAACAGCACCACCTTATGGCACAGGTACACTGCAAGTGCTGTATTAATATGCACTTTAATATGCACACATGAAACCGTAGCCAAAAGCTGGCCTGAGCTCAGTCTGTTTTCGTATGGCAGTTAGTACTGTGCAGAGAATATATCTTGATATAGAACAGGTTGTTCTATATAGAACAGGCTAGCCGCAAGAGCTGATATAGAACAGGTAATTCCCCATCAGTGGCAATTCCCCATCAGTGATTCCCACATTTTACTCAACACACAACTAGGATTAAAAGGCTACCAGGCAGACATAAACCAGGCAACTTTCTTCATGGCACTTCAGATACAGCCAGGCAGCTCTGATTTTAGGAGCTGGAATGAGGTTGTTTTTCACAGCTTCTGTTCCCTCCAGCCTGAATATTTCAGCTCTACATCCAACAGGTCTAATGCTTGTAATGAATCTGCTCTGTGAGTCTAGCCAATATTCCAGAATACAATGAATCCACCCAGGGGGAGAAGACTTAGAAACAGTTTGGCTGAATGCTGAAATGGCTGAGATCTCCAGTCATCTTTTGTCTTAGCAAACAAGCATTGGCACCATCTGTTATTTTTAAGGTTCTCAGTGGACAGAGACACAACAGCAGAGACAGGCAGAGGACTAAGTGTAGCCTGTCCATCTGTCCATCTGGAGTTATTAAGTGTCTTTCCCAGGAACACTTCCTGCACTCCTGGTTGTGAATGCAACCAGGTATGTAGAAAACTGTTGATATGCCCTGACCCTATGAACCCTATAAACATGAAATAATCAACACAGGAGTAGAATCAGCAGAAAGGACATGCATAATAGAGGAACTCAGCTGTAAACATAAAGACATAAAAAATTCCATTGCAGAACCTGCATACTACCGTATTTCCTCAATCTGCTTCGTTTGACAGCTCACATTTTAGCTCAGTTGGTTAGAGCATGGTGCTGATAATGCCAAGGTTGCAGGTTCGATCTCCATAGGGGACAGTTGCATATTCCTGCATTGCATGGGGTTGGACTAGATGATCCTCAGAGCCCCTTCCAACTCTACAATTCTATGATTCTATAGATATACCAGTGTGAGCTTCGCTGTGACTTTCAGGAGAAGTTCAATGCAGTAAACCAGCCACAGTTTTAAAGGCAAGAAGGAATAGAAACAGTCTCATTTATTTATAGCAGACAAAGATAGCGAAAGGCAGTGATACCTGGGAATCGAGCATCAGCTTGAGATCTCAAAGGGCGCTCTACCTAATTAACTTCCTGGCTAAAAACTGCTAAATAAACTCACTCAAATTACCTTGCAGATGGCAAATGTTCTTAATAGCTAATCCACAAACCAATACAGTAGAAACAAGGTGATTAAGATGGGAATGGTTAGAGGAAAGACATAATCCAGCCCTAGGAAAAACGACAACAAGAGTTAAGTTGCAACACTTTATGAACAACTTACTTTTCCCCAGTTAAAGGTAGATAGCCGTGTTGGTCTGTCATAGTCAAAACAAAATAAACAAAATAAAGTAATTTATTTATTAATAAATAAATTACTTTTCCCCATTACTCCTTCCAGAAAAAAGAAATGGAACTTCTCCATGTAATTCAATGTATCTCAAACAGTCATGGGCAAGGTAGTAAAGCCTAAGGTTTTATTTGTGAAGATTATAGTCGTTTAATTACTGCCTGTTGTGACTAGTACAGGCATAGGCAAACTCGGCCCTCCAGATGTTTTGGGACTACAATTCCCATCATCCCTGACCACTGGTCCTGTTAGCTAGGGGTGATGGGAGTTGTAGTCCTAAAACATCTGGAGGGCTGAGTTTGCCTATGCCTGGACTAGTAGCTCCCCAAGAAAAATAACAACCATTAAGTCAACTGATTCTAGTGGGTCTACTTTGAGTATGATTCATCTGGACACCACACCATATGGTTCTTTAGAAATTTGAGACAGAAACAACAAGTTGGATTTCCAAAGTCCAAATCAAGGGGCATCCAACATCAAAGGGAAGACAGCAGCAGGTTGGGATCCACCTCCTCTCTTACTTCCAGCATTTTCAACTTGTTACCATCACTTTCCCTTTTCAAAGCCACCTACACAGGCTGGAAGATTGTTAGGAAATAAGCCCCTTTCCCTCCCGCTCCCAGAATTATGCGGGTACCGATTTAGGCTGCTCGTGCTGGAAATCCCTAATGCTCCTTTGCTGACCTCTAGCTATCAATCAGGCCTTTGGTTGATTTGATTTACATCCTATGCCCTTTTAAAATGTGGTGGTTTGGGGGGGCGTTATTGGGTTGTTTTTATTTTGATTATGTATTTTGTGGTTTTATATTTGATTTTATTCTATGAACCGCCCTGAGACCTCCGGGTATAGGGTGGTATATAAATTCTAATTCTAATTCTAATAATAGCCTCTCAGCCTTTACAGGACTGTTGAACAAATAAAATAACGGGGGGGGGGGGGCTCTGAGAGAAGCATCCAGTACTGTATAATAATTTTTTAAAATAATTTATTATTTATACCCCACCCATCTGGCTGGGTTTCCCCAGACACTCTGGGCGGCTCCCAACAGAATATTAAAAACAGAATAAAACATCAAACATTAAAAACTTACCTAAACAGGGCTGCCTTCAGATGTCTTCTAAAAGTCAATACAGCTGTTTTATTTCCTGGACATCTGATCTATCAATCCAGTAACTAGATTGTTGTAGCATCATCTCTTTTAAGATGACACAATTCTCTTTTCTTTCTCTTCCTCTACGCTGCAAAAGCCTGGTCGCCACGCGAAAGCCCATTGAAACGAGGGTTTGGGGGGGCGGGGAGCCGTCTGGCTGCCAAAGGGGCTTCACGTCGGACAAAGGGGCGAGGGAGAAGAACGGGGGGTCGCCACTCCTGGAGCTTCACCTGCAGCATGTGGTTGAGAAGCAGCACTTACCCGTCGAGCAGGTGAGCCTGGTCCTTCTCCCCGCGGCGGAGGCGTCCAGGAACGTCCAGCTTCTCTCCCCCTGCGGAAGTTGTGGCCGGGAGCATGTGTGTCTCAGCGACTTTTACGTCCGGCCGCTGCTGAGAAAAGGGGAAGCATGACATGGACGGGGCGGGCCCAGGGCTTGAACCCGTCGGCTTTTTCTGGCCTCCAGCAGCTACAAAAGCAGCAAGAAGGAGCTTGCCACCCCCTCTGCCAGCTTTCCATCTGGAGGGAGCTGGCCAAAGAAAGAAGCAATCGTATTCCTCGACATTTCAGACTGATGTAAACATGAGTACAGTATGTGAATTAGGACTGTGTAACATACAGTGGTACAGTATCTGACTGGAAGCGCCAACACGGCTTATGTGCTTGTGCGCGCTTGTGTGTCTTACTCCAGTCATGCACACACACAGTGTGTGTGTGTGTGTGTGTGTGTGTGTGTGTGTGTGTGTGTCTTACGCATAGAAGCCAACTCCTAGGGGCCAAGGTCCTTTCTCCCTCCCCAATAAGATATTTGACGCGGCCGCCCCACCCCACCCCCAAAAAGTTGATAGGCATTTCCATGATAGATTATGTGGGGCGGGGCTTACCTGGGCTCCCCCCAGTCTTTTATTCAAGTTGGCACCCTTGATCTTACCCTTGGATAAATACAATAATATTTGGAATGAGTTTACATAAACTATATTAGGTTATTGACAATTATATGTGCATTTTACACGTGTGTATATTAATGTATGGTGACGTATTTTTCTTTCCCCCCCATTCTCACTTTTTCTCCCCCCTTTTTATAAATGAAATTCTTTTAATAAAACAACAACAACAACTGTTACACAGGTCCTTTCACTTGACACTTGAACCCTGCAATCCACAGCGCCCCTGCTAGGTAAGAAACCCCATTAAACACTGTGGGGCTTACTTCTGAGTGAATATACACAGGATTGTACCATAGGTCAGCATCTGTCTTAATGATTATGCTAATAAAGAAACAAACAGATAGTGTCACATTTCAGGGTGAAGGATAAGCAGAGTTATCCGTAAGTATGGTATGCTGTTGTTGTTAGTGCATTGGCCTTATCCAGTATGTGTTCAGTCCTAGAGAGGAGAGGGAAACATCAACAGGGGAGTCTTTGGCACCAAGGCAACTACAGTATAGGATTCCTTTTCCCCACCCCTGTCTCAGCCGCAATGTTCAAAGCAGTTTCCAATGAAATAAACACGCAGCAGTTTAAATCACACAAAAAATGTGTCACAAAAACATACTTTAAAGCTGTATATAAACCAGCAATGCAACTTGATGGCCTTAAATGACCAGTCCCCAAAGTTGAATCAGCAACAGAACTGTATGTTTTCAAATTTCTACCCTGGTTTTGTTTTGTGGCCTTACTAGTGTGAAGACTTTGGCCTTGTCTATACTGTATATACCAGCAGAATAAGCCGGCAGAGTTCTGAGACCATCAAGATTCTGTGGGTGGTGGTAGATTACATGTTTGAATATTCCTCCATGTGAAAATATCACTGCATATAGAAACCTAGCACAAGAGGAAGAGGGCTTGACTAAAACCGCTTCCTCCGATACTCAAACTTTTGATTCTCAGGGAGTCAAAATTTCCCAACCTCATTTTGTAGCATGTGAGAATTTCTCTCACATTTAAAGATGGTACTTGCCCCAGGTTTCCCCCACTTGTTCTTATGGGGAAGACTTATGAGAGAAGAGCAACTCTTACCATCTATAACTGCCCATTGAGTTTCATAGTTCTTTAACCATTCATGGTCTCTTTTAAAAAACAGACAGAAAAGCAAATAAACCTTCTAATTTCCAGTAAAGTTGTCCCCTTAGCACAATGACTTCTGCCTGTGCAGTGGGACTTCTGTTTCTCTCCTCTCCCCATGTGCTCCTCCAATCTGCTCCAAGGGTTCCAGTCTTGAACCACTGGCTGTAGAGTACTTAGACCTTCAGAGGGACGCAGGTGGCGCTGTGGTTTAAACCACTGAGCCTCTTGGGCTTGCTGATCAGAAGGTTGGTAGTTTGAATCCCCGTGGCACGGTGTTCCGTTGTACCAGAAGCAGTTTAGTCATGCTGGCCACATGACCCAGAAAACTGTCTGTGGACAAACGCTAGCTCCCTCGGTCTGAAAGCGAGATGAAATAGGGACCTCCTATACCATAATAATAATAATTTTATTAATTATACTCCGCCCATCTCACTGGTTTGCCCCAGCCACCCTGGGCGGCTTCCAACATATAAAAACATAATAAAACTATATAGGGCTGTCTTCAGATGTCTTCTAAAGGTTGTATAGTTACTTATCTCCTTGGCTCAAGGGTTGCCTAACTCCATACCCTCCAACTATTTCTGATGGAAATAGGGACATCCTAAGGAAAAGCAGAACATTCCAGGATCAAATCAGAAACTGGGACGGCTTCTGTAAATCCGGGACCGTCCCTGGAAAATAGGGACACTTTGAGATTCTGCCATGCACGGTGGTTCACTAGGGACTGAATAAAGCTCACAGACGCTGCTTGCCTGGGATTGTGAAATGGAGGGAACTGTATAACAAGCTCCCACCCATGGTTGGTAAGGCTGTGTTATCAAGTTGCATTATGTAGAACCATTAAAAGCCACTTCTTTCAGCACAATCCTTACTATAGGCTACATTCAAACCCACCTTTAAAGCACTATAAAACCACACTCATGGCTTCCTCCAAAGGATTCTGGGAGCTGTAGTTTGTTAAGGGTGTTGAGAATTATTAGGAGATTAGGAGAATTTTTTTTATCTATTTCCCCACAGAACCACAATTCCCAGTGGCTGTGTGAAGAGGGATTTGATTGGTAAACCTCTCTGAGAATTGTAGCTCTGTGAGGAGAATAAGGGTTTCCTAACAAAACTCAGATGTAAATGTATGGTGTGGCTGTCACCTACTCAAAATTAAATCCTATGGAATTCAAGGGGACCTACTCCCCAGTTAAGTATTGCAGCCTAAATTGTTCAAATACAGGATGTGGGAATGCAGGGTTAGACCAGTGTGTCACTGTACTTAGCATTTGGTTTCAGGCAATACAAGCAGATTAGTCTATGTGAAAGGCATGAGGTTGATATTTATTCCCTGTCCTTACTCTTCAGCAACTGATAGAAGTTTATTTCTGTTGTGACACATACTGGTTCAATGACTTTCCTCACAAATGAGAGAAACCATGTATTGATTTATCTATTTATTACCATTATACCACAAGCAGTTGAAGTTCTCAAGCAGAAGTTTCTGTTGTGACACCCGCTCCGTGTCCTATCCTCAGTTGCAACAGCGCATTTATTTTACATAAAAACTATTTTCAGACTCTGTCGTGTCACATTATTTCCAGAAGGCAACGCATGGAGTTTCCCTCGCATCAAATGTTTGCTAAATATACAATTTCCCACTTCCTCTTGTGCTTCTGGGTCTCTTCCCCTTTCTTTGTGGTCTCGACGTCTTCTTGTAACCCTCTGGCCAGAGCTTGTTTTTTTTTTTTTCTTAATTCAACCACTAAACAGCACGTAGTTGATGGTAATAATAATAGTAGTAGTCTCTGACTCAAGCCATCATTATAACATGAATAACATTAAAGGAATAGTTCTGTTGTGGTAAAATAGCGTGAGGGAAAGCTATTGGAAATGAAAGCTGTCAACTGATGCTGAAATCAGTTCATTTTTAGTTCTAGGAAAGAAAGGAAGGAAGTGCAGGAACGGATGACAAAGAGGAATTTTCAAAGGTGTACCAAGAGCAGTAAACCCAACACATTTTAAATCACACTACTCTTATTCAGGTGCAACTGATCCCATCACTGCAGAAGACTGCTAAAATGTTATTGCATGCTATCTGATAGGATATATGTTTTTTAAATATAAGTTGTTTAGAGACCTTTTAGGGATCAAGTAAGTCTCATAGATTATTGTAATGTCTACATTGGGCTGCAGTTGAAGATGACTTGGAAACTTCAATTGGCTTCAAACGCAGCAGCCAGATTACTGGTGGGGTTCCCCTGTTCTAAAACAGTTGCATTGGCTGCCAGTTCATTTTGGGGCACAATTTCAGGTGCTCAAACTGTTGTTTAAAGCCCTAAATGACTTACGCTCCAAATATCTATGAGACTGCCTCCTTCTCTACAGACCTTATTGGGTACTAAGATCAAGAAAAGGACCCTCTTGGTAGCTCTGCCATCCTTATTTCAGTGGTGGCAGCCCCTAGATTGTGGAATTTTGTCCCCTATACAGTGGTACCTTGGTTCTCGAACTTAATCCGTTCTGGGAGTCCGTTTGACTCCTGAAACAGTTCAAAAACCAAGGCGCAGCTTCCGATTGGCTGCAGGAGCTTCCTGCACGCAGGAAGCATAGATCTCACAGGCATTTGAATTGTGGGGGAATTTCCTTCTAAACAGCAGGACATCCTCCTGTCTAAGGCATGTTTTGGGACCTCCAACTTGGCAGAGGCAGTACAGAGCTGTATATACTATTTATAGTATCGAAAGATGAAGTCACCCACATTCCAGTTTCATTCTTATGGCTGCTGATTGTGCAAGCTAATGTGTGCCTTCAAAGGGCTGGTGAATGTCCAAGGAAGATAGCTCATCACTCCTGTGCTAGCCTCATTCACTTGACTGCCCAGCTTTCCAATGCCTTATGATGGTCCTTAAGGAAAGCCCACAACCCTTATTACTGTACTTTCTCACGCTGTGGCCTTTCTCACAGCCCTTTTGCATGACATCCTATATTGTTACACACAATTAACTCCTTCAAGGATAGTCTAAAAGGATTATAAAAATTAGCTAAGCAGTTTTATGTGATATGAAACGTGACATACAGTGACATGAAAGGCATCAGAGAAATAACCATAGGATGCTGTTTTCTCGTGGTACGGTGGTACCTTGGTTCTCGAACTTAATAATCTGTTCCAGGAGTCCGTTCGACTCCTGAAACCATTCAAAAACCAAGGCGCGGCTTCCGATTGGCTGCAGGAGCTTCCTGCACTCAATCGGAAGCCGCGTTGGACATTCAGCTTCCGAAAACGTTCACAAACCGGAACACTTACTTCCGGGTTTGCGGCGTTCGGGAGCTGATTTGTTCGACAACTAAGCCATTCGGGAAGCAAGGTACCACTGTACAACACTTTCCCATGTATTTCCCATACAGCAGAGGTTTTCAACATGTCTGAGCCCACGGCTCCCTTGCGCAACTACTTTCTTTCTGAGGTACCCCTGTGGGACTCAGGAGCCAGTTATGTCACCCCTTGCCTGCAGAGCCGGCAGCCCCTCACGCTTTATGGAGTGTTCCCTCAGCCTCCTCTCTCTCCTCGGGAGTCCTCCAGGCGGTAGCTACCATTGTCCCTGGTCTCTGAGCTGCCCCTCCCACACAAAAGAGAGATGCCTTCTCACGCAGCCCCCCCAGTGGCCTGGGAAGAGGATGCCCCCAGCCTTAGCAGCCTAACAGAGACTGGGCAAACGTGAGGCCAGCACCTTACCTCGGTAGGCAGCAACGGGTGCTGCCGGGTCTGCATGATGGAAAGGCTCCCCTTCAGCACTGGGCACTCAGCTCCCAGGCAGGCCTTGCACACAGCAAGCACAAGAAAGGCCGGCTCAGTGCCTGCATGCCCAGCCTCCCACTTGTCTTTCCATTCCCAACAGCAAGGGCTGGCGGACTGACTGGCTGGCTGGGCTCCCTGACCCACTTGCTTGTTTGCTTACTCTGAGGCCACCTCAGCTCCTGGCAACCAGCACCCCTTGGCCAGAGCTAGAGGCATCTTTCGCCTGCAGAGCTTGTAGCCAGGGCTGCTGTAACAAAAGGCTGTGCAAGCCTTTGGGAGGCAGAGACATGAGAGGGCATCAGAGGGAGGGAAGGAAAGAGGGACAGAGGCCAGTGTTGCCCATGGCAACCCTGACCATTGTTCAAGGCACCCCAGGGTGCCATGGCACACTGATTGAAAACCACTGCCATAGAGGGAAGGACTCTTGGAGCCTTCAGTGAGCTGCTGCGACTAACTGGCTGGACTTTTTGACAATCAAGTTGGCCGACTACAGAGTGACCTTGCCTCTGCTGTTGCTGCAGTTCCAAGTGATGGGTTGCAAGATCGGTTTCAGCTTATATGACCTGATGATGGCGTCAGAGTGCTTCTGGCTGTATACCTGATCACGTCTTGACCTCTTTCCCTCTTTGCTTGAATTTAGCAGAGCAAATTTGACTGGTTGGGTCCAGACTGGGCAGCTAAACCAGTTGAGGACAGCTGATGGTTCTCAAATCTTAGGGACTTCTCCTGCATCCAAAGACAGACTCTGGTCAACTGTGCGGATGAGGCCAATAGTGGGTCCAATGGTTAAGAAAGCAGTTTCTGCACGCGCTTGTAGAGGGAAGTGAGGGGCAGATAGGGTTCATCAACCTGGCAAGGTAGCCCATCTAGGAGAAGAAAAACTCTGACGCTAAACCTCTGCTACACAAATTTGGAGTGGAGTCCCCAATAGGGTTGGATGGTGCCTTGTACACCTTTTCCTGGCAACTCCTTCAGCCAAACTGGCACAAAACGTATTGCTGTGCTTTCCTTTGGACCACATCAGCGAGGCTGAAAGGGAGGTCTTATCATCTAGACACCCCAGGACTGGCTAGGCTTGTGTCCCGGCGAGGTCACTTTGGTGCTGCTAATGCAGTGATTTGACTTACTGGTAACTCCTGGAGGCGTACTCCGTGGTATCACAAGATGAATGGATAGGATGTGTTACAGTAATCCAATGTGGGGCTCCACTTGCACTTGCTCTGGAAATTGCAGCACAACTGCTGCTGAATTGTTATTAGGTAAGAGCACCTGCAACTGTATTAGGCAGCAGTCATGTGTAGACTCAGACCACATGGCTACATCAGTGTGTGTCTACATCAGAGCAGGAGATAGCAGACTGCTTATAAATACTATAGTATTTTTAGATGACTACTGGTTATCACCTATCTCGTGCATGATAACAAGGTGGTTGTAAATGGCTCATTCTGGACCAATTAATTGGGGCTGAAAAGCTCTCACCTGGCCTACTTACAAGGATATCATACTTTGTCTTCAACAGATATATTTTTGTAAGATTCCACCCAATTTACAGCCAGATCCTGCGAGCATTACTTTTAACAGTCTTTGCTTGTTCCACTGTGTGGGTTTCTTGCATATGTTTCACTTACAAGCAGTGGAAGCTGCAGCAGTTGCTGGAGTCAGCGTTCTATTATGAAAACTGTATCCAGGATGCCTGTCTTCTTCAGAAATAGAGTATTGTAGAGTTTTAATGCAAGAAATAGACAAGTACAGTCAAGAAATTTATTTTACTCAATCTCAAGTGGGAGACAAAACACTGTACACCAAGTTATTTCTGCAGGATTTTAACCAGTACAGCGCTGAGATCTTCCTTGCTACTAATACACAATCAATGTTGTATCTAAAAAGCTACACCCGCACACTATGTGGTAGTGAAGAAGACATTTCAAACAGCTTCAGTAACTAACCAAACTAAGAAGCTTAAAAAACTGGATGTTGAACTGCTCAGTGTTAAGATCACATCCACACCTCCCTTTAATACACCAGCATTTAAACTCAAGACAATAGTCTTTGTTCTTACAGAGCATTAAAAGACAGGAGATTTTGTCATGTATTTTTCCAAGATTGATATCTTAACATCTACAATGGTAAAGTAGAGGGAGTCAACATTATATAAGAGGGCAATTCGACACAGATAAGATTTTTGTGCTTGTAAGCTTTTGAGCTTAGTGGTATTCATATGCTTACAAACACTGGAAATCACGTATCTTTATCCTTTCTAACAAACCTTATTCTCCAATAGAAAATATAAATACCTGGAAGCAAATTCTGGTGAAATCAATTAGGCTTACTTTCAAGTAAATGTGTTGTATGATTGGGGTAATAATGTTACTTATACTTTGATTGCACATTTTACTGTTGTTTCAAGCAACCTTGCACACAGGAGTATGCAAGATGTTCTCTATTAGGCATACACAGAGAGTACCAGCTATATGGCAAGTAACTCCCATAAACCTCAATGCAGCCCTCTAACCCAAAAGTGGTAGAAGCAAGGACAAGGCGACACATTACTGTATTACACCCAGAAGAAAGAGTTTTGCAAAAAAATATTATTTAGACTCTTTAATAGGCAAATGTAATAGGCTTTCACAGGTGTTATACAATCATGTCCAGCATTGTGCATATCTTGCTTGATAAGCCACTTATTTTAGGTTACAATTCTCAAACCATTTAGGCCAACGTGGTCCCATGGGACTGCCCAAGCAGTAAAGAGATTACAAGACTGGCTTTGAGTCACAAGATATTAAACCCAGTGCACTTTAGTTTACTCTTCTTGTTTCCAAGCGGTACTGACAGACTATAGATTAGTTGTGACACACCCTGTTCTCTTTCAGATCTTAAAAAAAAGAAGAAGAAAAAAAGAAGCAGCTGCACAAGCTCAAAGACCCAGCTTCCAGAATTACAAGACAGTCTCATTTGTTTAATTTAAAAAGATAAATTCAAAAAATAACAACCCACACAGTTTTTTCCATTGTACAGAGAATTGGTTGCCCTGGAATTCTCAGCCTAAAATTTAGTACTGTAAAAGAAGACACACACTCTTGCCCTGCCACCCCCAGAAATGGTTCTGCAAGAAAATGAGACCAGTTTCCATAGCAAATCACAACAGTGCAGTACAAGGCTCTGAGACTATAGTTTACCACATTTGTTTTTCTTTATATTCCCACGCTTTCGAAACTTGAAAAAAATCTGAATGCCACACATTTTTAATATGGACAACTCTTCCAAATCATCATTTAAAGAATTTCTTGAAAGCACTGTGCTCCTACCAAATAGTCTCAAAGGTTGTTTGCTGTTTTTGTTTTAAAAAGCAACCTTAATTTAGATGTCTCAGCGCATATCAGCAGAAGGAGAAAACCCAATATATCACACATAAAAAGCTATTTTCTCCCACAGCATTTTGGGAGCATGTGTTTTGCAACTTTAAGAAGGGCAAAGGTACTTAAAAATGTTCCCCATGTTTCATTGCTTTGTAACTAGAAATTATTTGAAGAACAGTATATATACATATATATTTTTACAAACAGTGGGTTTTACAAACTCATGTTCTCAACATGAGTTATGATCCAACACGAGTTGTGGTGGTTCTTTTGTCTGAGAAGAAGCTTTTGAGAAGAAATACCTGCCCAATGCTAACTACAAGAAGAATGATGGCTTCTCCTACAGACCAATAAGCCACCCGTGAGTTTAAGTCTTCTGCTCTGCTGCGGCCTTGTGCTTCTCTCAACCGAAAATGAGTCTGGGAATCTATGACAGATTTTAGAGCTTCATGAATTGAAACACATGCCGACTCCATCTAGATACAGAAAGAAAGAGGATTGATGAGTACTCTTTATTGAAAACGTTATGCAGGATTTTGCATTTTCAGCTCATTAAGCTTCATTTTATTTTATAACAATTTTTATTAAGATTTTAATTATACATCTCAAAATAAACATTTTACATACTGTTAAATATCCCAACGACTTCCCTCCTTCTCCTTCCATGGTTCATTCTGTTTGTCTTTCATTCCTGCCTATTTTACTATAACCATTTTAATCAGTCCTCCATTTTTACATCACTCAAAATTAATTACACTGTTGATTTTATCTTAATGCTGCCAGTGTTTTCAGCTATTAAGCTTTTTTTCTGAAGGCTAATCAACTACTGCTGATCTGATTACATGACATTCACATTTGAATAGGTAGGTTTTGATTTTATGTGAAGACAGAAAGCCTTCGCAAATAAAGACATCATATACTTATTTGTCTCATATATAGGCTGACTACTTTGTGCACTGTAAACATTTCTTGAGTAGCACTAGGGTATGTTGATATTGTGCATCAATTTCTTTCCTACCTCAGTGGCCCCACTCCTCACGCTCCTCTTGCTGGGACAAAAAGCAACATACTATTTAGTAGTGGAGCAGTTAATAACTAAGGCTGCAGAATCCTGAAACCACTTACCTGGGAATAAGCTCCATTAAATTCAAAAGGACTGACTTTTGAGTAGCTTTGGCTTAGGAATGCATTGTAAAGCTATGACAAATGCCCAAGTCTTCCAAAGGCAGCAAAACTCTAACTCGTGGTATAAGAATTAAAGTCTAAATTTATATTTATAGTCAGTTGTGTAACTACCTGAGTAAGTGCAGTAACTCTGTTTTCGCTAGGAAACAGAGGCGGATCATCTCCAATCTGGAAGTCGAAGTACACCGTTTTGTGTGTAAAGGTAGAAAACTCATTGCTGAAACAAAACTTGTACGTCCCATTTCTGGATGCAGTAAAGGTGAAGCTATCGTATTGTTTCTTCATCTCTTTGTATAGCACAATGCCGTCTGGATCTTCTAAGCGGCAGTCAACATCATAGTGCCCTCCAGTGATCACCTATGGAACAAAAAAACCCCAAAACCTGGTACTTTGAATAGTCAGCCATATCACCCTTCCTAGCAAAATATCCTTCCACAAGAAAGGGGGAAACCCATAGTCAGCATCAGGTACAATTATTAAAGGCAATTCAGCTCCAGCATGGGAAGAGTATTAATCTATAAAGGGCGCCAAGAAAAGGAACCACTTATAACACTAATTCCCCACGTTAGCTATGCGTGGAAGACACCAGTGAGATGGTACCTATTTTACTGCTTTAACTTGATCTCCTAAACCTTTATTTTAAACATGCTTTCAGTAAAGTCAATTCGTTATATGGGAATAACGGTCTAAAATTGCTCAACCCTAACAGCAGTGGGGGGGTTTGCAGAAGCACCTTGCTGAGTGGAAGGAAGGAGGAAGTAGGTAGCATGGCAATCTAAAGTTGCCAAATAGGCCAGTGTTCTGTGGCTTCACAGAACTGGTGTTGCCGGATTGCATAAAAAGGAATGCTCCCTTTGTTTCCATTTAACGATGAGATGATTCACCATTCAGGCTGGGTAGCAAAGAAATGTACTGCTTGACATTTTAGGTCGCACCTGGTGAACATCTTTAAGAGAAAACACTATTTGACACACTACCCCGGGTTTCATTCTCAAGTTTCAGATGGAAACATAAATCTGAAACACTAGTGGGGGCAGTGGGGCGAAAGGTTAAGTACCCCTCCCCTAACTACTGCTGCCCACTACTCCATCTCGTTGCCAGTTTACAGAGAAGTGGTAGCTGGAGTAATGTAGCAATCTGGCTTTAGGTTTTATATTCCAATGTCTCTCCGCTTCTCAAAAAAGAAATCAGGAATAGTAATATATGATGAACTTCCTTGATTCTTTCAAAGTTTCTGCCTTGGCATCACACAAAGAAATAACTTATGGTAGCAATCATTAGTTTTCAGAAAGTAGTCAAAAGTGTGGAACACACCAGAACGCATATGCTCTTATTGGATTACACCCAACAATTGATGCATTTTGCTGGGCCATATGAGTAACAATTGGTTTCAGTGCTGTAAGCTATACTGCATTCCTTTAACCTAACTCAAACTTATTTAATATTATTCTCTTTTCTATGCACAGCATAGTTCAAGTATTGAAGGACACCAGATCTGATGGTTTGAAAGCAAAAAATAAAATAAATAAATAAATGCTACCATTTACTTTTGAACAGATGCAGCTGCACCAGAGAGATCCAAGGAGTCACTGTGAGATTCTCCAACCGAAAACCAACAGGCAGTTGGTGTTATATGCCCTTTACTCACGCAAGCATTTAAATAAACTTGGACCTCTCTTTTCTCTCATGAGGACCACAACTTCACTTTGAAACATCTCAACATGTTATCTTAGACAGTATCTGACTACAGTGGTACCTCGGGTTAAGTACTTAATTCGTTCCGGAGGTCCGTTCTTAACCTGAAGCGTACTTAACCTGAAGCACCACTTTAGCTAATGGGACCTCCTGCTGCCACTGCGCCGCCAGAGCAAGATTTCTGTTCTTAGCGGAGTTCTTAACCTGAAGCGTACTTAACCTGAAGCATACTTAACCCGAGGTACCACTGTATTTCAATTACTTCTCACACTTTTTTTATTTCAATTGCTTAATAGTTACCTTTCAGGGCTGAGCACTCACAAATTAACATACGCAGAAATAAAACAGAACCTCAGGCATAATATAAAACAGTGAGTGGATACAAACAAACAGACACATGAGAGATACCGAAACATTGTATTTATCTTAAGGAAAAGATACCAGTACACATATTATCTTTTGAAGGTTAAATGCCATAACTGAAATAACCAAACCAAACTTAACCGGAAGAGAGTTCCTTAACCACCTGTTGGCATTTACAAGCAGCAGCAGAAAGGGAAGAATTTCCTATTCGTGCCCCGCCCACCCCCCTCCGGCCAGGGACACAGAATTGTAGAATTGGAAGGGTCCCCAAGGCTCATCTAGTCCAACCCCCTGCAATGCAGGAACCTAAACAAAGAAAACTGCAAAAAAGAAGAAAAGAAGGTAGATCTCCCCGCTCCACGTTGGCTTTTCAGTGTCTGCTTTAGGGGGTAATTTTAAATCACAATATTGCCTGTCTGCCTCTAATTACACCACAGCACTTATTCTAGAATAATCCAAAGGCAGGCAACTAAAAGGCAGCTCTCACAAGAGACAAGGGCCTGTCTGGCGTGCGAGGAGGAACGGCGTCCTTACCTGGAACTCCAGGGTACACTTGGTGCCCTGCACGATCTCCTCATAGAAGCACTGCTTGGCGTTATCTGGCAACTCGAAGGTGATCTCCGAGGCGCGGACAGACCAGCCCAGGTTGAGCAGCAGCAACAGCGCCGCCGGCAACCCCAGGGAGACCCCAGGGAGGCTCCGCCAGCTCCTCAGCAACATCTCTCGGCCGTAAGCGCTGAAGGGTGAACTGAGAAGCGAGAAAGGAAAGTGAGATCAAAGCGTCGGCCTCGCCCGACGCCTAGCCAAGGTGGGCGTCGCACCCCAACCTCACCTGTGAAGGGAGCCGGATGTAAGCCGGTTCCCACCTGCGGCGTGGCCGAAGGAAAAAAAAAGGAGGGGAACGAAGCGGAGACGACGACCCGGAAGTGATCTGGCTCCGTCAGCGGGAACTTCCGGGTGAGTTGTCAATTGTAGACGTGGTGTTCTTTGAAGGGAGGAGGCGGAGGTGGGCGGGGAGTGGTCGGGGGCGGGGACAAGGCAAAGAGATGGGCGGGGCTTGAGGAAGCTAGGCGGGCTAGGACGAGTCCACGCCAGCCGCGGGACGTTCTTATTGGCGCTTCCCGTTAGGGCGCGTGAGGGAGTTTTCTGGGAAGCGGGAAAGAGGCGACGGCGGTCTGTGCTCAGTTGAGGTGGAGAAAGCGGCGCCGAAGGACGGTGTGTGGAAGCCGCACCCCTCACCCTGGATGTGTGTAAACGCTATTCCTTCGCTGGTAGATACGCCTAAGCACATATAACCAGTGAGTAAGTCCCATTGAACTCACTGGGTGTTTGTTTATTTATGTATGTACTTAAAGTAATTTTATTTTACCTCATCGTTCATTACCTCATCGTTCATTCGTTTACTGCATTTATACCCCACCTTTTTCTCCAAGGAGCTCATGGTGACATACATGGTTCATATGGTTTTGTTTTGTTTTTTAAAAGTATATGCTGACATTCAAAAGATGTCTGCTCACAGTGACTTACAATACATAATAGGTTTTTTTTAATAAAACCATTTAAAATTAAAAAAAAAACACCAGTGCACTAATGATAATAGCAATGAAAAATTTAATCCTTTAAACTTAATTTCACTTAGCCAACCCTTGCAATAAAATAGGGTCGCTACCCCTCATTATTCAAATTGTTGATGTGAGGATAAAACAGTTTAGATAAAAAAATAATTCCCCCCCCCCCGTTCTAAAAAAACCCCCCAACCCCGTAGGTTTTTATTAGATTGCAATTGCTGACATAAGTGTCCTTGAAGATGAAAAGTGATACTCACTTATTTCCTCTGAATACCCAAGGGACTAATTTTGAAGTTGCTGCCACCTCTTGGGGGAAAAGCCACAGTGTTTATAAGCATCCTGTCTAGTTTTATAATGTTCTCTGATTTCTGAAGCATTGAGGACAAATCACCAGACCTTAAAACCACTTGAGGAAACTCTTGACTCAAAAGCTTACTGTATTGTTACTCTGCTGCTCATGATTTAACAATACGAGAAGCACAGACTGCTTGTTGCTTGGTTGGGTTATCCAGACATTTTTCTGCGCTAAACATCTCTCTTAAAGAATAAGCAGATGATCCATTTTTGCTCTACAAATGGTAGGAAATTAGTGTGATGAAGTAACTCACTTGGTTAACCTGCAAGTATAGTTAATTTCCAATTAAAAAACCATACCACAGGGCTTTGCCAATTAATTTAAATCACCTGGAGGGTAGGAAAACCCTAACTGAATAAAGCAGTCATATACTCAATTTATACCTGAGCGGGGTGTGTGTGGGTGTGAAATTCCACCAGGGTGGCCACCATATTCTACGTGTGCTCACTCAGCTTGGTACAGAAGGAGGGAAACATTGAACAGAAAAGTGGTATGAAATAGCAGACACTGCCCCAGCAGCCCTGAATAGACTGTGAATGCTCAACAATCGGGAGATGTACTGCCCACAAAAGAGGCCAGTGAATCCACAACAAGGACATGCCCCCAGCATTGCTGCATGTACAGTGATGCAAGAGCACTCTCAAGTCATCACTCCCAGCAGGGGCGTAGCCAGGATCAAAACTAGGGGGGGGGGGGGCAAGCCATGGTCGTTCAGGTTGTGACATTTCAGCACGGCAAAGGTGAATGAAACCAAAATTTTAAGAAAATTATATATAATTATAGCAGTGCTTTATTACGGTAGTTATTACAATTATTTGCTTGTATTTACACTTTATTTATTTCAATGAAACTGCAGTATATTCCAAAGGCAGGGACAATCAACCCACCAAAACTTAAAACGTTGCACTTGCAGGCATCCCCAAACTGCGGCCCTCCAGATGTTTTGGCCTGCAACTCCCATGATCCCTAGCTAACAGGACCAGTGGTCAGGGATGATTTGAATTGTAGTCCAAAACATCTGGAGGGCCAAAGTTTGGGGAAGCCTGCGTTAAAAGTCTTAAGCCAAAAATTAATTAAATTAAAGAAATGAAAACCTAAAAAGCCTGGATTAATGAAATGTAAGCAGAAATAGTACCCCCCTTCTCCAAATCCACCCCACGATATCAAATAGCACAACTCAAATGGACCCTTGTTGACAAGAACCAGAAATAAATTTTATTAAATGCAGTATACAGAGGAAAGGCTGATCTTTATTGAACTGTTGCAATGGGATGCTCCCCACTCTCAAGTGTACTAAACAAAAATCTGCCCTTATTCCCTTATGGGGTACACAAGAGCCCTTTTAAAGTCCTTTATAGGTTCTCCATAGGTAGGAGGAAATAACAGAGGCAAACCGGAAAATATTGAGAAGCAAAGCAGCTTTATCATATAGACTTTTGAAATTTCCCCCCTTGGAGTCCAGCCCACCCCCAGATACATCATCCTACATATAGATACATCAGAACTACATCACAACTTAGGAGGGTCAGTGGAGGTAACTTGAGAATTTTCCACACCTGGTCATAACCAAGGAAAAAATCCTCCTGTGTAATAGGAATTTTCTGGCGCGTACACACACACACACACAAGAAACCCCAAACCCCAGACACTCGTCCAATTTCAAAAGCCTATACTGCTTTCAAATGAAGCCCTAGGTTTTATTTTTTTATTTATCTTTCTAAAGCCGGTGGTTTTTTCTTTGGAAGGAGCTAGGATCTAAGGAACCAAGGCAAACGACAGCCCATGAAAGCCTCCCTTGAGCAGTTAGCTAGCCAGTGCCCCCCCCCCAAGCACATCCGCTTTCTCAGCGGCAGAATAATGAATAACAAACCCCCCAACACACACACACACACACACGGAAAGGGCAGGGGGGGCAGGAAAATTGAACCACAAGAAGGACAGGATGCAGAGGGAAGGTGGAGGGGGGAAATCCAGGAAACACACAAAAACCTTAGGTTTTAGGAGATCCAGGGGGCAGGATCCTGAGGCGCAGGAAGGTCGTTGAGCTGCTGCTTGCTTGCACGTGCTAGCTCAGCCCAGCCCTCTTCCTGCTCTCAGCCATGAGCTGCTCGCCCATTGGCCTGTCCCTCAGCGATATTAGCCTATGGCTGCACCGGGAGGCGGGAGGATGCAGTGAGGGAGGGGAAATGGTGCTTCTGGGGGAAAAAATAGGGGGGAAATGCTTTGAACGGACACTGATCATTTTTGCTTCTGGGTGGGGCAGCTGCCTTCTAGGGGGGGGCAATTGCCCCCGTCTGCCCCCCCGGCTACGCCCATGACTCCCAGGCACACAGCCTGCCCATGGTATAGCAAGTCTCCAGCTATCCCTATGGGCAGAGGTTTGAATCCCTTATGCTCCTCACAAGAACTACCGGTATCTGGAAGGAACTAGAGGCCATGTACCGGTAATACAACTTACATATAAGCTCCCTGGGCAGAGTAGCTGCAAAGTTTATATAAATCACCCCTGGGATTCTGATCCCACCCAGGGAGGGAAAGACTTGGGGGGGAGGGGTTGCACCGCCAAAGGGAAAGGGCCAGGTGAAGAATAAACAATGAGAAATACAGATACCGGTAAGCACAGAGTTGAGAAGCAGGAGATGGGAATTCAGGACACGCCAGGGGAAAATAATAATAATAATATTAATTTATTATTTGTACCCCGCCCATCTGACCGGGTCCCCCCAGCCACTCTGGGCGGCCTCCAACAAACACTAAAATACATTAAAATATTACAGATTAAAAACTTCCCTAAACAGGGCTGCCTTCAGGTGTTTTCTAAAGGTCATGTAGTTGTTGATCGCTTTGACCTCTGAAGGGAGGGCGTTCCACAGGGCGGGCGCCACTACCGAGAAGGCCCTCTGCCTGGTTCCCTGTAGCTTTGCTTCTTGCAGTGAGGGAACCACTGTGCAAGTGTGCCTCCTCCCTCTTGCTCCCAGCCCAAGAACTACTCAAAGATGCGTGATCACATTAAGGAGCCCTGGCCAGGTGGAACATCTTACATTTTGCATGCAGAGGATCTCTGGTTTGAATCCAGCATACAACTCCGGGAAGCCTTCATGGACCAATAGCCTGACTATTGCAAGGCCCAGTCCTTTTGACTGTCTCTCTCCTGGTGGTAACTTGCATAACCAACCTTCTTCCTCAGTTGTTTTGCCCAATAAGCCAACCTTGCCAGGCAGCATCTCAATTATCTTCATTATCATTCCTCCACCCCTTCCTCCTCCCCTCCTTCCGTTTGACTGCAATATCACACTCCAGGGTACCTGAGAGAGCAGACAATGGAGTGTTCCACTGGTGTATCTGTCATGGTGACAAAATATCTCATGTTCTGTCAGTGTAGTGGGGTGTCTGCCAAATCCTATGGCTCCATAGCCAACAGTTATTGAGTATTTCATAGAATTATAGAATTGCACAGTTGGAAGGGACCACAAGGGTCATCTAGTCTTTCCCTGAATCATTGATTTAATCAGCTTTCCAGTTTTTAATATTTTTTTATTTCTATAAGAATTGCAAATCACAAAGTTCAGTAAAAGTCCTACCCTGCTAATTCAATAAATAATGTGTGTGGGAGGGAGGGGGGTTATTGGTTTGTGTTAGTTTTTCTTTTATTATGTGTTTTGTATTCTCATTTTGTATTTTTATGTTGTCAGCTGCCCTGTGATCTTTGGATGAAGGGAGGTACATATTAAACAAACAAATAAACAAACAAACAAGCAAACGATATACCTTAATAATGAAAAGAATGCTCTTAACTCTCCAGGCCTATACTATTTCCAGTAGGGAATATATGGGTGTGTGTGCTTTATAGGGGGGTGCTTTAAATGTATGGTTTGTATGTAACCAAAGTCTCAGTGCAATAGACATACATGTTTATTCAGACTTAAGTTCCATTTATTTCATTGAGACTTTTCCCCAGGCAAGTGAGTACTGGACTGCAGCCTCAGGTACACAGATAAGGTTTTCCAAAAGTTGCTGACCTTCGTAAAATAAGCCACCATCTTGGAGTCGCTTAACAAGGTGGTCAGAAAAAGCACACATGAAATATTGCAAAGTAAACTTCTCAGTTGAAGCCATAATTTCTGTAATTCACTAGAGGGAGCTGTTGAATCAGAATACAGTGGTACCTCCCGTTACGAAATTAATTTGTTCCATAGGTCCGTTCTTAAGCTGAAACCGCTTGTAATGTGGCACGCTTTCGCTAATGGCGCCTCACGCTGCTAGCGTGTGACTTCCGCTCGCATCCCGGGTAAAATTCGCAACCGGGAGAATCTACTTCGGGGTTAGTGGAGCTTGTAACCCAAAGCATTTGCAAGGAGGACGGTACGTAACATGAGGTTCCACTATAGTTTTCCAAAGTCTAGTTCCTTATAAATATTGAAAATAAAACATATTATTTTAAAGTTCTGGTTATACTCAAAGAACGTTTTTGGGAAGGTGGCATCATATGCTAGTAAGAACATCTCTCAGAAAATAGACAGAGCACCATAGGGGAAGGCGTAAAATTCCAGGGAATAAAAAAGTTATTCCTATCAGGTAGCTACTTCACAGGTAATTATGATGGTATAAAACATTTTAGCAGCCCCAACCACCAAGAAGGGATTGTTAGTACAATAAGGGACATTTACGTATTGCACAAATACTCCTTTGTTGCACTTGCATAGTCTACAGATTTTGAAGATTTGTATCCATGTTCCTCAAATCAGTAGATCTGGTGGAAGAAGGCACAATACAACCTATTGAGTTCCTTTTTAATATTATTCTGTCTACTTTGGTGATAAAAAGCAGGAAAAACTATAGGGGTTTTTTCTTTTCAAGCTCTGGAGGCAGGGAGGGGGGAAAGCCTGGTTTGTAGCAGATGCTGGCTACGTAGCACTGATTTTTGACAGTAATATGTGTTCATTTGTATGAATAACCTTGTTGAGCCACTTGAGGAAGTTTTTGTATACACACTTCAAGAGGAACTCAGTGATCTAGAGTTCAGACTCAGATACATTTCATTCTCGAAATAAACAGAGTAGGATGGTATTTTGCTTTTGATGTTCCCTGAGCTTGAAATGAATGAACAGCCTGCATGATCATACATAAGTATGGACTGGAACTGTTTGTTCCTTGTAATGAGAAAGACTGTGTGGATGTTAGTAGGGGACTTAGCTCCCAAGAAGTTTTTGTAATTGATTTTGTATATTTGATTGCTTTTTGTTGAATGTCTCTGTTTGGATTAATGTTTACAATTGGGTATCTTGCAATGGATTTTCAAGCTAGGTATGAATGTGATTGCTGTCTGTTACATCTTTTCAAAGCATTCTGACAAATGCCATAGTCCTTAGAAAGGAGGAAGTTTTAAGGGAATTACCTGGATTTAAAATTCTGGTAAACTAATGACTGTCTCTATATTTGAGGCCTAAAACCCTACTGAAACAGCCTGTGCTTGGACCTAGTTTGAATGTGCCATTTCTTTTGAGCATTAGTCTTTCACTCACAAGAAGACAACCCCTTCCCCTTTTTGAATTCTGTTGGATGAGTACCGGTAATGATAACAAGTATGGAAAGATTTCAACCCCATGCTATGTTGAATATTCCATCAGCCAGGCTTTTCAGCTTGCCAGAAGGAATGAACTTTCCTCTGCTTCTCCTGTTATAGGAATTTTAAGGTCTTACATATATAAAATAAATGTTCATAAATGTACAAGGCAAACACATACATAAATATATAAACCACATGTCTGGAAACAGTACAGGAAAACAGTCCTAAAGCCATTTTGACTCTTTCAGTCACCTCAAATATTTCTCTGCAAGGAGGAAGGAAATGGAAAAGCCTCCCCATTGTCACTTTGTTCACAAATCCTGTCTTAAGGGTGTGTCTTTCTATGAATAGGGTGAGCCTGTGACCTGGATTCAGGAATTAAGTAGTTATCATCACTATTTGTTGTTGTTTGTTGTTGTTTAGTCGTATCTGACTCTTCGTGACCCCATGGACCAGAGCACGCCAGGCACTCCTGTCTTCCACTGCCTCCCGCAGTTTGGTCAGACTCATGTTGGTAGCTTCGAGAACACTGTCCAACCATCTTGTCCTCTGTCGTCCCCTTCTCCTTGTGCCCTCAATCTTTCCCAACATCAGAGTCTTTTCCAGGGAGTCTTCTCTTCTCATGAGGTGGCCAAAGTATTGGAGCCTCAGCTTCAGGATCTGTCCTTCCAGTGAGCACTCAGGGCTGATTTCCTTCAGAATGGATAGGTTTGATCTTCTTGCAGTCCATAGGACTCTCAAGAGTCTTCTCCAGTACCATAACTCAAAAGCATCAATTCTACGGTGATCAGCCTTCTTTAAAGTTGTGTCATCTGCATATTCTTATAACACCTCCATGCTGTTTTGGGGGTTCTCCCAACCTCCCCAGAGCCACTTGCATGGGAACACAGGGGAGGGGGAGGGAAAGCCTTGTGGTACAAGCAGAAGACCTTGCACAGGGCTTCTGCTTACAAGACTTGTTATTTAAAAAGTGTTGTATACATCTCTACAACATAGTCTGGATGTCAATAATTTCCCCATTCACAAACCACTTAAAGGGCAGGATTCTTCTAACAAGTCTTGTAAGCAGAAGCCCTGTGCACAATATAAGCCATACCCCGAAAATAAGACATAATGATAGGCACAGTTCTGGAGGGCGCCAAGGAAGAGGCAAGGCTGGATGCGGCGCCTCCCGGCAACAGCTCCAGCCCCGCCGGCAGCGCCCTTAAGATGGCCCTGGATAGGCGTGGCTATGCAGCGTACCGACGCAGAGCGGTTAAGAAGACGGTCAGCAGCTGGAGGGCGGCTCCTCCAGCGGGAAGGAGGCTCAGAGGTGACCGGAGAGGTGCGGGCAGCCCCATCAACAAGGTCAGGTCCCCCTGTCAGGTCCCGGTCATTCTGTGCATGCTGCAAGCTGACGCATAGAGAGAGACATACCAGTAGAAAGTGAAGGTAAAAGTCTCCTCAGTGAAGTGAGGAGCAGGACGCTCTGTTTTAGGTATTGTGTGTCCTCAGGGGGAAAAATTAAAGCTGTGGCTGCCGTTTTACTCAGCACTCTCTCCCCCGTAACCAACCAGAAACAACCCCCAGACAAGATGAGTGCAAAAAGAAAGAGTTATTCTGTTGAGTACAAGAAAGGAATTGTGGAGGACTCCCAGGGCAAGAATCTTACGGCTTTCTGCAAGGAGAAGTTGGATATCCGAATGGTTCAAAAATGGCTGGCAGAATATGATAACCTCGGTCTACAGGTGGTCATAGGAAATGCTAAGAAGCTCAAGTGTGGTTCAGGTCGGCAACCTTTACTTCCTGAGCTGGAAGACATGATCAGTGAATGGATTGCTGACAGGAGAGCAAAGGCTTTGGTTGTGCGCAGGGCTGATATTCAAGCATTTGCCCTAGCAATGGCACCACAATTCAAAATATCCCCTGATTCAAAGCATCACAACACTGGCTGGATGGCTTCCTTAAGCGATATGAACTGTTTCTCAGAAAATCAACATCTCTGTTTAAGTTGGAAGATGCTGAAGTGGTTAAGCGAGCACTTGCATTCAAGTTCTTTGTTGATGCCATCGACTTTTCTAAATACCAACTTTGCAACATGATTGCTATGGATGAAACTGCAGTGTTTATGGGTCAAGGAGCCCAAACGACAATTGAACAGAGGGGTGCCTCCTCAATCTACGTTCCCTCCACTGGTCATGAAAGTTCATGTGTTACCTGAATTTTGGCAATTCGTCTGGATGGAAAGAAAGCTACACCTGTTGTCATCACTAAGGGCAAGAAATATAAGATTGAACATGTTTCCGGCATTTATGTTCTTGAAACCGAAAAAGCCTGGTGCACACAAGCAGTTATAAGGAGGTGGCTTGATTTAATGCTGCCACTTGTTATGCGAGGTGGCCAAAGAGGTCTGCTAGTCTGGGATTCAGCCAGTACTCACCGTGCTAAAGACATGAAGAAGTTCCTTGCAGAGAGAAGAATAAATCAAATAATGATTCCTGCAGGAATGACTTCCTATCTGCAGACTCTTGATATTGCAATAAACAAGCCATTCAAAGACCATTTGCGTATGGAAATTAATGACTACATTGAAAATAGAATGACAAGAAATCAGCGTGGAAACTTTGTGAAACCTAACCTGCAAGAGGTCATGAATTGGGTGAAGAATTCATGGGATAAAATCTCTGACAGTGTAGTTCGTGAAATCTGCAATGATAGACTGGGCAAAGGATGTTGGACATAATATCATGATGGCTGACTGGGAAAGACTATGGAGGAGAGGCATAGAATTTACTGCTTGTAATTTGTTAAGAGAAAACATAATGAAAATGATGTATAGATGGTATTTGACCCCAGTAAAGCTTGCAAAGATCTATCATTTGCAGGACAATAAATGTTGGAAATGTGAAAAGGCGGAAGGAACATTCTACCATATGTGGTGGACCTGCCCCAGGTTGAGAGTCTTCTGGGAGATGATATACAACGAACTAAAGAAAGTGTTTAAAAACACATTCCTGAAGAAACCAGAGGCCTTCCTTCTGGGAATGGTCCACTCAGAGTTACCTAAAGAAGATCACACTTTTTTCATGTATGCCACAACAGCAGCAAGAATATTGATTGCCAAAAATTGGAAGACCAAAGACTTACCGACTTTGGAAGAATGGCAGACAAAATTGATGGAATATATGGAGATCGCCGAGCTGACCGGCAGAATCCGCGACCAGAGGGAAGAAGCAGTGGAAAAAGACTGGAAAAAGTTTAAAGACTACCTTAAAATCTTTTATAAAAAATAGTATATGAATCAAAAGTCGAAAATAGTGGTATCAATTTATAGAAGTAGACAGGAATTAATATAAGATAATTTAGAAGTGTTAAGAATGTTTTAAAATGATTTAGATTGGTGATAGATTATAATGATAGAGTTATGGATGATTTAGAAATATTGATCGATAAGGATTTAATCTAAGAATGATAAGAATGATAAATAATTAAGATTGATAGTAAAGAGAATATAGATGATGTAAGTAAATATGTAATAAGAAATTGCCTTCAGAAAATGTCAAGAAATAAATGCCACAGAGAGAGAGATTGGAGGAAGTCACAAGCATAATGTTAAAGAATTAAGATTAAGAAATTAGGAAATTTATTTCTTTTATTAATGTTTTATTTGTTGTATGGATGCTTTGTTTGTTTGTGTGATGTTTTATGTGTTTGAAATTTAATAAATATACTTTGGGGGAAAAAAATAAAATAAAATCTCTGACAGTGTTGTTGGCAATGCACTCTGAGCAGGTTACATTTACTGAGAGCTCTATTGCTCGACATGAAAGATTGGGGCCAATGGTTCTAAAGGAAATGGAGTCGCAAGAAATTAAGGATGGAATTCTGGGTTTGGAGAGTTATGATGATGTTCCAGAAGACGACGACTTAACGATATTTGAATAAATGTAGATTGCTGTACCATACTGACGTAATAAAAACAAGACATCCCCTGAAAATAAGCCATAGTGTGTCTTCTTGAGGAAAAATAAATATAAGACAGTGTCTTATTTTTGGGGAAACACGGGTAGTAAGCCTGATCTTTATTAAAACTGTTGCAACAGGGTGCTCCCCCCACATGCAGGAGAGAGGAGGACCCAGAACAAAGGGTGGTAGCCCTTATATAGACTTTTGAAATTGCCTACCCTCAAACTCAAGACCACCCCCAGAAACATCATACATACATCACAGAAAGAGGTGGTCTCCAGCAAAATCATGTCTGGCAGAAAACCTGTCAATGGTCACTGATTGGATGACCCGGGCAGCCTGGCCATTCTTTTGTAATGATAAACACTTAATTCCTGAGCCAGGTTACAGGCTCACTCTATTCACACCTTAAATGTGCCCTTAAGCCAGGATTTGTGAGCACAGAGACAATGGGGAGGTGTTTTTTTTTCATTTCCTCCCTCCTTGCAGAGAAACATTTGGTTAGTTTGGGAGAGTCAAAATGGTTTCAGGACTGTCTTCCTGTACTGTTTCAGACATGTGGTGTATATATTTATGTACGTGTTTCCTTGTACATTCAATTTATATACGGTATTTGAGACCTTAAATTCTTATAACAACTTTATATTACCGGTATTAATACGTATAGAATTTAAGGTATTTGACACCTTAAATTCTTATAACAACTTTATATTATTAATACATATAGAATTTCAGTTACATGAGTCTAGTAAGCCAAGGGATAGATGACTCAAAGTTTCTGATAATAAACCACCTTATCTTATGTTGCTTTGTCTTCTACTAGCCTAGCTCTTGTCTGAGAAACCTCTGTAGATAATTGACCAAACATGACTGGTGATTCTCTATCTTACTTTCTGAATTTCCAGTCTTTTGAGCTTGGACACCTGCAATGTTCAGAGCCACTTTTACAAGGAAAAATTAAACTGCCTACATTTTCTGGTATGATTTTTAGTTATGAAAACACGGTTTTAAAAAAAAACCCTAAAGATAATCCAAATCCTTGAATATCTGCCTAAATGCAAGAGACAGTGCATGCCATTAGAAAGAACTTGTGTGTCAATTTTTAAACTAGGCATGGATAGTTAAGAATTTCAGCTTTGTTTTTCCTCTTTCTGTCAAAAGATGTTTTGTTTCTGCTCTGTATACTTTCCAAGGCACACACAACAGAAGCATACACAAAAGCTCCATTCATGCTGGTGTTTATTTAGCTACTGAGCAATGTCCCCTTTCTATGTAGCTGATGAACCTTGCAGCAGTGTGGCATTGACCCTCAGGAAATCTTGAGAAATTGAAGCCACATTTTTTATATCTGCATAAGCACCTCTCACTTCCAGACAGTAAGAGGCACATACATATTAGTTGGCTTGCTAGCTGCTGCTAAAACACCATTCTACTTGTTCTTTCCTTTTACTGCTGTAAGATTCACTCAACCCAATCCAAATTTGTCAGATTTCAATTTGATTCCTAATCCATCGGTTGTTATAAATGGTGACGGGGGAAGGATAATAAAGGACTAATATTTGGCTCATTGTTAAAGTATCCTTTAAATATTTATATATGGAGAAACTTGGCATCAGGACTAGCTCTGTCATTAGGCAGAGTGAGGTAGCCAGCTCAGGCAGCTGATTTAGGGTGCAGAATGCTATGGTGGTTATAGGAGGCAATGAGAAGGGATATATGGCCACCTTAAACCACAACACTCACTGTTGCTGAACTACTGGGCCTGATTCAGTATTTTGTTATGAGGATATAAAGTCCTTAGCAACTTGGGACCCGATTCTGATAAGGAGCACCTTCCCAGATTTTAAAAAAGAGGAAAAACTAATTCACATTTAAAGAGCTATATAATAAAAGCTAGAAAAATAGGTTTTACTCCAGCAATCTTAAGAATCTCAAAGTAAAAACTGGCCCAGTGTTTGTACTAGTATGTCTGACCACCAGGGATTGCTTAATTTGCAAATGGGTCACTGAAATATTGCCAATCTCACATTGGCAACAGGATATTTTTTACTTAGTGGATTTCCTTTGGTAAGGGGAAATTTGGGTTATATATAGGCTGGCATTTTCATACCAAAGGTGGTGTATGGGGACTGCAAAAAAATGTATGTATGGTGGACATTAATCCCACAACGAACACCCATCTGGAAGGGTCACTGCTTTCCATTGCCAGGTCTTTCTGGGTCAACTGTGGGGTTTGAGCTGCCTGACTCTTGTGCAAACTGATTTGGGGAGCTGACCGCTGTGCTGTAAGCACAGCTGTTGCTAAGCTTTGTTTGCTATACTTGATCAAATGATTGTCCATATTTGCACTATGAGCTTCGGCACGTATTAACCCCAGGACAGTTACGGTACTATGTCTAGTCACATCTTTTTGTTGGACTGACGCAAAACTTGTGCTTGCATTACTGTATAAGCAAGCAGGAGCACTCTGTTCTGAAGCCAAATCTTCCTCTGTCAATCAGGGTAGATGAACATCAGTGCTCTTTAAAAAAAATCTAAGCCTTTTTTTGTTTTGTTTTTTAAATCTGTTGTGCCCCTAGAAACAACCTGGTTTAAAATTATATCTGATGAGTCTGTCCTCAGGCCCTTAAAATTTAATTAATGAGCCTTTTATCAAACATACTGCTTTCTTAAGCAAAAGAACAAAAACAGAGGAAAAAATAATCTTCAGGTATTCTGGCACAAAGATAATGATTATATCCAAATATGCAGTTGTACTACTGGAAAACCTCTTCTGCTCATGGCAGGATTGTTTCTGACCTAGAAAAAGAAGAAATAATTCCCCCCCCTCAGGCCCTTTTAATGGCCCACTCCAGCCTGTATATATTTTCCTTATTCTCCTTGTTTCTCATTCTGTAATACTACCCCTAAGCATGGTGGTGCTATCTTGAGAAACTTTCCTCTAGCAGTTTTGTAGGAGTCCATGGAATAACACTATATTCTCCACTTCCACTCATGTTTCTTTGTAACTAAGCCAATGCATTAAATGTTGTGTAAATTATTAGTATTTGGGCTCCGTCAACTAAAACAGCATGAACATTCGCTTTCCATATCATGGAAAAGTATTTTTCTGCCCAGTTAACTAGCCTTTGCTTCTGAAAATTTCTGTGTGCTTAGGCTCAGTCCTACATATAGTTACAGGTAGTAAGTTCAACTGACCTGGAAGGGACTTCCTTCCAAGTATATAGGCATAGGATTTTATTATTGTGTTACAGTATCTCTCTTCAAGGGAGCGATCCTGCTTAGGCTAAACTGCATGTGATGCTACAAGCCTCTTATGTGTAAGTAAAAAAGTAAAAAAGAAGTGTTTATTCAGGCAAGCAGTGGTAAAGGCTTGGCAGAAGACACACCATTCAGGAGTCATGATTCGGAAGTTCAGGAATTAGGCAAGATGTTCAGGACTGGATGGAAGCAGTGAAGATGTCCCAACGGAGACAGAGCCCATGAAAGTAAATGCAACTTAGAAAATTCATTAAGTGCTCCCCCCTTTGTTTACTAATAAGATGCAGGGACCAGTTTTCATTAGGACTGCAGCAAATAGGGAGGTTAATTTAACATTTCCCTCCCTAACAGCAATCCTAGTTAAAATCCGCTCCCTGCTATTAACCTGAGCAATGGAGAACTCCCACTGACACCTGCCAGGGAAAGGATGACAGTGCCAAAGGGCTCCCCCAGACAACCTGTTTATTGAGCATTCACTTTGATTTGCTTGCACAAAGCTTACACAGAGCTTAGACTATGTCTAATCTTTATGGAGCATTTGTTCTGGTTTGTTTGTGGGATGATTATACAACAATCTCAATTCATCCTGATTTCTTTGCAGAGTGCTTATAATCTTTCTATTATTCATTGATACCACACATTTCAATGCATTTATAAGTCATTTTTCTAAGTGCAAAAAGTTAATTTCTTTTTTAAAGTGAATGTTTAGGGTGACAAAGCACTTTAATCTACTTTAATTGTGCAAACCTAAATTTCCCGTTATGCATTTGACTCATTCCCACAAAATATTGACAACCTCAAAAGTCTTGTGGCACCTAACAGGAACAAATTCAATATGTCATAAGCTTTTGTGGACTAGAGCCCACTTAATGAGATGTGATCTTGCAGCTAATGAAGTAGATTTTAAATTGTGAACACTCACATCATAATAAATTCGTGTATTCTGTAAGGTACCACAAGACACTTCATTGGTTTTACTGCAACAAACTAATACAGCTACAATAAAAACAGCATAATATAACACATGTAATAAAACACATATAATGCATAAAATATACATGCAAATATGGCATACCATATATTTCAGGTCACAAGGCTAGACTCCTAGGTTTTCCTGAGTTGGGAAGCTTTTACTGCAGACTGTTAGCTTAACATAACAGGCTTAGCTACACTAGACATCAGATGTTTGATTTTATCAATGTCACTGAGAGTGGTGGTTGACTCTTGAATTTTCTTTAAATATTTTGCCTTTGGAATTTTGTAAAACTTTCAATATAACATATGATGAATGATGACCCCTACTGTCTGGTATACACAGGTCCAGAAGCACTGTCTTTCAGGAATTTTCTTGGTAACACCCACCCAAGAAGTTGGTTTTGATAGTCTGAAATAGAAGTTTATAAAATAATGCATGGTGTTGAGAAAACAGACAATGAATTTTTTTTTGTCCCTCATAATACTAGAGCTTGGAGATATACGAAGTTGAATGTTGGAAAATTCAGGACAAAACAAAGAAAGTCATCAGCATATAGTTACAGAGGAGGCAGTGATGGACCCTAACTTGGATGGCTTTAAAAGAGAATTAAGACAAATTCATGGAGGTTGTGGCTATTAGTGTCTCCTAGCCAACTACCATTAGCATGTTGCCACGGAGGTTTGACGAGAATGGAAAGCAAAAGGTTGAAATAGGTTCCCAACTCCTGTTTAAAGCTTTAGATGGACTCTGTAAAACTTATATCAGAGACTTCTTCCTTTTCTTTTATGCCCCACTGTAACCCTGAGGATCAACAAAAGAGTGTCCTCTCTAGTCTAGTTGCCAAAAACAGTGGTGAACCTCTTCACATCGTAGGTAGGGGTTCTCATCCAAGGGTTCCCCACACACAGGAATTTAGCATATCAGCAAGAGTGATTCTAGTCCAACCTTCTCCCTGACAGGGTAGCTTTCTATGTCTAGGTTCCCCACCCTCCTGCATAAGGCAGTATTCTGTCATGTGAACCTACAACTAGTCTAATGTGGTACAGTCCAGATCTTGGTTTTACTAATTCATTTGAAGATTTACATACCATCTTTTCAATGTATATGCCTTAACCATGGCAGCTTACATCATTTCATCACACAAACACAATCTCAAAGCAACACAGTGGTACCTCGGGTTACAAACACCTTGGGTTACAAACACTTCAGGTTACAGACTCTGCTAACCCGGAAGTAGGTTAAGAACTTTACCTCAGGATGAGAACAGAAATTGTGTGGTGGCAGCGGGAGGCCCCATTAGCTAAAGTGGTACCTCAGGTTAAGAACCGGACCTCCAGAACAAATTAAGTTCGTAACCAGAGGTACCACTGTATAAAAATGCAGAGAAGCTAAGCCGAAAAGTACACCATATAAAAACAAACATAACATTCCAGGCCTGAAAGCCCATAGAAAGTTTATGACTACTAGCATAACCTTTTAATATTTAATGAATAGATGGTGACTTCTTTTGCCATGTGACAGCAACGAAAGCTGCATTTCTATGCTGATAACTTGAAAAATGACTCCCGTGTGAACGGATCTACCATTAAACAGTATAGCAAGGTAAACTTATGGAAAACCAATTCCCATAGCACTTCTGTAAGATGTGAAGGTCACCATTATTGGAAGCAATACATTAAAATGAGCACTGCATGGTAAAGGTAACAATCAGGAAGACGTGTGTGTGGAGGGGGAAGCTTGTTTCTACTAGGGACAATGCAGTATTCTACAATAGCAATAGTTACCCTGAAGATAGTCACATGAAGCCTCCAATTTGTTATCACTTGCATCTTTATGCAGAAGCTGAAAAACTGGCTTGACCCAGGATCTGTTAGCCATTTAAACAAAAAACAAAAAAACATTGGAGGTAAAACTATTATGTAAACTTTGAATAAAGAGTACTCTGTTACTTTCCTTAGTAACTCTTGTTTCCATAATGCCATACAGAACATAACTGAGGGAGTTGAAACCTCTGAGCCCTACTGTGGTTCTGTTTAGTGCATCAGGCCAGGACTATTTCTGGAGATTTTACTGCACTAGATAAGGCAGGAAAGATACAACCCTCCAAGTTCAGTTAACATATTGCAGTGTTTCCCAACCTAATCTAGGCAACGGCACACTTGTTTCATTAAAAAAATCTCGCGGCACACCGCTCCTCCCCGACCCGGCTGCGCAGGGTCTCCTGACCCAGAGTTACCTCTGGGATCAGCTGTAGCGCGGTGTCCTTTCTCCCGCCCATCAGCTGGGGCACCAGGTCGGGATTCTCCTGCGAGGCTTCTGTTGCTGCTGCTGCAGCAGCCAAGGGAGCAGCGCCGCCCTGGCTTCCGCTTCGCCGCCGGGCTCCAGCATTGCCGCCGCCACGGTCCTGTGCAGCGCGGGGCTGCAGGGCACCCTGGGCTCTGATTCTCGTGCGAGGCTGCTGCTGCTGCTGCTGCTGCTGCTGCTGCAGCAGCCGCCAAGGGAGCAGCGCCGCCCTGGCTTCCGCTTCGCCGCCGGGCTCCAGCAGCGCCGCCGCCACGGTCCTGTGCAGCCCTGGGCTGCAGGTCCCTTTTCCCGCGGCACATCAGCCGGTGTCTCGCGGCACACTAGTGTGCCGCGGCACACCGGTTGGGAAACGCTGACATATTGACTCTGGAAAATTATGGATTCTCTTTGTATAACAGTCTCTATAGTCTCTCACAAACATCGTAGCATGATTCAGCACACCAAGTAGTTACCCAGCCAGAAACAACCACAAACAGTGTAAGCAAGAGCATAATGTCTTAAGATGCTTGCCCCAGTCATTAGGAGTCAGTGTGATATAGCAGAAGGTCAGTTTAGAACTGAGGAGACTCACGTCCAAATCTTTACTCAGCTACAAAACTCTGTGACCTTGTGCCAGTCATACCCTCTCAGCCTAACCAACCACATAAGGTTGCTGTGAGGATGAAATGTAAGAACCATGTATGCCACAATGAGCTCCTTGGAGGATGTGTGAAATATAAATTTAGATTGAAAATTAATAATATGCATTATTAATAAATGTCCTGCTTGGCCCTGACAGCTATCAGATCTTTCCAAAATAAGGTCACCTGTATTGCCTGGTCAGTTTGTTGGGTCACACATCCAGAAGGGAATCCCTTATCATTGGACAGGAAAACTACAGAGCAAGCCCTTTTACCTCAAGTCAGAAGGTTTTTAGAGAATGATTTGCTGAGGATTTCTTCCAGGTCCCTGCTGACCTAGACGTGTGTGTGTATTTATCTTAGTAAAGCCTGCTGGGTCACATCACGAGCAAGTTAGACCCAAAAAGTTCTTCTCCTGCAACATCACATTTATACAATTGTATAAATTGTATAAATTTGTATAAATTGTATAAATTGTATAAATTGTGAGTACTTGTGTACTTCATAATACATATGTCACAACGTCACCCCACAATGAACTCCATGCCTCACAGATCCAAAGAGACCAATAGCCAATATTAACTAATACTAGCATAAATCTATTATGTTGAAAAGAGCGTACATTGGTGTCAGATGAAGGTCGTTTTTAAGCCTCTGATCCCAACTGTGTGCCATACTATTCCCATGTTATAATAAGAATCCGAGATTCATTTCAACCCTAACCGATTGATTGAAAAGATATCATGCTACTTATGCATGCGTACCCCTTCTCTCAAATTTGGCAGCCATTGAGTCCAGAGTTCAAGGCAAGCTATCAGCTCCTGCCCCAAGGCATCAGTGGTAGCTTACACAGTCACTAGTTGTTTGCTGTTCTCCTCCCCACACCCCAGCATCCCTATTGCTTCATGGTTTGTTTCCAAGAGCAAACAGAGTCAAAGCAGCTAAACACACACACACACACACACACACACACACACACACACAGTCTCAAACATATTCTGCAAGTTATGTAACAGAATAAGCTTTTCCTTAGTGAAGGTTACCTGTGAGCTGGACTTCCTTTGGGTGCCTTTGAATCCAAAGCATGCTTGGATAATTGGATTCTTGAGGTCATTTCCAACATTCTATATGTGATCTGCATAAAAATTAATCTGTTGCTCCCTGTACAGAAATTTAAACCACTTTCTGATTATCTGTTCTGCCCCATGAGAGATTTGTCATTATCACCAAAAAGATTCCTTCCTTTATTAATAAGTGTTATTAAAGTATACTGTATTGACTCTAGCATTTTAGCTCTGATCTATGCATTTAATGTACTAAGCCAAGTCAATATGTTAGACAGAATGCTATATTCTGGCTTTTTAAATTTTTAACGTATGCCTGAATTTGTGTTCCGTTTTCCTAAATAAATCTTACTGTTCCTAATATTAACAGTTTTTGCCCCCCACCCTACCACAGAATGAGGATGCAAGACATTAATTGAGTTTGAGGGGACAACTTTATTAATGTAAAAAAGGTATGTGCAGTGAGGAACATTTTGTAATTGGCATCTTGTCTGTCTCGAGAGACAATGGAGTGTGCCTCCAGGGGTGAAGCCAAACCATTGTGTTAGCAGCATCAAAGTGACCTCCCTGGGGCGCAAGCTTGGGAAGTGTGTATGGAGGTCCCGAACTGCCCAGATGACAAGGCCCATCTTGGCTCAAAGCCCTCATTAAAATATACTGATCAGAGCCTTTCTTTACCTATTTCCCTAAAATGGCTAGTTGAAGGGGTTGCCCTAGAGGAGCACCTCTCCTCTCCCCTGGTGTCCAGCATTCAGAAGGAAGAACCTCACGGGGTTCAAGGTTTGGTCTGTCATGTTTCTCCTTGAGCAAGAGCTGTGGGAATCCCTCCCCACTGAGGTGCATCTGATCCCATCATTATATAGCTTTCATCACATTCTGAAGATGCACCTCATCACATTGACCCACCCTTTTCTTCTGATGATTGATGGTAAATTGTTTTAACGGATTTTAATACTGTATTTCTGAATTTTTGTAACCCACACTGGAACCTTATGGTTAAGGGGAGGAAAGATTTAACCAATAAATAATACATTGGGAGAACATCCCTTCACTATGTGTGTGCCCTTGTGTGCTCACCAGGGGAGCCACTCTAAACCCCTCCCTCCCTGCTCACACTACTTGTCACAAGGCATGACCCTCTCCACCCTACCTGCTGACCACAAGGTCAAGCAAGCAGCACAGCAGTTCCCTGCCCTAAGGAACTTATCATATCCCACAATAGTGAGCTTAGGCTGCAATGCTTGATCACATTGTAATGAATGTTCTGTTTTCCTGAATAAATCTTACTATTGCTAATTCACCTTTTTATTTTCTTGGTGTGAGTATTCAGTACTTCTTGCTTAGCTATAATATATATATATATATATATATATATATATATATATATATATATATATATATATATATATATATTTGTGACTTCAATACATTTACATTTTGAATCAATATAGAGAGACAGCACAATTACCGGTAGCTACCTGTGTTGAATAGGAAAGATGTGCATTGATATAAGTTAGTTTTATATTTATATCTGACTCTTAGATCCCTAAAATCTTCTTTCATGCTGAATAAAAGAATTAAAAATTGTTATCAGTCACGAATACAAGAGAATAAATTATTCCTGCACTTCAGGGGGTTGGACTAGATGACCCTTCATATCCCTCCTAGTTCTACAATTCTATAAGTAGAAGTCACCCCAAAATAATTTAGATAGTGGCAAGGCTTAGAGTCACCAAAAACAATTTCTGGAACCCTCCCATTGATATTTCTACTTCAGTAAGGGAGACATATGTAAAAATGTACTGGGATTTACAATACAATGTTCTCAGGCTAAGCAAAGAATTTCCTTTGCCACCAAAGCAAGTCAAATCTTGCTGTGCTGTTACTGTTTGGTTTTCAGGTTTTGTTCAGACATTTGTTCAGTCAAAGTTATATGTGATACAGGAACACATGCCAACAAGTGAAATCTGGTTTTTTTCCCTTAGCCAATGAGCAAACCTAAGATCCTGACACAAAACACATTTGCAATTTAATACTGCACTCAAACAAATGCTTCTTGAGCCAAGGACTTTGCTTTGCTATTAGTCAAGTTATGAACCTCTTTTGTAAATACAGTACTTGTAATGAAATACTTTACATAGACCCTGAAAGCAGAGAAAGCCAGTTAGACATTCCGGCCCTGTTCCTATACTGTACAGAAGTAGATAGTTACAAGTGCTTTTTATTGATCAGAATAAACAGGAAAATATTTTTGCTTCTTTGTATCTTTCACCTACCCACTCTCAAAAGTTATATATAAAAAGAAATATAAAATAACTAGTTAAATTAGATAAATCAAATGTTAAACCTACCCAGTGTCGTACTAGATATCCCCTTACTTTCAAAATACTTGACCAAAATTTTAAAATCCACATAGTGAGCTGAAAAATGTAAAAATCTCATTTGATCACATTCTGAACGATGCAGTTAAATTTTTATTGTTTTCTGACAAATTTCAGAAGCAAGAATGCCCTTGTGGTTAAAGCATTTGTGGAATCTTTACCTAATTAAAATGGATACAAAAAAGTAAGTTGGGTAGAACTGTTTAAGAAAATACAGTACAAATATTGAGAGGGAAAATATTATTTCCCCTATTTCCAAAATTCAGGGGAGAGTATACATATTTATGTAGTCTTACTACCCATGTTAAAGTAAGTTTACAACAAAAAATTGAGGGAAAGTTAATGGATAAAATCCAGTGATGTCCATATCGGTCAGCTTGATAAAAACTAGCTGCTTTTACTTCCATCAGACCATTTATGTGTGCACTGGAAAAGTAGTTTAGCTACATTCTCTTGTGAGTCACTGATCACCCTTCCAGTTCAACAAGATGTGTATCATTTTTGTAAAAACTGACTGCAGAGAGTACTATGCACACACTGACAGGATTATCCCACAGTTCTCCTTATCACTTTAGGAAAAACTTATTCAGCTGGAGGCAACTTATTTCTAGGACATATGCATTCAAGGATTACACTCAAGCTAATCTTTTCAGAACACTTTTGATTTGATAACCCTTTGATAAGTGAACTGCTAGGCCCATACTCACCAATGTAACTTTAAAGAATCCATATAATCCTTTACGCAATCTAGAATTCCAAATCCCCTCTTGCCCCTCTCTCAATTGCAGGATCTTGCTAAAAATTAACAGCACAATCCTAAGCATCAATACTCTCAGCAGTAAGCCCTGTTGAGTATATTGGTGTGGCCCTCCATACCTCTCTAGATGACACTTAAAAATGTAAGAGCCTGCTGGATGAAGCCAGTGACCCATCTAGACCAGCATCCTGTCCTCACAGTGGCCAAGCAGATGCCCACAAGCAGGATTTGAGCACAATAGCATTCTTCCCTCCTACTGTTTCCAGCAGTAGTATTCAGAAACATACTGGAGGCAGGGCACAGTCATTGTGCCTAGTAGCTATTGATAGCCTCTATGAATTTGTCCAATCCTCTTTTAAAGCCATCCAAGTTGGTGGCTATTGCTACATCTTATTGAAGCAAATTCCATGCTCTTTGAGTGTCCTTGCCTGGCTGGAATCTGCCCCTGAACTCCAATGATGCCTCTTGCTTGCCTGGATGAAAGAAGAAAAGTGGTGCATGAGTATGTGTAGAAACCAGCCTACTGTGCAAAGGGTAAAATTAATGTGTTGCTCTGTCCACTTTTCCCTTTGGCATGTGGCTACCGATAGGTTGCTAAGAAGGGGATTGTAGCCCTTGGGGGCTGAGAAAGGTTCTCCATCTCTGGTGTGCACGGTCCTCTTGTGACTTGCAACAACTGCTGGAGGCCCATTGCTGCAAACATTTACGAAGGTCACCGTAGCAGTTAATATCTTTGTTTGCAATCATATCATAAAGTCACTTAGCGGGTTGCTTTAGTGGCATATTAGTCACATAATCAAGCTCCTGTTGGCATGCCTGTTCTGTAAGTATTTCATTTTCCATTTCCATAGCAGCTGGCATTAATCTGACTTAGAATGATTTATACTTTAAGGCAGGGGTGGAGCCCATCTGGCCTGCCAGTTGTTGTTGGACTAAACTTCCACCATCCCTGATTGGCTATAATAGCTGGGGCTGATGGGTGTTGTAGTCCAACAGTGCCTGGAGGACTGCATTTTAGTTGCCACCACCCCTTTATGGGTTATGGGTTGGTGGCGTAATGGGTCCCTGCTGCCAGCTTTCAATTTCATTCAAACTCAATGTTGTAACTTAGAATGCTCAAGACAGGAAAGTGCCAAACAATGTAATAAAAAGCATTTCAACATGTAATTCCAGAGAGTAATCACAAGCAGATTGCATGTTTTAACCTTGGTAAGGCTGCAAAGCAAACAACTTTCTCCCAGGCTTGGGAGAGGCTACAAAAATAAGCGAAAAGAATTAGCAAATGAACAGGGTGTACTTTTAGTTTAAAGAGGAGAAAAACACATTGCTAGGCTCCAGATTTCAGCTCTCCAAGCCAATGCCAAGGACGAAAGGCACAAGTAGAGGTGAAGAACAAATGTTTACTGTGAAGAGTACCTCCTTACCCATTCTGCGCTTGCTGACTAATGGCATAAATTCATTCTCCACCCACCTGCACACATGCCACTTTTGAGAAAATGGAAGCAGATAAAAGAAAAGCAAACAAGCAGTCAAACAGTGTAGCCTCTGTCTCATCTCCACCAGCTGTCTCTGGTGGAAAGTTAGTTAGTCCATTTTTTTTCCCAGCTGCAAAAATGAATAGCTGTGATGGCAGTATTGGTTATTCAAAAACAAGGCTGGGGAAGCTTTGACTGCAGATGTTGCTGAACAATTCCTATCAGCCCTAGCAAGCATAGTCTATGGCCAAGAAAGATGGGTCTCACACCTGATCAAAAGAGTATGCAATGCTTATTCTAGTCCCAAGCATGTCACTCTATTAAAATAAAGTGATGCAGCATAGCTGGAATGAATGGCTGATTCTTCACACACCATGTTTGACAGCTGGTCTAATCAGTTGAGAAGTCTGACATAACACTTCTATCCCTTCAGCATATTCCTTAAAAAGTGGCAGATTGTTGTTCAGGAATAGCTGATCACAAATGGCAGAGGAATATTGTCTGCAGGGTATGAGATCTATGCTCCTACTATGCTTTCCACAAGTTTCCCAAAGCTGATCAAATTTCTGTTTTTCACAAACAGCCTATTCAATCTGATTTGTAATGTAATCGTGGAGCTTAGATTGCATCTGATGCAGACAAACGCTCTTTTTTCAAACACAGAACTGGAAGCATGTATTATAAGAAAAGATACCTATCCAGCTGATGCTCTTAAGCATTTATCTGTATTTGAAAGCAGCATGTTCTAGGAGAGAAAGATGGCAGGAATATGTCATCACTCCCAAAAATTCAACACCTTTCCCCCATAGGAATACCTGATCTAGGACCTGCAGAAAGCAGCCTATGGCAGATGCTTGGCTCTGACTTAACATGTTTACATGCTTATATAAAGAACTCTGTTACTTCACACAGTCCTTATCCCTTTCAAACAAAAAGGGTTTAAGGAGAGAGAGCTTTTGGGGCTAATTTTCACCTGTAAGTAAAAAGCATGGCGTAATAAAAATAAAACTAATCAGATGCAGAGCAAGAGAGGAAGGCGCTGTTAGTCCCCTCCGCAGAAGAAATCCAACACATGGTCAGGCAGTGGGATTGCACCTCCAGACTCCATCTCCAACGCTGCATATAGCTTCACTAACCCAACCCAAATGTTGGAGCTCTGGCACACCAGCGAGTTGCTGTATATTCACCTTTTGCATGATGGAGCCTTAACACAGCATCTGGAAACCATGAAAGGGCTTGTTTGACAGTTGAGCAGCCATCAATTATGCTAAATTATGCTACAGGACAAAAATGGGAAAGTGTGCCCGTATTCAGTTTTATTCAGGTTTTTGGGCAAGTTATGATACAAATCACTTTAAAAACTAAAAATTGATCCCATTCAACATCATTAACTTTTAACAGATATTAACAAACATTTTCTCTGGGACATAAGTGTTGGTACAAGACATTATTGCTCCTATTTTATTCTTTTGTTTTTTTAAAAAATCAGATCTTACACATAAGATTTTAAGATGCACAAACAATTTCTTAAAGTTCCAACAGATCATTAAACCCAGGTTAAAATGAAGCTGCTAACAGTATACAGTACACAGTACAGATGACACCAAGAAGTTACATTACTAGTAAAAATGGCATACATTCAAACAGATAGGGCTGTTAAGAAAGTCAAGTCATACTTAAAAGCCCAAATGCTGAAGTTTGTGTACACAGTCTCAAAAGTAGAAATGGTGGGGAAAGGACCCTGGTTTTATGGTAGGTTGCAAGAGTCATTTGAACTCTGCAGCAATACATGGCACTACTCCCTTTAGTGTTCAAGAGGAGAGGAATCATGAATGATAACTACTTGACCAAATAGCTGTTCTACTGTTGTCCTACATAGAGATTATTCAGACACAGCTTGGTACTGGCATCAGTCATACAATCCTTCTGCTCCAGTTCAAATAATAAACCATCCAGCCAGCCTTGTGCTTTTCAGTTGTTCTCTTGTGAAACTGATGTTGCCTAGAGAGAAGAGAGAGAATCTTTGTTTAGATTTTTCAGTTATTTCAAATAAAGAAGTCTCTGAGGTACAAAATCTAAAAACATGAGCGAATAGATGGTAAATAAATTCTGCCATGGCTCCCACTTGATAAGTTTTTTGCTGTTTGGTCCTGTGCTCCAACACCAAGCCCTTTTCATACCTGGGTGTATTTGGAATTTACTTATATTTCTTATGCCCAAAGACTTTTGGGGATGTTACTGAATGTTGAAATCAGCACTATGGCATAACAATCATTTGCAGCAAGCAGAGCAGTGAAGGATCTCAGCAAAGCAGAGGAAAAGGACTAGAGGCTAAAACATTTGGCAGATATAAAAGTCCTAATACAGGCCTCCAAGGAACAGTATAGGGGGTAGCCCATGAAGTGGCTGTTGTAAAAGACACTATAGGAAAGCCTTCATTAAAAGTTGTTTGAAAAATATCCACATGCTCTCATTTTATTCCGCTACACGTTCATAAACATTACATGGAACAGCCCTTTCAAAACTGAAGATAAAACTACCTCATTTTTTAATATTCCCATAGGGCAAAGCCCTGCCCAAAGAGAGCTACAGTGTCTGGGATAAGAATTGTAGCATAAACATTTAATAAAAGGCTAGTTTTCTATGTTCAGAGAGCTTTTGGGGTTGCTGTTTTTCCCCCTTGAAATTTTACTAGTTTTAAAAATATTGCTCTTCTGGCAGTGTGACGTGGGAAGAGCTGTAGCTGAACATTTAAAACAAATCTTAGTTTGCTGTGTATTTTTAATGGGAAATTGCAGAACATATTTAGCTATGTTTTAACTCTTAGGCAAATATACAAATGCTCCATCCTGAAGCTCCTATTCCTGCAAGTCTTCCTTTGCAGTGGCATAATGAGGCCTGACGGCGTCTGGGGCGTGCATGCCGTGCCATAGGGGTGGGGCATGCTGTGGGGGCGGGGCAGCAGCTAGGAAAGGGAATATAACAGCTCGTGCGTGCTGCGAGTCCAGCCCCGCACTGCTTTTGAGAGCAGCATGCTGGGCTTGTGTGCCAGCTTGGGCTCTGGTGTACCGCCCTCAAAGGTAAATGCTGCCCAGGGCGATTCACTCCCAGCACCCCCCCCCCAGCTATGTCACTGGTTTATGGATTCCCAAGTTGGCTTCTTTGCAGCATCCCCTTTCCTTCCAGATTTGCAACTCATCAGAAATCCAATGAATGTATTATTTTTATGTTGTGAAACACCCTGTAATCTTTGGATGAAGGGCGGTATACAAATAAATAATAATAACAATAAAATAACGTATTGGGCCTCCAACAAGGGGTTCATTTATTAGCATGATGTGCATCAGCCAAGAGCTGCCTTCTTTCCATAGAAAGGTTGCAGTGATCAGCTAAATGGTACAGGCAAGGTGCAAATCCTTATACTTACATATGGGGTCCTTTCTCCAAACTGACTATAAAATGTCATTTTAACTTTTTGCTTGTGTCCAGTTCTTTGGTCAAAAGTGTAGCAAGCTTCAAATGGTGGGCTGTACAAATGGAGACTAACAGCAGTTTCCGTATGGCTTGGGTTCTCCACACGGTGTAAGCCAATGCAGTCTAACGAAAGAAAACACAAGAGCATCGATTATGTACAAAACTTGGGTCAGATCATTTATCCAACAATTTCACCCTCAATTTTAGGCTCTTTTAAAATAAAATAAAGTAAAATGCCTAGCTTCCATTAAAAATCTAGGTGAATTATGCATAGTTATAGTCTGATAAAGGCCAACAGGATGTCTCCATGAATGTTAGTGAGATCTCAAGTGCTGTGAATTTAATCATCTGCCACCAGTACGAATGCAGTAACTCTTTTAAAGATTTTATAAAAATTCTAGGGGAAATAAATGAAATAGAGAAGACCATTATTTTTCCAAGAACTTGGGAAAGATGCTATATTTTAAATCAAGTTCGGAAATTCTCAGGGCCCCGCCAAGCTCCTCTAACTAGCCATCAGGCTTCTCTAGGCCTCACCTTCACCAGCTGTACTCTACATTTGAGTTCTTTCGCCAAGCTGAAAAGTGTCCTCCAACTCTTGCTCATGGGGATAGAGGTAGAGATGTGTGTAACAATGCTGACTTTTGCATGGTGCTGGAATGTAGCTCATTGTGCAATGGGTCACATCCATTGGTCTGCTCACTTTTGCCTCTAGTCCTGCCTCTCACTGGAATGCATCCCCCGGAGCGTTGTGCAGAGGAGCAAAGGGCCCTCTCACTTAAAAGTTTCCCCAAACTGTATTTTAAGCAGATAGTAAGGACATTAGCCCTATGATGAAGGAAATAATTATTTTGGGGTGAAGGCTTTATTCTTCCAGTAATTGGTTCTGCCTTTTCTAACTAGCCATTTTAGTGCCTTATATAAAAATATCAAGTTATTTACCATTGTGATGTCATAAACAGGTCTTTCAAATATGGTACCATATTTTGATATCCAAAAAAATCCACAAAACCTGACAATCTTCAGGTGCTACCTTAGCGTCAGTAAACATATTATTGTTGCTTTATAAAATCTGAACATATGAGCTGGCTTATTGCAAAGCTTATAGTTGATTGAATATTGTATAAAGGAAGCCAAATTGCCACCTACCCATCTTTGAGCTGTAAGTTGTGGACATCCATTTGTTGTAAAGTCTCATAAGCAACACACTCCCATACATGTGATTCCACCCCCCTTTTTGCTTGGCATACCTTTCTGTGTAGCAACTATTTTAGTTCGAAGATGTTCAGAAAGAAGAGACAAATGCCTTTCGGCAATGTTCAAAGTTGCTTGTGTGCATGTGTGCATACATCATTTGTTTTTGATTTCATTCCAAATCAAAGTGTTTGGACATGAAAACAACAGAGAGGAAAAAATATAGCTGAGATTTTAGTTCTTTATGAAAGGTGTGTGTGCGCCAAGTATTGAACTGAAGTTGTTTCCCCAGGGAAATGCAGAGAGGACATTTTTCTCATCTGGCATACAGTGGTGTACAAGAATAAACCACAACTGAAAATAACCAAGATCAACTAAGGCCAATGTGGCATGTGCCATCTTGACATTATCTTGGCAAAGATGGCTTATGGAAGGACTATATCATGTTCTACCATTATTTATTATTATTAGTTACATTCATACTCCACATTTTTATTTTAAAAAGCCCAAGGCAGCTAACAGTTAGGGAATCCCCAATGCAAAAATAACCAGTCCACTCAATGTAAGCTCAGACATTCTAATCCTCAAAGTCAAAATAATGAATCCCACCTGAAATCAAAGCATGGAGAATCTGGGTGGTAAGCATGATAAATTGGCCAAGTTTCACAAAATTCTGAACAGAACTGAGATACAATACTTTAAATATTTTGCCTTGAAGTGCAGCTCTCACTCAGTTCTGATGCTCCTTTTGCGACCCAAACATATTTTCACTTCCTTCTCTTGTCTGTTAAGTTTATGTCAAAAATTCCCAAATATTACAAGAGTCTGCCTCTCCATGACCAGTGAAAATCCACTGTGTATAATTAAAGTTGTGAGGTGTGAAAGTCCCCATTTTAATCCATGCTGAGTGCAGAATAAGCAACTAATCCAATGGATGCTATCCATTGGTTCTAAAACAGTTACTGTACAGGGCCATGCCAGAAAATGGCTGGAAGGATGTGGCTGGGGAGTAGACTGAAGACAATGTTGCAGTCAGCCCCAGGTGAGGATCCTGTTCCAAAAGTTGTCCATGAAGCTTTAGTATTTCTTTCTTATCACAGCCCCCCCTTTTTTTGCCCACAGACACTACCTTGGGGGTCTCTTTGCTTTTTGTGATCAAGACACTTGCTACAGTGCTTAAATTTGATTTTTTTTTGGGGGGGGTGAGGGGAGCTCTATCTATCATCTCAGTTTTCAGAACCACCACAAAGGTTGGGGGGATATAATGGAAGGTCCTAAAAACAGATTAGGATAAATAACGTTTTTGGAAGTGCTGCATGCAACCATGGTACTTGTAGCAGCATTTAAAATCCATTCCATGGCATCTATTACAATGGGCCTCTGTGTTTAAAAGGAGTACCAGTCAAGGTCAGCAACACTATGCACAGGAATCTTATGCCTAATTTGTAAACTCTAAATTCTGCACATAGTAGTTCAGATCATAAGGAGGAAACGAGTAGGCTATCAGCAGAGGAAAGATTAGACTTATTCTATAACATGAAATGTCCCCATGTGTCCTATTCTTTTAACCAAGAAACGAAAACAAACTTACCTTCCAAGACTTGAAACGTCTAGCCAAGAAGTTTAAGATTATTTGGGTATCTATGATGAACCAAAACGAAAGGGCTTACCATTAATATAGGCACACTGGTTTTCCTTCAAAACCCTTTCGGATTTCTTCAGCAGCTCTCCAGTCCCCTTTTTGCCAGGCCACTCAAACAGTGTCTCTTTTAGATTTCCTTGAAGCATTTTCATAAAGCAGTGTGAATCTGTGTGATCATGGATACTGCTGTATATGTACGCAAACACAAAAAATACCATTATGAAGTTAGCAGTGTTGATGCCTTTGTTGTACTTTTACATATACAGCCGGCTCTCAACTTCCATAAGGGTTGTGTTCTGCGGATGGCATGTAAAGCCGAAATTGCATATGATCAAAACAATCCTGGAACTGCCCCCATGCAAGCATCCTTTTCTGAAGCCCACAGGCTTCCCACGCAAAAGAGAGAGCTTTTAAGCTTTCTGACATGCATTTAATTTGTGCAGTGTCAGTTGGTTGGCCACTAAGCACATAAAGCTGCAATCGAATAAGTTACCGGTAAATGTATGCAAGTTGCAAGCTGACTGTCGTATAAACATAATGTACCATAAAATGATTACGGCGCAACCCTAACCCCATTTATTTGGGAGTAAGCTCCATTGAAGTCAATAGGGCTTACTGTGTTGTACATCTAATACAAGAGAAATATTGTTATTGCCCACATCATTTTATAGTGTCTTGAAAGTGGGATGAAAGTGAATTTCTGCAAATATAAAAAGAGAGGCTGTAGCTGTAAAGGATTTTGAGGAAACACTGTGATGTCACTGACAAAATTTGCTAATAATCTGTTCTTTGGCAATGGCTGGGTATGTCTAGCTAGGAATTCAATTAAACAATAGGACCATAACTCAAAGGCATTACCTGGGAAAGGACTTGGGCTGCAATGAAGGAGCTACTTGACCAGCATTTACACAATGTGTACGAATGAGAAGTGAAGGGGAATTGGTGCCTCAGTGAAGAGGCACTAATATGTATGAATCGAGGGCAAGAGAGGTGAATGTTGCTGCTAGTACTATGCTGGCAGTCTCTATGTTGGTTGTGGGTAGCAAGAGTGCAGACACAGCCTGCCTGATACTTACACAACCTTTTGCCTGGAAGCTCTCTTATAGTTGTCCATTGAATTTAATTCCATTTAAGATAAAAACCGATGCTATATTTATGTTTGGCTTTCAGACCCAACCCTCTAACAAAAAAACACCACTACCTTCAGAGATGAAACTTCTCATTTCAGATACACATAATAATTTTCTTTTACATCATGAACTCGATTCAAAACAGTCACTCATATTTTCCATTGGAAAATATGTGGCAGTGTTTTTTCTCTGTTACTGGCTATATTCTGGAGCAGGGGAGGGAAACGCCACGTTGTCACTCCCCCATTCAGATTTAATTGACTCCTTGACTAACTGGTGCTGCTTGTGCAACAAATTAAAACAAGCTGTGGTTTCTTATTTTTAAGCAGCTGCTTGTCTGTCTTGCAAACCACAATGTACTTGGCAAAAACTTGAGTGCAATTCTGAAGAGAAACCAGAAGAGAAAAACCACAGATAACCAACAGCCCAGTTTGGGCATAATGCTAGCTAAATGAACCTTGAACTCAAGCACTCCTCATTCGGTGTGGCCACTAGCAGAAGATTAGGAGCACTCACTTCCTGGCTTAAGCTAACCAATTTTGGCTTACATCTAGCTTTTGAACTCAGTTGAAACTGTGGTTTGTTGCATTAAACTAGAATAATAAACTATGGTTTGACCCAGGCTTATTTCAGTATATCAGTTTTAACTGGCCACCGTTTGCCCTTGTCAGATGCAATGATAAAATGAGGTTAACCTGAAAATGCTTCTGTAGGTTCATTCCTGTAGCAGTAAACTATGGCCTAACATTACATTCAAATTAAGTCATTAGCTTGCAGTGTTGAAAAAATTAATGATCCTGTGTCAGGTTTGCACAGTTCGTGACCTGCCACCAAGCTCAATACAGCCCAACAGTCACATACAGTTGCCTGCAACACCCCCTTGTTTTTTCTGTGGTCACAGAAAGGCAGCAAAAGCAGGTTATTTATTCAGCCTCTAGTAGGCTACCATACATGGGTAAGTTGTCTATTTAGTCTGAATAGTCACAAGTGGGACAGGGCGAGGCAGCCCTAGATAAATCTGCATAACAATGTGCCAGATGTGCTTCCGCTCCTCATTAGGGGAGGTTGAAACTCTTGTTCATTATTAGTTTTCACTTCAGTAATCTTTGTGCAGACTTGCACCAGATCAAGCCATAACAAGATTTAATAAGAACTAAGAACTTGTTTATGCTTGGTGGGATTCACCTAATGAGTCCCATCAGCACAAAAAGTTCTACTTGTGTAATGGGGTTCCCCCTTCTCCTCCGCCCATGTCCTCCCAAATTGGCTTAGGGTATGTATGTGTGTGTGTGCGCGCCAGGATCAAACCAAGCACAGGGATCACAGGTAATAATGTAAGGTTCAAAGCGACCTAGGAGTTAAAGGCAGGTAAAAGTATTGTTAATAAAGACACCCCACCCCTTGAAGGCTCATTGGACACTAGATTAAAAGTGAGCTAAAAACTTTGTTTAAAAAACCAAAAAACTACGCGATGATAATAAACTCATTCCCAAAATCCTTTCCTGAACTGCCTAGCATCCAAAAGTATATTCTCTGCCAGCTTAACTTGCTGGACAGCTCACTGTGGTACCAAAGGAACCCTGTAGTTCAGGTCTGTCTTCATACAATTACAGTTATGAACAGTGAGAAAAACGCAAGCTCTATCCCCTCCCCAGGTATCTTTTACTGCCCCCAACATCTCTCTGATGAATCTAGGTAGCTAGAGGTTAACACGAATCTTGGAATCTGAGCTACTCTTTCTTTGCTATTTAGGGGTGTGTGTGTACACCTCCACATATTTTCAGAAGAAAGATAGCAGCCAGCAAAGTGTCATCCTTCCCCACCTACTGAATCCCCTTGCCAGCAGTTTTTTCTTTCCTGATGCAGCAAAAACATCTCAGAATCCCAACTGGAAGAAAAAGCAGTGGGATGGGAGAAGGGTTAAGCAAACACCACCTGTAGCTTTCCTAGTGCAAATTACATTTTTGTGAAAACGGAACTCCTCACTTCCACAATCCTCAAAGTCTTAAATCATCGCATCACAAGACAGCATTTTACCCAAATGGAAACAGGGCATTTCAGGATTCAATGCAACAGCTGCAGAGACCATTGAACCCCAAAGTTTGGCATATTGGGTAGCATGCAATTTTAGTCAACGTAGAGCCATTGAAATGAATGAACATGACTAACTTTGGTCCATTAATTTTGATGGGTCTACTCTGAATAAAACTTAATTGAATGCCACCCATTGTGTTCTGGGAATTGTCAAGGGTACATTGACCAGATATTACTGATTTACAAAATTGGGGTTCTGAGGGGAACTCTCTCACTTCACAAACCCTGCTTTAGACAAGAGGCAGAGACAGCACAATGCCCCTTTAGTAAAACACTGGGGCTAATATACATAGAGCAATGAAAAACCTACTACCATTGTAAGAAAGCACAAAGAAGGAAGTCACCAAGTGGTTCTACAACAGTTTGCTCTGACAAAGAAGCATCACATTCCTCATGCTTAAGAGATGTCTGATAATTGTTTTGCAGAGGCAAGAGAAAAAGGGCATATATTATATATCTAGTACATGTTTTAAATAGTTGGATTTAAAAATAATAATAATAATAATTCATGCAGGGAACCACCCAAAGCTGTTGGAAAGGTTAGAGCAGGGGTCGGCAACCTAAGGTCCATGGGCCACAAGCGGCCCATGGGGGTCGTTTAACTGGCCCATGAGCCGCCCCTGAACCGAGCTGCCCACTCGGCAAGTCCCTGCGCTAATGCGGCGCAGGGACTCGCTTCTGTGGCATCGAAAATTGCATCTGCGCATTCGCAGACGCCGGAAATTGTGGGGGCGCATGCTCACACGCACATGTGATCTGTCCCATGGAGGGATCTCCGCTGGAGTGAACCGTCCCAGGCAAGGTAAAGAGGTAAACCTTGCTGACCCCTGGGTTAGAGTTAATGGAGTTTTATAATATACCGTCTATATAAGGCTACAATACATTTTTTGTGGCATAGATGCAATGTATTGTATAATTTTTATTTATTTATTTATTTATTTATACATACATACATACATACATACATACATACCTTGCCCATCTGGCTGGGTTTTCCCAGCCACTCTGGGCAGCTCCCAACAGAATATTAAAAACACAATAAAACATGAAACATTAAAAACTTCCCTAAACAGGGCTGCCTTCAGATGTCTTCTAAAAGTCAGATAGTTGTTTATTTCCTTGACATCTGATGGGAGGGCATTCCACAGGATGGGCGCCACTACAGAGAAGGCCCTCTGCCTGTACAGCTTTATATTATGGGGAAAATATATATACAGCCACAAACCTGCCATGGCCTTCACCCCAGCATAAGATCATCAAATTGAACTTTCCATTTCCTTTATCCACAAGATTTCTTGTGTACCTGAAAGAATAAGATGCAGGGTTTTATTTTAAGAGCCATCACTGAGAAGCAGAAACAGATGTTAAGAGCACCTCTCTCTTGAACAGTATATGCAAATTAAGAAAATTAATGGTTGCTAATTTCCAGCGTGCTCTCCTACCACATCCATCTAGTAATATTTTGTGATTGAGCTGTACGACAGTTCTACTCACTGCATTGTTTTGAACAATTAGTACCTACTGCATACAAATTATCTTGATAATACTCTGCTACCTTACTGGGTAGTTCTAAGGTTCATTGAGATAATATATCTGATATAGGTGAAGTGTTTGTGTTACTCCCAAGTTTTATCTTTTAAGGAAAAAAACGACACATACACATAAATGCACTCTTGCACTTGTCCATATATTCTGACCTATTTTCTTTCAGTCAGTGGCATCCTAAAACTGCAATATTTATACCTTTATCATATAAGGGTCATAAAAATATATCACAGCGGTTTACAATGCTGAGTGAGTTGTATCCTTTCCAGGATCACTCTCATAAAAAGGAGAGTGAAGAGAATCAAATGAAAAGTCAGCAAGAATTAACTTTTATGTAAAATACAAATTATTAAAAACCAGGTTGTAAAGTCTTAAGTAACAAATTTCAGGAATTCAATTCCAGTGATTACAGACGGTACTATTATATATCTATGTTAGCTGTTGGCATCTTTCTCAACAAACCATTTAAGTTAGTAGTACATTATATATACACATACAAGTCGAACCATTGGTCCTTACCTAGGTCAGTACTATCTATAGTGACTGGCAGTTGCTTTCCAGCATTTAAGGCAAGAGTCCTTCCCAGCCCTGCGTGGAGATGTCAGGGATTGAACCAGAACCTTGCATGCGCTCGGATTCCACAACTGCGCTACAGCCCCCTTCTCTCTTTGTTGACTGGATTGCAAGGAGCCATGCAATTTTTGCATGTACCTAAGGCACAGGTGTCAAAGACAAGGCCCGCGGGCCAAATGCGGCCCGCGAGACCTCCTCATGTGGCCCGTGAGCGCGCGCTGATTGGCGGTGGGCGGCGAAGGTCAGCGCGCGAGAGAGGAAGGGAGCAGAGCGGAGAGAGGAAGACTTGGAGTGCTTATTGTTTCCCGCCAGGGACAGAGTCGGGAAGGCGGATTGGTGGAGGGAGCGGTGGGCGTGGCCACTCACGAGAAGTAGGCGGGGGAGCCGAGGCGCGATTTTCGGGCCGTTTTGGCCCAGCGCGGCTTTTTGCTGCTTCGGGGGTGCCCCGCGCGGCTTTCTGCCGCGTCGGGGAAGCCCCCCGCACCATTTTTGCCTTGCCGGGAGATCCCGGCAAGGGTTTTGATTTTCGGGCCGTTTTGGCCCAGCGCGGCTTTTTGCCGCCTCGGGGGTGCCCCACGCAGAAGCCCCCCGCACCATTTTTGCCTTGCCGGGAGAACCCGGCAAGGGTTTTGATTTTCGCGCCGAAATGGCGCAGCGCGGCTTTTTGCCGCCTCGGGGGTGCCCCGCGCAGAAGCCCCCCGCACCATTTTTGCCTTGCCGGGAGACCCCGGCAAGGGTTTTGATTTTCGCGCCGAAATGGCGCAGCGCGGCTTTTTGCCGCCTCGGGGGTGCCCCGCGCGGCTTTCTGCCGTGTCGGGGAAGCCCCCCGCACCATTTTTGCCTTGCCGGGAGATCCCGGCAAGGGTTTTGATTTTTGCGCCGAAATGGCGCAGCGCGGCTCTGTGCTGCGTCGGGGGCGCCCCGCGCGGCTTTTTGCAGCGTCGGAGAGGCCCCCCGCACCATTTCGGAGCCGCCTGCAAGAGGAGGAGAGCTGCGGGAGCCTGGCCATCCACCTCGAAAAGGTAAGTGACCCCCGATTTCTCTTCCCATAGGAATGCATTAATCCATTTTTAATGCATTCCTATGGGAAATATGCCATATGTTTGGCAATATTTGTATGTTTAGTTATTAAATTATTACAAAAAACAGTAATAATTGAATGCAGTGACAATAATTTATGATAAAGAGTGGACATATAGTCCTACAGATACAACCGGCCCTTTGAGGGTGACCAAACTGCTGATGCGGCCCCCGATGAATTTGAGTTTGACACCCCTGACCTAAGGGAATCTGGACACGTCTTTCTCAAGGAACAGATCCTCATTTCCTTACTTTTAAGATTCCAAAGGTTTGTGACATGGCATAGCGGTCACCATTCAAAGGAAATGAATAAAGAAACCCCACTGGCCTTAAGGGATAGCTAAAATAGCTCTGAATCCCAGCCATCATGGACACACAGAATTCAATCAGTTGTGTGATCAGTGGGTCTTGGAAATCGGTCAGACTGAATAAACAAAACTTTGGATTGTGGTGTAAACCCCATTAATTGCAGATCTGGTTGAAGCCCAAATATTTAGGAATATTGATCCTATTGCTATAGTTCAAGAATGCTGAAAAAGACTAGATAGATATAAATTAGGGTGTAGAGTGATGGTTAACATTTGGTAAACATTGGAAAGCCAAGAAGACATTTGGGGGGGGGGATCTCCAAGCTACTCTGTAAATGAAATTCAGCAGCACAACCTATAAACAGAAAAGCACAACATAACCCAAATACTTCTTGGGTGAGGTAATTTCTGCAATGAGATTGTAACTACAGAAGCTTTGTAACAACAAGGAAGTTACTGAATTTTTTTACAGCTTGTTATCAAATGGTCCCAACCATTTAAACTATTTTTCTGCAGAAGATATATATACAAAACCAAAGTGTGTGGGGTGAGACTCTCCTCCTGATAAAAAGCCAACTTTACAGGAAATTCTGCCAAGCAAGATAAGAACAAACTAGTTTCACAATGCCAACAGCAAGTGTTGCACAATAATCGAAGATTAGAAATGGTATGAAAAAGACTAAAGGATACAGCAAAGGGGGACGGAGCGGGCGGGCGCGGCAGACTGAGCAATAGCACCAGATTTATAATTAAATCAAAGCCTGACTTTTAATACGGTGCAGTAGACACACCCTGTTTTCACTTTTAAAGGTCAGGTGTGTGCACGCAAGTTTGAATCGGTACTCAATCCAGTAGAGGCAAGTTTGCAGACGAGGGTTCCAAGGGGACCTTTCCAACAGTGGAACGCCAGAAGGCTGGGAAGCCAGAAAGCCCCTGATTTGCTGCCAGTGCCTTCTCCCAAAAATATCTGTTAGAGAACACAATAACCTGACACAGTTCGGGGGGGGGGGGGACCTGGCTTGATGCCAGCCATTAGTTGTCCTTGTTAACATTTCGAAAGCAGTTTATTTGCAAAAAGCGACCAGGAAAGCACATCCGATCAATTCGCGCAGTAATAGCCTGCTCCTTAAGTCATTTGCGGGACACAGCCCTATGAACTAGACATTGTCCTCCAGGACTGCCAACGCCCCTCCATCGATTCTTATAAAAGTACAAAAAAACCCGCAAGTTCCAGCCTCCCAGGGAGACTCGGGCTGCTATTTACCTCGAGCCAGCTCTCATTGGCCCAACCCATCAGGGGTGTTGCTCAAAAGCGGCTCTGATTGGCCACCGGGTCCCCGCCCTCCCTCTGCCTCTAAAACTTCAGTGCGTGGCACTTGGGAGAAGCCGGGAGAAAGCTGTCCAAAGGAGTGGGCGGGGCAGGGAACGCGCAAGGAAAGCGGGGCGGGGCTGCGGGCGCCGTGGATGCGCTGTATTCGCGCCCCAATGGGGTCACCCAGCAGCCCCCAAAGAGAACCCCAGCCTGCACTGAGAGGGTGGAACATACTGTTTCCACACGCTAATGGGAAGGAGCCTCCAAACAAGGCAGATCATAGGTCTATCTAGCTTAATATTATCTACCTTTCCGGGGTTTCAGGCAGGGGACCCTCGCAGATCTGGGGTATGGCAGCCTAGTTGTGGGATATTTCCCCTGCAGGGAGGCTTTCCTGTGAGTAATTCTCATGTCTTCAGGGCCATAGATCACAGAATCAGAATTGGAAGGGACCCAAAGGGTCCTCTAGTCCAGGCATGTCCAACAGGTAGATCGTGATCTACCGGTAGATCACTGGACGTCTATGGTAGATCACCGGTAGATCAGTGGCTCCCCCCAAAGAAGCTAAAAAACTTTGGTTCCCCTAAAAAAAAAGCTCAACATCTTTGCCCTGCACCCCTAAAATGACATGAACCACCAAAAATAGGGCTTTCCTTCCTAAAAAAAAAAAAAAAAGTTCAATGTCACTTTCCTCTTCCCTAAAGAAGCTCAACAACTTTTACGTTAACCCCCCAAAAAGGGGGTAGATCACTGCCAGTTTTTAACTGTGAGTAGATCACAGTCTCTTGGAAGTTGGCCACCCCTGCGTCTAGTCCAACCCTCTGCAACGCAGGAATCCTGCCCACAGCCATTCCTGGGTGGGCTCCAAACACCAACCATCTGGTTGACAGCCACGGCCACACACACACACACACACAAAAGCTTAGCTGAAATTTATCTGCTGTGTTTAATATTCATTGTAAACTGTTTTTACTTTTTTATTGTTAGCCACTTTGCTAATATTCAGCCTTCAGGGCAGGTGTAAAGCACAATAGGCAAGTATGCCAGACTGCTACAGATCATCCAGTATGTTTTGCAGCACATAATGGATTGAACTTAAGTCTCCCCCTAACCCCCTTCCCAAATACGATACTCTGAACTAAAAGTCAGCAGAAGTGGAACCTGCATTTTAGAGCCCTTGCCATCCTCTTGATTTGATTTGATTATCAGCCTCCCTAATGAATTGGCCATTCATGTGCCTTTTCTGTTGTTGCTGCTGCTTACTCCCCCTCCAAAGAAACACTGAAGATGACTTATTGTCACCTACATAAGTTAATCATTTAGAGGGAAAGTGTGCCAAAGAACAGGAATCAGAAGAGAGGAGGCTTGATATGGGATTAAGAAATTAAGAAATACCTGTTTTAACTTCTGCTAAAAATGCATTTGCTGAGAAACTGGCATTTACCGGTTAGCTAATTATAAATGTATTATCAACACACACACACACACACACTTTTCTGTAGGGAGAATATCAGAATAGGACCCCAGTGCCATCCAGTGGATCATTGTATGGTTTATGGTCTCTTCAGTGAGGCAGAAGCTGGAAATAACAGGTCATGAGATAAGGTTTAATTTGTGCTGCACACACTGTACAACACACATGGTAATCTGGATGAACCGAAGAACCCACTTTTATGTTTCCACTAATCACTATGAATAGCTCCATAAAAAGGATGCTTTAGTTTCAGCATTAAGGGTTAATCAACAGTCATGCTGATTTATTCAAACAAACTGCTGTGCATGCAGCCATTTGAGTGAAGCAAGTTCTGAAGTTGCTTTGGTGATTTTTACCACAATATTATCGTACAGACTGGGGGAACCTGAGCACCATGAAGTAACCATATACATGTATATTGCAGGATGGTTAAGGGATAAGCAATGCAATTATGATTATAGGGGCACATTTGATGTGCATGTAATGTCTTGGGAAAGTTTTAGAGGAAAATAGCCAGTGATTGCTCATACCTGGATTTCTGGTCAGGTATAGCTAAGCTTCTGCAGTAAAATTATGTACAGTACTGTATTCACTATAGTAGCAGCAGCATGCATCATCATTAATGAAAACCACCACCAACCGATGATGCATGCTGCTTCTGCTTATGTTATGTATAATTATGAATTAATAATAGGTGTGGATTGTTTTAAATACTATTTAGACTGCCATATAAATGATATATCCTATTGTTCATTGCCACTTGACAGGAAGTAACAGACAACTAGGCTACCAAGTGGTTGGAGGCATTTTGGTAATCCCAAGTTCATCCTCCATCACACTCAAATTAGTATGGTCAAATTGTGGTTCAGTGGCCAGTTATTAAAAAAAATATTTATAACCTGTATTCCTTTCTTCAAGGGGAAAAACTCAAGAAAAATAAAGTGCAAAACCCTGCTTAAAGGTGAAGATTCACTTTTGGCAGTGAACCAATGCGGCCCTTAGGCTGCAAAAAAGGCTAGCTGCCTTAATCCATGCTCTTGATTAAGGCCCAAATGTAATGTTTGAACAGTTGTACTAGTGCTGATGGAGAAGGAATTACTGCATGACTAGGAGTTCACACTGCTGCAATATTTTTTGGTCACTCTGACGCATTGACAGTTCCTGCTTGCTGGTGCAGATACATTTGTTCATGCAGTCCATATGGAAAGGAAATGTAGATGCTAATCACCAACTATTTAACAGCTACCAACGGCTGAACTTAGCCTTGTTCAATAGTACAGATTATGAAACAGGCCTCTGAGAAAAATGATTAGTGATGATTATCCAGTAATGAGACACAGGACTTTTGTGACACAAGATTTGGAACAGTATTCAGTAGGCATCTCATTAGTGCCTTCACCCCACCCCCACTCCTGGCACATGTTTTAGGTCAGGAGTAGGTAATATGATGCCCTTGAGAAGTTGTTGTTGGGACTACAGCTCCATCAGCATGTGCAATGGTCAGTAATAATGGAAGTTGTTAGTCTACCAACACCTGGAGGGCGCATTAACTACCTTTATTAGGCTGCCTCCAGATTTTCACCACCAGGAATGTTGCTTTGTTCTGGAGTGCCATTTCAAATGGACTGGAATGCCCAAGAAAGAAGAAAACGACTTTGGAAAAGCCCTAATGTTGCAAGATAAACTAGTCAAAGTTTAACATCTAACAGGCTAGTCATGCAAAAAACCCAACACACATGAAGCCCAAACTAGCAAGAAAGGCTGTGACCCAAAAGCCTGGTGTTAATCCTGACACCTTGACCCACTCTTGGGAAGCTTTGAACTAGGCATCGCTGTACTTGCAGCTGAAGGGATGGGCTGCCAGTTAGTCCGCCTGGGAGGCCTGCCAAAAAGTTTTCTGTAGGCATTTCATTCCAGCTGTTTCTAAGGACTCGTCTTTAAAGTGCCAACCACCTCCAAGCTGCGCAGCCTCCCACTTCTCAAAAAGGAGATTTGAGCTACTCAAACCGCTGGCCTGAATGCAAGCTGCTAAAAAAAAAAAGGAGAGCCACTATCTGCACAACACATATGTTAGCTATTAGCAGCAAATTACATATGTAGCAAATGTTTCATAAAAGATACACGGAAAGGAATCTGAGCAAGATATTTGAATTCGCAACACCTACGAACATCAAACGTGCAAACAAAGTAGAAGAAGAGTGCGTCTGGAGAGTAGATTGCTATTTAATTTTTAAAAGATCCGCACTAATTTTTGTACCAAAATTAATGAAATGCTCCAAGAAAATCACGTCCGTTTGGCATTTTAAGCAAAGCGACTCTCATTTTAAAAGCACATATTGACCGCTTTTCGTTCCCAGGAGAATAGTTTATCCTACAGTAATAAACCAGCCAGCTTGTCACCCGCTTGCTTGTTCAGGCGAACTAATCTCCTTGATTCCCACCGAGTTTACCTGAACGGGTCAAACTGAGCATATTTGAGCCACTCCTCCGGGTTGCTCTCGTAAGATTCCATTAAGGTTTGCACTTCTGCCACATTGACTTTGTCGCCGGAAAACAACCGATGCAGGATCTGGATCAGCTCGTCCAGCGTCTGCGCTTTCCACAATTCCGTCTGCCCGGATTGATCCATGATGCGCTTCTGCAGAGCCTGCTTCGAGTTGCACAATGAAAGCGCCCAGTCTCTCCCGCGTCGCTTCGCAGCCGGTGCCTTGGCTTGCCGCTATTTATCTCCTGGAGTTAGATGGGAACGTACCAAGTGCTCAAGGACAGGGAGCGCGCAAGGGAGGCACAGCGAAACTGCTTCGGCTAGCCCCAGGCTTTTAGAACACGCTGAAAAAGGGCCACCCCCACCGTCGCTGTGACCTATCACAGGCTGATTTTTCAAAAGCCCTCGTCGCCTTTGCAAGATGGGGCGTCTGGGCTCCCCCCACTTTCGGGTTGTTTGCCCGCCTCGCTTCTTAAGGGGCCCCGACTGGCGCGCCGTCGTAGCCTTACAGCACAAAGACGCTGTTCTTCATACTTAAAAGGGAGAAGGAATATACAACTGAAGAAGCCAAGAGTGATTCCCTCCCCCCGCCCCGGCAACGTTTGGATATTCTAATCTAATCTTTTAACTCAGCAGCACAATTGCTGAAGGCACTAGCTTTTCAAGGCACTCTTTTAAATTACAGTAGTCTCAGCTTTTCATGGCGCAATAACCAACCAGGTGTGTTTTGGGGAACTAGGCTATGTTTATAAATTGAAAGACATAGGCACTCACAATTACATATTACCAATTAAGTTAGCCACCCCTGCAAAAGCCTTTGTCTTGTATGAAAATTCAGAATGGCAAAAGGTGGCTTCTCACCCAAGGACAGCAGGTTTAGGATCAAAGTACTGTAGTTCATTTCTCATGAGTGAATATGGAAGAGAAGTTTTCAATTTTTAGCAAGGCATATAAGGGACTTGATTGAGCAGGCAGGTGACTTAAGAGAAAGCAATCCACAGTGACATTTAACTCCAAAAGCTTTAGAAAGAACACTGCAGATTTTTGCCTGTTTCATAGGACAGAAAGGCTACTTTTATTTCTCTATCATTTTTCATTCTTATTCAAAAGTAACACTAGAATACCATTGTAAGGGCCTATTAAAGTAGATCTCCCACAAAGTTGAAAGCAAGCTGTACCGGTAAGGTCTATCAGAACTTTTCCTCTGGCTAGGTATTAAGGGAGGGGCAGGGGAAGGCGAGGAGAGAAATGCTGCTGAACTTTGCTTGTACAGGACATGGACCAGCACATCTTCACATCTTAGTTGTGATTCAAGCAAATATCTCCAAACTTTTTACTTTGAAAACAGTATTAGTTTCTCCACCATCTGCAGTTTTAATTCCAGTCCTGCATTGTTCAACAAAAGCAGCAGATTCACACTTCAAAGAGTTCCACTGATGTCAGCAACAAAATGTTTCATTAAGTGGGTGGTTTTTTTGGGGGGGGGGAGGAAGCCATTCCTTAGACCCAGATTGTTAATGGCAAGTTGGGAAAATTAAGCTTGCCCAGTGTTAAATAGTTGCATAATGTGCTTTACATTTTCTAGGATTATAAGGCCCAAATTCTCCACTTATATTTTGTAATGCATTTTTAAAGTATTGCTAGCATTTTACTTTGTCTAATAACAATGGAAACTCGATGAAAGCTTATCAGTCGCTTTATATCACTTTCTTGAACTATTTCAATTTCCTTTGATGGCACTATCATATAGATCAAATATTTAACTGTGGCATACGATGTTCTTGGCTGTATAGCTTGATCTATGCAGAGGTGTAGATTGTCCTACCTTGTCACACACAACTGACAATGACATTTTGCTGTGTCATATCCATTCATAGTGGTGTTTCTATATTTTATTCATACAGCCCATTATATTGCGCTATAAAGCAGTCTTCACATACTGAGTTTAGTCAACTGCAGCATGATCAGTGCTGCGTTTGTTTTTTTTTAAATTAACATTGTAAATGTTAATCTAACAATACCAACAATAGCACCAGGAAGAAATAATGCAGGCCAAACTTGGAAAGCTTATCTATTGTGATATTCACATTTAATAGGTTTTGGATAATGGAGAAATGATATGTCACTATTGGTACTGCCTATTTCCAGTTTATTTTATTTCCTGAAGCTAAGATAAGAGAAGCTAATGTGTGGTCTCTACTTTCCTACAAGGTCGCTTTGGATGTTTAAAGTTATTCATTCACCTACAGGGTCTAGTAGGTTTAACTTGAAGCAAACTGTTGTAAGAAATAAAAGATGAAAGTCTACAATTAATATAAATGTCAAAGGGGCTCTACAAACAAGCAATAACAATAAACTCAGAATTCGTTAAATGGTAACCTTTATTCTCAAAGCTGCCCAATATTCCTACATTTATATTTCTGCAGTTCATTGTATATACTTTGTTGTGTAGTGAATAAGTATATTGGGGAGGGCTGTGTGGAGAGAGTCTCTTCCTTTAAATTCCTAGGAGTTTATCTCAGTGAAGACCTTACTTGGAAAATCAATACAACCCAGGTGGTTAAGAAAGCCCAACAGACTCCACTTCCTCAGAGTATTGCGAAAGAACAATGTCAACCAACATTTGATGATCTTCTACTGGTCCACAATAGAAAGTGTCCTTTCATACTGCATCACGGTGTGGTACGCAGGTTTGACAGCCACGGATAGGAAGTGCCTACAACAGGTGATGAATACAGCACAAGATATTATGGGCTGTCCCGTGAATCCACTGGATGACATCGCGGAAGACCGTTGCCTCAGGAGAATGAGGAAAATCCTCAGGGATGATTCACATCCTGGCCGGCACTTTCTTGATCTCCTGCCCTCGGGCAGAAGATATAGAAGCATGATTAGTCGCACCAACAGGGTAAAGAACAGCTTCTATCCGTGGGCTGTTAGGCTACTGAATGAAAAGATAACAACAGGGCAACTGACTTTTGGGTTAGGTGGGTGTGCGTCAGTAAACAAGGGGAATTAAGACTAAGAGAGCTGAGTAGGGGGTGCTTGTGTAATCTCACTGTATACAAGTTGTACAAGTGAAAATAAAGTATTTCAATAAGGGGAAGGAAGGAGATTAGTTGGGAGGGCTGCCACTTGAGAAACACCATCCTAAAGTCTCTTTGGGACTACAGATTCCAAAGTTAAATCCCAGCAACTGTGTTTAAAACAAATACCTGCAGTCATAAGAAAATGTAACTATTTTATGCATATACAGATACTTCCCATCTACCCATCTACAATAAATATCCTAAAAATGAGGCTGTTAACTTCCATGCAGCCTGATGAAATAATGATCCATGTACTCTCCAAGTCAGGAGATAGTATCCTTTCAAAACAAGACTCAAGTCCTGGAGCAAGGACAGGCAGCTCAGCTGTACAGATGGCACACACACAATTATTTGCACAAAGCAAGTGATCAAATGAAGAAAATGGAAGCCGGGAGGCTATGTAGTTCTTGTATTTATCTCCTATACTGACAAGTAGAGAAAATAGGGAGAATAAAGTGAACTCCATGGGTAACAATGCAGGCATTTCTTCAGTTTGTCCCTGGGGAATGTTTCTGAAGATCTTTATAGCCCATTCATTTTCTAAGAATCCCAAGCACTTGTAGCTCCTAATTCATCCCCAGGCCTGAGATTTACAATAATGCAGTACAAGCTTGCCATCACTTCCAAAACACTGCAACAGAACAAGAAACAGAGGAGTTAAACAAATTTAATATTTAATTAAACCTATAAACTGTTGCATCGCTTATTATACAGCACAATACATAAAGTGTCAACATTCTACTGAAGGTTTCTTATGAAATGCTGCCACCTGTTGACAACATACTTTGAAAGTTACATGCTGCATTTGCTCCAGCAGACATGGAGTGAAATGGTAATCAAACTGAAACCTCTTACAGAGCAATCCAATGAGACTCACTGAACCACTGCTGCATTTAGAAGGGCAGGTAAAAGCCTGCTCTGGGATATGCCAGCCTGAAGCTGGTAAAGCATTGCACCCTTCATTGGGCCCAAGGCCACCAAGTCATGGCAGTAGAGCTGGCTAATGGATTCCAGGCTGGCTCAGCCACATTCCCTCCCTCTCTGGAATACCCTTTTGTGGATTGACACTGGTAGAACTGTCCTTTAGTGGGTGGAACAGAGAGCTCTGTGCTGGTGAAGTTGTTCTGGGCAGGGCAACCTTTGGCTCATCCAAACAATTGAATGGTGCCCTTAGTTCAGGCATAGGCAAACTCGGCCCTCTAGATGTTTTGAGACTACAATTCCCATCATCCCTGACCACTGCTCCTGTTAGCTAGGGATGATGGGAGTTGTAGTCCAAAAACATCTGGAGGGCCGAGTTTGCCTATGCCTGCCTTAGTTTCTAATGTAAAGAAGAGAAAAGGAAATACTTAGAAGCTGAAAATTACCTCATATAGTGTTCCAACTTCCTGGTCTGGTGAAGGAGCAAAAGCCTGATTCACATAAATAAACTGTATGAGAAAGAGATACTTGGTAAGTTTTAGAGGAAGTTACTCTGTTTAAACAGAAAACTTTTATCAGACAATATTCTATCCTGTGTTACATCAGAATCCTGTCACTGCAATTAAAGGGCTAAGAGAAGAACAGTCTACAGCCAGCTATAAGCTGAAGGTTCAACAACGGCGAAGAACCCAAGAATCATAAAATTGTCATGTTGCAAGGGACTCTGAGGGCCATCTAGTCCAAGCTGCTGCAAGGCAGGAATCTCAACACGCTTCCCTCATCCAATTTAAACTATACTGGGCCCTGCTAAGCTTTGCAAATGTGCTAGCAGTTTTATTGCTGCACCACTATGATGAATAGGTCCATTAGTTTCATTGTACAAAGGAAGCCAACCTACCCATATTTACTGGCCTGAGGACTTAAGAGTTGGCAGGAGTTTGCTCCTCCTCCAGTCCACCTACAACTCATAGCTTGAAGTCCTTTGGTAACAGGAGTGAAAGAAAAGACAACTTGCCCTCAGGATAACTGCTTGGCTACAACCAAAGCCAAGTGGCTATTTGTGAAAGCTTTGCAGGAAAGCTAGATTGGATATGAGTCCAACTATGTTTGGTGTTCATGGATGGCTCTTAATCAAACATTGTGAGAACAATGAGCTAGCTGATTCAATATTAAAATATTCAGTTTCAACACAACAATCATGTCAGAACCGGGTTAGCATTTGTGAACTAAAACCACTGCCAGTATATAACATGTGGCTACTTTTGCACCCATACAACCATTTCATCTAACATCTATTTTTTCATAGTTCAAGTTTAATAGCTTCTATATTTCTGTCTTTTGTCATTTTTGACAACAGCATAAATGTATAGCTGGAACCTCAACCATTCACTTGAAGATGCCCACATTACATTTATTTTCAAGTTAAATCCACTCAGGATCTCAGCTTAGCCTAGATTTAATGAAACCAATAGAGGTACGTAATTCAAAATATCTAAAGCCATTTTTCTACTACTATGAGAATAACCTTGGAAAAGCTTACCCATGTGCATAGTAGTAAATATCCAAATAGATTTGGGGACTCAGAACTCATCAAGTATATATTTTGGAAATAGGTGGGGACAAACTAGAGGGAACATTTGGTGCATTCATGCCCTGCTTGTGAGCTTCCCAGCAGCATCCTACTCTGATTCAGCTCTTACCGATGGCTCTCATATTCCTAAATAGAGAAGTGAGGACGTCACATACCAGCTGTTCCGAGGCCACTAGTTTGAGAAACTTTTTGATGAAGTCAATAAGGGCTTGGATTGTGCGCGTTCTCTCTACCGTCCATTTCTTGGTTTTCATTATAGGGGTATCCCCAACAGCCTTGAGCAAAACATCAACTAGAAAGCAGAGAACATTGCAAATGAGAACAAATGGAAACACAGCAGAACATGTCACTGAAGTATACTGAAAGATAATCAATAAAATCTAGCAAACAGATAAGGAGAAACGCAACAGAGTAATTTGCAAAAATCTTATAATTGTAGAATTTATATACCTAAAATACTGCTGCTGAGCCCTTGAGGTACAGCAGGATATACATTCATGGGTGTAGCTGGGGGGGGGAGCTGTGTCCCCAAATCAAGTAAATAAATAAAAATACTTAACTAAAAGTAGAAATTGTAGATTTTGAGATTTTTCTGAACATTTGGGGTCAAAAGAAAATAATTTAAAACTATTGTTGAGACATTTCGGTCCGAATCTGCTGGACAAAGCCAGAGGGAGGATGGTGACAGGTGGGTGTCCTGCCCACCCCTACTGTAAATAAAATAAAATAGTAATAATAATAATAATTTATTATTTATACCCCGCCCAACTGGCTGGGTTTCCCCAGCCACTTTGGGCGGCTCCCAATCCTGGCTACACCCATGTGTACATACAATAATATTTATTAATACGGGTGTCATTTATTGGTGGGGAACCAGAAGGAATCATTTGATTCATGGAGGCCTGGGGCGCAGACCAAGATCAACGGAAGCACAACTGGCAGGTAAGAGGGACAATAGATCGGGACCTTTTAGAAACTTGACAGCACAGCGTGAGCCCTCAGCCGTTCAGGGAGGCCTGCGATACCTGCCTAGGGCGACCAATACGACCCACCCTCCCTCCCTCCAGCCTCTCCCTTTCTCCGGGGCGTCGGCCCTTTCGCGACCCCGCCCGTTTACTTTTCTTCCTGGTGTCTCCCGCAGGTTCCTCGGTCACCGGGGAAACCGCCGAAGCGGGAGCCGACTCGAGCACCCCCAAGGTAGGCCCGGGCCCGCCCTCCGGGGCATCTTCGCCACCTTCACCCCGGCCGCCCTCCTGAAGCGGAAAAGGAGAAGGGGCGGCAGCAGCACAGGGCTGCTCCTGCTCATCGCCGAACTCCGACATAGTAACGAAACAGCGGAAGCAGCATCCCCAGCGGCGCTCGCTTTCATAGGCTCCTGTCAGGGACACGTGACCGCCGCAGCCGCTGTTTTTGTCCCTCGCGCGCTTCCGTCTTTGTAGTTCGCGTCAGTCAGATGACCGTTTCTCTTCCCCGTCCCCCCCCTTTCTAATCTCGTCACGTGAGCGAGGAGCGGTTCCAGCGCCTGTGGTGTGTTTCGGTAGAGGCGGGTTTTTTAGGGGGCCGGAGTCGCGGGCCTCGGACTGGGGGAGGCGCAGACCCCCCCCCACAACCGCCTCTCCCCCACCGCCTCTTCTCTTTCGGCTCTTCAGCAGGAGCTGCTCCTCCCTCACCATGATTAAAGCCATCCTGATATTCAACAACCATGGCAAGCCGCGGCTCTCCAAGTTCTACCAGCGCTATGTGAGTGGGGAAGAGGAGAGGTCGCCGGGAAGCGGCCGGCGGGCGGGCCGGACTCGGTGGCGTGGCTGTGTGGCGGGGGGAGCGCATTGCGAATTGGGGGGGGGGTCCGCCGTCGCTTCCCTTGGCGCTGCGAGGCAGGTGCCCTCTTCCCTCAGGATCAGTGCAGGATTTACGTATAAGCTAGACAAGCTATAGCTTAGGGCCCCACTCTCTTGAGGGCCCCCAAAAAATGTAAAGGGGGGAAAAAACGTGGGTGTACTTTGATAAAATACATATTTTGTTACGTGCAAATGGCTTTAGATACCTATTAGGTCCATAAATTACCATATAGCATATATTCAACACAAAAAACAGCGATAATTTGTTGTTGACAAAGGACAGCTGGACATATAAAGGGCCCTATTACCTTCAGTAGCTTATGGCCTTATCAAACCTAAATCCGGCCCTGCTCAGGAGGCGCCCTTCGCCCAGGCGGCTCCAGTCCAGAGAGACAAATATTCCTCTCTTCCTCCCCTATGGCTTACTTTCAGGGAAAGCACTCTGCACATGTTCTCTCCCTCCCTCCTCGGCATTTCTTCTCTCTCCTCCGGCCCTGGTGTTGGCACTGGCCCTTTCAAGCTGCGCTGCCGACTTGAATAAGATAATGGGGAGGTGTGTGAGGTGAGCAGGTAAGCCCTGCGTCATATAACTGATCACATGACGTCGCGCACACACACCATTGGAATGGCAACGCTCATCCACTTTGGGGGGCCCCACCCCACCTTATTTGGGGGGTAGGGGGTGAAGGGGCCTCAGTCCCTAGGAGTCGGCCCCTGTGCTGCTCTGTATCACCTGCCAACTGTATCCTAGCCTCCAGGGGCTGAAGAATTACTGGCTCGTATCCGCAGACCCACCATCGCAAGCATGCCTTGTGAGAAGTTAGGTCACCGGGTCATCTGGCTCATGGCTGTCCCCAACAGCAGTGGCTCTCCAGGTTTGTGACAAGTGCCTTCCTTTTAATGGAGATATAAGAGCATGACCTGTCGCCCACTAGAGGTAACAACACTCCCAGTGCCCTAGCTGGGGGGGGGGGGGCTACCGGTAGCTGGGGTTTTTTTTGCCCCTGGTGAAGTCTCCAGAGGGGTGCCATTGAGGCTCCCAGCCTGTGTGTGTACGCAAATGTGCATGGGGGTGCCAAGCTAGGTTTTTGACCCCAGTGAAATAAAGCCTAGTTTCACCCTGACCCCTCTCCTAATGTCCTGTGCAAAACAGACATTGCAATCACCAGAGTTACAACTGCCCACCATGAACAACCCAACCATTGGTTTCATGTAGATATTAGATGACACTGGGGACAGTGTTGCCCCTAAAACGAGCTCCACCTATGCTTTTCAGTTCTGCATATCAAGACTAGTCTTAGTCCATATAAGGGAAACAGCAAGCAGCTCCATCCACCTTGTAGCCATACTGCAGGACTGAAGAGGCAAGGAATGTTCCAAAGATGTTGCCCATGGATGTGCAGGCACTCCAGAGGCCAAACACGTCCTTTGTATTGCTCTGCTTTCTTTTGGACCACATCAGCAAGGCCGAGAGAGGGGAGTCTTGTTATATGGGTGACCCAGAACCTCCATACACGCTGTCCAGGCTTGTGCCCCGGGAGATCACTTCAGTGCTGCTACCCAGCGGTGTGACTTTGCTCCTGGAGGCGAACTCCATTGTCTCTTGAGACAGACAGATGCCAACTACAGCAACAACAACAATAGGAGATTGAATAGTTATGCTGAATGGTGAAGAAAGATAAATGTTGGTGACATAGGAGGTTGCTTTGCTGTATTTCAGCACATTGGGCTGAGCGGGATGGGTAGGAGGATGGCAGCTCTAACAGTATTTTAGTGGGTAAGATGAGAAGCAGGTGATTATTGTTTGATGCAGAAGAGTTCTTATGTTGCCTGTTAGCTGATGCTTCCTTCTAATTAGTGACATGTGATACTCAGCCAGGCTTTGGGGTTATGGTTGGTATTGATCCTGAACAGTTAGGAATTCCAAGTTTGTAGTGTTTGGCACTATAAATACACACGCAGAGAAAAGGTACCGGTACTAAAAACTGGATGTTTGTTAGCAGGACAGAAATGTGTAGGGTATGTCACTTTTAAAGGTTGCTTTCCATATAATAAGAGGAAACATGGTTCTACCATTTCCAATCAGAAAATTTTGAGTATCCTTAAGTCCATTTTGTACTTGTGGTCGTTCTGTTTGTGGTCATTCTGTTTGCACATTGAAACTCATGTACATTTGCTATTCATGATGATGTATTTGCCGGGTTTTTTTAATACAAAGAAGTGTACTTTTAGAAAAGTTGTTACATGTCAACCCAAAGTGACTCTTAGTTGCTTCCTTTACTTAGTGATTGTCAGAGGGGAGAAGGATAGAATGAGAACTATGCTGTATAAAAATTGCAGAGCCACCATCCTTAGTAACTCCAAAAGTTGTTGGTTTTTTTTAGTCATTTTTAAATACTGCAAAAAGGTATGTATTTGCATAAGCAAAGCTCGTTTCTTGTGTTGTGCTAATATAGAAATTTTATAATGTGGTAGAGTTACAGAACAGCTTAGGTGAAGTAAGTGCAAAAAACTTGTTAAGAAGGATTTTTAAATGCACCTTGTGAAAGTTTAAGGGACTAGGTACAAATCTGATGTTTGTGTCTGTCTTTGTGCACAGCATCTTGCTTGACATGATGATTTGACTATGCTTCAGAGGATGAATCTCTGTTTAGGTAGTCACTCAGTTCTATGCTTTGAGAGTTAAACTAGAGGGATAGCTGTGGTAGCCTTTTGCAGCGAAAACAATCTTAAGAGTTTTGTGGCACCTTAGACAAACAAATTTATTGAAAGTTGATGTCATAATAAATTAGTCAGTTCGTAAGGTGCCACAAAACTCTGATAATGAATGAGAAATGGAAAAAATGTGGCTGTGAAAAATATGCTAAAGTTTTAATGTAGCGATTTACTGGAATTGGATCAGTTTGTGTGTGATAAATAATTTAGTTTAAATGATACTCTTGCCCCAAAGCAAAATCTGAGATGCTAGTTGAATTCCCGCCCCTGAAGAAATCAGTTTTAGCATTTCTGTATTGCCCATTCAGAATAAAGTTAACTTTTTTTCTCTTGCACTAGGAGGGATATATTACTGTATGTTGATATTTTGTCTATTTCTGAAACAATGTGCAGTATGCAACAGTACCAAGGGTGTGTGGGTGGGTGTACATTATATATCCCTCCTAAAATGTTGCACCAAAATTGTTACTTAGAGAATATAGCACTGGATAGGGATGGAGCAGTGCTTATGTTACCCAACTGTATTTAGAAATATAGATTGTTTTACTACCCTAGTCTCTTTCCCCCCGCAGAGTGAAGATACACAACAACAAATTATAAGAGAAACATTTCATTTAGTCTCAAAACGTGATGAAAATGTCTGTAATTTCCTAGAAGGTGGCTTGTAAGTATCCTGAATTGTATTCACAGTTGTTAAAGTGAAATATGAAGGTGGTGAAAAGTGTCCCACTTTGAAGACTTGACACATCAACATTATTTTGATTTTGTACAGGTGCAACATCAAAACCCATGACATTTCCTTTAAAATGTTTAGGCTTAGAAGACAATGTGCATATTCTGGTGTGATACTTACTTATTTGATGGGGGCCAGAATTGTCACTGGTGTCATAGGGTTGTATGGAGTGTTAGAGGAAGGGTAATGCTTCTGGTGGGGTACATATTGTGCTCCCTCTGGGGTAGTTTCTCCACCTTTGGTCCCCATCCTGCACTCAGCTCTCACCTGTGATTCCTAGAAGCTGTCAGCACGCAGCAGCAGCCACACTCTGGATTCTAGGTCCCTTACTATGTTAGCAAGCACATATTGTTGCATTAGGATCACCACTCTCAGCTTAATACACTGAGATATGAATGATCCTTTTGTTTGAGTGTCCCTTTGCATATACCCAAAGTGATCCAGTAAGTCATGGCTACCAGCTTTAGAAGAAGGCATATATACCGGTACATTATTATCTGGCGTTGTTGTTCATTTGGGTAGTTACCCTTTTCAGTACCAGCGTAGGTTGATGTTTGTACATTATCTGTTATATTTTATGTTACAATGTTTGTACAATTTTATATGATACAGACTTTATTATGAGGAGTCACTGCCTACTGATTTAAATGGTTTTGACTTTAATGTTTGTTTTATTTATTTGACAACATGTATATTCTGCTTGATTGTAATAAAACCATCAGAGTGGTTTACCAAAATACCCAATACAATTATCAGTAAAAGAAGTCAAGAACAAATACTGGTATTCAAAACTTGCAAAAAATAATTAAACTCAACAAGCTAAAACCAGATTAAAACACATGACATGGATACATGTCTGGATAGGCTTGCCTAAAGTAAAATGTTTGTAGCAGGTTTTGAAAAGACTACAGGGAAGATGCTTGCCCCACGTCAACAGGCAGGGAGTTCCAAAGTGTGGGTGCTGCCACACTAAAATACAGATTTCTTAAAAGTGCAGAATGAGTGTTATGTGGCATTTGTAATAGTACTACCGTGTTTCTCCTAAAATAAGACACCGTCTTATATTTTTTTCCCTCAAAAAAACATAGTATGGCTTATTTTCGGGGGATGTCTTAGTTAAACCACTCCGCGTCGGTACGCTGAATAGCCACGCCTATCCAGGCCGTTTTAAGGGAGAGGCGCTGCATCACTATGTCTTATTTTCGGGGTATGGCTTATTTTCAGGGTATGGCTTATATATTTCACAAATGCATAGAAATCCTGTTACGGCTTATATTATGGCTACGTCTTATTTTAGGAGAAACAGGGTAGTTGTCCAGATTGAAGTGGCTGAGTGGCCATATATGGAGTAAGGCAGTCTTGCAGGTATCATAGAATTGGAAGGGATCTCAAGGGTCATCTAGTCCAACCCCCTGCAATGCAGAACACACACAGTCTCGACACAGTTCCCTATCAAATTTGGGACCGTTCTGGACCCTGGTTAAGCTTTGCAATATGCTAGCAGTTTTATTGCTGCACCACTAGGGGGAGCTGTCCCCACTTTTACCTGCTAGTTTAAAAAATGTTGTACCGGTAGCTGCTAACAAATGCAACTTGGAATGTAGCAGTTAATTGTTAATGTTTATCTTGTTTTGTTTTAGATTAATAGGTGGATCTGACAACAAATTGATATACCGACATTATGCCACATTGTACTTTGTCTTCTGTGTTGATTCTTCAGAAAGTGAACTTGGCATTTTAGATTTAATACAAGTAAGTAATTTATAGAGGATTTTGTATGTTTTTGAGCTGTTGCTTTTCTTTATTTTATTTACTAATAAAGAAATAAATCTACAATGTCCATCATTGGATGTAAGGTAATGAGATCCTGAAGTGTTTATTCCGCTAAAAATATTTTGGGTTAACTATTGTCTAAACTGACCTGTGTATTTGCTTGCCTGTACATGCCTCTGCATAATAATACTGACAATATTTCTCAACACTGAGTATTAATACTTGTATGGGGAGGAAATTATGTAACAATGGCCACACTATTGTATGTTTTGCTTCTGGCATTGGTGCTAGGAAGCTGATTAGGAGCTAAGTTTCTTACTTTGAACAGAAGCTCCCTTGGATTGGGTGCTCTGGAGAACCACTCTTAGAACAAAACATTGCCTGCATGTAACAACAGCTTGGAAAATAAAATATATCCCCACTGGAAATGAGGCACTAGGTTTTCATGATATGCAAAAATAATGAATCATTTCTGAAAGTGTTTCTGTTGCTATTCATTTTGTGTGCATATGTAATCTGTGGTAATCAATTGGTGTACGTTTTTGTAACTTCTCAAACCTATTCCTAAAGCAACTGTGTGCATGCTTGGGAGTAAGACCTACTGAACTTAGTGGAATGTACTTCTGAATAAACATATATAGAATTGTGCTGCATGCTTATTCTTTTAAAATGTGTTAGATATATAAGAAGTCAGCAGTTCAGGATGTGAATGTTTTAACAGGGCTACGTGGGTTTTGATAAATACTCTACAATCTGAGTCAGGACCATTCTGGTGATGTGGCTAGAGTGGTAGGACATGGAAAACAATTAAATGCTATAATGCTCACCAGGTAGTCTTTGCAAGCCTGTTTTCAGCCTGCAGAGCTGTTATCAGGCTAAAATGCCACTTTTTATGCTTAATTTTAATTAGTTAAAGGAGAGGCGCAGTCCATTTTGTTCCACAAGAGGGTGTCCTACCACAGCAAAACAAAAGGCTAGCTATAGTGTGGCACTCTTGTCCAAGTTTAAAATGACTCGGGAAATGTTGGTTGTAATACATACCCAGGGAGGCTTGCCTAGTGCCTTCATTACATATCTTTAGGTGCCAGGCAGAAACATTCCCAGGTCTTGGACTTACTAAACAATCTATGGTTTTTTAAACTGTGTCTTTAGGGCAGGATGTTAGGGATTTTTTGGTCATTATGGTATGTATTTTTGTGTTCTTACATTGTAAACCACCCTGTGATCTTTGGATGAAGGTCAGTATAGAAATTTAATTAATAAGAATAACTATAACATAACAAAAGTAGTCATAAACAATAAATAAAACATTTAAAAATACAAAACCAAACTGATACCGTGTTTCCCCTATTTTAAGACACCGTCTTATATTTTTTTCCCCTCAAGAAAACGCACTATGGCTTATTTTGAGGGGATGTCTTATTTTTATTACGTAAGCCCAGCCCCGCATTTTCCTTGGCGCCCTCCTATCACTATGGCTTATTTTCGGGGTACGGCTTATATTTCGCAAAAGCGAAAAAATCCTGCTATGGCTTATTTTATGACTACGTCTTAAAATAGGGGAAACAGGGTATTTTAATGTATTTTAATGTCTGTTGGAGGCCGCCCAGAGTGGCTGGGGAGACCCAGCCAGATGGGCAGGGTACAAATAAAAAAAATATTATTATAATTATAAAAATTTATTATGAATAATCTTCACATAAATCACAACAAAATCTAAAATAAAGATACAAAAAGAACAACAGCAACCCCTCCCAACAACCCACTGAACTCTAGGGGATCATAAGATTATTTCTATTTATCTAGATTGTTTTAATTGAAAGGAATGTAATCAGTGCTATTTTTCTAGAAACAGAGGTGCCAGAACTCACCATAAACACCTCCCATGTTCTCTTATAATAGCAATGGGACTCACCTGAGAGGTGCCAGAACTGAGTTCTGGCTGAAAGAAAGCCCTGGTTGCAATACACCTTGAAGCTTGGTAACCCCAACTTCCTCTTTTTGGTGCATATATAATGCATTTTCCCCCTCACCGCTTTCCCCTTGTACTGAAGGTTTGTATTTTTTACTATTAAAACATTCTGGCAGAATTTTAAACTGCAATATTTGAAAGCAGGAAAAAACTCATTTTGATAGGTGCCACCCTAGCCCACCAGGAGACATTTAGTGATTTCAGGGGGAAATATTTTCTACCTAAAATCGTTCCCTAATGTTTGGGAGTCCAGTTGAGGCAAATGTCTAGCTTTAATGAACTCTGTTGCTCTTTCCCAGAACATTTTTATATGTTTTGGTTGTATATAGTCAGTATAAATGCTGCTTTTAGTAATAGCCTTACGTAGTCATGAATTAAATAAAGTAAGTTTCTGTCTCCTTTTAAATGGATTAATCTGCATGCATTACTGCATGTTTGTGGCAGAACATCATAGCTCCTAAATAGAAGCAGTATGAGTGTGCTACTTGTATACTACAAATGGCTCTAGCTTTAGCAGATAATAAAGCAACTGTCTAGAAATTTTAATGCGATGTTCAGGCAATGCCTGTCTCTTTGGGCAGATGAGACTAAATGTTAAATTGGTTAGTCCACTCTCAAATCTGTTTTGTTGTTGTCAGGTTAAGCATTTCAGCATGTCTGTATAAACTGTGCCACAAAAATTTGATAGTAAAGCTTTCAGACCATAGTAACAGACACAGTGTGAAATATTTAAAGTTCGGTAATAAAGTGTGAATTTTGTTTGAAGCGTGTTATATTTGACTAAGGAACAGGAATGTCAAGCTGTCACATTAGTGAAGTTTGATCTTCAATAACGTACACCGGTACTTGGGATCTGCCAGGAAAATCCGCTGTGTTAACCCCACATGTTATACAGATACATTAAACTTCCATAATTCTTGATGGTCTTCTGTGTTCTGATTGCCACATTTACAGTTTGTCCATAATGGAATGATGGAGTTGCTATAAAACTTTGACCCCTTGCAAATTTTCTCCCCACAGGTATTCGTAGAAACGCTAGACAAGTGCTTTGAGAATGTCTGTGAACTGGATTTAATTTTTCATGTGGATAAGGTAGTGTGGCGAGCTGCTGTAACATGAATTCAAAGTATTATGTTGACCAGAAAATCACATTCTTGTATCTGTCAGAATGGTAAACAGTCCCTTTCCTTGTTCAAATGTCATTTTATATTAGCTAGTCACTTTTTAACTGAATAAATATACCCTGAGAAATGAATAGTAAAATTCACATGCATTTTCGGAAACATATTTGCAGTATTGCTTTTGTCAAGTCAAACCCCCTGACCTCCATTTCACTGATCTGCTATCCTACACATGGTTTCCTTGCCCTGAATACTGCAGACTTAACTTCTGAAACTTAACAATGCATACAATTGTGCTATAAAGGAAAAACTGGTGGTATACAGAAAACCCCTTGATTCCCTTGGCATATATTTCTTAATTCAGAATTGTAAGTTGTTTTTGATGTTTTCCTATCTGGTAGCTGCAGAAAAGCATGACTCAGGCTAGTATATTGTCCATGGGAAGATAATTTTCCATGCAGAGAAGAACATATTGCTTAGGCAGTAAAAACAAAAAACTTCTAAGAAAATTGTGTGGGTTGAAAAATTAAAAGTACTTCCCCCCTCCCCCCAAGTTGTAGACCAGCTTGATGCTTGTTGAGAGAATGAGGCAGTGGAGGGAATAAGCTGCTTAATTCTTCCATTAGGGAAAGACACAACAGGCCAGAAGTTTCTGTAAAGAACATAAAGTTGCTTTTAATGGTTGTCAAGATTTCTTCCACATGAGCATGACTTGTTAAGTATCTGCACTGCCAAGTTTATAATAACTTGCAGCGGAAAGGCAGTTGGTTAAAGATACTAGAAAACAACTTTTCTGAGCGCCTTAACTGAACTTGCTCCTTTGTATAGGGAATTTCCTCCCACCCTCCGGCTTCACTGTTTGACACCTCTTATAGTTCCTCTGAGGCTATTGTTACTTCTTCCAAGAAATTAGATGTGGACTAGAACAGTAAATGTCTCTTTATGAAGACTAGCAAGCTCCCCCCACCTTTTCCCTATGGGAAGTATTCCTCCTTACTAACAATTGCTAATTTGTCTCTACATCTGGGTTTGAAGGAGGATGAAAAATTTTGACCTTCCTGTTTTTAAATTTTTTTTAACACTCTTCCACCCTGAAGCCGAAATGTTTTCAGTGATGTGATTTCTGAGCAATCTAATATTTCTGTGCTTCCTAGGCTAAGTCTTATTCCCCCATGGCTTACGCCTTCCCTCTTTTGTTGATTTCTGCAAGTCTGTTCCTTGCCAAGGTATTTTGAAATAGGCAGAAAAACAGCTATTGGGATAAATCATGTAAACTAAGTGCACTTACCCTGATTTGCGCAACTTCAGCGCATAGAGCCCTCACTGGAAATCATTGTCCTGGAATGTTCTGTGTAACTTATATACAAGCAACTCCCCATTTACGCAGGGATTGAGTCCCGCCCTGCCCCCTTGCGGTGTCGAAAATGGTGTGCGTATCAGGTGTCACGCACGGACTGATTGCGTGCAAATGGGGAGTTGCCTATACTGCATTTGAAATGCCAGAGTAGTTGCATATGTTGCACAGTAATGCTTGAAGCAGATACAATACGTGAAATATTGGTAACTGCAAAAAATTATTCCGCTGCATGCAATGTATGTTAGCCTGCAGCCAAAGCGCCTGAAGGTTCTTGATTTTAATGATTTAATTTCAAATATTTTTGGACTATACAAGTGTGAGACCCCATGTCTCATTTTACTAGAAAATTTTCAATGCGGCAGCTCCCTGAACTGGAAGATAGTATTTTATTAAAAAACGAACAACAGTTCTACTTTACATTGTGTTATGAGTTAAAAACATGTGCTGACGTGGAAGCTTTTATAGCTGAGGAAGAAATCCAGTATGGAAAGCTGGTAAACATAGGATATATAGGCATCAATATGTAATCTTTATGCAACACTTGCAAACAATATTTATTTGAAGGGCCTCATAAAGGAGGTATGCAGTTTTGTGTTGGATGATCTGGCAATCACATGTTTTCTATGGGGTCTTTAAGATTAAGTCCATAATATTTTAGCTGCATCTTATGAGCAACCAGTGTTACAGCTCTAACTTAAATGTTTGCTATGTTACTAATTTGACAAAGAAGAAAGGAATTTAAGAGCCTAACCCCCTGCAATGCAGGAATCTCAACTAGATAATGCATGACAGATGGCCATCCAACCTCTGCTTAAAAACCACCAAGGAAGGAGAGTCCACTACCTCTTGTAGGAGTCTGTTCCACTGTCAATCAGCTCTTACTGTCTTCCTGATGTTGAGTCAGAATTTCCTTTCTTGTAACTTTAATCCATTGGTTCGAGTCCTACCCTCCAGAGCAGGAAAAAACAAGCTTGCTCCAGTGCTCCACCCTCCATGTGACAGTCCTTTAGATATTTGAAGATGGCCATCATATCTCCTCTTAGTCTTTTCTTTACTAGGTGAAACATGCTCGGTTACTTCAACTGTTCCTCATAAGGCTTGGTTTCCAGACCCTTTATCATCTTAGTTGCCCTTCTCTGCGCATGCTCCAGCTTGTCAGTATCCTTCTATTTGTGAAGCTGGTTCTTCCTGCCTAAGTGCAGAATTTGCCCTTGTTGAAATTCGTTTTGTTAAGTTGGGCCCAGTTCTTCAATCTATCAAGGTCATCTTGAAACCCAATTCTGTCTTCAGTGGCAATGGCTACCCCTCCCAGTTTGGTGTCATCTGCAAATTTGATTAGCATCACCTCAGTTTCTTTGTCCTAATTGTTTATAAAGACATTGAACAACAATGGCCCAGGACAGAACCCCACGGTAACCCATTTGCCACTTTTCCCCAGGATGATGAGGAACCATTAGTGAGCACTCTTTGGGTTCGGTCAGACAGTCAGCTACAAATCTGCCTAATAGTTTCCTCGTCCAGTCCACATTTCACCAGCCTCTCCGCAATAATATTTGATTAATTTTCTTGCCTTTGTTTCTTTTGTCATTTTTTTTAGGTCCATAATATTTTGGCTGAAATGGTGATGGGCGGAATGGTTTTGGAGACAAATATGAATGAAATTGTCACCCAAATTGATGCTCAAAATAAATTGGAAAAGTCTGAGGTACGAATGGAAAGTATTGAAGCCAATTGGAGCATGGTCACACAACCTGCATGATTTGAAACTGTCATGTATTGTTTAGTATTGCCTTATACTTAGCTACGTGTACTGTTAGAAATAAGCATTTAGTATGTAGCATGTTAAAGCCTTTGTTGATTGCTGAACTAGCTGAACATCCCCTTTCCCTTCTACTGAGCTCCCATCTGCCATTGGCATCTGTGTATAGAAACATTTCTGAGCTTCCTTCAGTCAAGGCTTAATTTTGTGTTGATTTTTTAGAACACCCTATTGAAGGGTGTGTGCATGTTAAACAGAAATTAAACCTGTTAATAAAATGCAGTGCTAGAGATTGCTAACCTGCATCCCTCCAGATGCAACTGAACTGCAGCTTCTGTGATCTCTGACCATGAGCTGAGGCTAGTTCAGTAACATCTGGAGGGCCAATGTTTAATCACCCCTGTGGCACACAGTGGCCAAAGAAGCTTGAGCAAGAAATAGATTAGCATGGCTAATCCTAGATTCTGAAGTGCTATCTAGTTCGACACTATAGAACTTGGTGAATTTGACATCTAGTGCCACTTCATCCTAGGAACTATTTCTTTTCCTTCCTAACAATATAAGCCAGTATGTCTGGAGTTACACAACCAGAGTGTTAAACCAATGGGCACCTAGAAATTGATAGGGTATCTTGTCTTTCCCACAAATAATGATCTGGGAATATAAAACCGAAGAAAATATCAGGAATTCTTATATAGTCAAGCTAAATGACTGCATTTCAGTCTTTAATTATTATTTTTTAAAATCAGTCCTGGAGAGCATCGCTTTAATGCTTTTCCCATGCTGTTCCTCCCCACTCCCCCACTACCGGAGGAGGAAAGTTGCTGTGAGGGCAAATCCCTTCCCTTCCAGGGCAAATAGCTTCAGTCATGCATTTAATGTCTCATCTAGTTTAAATTCTTAGTCTTTTGTATATAAACAGGTATGGCACACATTATCCTTGTGTTACCTACAAATGAAACTCATTTTCCAACTAGTTTGCTCATAAAATTGAGAGATGAGTTTCCTAGCAGTTTGTATTGACCCTTCACATAGCTTTTGCAATTTGGTTGGACATTCTCCGTCCCTTTGCCTATCTTATGTACATTTAACACGAGCAGTAGAGCATTGGCTGAGAAGCACAGAAATTTGGTAGGTCATGGAACAATGCATGGCACTATGCTAGTGCAAGAATATCAGCAAAGATCTAATCACTGAAAACTAGAATCTGACTTTAAATTATGCAGAACTGAGTTTCTATGGATGGTTCAAGAGAACTTGCCTAAATAAGTTGTTTATCCTTTTTTGAAGCACAGTTAAAACAAAAGCCGATGTTTAAATTATTGATCTGTAACTTGGACTGTCAAATAATTAATTCTCTCGAAGCAGGCCACTTAAGTGGACAAGCTTAACCTCAATTTCCATTGTTTCATCTACTCAGCTTATATTTTCTGTATAAAACTTGTCAGGTAATGGAAAAGTAATTAGATCATAGTGGCTTTATCTTTCCTTAGAACCACTTCTTGTTACAACACCAATTAAGAGTGGATTAAAAAAGGCAACGTAATCTCTGGAGATACTAATTGGTCCTTTTTAAGCTACTTGATATATTCTTTTGAAGATCTACTTGTTAACATAGCAACTCCTACTTCAACTAATCCAAAATATTCACTTTGATCCAAAGTGCCCCTTCTGCTTGTGTGCAGGGTGTGTGTGTGTGTGTGTGTGTGTGTGTGTGTGTGTGTGTGTGCGTGTCTGTCTGATTCCTCTCAGCTCCAGCACCCCATGCTATTCCAGAGTGTCCTCTGACCCTCGGGTGCATTTTTGGGAAGTGTGAGTTGCAGTGGGAATAGGCGGAAAGGAAAGCCTTGGCACATGCTCAGAGCACTGCATGTGGCTCTTTGGATCCAAGTCATTAGTTCACTTATTTGTTTATCTCAATTCGTGTACAAAGCTCATTTTCCAAAAGTGAACAGAATTGGTTCCGGAAGCTGTAGAGAACTTGGAAGACAATCCAAAGCAGTGTCAAGTTTTTTCAGCTTTCAGAGAGTTTAGCCTCCACTGCACAGCCCATTTCCCCCGGATGGTTTTGTTACTAGTGAATAAGGCTGTTCCATAGTAAATAGATGCATTATAGCCTTGGAAATCAATGATTTTTAAAAACATAATGTTTGTCAGCTGAATTTGTAGGGCAGGATATGGAACAACAGCACCTTCTGCTTCTCTCTTTGCAAGCTATAAACAATTTTAGCTGTTAGTTTCTGATAGCTGTTCACAGAAGCAGAAGTCGTGCCATTCACTCCAAAAGTTAGTAAGACTTCAAGCCTTTAGTAAGAGAGTTTAGGATAAGGATTTGTCAGGCACTATCAGTGACATGGAAGGTGTCCTATATAAAAACTGGGATACTTGTGGTGTACTTGCAGTGTTCAGCTGGGTGTAAATTTGGTCGTTTAAGTCACTCCTCATTTTTTCCAAACCACCTGATCTTTTCTAGTTCTTTCCATTCTTCTCTTTACAGACCTTTATCTTTCAGTCTCCCAGACAGGACAGGTAGATCCAGGTATTGCCAATTTTCAGAAAAAAAATGTGCTTCTATAAAATAAAGGGAAAGCAAAATGATGTCAAAGGCAATAACTAAATTAGGCCAGACTCAAAAATTATGTGTTGATAAACCCATATTAGTCTTTGTAGCCTACTTTTTGTGCTAGTTTCCCTCATCTTTTATTGCCTGTAGTGTATTTACTAGATTGTCATTGACTTCATATATTTTTATTTTTACTTTCCCCTTTCATTAGTGTTCAACTTTAGAATTTATAATTTTTTTTAATGTAGCTTTATTATTTGTATGCTCACATTATGAAGCAATCTGATTGTGCTAATGCAAATGTAATTCTTCCAATTGCTTATGCAGTCAGAAGCAGAAGTCAGGGTTGTGTGTTTCCTCTTCTCTGCTCCCATTTGTTCCTTCTGGAGCATGGGTTTTACCATCTGGCTTAACCATAACATAACTCTTAGGTCAGCTATTAAGTAAGGCTGTTTAGGCTTTCTGCTTAATGAGAATCTGAAACTAAGGTTCCAAGCTGATTTAAAATTCTGGATAAAGAGGAACCCTGGCTATCCTCAGTTATAATTAACATCACTGGTGATGTAACACATGGAGAATGCCACAAGGACTTCATACTCTAGAAAGGAGACAGAGTAGCAGCACGTCATCTCATAAACCACTTCCAAATGCTTTAAAAAAAAGTTTGCAAGGACTATTTATCCCCAATTACAAATGCAGTAATACAAATTGAATATTTTAAGTTTTGCAGAATAAACTTCATTGGTGTGGAAGCATGGATAATCCCAAGGGTAGGGTTTGAATTTAGTGGAGCTTCTGCTCACACTTGCAGATGACGTCTTGGATTTCTGCCATCTTGTGGCATTGAGAACTGTCCTAGAGGGTTTTCTGACCCTTGGAAATGGCTTTTAGGGGGCTGCAGCAGGAAGGTGGGTAAGCCACAGTCCCTGGTCAGAATGTTGTTATTAAGTAAGTGTGATGCTCCAGGGAAGGAATTTTCCATTTTAACTTGTGAGGTTATAGTGCTAGAGATGAAGTGCTAGCAGATGAAGCTTTCAAAATTAGCTGCTTGTTGTGTATTTTCAAGCTATTGCCAAAAATGAATCTTAGAAGTGTGTGTGTTTAAAAGGTAGCTGAGATTCAGGAAGCAAAAATCAACCCCACTCTGTATTGTGGATGGATGCATAAATAGCCTCACTGCCAGTTGAATTGAGCTGTAATGGTACATACTGCAAACATAGTGCAACTAATTTGTAATATTTTAATTTACATAGAGATATCCTATGATTCTGTGCTTTAGCTGAGATTCCTGCATTGCAGGGGGTTGGACTAGATGACCCTTGGGGTCCCTTCCAACTCTGCAATTCTATGAGTCTTATGATTTTGAGAACTAAATTTTTAAAAGAAATTTCAAGCAGTCAAAACTTGTGGAAATTAAAAACCAGTCAGAGTATTAATGTACAAATGATGAGAATCTTTTTTTAGAACTCAGTGAATTGAAATAACTTCCACAGAAAGGGAAATCTGCACATAATAAGCTTCAAAAGGGAGATATTTCTGGGTAGACTTTATAAGAGAAGAAAAAAAGCTGCAATCATAGTTCTGTATACACTAAATGTCAGGTGGACCCTTGACCCTGTTGGTTACAAGTAAAATCCTATTATAATATTTTACTTGTACCATTGTTATCTTTGAAAGGAAACTTCAGATATTTGTTCTAATTGTTTTAGAAGATGAAAATTCTCTATAGAACTGGTTCTTAGCTAATTTTAAAATGTTTTAAGTAGCTAAATGTGTCTTCATTCAGTTAAATGGTGGGTGGGAGCAACAGGATTCAACTTAAAAGTGACCAAAATCATGGAAGAATTATGTATATTGTAAAGCATAACTTAGATAATAAGTAATCCAGCCAGTTCAGTTATTACTCTTTGATTTAATTCCCCCAAACGACAAAAAAACATTCTACAATTAAGAAAAAGGGGTTTTAATTAGTGTGTGTTTTCTTTTTATGTAGTATTGCTCTATTTTACTTTCTGCTTGTATATGTTCTGTTTTTATTTTTGGGTCTGGCAATTTTTAAAGGAGATGACAAACAAACAAAATTTAAAAAAACCATGCCCATCCATTACTATCGCTGTGATCCAAGTGCTTGAAATTTCCAAGAGTATGTCTAAGTCTTCTATCTGTTTGGCATTTTGATATACTTGCAGACTTCATTTTGTTTTTTCTCTAATTCTGTTCATTTATTTAACCTCATGAGAAGAGAACATGACCATTCTTTTATATTCTGTAGTGCATCCTTCCATCCTATTCATAACCCTGCTGCTTTGAATCATACTTGTTCTGGGAAGAAGGGTTAATGCAGAACACCAGCAGCTGTGATATCCAAGTTTTAAACATGTGGGAGGAGTCACTTCCAAGAAAGATGCATATAAAAGGACTCCCCTTTTATAATGAGCACAAGCTCTTGGGACGCTAACCTGTCCATATGTCTTCTAAGGAAGTCTTGGAAGGTAGCTGATAGAATCCTCCTATTCTGGGGATAATACAGATTTAAAGTGATCATAGTTACACACTTTTGATGTTAATTAAACGCATGTAATGTGCTACAAAAGGGGGGGAAATGCACAACTTCCATATTACTAAATAGTGTCCTGAAAGTTCTGTATTTTCTGCTGAAAGGGAAAATACACCTCAGCCTTTTTAGCGTGCTCCGTTTATAGCCACAAGCCAGTATTTTAAGTTCTGTGTCTATCCAGTGGCTTTTGACAAAGAACTGAAATGCCAAACTGCTGTGTGCTCATTTAATTTAGATTATAAAGCAGCTGGGGAAATGTGTTGCCTGGTTAGTTGCAATTTGAGCTGTCTGTAAGTTCATACTGTACTTCTGAAACTCTGTGGAAATGCCTAAACATAAATGTGTAGATGGGGTATACAATCTGTCCTTAGCAGTGAAAGGAGCACACAGATGAAGGGTGCTGAATCCACCCTTTGTGCCTCATCTACCTTCATTGCTCTAGCCACTCCTTTTCCAGCTCTGATACCAGGAGCAAGACGGGAATGGGTTTAGGAGATAAGATGAATAAACAGGTATCTCCCTAAAATCCCTTTCCTTTGACAGACACCATCCTATCTGTGAACTGGGTGGTCTCACAAAAAGAAATGGATGTTTGCCACCATCTTCTGTAATTCGTTCCCAATATTTGATGTTTTTTAGGTAAAATACCCAAGTATTTATAAACATTATTCCAAAACTGTTCACATTGTCTCAGAAGTACTGTGTGACCTATATCCCATGCTTAAAGTGATGTATGTTAAATTCAGCATTCTAATTTAAATTGGCAGATGTCAATTCACCAAATTAAATATAAGGTCTTGGTCCTCTTCTCTTATAGTGGTGTATGGGTAAATATGTTGTCTTGTCTGTTCTGGCAGCTGCCCAGCATTTATGGATGGGAATAACCCAAAATGTACATATTTTCCCCACTAAGGTCTGCTTATGGAAATCATATAAAACAAAGTTGGTGTCTTTAATAGATGGTAGCCAGTCGTGGTATACATGAATACTGACATTCCCAAATGACTTCATTATTTTGGGTGTAGAAGAGTGTTTTTATGAGGTTAATAACAACAGTTTCAGGCTGGTTAAAAGAGTTTTTTTCTTTTTCTGTTAAAAGTAAAGTAGGGTGAAGGGATACCGGAATGTTTGACAGGAATAAAAAAAAAGGAATAAAAAGCTGCCATGTTAACCAACATAAAGGCAGGATGAGTTCACACACTAGTCGAGTGTTTGTAGTGGACATTGGCAGGCTTGGCAGAGCACAAAAATGGTGCTACCTTTCAAATGATGTCATGGCATCAAGTGCTGCACCGAAACGTCCAGTGAGCATCTCTGCTCATTCTAGCTCTAATGTATAACCCAAATTTACAAAAGCTGCTTGTGAAGTTATGTTTACAATCCAAACCATTTCCTAGGCATCTGATCTTGGAACTTAATCAGCTGTTCCACCTGGCCTTTGAATGTCTGTAATTTTTAACCCATTCCTCTCCCTAATAAATAAGTTAGTTTTTTGTTTTTTTAAAAAACTCATTGAGCTCTGCCTACTCCTGACTTTCAGTTGATAGGCACTTTGTCCCCAAGCCTTCGGGAGGCAAAATTGCTCTGTTTGAAGTTTCCTGCATCTTCAGTCTTAGGCATCTTCAGAAGCATCTGAAGGCAGCCCTGTTTAGGGAAGTTTTTAATGTTTGATGTTCTATTGTGCTTTTAATTCTGTTGGGAGCCGCTCAGAGTGGCTGGGGAAACCCAGCTAGATGGGTGGGGTATAAATAATTATTGTTAATAATAATAATAAGTAGTAGTAACAACAACAACAACAACAACAACAACAACAACAACAACTTAAGGCCATATCTGCATACTTTTGATTCCATGAAATCCTGAGGCTGAGAACATGTGAGTGAATGCATGTTACAGCAGTTATCTAATTTAGACCATTTATAGGTGGAAAATCATGAGTTTGCCAGGGCTTAATCAGCCATTAGATGAGACTATCACAAGATTTAGGACTTGTGAGCAAATAAACATTGCCAGATAGGCTGTTTACAACTACATTTCTTCTGCTTTTGATATAAACAAATTAAAAAAAAATTGTATTCTGCCCTTCATTTGAAGATCCCAGCGTGGTTCACAACAGAAAAATACAAAATGAGAATACAAAATACATAACAAACAAAAAAAACCAGATGAATTTTGAGGGATTATCAGAAGTTATGCATATTTTCATGTAATTATGTTCCGATTCCAGGGTTCTGGCCAGTTCACAAGGGTATGTCCTAGTTTTCCAATATGGTACCTGCTTAAGCTAACCTATCTTAAACATTCCGATTCAATAGGTGAACATGTATAATAAATCTAGCCTTTCTAACCTCCCCCCCTCCAATTCAGTTGAAAGGAACTTTGAAAAACTGCAGAAGCTTTTATGTGAAGTTATCTTCTGCTCTAAGGCTGCAGTTTTGTGCATGCATACTTGGGAGTAAGCCATATTCAACTTGGTAGAGTTTAACTTAGCAGTAAATACCTATGGTGTGTTATATTTCTTTTTTTGCTAATTTGGTGCTCTAATTGTATTTTCAAGAATTAAGTCAGCATTTGTTATTATTCTGCCTTTTTTTGCAGCTTTGTAATAAAACCACATATAAATCCTGATTCAAGCTTCCTAATTTTGGAAGCTAAGCCCTTTCTCTTAAAAGTGTGTGAACGTATAAGTGTGGAAGGAGAAGACCTGAAGTGTCCGTTGTTAAAAAAAGCACCGACTGGATTTTGTTCGGTGACAGGCAGTTAAAAGGTTAACTAGATTAGGAACGCTGTCTTCCTCTGTATCCATCCCTGTTTAAATTTGGGCAGTGCAATGTGACTTTCATGCATTTTTGCAAGTGATACTAGTAATGACTAAACATCATTGCCAAATTGAGTATTTAGTGGAGGGGAGTATAAGGTTGGATTTGGAGGAAGAATTTAATGGCAGAAGATGAAACAGGTGGATCCCCCCCCCCCCTTTGCTGCCATTCGGATCCCAAGCATACTCAGAAATAAGACTCATAGAACTCAGTGGGGCTTGTGTTCAAGCATGCTTGGTCGGCATATGTCATGTAGGTTGGAACACATTTCAAATATACTTTCTTGTGAAAAGATTGCTGGAGTTTGAAATAGTTTTTGTTTACTTCCAATGTATAAATACTTAAAGGGTATTAAGAAATATTGCAGATTAAGAGGGTAATGGTTCTGGTGATCATTTAACAAGCTTTTTGAAAGTAGTGAACTTCTGATATGGACAAATGCTTGTACTAGACAAAATACAGTAGCCCTCTATTTTAGATAGCCCTAATGAAGGCCAAGGGACTACATCATCCCTGACCACTGGTCCTGTTAGCTAGGGATCATGGGAGTTGTAGGCCAAAACATCTGGAGGGCCGAAGGTTGGGGATGCCTGCCTTAAACAAAATGCTTATAGTACAGTTAGGCACACTGCAATGCTGCTGAGACCCCAGTTACCCACCATCTGAATATCCCAGAAGCAATTATACATTTAAATTAACATAGGCAATTTTTTTATCATGGCCCCACAGTACCTAGCAAAAGCCCTTGACTAAGGGTGCTTGTGCAGTAAGTAGATTCTCCATGTCTAAAGGAAGAATGCAGTATACTAGTATATGAAGCAAAATACTAAGGCAACCTTCCAGGCAGGAACAGCTTGGTGTGAGCCTGGAAAGTATTCTGCCAGAAGGAATTGTTCTCTACCCTGGATTAACTTCAAGGGAGTGTGGAACCTTAAAATTAAGAACGTAGTTAGGCAAATTTATGTGAGTATTAATGTTCATTCGTGAATCGAAGTATGTAAGAGCTAAGCCTACCCTTGTAAAGCAGGACTGCAAGGCATAAACATATTGGTTAATTAAATTCATCTGTGCTGGCACATTTTCTACATTTCTCTTAAAGAACAATGCACCACAATAGTGATTTGAATATTTAAGTCTAACAGTTTTCTTTGAAGTAACTGGCAGTCCTCCATAACCCTGGCTCGCTCCTGAATTTACTAGTTCGAAATACCAAGATGCAGTTGGGGGAGCAATGCAGATATAATGGCAAAGCTTCCAAAATCTGCATCCCTTAAACAGGGTGGGTAATGTGTATATAATACATTTCTAGAAATGGAGAAATGTCATGCATATTTTGCAAGAAGGCAGGCTACAGGTAGTAGTAACCTCTGAATCATACAGACAACTTTTGCACACATTGGAGCTGCGACCTTTATGTTGTCAATCTCCTATCCTAAACATAGTGGCTTAGTTTTAATCCTGAATGTATTTGTTTAAAGATTGGTTGTAACTTACTTGTGTTCTGTGTGGATAATAATTCTGAACACAGGGATTTTTCCTTCATAGATAAATTATGTTGACCTCAGAAGTCTTGGCTCAGGAGCATTTTTCTCTAAACCTTACAAATGGAAAGGGAAGACCCAATAAGTCAGGGATGGGAGGGACCAGTCATGTTTTAGCATCTGAGTTGCCAAAATCAATTATTTAGTGTAAGCCTATGTTCTTTGGAAGGATCAACAGCCATGTAGCAGGCAGGCTCTTGTTTTTTAAGTGTTTTGGATTTCATTCTTGGAACGTCCCCTGAGCCTTTGAAGTGAGGTGGCATGGAAAAAAGATACAGAGGCCATTCATTATTCAGTACTACTAAATGAATGATTAGATATAAAATCAGTGTAAAGATTCTTCATATTTTTTGCATATGATTTTAGTTTTTAGCATTTGATTAAATGCTAAAGCCATAAGAAAAGTGAACATTTTATATTAGAGGTAATACAAATCAATAAAAAATGGGTGATTATCAAGATTGGTCACCAACTGAAGGTGTCAGAACACTGGTGCAGGTTGCGTGCTGCAATGCCTGGAAACAGTAAAAATCAAAGACAGCATGAGCTTTAACTTTTATTAACCTCAATCTGGTTGTTTTACAGACTCTACATTAATTTTCCCATCAAGTTGCCATTGCACGTGTTAACCATGTTTTAGAATTTGTGTGAACTGCTTTTTTTCTCGTTAAATACTTCAGAGTAGTCCATTTCATTCCAATCCAAAATACCATCTGGTTGTTCTAATCTCGAGTGTTGGTGTCTGTGTATAATTATTTATGGTAATAAAGTCATCCTTGTGGTATGCGACTGAGTGTAATGCGCGCCATCTTAGTGATATCTTTTCCTTCTGTATACAGGCTGGTTTAGCAGGAGCCCCAGCCCGGGCTGTGTCAGCTGTAAAGAATATGAACCTTCCAGAGATCCCAAGAAATATAAATATTGGTGACATCAGTATAAAAGTGCCAAACCTTCCCTCTTTTAAATAAATTGTGCACTCCAGGTAAAAATGAAGAACAAATAGAAGTTGATCGCAAATGTTTACCAAACCAATGTTTTGCTGTTTAAATAAAAGGTCATGGTACCCTGTAGAAATCCTTTATAAAATTATGTGAAGTTGATTGTGCTTTGCTTAGTGAATTTAAAGAGAGTGGGTGGTTTGTGATTTCCAAATAAAATTCCTGTGCCCATCTAAAGCAAGCATATAATGTTCTGAAAAAATAATTCAAACTGTTTCTTTACTTTGTATGACATGTTTTTTTGTATAGACTAAGCTCTGTAATTAGTACAGCAGTCCTGTATACATTCCTTCAAGTTATTTAAGATCCTGATATAAATGTTGCATGAAAGCAATTCAGCTGTATCTTCTCTTTCTTTTTAAATAAAGTCATAACTATGTGGACTGCAATCATTTGTTACCTTTGTGGATAGCAATAAATGACTGTTCCATTAATAGGCATGGACTTGCCAATTCAAAGAGCTCGAAGTACTTTGTGCAATGAATTTGGTGTTGGATGAATCCACATTTTGCGCCAGGGACTGTCTACATAACACAATTAATTCTGCTTTTCCTAGTCATGGAGAGAAGTTAATTGCCCACTTCACTGCCATCCACCTAACCACTGGAAAACCTACTGCTCATGTGTAATCACTGCCTGTTCTTTTGCCACAGCTGATTTTATTCCCAAACCTTCCTGGTAGTGATCTACCATTGTTTTCTGAGCGGAAGTCTTACCAAATCTGGTGCAACTTTCCATTTCCCTTATTTCTATATCCCTATTCTTCCCACATATATCCTTTATAATGGTTCATGTGTTTCTATCCATCACAAGTTCTACGACAGGGGTGTCAAACTCCGGCCCTCCAGATGTTTTGAGACTACAATTCCCATCATCCCTGACCACTGGTCCTGTTAGCTAGGGCTGATGGGAATTGTAGTTCCAAAACATCTGGAGGGCCGGAGTTTGACACCCCTGTTCTATGACCTTCCTTGATCCCATCTCTTATTTCTTCCCATCCTCTGGCTTCTGTCCCTTTGGTCTCAAGCAGTGCTAAGATCTGCTCTGTCGCTTAAGAAGTTTCCCTTGTCTCTGCCTTTCCCTTTCCCTGCCTTTCCTTCCCAAATGGTGTGACTCCAAGTTAGTTTTTGCTTTTCCCACTCAAGTGCTGATAATCTATTTGTTTCTTCTCAGGGCTTGGTTAGCTCTGACATAGCTGTGGCATCACTTATACTGCATTCCTTTGACTCCATGCTGCTCTTGCCGTCTGCGGAAATCCCAAAGAGTTACATTTTTAGCCTCCCCCACCCCAATTGACTATACAGTGGTACCTCTGGTTACGAACTGAATCTGTTCCGAAGGTCCGTTCGTAACCGGAAACCGTTCTTATCCTGAGGCATGCTTTCGCTAATAGCGCCTCCTGCTGCATGCACGCCTCTGGCACACGATTTCCGCTTGCATCCTGGGGCAAAGTTTGCAACCAGGAGCAGCTACTTCCAGGTTAGCGGAGCTCATAACCAGAAGCATGCGTAACCAGAGGTACCACTGTACCTAATAACTCTTACCATTTCTACTAACCTTTGTGCTGATGACTTGCACGGTCACGGTTGAAAACTGTAGAGTACTCTACCTGTATAAAACAGTAAGCTCTTGAAAAGTGCATAGTTCAACAATACTGTATTAACCTTAAAGTATATGTCACTTGAGATTACCTCTGACACAGATATGCTAGTTTTCAGTCAGAAATTCTGACTTAAATTCAGTGTAGAAGTTGTGTTGCACAATCTGGGTTCCTACAGTAATAACAGTACATAATATCAAACTGCATTAAAATTGGATCACATAAACCATTTGCAATTGTGTAGCGTAGGGAGGAATTCAATGTAGTGCTAAATTAAAGTTCCTTAGCAGTATACTAGTTGCACTAGCAGAATGGCTTGCACGAGAGGAGGCACAGGAAGCCAGCTTGGTACTTGTGGCTGGATGCCTAACAGATTGCTGTAGCCCCAATACTTCCTGTTGCACAAGCTTCCACTAGCACAGCTGTTGCACTGTACAATCATTCAAACTGTACAATCATTATTCTTGCCTTTATACTAGCACAACATCCCTTACACTGGAAGTCAGAGAACTTTTAAGAACAGAACAGTAAAGGAAAACACCATGGAGCCTGACATTTAGTAGGACTCTGGAACCACCTCTTCATAATTTTTACTTAAAATAAAATAACTATAGATGCATTAAGGGTTGGGATTAAAAAAAAACTGAATAGCTTTTGTATCTGGTTAGCTAGACCGAAAAGGGACAAACATACTTAATTGGAAAGAAGCTTAAGTTTCTTAAAATTCAGAGTTCTCTGAGCCTGTTTCAAATAAAGCTTCTTGGCTGGATTTTTATTCCATGCAAGGACGTAATGAAAGCTCTTGCCTTTTCCTTTCCACACCCATGTAATCAAATGTATTCTCTCTAGAACCAGAAGCTCACTTAGATAATTGGTATTGAGCAATAGGTTGCATGAGAGATTTTGAGGATTTGAGTACGTAAGGCATTGTTTTCAGATAGATTTTCCATAACAAATACTGGAACAATTTAATGATGGAGCACATGCATTTTGGGGTATGCAGTAGAAATATTGCAGGCATATCAGGATAACCATCTGCATTGGGAGCAAGGTGATTAGTTTTGAAGTATGAATATTGTTGAGCACACATCTGAATAGAACTGGAAGGGAAACAGTTACACTTGTATATTTGGAAACTAATTGGGTCTGGAAACAAGCCTTTCCATGTTATAGAAGGCTTTACAATATCCTTTGTAAAGCTGATTTGTTTGTTTTTTACTTGAGCTGATTCTGAAAGAATAGGAGCCCTGGAAATATGGTTTTTGGTTTAAATGTAGGAACCTGGCTTTGTAGCTAGCACAACATATCTTTTTTTTTTTTACATAGGATATTTTTAAGTCTTGTTCATACTTAATGTTAATTAAAAAAAACTCTGAAGGCATGGGATGCTTTCTGACTTCATTACACTAGCATTCTCTAATTCAGCAAAGATGTTGGTCTTCATTCTTTCGCAAAACAATAAAAGCAGGGCATACAGGGACAAGCCACAGGAATTGGGGGAGAGGAGCTATCAAAGCTTGAATGAAAGAAGTGACATGGAGATTAGGTTACACTACTATTACTATTACACCTTGCCGACAAAGGTCCGTATAGTTAAAGCTATGGTTTTCCCAGTAGTGATGTAGGGAAGTGAGAGCTGGACCATAAAGAAGGCTGATCGCCGAAGAATTGATGCTTTTGAATTATGGTACTGGAGGAGACTCTTGAGAGTCCCATGGACTGCAAGAAGATCAAACCTATCCATTCTGAAGGAAATCCGCCCTGAGTGCTCATTGGAAGGACAGATCCTGAAGCTGAGGCTCCAATACTTTGGCCACCTCATGAGAAGAGAAGAATCCCTGGAAAAGACCCTGATGTTGGGAAAGATTGAGGGCACAAGGAGAAGGGGACGACAGAGGACGAGATGGTTGGACAGTGTTCTCGAAGCTACCAACATGAGTTTGACCAAACTGGGAGGCAGTGGAAGACAGGAGTGCCTGGCGAGCTCTGGTCCATGGGGTCATGAAGAGTTGGACACAACTAAACGACTAAACAACAACAACTATTACACAGTTTTCACATCCCCACTTTAGTCCTTCCTTGTTTTTCTCCACAGCAGTAGAGAGAGCTGCCCATAGAAAACAGAGAAATCCAGGATATCCCTGTAGCTGTGATTGAGCTATGGAAAGATGAATGAGCTAGGATTGTACTCTCCCAGACCCTCTCTTGCAAAGGTCATCAACTGGGCCTGAAACCAGATAAACTTGATGTTCTGTGGAGCAGTTTGCGTACAACCCCTACAAATGTGTTCCGACATCTCATATTGGTTGGCTTCTCTGATTTTGTTTTCTAGGCTGTTGCCAGAACATTTCATTGACCACTTTTTATTCAGTGTATTAATTGCTTCCTGTCTTGTCCCTAACCATTTGTGTTATGATTTTCATAAACTCTAATCACTAAGTGGGTGGCCATAATCTCAAGCCTAGCTAGAAAACCAGATACACAATATCATCAATCTCTGTTTGGTTTCCTTTTACAGTACTATATACACCATGGTTAAGATTGCTCTTCTTGTTTTCAAAGCTCCTTAAGGGCTTCTTTCACATCTTTCCTTTGCTTCCCCATCTCTTAGGGAAAAAAGGAATGCAGAATTACTTAATCATTCCTCAGGCTAAATTCAGATTTATGCTATCCTGTCCATGGGGTTTTCTGTTTCCTTCCCCAAAAACTGCATCTAGATTTTTAAAAGTTCAAATTCTTTGCAAGCTAAGAAGATGGGCTAAGTTGAACTATTGAACTAGGAACTGGGATGTAGGGGATTCTTGGAGGCTACGTGAACAAATTTAATTGGTATTCTAGTTTATCCTTGATTATATGAAAATTCTATAAAATTCTAATATGGCATACATTTAAATGTTTCAGCATGTCTTGTTAAGAAACAGCTTTACTCTCTTAATGTACAGAGAGGTGATGACATATCCAATGAAGATGCAAAATGTACCCGCGGAAGCCAACTTTATGCTGTGCCTGCATAAATAGGATTTTCTCTTAGTTGCTGCTCCACTCCAGACCTGTTTTTAATTCCAGTGCTAAGCTCCAGTGTGTCTGGGGAAAAAGAGAGAAAATCTCTAGCGTCAGGTCCTGCCTTCTTGGGATGCACTAAAACATCTGCACAATGTGCACAATTATTTTTTTTGTAACAATTGGTTTTCTTCTTTTTTTTTTATCGGGTTAGAAAAGGTCAAAAAGGATGAATAATATACTTCAAAGTAGTTTAGTGTGTTTTCATTTCCATTTCTTTGCATTCAAAAAGGGAGCCAAACATGCATACAGCTCTTGGATTTCCTATGAGGCATAGGTTAATGACTGCAATACAGAAAACTGAAAGGTTGCTTCTTCATTATTTGCAAATACTCATATTCTTATCCTAATCTTGCGGGTTTTGGACATTTTTTGAAACATATGTGTTTGCCTTTCGGTTATGGAAAACACAGTCTAACCTGCTATTTGCAAATGACAGAACAATCTGTTTGCATTAGATTAGAGGTTGAGCTTGATTATCTTGACCAGAACTATGTGCTTCAAGAACTTCTTGTTGGCGGCAAAATTCTGCTCCATGGCAGACTTCTTCAGACAGCTGAAGGTTCTCATAAAGATAAGAATGTGCTAGCAGATTCCAAAAGAGGTTAAGCTAGAATCCGATGGATATAACCAACAAGACTTAATTAGACTGGATTGTATCCAACTAAGTTCTTCTGAGAGTAGAATCTACTCAGTAGATCCATTGACTAGACCTGCTAATACTGCCTATTAATTTCAGTGGGCTAATATTGTCCATTAATTTCAGGTTGTTTTCCATCTGCATTAAAGGTGAGTACATGAAGCGTTTAAGTGTTGCAGGAAACGCTGCAATTTTGGAGTTGGTGTATTTTGAAATTGGTTTATGCAGTGCCGTAGCAAAGTTCTCCTAAATATAATATAAACAAGACAATCCACAATGGCTCAGTTCACCACCTTGACTATCCCTTAAAATTGAAATAATGCATTTCTGAACATTCATCTGCAAATAATCATAGTTGGAACAACACACTTCCAGCTGGAAAAATAAGCCTGGCAAGATCACAAGCATCTGCCTATTTCTTTTTATCATGTGCTTTTAATTCAAACCAAAGAAAGGAGGACTGTTGATTCATTAGTTAAGATTTAACTCTGCTCACCCTGAACTACATAGCTCATGCAGAATTTACTCAGCAGTTACTGGATCTAGAAAATTGTTTCCCTTACTGCTGCCCACCAATGGTTTATAAAAATAAAAAAATGGAAATGGAGGGAACAGAGGAATTTGCATAATCAACATTAATACTTTTAACAAATCTGTTGGCAGCGGATCTGAGAAGTGTGATGATATGGGGCTTCTTGAGAAAAATTATCTAAGAACAGCAGGGAAGGATGAGACGGGTGTGCAGATAAGAAGCTGAAATGCAAACCAGCAGCCTTCTCTCAGCAGATGAGCATCATCTACACTGTAAATTATCAAAATACAATTATGCCATCAATCCCCATTCGCTGAAGCCATCTTACCTGATGGTAAACATTGAATGCAGACTGAACATGCAGAAATAATTGTTTGTACCCCAACTACAACAATGTCACAGCAGGCTTACTCATTGTTATCTAAGAACTTTCCTTCTCCATAGGTCCTTTGGGACAGAGTCCTCACATGATTCATATGCCATTCATCTTCATTCTAAGACGGAGACTCCCCGTGAGTAGCCATCAGAATTGCAAAAGTGAGGGGGGAAGTTATTTCAACAGGAAAAACAATCAGAACAAGCCAAATCTGCCTTAATATTTTCATTAAATAATTATCCCTGTCAGCCTCACTTCCAGGAACATAAATGAGCTACAGAATTCTGGTTTCTGATTTTTGTGATACATTTCACTTTTTGCCACTCCTACAGAAACTGTGTATAAGAAATATATTTCTAGTCTTTGGGCACAATGAAATAAAATGCTCAAGCGGTACACAAGACAATTATTTATGAGAAATAGATGGTGTGGAGATAATCTATTTGTGGCTGCTTCTAGTCCTACTCAGTAACTACTCTTCTGTAAGGCAGGAGTGGAATTGCAACTGACTTTAAGCTCACACAACATCAAAACACAATTGGAAGCTAGTTTAAACAAATCAGGATCTTTGTGAAGATGTCTATGTGACAGGAAGAGGAGGGAACAGGTGCAGGAGAAGAGAGCAGGCTCAATTCCCCCCTTAATTGACCCTAGAAGAGCTGATGTGTGCCATATTTTCATTACCCTTGTGCATTCTTTGAATACTAATAACCATCAGATTTGATTTTAAAGGGTTTATTTTAAATTTCTAGCCACTTTACAATAAGTCTGTATTTTGTTGCACTTCCAAAGTCTTATAGTCAGACAAAGCCAGGCTTAAGGCTGTGCAAAAGTTTCAGTAGCTGAGCCTGGTTTTACATCTATGCTGTATTTTTATGTTTAACAACTTTGAAGAATTGGGGGAAACATTTGAGATAACTAGCACAAACTAAGTGTAAAGTCATGCCGATAATAACTGCAAAACAAAAGTCTTGGCACTTCTAAGTCGTGGCTTTGCATGTCATAACTTTAAATGACTGCTCTGAGGCTTATAAGCTGTTGCTATTAATACAGAACTCTAGTTTCAAAGTTGACAGATGATTCCCATAAAATATGTTTTAGTAAAAACAAATGCAATTGTGCTCGAGCTCTCTGCTACATAACTCAGGGATGGGGAATCTCTAGCCCCTGGTACAACCTTGGCCTGCCAGGGAGTACTGTTTGGAGCGTGAGGTCACTTCTCCAAAGCCACACCCATCCGTCAATCACTGGGTATCATTGGGTGGTGCCAGCTGATGGGTGGCGGTGCTGCTTCATCAGCGCATTCCCCGCAGAGGATGTGTTGGTGAAGCAAGCCCCTGCAGAGAGCAGGACTGAATTCTCCACTCAAAGCAGAACCCTCCCTGCCACTGTGTGTGGGTCAGCATTTACAAATGCTCAGGATCACCTGCCTGCCTATCAGTTACATCATAATGATGTCAGATGGTTGGTAGGCAGATGGCCACCCGTAAAAGCCTTTGGATTGTGGAAGATAAAAGATCTGGACCACTGGGTAAATAATCTTCCCCACCTTGGTATAACGAATGCATTCTTTACTGAATGTGCATGTGCAAGAACACCTGTAGTGTTAATTCTAGAGATTATCTGGCTTGTACAGGTACAGTTATGGCAGTCTTGAAAAAAAGAAACTGACAAGAACACAATTACTTTTTCTGTTATGATTTGCTGTTGTGTGTAATATTAACAACCACAAACTGAACATCTAAATGTACTTGGGTAGCCAGATACCTAAGGGAAGACGGAAATAATAATTTCCTAGTATTTCCCCCCAGCGTGTGATAGCACAGGTACATTTTCTGAACTTCTATGTGTAGATCAGGCATAGGAAAACTTGGACCTCCAGATGTTTTGGGACTACAACTCCCATGATCCCTAGCTAACAGGACCAGCGGTCAGGGATGATGGGAATTGTAGTTCCAAAACATCTGGAGGGCTGAGTTTGCCTATGTCTGGTGTAGATACTATAAATCCTACCTCGATTAGAAGGTAAAACATGGTCTGCTTTCATATTGTGCTTCCAGACTGTGGGATTCAAGCACATACCAGCAAATTCTGGCTGCATAACTAAAGCTGATTTGGTCATGTGCAACAAGCCCACTTTCCCGAAAGACCAGATTCTTACAATAAGGAAAGTGATGCAAAAAAATGTACTGGAAGGTACAGAGTTACACTTGCTTGACTCATCTAACTTCCCTGCAAACAAATCAGAATTAATGATTGATAAGCAGGTAGTCTGGAAGCAGTCATTGTTTCTTTCTGTACTAAGATAGCCCTGCAATTGTGCATCCTGTAATGACACAGTATGGACTGCTGGATTGGATGTGTATTTATTTGATCCCATTCCAAAATATATAAAAAAAACTGTCCATTCAAATGGGCCACAGATCCATAGAAGAGAATGGAGGTGTTTGTGAGACAATGTTCAATTGTTTGCAAAACGTTAAAATGCAGAAAGAGCACCCTGCTCTTTACATCACATCAAGAATTAAACATGTTCAAGTGAAACAAATGGAGCCTCTACAAAATGATTAAGCAACAGTCAGTGCTATCCAGCTTGCCGTCCGTCTCAAGCCTCAAGATGACGAAGGCTGGATGTTCTGCCAGGAATGGGCCCTGGAACAAAGACTATAGATTTCTGGCCAGTTCTGTTCACAGTTGATATGCAACCAAAAGTTGTGGTGAGATACAAACTATTTGTCTGGATCATGATTCTATAAGCTTGTTGCCTCCAGGAAACTTTTCTGAATTGACATGTAAAAAAAATAAATGCAATGCTTATAAACTTGTTCATAAATTCTCTAGTTAGAAGTGAGCAGTGAGGTGGTCAAGTTTGCTGATGAAAACAAATTATTCAGGTGATTGGGAGGGACTCCAAAAGGATCCCTCCAAACTGGGTGAATGGGGATTAAAATATGTAAGGAAGCGATACACACCGTTGCAAAACTTCCTGACTCCATAATTACTAATAGGGTCAAAACTGGTGGTGACTGAGATCCTGGGGTAATAGGGGAGAGCTTGATGCAATAGCTGTAAAATAGCTAAATTATGGATTTAGGGATCATTAGAAATGAATAAAAAACAAAACTGGTAATATAGTGCCCTCATACAAATCTATGGTATGACCACATCTGGAACACTGTTATAGTATTGCTGCACTTCAGAATGATATCACACAGCTGGAAAGCTGGAAAAAGGCAACAAAACTTATAATGGAGTGTGAGCAACTTCCCTTTGAGGAAAAAAAAGGATGCACTATTTGGGACTGATGCTTATGTAGCAAAATGGCACCGCCGACAAACAAGAGGAATGAATTAGCAGCGCTCTGAGGTTTCCCAAAGTACAAAAAAGAACATGATAGTCTAAAGGAAATTCCAAAACATTTCAGTGAGGACCGAGCATACTCGGTGTTTGTGAAATGCAGACTGACTGTTGGGGAGAAGAAATGCAAAACCAAGTGGGAGGAAGAATAAAATCTAGCCAGATGGGCGGGGTATAAATAATAAATTGTTGTTGTTCGAACACTAAACAGGAGCATTCCACACTGTCCGATTTTGTTGCACTTGTCCCACTTGTTGCTTTATATTGCTGTAACTAGAGGCTGCGCCTTGCTCACTCAGTCTGCCAACTCCCAACATTTAACTCCTTAGAACTTCCCTTCCTCGCCCTATTCAACTTCTAAGCTTGCTTTTCAGCTCCCCAACTTCATATCTGAAGCTACTTCTCTCTTCTGTTCTGCAGGCCTGCTTTGCACCTTCGGGTCTTTCCCCCTGCTTTCATGCAACCACTCCTGCCTCTTCCTCCTCCCACACATTGCAGCTGCTAAACACCCTTTTCACCCTCTGGCCAATTATGAAGCCGCCACCCCCTCCTATTCTTCAGATTCCATCATACCCCTGCTTTTATTTTCAACCCCATTCCTATGCCTCCTACTCTCTCTCTTTTTTTGTAACCTCATTTGCACACCATTTTCACCTTTACCTCTTTCTCTCTAACTCCTCTTCTTTCTCAGCTCCCCCTTGCACACAGACCACCACCCCATTTCCATGCCGATTCACAGCCTTCTTTGCATACACACACACACACACAGCATGATGATATATGTTACCGTATTTTAAAGATGAACATTGTTATGAGTTTGTAGGTGCCAGACTTATCTGATCCATAGCTGTCAACTTTCCCCTTTTTTGGTGGGAAATTCCCTTATTCCGAGAAAAGGGAAAGGTTGACAGCTATGATCTGATCCCTGATTGAGCCTGGAGATGGGAGGAATTTTGAGGCTCATTTGGCCGACATGTAGCATTCAGTTGGGTTTCTAAGGAAGCTTTCAACCCCAACCTCTGGGCACTCTTATCATGGGCACTGTAGTTCGTAACATCTGGATGGCACTATGTTGGCTACCCCTATTTTACATAGCTACCTGTGGTCAAGACATTATTTTTACTCAGACGCACAGCAGTACGGTTTATGGCCATCCTTGAACAGTAGTCCTCTTGTAATGTCTTTTTTTTACTCAACAGGATTTCAAAACTGTGCTTGGGGTGACGGAGGAATGGAAAAGTCTGTGGTTCAAGAAGGACAGCAAACAGACATAATGCATGCTCAGTGTTTTTTGTTTTTTGTTTGTATATGCATCTTTTTATCATGATGATGACTGAGATGTAAGACGATATTCAGCAACTGGTGTCCTTTCTATAAGCAGCAGATGGAGGCTGTTTGAGAGAACTAAACCAGGATATGATAATGTAAACTAGTATTTAACAAAACGAATGCTAATGTTTTCTTGAGTTCTGCATTCCTGCATGCATTTAAATTGTTTTCCAGATGTCTTCAAAACAGTAGGGTTGAGCAGATAGGCGGTGAACAAGCAGTGGTCAGGGTCTCAGTAGTGGATTCAGCTCAGTGCTCTCATAAATACAGGTTATTTGTATCATCTGGGCACCACATTGTAAACATTTTTATGAACTCTTGTTTATGTAAACTGTCCCCCTGTTTTCTCATCTTAACATTTACAAGCTTTATATTTAGGAGAATGAGACATAAACTTTTGCATTCTTGGGGTTGAAGGGGGGGGATCAGCTCCAAAAGCATAAATGATTGTGCATTGCTAGCATAATCTAAAATCCCTTGTCTGATTAAAGGTCCCTCCACACCCCCAAGCATTGCAATATTTCTGGATTTTACACTGTATGCTTTATGTCTCTGCTTGTAAGGAGAGTGCTTCTTTATAGATTTTGATATCCAAAAGTTTTTTACATGGATACACAAAACTGTTCAGGTGCATTACTGAAACATGTTTTGCATCACATGTATGGCACAGGTACACGTCACAAACTGGGACTGGCGATTTAGTTCCTTCGCTTCTGTATGTATATTCAGTGGTCTTAAGCACTGCATGGACCATCTACCTTCAAGGTTGCATCCAGTACCAAGGCTGTGTCCACACCAGTGTGTTAATGCACACATGGGTGGCTACAGATCTTATTTTTCCAAGTATGCTTTTGTGCGCATTCATTCACACATGAGCACTTTAGACTCTTATCTCAATGTTTTCCATCCACACTCATGGGCAGTGCTTAATGGAATGCATTTCACTGTGGGTTGTTGTTGTTGCCTCCCCTCAGTTTGTACTTTCCCACCGTCTCTTGAGTTCAGGAAACTGGATGTCTATTGTGGGCATGTGCACAGGTATTTGTTTATCTTTGTGCATGGCCAATTATTTTTCATAGAATCGTAAAATTGTAGAGTTGGAAGGGACCCCAAGGGCCATCTAGTCCAACGCTTTGCAATGCAGGAATCTCAACTAAATTATACATGACAGATTGTGATTTTAAGCAGAAGCTGGATGGCCAAGGAAGGAGAGTGAACCACCTTTCATGGGAGTCTGTTCCACTGTCAAACAGCTCTTACTTCTTCTTGATGTTTAGTGAGAATCCCCTTTCTTGTAACTTGAACCCATTGGTTCGGGTCCTAGCCACTGGAGCAGGAGAAAACAAGCTTGCAGCATCCTCTGTGTGACAGCCCTTGAGATATCTGAAGATAGACAGGGTTGCCATATTCTGAAGAGAAAAAAAGACGACACATTTGCCGACTTCTACTTTTAACTATGGATTGCTATGACGACCTTACCCATGAAAAAGTGTCCTGGAAAAAGAGGGCATGTGGCAACTCTCCTCAATTTTTCCGATATACCAGACTTATACAAAACAGCAGGTTAAAAAACCCAAAGCCTTGTGTTGCTTGGCCCAGTCAGCAGCCCACTGATGAACACCTCGTCAATGGGAATAGAGTTAGGTAGATGGCACCCAGCAAAAATGTTATAAGTAAACAAACAACAAAAACAAACGCACCTACACAATGCACTTCAGTACCTTTAGTTGGGTAGCATACAATTTTATATTGTTGTATTTCCCTTCAGCACATTATCCACGGATCGGGAACATCCAACTTAAACGGGGGAGAGTGCAGACTGCCATTTATTTGGATGAGTACAAGGCCGTGCTGATGAAGCCGAAAAGCGTGCACACCTGGGATGCATCAAACCCACTTTACACAGCCCAGGACAGGAGTTCCCAACATGTGTTGTTTGGGAATATAATTAGGGAGAAAGAAAAGAGCTGTGTTCCTACCTTAAAGGGGCTTGAACATCTAAAGTAAAGTGCTGAGCGAGTTTCCTACTTCTCCCTCAACCTTCCCTGCCTCCTTTCCAAGCTGCATCAGCTGCTAGGGGCCAGAGGAGGAATGTGAAAAAAGCCCTTCCTGCTGGAGCTTCCAGTATGGGCTCTGGGCTACAAGAGGAGTCTCGGAGGATGCAAAGCAATTCCAAGTCCTCCTCACACCCTTCCAGGGAACTAGGGAGGGCTTTCGCCTCCAGCCAGCTGCTGGGAGATGCTGTGCAGATGAGGAGGAAGAAGAGGCGGGGTGGAAGGAAGGATGGATTCTTGGCGCCCAGGCGGGGTGTGCCGCGTTCAGACCACCTCAGCCAACAGCTTGCTTGGCTCCAGCCCTGCAGTCCTGGCGCTCCCGTCTCCACCGACGACCCCCTGAGGCAGCGAAGAAGAGTCCCTGACCCTTCCCCGTCTCAGGAGAGGGGTCTTACCCTGTGCTGAATTTCTTCCTCTCTGTCGCTCAGGCCCCACACGCTTCCATCCGGCCACCATGACCGTCAAGTTGCGCTCGGGCTTCTACGTGGGCAAAAAGTCCGCCGCGCTGCTGGCGCTGCTCTTGGCCGCGCTGCTCTTGGCGCTGCTGGTGCTGGCTATCCTGTACGGGCGCTGCGCGCAGGACCTGGAAGGAAGGGGCGGCGAGGCGGCGGCGGCGCCCCCCACGGACGAGGCTCCCGCCAGCGCCCACCCACCCGCGCGGCCGCCCGGCGCGTGGGACGCCTGGCGTCTGCCGGGGGACTTGGAGCCGCTGCACTACTCGCTGCTGCTGTGGCCGCCCCTGGCGCCCGGCCTGCCCGTGCCGCGCACGCACTCGGGGCAGGTGAACATCACCGTGCGGTGCCTCCGCGACACGGACGCGGTGCTGCTGCACAGCGTGGGGCTTGTCTACCAGAGCGCCGCCGTCTGGGGGCCCCTGACGGGCGGCGGCAGCAGCAGCAGCAGCGTCGCCGTGGCCGAGCTGTGGGAAGCGCCGCGGAACGAGTACGCTGTGCTGGAACTGCGCGCGAACCTAAGCGCAGGCGGCCTCTATGAGCTGCAGCTCGCCTTCCAGGGCAAGATCCAGCCCGAGCCGGAGTTCCATGGGCTCTTCGTGAGCAGCTATAAGGACGAAGGAGAGAGCAGGTAGGTATGCGGTTCCTGCGGGCTTGCTTTCCCAGGCCCTGCAAATCCCGAATTTGCAGAAGCTGTCCAGGTTTCTGGTTTGATCCCGGAACTTTTCCTTAGGACGTCCCTATTTCCATCGGGGAAATGTTGGAGGGTATGGTAGGACGTCCCTGTTTCCATTGGAGGGTATGCAGTTATGTGGCCCCCGAGCCAAGGAGATAGGGGAACTATACAACCTTTGGAAGACACCTGAAGGCAGCCCTGTATAGGGAAGTTTTAAAATGTTTAACGTTTTATTATGTTTTTATAGATGTTGGAAGCCACCCAGAGTGGCTGGGACAACCCAGTCAGATAGGTGGGGTATTAATATTATTATGATTATTATTATGGAATAGGACATCCCTATTTTCATCAGAGAAATGTTGGAGGGTATGCCTTACCCCTCCGACAGAACTACCGGGGGAGAGTTGCATGGGGGAAAGTGTTAAAACACTTTCCCTGAGCCCGAGGCCCGCGGGCTTAGCACGGGCCTTCCGACTCAATTTGGAGCAATGGTGGTGCCTGTTTATATTCTGTTTATTTGTCCCAACGCTGTTCCTTCTGTCTTCCAAGGAGGGTGGGATCTCCCACTGGTCTTACATCCAGACACAGCGATGATTCTTGATCCAATGTGCGTGACATGCCGACACCATTTGCAGTAGAGGCTGGAGGTTTTTAAGCAGAGGTTGGACGGCCATCTTGTCATGGATGCTTAAGCTGAGATTCCTGCATTGCAGGCAGTGGCGTAGCAACGGGGGGCGGTGCACTCCCGGTGCCACGTCTCCGGGGGTGACAAGACATGCGGTTTGCCGGCGGCACCACTCCAGCGCCGTACAGACGGTCCCGGGATCCTCTGCTCGCGGCTGCATGCCAAAATTTTCAAGCAGCAGGCTGGGCCCCCTCAATATTCTACTGCTATGATGGGCCCCACTGAGCCCACCCGCAGCTGTGGCAGGCCCTGCTGGGCCCTCCTGCTGCTGTGATGGGCTGCAACAGGTCCCGCTAAGCCTACCCACGACCATGGTGGCCTCAAAGGGCCTACCCCCAGCCGCGGCAGGCCCCATCAGGTCTTCCTGTGGGTGTGACGGGCCCCGGCAGACCTACCTGCAGCTACAGCGGGCCCTGTCAGGCCTCCCCACCACCATGTAATGTCAAAGTTGGGATGTACCCAGAGCGTGTCTCCCAGGTTGTACAGGGCTTTGTATACCAACCTCAACCTGGGCCAACCTCAAGGGCAGAGTGCACTGAAGTAATCCCCAGGTTACCTTCTCATGAACAGTCTATCCCGGTGCAGAAACCACAAAGCTGGTAAAAGGGACTCGCAACCACCGAGGCCGTGTGGGCCTCTAATGACCGTCCGAGATGGATTCAGGAGCATCCCCCAGACTACGAGCTGTTGACTTTAAACTTATTCGTATTCTCAATTTAGGTGGTTGGTCGCATCGCACCTAGAACCGGCAGATGCCAGGAGGGTTTACCCATGCTTTGATGAGCCTGCAATGAAAGCTACCTTTAACATCAGTATTGTTCACCACCCAAGCTATAAAGTGCTTTCCAACATGCCGATTAAGGGTAAGTAAGGGAATGTGGGACTTTCTAATTGTGTGGTGGGACCCGTTAGTAATGGCAACAGTACTAGGCTTATTAATATTGTTGGTATTATAGTTGCTGCAGCCAGGATTAGAAAAATATCAGGTGCCCTGATCATCTAGGTGCCTAAAATTTTGGTGCTGGAACCTAGGAATCTGATGAAACAAAACTGGGGCCGGCTCCTCGCTTGGCCATGGCATTTTTTTTTTTACAGAGGGAACAAAAGTACAGCTTAACTATTAGATCTAGTGGTCGCTATATAGAAGACAGCCTTAGACTTCCATTCTGAACAGAGCAAATTTGCCATAATATTCAGTATTAATGCCTATAATAATTGTTCTTTTATAGATGTATCTGAGTATAAAGATGTGAATGAGAGCACATTGAGTACTTTGAGTAATGGGACTGCACTGATGAACTGGACTGTCACAACATTTGAAACAACACCAAAAATGTCCACATATATCACTGCTTTTGCGGTCTGTAACTTTGATTATGTCACCACAGTGGAGAGGGGCAATGAGGTGAATAAGTCTGCTGAATTTATTATAGACTTTAGCAGCATATACTTGCATTTATGAGTGAATTATGTGTTGCACAATATGCACTGATGTTTAAATTATGGTATAAGATTAAGTGGCTTTTTTAATAAATTTCATCCTGAAAACTAATATGCAACATCTACTCCCGTCTCCCACTTTATCAATCTTAGTCAGAACAGGGTTACTCCAGATCAGGTTTTGTTTAAGCACAGTACAACTATTCTTTAGTGGAGAAACATTAGTTTGTTAGAAGACTGCTTTCCACACGCCAGCCTGCCTTTGGAATAGGGTTCTCTTACTAGAACATCACTCACACACTGTGGGCACTGCTGTCCCAGACATGGTTTACCAGATGAACCAGATCTAGCTGGTGTGCAAGATGCTCATCTCCCTCACCCCGTGCAGGCCATCTTTGACAGGTGAGTGGGACCAACCACCTGTCAATCACCTAACATTAAGAGGGTAGGTGACTGATAGCTGTCAAAGTTCAAATGAGGTTGCTGTAACTATTAAATCAGTGATTACAGGAAACTCCTTGGAGACGTGCTTTCAAGCACCAGTTGGCTGACTGGTGCTGGGAGTGCTCCTTTAAAGATTTATTAAATTGATATAATCCTGTTAAAAAGGCTGTCGGTCTGGGCTATTATATCATCATAGAATCATAGCGTTGGAAGAGACCTTGAGGGTCCTCTAGTCCAACCCCCTGCAATGCAGGAATCTCAGCTAAAGCATCCATGACAAGATGACCATCCAACCTCTGCTTAAAAACCTCCATTGAAGGAGAGCCCACAGCCTCTTGTGGGAGTCTGTCTCACTGTCAGTCAGCTCTTATCTTCTGCTGTGTTACCCAAACTGCCCATGTGGATTTGTCATGTCACTTGCAAATGGGCAGAACGGTTTAGGATCTACACCAGTGTTTCCAAAACTTGGGTCTCCAGCTGTTTTTGGACTACAACTCCCATCATCCCTAGCTCGCAGGACCAGTAGTCAGGGATGATGGGAATTGTAAGTCCAAAAACAACTGGAGACCCAAGTTTGGGAAACACTGATCTACACTATGGGGGAAAGAGTTAAGATGCTTGTGTTTCTGGGTTTTTCATTTTCCAAGGTCCTTATCAGTGCTTGTGTTGTCTAGCTAAGGAGCAGTTATTGAGGATAACCTTGTCTGTAGCAGCCTACTGATTATATAAAGTTTCGCCCACGTAGCCTCATATCTCTAACCATTAAGCAGCCAGTATTCCCATTTACCCAAATTTCTGATAATCCAAAATATTTGAGTACATTGGGGACTACCAGGGAAGCTAAAAAGTAATGAAATGTAACAGAATGCACCAATTCAGAAGGCTGCATTCCATTATCCCTTCCACAGAATTTTCCACCTGCCCATCAAGAGTCAGGCAGCATTCTGTGTCTGCTTAGCACACTTGTACCTTCTCACTTATTTAACTCAGTGCTGATTCTTAAGTTGATTGGTGACTGGCTGCATGTAATGGTTCTTGCAAATTGTAGTCACGACAAACATTGTGTGGAGCAGGCACACAATGCCTTTCAAGTGGCTGCTTGTATAGTCCTGGATAACACAGAAATGAATTCGTTGGTGTGTCGATTGTCAAATGTTTAACTGACACGGAGCAACGGAGCATGCACAAACCTAGCAATGCAATCCACTGTCTAGCAACCGTTTCCCTTTTCCCTTCATCCTTCATTCTTTTGTTTGGAAGAATACATGGCACAACTGCATGCGGATGTGGGAGCAATTAAGTTTTTAAAGAACAAGACTCTCAGGGTGTACGATGTCATGGAAGAAAATGTGGTGGTCTGCAAAGGATAAGGCAACCTGAACAGAGGTCTAAAATGCAATGAAGTTTTAAGGAATTCTGCTAAATACCTGCTTTCTTTTTTCTGAAATTCACTGTGCAAATTCATGGCCACTAAAGAAAACCTAATGATATGAAATAGATTTTCATCAGTTGTCCAAAATAACCATTTCTGTGCATATTCATAGATACGCATTTGGGCTCGGAAGGATGCAATTAAAAATGGATCTGCCGAATATGCTTTAAATATCACTGGACCAATCTTTTCATTTATGGAAGACTTACTTAACATCAGTTACCCTCTTCCAAAAACAGGTATGCATGCTTGCTTCTTCTTTTTTTAAAGAAACAACCTCTTAAAATGTTTAAAACGGACGAAGAAGAGGAGTTTGGATTTGATATCCCGCTTTATCACTACCCGAAGGAGTCTCAAAGCGGCTCACATTCTCCTTTCCCTTCCTCCCCCACAACAAACACTCTGTGAGGTGAGTGGGGCTGAGAGACTTCAGAGAAGTGTGACTAGCCCAAGGTCACCCAGCAGCTGCATGTGGAGGAGCGGAGACGCGAACCCGGTTCCCCACATTACGAGTCTACCGCTCTTAACCACTACACCACGCTGGACGAAGTTTGGTTTTGCTTGGAATCATGTGATACGTTCCCGGAAATGCTTTTCTTCTTCTTTGAATTAGAAATCCATACAGTGTTTGAGGAACAGCTATTCTAAACAAAAGGCATAACATTTCTGTGACCCTGAAACTAACTGGTTTATTATGGTGTGAGCTGTCCAAAACAGCCTACACCTTAGAATACACTATTTGTTTTAATGTATTTTTAAGACTAACACCCTACTGTTCCATCTAAAATATCCCTGAAGTGGCCATCAAGAGATTATGGAATTCAGTAGAAAGCTTTGGTGGTGGGGCAGCTAAGAGAGATGTGGTGAGGGTGTGATATTAATGTCTCTTCCCAGCTCTCTGGTTGCCTCTGCTACTGCCCTTGGGAAACTATGGCCAACTCAAGAGAAATAACCCCTGCTAGCAAGCATTCTGCCAGGCATCTTTAGATGTATTACAGATGTATATATGGTTGATGCTGTGCCTGAGCAAAAGTAATTTCTTTTCTTGGAAAGCTGAGACCAGAATACCCCCTAAGTGTTAGGTCAATTTTTGGGGTGTGCGTGCATGCGTGTGCATGTGTGTTTGATGCTATTGACTGGTTAGTTCTCTGGAATCTATCTTATGGAATTTCTCATTCATAACGTGTCCTTTCTTTATTGAATCACTTCACTTTTCCATCCTTTCTTTGATCACACCCTTTCGATTTTTTTGTGGTGCACCTAGCGTCTAAGTAATCCACTTTTTCCAAGCTGCCATTTTTGCCAGCAAAGAGGTACCGTATTTTTCGCTCCATAAGACACACCTGAACATAAGACACACCTAGTTTTTAGAGGAGGAAAGGGGGAAAGCCCCGTTTTTTTGAGGATCAGCTCAAAGTTGTTGAGCTTACTTTACAAAGGGAAAAAATCCTGTTTTTATGGGGTTCAAGTCACAGTTCTGCAGCTTCTTTAGGAAAGGAAGCCGTTTCTACAGTTTCCAGACAGATAATCTAATCAGCCAGTCACATGTCGCTGGGGAAACAAACAGCCTCCGTCTGCAGAACATTCAACAATGGAGGCCTGGGCAAGGGGCCGGGGCCGGAAAGGGAGCCAGAGATTGACCACACATTTGCTCCATAAAACGCACAGAGATTTCCCCTTACTTTTTAGGAGGAAAAAAGTGTGTCTTATGGAGTGAAAAATACGGTATGTACAGCAAAATAAAGTACTTTTCTCCATACCACACAATCCATTTCTGGAATTAATTGCCACAAGATACATCGACAGCCAGATAGTTTTAAAAGGGGGCTAGACCAATCTATGGAGAATATGTTGGTGAATGGGTATTTGTGCTGGTGATGATACGGAACCTCTGTGTTAACATTCCATATGCTACTGAATATCAGTTGCTGAAACCAAGAGTAGAGGGCTGGTGTCTGCAGGAAGCCCACAAACAGGGCTTGAAGGCATCTGATTGGCCACACTGCACAAAGGTGGACCTGAGACCTGATTAAGCAGGTATATTTTTATGTTCTTTTGTATGAATACGTCCTTGTTTGTTTGTTATTAAAAAAAACACAGAACATGGAAAAAGCCTACATGGGGGAGGGGGAAGCTCCCAATAGTATTTGCTAGGTTCCTTTTCATGCCAATATTGTCAGCGACTGAAAATCTTGGGAAATGGGAGATTAAGCCAAGAGCACTCATGTAAACGTATGAATTGTTAAATTGTTAAAGCTTCTTCTTTTTCTCTTTATGTAAACCAATTCAGATCTGCTTGCACTACCTGATATGGGAGCTGGTGCTATGGAAAACTGGGGGCTAATGACTTTCCAGGAAATATCCTTGTTGTATCACCCAGAAGATAAATTCTCACACCAGAAATATTGGATTTGCAAAGTTATTTCCCATGAGATAGCACACCAGGCATGTGGTAAAATGTTCTGCACTTTAATCTATCTTAAAAATGAAGTTGATATTTTCAAAGTAGCTTTAGCTGCAATAGTGGCAATTTAATGTGAAAATAAATCCTGAGAACTGCCGAGTGTCTGGAATTGGTCGTTGGGAGTACAGTTCCTGGGGAAGTCAAAGGCTCATGCAGCATATCACTGACTGAATACATTTTTAGAGTTTTATAGATAATTGCATAGAATTAACAAACTTAATAAAAGTGAATCCTGGCATGACCTTTAAAAAGCCCATAATGTATTTGGGTGTCTGAGTTGAGATTAACATAAGCAATGTGGAGAATTTTCTCAACAGACTGTTCACTGAAAAAAAGTCACTGGTATATCGAGTACATTTACTAACGAAGGACTCACTTTTGCTTTCTCTCAAAGCGCTTAGATCATGTATGGGGGACTTTTGGTCCTTCAGATGTGGCTGAAATATGGTTCCCATGTAACCTGGCCATTGGCCATGCCTGCTGGTGCTGATCCAAGCAGTAGTTCAACAGCATCTGAAGGGCCAAAGTTTCTCCCATATGACTTAGGTAAATGTTGCAGAAATGCAAACAATTACTTGCACTGCTGCCAGCACACCAGAATTGTCCTCTTGACCTGTGAGGCTTCCTGTGGCACTGTGCTGTTTAACAAGATGCTGTTTAAGAGACCACAGCTAAAAGTAAGCCCCCCTAAATAGCATTTTTGGGCTGCAGAGGAGAAGGGGTACAGTGCCAATGGCCCCTGCTATAATTAGCAACACGGCTACAATCTAGTCCCAGTAGAAGTGTAGGAGGATAAATGAAGCACACACCTTTCTGGTTCAGTTTATAGTGCATTTGTCCCAGCATTTTGCTTCCAGTAGTGGACAGGCTGGAATATACAGGAGCTAATAAGCAAGACAGGAAAGTGGTGACCTTCTCATATTGTTTGTCCCTATCACCTGATACTCAAGAGGTGTTTTGCTTGCAAATATGGAGGTTTACCTGTCGTGGCTAGTCTCCGTGAAGTTCCCAGCCATGTTAAAAAAGAATTCATACATTTAGTGACTTCCAGAAGTTCATTGCGCATTCTCCCTTTGAGCTTGCAGTTGGGCATCTTGTAACAGATCCCATTCCTTGAAAGCTGAATTTAGTATGCAGCTATGGGTATGCAGTGCTTTTTTGTGATGGTACTCACTGATATGGAGTACCAGTACCTCATTTGTTTAAAGCGGGGGAGGGGGGGAGGAAGTAACAATGGGAAACATAGAAGTGGGAGCAAGAAAGGAACAGCAGGAACATTGAAACATTTGTTTAGCACCAGCCTAAAAAGGAGTACTTAATGAAAGCATGTAAACTAGGATACTGGATCAAAACTTGATTGGTTAGCATTTGCTCTACAAATCCGCAAACACGTATCAGATTATTATAAACTTTAATACCAAACAAACCTTTTGACACTCCAATATATGCTTCTGCTTAAGTTGTTAAGCAAATCTATTTTTCCTGTTTCACATTGACTTGTTTTTCTTTTCATTATGAGTTAAGCGACAGCAGTTTTATTTAAAGTGGTGTCTGAAAAAAGTGTAAACTGGGGGAACGCCATGCTTTACATGCTTTATCTTGACAAGATTAACGGGATGGCAAAGCGCAATCATGCCTTTTTAAAATTAAAGTAGAAAAAGGATCAAGGTAGTGGATGGGAAGGGTAAAAGACCCGACCCAAAATTGCTGCTTATTTACATTTCAAGAGAAGTCTCCATTTCTATTTCAATAGAAGCCTCCATTAGTGCTTATAGGAACTTAATCTGGAAATGCATATACCGGTAGTAGTTGGCAGGGGGGAAGTTAATTTTCTCAGTAGCAGTCAGGCAAGGTGGCATTGCTCATCTGCCTTCCCAGTACTGGGCACCACTGCTGGTTCCTGAGAGGGGAGCTCCAGGGAACTCAGGGTTGATGCTGGAGATGCAGCAGAGCCAATCTGGTGCTTGCTGCTGCCATGTACCTCTCAGGAACCAATAGTAACACTCAGTGTTGGGAAGGTAGGTGAGTAGTGCAGCCTTGTCTTGTAGACCACTATGGCTTCCTCCTCGTTCCACGTGGTCCTGCTGTTTAAAGACATACGCATTCATTGCATTCGCACACTTGAATGCATCACACTTAGAGAGAATTCTATTTGGTTATGTTATCAAATCCCAGAATGGATTTCTTTTTTAGTACAGTGGTCCCTCAACTTACGAATTTAATCCGTTCCGAATGGACACTCATAGGTTGAAAAGTTTGTAAGTCGAAAAAAGCGATTTCCCATAGGGAGAAAAAATATGCATTGGGAGAAAAAATATTCGAAAAAATTCATAAGTTGAAAAAACCACATCTAAAATTCGTAAGTCGAAAAAAATGCATCTAAAACCGGCAATGATTTCCATTCGGATGTCGAAAAATTTGTAGGCGTGCGGCCACTTTTTTCATTCGTAAATCTAAAAATTCGGATGTCGAGTACTTCGTAAGTTGAGGGACCACTGTACTTTAACTGCTGATTTCTATCTTTGTAGCTTTTCTAAAATGGCATCTTCCCAGTGCTTCCCCCCCATGGGGTACGCAGGGGGTACGCATACCCCTAAACATTTTGTGAATCTAATATGAGTATTTCAATATGAGTAGGAAAATGAGAGTGCCCCTAAACATTTTCTTTTAGAAAAAAAGCACTGCATCTTCCTAAATTCATACAAACCTATAAACATTATAGCATTCCTTTTTGATAACGTATGCCAGTGTGAACTATGAACTACTCTTTTGCCTGATGATTAGAAGAGCAGTTTGAAAAAAAAATGCATTGAAAGACTCTCTCTCCTCTTTCTTCTATTTGAAGTGGTTTGGAAACTTAGTTACCATGAATTGGTGGAACGACTTATGGCTTAACGAAGGATTTGCATCTTACTTGGAGCATCTTGGTACATACTACATAATGCCCACAATGCCTCTGGTAGGTGTGAACTATATCATCGTTTATATAAGGTTTATCCAAATTGTGGGATTGTTTTCAGTCCCTTGAAATTAATGGCATCTATGCAATGGTGCTTTCAGGTCTTAGAGGGCCCCAGATTATAATAATAATAATAATAATAATAATAATAATAATAATAATAATTTTTATTTGTACCCCGCCCTCCCCGGCAAAGCCGGGCTCAGGGTGGCTCACACCACCAAAATCACAATAAAACATTAGGTCCAGTCTCAGCATTCTCCTTTCTGCTGCCTCCACTTACTTACCTGCTTACATATGGGCCCCTATCCACACTCTGAACTAGTACAGTCCACACACAGATTTGCCACTTCACCTCCCCTTTTTTGAGAACTCATGCATTAAGCTGTCCTAGCAGCCTTGCAGTTCTCCATCAAGGTCAGTGGGTGGCTCCAAATCCCTTAGCAGAGGTTTTCAACCTTTTTGAGTTCACAGATCCCTTGACCAATTGCAGCACCCGTGTGGCTATGTCACTCCTTGCCTGCAGAGCTGGCAGCCTCTCATCCTCCCTTGTGGAGGGCTCCCTCAGCTTCCTCTCCTCTCCCTTCTCCTTGTGAGTCCTCCGGGCAGTCACAGCTGCCACCCCGGTCTCTGAGCTGCCCCCCTGCCCCAAAGAGAAGTGCCTCCTCACACTGCCCCACAGGGGCCTGGGAAGAGGATGCCCCCCCAGCCTTAGCGGCCCAATGGAGAATAGCCAAAGGTGAACGTGAGGTCAGCACCTTACCTTGAGAGGCAGTGGCAGGCATGGCCAGTACTGCCAGGTGGAAAGGCTCCCTTCAGCACCAGGCACTCAGCTCCCAGGCAGGCCTTGCACACAGCAAGCACAAGAAAGGCCAGCACAGTGCTTTCTTGTCTGCCTGCCCGGCCTCCCACTTGTCTGTCTATTTCCTAACAGCAAGGACTGGTGGACAGGCTGGCTGGGCTCCCTTGCCCGCTTGCTTGCTTGCTTGCTTGCTTGCTTGCTTGCTTGCTCTGAGGCCACCTCAGCTCCTGGCAACCAGCACCCCCTGGCCAGCCCCAGAGGCACCATTCACCTGGGGAGCACATTGTATCCAGGGCTGCTGCAACTAACAGCTGTGCAAGCCTTTGGGAGGCAGAGATGTGAGAGGGCATCAGAGGAGGGAGGGAAGGAAAGAGGGACAGAGGCCAGTGTTGCTCTTGGCACCCCTGACCATCATTCAAGGCATCCTAGGGTGCCACGGCACCTAGCTAATAATCATGCCTTGTATACTAGGTCAAAGCTGTCTTCTACTGCTCTTTTGCACTGTGGTAATGCCATAAACCATAGGTATTCTTTTTGTTGAAATTTTGTGCTATGCATTCCTGATCTGATTCGCACTAATTATCTGTAGCAAATGTTAATTAAAATTAGGACATGATACTGGTTTTCTGACATTTACATTTCACATGGTGGCATTCCACAAATTGACTTTCTGCGATAAGAATTCCAGCCAAATGCAGATTTTCTTGAAAAGGGGGTATGAATGCAATGACTTGAACTAAGGTTTTTAAATAAGAAGCCATTTATGTTCTATGAATTAAGTATAATTCTCAAAGTAACTTAAAATGTAGTCTTATTTTTAGGTAAACATTGCTATTTTATGGTTATTTTCAGGACAACATCTTTAGCTACGAAGTGCTTCAACCTATCTTGCTAAGGGATAATGAACTACAAAATCGGTCTTTATCAGACACAGGTGAAAGACAAGAATCGGGCGAATTACTTAATCTGTTTGGTATAATAACATACAAGAAGGTAAAAACAAAATTTGTAAGCAGTATATTAAAGGATGTTATCGATCACGTGATTTGAAAAGTCAGTATGAAATTGCCACTTTTTCATAACATGAGAAAGGGAATCCTGTGCCTCAATTGAATTGAATGGTAAAGCCTTTATGACAGTTTCCCCCCAACCTGGTGCCTTCTATGTGTTTTGAACCACCATTCCTGTTGGCCCCAAACTGTATAGCCAATGATCTGGAATGATAGGAGGGTACCAGGTTTGAGAAGGCTTCCTGCTGCATTCGAAGTGGAGTCTGTATATCAAATTGCAGTGTACGGGGGCCGGGGACGACGACAAGTGGCTCCTATGCACAGTTATGTTGGCGCAAGCCCCACTGAGATCAGTGGCATTTACTTCAAAAGAAGCATGTATAGGATCACACTGTAAGTTAGATCCATTCCTTTCAATAGGTCTGTTCTGAATAAAGCTTTGTTGAATACCACCCCCTGTTTCCTTCACCTGTGAGGAGACACAATATGTGCCCACATATCTAGAACTGGAGAGGGTTTTTAAGGATGAGAATGACTGCCTGACAGGTTTGATGTGGTCAGCAAACTTCATCATTGAATGCGACAAGTGCCTTTTTATTCTCCAGTCTGTTGTTTCTGATTTGTGAATTCGGATCGATGTGTCTGTTACTCTATACAAAATAAAATAAAAAAAAATCCTTCCAGTAGCACCTTAGAGACCAACTAAGTTTGTTCTTGGTATGAGCTTTCGTGTGCATGCACACTTCTTCAGATACAGAAGTGTGCATGCACACGAAAGCTCATACCAAGAACAAACTTAGTTGGTCTCTAAGGTGCTACTGGAAGGAATTTATTTTATTTTATTTTGTTTTGACTATGACAGACCAACACGGCTATCTACCTTTATCTGTTACTCTATGTGAGATATTTTTGCTGTTCTTTGTATCATTTGTGAAAATTACCTTAGTAATTATATATGCCCACCCTAAATAAAGCATTCTGTGGCAAAATAACCACCCACAATATTCCATATAATGCCATATAACAGTTTGAGATATACAAAATCTCATCACTTGGAGATGTATGATATGAGTGCAGGGAACCATTTTGAAGAAACTGTATAATATAAAAAGAGACTACCGGTATATGGTTTTTGCTGCAACATTCACACAGCTACCCATCTGAACCCCCCCCCCAACAATCAATATATTTAATAAAATTACTAATTTGAACATAATGTTGGTAGATTAATGTCTTGAGTTTCATGACTTGCAAAGTCTCATCATTCTAAATACATAAAGATAAATTATCTATATCTATATATCTATCTTTCTCTCTCTTAGGGGGCTGCCATCCTCCGGATGCTGTCCAACTTTGTGACTGAAAGGCTTTTAATGAAAGCACTTAATGTGAGTTTCAAAAACAACTTTACCAACAGTTGGAATCTTGACGACTATTCAAAATGTGTTGTCACTGTGAATTGACTAATTATACTTGTTTAATTACAGTCGTACCTGAATGCATTTTCCTTTTCAAATGCCATCCAGGATGATCTGTGGAATCACATTCAAAAGGTGATTAAAACCGTTAGTGTTTTCGCTGGTGCTCTTGGAATAACCAATGTGGGGCATTCTTGGTCATGAAAGGCCTTCGAACCAGGGCTGTGCATGGCCTCTCAATAAGAACTGAGACCCAATCTGGCACTCTGTGTTGGCCCCAGGCCAATGTGGGTCCTAACTGACCCGTACAGTATCCATATGCCAAATCAATTTAGCGCCTAAATTGATTTGGCGCTAGCTCTAATGCTTATTTAGGGTTTTTCATCCTAGTTTAAACATGCGGTCAGGAGAGGGCTGGGAAAGGAATGACCTGTTTGAATCTGCCTGACGTGGTTCAGGGTTCAGCTAAAACCAGTGCACAACACTAGTTTGAACCAACAGTGCTGAACTTAGCGTTCAGATGATCTGCTAGTTTGGGCTCAGTGATCAGCAGCACCAAAACAGCAATGTGTTCTGTGTTAAGCATCTCTTTGACGTGTTTCCAAGTCAGGTCTTTCCCTGAGCAGCAGCTCATTTTTTTCACCTGATAGTTCAGGTGTGAGGAACCTTTGGCTCTCCAGATGTTGAACTACAACTTTCACCAGCCCCAGTAAGCACGTCAGGGATGCTGCAGTTCAGCGACATCTGGAGGGCTAAACGTTCCCACATCTATGATAGCTGGTACGTGATAGTACCTTGCAGGCAGCAGTTAATGGCCCATTTAACACACACAAAGGTCTATATGAGTCTCAGTACATTTATATGTCTGTAGTTGTCTATAGTCCTTTCCACCACCGTCTGTGGGCAGTCATGTGCCTGCAGTCAGCAAAGCATGGGTGTGTCAGAAAGCAGTGTGTGAAGTGCAAACTAATCCCATGTGAAAAGGTTCTACTTAATAAAGACTTGGGGGATAAAGTAGGTGGAGAAAAAGCCCCCATCCCACTTCAAACACTGCTTAGATCAGGCATCCTATACATAATTGACAGTTTCATTACCCAGGCCCAATCACAAATTAGTATGGTAATTGGCTTCAATAGGACAAGTTGCTCTGGCGAATCTGGAGCTCAACAGGGGCCTTTCATCCCTCTTGGACCAGGCTATACCTCCCAGGCTCCATTCCCTTCCTGAAGAATGGAGAGCCTTAAAGTGGTAGTCCTTCGGCCTGAAGTCTAATACTCTGAGGCTTTGTGTGTTACCTCCTGTATTTGCAAGGAGAGACCAGTAAGCCAATAGCCTATGATGTAAGGGACCAGTCACTCAATCTTGCTTGGGTGGTACTGTCTCTGGACGCCTGTTTGAGGGACTGAAAGGGTTCAGCTCCACTCCAGAGTCAGGGCCTGGGGCAGGGATCAGCAATCCCATATCTTGCACTGCTCAGTCTCCTGATCCAATGGGATCTTCTCCCGAGTCGGACACCTGGTTGCTGCTTGAGGTGGGTAATGGCAACCTTGCTTATGAAAACTGATCTGTAAAGTTCGCCCCCCCCCCCCTCTGTATGAGCTATTAAATGTTTAGGAATGCTGGAATTTACTTGTGTATGAACCAGCAAATAGTATCTGAAAAACCTGCTGTTTGTACAAGTAGAAACATTTATGTGAAATTAAATAAACCAAACTGTTTTCTAATCCAGACTTTTCTTGAAGGTAGTAGATGAACAGAATGACCTCCAGTTGCCGGCGCCAGTAAAAGTTATAATGGACTCGTGGACCTGCCAACATGGCTTGCCACTCCTAACAGTAAATCTGACCACTGGGAACATCAGTCAGGAACAGTTTTATTCTAAAAAAGGAACAAACAAGACCAAGTATGCCTAATTTAGTACAATTGTTTTAATTTTGATTTTTTAAAGTACGTTGGTGTATATTTGAATAGTAATCTTCTATTTTTGCCCGAACTATAATTAGCCACAGCTTCTGAGCCTGCAAATTATGACTTGCACTTTCCTTCCAAAGCAGACATTGAAATCCACCTTGGATGTCACAGTGAATTATGGGGTTGTACCAAAAAGGAGACGTGAAACTGCATGCGGGGGGGGGGGGGGATGCGACCCTGTGGCTAATTTCTGATCCTCCACAAATGGGCCGTTGTATTGTTTTTGTTCTCTATTAACAGCTCTCAGTAGTATGCTGTGAACCGCTTTGAATAAATAGTTGTCTACTACCGGTATTTCCTTTTGTCAAAGCACTGCTGTTTCTCTTCACATGAAACTGAAAGGCTTTTTCTGGTGTCAAATATATGACAATGTGTGCCGCCCCAAGTGCCATGCACACACAAGGTTTCCATAGCTCCTAGGATCTCAGATTTTGGGTCAGGGTCTTCTGGGATTTAATGCAAGATGCATCTTTTGGCTGATGGAATTTTTTTTTGGTGTGCATAAACGTGGCACACCTGGAACCTTGGGACTGCAATATCTGAGTTCAGTTTTCTGGGCTTTCAGGACCAACCATATTCATGTGAATGCAATTTGCTTGAACTGTTTTTATACCAAATTTTAAATTGTAACCTGTCCTGGGATCTGCTGGTGGAGGGTGAATAATAAATTTGATGGAAATTATGATGATGAAGGTCAGATGTGCTTAACAGTGCTTGCTTCTATATGGATTGTTCCCACTACATGAAAGCACACTGCACAGAAATCCATGAGACTTGCTTGCAAGTAAATCAAAGGGCAAGTTCTGGTTTGGAGTGGAGCCATGTGCACGACTGTGGCTTCCCAGTTATTAGTTATGGAAAGTGAAGGTTTGTCATGCATATACAAAGCTTGACTTTCCAGATCTCATGGATGTTGGAATTGGGGTCTGAGAAAGTTATTGTAGCTTGAAATGCATATTTAAAATGATAAAGAAGTTAAAAGGAAAGGCTAAGAGAAGTAGATCCCACCCCCCTGAAAATGTTTCCTAAATGTAAATTATTTGATTGCATTTGAACCATTTATTTACTTAGGTTCAATAAATAATCATGTGTTTTTGTCCTTAATGAAGCAACATGTGGACGATTCCCATTTCTTGGTTAAGAAACGGAACTGTACAACCTTTGGCATGGCTTGATAAGAGCAGCAGTAAGTAGTTTTCTCTCTCTCTGAATTTAAGAAAGCCTCTTATTTGCAATAGCGACCCAGGTGGCGCTGTGGGTTAAACCACAGAGCCTAGGGCTTGCTGATCAGAAGGTTGGCAGTTCGAATCCCTGCGACGGGGTGAGCTCCCGTTGCTCGGTCCCAGCTCCTGCCAACCTAGCAGTTCGAAAGCACGTCAAAGTGCAAGTAGATAAATAGGAACCGCTCCGGCGGGAAGGTAAACGGCGTTTCCGTGCGCTGTTCTGGTTCGCCAGAAGCGGCTTTGTCATGCTGGCCACATGACCTGGAAGCTGTACGCCAGCTCTCGGCCAATAAAGCGAGATGAGCGCTGCAACCCCAGAGTCGGACACAACTGGACCAAATGGTCAGGGGTCCCTTTACCTTTACCTTATTTGCAATACACAATCTTGAAAACTGGCTAAAAGCATTTTAACAGAGCAATTCAAATAGCAGGGAGAAGGGGAACAAAATGCCAGATCTAGAGCTCTGCTGGGTGTGTGGCAGTGGGAAAAGAGGAGAGTGTTTCCCCCCTACCCTTGCCAGTCTGTTTCAGGGGCTGGCATATTTTCTCACCCCTAATGCTGGTGGAATAGGAACACTTTAGATCCATCACATTCAAGCACTCCCCAGCACATTCCCATTTTGCGTCTACTGACATTGGAGCCTCAACACGGTTAGGGAAAGAGACACAGATTTCTGCAGCAGCTGGGGGGGGCTTTATGATGTAGTGAGAAAGCACTGGTTTTAATAGTCATACTCCCATCTCTTTTGGGATATACGAGCTATATTTCAGAAACTTGCTGTCAGTTTAAGACCCAGGCATAGTCCTGCAGTGTACTGTACTTCATCTTGTATTGATGTTTGGTGGAGATTGTTAACAACAACAACATATTATTTGAATGCCGCCCAGCTGACTAGGTTGCCCCAGCCATTCTGGGCGGCTTCCAACAAATTAACACACAGTAAGGCATCAAGCATTAAAAACTTCCCTATACCTTCCCTATGCCTTCATATGTCTTCTAAAAGTCCAATAGTTATTTCCTTGACATCTGGTGGGAGGATGTTCCACAGGGCGGGAGCCACTACCGAGAAGGCCCTTTGCCTGGTTCCCAGGGTTGTTTTTTTTTTGTGCATTGTAGGAAACACATTTGTGTATTTTCATATGTTTTATCTTACCTTAGAAATGAGCTGCAGTCTTCACAGGCCTACAAAGACCACTAAATTCATGCCAACTTTGTTTCCCTCATGCCACCTGTAGAAATATTTCCGGAAATGAAGATATCAGATTCAGAACATGATTGGATTCTTTTAAATGTGAATTGGACTGGCTACTATAGAATTAATTATGACCAGAGGTCTTGGAGAAGACTGGCCAAAGTTCTTGAAAGAAACCCAAAGGTAAGTTAATGATTATTATACAGTCATGTGACCCTCTATGTCAAGACAACCTCATTTTTTGGGTGGGGAGTTCAGTTTCTTTTTATATGCGAAGAATCACCTTTTCTTTTACCACTGGTGAGTCACCTTCTAAATGCTGCCACCAAATATTTGTACTATATATATATATTTACCAATGCTTCTAATTATATTCCAGTAGTTGTGTTAATTTAGACATGATATAAAAACATGTCTGGCTGGTTTTGTAATTAAATAAAAGTAACAATATATTCTTTTTTTATTATCAACTATACAGATATGCTGTACCTTCCTTACATTATTTGTGTATGTATGCTAACTGAAGTTTGCTTATCTAGCTACGGTAGGGATTGGCTGATTGTCCTGCCTGTTAACATTAGGCAGACACCTTTGCTGTACTGTTTTTGCTGCCGCCCCCATTTTTTTTTGTTTAGGCAAGTCTACCCAAACTCTTAGTTTTATTTAGTATATCTGTTATAAAACTTCAGATTTTTAAAAATATTTTGATATATTTTATGCCTACTTTAAGATTTTATTTTAATCGTAATTTGTTATGAAAATTTTACATTTTTTTAAATCTAATTTTGTTGCTTGAGTGCTATGTAAACTTTGTTAAGTAAATGAGATCAATGTCCCAGTTCCAAATGGGCAATATCACACATTACATTCATCTTGGAATATTGGAGAACCATTTCAATTAAAAGTATGCATGATTTTTGACTTTGGGTGCTGCAGATTCTTATGAATATCTTGAATTGCAGTAGATGTATTTAATGGACTGTTTGGACCTTTTAAACACGTAGATTTAATGGATGCTCTTTTGCAGGCCGTTCCTTCTGTAAACAGATTTCAACTGGTGGGAGATGCCTTTCAGCTGCGATGGTAAGCCTACCTCCCAAAGACAGGTTTTCGCTATATTTGTAAATGAGCTCCATACTTTCCCCACTTCTGTCTGCTTCTTTATTCACACACACACACATATCCAACTTCTTCTGCACCACCTTTTGCTTTGAGAGTGCAGGGTGCTTAGCACAAAAAAGTTAAGGGGAAAGTGGACATGGATAATGCAGTCCTACGTTAGGCTGCTGCAGTTTCCCCAGTTTCTTAGAATAGCCTCACCGGGTATGATGATCACAGCTGCAAATTCAATGAAATCCTTTCCCCTTGGCTTACTCCAGTGATGGCCAAACCTGGCCCTCCAGCTCTTTTGGGACTACAGTTCCCATCATCCCTGACCACTGGTCCTGTTTGCTAGGGATGATGGGAGTTGTAGTCCCAAAAAAGCTGGAGGGCCAAGTTTGGCCATCACTGGATTACTCCCTCAACCACTGTAAATGCACAAACAGATTAGCCACTGGAAAAGGGGTGGGGAACCTTTTGGTTTCATGAGCCCTGCAGTTCCATTGGGATTCGGTCGACAGGCCCTGATACAGGAGCAGGGTCTCTCTTGGGTGTGCCTTGACTTCAGTCACTTGGGAAGGGAGAGCAGGGGTGCTGGCATCTCCTCACCCCTACCTCCCAGCGGAACAGAGAGTTTCAGTGGAGACTGGGGAGGGCCATGGATCGCCAAGGGGGAACAGCGTAGCAACCCTGCGCTGGCACCTGAGGTGGACCAGTGCAGCATTATAGCCTGAAACTAGGCAGACCCCTGTGCAGTCCTGAACATCTTGCTTGTGTCCACTTCCAAGCCTGTACCATTATGTGCTGGAATAAAGATCTCTTTCTTTACCTATATGCAGCAACTGTTGTCTGCATATATTGGGCGTGAGGCATGACACATTTTGACCTGGTGGGCCAGATATTTCTCTTGCCCCACCACCATCCTGTGGGCCAATTCTGACAGGTGAGTGGGATCACCCAACTGTCAATCATCTGAGGTCATAATGACACCTGGCAATTGACAAGTGGTGGTCCCACCTCTCTCTCAAAGTTGGCCTATAGGGCTGGGGGGGAGATAGTGACAAAACAGGATAGAGTTCCCTGCGCATTCGCTAACGGCAGCCGTTGTGTGTCAGTCCTGCTTTCTGCAGGGTTTTGGTGTGTGAGAACCAAGCAGGATTGAACTCTGTGCATCAGCTTTCTGCAGGGATCAGCTGTGTATCTGCCTGCCCCACACCTGATGTCAGGTGGTTAGGGAGCAATGACCTTGCAGGCCAAGTTTGTCCTATGGGCCAGAGGTTCCCATAGATTTAGAATCATAGACTTGTAGAGTTGGAAGGAACCACGAGGCTCATCTAGTCCTACTCCCTGCAAATGCAGGAATCTTCCGCCCAACGCGGGGCTCAAACCAGCAACCCTGAGATTATGAGTCTCATGCTCTACCGACTGAGCTTCCTTACCCTTGTGCTACAATACACACATGCCTATGGATTCTGGCAATATTGATGCAGCATTACAGTAGAGTAGAGGAATAATTAGTTCAAATTTTTGACTGAAAAATATTTCTTCTAGAAGCAGAGGTTTGACTGAAAAGAAATGAAATGTTTGGGATTTATTTATAACTCAGGATCTTTGTCCATAAATCCGAAATATGGACTTGCTAGGACTCAGGCTAACAGCTTGGCTTCCTTAGCCTGTTACGGTTTTTCCTTCACTGTTCTGTTTAATCAACTAAGGTGTACACTGACCATAATGAAGGCCTGCCCTATTTGTCCCCCAAATATATAATTTGCAGCACACTTTTAAGCTGCTTACTCAGAAGCAAGTTTGACACAGCAGACTCCTTAGTGTGCTTAGGATTCGAGCCAGCAGCCGATCACATAGCGAGTTCTCATAGACAACTTTGATCCTGCACTCCAAACATGTGCTTCCTGGTCTGCCTCTAGCCTGTGTCTTGCTCCTGCCCTCTCTTTGCTCCAGTTCTGAGTCCAGCCCACCTGGCCTCTCTTCTCCAGCCTCAACCTGCTTCCTGACTCTGCTTCCAGCTCCGCTTCCTCCTCCTATAAATTGCCTGCCTGGAATATCGCCATTCAATAATATTTGAACTGTGAGTATATATACACTGCTGTCTGCTGCACCTAATTCTGCTGGGACTTTCCTCCATTTGAGTCCTGACACCAAACCATTAAAGTTGGGGTCATAATGCCAGCGACACGATTGCCACATTAGTCACACTGTGTGGGGTGCAGCACCGTGTAGGAAGTGATTTGAGTTATGAAGCTTCCCTTGCTGTTGTGTGATTTCAGATATGTCGGTATAGACCCTTCATGTGCAGGACCGGTGCTAGGGATTTTGGCGCCCTAGGCGAGGGGGCGGGGCACGTGACGTCATTGCGCATGACGTACGGTGCCCCGCCCCCTGCCCGGCCGGGCGCCCCGCACCGCTGCGGTTTTCACCGCTGGTTGGGGCGGCACTGGGCAGCGGCGGGGGGCGAGGGGCAGGCTGGCCAGCGCCCCCTCCATTTTGGCGCCCTAGGCAACTGCCTAGTTTGCCTTAATGGATGCGCCGGCCCTGTTCATGTGGGAAGCTGCTTCCGCACGAAGTCTCTCCCATTGCATTGCTGTCACTTAAGTTCCTTAGAAATTTAAGATTGTGCTTGAATCTGATTGATTTCACTTGGATTCAAGCTTAAATAACATTGCGTGCCCAGGTGGAGACCCTCTGACTCCAAGAGACCACCAGAAAGAATAACGGCTCATGACGTGTTATGGAATTAAAAATTTGGCCACAACTTTATTAAACCTAGGCTCAGGCATTGGGCGTGTATCCCTCCCAGCCCCCCAGCCGGGGGAACTGGGGCTCCTCAGGGTGAGTGGGATATGGGAGGGTGCACTGCAAGACGCTTGTGTACGCAGGCAGCCCACCCCATATCCCCGCAACGCAGGGGAGTTCACTGACAACCTTTCAGTGTGTGGCCAGTGACTCCCTTTTCACAAACCCCTTTAAGAGGGGACCCTGGAATTGCCGCCGCAGGGTGTGTGTGTGAGTGACCACTTCTTGCCCCCTGCCACCATTTAGGGAAGATAGACTAAAGGATTCCGCCCAAGGCCTCAAACTGCCAAAGTTGTGACAATTGCTACGGGGAAGGCAAAACCTGCCAATGCAGGGAAATTCCTTCCCAACTCTTCAACAGCAACCATCGAAAGACCGTAGCAGCACCCACTGAACAGGAAGGAAAATGGTTAACCTGCAAACAAGTATTAGGCAAAGGGAGGGTTGGGTGGGTGAAGCTCCGAAGCCGACTGCATGTTTGCTGGCAGCTCCGCCTTCTATTTATGCAACTGGCCCCGCCTCCACACGATGCTGATAGGTTAAGTGGGGTTTGGCGGGAACCCCCAATGACTAGCACAGGGAGGCGGGCTAGCCCAACCAGCTGGTGAGTCCCACGTGGCCCGGGGGTGCTGCGCGTGGGCCCACAAAGGGAGGCGTGAGCACCCAATCCCTGGAAACCACCCATAGACCTCGGTGCCTGGGGATTTTCTCAGCTCTGGGTGCCCATCAAAGCTTTTTAAACTTCCTATAACTGACAACTGTGAAGCTAAACATGTGCACATGGCCCCACTTTGAATCACGGCTTCACATTCGCCGGATCATGGCCTTTGCATGGAAGCAAGTTCCGTGGATTTCAGTAGAATCTGCTTTCATATAAAGGGTTCTTTGCATATCATTTGTAAATGGAGACACTTCAGCTTGTAAACAACCCAGCATTCCCCTGGCAGAATATTCTTTTGTGAGCTCTCTTTAAAGTATTTCAAGAGCAGACCATTTATTTGCTCATAATCATTGTCTAATAATGAAAACACGCATACACATATGTACATAGCTCCTTGTATGCATTGCTTAAATATGATTTCTTTTAATATAGGTCTGGTTATACTGAGTATGATACTCCACTATATTTAACTAAGTACCTTGAAAAGGAAGATGATACCTTAGTGTGGGATACGGTACTGCATCATCTAGAAGTTGACAATTGGGGGCTCATTCAGAGTGATTATGAATTATACCCAGTTTTAAAGGTATCTAAATTCTGAAGCTTAGGGTGCTTATTTTATGATGAGTACAGACACTTGTTGATGTAACATTTCCCCGTTTGAATGCATGCAGAAAAGTGGCCATTAATGTAATGTCCAAAAAGTTAGCTATATGTCTTGCTGTCCACTTAGGAATTATGTGTTATTTCCATCCTCATTCTAAGTAGAAAAAACATTTACACAAGCAGCGGCAATATGTTCTGTTATGTCGTCAGTGAAATAATTTTTTTGACATTGCAGGGCCATATTTTAATATAAATTAGATATAATAATCTCTGTTATAATTGTTGTTATTGCCATTCAGTGTCTAAAATGCTAAATATTATACAGAACACATGGAGGAAATACCCTTGTCCAAATAGGCTTTCTATCAAATGTAGACAAAGGAAATCATAATAAAATAAATATTGGAGGAGGAAAAGGAGAATGCTAAAATGAAAACCACAGTGCTTTAAACTAGGTTACCTACTTAAGGCTGTGTGCAGTCCCTATACACGCTTACCTGGGACAAAAAGAACATTTATTTCAGTAGAACATTGAGTAGATATGAAAAGATTGTGCTGTTTGTATTAGAAGAAACGTAATAAAAGTAGAGTTCATCTATATGTTACATCTTTCTCTTTTCTCCAAAGAAATATTTCTTAACAAGGATTTCACCAATATGTCATCATTATACTAATCTCCTTCGTCAGAGCTTTGAAGTACTGGAAGATGAAGTTTATACTTTGTAAGTCCTTAAATATTTTTTTAAATAAACCAGCATCCTTATCATGGAAGGTAAGCCTGGATCTCCTAAGTTTATGTCTATCAGCTGCACCATGCTGGGTTTCTAGAACACTGTACATGATATATGGAAGTGGAGAAATAATTATAAATAATTGTTTAATTATAAATAATGCATAATTATAAATAATTATAATTATAAATAATGCATAAATTGCAATGGCCAGCAAAAACCAATGAGTAAAATCTGTTGTTTTATGTAATACTCTTCACAATCCTAAATTTGAATGTTCAGTGCTGAGAACTTTAGAAAATGCAAGGGTCGTTCCTATACACTGCTACTTCATTACTGTCCTTTCCTTTTAAAAATTCCTGCTAGTTACAGCTACAAATCCTTCTGTGATTTCCCACCTCCACCCTATCCTGTCCCCACTCTTGTAAATTTAGTGCTACCGTATATTCCGGCGTATAAGACGACTGGGCGTATAAAATGACCCCCAACTTTTCCAGTTAAAATATAGAGTTTGGGATATACTCGCCGTATAAGAAATACGACCCGGCGTATAAGACGACCCCCGACTTTTGAGAAGATTTTCCTGGGTTAAAAAAGTAGTCTTATACGCAGGAATATACAGTATTTGTTCGAGTAGCCCTGTCATCCAAGCCTATGAACATAGACTGGGAATCTATTCAACCACGGGATAGAATTGCAAATTTGGAAGAAATTAAAAAGCCACCTGGCCTAACCCCATGCACAAAAACAGAACTATTCGCTCATCAATCCCACCCTACTTCTGAAATCAGATTGTGCAGTCCCGATGAGAGCAGATAAACTGGACAATAGGAACATAGGAAGCTGCCTTACTGGTCTGTCTAGCTCTATGTACTGCATACACGTAACTGGCAGCAACTCTCCAGGGTTTCAGACAGGTAACCTTTCCCAGCCTTACCTGGAGATGCTGGCAATCTGGTACTTGCATTCAAAGCAGATGCTCTACCAATGGGCCGTGGCCATTCCCTATAAATATAAATAAACTCACATAAAAACTCAGGTGCCCAAAGGTGCCTGCAGAGGATACAGTTCCAGGTGACTCCGGTGATGGTGCGTTTGTTGTTGTTTAGTCGTTTAGTCGTGTCCGACTCTTCGTGACCCCATGGACCAGAGCACACCAGGCACTCCTGTCTTCCACTGCCTCCCGCAGTTTGGTCAGACTCATGTTGGTAGCTTCGAGAACACTGTCCAACCATCTTGTCCTCTGTTGTCCCCTTCTCCTTGTGCCCTCCATCTTTCCCAACATCAGGGTCTTTTCCAGGGAGTCTTATCATGATGTGGCCAAAGTATTGGAGCCTCAGCTTCAGGATCTGTCCTTCCAGTGAGCACTCAGGGCTGATTTCCTTAAGAATTGATAGGTTTGATCTTCTTGCAGTCCATGGGACTCTCAAGAGTCTCCTCCAGATGGTTCGTTAGTTCACATCAAGTCCCCCCTCCTTTTTTGGGGGAAAATGCAACACATTTAATATGTTTTTCTGTCTCTCTCCTTTTATTTATCCATTTACATTTTGTTCTATCTTCCAAAAAGGGGCGTAAGAACCATTCTAAAAACTGCATGTTGGTTGGGGGCCCGTGACTGTTTAGACCTAGCTTCCGAAATCTTCACCAAGTGGATGAACGATCCCGATTTTGAGTAAGTATGGTACATAATATCTGTCTGCAAATTTACGTCTGAGAAAATGTTAGCTGGTTACGGATGATTTCCGCAGGGGTTCAGTAAAAAGGATTTTCTCCCCCTTCTGACAGTTCAGATACATATGTGGTAATATAGAATCATAGAATTGTAGAGTTGTAAGGGACCCATAACATCATCTAGTCCAACCCCCTGCAATGGAGGAATATGCAGCTGTCCCGTACGGGGATCGAACCTGCAACCTTGGCTAATGCACCACCATCATCAGCACCATGCTCTAACCAACTGAGCTATCCAGGCTGTCATGTATTAGAACAAGTGAAATTTTCACAAAGCTCTTCTTCAAAAAAATGGTTATTCAGTACACAGAATGGCTGAGTAGGTTTTTCTTTGCTTTAGGTATTGATTCATTTGGTAGAGGCCACAATTAGAGTGTGAATGAGGGGTGGAAGTTAGCTTTCCACATGGCAATACAGTAACACATCAGTTCATATTAGCAAAGTAATAGTTATAGTTAAAGAAGTTCAGTTGTTCTTTGAACAGCATATTACTGCACAAATAAGTGAAATTGTAATAGTCTAAGTCATGTTCATCGTTTTCTCCATTGACTGCTTTCTATCATAATTACAGGAATACTCCATTTTATCAGAAAAGAGTATAGCATTCCCAAATGTGGATCTTCCAATTATCAAATTCTCATTTTTTGAAATGGAGAATGCTAAAGTCCAGATGGGTGGGGTATAAATAATAACTTATTATTATTATTATTATTATTATTAGTCTCAACCACAGTGTATGTGAAATTCCACCAGACATAGTGACAGATTTCATTATGTCAATAGGTTATTTTAAATTGTGAAACAAAGGACTGCATGGTGCCGGTTCTAAGTGATATTCTCTCTTGCAGGGTTCCCGTTTCTATTAGCAGTGTCATTCATTGCTATGGTATTCAGATGGGTAGTGACAAAGAATGGGACTTTGGATGGCAAATGTACAAGCGGAATGATAGTCAAGGAAATGATTACCTACTCTTCGCCATGAGCTGTACCCGTGAGCCATGGCTACTTCAAAGGTGACCATAATTAACTTACTGTTTCAGTGCATTTAAAAAATGTTTGCCAAATTTGTTGTTGGCCTCCGTCTGTCTCAAAAGACAATGGAGTGCGCCGGGGTGTGTGTGAAGTCAAACCGCTGTTTTAGCAGTACTGAAGTGACCTCTCCAGGGCTTAAGCCTGTATGGAGGTCCTGGTCTGCCCAGGTGACAAGACCCCGTTCTCAGCCTCACTGATGTGGTCCAAAGGAAAGCAGAGCAATACATTTGGCACCAGCTTGGCTCCAGGAGTTGCTGGAAAGAGGCGTACAAGGTGTGTTCAAATGTCTTAGGGACTCCACTCCAGATTTGTTTGAAAATCAGTAACATTATACATCTTATTCAAGTTTTTCTCTGGACAGGGGAAATTAACTACTGAATTTTGTGATCCCTTATAATACTACTACTACTACTACTACTAATATATTTTTTGCTGGGTTATCTGATCAGTTATTGTGAATTTATGCTTACTAACCAAATGGTGCACTGAGGACAAACAACAGAAATGGTCTGAAAAGCATTACTCTTTTTTGTTTTGTTTTACACAATCCATTCCATGAGCTTTCCACAGCTGCTGCTCCCCTCTCTTGATGTGGTTGAAAAACCTAGCAGCAAAACCAACATAAACCCTTGCTGTCCAAGTCTGGCACACAATCTTGCAGATCCTTCTACTGATCTGAGTTTGTCAGGAAGGCAGTCTGCTTCTCAGGATAAAGTTAGCTAATATGCACTCAGAAATCTTCCCTTCCTCCACAACACTTCAGAACTTGCTCCTTGATTATTAGGTTGGCGGGATATCACACATGCACACAATGTATTTTTTTCTTGAATGGAAGTTGAATTACTCTGAGCACTTGAGGGGTGGGGAAGAGAACAGAACTGGTGGTCTGTCTGTTAACTAGAGACCCGAGTGGTGTAGTTAAGAAGGTCCATCTTAATTAACAAAGTGGTCTCTGGTGTCTGCGACTTTAGGAGAAATTGTCCACAGCTGCATCTCTGCGGTCATAAGACAAAAATTTAGAGCAAGTTTCCATCTTGCTTAAAAGAAGACGTTTTTAGGATTCTCTGGATTGGTCAGGCTTCAGCAGGGGCTTCCTCTAAGACAAATAATACGCATTCCAGTGGCTTACAGGAAGCTACCAGGTTGGTCAGATTTTGCATTTCACATGCAGGTTCTTCATGTTCCTTGTCCATTATGCTTTACCTCAGAAGTGGGGAATCTTTGGCCCCTCAAATGTTACTTGAACTTCAACTCTCACCACCCCTAGCAAACATGGCCAATGACCAAGTTTGATGGGAGTTGCAGTTCTGCTGCGCACATTCAAAACAATGTAGTAGCAAAGTCTCCCTGGAAGCATTAGAACTTGATGACATTATTTGGAATGTACATGCAGTGGTGCAGGAGCCCTGTGTGCTAGCTAGCCACTTGTAGGCAGCTCTGATTAGTTTTTAAAAGGCAACCAGGAGGACAAAGGGGCAGCTCTCAGACCGTCTCAAAGAAAAACCCCTAAGAGAGTTGGAGCAAGGCAATAGAGTAAGACACTGGACGCCACATCTCAATAGATCAGATCTGGTGTGTCCACTTTGCAATACCAGTTCACTGGATTCTTCGCCCAGCCCTATTTGTCTGCCCTCCACAATGTAAAAGGTATGGAGATGAAAGTCTGGTGCTCATCTTAGAAGCGTTTTGGAAATTGTTTTCTTTATTATAAATTTTATATTTATTTTGAATAAACTTCTCTTTAGATTCTTGCAGTATATCCTGAACGATTCTGTAATTTCACCAGATCTTGTATCAGAAGTCATTAGATATGTGGCAGAAAGTGAGGCTGGCCACTGGATAGCATGGAAATTCATAACAGAAAATTGGTCACGTTTATATAATAGGTATGGCAAGCGACTGCTTTACGTAATTTCCCTTTAACTTGATTTTCTAATGTTAATCTGCTGGGTGGGGTAGGGTTGAAGTGTTCATTACTTTGCAAATGTTTTGTTTTACTTGACTATCAACAGAATAAGGGATAAAATCCCCACCCCCACCCCCCTAAAAAGAAACCCAGGCACAATGGTGGTGTGCTTGAGAATCTATTAAGCACATTAATTTACTGGAAAAGAGAAACACTACAGCATTAAAAAATGAACAGATATTTAATGTTATATACAGTGGTACCTCAGGTTACAGACGCTTCAGGTTACAGACTCCGCTAACCCAGAAATAGTGCCTCGGGTTAATAACTTTGCTTCAGGATGAGAACAGAAATCGTGCTCCGGTGGCGTGGCGGCAGCGGGAGGCCCCATTAGCTAAAGTGGTACCTCAGGTTAAGAACAGTTTCAGGTTAAGAACGGACCTCCGGAACAAATTAAGTTCTTAACCCGAGGTACCACTGTACTTGAATATATAAATGAAAAGTATCCAAAACTCATTGGCTTGGAACCAACGTATTATCTCAAATCCATTTGCGGAAGGAGTGGAAGTTCCTACTCATGGAAAGCAGGAGGGGGGGAGGCCAACCCCACCCCATAATTCCACTTTGTTATGGGATCTTCCAAAGTATCTCCTATACTGCTTCAGAGTTTTCCAACTCTGCAGATTTCTGGGTCCAATCCATTATCTAGAACAGGGGGTGACAAACCATTTTCCCTACTGGGGGCTGCGTTCTCTTCGGGGGGAAGTGGGCAAGATACATGTATCCCTGATACCAATATAATCCAGAGATGAAATACTGAAAAATCACACAGAAAATGGTATACGGAGAACATAATAAGGGTGTTAAACATGGGCAGAACCTCCGTTAGTTAAATATTTTTATTTACTTGATTTGGGGGGGGCATCTGCCTCCTGCCCCCCTTGGCTACATCCGTGGTGTTAAATCATAGAACACTCATTCCCTTAACAAGTTGAATTGTTTACTCTGGTAATCCATATGAACGCTCTGCCAAACTTTTGCAAAATATGCTCGAGTGAAAACGGACGAGTGGCTCACTGCTCAACATTTTTATCAAAATGTTTTCTCTTTATGAACATGCTCTCTTTTATAGGTGCTCCTTTGAACCGTTATATGCTTTCATGAATTCTATCAGTACAGACTTCGAGGTCCAAGTGGTAAGTAGAACAGACACAGCATAGAACAGTTGCTCTGAAAATGAAGGATTTAAGCCCTTTAAAAAAATCTTATATAAAAACTATGTGGAATAGAAAGAATAATGCAGCTGAGTTTCTTAGGTAATTCCGCTGCTTAGAAACCTTTGCCCATCTCTGATCCATATCAGCAGGGGCTGGAATCTTCTCTTCAATTGCCCCAAAGCCAGAATGGACAAAGGTCCTGTGAATTCCTTTTCTCTGTTCTGTGTTTTTTCCCAATGTTGTCCTTCTGTGCAGAGGAGGGTGGTAGAAATGAGGGTTGGAGGTGGCAGAAATGTATGTAGGATTTTTAAAATAATAATTAAATAAATAGTGAAAGCGAAAATGCAAAACTTTGAATAACACCTGCCAATTTACCATAAACGTTAATTATTTTAGGTCCGGGTTTTTCTTAACAATACACTTGAACCAGAACAAAGAATAATTCCTACAGAGATACTGCAGAACACAAAATCTAGAAATGAAGAAAGAAAAGAATCGGTTACTAAAATGGTCAAGTGGCTACAAAGAAATACAGACATCTGACATTTGATGATTCTTCCAAATATCTGTGCTTTTGGTAACTGCTTTAGTAGCATTATTATTATTATTGTTTTAAAAAGGAGCACATATTTTGTGCGTAGAGCTCCCACTTCATGTTTTAAATGGTGGTAGTCTTGCGATAGTGTCTGTGCAAGTCAGGCTACTGTGGAGCCAAATTTCTACTCAGAACATTGCCATACAAGACAGAATGAACTAAAAAAAAGATAACCCTGTGCCTAAACAAAGGTCAAAGGAACCTCAAGGAATATCTTGACACTTATGTCAAATGGACGGAATGTAGCAAGCCTTACCAATTGAAATGAAGAACTAGCAACTAGAAGAAGCCATTGTTGTCAGTTTGCTATGTGATGTGTGACTCTTCGGGCTACACATCTGTAAAATTTTAGCTTTCTTGCCTTTTAAAATGCACTAAGGGGGGCACCTCAGCTCGCTCCACTTGCCAACTCCCCAAATACTCCTTCCACACCAACCCCCTAGAGCTTCCCCTTCCTACCCCAAGCAACTACTAAACTCCCTTTTCACTTTCCCCACCCAGTTTCTGAAGCCACTTCTTTCTTCTATTCTGCAGCCCCATTATCTCTTCTCCCCCCAGCATTGACACTGCTAAACACCCTTTCCTCCTTCTGTCCAGTTATGAAGCCACCATCCCCCTTGTTCTTCAGAAGCTTTCATCTTCAACCCCATTTCCATACTTCCTTCTACCTTGCACCCCCATTTTCATGTTCACTTCATTATTTCCTACAGCCCCACTTTCCTCAACTCTCCATTGCCCCCATTTCTAGGCCTTTTCCTCTCCTATTGTCACTCCCTTTCTGTGCGCGCACACACACCATTAACCCCTTCACTCCCTGCTTCCTACCAACTCTTTCCTTCAACTTTCCATTGCACTCAGACTACCACACCCCGTTTCCATGCCTCCTCCTTTCTCCTCCTATTCTGCACCCCTCTTTTATGCACACTCCCCATGCTGGTATTTGTTACTGTACCGCTAAGCCTATCAGCTTCTCAGTTGATGGATGTTGTACAACATGGATGTTTGCTTGTTAATAAAGTATATCTTCTAAATTACTACACGGAATCTGGAAGTTCATGTCAAAGACAACGCACGGTGCCAGAAGTGAAATACATGATTGTGTGATGGGACTGTGGAATAGCTGAGGGCTCTGCATCCTTTTCGCCACATGAGAAAAGCTGGCCATTGACTCTCCCTGGACAGGAAGTGGTTTCCGTTGTGAATTCAGCCTTGCCTGAAAAGCAAAGTCTTCCTGGCTTTAGTCCAGTCACAAGTAATTGGTTTGTTCAGTGCTCATTTTTTGGTGCTTGCTTGCTTATTTGGTACTCATTCTGACTTGCTTACTGGCACAGATTTTCATCTCTGACCTACTCCTTGGTTCTATTTCCTACTTACTCCCAAGCTCTGGCCTACACTTCTGTGACAATTTCTCCTTAGTCCCATAGATCTCATTATCTGGCTTAATTCCTGGCTCCTAACACAGTGCTCTAGACTAGAGCCCAACCCTGGCAGCCTATAACCACCAGCAACATATTCAAATTAAAGACTTGTAGGGGAACCTGACCTAAAGCCAGTGTCACCAGCTTACTGACTGGCCTGTTGTTCTTTGTTGGGCTTGGTTGATCTCCCAGTCCCTGCAGATCCCTGCTTTGGCCAGAGCTGTGTGATGTTGCACACAATGAATGCACAACTGATATGACTTCTGATAGTGTGTATTGTAGGCTTGAGTCCTGATGGATGGAGAAGTCACATGAAGAGAATGGTCTGTTTTGTGTTTATGAGGAGAGCTCTTAAATTTTGAACAGTGCCTAGCTGATTTAACTCTTTTTTAACAAATCAAACATTTGAAAACTGTCATCCACACTCTTAAAATGTGCACTCTTTTTTGCCATGCAGTATTTTTCTCATGCAGTCTACAGAATTACTGATTAAATCCTGTCTCAGGTGCACTAACAATTTTAATTGGCAGAATCGGTGGCCCATTGTGTCCAATTACATTTGTGTATAGCAAACAAGCAGCATCGCTACCAAGAGACTATCTGCAGACCATTGTGTAATTCTACAATCATTTGAATTTCTGCTCTGTGCAACTCCAGATTGAATGCAGCGATAGATTGCTTTTTGAAGTTTAATTATCAAATTAGGTAAGATATACATATATATATATATATATATATATATATATATATATATATATATATATATGTGCACATAAAAATGCTAACTTGGTAGAAAATAATCTACGTATGTATCCATTTGCATAACATTCAAATTTCAGTTTCAGCTTGTGAGGTGGGATGATTCTTCATATTCTGCAGAAAAGAACAGGTGGGAACTTGTGGTTTTCTCTCCTAAATTCTGAGCTGGCAAAGCTTATGCTATTGACATGGCAGTTCAAGACAAAATGTACAGTGGTCCTTTGATATGGGATATAGGCATATTAACTTATTGAAAAACTTTGATCTCTCTCTAATATGCGAAATATGCCGGAAATCTGTGTCCACCTTCAAAAAAATTTGACATGATTTTAGGTCAATGCTAACTTCAGTAAATGATCAGTTACTGTCATTGCATTCATGACACTCAACATTTTCTGTGCATATTCACATTAAATGCTGCTTTCTTCCCTCTCTGCTGCAAAAATAGAGAAAAGTTTTACATGGAAGAGTTAAATATAAAAAACCCTTTTCATTCTAGTACAAGTGCAGATTTAATTTGTGGACTAATATGCTTCTTCCAAGTAACTAATTTTCTGTGAAATTTGTAAGAGAGGGGAAAACATTTACAGAGCAGTGTTTTATCCTTCTATTGTAGAAAGGTTTGGAATAAGAAGCATTTCTGTTTCCCCCTGAATTATTTATGGTTTAGTTTTGAAGACAGGAAAGCACATTATTCATACAAACTTCTGCACAATTCCTTTTAAGCCAGCCTTGTATAAACATCCAAATTTTTATATTTAATGGTTTATCAAAATAATATAATAAACTGAAATGGTGTCAGTCCAACTAACTTTTTCCAGATTAGCTTTTTTGTAAATGTGCATTTGGCAATGCGATATCATCTGGTAGCAGTTACCTCTGTGAGAAGGTGCTCTTTAAGAAAAAGGTTTTTGAATTACTGGCTCCTTCCCAGAGTTAAATGCACAGCTTCCTCCTTCCTGTTTGTGGCTTGAGCAATACTCTTTTTGGCTAAAGTATCTTCCTCCTTCTGCTCCAGTCTTCGATTTCCTGGAACTATCTTGCAATCCTTTTCCTCATTTTGTACTACTAGGTCAGCAAAAATCTTCAGTGATTACACATATAGCTGCCTTTAGATAAAGGTAATTTGACAGAAAAACATCTTACCTTAGGGACATGGATGGCACTGAGGTCTAAACCACAGAGCCTAGGGCTTGCTGATCGGAAGGCTGGCAGTTCGAATCCCCACAACGGGGTGAGCTCCCGTTGCTCTGTCCCAGCTCCTGCAAACCTAGCAGTTCGAAAGCACGTCAAAGTGCAAGTACCGGTAGATAAATAGGTACCGCTCTGACGGGAAGGTAAACGGCATTTCCGTGTGCTGCTCTGGTTTCGCAAGAAGCGACTTAGTCATGCTGGCCACATGACCTGGAAGCTGTATGCCGGCTCCCTCGGCCAATAAAGCAAGATGAGCACCGCAACCCCAGAGTCATCCGCAACTAGACCTAACGGTCAGTGTTCCCTTTACCTTTACATCTTACCTTAATGAGGAAGACTTGTGATCAAGTCACCTTGTGTGCCTGCAGAGTCCACTGTCCATGTTGACTCAAGAGCCCTGTTTTCCCTTACTATGGTTTCATCTGGACTTGGACCAAGGTGTCAAGGAGGGGGTCGCCTTCCCAAGTCCTCCCTCCAAGCTTCCAATAACTCACAGGTAGGCACCAATCAGGTTACAAGGCTTTACTGCAGTCTTCTCTGGCACCAGTTACAGACATCAAACAGCAGTCTTATCTACAGCATGTACTCTCCTTCCCCCTCCCCACCCTGGCAGGTTAACTCCAAGATTTATAGGGCAGCCCCATCACCTGCTCCCACTTTGGGGCCTAATTATTAACACCTGCCTGAGGGGCCGCACCCAGCAATACTTTATCACTCCCAGGTCCGGATTTAGGTTTGATGAGGCCCTAAGCTACTGAAGGTAATGGGGCCTTTTATATGTACAGCTGTCCTTTGTCAACAACAAATTGTCGCTGTTTTTTTGTGTTGAATATATTCTATATGGTAATTTATGGACCTAATAGGTATCTAAAGCCATTTGCACAAAACAAAATATGTATTTTATCAAAGTAATTGTTGAACTGAAATACAATTAAGAAGAAATATATTAATAGTGACATTTGGGGGGGGGCCAAGAGAGTGGGGCCCTAAGCTATAGCTTGTTTAGCTTATATGTATATCCAGCACTGATCACTCCATGACACAGATGGTTTTCAGATAATGGACCCCTTTAAAGAGAGGCATATATTCCACGAAGTAGGACACATGGCTGTCCAAGAGAAGCATCAAGACTATACTGAAATCATCATAAGTTTGAATTGTTTATGCTTGATTATCCAAATGAGTAGTATCCTTTTTCTGTTAAAATATGTAAACTGTGCATAAGTCATAGCAGAGGATAGGCTGGGTAGACTTATGAGAAATAAGGAAAGCTGGGCCAGGGCATTTTATACGACAATGAAGATGTCATTTCTCCAACCACATTACATGTACAGAAGCCGACTGTTTAGTTGATTCTTATTTTAACATTGGCAATGGGACAGCACCCTCCACTTTACCTGAAGCTGTGTACTCATTACAGCAAGGTCTATCCTTTTTCTCAATTTGGATTGAAGCCGGTTTGCAGTAAAATGCATCAAAACGCAGTGCAGGCGACTCTTATATTATGCGGGGGTTAGGTTCCAGCGATTGTGTGCAAAGCCACCATTGCGTATAGTAAAAAAACCATTGGGTCCAATGGTGGGTGGGATTGTCGTAATCATTTTTCCAAAAACCCACCCCCTTTCTATTTCTTTTTATGCCAAGTGTGTAAAGCTGAATGTGTACAAGTTAAATGCACTTAAGTTGCAAGTTACTTGTATTTCCCAAGGAATGACAAGATGGATACGGGATAGATAGGGATTGTTGCAAACATGAAGTGTGCACTGCCTCTCATGCCAGCAGTTGGAAGGCATGGAATGGCTATGTTATGGAGGCAAGACCTCCCTTGCTGCCTTTTTGTCGCCAATAAAAGACGAACGGGCAGAAGGGCAGAAGAGTTCATTCAATGCTGCAGCATAGAGGTTTGGCAGAATCTCTCCAAAAGACCAGTCCCCGAATGCACAAAACACAAAGCATTTATACTATCCTAGCAAGTGCATGCACAATTTCTTCCTTTCTTGTGTTACTGTTGGCTAAGAACTTGCGTAGACAAAGCATGCTTAAGCCAGGGATTCTTTCAGTTGGCTACAGGGCAGTTATTTCCTGACCCATCCTTATCTTGAGCTCAGGGGCAGACCAGGTGTAACCCACCTTGCAGTTATCACTGTGGGAACGTGATTATGCAGGCTCAGCAACTTGGCAGGCTGGGGACAGCTGGGTACGTGATGCGTTTGCTTCAGGGTTATGGGGCCCAGCTATCAGTTATGGAGCAAACAGGAGTGGGCAGAGGATGCATGCCAAGTTTTGTGGCATACAGAGCTCTGATCTTCCAAGAGAGAGCAATTGTCCAGGGGGCTCATGAGAAATGGCATTGGGGGGGGGGCTGCTGCTGCTGCTGCACCACCCTCTGTGCCACCTGAGGCGATTGCCTTGCCCCAATGGTAAGGCTGGCCCTGGAGGCAAGGGTTTGTGTGTTAAAGCAGGTATTTGGGATGAGATAAATAGTGGCTCATTCTGAAACTTGCATTGGGATTTATGCATGTGTTACGTATCAAAATAATCGTTGGCAATAATTTTTATACTAACTTAAAAGCTGTGTGAAAACCTTGCAAGGTATTTGATTTGGGAGTGGGATGGCAATTCAAACGAATGCTTCATGGTCTGTGTCGAAAAGAAACATATACATATATTTTTCATTCCTCGAGTGGCATGATACTGTTCTTGCGCCTTCATAGAACAATAGTGACACCTAATGGCATATCAGTTTAACTACATATTACATGTTGCTGTACGGGTTGTTTTTTTTTGTTTTTTAAGACCTGTTTCTTACTTGAAATCGACACAAGGCCTTTCAGCGTGACCAGTCAGACAGGCCCCAATTTCAGTTTTTAAACTTTGTGAAATACTATTCAGTGACCACTGATGGAAATAACATTGCAATGAAGGGAGATGGCACAGCAGGCCTGTGTTTTATGTGCGGCCTACATAGCAGATGTAAAGACAGCAGAACTCATATTTAAGATAAAGAGTAACACAGTGATACCCCTGCTTTTGGAATTGGCCCTACAGTTAGAAAGAGTGTGGTGGTCAACTTCAAATATCAGAATTTGGAGTACCATTTAAAAACAGCAAATTGTCAGTTACTCTGTGTGTGTGTGTATGTGTGTATGTGTGTGTGTGTGTGTGTGTGTGTGTGTGTGTATTGTCCAGTAGCACCGTGAGTGTTCATGTGCATGCACACGTCTTCAGATACACAAAAGCTCATAGCAAGAACAAACTTAGTTGGTCTCTTAGGTGCTACTGGACAATTTTATTTTATATACAGTATATATTTCTACTGTGTCAGACCAACATGGCTACCTACAAGAATTTAATTTTTTTAATATATTTTACCACAGTTGAGAGCAACATTTGGATTTTTTGTCTTAGGTGCCAGAGTTTTTGGCCTCATAATGGAGTTTGGTGTTTCCCTTTTGGGCATTATGCAACAGGGAAGCACATGAGTTTCCGATAAAAATAAAACTTGCAGGTAAATGAAATGTGAGAGTTGGGTGTGTTGACTTTTTTAACTTCCAGCTTACAAAAGCAAAGGGTGCTAAAAGGTTATAACGCGACTTGGGAATTCAAAACATATTCGGGTTAAATTAATATAATTTAGTTTTGCTTGGTAAGTAAAATGTGTGAGAAATTGCATAGAAGTCGTTAAAAAGCATGGCCAAGTATTTGCAGTTACGTATTCTATATACGCGGGTGGCGCTGTGGGTTAAACCACAGAGCCTAGGGCTTGCGGATCAGAAGGTCGGCGGTTCGAATCCCCGCGACAGGGTGGGGTTCCTTGGTCCCTGCTCCTGCCAACCTAGCAGTTCGAAAGCACGTCAAAGGGCAAGTAGATAAATAGGAACCGCTCTGGCGGGAAGGTAAACGGCGTTTCCGTGCGCTGCTCTGGTTCACCAGAAGCGGCTTAGTCATGCTGGCCACATGACCTGGAAGCTGTACACCGGCTCCCTCGGCCAATAAAGCGAGATGAGCGCCGCAACCCCAGAGTCGGTCACGACTCGATCTAATGGTCAGGCGTCCCTTTACCTTTATTCTATATTACCTGACGTTTTCAGAAGGTAAAATTAAAATTATTTGGTTTTCTGAAAGCAGTTCTTAGGAGACTCTTGATCTCAGGGCTGTGGGTTCCAGCCCCACACTGATTCCTGCATTGTGGGGTTGGACCTCATGGTTCCTTCCAATTCTGTGATTCTGTGGTAATCTTAGATTTACCAAGCTAAATGTCCAGTCACAAAAATAACAGCAGGTTTGAATTCTTCACACCCCAAAACAATATTTTAAAGACCCCTCACTGAAGAAATTTGGGGGAAAATAAGTTTCACCCCTTAAAATAACACGCCCTGCTCAGAGCCAGATTTAGGTTTGATGAGGCCCTAAGCTACTGAAGGTAATGGGGCCCTTTATATGTCCAGCTGTCCTTTGTCAACAACAAATTGTCACTGTTTTTTTTCTGTTGAATATATGCTATATGGTAATTTATGGGCCTAATAGGTATCTAAAGCCATTTGCACATAACAAAATATGTATTTTATCAGAGTAATTGATATAGAAATGAGCAAACCAGTGATATTTTAGGGAGAAGGATAGCAGGCGGGGCCCATTACTTACACTATCAGAGCTTACACAACACAAAACACTGTTGCTGTATGTAGGTTTTATTTTATTTGTTTTTTATCTTATATTTTGGAAATGTACATCCAGTATTTTTTCCTTTAATTTTTTTTGGGCCCTCCCAAGAGAGTGGGGCCCTAAGCTATACATAAATCCGGCACTGGCCCTGCTGGGGGAGGTCAGGCATGGCTGGGGCTCATACCCACCCCATTGTGACACTGTCTGGCCTAAAGTGCTCTAGTGGCCTAGCTCCCTCTGTTCCTCTTTAAAGAAAGAAATGAAACTAGTAAAACAATTGGATGTGCAAAGGGAAAGGCAGGAGAAATAAGACAGGGCAGAACATTTACTGTGGGTGGGGGAAAATATTGCCACATTTAAGGAAAGTTGTCTAAAGCTGTTTCGTCATTAAAAAGTCCCTGTAATTACCCCAAAATGCAAAATGAGCGAGGTCCCAACTAAAGAAGAATGGCAACTTAAGTTAACAGAATACGCACAACTCACAGACTTAACATATAGAATAAGAGAACAAGAAGAACATATGTTTAAAGATTGGAAAATGTTTATTGAATATATGGGAAATAATTGTGTACATCTGAAAACCCTGGAAGCGTTAAGATAAATTCAACAGTGTAAACAAGTTTGGATGGATGCAATAATGGAATAGTTTTTTTGTAAAATATGCAGGTGTTTATGATATGTAAAATGAACCATGGAAAGAAGAAAGGAAGTAATTGATATCTTAAGGATGTAAAATAAGTATTTTAAATTGTAAAACAGAAAACTTAATAACATTATATACAAAAAGAAATGAAAATATATACTGTAGTTAGAATGGATAGAAGAAGTCCCTGTAATTAACTGAGCTTTCCGACTATAAAGAGGAGGGAGAAGCCAGATACATTGCTCCCTGAAGTGGTGTCGGTTGAGAGGAAGAAGGGCTTATACAGACACGGAGAAGCAGCCTTTAACAAATCCTGTTTTGGTGCAGAGGAACGGGGACAGGAAAGCACATTGGCCCAATTCCAGCTACTGATTTATTCAGCTTATTTCCATGACCTCCATTCCTGATTGTTACAAAACTTGACCTGAAAGAAATTGTGTGTGTGTGTATCCAAATATATATTTTATAATATATTCTTAGCCAAATATATATTTTATTTTATTCTAAGCCAAATTAACTGCAGGTGTGAGAGCCTCTCTGAGGCTGCCTTGGGGGTCTCTCTCACCAAGCCCCCACTTCCTTGAGGAGATTAGTATATAGCATATATAGTATATATATCTCCTCAAGGGGGTGGGGGCTTGGTGGGAGAGACCCCCAAGGCAGCCTCAGAGAGGCTCTCACGCCTGCAGCTAATTTGATTTAAGAATAAAAGCAGTCACAGTATCTCCTCATATTCTTTTTTTATCTCAGCTAGATTCCTGGTGCAATTCAGGCCAGGCTCCGCCTCCTTCCTGAGTCCTCTATGTTGGGTGGGGCTGATGGGAGTTGTAGTCCAATATACAGTGGTACCTCGAGTTACATACGCTTCAGGTTACAGTTGTAGTTGGAGGGTCTTGGATTAGGGAAGACTGGGGCTCAGACTTACACATCAGGAGTAGAAACCGAAAGCTTATCCTTATTGCAGTACACCAAAAACCTGGTGTCTTCCAGAAGTCGTCTTCTGCAGGGGCCAGAGAGGTGGTGGGTGAGGTTGGAATTGGTGCTGAGGATGGTTGGTGGCTTGGCTAGAAAGCCAAGCGAACACTTGCAGACCTTTATAGTCTTTAATATATCTCATATATATACTTGTCACTGGCTTTCTGATAATTCTGTTAGTTTGTTTGCCTACAGCCAGCAGAGCGTTGTGACACGTTAAACACTTACAAATGTATTATTATGGCATACACATCTGATGTCGCAACAAATTTGTTAGTTGTTTTTTTTAATGTGCCACAAGGCTCTTTGTCATTCTTGCTGATAATGTTATTAGATTAAGCAGCCCTCAAATTGTCCTAATCTGCCGTTGTTGTTGTTTTTTAACATTGTTGTTGTGACTTTTGAAGCTTTATAAGTACTCTTTCAGGAATTAACATGTGGAGATGAAGTATATCAGTGGGATTTTTTTTGGAGGTGGGTCAGGAGAGTAATGTAAGTAAGAATGAATAATAAAAAAATCTGGGTTCAGTTACTATGGGAAAGAAAGAGTTCTGTAGCTAAGTCAATGTGCCCTGTAAAAGGTCTTGTTGCTGCCATCTTTGAAAATCTTTAGCTGCCTAAAGTCTGGCACATGCTTCACCTGAAGCCAAACTGCTCTCACTCCTAGCTGACCAGAACAGCTTGATAACAGAGAAGGTTGCCAAATTTATCGAGAAAGCAATGAGACTGAGAGCTGCCATTTGAATGACATCAGTGTCGTCACCCGGGTTCCCCGCCTAGGATCTTATTATTATTATTTTTATTATGTTTATCATTATTATTTTATAACCTCTGCCAAGTTTGTATCTGTTCTTTCGTTGTTATGGCCTATCGGCTACACAAATAAAGTTTATTCTATTCTATTCTATTCTTCACCTGTATACATTGTACACCTGCCATTTTAGGTTTTGCATACCTTTGACAATGGATGGTTCCTCAGAAGGAAATGGTCCAGCAGGACAACAATCTGCAGCTGTGGGGCTGGTAGGAGCAATTAGCACTTGCACTAAAGAGCAAAAACAACAGGTAGGATATCTGAGTGCACACATATTATTTATTTCCATCTTTCAAAAGGTGTCTTCTTTTCTAAATTACAGTATAGAAAATGAGATTTTAAGTTGATCCACACTGTGGTTTTTATATTGTATTTTTGTGTGTGTGTGAACTGCCCTGAGATCTGCGGATGAATGGCAGTAAAAATAACAATAAAATAAAAGTTTACATTTTTGAACCAGGGGGTTCCTCCCATTAGAAATCTGTCTGGAACCTGAGTATTGATAATAAAAATAAAAATAATAATAATAATAATAATAATAATAATAATAAATTTTTATTTATACCCCGCCTTCCCCAGCCGAAACCAGGCTCAGGGCGGCTGACACCAGTAAAAATCACAACCAAATATAAAAGAAACCATTAATGTATAACATGCCTAGATCTCTCTTGGGTTTGGACCCCGCAACCTAGCTATTTAGCAGCTCCAGTATTCCTAAGTGCTGCAAGATGCCCATATTTTCAACCATCTTTCTACTGACAAGGTTCCTTATGGGACAAAGGAAAAGGAGGATGAACTTTATGCTGTCAATAAAATGATGTGTACTTTTCTTCATCATCTTAATGGGAGGGGAGATATATAGCTCAGAGACAACATGTCACAGGTTCAAACAGTAAGTACCAGGCTGTTGTTTATTTATTAGATTTATTTGAGTTGCTTTTTTGTAAAAGGGCAACTAATAAGTTTGATTAATATGAATAATTAATAATAATAATGTTTTCCCATAGCAGGAATTCTCTGGATGGCTCACAAAGCAAAAACAACATTTAAAAACAGCATAAACACTAAAAACTATAACAAATTAATTAAAAAAAAACAAAATACTCTAAAGCACAATTCAAAACTCAGCTTAAAACTGAGAGGTTGAGACTATAAAGTATTAATTAAAGAATAGATAACTCTTCACCTGGTGCTGGAAAGATCATAAAGATGGTGCCAGGCGGTGCTTTTTTTTCTAAAAAAAAGTTTAGGGGTATTCTCATTTTGACTCAAGAAAACCACCATTTTATCATTCGAATCGGGAAAAATAAATACAGTAAATGGACAAAAGTACAACGATTCACAAAATGTTTAGGGGTGTGTGTACCCCTGCGTCCCCCCAGAAAAAAGCACTGGTGCCAGTTGAACCTTTCTGAGAAGGCTGCTTTGAAACTGGGATACCACCAATATATTCTCCTGTTTCCAGTAGAGGTTGGCATGGTGTTGGAGCCAATGCAGCTTGCCTGCCAGTACATCCTTACTGCTACAATGACCAGGTTCACATGTTTAGGCAGCCTTGCTGCTGCCTCACCCCTCCCAGAAAGCCACAGCGATATGGGTGTCAGCTTAGGTAAGCAGTACTCCACTGACCACTACTAACCACCCCTCTTCCTTCCACATGGGACAGGTTCACAGTTTTAGTGCTATGTACATGAGCTGGAGCAGGGACGCGGGTGGCGCTGTGGTCTAAACCACAGAGCCTAGGGCTTGCCGATCAGAAGGTTGGCGGTTCAAATCCTCACGACGGGGTGAGCTCCCATTGCTCGGTCCCTGCTCCTGCCAACCTAGCAGTTCGAAAGTACGTCAAAGTGCAAGTAGATAAATCGGCGGGAAGGTAAATGGCGTTTCCGTGCACTGCTCTGGTTTCACCAGAAGCAGATTAGTCATGCTGGCCACATGACCCGGAAGCTGTACGCCGGCTCCCTCGGCCAGTAAAGCGAGATGAGCGCCGCAACCCCAGAGTCGTTCACGACTGGACCTAATGGTCAGGGGTCCCTTTACTTTTAGCTTTACATGAGCTGGAAGAACTCCAAGCAAAGCTTTGGATTCATGCCCTACCCCTCTCCTGTTCTACCAGAAGGACTTTGCCAGAATGTTTAAGATTCACTTCCCCCTAATCTTGGCTTGCTGTTGTGTATGAACCAGAAGTTGAACTATTGTAGCTGTCACAAAGAGTTGGGGTCAAATGATAGAAAACTGAAATGCTTGTTTGACCTTTTGCTACACCCCAAGGCCCCAGTGTTCCTTCCTGCCTCCTTTCCTGAATGGACCATCAGAGATGACCTTCGTTTCATCCCAGCCAGCGTCCTGATGCAGTTTAGGCCTCTGTTCATTTTACAGGCAAATATTTATAAATGCAGTCCTGTGCTCGGGGCCTTCAGTTGGAGTTACCTGGTGAGGCACAATTCTGTTCATCTGCCATAAGAGCAGCACGAAAGACTGGTAATTTTAGACTCCACTATTTCTGAAGCACATTCACTTCCTATGTCAGTAGTTAGAAGCAAGTTCAGAAGTCAGAACAAATTTTTCTTGTTTTTGTAAGTTGGCTTCAATACCATGTTGTGTATAATTGGTTTATAAATCAAATTTGGAGGTTTAAGCACAGCTGGTGTGGTTTGATACAGTGGGATTCCAGTATCTGACCCCATGTCCTGATCTTCAGCCTCTTAACCAAACTATGGTAAAGTTCTATGGCTCTATATGGTAGCAGTTAATAATCCATTTGGCTATTCTATTGTAGACTTAATTCTGTTGACTAAGGTGGGGCCTTTAGGTACACAGTTAAGTTTGTCTTCTGACCCCCAGGATGTGGCAGGATACAGGGAAGGGTAAATGACCTCGGAGTATGTCACAACCACAAAATAATCAGTTCCAAAACAATATATGTACTTCACACCATGAGTTTATTTGCTTACTAGTGAATTAAGCCCGTTAATAACGGGCTCTAGATACCCACGTGAGGGCTGAGAGGGTGGGCGGGCTCCCGCCGAGGTGGGTGGCGTGGGCCAGGCCGCCGCGCCCCCCTGCACTGGTTGCGCCTCCCTTGGTCACCGCCGCCGCCTCCTTCTCCCCCTCAGGGACGGCGCGGCGGTGTCGCCACCACCTCCCTCCCTTCACCCGGAGCTGCCCCTTCCCGTGGCCATGAGGCCGCGGTGGCGGTAGCGGGGATTGGCGGCGGCACTCGGCCTCGGAGAAGGCTCTCTGGGCCCGGGGGGAGGTGGCCTCTCTCCTCCTTCTCCCTTTCCACACACACACACACACACACACACACGGCTCTCTGGCCGGGGGGGGGGAGGTGGCCTCTCTCCTCCTCCTCCCTTTACACACTTACACACACACACACACACACACACACGGCTCTCTGGCGCGGGGGGGGGGAGGCGGCCTCTCTCCTCCTCCTCCCTTTACACACTTACACACACACACACACACACACACACACGGCTCTCTGGCGCGGGGGGGGGGAGGCGGCCTCTCTCCTCCTCCTCCCTTTACACACTTACACACACACACACACACACACACACACACACACACACGGCTCTCTGGCGCGGGGGGGGGAGGCGGCCTCTCTCCTCCTCCTCCCTTTACACACTTACACACACACACACACACACACACACACACGGCTCTCTGGCGCGGGGGGGGGAGGCGGCCTCTCTCCTCCTCCTCCCTTTACACACTTACACACACACACACACACACACACACACACACACACGGCTCTCTGGCGCGGGGGGGGGAGGCGGCCTCTCTCCTCCTCCTCCCTTTACACACTTACACACACACACACACACACACACACACACACGGCTCTCTGGCGCGGGGGGGGGAGGCGGCCTCTCTCCTCCTCCTCCCTTTACACACTTACACACACACACACACACACACACACACACACACGGCTCTCTGGCGCGGGGGGGGGGGAGGCGGCCTCTCTCCTCCTCCTCCCTTTACACACTTACACACACACACACACACACACACACACACACACGGCTCTCTGGCGCGGGGGGGGGAGGCGGCCTCTCTCCTCCTCCTCCCTTTACACACTTACACTTACACACACACACACACACACACACACACACACGGCTCTCTGGCGCGGGGGGGGAGGCGGCCTCTCTCCTCCTCCTCCCTTTACACACTTACACACACACACACACACACACACACACACACGGCTCTCTGGCGCGGGGGGGGGGAGGTGGCCTCTCTCCTCCTCCTCCCTTTACACACTTACACACACACACACACACACACACACACGGCTCTCTGGCGCGGGGGGGGGAGGCGGCCTCTCTCCTCCTCCTCCCTTTACACACTTACACACACACACACACACACACACACACACACACACACGGCTCTCTGGCGCGGGGGGGGGAGGCGGCCTCTCTCCTCCTCCTCCCTTTACACACTTACACACACACACACACACACACACACACACACACACACACGGCTCTCTGGCGCGGGGGGGGGAGGCGGCCTCTCTCCTCCTCCTCCCTTTACACACTTACACACTTACACACACACACACACACACACACACGGCTCTCTGGCGCGGGGGGGGAGGCGGCCTCTCTCCTCCTCCTCCCTTTACACACTTACACACACACACACACACACACACACACACACACACACGGCTCTCTGGCGCGGGGGGGGGAGGCGGCCTCTCTCCTCCTCCTCCCTTTACACACTTACACACACACACACACACACACACACACACACACACACGGCTCTTTGGCGCGGGGGGGGAGGCGGCCTCTCTCCTCCTCCTCCCTTTACACACTTACACACACACACACACACACACACACACACACACGGCTCTCTGGCGCGGGGGGGGGAGGTGGCCTCTCTCCTCCTCCTCCCTTTACACACACACACACACACACACACACACACACACACACACGGCTCTTTGGCGCGGGGGGGGGAGGCGGCCTCTCTCCTCCTCCTCCCTTTACACACTTACACACACACACACACACACGGCTCTCTGGCGCGGGGGGGGGGAGGCGGCCTCTCTCCTCCTCCTCCCTTTACACACTTACACACACACACACACACACACACACACACACACACGGCTCTTTGGCGCGGGGGGGGAGGCGGCCTCTCTCCTCCTCCTCCCTTTACACACTTACACACACACACACACACACACACACACACACACACACGGCTCTCTGGCGCGGGGGGGGGGAGGTGGCCTCTCTCCTCCTCCTCCCTTTACACACTTACACACACACACACACACACACACACACACACGGCTCTTTGGCGCGGGGGGGGGAGGCGGCCTCTCTCCTCCTCCTCCCTTTACACACTTACACACACACACACACACACACACACACACACACACACACACGGCTCTCTGGCGCGGGGGGGGGAGGCGGCCTCTCTCCTCCTCCCTTTACACACTTACACACACACACACACACACACACACACACACACATGGCTCTCTGGCCCCGGGGGGGAGGCGGCTTCTGTCCTCCTTCTCCCTTTACACACACACACACACACACACACACACACACACACACACGGCTCTCTGGCGGGGGGGGGGAGGTGGCCTCTCTCCTCTTACACACACACTTACACTTACACACACACACGCGCGGCTCTGTGGCCACGGGGGGGGGGAGGCGGCTTCTCTCCTCCTCCTCCCTTTACACACTTACACACACACTTACACACACACATACACGGCTCTCTGGCCACGGGGGGGGGAGGTGGCCTCTCTCCTCCTCCTCCCTTTACACACTTACACACACACACACACACACACACACACACACAAACGGCTCTCTGGCCACGGGGGGGGGAGGTGGCCTCTCTCCTCCTCCTCCCTTTACACACTTACACACACACACACACACACACGGCTCTGTGGCCACCGGGGGGGGGAGGCGGCTTCTCTCCTCCTTCTCCCTTTCATAAGGCCGAGTGGATGGATGGACGAATGGGAAGGGTTAGGTATTCGGAGGTGGGGGGATGGAATGGGCGCTAAATCTGGAGCTGGGAGCCGAAGGGGAGGGGGGTGTAGCCGGCGAGAGAGGCGGGTGGGCGCATCGGGGAAAGGGGCGGGTCGGGAGCGGGAGATGGCGAGAGAGGCGGGGAGGCAAAGCCTGCCTGGGCAAGCGGAGAGCGGCACGCAGCCTGGAGCTGCTCGACCAGCGGAGGCAGTAGCCGATCCCGGTTCGCCCGCGAGCCCGGCATGAGGCGGTTGCGGCGCCGCGGCGCCCGCTGAAGCGCCGCCGTTCTGCGTCCCTCCCCATCCCCTCCTCTTCCTCCTCCGTCAGGCCGCCTCCGGCTTCCCCTGGCAGCGCGGCGGAGCGCGGCGAAAGTCTCGGAAGAGAAGGGGCTGCCTCGGCCGTCGCCACCCATCTCCTCAGGACGCGTCCCTCAGGGGGAAAAGGAGAGAGACGGGGGTGGGGGGGAGCGGGGGTGGGGGGAGCGGCGGCCAAGGCGGCGGAGGTGGCCGGCGGCGGGGGCAGGGGCGCTTCGCGCCCCTGCCCCCGCGCTTGGCCTTGTAAGCAGTAATGGTGGCAGGCAGCGTTGGAAAGCACTTGGAGCTGCGAGGGTGGGGAGGTAGAGGCGTGGTCTCTACGCTCCAATCGCAGCGTCCCTCTCCGACATGCGCAGTGGAAAATTTCCTCTGACACACACCACGGACGTGGGGACATTAGGAAATTATTATATAGGATTACATTTATATACCACCTCCATTCCAAGATAATCAAGATGGCATGTGTAGTTCTCCCAGTCCCCACATTATCTTCCCAATAGCCCTGTGAGGTACGTAGCTTAGGCTGAGATACTGCCACTGACCCAAGGTCATACAGTGAACTTCACTGCTTTTCACACCCTACTCCACAACTCTAACCACTCTACCACACCGTTGTTTTAACTGGGTCACTTTGTAGTTCCACAAGTATCCAAACCAAGGAATTTATGGAGGGACTGATTCAGCAACTAAAACATTCTCTGTCTTAGGGTGAAAATATATACGGTAGCCGCTCTAGGGTGGGCTGATGTCGTCATGTGTTTATATTGACATGTGCATAGAATCCAGTTTTACATATGCTGTTGCTTAGACCAGTGTTTCCCAACCTTGGATCTCCAGCTGTTTTTGGACTACAACTCCCATGATCCCTAGCTAGCAAGATCAGTGGTCAGGGATGATGGGAATTGTAGTCTGAAAACAGCTGGAGACCAAAGGTTGGGAAACACTGGCTTAGACAACAAGTGGATTAGTCAGGGATGTGTGATGCAGCAAATTGCTTTGTTGGGGTCATATAATAGGTTGTATTGTGCATAGGTACCGTCACTGTGTAGACTGCTACCCTTTGCACACAACACACATAGATTTATAGCTAGTTTATTCTTCTTCTCTGAATTGCTGTATTAGCTGCTTTTATTTTATCTGCTTTCTTATATATTGCAGCAGTTTTCTACCAGTGGTTGTTTTCCATTCTGCTTTCCTGAGAAGCAGAAATAAATACTCAGCTACATGGTGCTATGGCCCATCTGGCGCATTTTTTTATTTTTTTTTGCAAAGAAGGGAATGCTGGTCAAAAGAACTTATCCTTATGTGTGTATCAATGTTTATATTGTCAGTGATGAGGGTGTGACAATGTGGCAATACAAACCACATGTATAGCAATAGCAATCTAAAACAGCAGTGGGGAACCTCCAGCTGTGAGGCATCCCAATTTGACCTACAAGTGTGTTTTGCCACACTCACCTGCCCTACTCATAAAGTTATATGTGGTTGTCTAAAAAACCTATCCTTTGTGGGATGTAATCCATTGGAGCAGTCAAATACAACATTCTTTGTTTCCCTAGAGTGGACACAGGCAGGGGGATGTTACTCCAGCCAGTATAACTTCCTGTTCCCCTGGTCTGGAGCATCCTCCCCCTGCATATGACCAAAAAGATGGGCGTGACCCTGGCTGACTGCACAAATGAGCCGAGTCACGCAGCCATCTTTCTCTTGATGTCATGCTGCTCTCCATTTTGTTCTCTTGATGCTGTTCTTTTAATGTATTTTGCTGTCTGCTGGCTCTCAGCCAGCAGCACATGGGCTCAATCCCCATGTGGGATTAACTCACACTTTGTTATGTAATTGCAAGCTAAAGCCTGCCTTCAGGGATCATACTGTGAACTGAATGTGAGTAAACTTCTTGTTACTTTTAAGGAAAGACTCTTGTGTCTTTATTATTTTAAGAGGGATAAAAGGGGACACCAGGAATAATGCATCTGGGCAAGCCAGATTGGATTGCTTAACTAAAGAGATTCAAATGAATCTGCAAACTAGCTTCCTGCTGTATTGAGGGGAATCTGATCTGCTACATGACTTACTGGCATGAGTGAAGGAAGGATAATGTTTAATCAGTATATCCTCTCCTACTGTCCTTAACATTCCCACAACCTTGTACCTGTATCAAAACTTCATGTGTCAGTGATATCATCACCACCTACACAGCTGCCTGATGGCATTGTAATGTCACGTGACAGGTTTTTTATTTTTGTTGGAAGCCACCCAGAGTGGCTGGGGAGACCCAGCCAGATGGGCGGGGTACAAATAATAAATTATTATTGTTGTTGTTGTTGTTGTTGTTGTTTTTGTTGTTGTTGTTGTATCAAATGTGGCTTGTGTGTGATGGGGGAGATAAGGATCTGGCCCAGATCCTGACATAAAGTTCCAGACACAAAGAAAACAGTCACACATTACAAATATACAACGTAGGTTAACGCTTCAGCATCTGCAAATACATTTGCATCCTCAATCAGCTCTGAAAAGAGTGTGTGTGATAGAGGGGGGGAGGGATGTATTCAGTACAGCTAGCATGTGAAGGCTGCTTTAAATCCTTCCATGTGGCAGCTGTTGTTACATGGAGAGCTGTTTGCCCATGGTGATTCATCTCACAGATTAGGCGGTTTGGCCATGTAACCACAGATATTGGGAAAGGGAGGGTAGCAGTTCCCTGGTGGGACTTGCTCAGACTTTATGATGAGCCACGACGAACAACTCGTCATGTCACAACAGTTTCCACATGGAAGGATTTAAGGCGTTCAGCCCTAAGCTGATATTAGGAAAAGGTAACAGCCCGAGAGCAATTTAGTCAAACATAGGCAGGTGATATATTTTTAGCCACATAGGCACATCATTGCACAGTTGATCGAGCATAAGTCTATCTAATTCAGCAGACTGCATGTGTTTGGCATTTTCTCCTTCAATGTTGCTCCTTATCATTTCGCTTTCATTGTGCAAGCCTTTTATTAGAACAGATGCTTGCTTTTCTGCAATTCAATTATTTGACTTGTCCCTCCTCCCCCCACCTTTCCGAACTGCTAAATTAATACAGTAGTCAACTACTGACTTAGATATTTAAAAATAAATAAATAAAGGCACGACTTCGTTCTTAGCTCCTATTTGAATTTGTGCACAAATTTACTAGCTTACTTGTATTTTATTATGAATCCAAATTCAACCCTTTCTTGCTTCTGAAAATAAAACGGCCACGCTGAAATACTTTCCTTAGCTATTAATGTGTTGGCTTTTGGTTTATTCATTCTTTTCAGTACTTTGCTGTAGCACCTCTGCCTATTTTCTTGTTTTAGCATCAGTGATTCTTTCCGTGCCTTTTCCTTGCCTTCAGATTCTTGAGTTGCCAGGCGAAGGGGATCAGTGGAAAAAGAAGACGGTAAGAGTTTGGAGGGAGGCAACTACCTAGCAGAGTAGCAGAGTTCAAGCATTTCCAGGGTGGGGTATGAATAATATATTATTATTATTACTGTAGCTTCTGAGCTGAAGCCCTTGGGTGTTTGAAGAAAGTAATGTGGCCTCTTCAAGTGGAAGATGCATGTCACAGGGGGGTTCAGAGGATGCATTTCCCTCCCAGTCAGAGATATCCTCTGAATCCATGTCCTTTCCCCCTGTAGATAAAGTGTCAGGGCCCTTGGTCATGACACCAGTACATTTTGAGTGGTTGTCCTGGCACCTAGGCAAACTGAGGTTCTCTTAGACATCACAAAATTAGCCTAAGTGAGCAACTCAACTATCATGCCTGCCTAGCAGCTTCCTTACTAGCCCTAATAAAGGTAAAGGTAAAGGACCCCTGACAGTTAAGTCCAGTTGCAGACGACTCTGGGGTTGCAGCGCTCATCTCACTTTCAGGCCAAGGGAGCCGGCGTTTGTCTGCAGACAGTTTTTCCGGGTCATGTTGCCAGCACGACTAAGCCACTTCTGGCACAACGTGATACCGTGACGGAAACCAGAGTGCACAGAAACGCCGTTTACCTTCCCGCCGCAGCAGAACCTATTTATCTACTTGCACTGGCATGCTTTCGAACTGCCAGGTTGGCAGGAGCTAGGACAGAGCAACGGGAGCTGACCCCGTTGCGGGGATTCGAACCGCCAACCTTCTGATCGGCAAACCCAAGAGGCTCAGTGGTACTGCCCTGTATTTTCTTTGTTGTCATTTAAACTTGGCCTGGTTCGCAGGTAATGGTGAGCTATAAGCAGGAAAAAAAACTGAGGAGTGTGCTGGTGTGTTCCACTCAATCACACCTTCAGCATCTCTGGGACAAACAAACCACAAGGCAGGCCTTAGTGTTACATGTGAAGCAGCATTTGAGGTTTGTTTCTCAGTAAACCACAAATGGATTCAAGGGTTTGTTCTTGGCTTACCAGTTAGTGGTTTGCACGTAATGTTAGTTTATCCTAGGGGTAGGCAAGGCCGAGTAGGCACGAGTGCTTCTGCACATTGCTTGTTCATTCACTGTAAGCCGTGATTTGTTTCTGATGATGACTTACTGTTGACACCCATAAGTGTTGGTTTATCATGATTTTGTTCATCATTTCCAGTAGCAGTTAGTGCAGCTGTCTGCCTGGCCAGGACAGGTTGGCTGGCATTGCACCTAGTTTCTCCTTTTGCATTGGCTGTCTCTCCACCCCTGTGTTTGCCATCTGCTCTCTCTGCTAAATTATGGCAAGATGAGGGGGATTTATAATTCATAATTTATAAAGTTGTATGTACCCTACAGCTGATGCCATTGTGGTAACAATAACCCTCCCCCTTGAGCATGCAGAAATGGTGAGCAAGAGAGGAAAAGAGAATGATGGATGGTTGAACCAATCCGTTCTCCTGCATTTCAACAGAAATCAGTTGGCTACCTTTTGCCATCCTGATCTCATCTGCATTGTGATGGTCAACAATCCTTCCCTCCCTCCCTTCATGCACCCAGCAATCCACCACTGCCATTCATGAAGCAATAAAGCGGGTTCAGCACAGCAGACAGGTTGTGGGAATGGCTGGAGCATCTCTTCACTGTGTGTCCCCTCATCCTGAAGGGCTTACAAGGGAGAGAGAGGGCCTTTTTGGGGGTGGCTCCTCTGTTGTGGCTTTTCTGATGTGCGCAATGAGTTTTTGGGATGTTGTTGTTGTTGTTTAGTCGTTTAGTCGTGTCCGACTCTACATGACCCCATGGACAAGAGCACGCCAGGCACTCCTGTCTTCCACTGCCTCCCGCAGTTTGGTCAGACTCACGTTGGTAGCTTCGAGAAGACTATCCAACCATCTCGTCCTCTGTTGTCCCCTTCTCCTTGTGCCCTCCATCTTTCCCAACATCAGGGTCTTTTCTAGGGATTCTTCTCTTCTCATGAGGTGGCCAAAGTATTGGAGCCTCAGCTTCAGGATCTGTCCTTCCAGTGAGCACTCAGGGCTGATTTCCTTCAGAATGGATAGGTTTGATCTTCTTGCAGTCCATGGGACTCTCAAGAGTCTCCTCCAGCACCATAATTCAAAAGCATCAATTCTTCGGCGATCAGCCTTCTTTATGGTCCAGTTTTTGGGATAGGCATTGCTTTATTGTTTTGTGTTGGTCAGGCATTTAGTGTGAGCTTGTATCATCATTGTTACATTTAAAATGTGGTTTTATTTAACTTATTGTACATCATCTGGAGGATCTATAGTCTAAGATGACTAAGAATATAGATAATAAATAAATAAGTGATATTGAAGTGGCCGGGTATATATAGGTGTGGGTGTCAAACTTCAAATGGGGAAGGTAGGAATGTGAATGCCTTCCCTCTTTAAAAGCATGTCACACACCCCAGAATGCTTTAAGTTTGGGTCTGGCTTGAAATGGTTCCACCCTGTGCTACTGCCTGATTTAGAGTATTTTATCGCTGTAACTCAGAACCGCTCGTTTTCTCTTAGCAACAAATAGAGCGTCAGCTGAAATGCCTGGCATTTCAAAATCCGGGACCGCTTCTAGCAGACTTCAACCCTGAAACCCGAGAGCAGCAGAAGAAAGCCTGCATGTCAATGATAAACCAGGATTGTTTTAAAAATACAAAGAAGTAAGTAACATGCGGAATCTTGTTCTATATTTTAAATTGGGAGTAATTACAGACCATCATAAGAATTACCATAAGATCATAAGGCTGGGTCCTGATGCTTATAATTTAAGATAGCAGTACAATGCAAACTGTATTTTAAGCCCCACCGGTTTCTCTGGAATTTGCTTACTGAGTAAATAGGCACAGAATTGGTACTTGATTAACATTCATTAGGCAGACAAGGGAAAAATCAGAAGTGGGGCACAATGGTAACATCCATCTTCTCTTGTTCTCCATGCTCCAACATAGACTGTATCCTTTTTAGTAGCCCCAGTAGGCAGGTGTTCATCTGGAATAGAACCACAGTTGATCATAAATATTACCTGCTCATCTGAGGGAAGAGTTGATTTTTCTATGTGCCGAGGCTGCATTGTCTTTAAAAAACAAGAGAAAAGTGCATAAAAGAAACTGTCAAACGTTATCATTCCATCCTTCGGGAATGGAATGCAGTTCAGGTCACTGCACTTAACTGGTATAGAATTTTTCTGGTTATAATGGTAAAATAGTAATGGACAGCTTACATATTTATGGAGACTACAGTGGTATCTTGGTTCTCGAATTTAATCCGTTCTGGGAGTCCGTTCGACTCCCGAAACAGTTCAAAAACCAAGGTGCGGCTTCTGATTGGCTGCAGGAGCTTCCTGCACTCAATTGGAAGCTGCAGAAACCGCGTCAGATGTTCGGCTTCTGAAAAACGTTCACAAACCGGAACACTTACTTCCAGGTTTGTGGCGTTTGGGAGCCCATTTGTTTGGGAACTGAGCCGTTTGACTACCAAGGTACCACTGTACTTACTGTGGGAGATGAGAGGGAATGTGGATGAGGGAATATTGATTAATATTTCCTATCCCAGCTTGTGCTAACAAGCTCCAAACTAGCAGAGTTTCTCATCCCCAATAAAGCGCAGCAAAGCGTGGCGTTTAAGTTCCTATGAACTTCTAGAACAAGGCAGATCCTGGCACATATTTCCCCTGGTTCCCTCTTAAAAGAAAATACACGACACATAAGCTTATAAAAGTATAAAGCTTTTACTTACAGACATTCCAAGCTCATACAGGCAGTCTCAGAAGGCAGGCTAGCTTAGATTAAATGTATTTACATGTGGAGATTCTCCTTAAGGGAGAAAGGCTCCATGTGGGCCTCTCTTGGCTGGAAGCCAAGAGAGCATCTCCTGAGATGTTGCATCCTCGGAGTCCTGGTGGGAAGAGAGGGAGAGTAGCAGCTCACCTGTATCTTTGAATAGCTACAGGTAAGGCCACTCCCACTTCTGGTCACACAAAGGAAGTGATTTCAGTCTTGGCACAGGAAACTCTACCTGGAGGACCAAGTCCCCTTTGTGTACACTCTAGGAATGTTGTGATTGACTGCACCAGTGTTATACATCCCACAAACCCCTTCTCAGTCTGAACAACATTTAACAAACATAAAACAACTTTATTCAACCACCCAGAGTCCCAGCTTGACACGCAGGTTCTGGAAACTCTCTCGTGGCAAGGGTTTCGTGAGAATGTCCGCAGTCATCTCCTGAGTATTACAGTAGGACATTTCTACTAGTCCATCTTGGATCATCTGGCGAATGAAGTGATACCTGACCCCAATGTGTTTTGAACGTGCAAGGAACTTTTCGGTTTGCGCTAGTTGCAGGCAGCCTTGATTGTCCTCCATCAAGCTGACAGGTCCTTTTCTCGGCAAACCAAAATCTGTCAGGAGTTGATCCAGCCAGATGATCTCTCTGCATGCTTCCGAAGCTGAAATATATTCACTTTCTGTGGACGATAAGGCTACACATTTCTGTTTATAACTGCCCCAAATGATAGGTGCATTTCCAAACATAAAAACATAACCACTTGTGGATTTGTAATCCGCCTTATCCCCAGCCCAATCTGCATCACTGTACCCAACCAACTTAGGGTCCCTTACAGCTGGCAATTTTAATTTACAATTCATTGTACCCTTGAGGTAACGCACCACCCTCTTGACCCCACCCAAGTCATGTTCAGTGGGAGAACTCACTTTTCTGCTTAGGATCCCCACTGCACTTGCTATGTCAGGTCTGCTGGTAGTAACCAAATACAAAAGTTTACCAATCGCTGACCTGTATTCGCTGTTGTCTGGCAGCAGCTTCGAATCTTGTTGATTCTTTAGAAAATCTGTGGCCATGGGTGTCGCGACAGGGTGTGCACCTTGCATCTGCATACTTTCTATCAGTTCTATTATCTTCTGCTTCTGGCTGAGAAGAAATGAGCCGTCTTCTTCTCTCTCAATTTGAATTCCCAAGTAATACTGGACAAGTCCCAATTCCTTTACTTCCACCTCTTTGTTGAGATGTCTGACTATGTCTTTATAGTCTCTGTCATTGGACGTTGATATTAATAAATCATCGACAAAAGCCAGAATGTAAGAGAATTGTCCATTTCTGTTCTTAGTGTACAGGCACTTGTCAGCTGTCGACTGCTTGTACCCAAGCTGAACCAGCATTTCATGTAATTTCTGGTTCCATGCTCTTGCAGCTTGTTTCAAACCGTAAATTCCTTTCTGAAGTTTACATACAAGATGTGCCTCATTTTGCTTGATAAAGCCTTTGGGCTGCTTCATATAAATCTGTTCAGAAATCGTCCCATGAAGAAAAGCTGTTGCTATGTCGACATGACGGACTGATAGGCCTTTAGATGCTGCAATACTTAGAAGTAATCTAACACTGCTGTATCGCACTGTAGGCGCAAATACTTGATCATAATCTTCACCATACTGTTGTGAAAATCCTTGTGCTACAAGCCTAGCTTTGTAGCGTTGCACCTCCCCTTCTGACCCCTTCTTAAGCTTGAACACCCACTTGGACCCAATTGCCTTCTTACCAGGAGGTAGCTCTGTCAGGGTCCAGGTCTTGTTGCGATGCAGTGCATCCATCTCTTCCTGCGCGGCTTGCTTCCAGAGACTGGCCTCAGTAGCTGGCAACCGTTGAACCTGTTCCCACGTGGAAGGTTCCTGTGGTGGCGCCGACCCTGCAAAGTAGGACAGTCGTAGTGGTGGAACGCCTTTGTTGGACCTGGAGGAACGTCTGACCTCTGGCTCTTGTTGAACCGCATCAGCTTCCTCATCTCCTTCCAATGGCGGCATCCCTGCATACGGGTCCTCTTCGTCTCTGGAGCCTTCTGACATCTGGTCCTCCGCGTCTTCTGGGGTGTCATCTGTAGGGGGTGCTACAACACTAGGAGGTACAATACTAGGAGGTGGATTAGTTTCTGGTATGGCTTCAAAAGGAAAACTTACAAACTCCTCTGTTGGTGGCTCATTGGAACAGTCAATTGCTGTGTTCCTTGTGTCAGCCTTTTCATACTCCTCAAAATGAATCACGTGATGTGAACTTGTTTTCCCTGTTTGTAAGTCCACAACTCTGTAGCCTTTTCCTCCAGAAGCGTATCCAACTAGGATACCAGGCTTTGCTCTGGAGTCAAGTTTGTGTCTGTGCTCCTTGGGCACGTGGTAATAGCACAAACTTCCAAATACACGTATGTGTGACAAATTTGGGACTCTTCCATGCCAAAGTTCAAATGGCGTGCGCTCTGTGCCTTTTGTTGGCAGCCTATTCTGTATATAAATCGCAGTATTTGCTGCCTCACCCCAAAGTTTCTTCGACAAGTTGGATCCTTTTAGCATACACCTTGTCATCTCTAGGATGGACCTAAATTTCCTCTCAGCAATAGAGTTTTGTTGAGGTGTGTAGCTTACTGTGGTCACATGTGCTATGCCTTCCTGAGCCATGAAGGCTTCCATTTCACGTGAGCAAAACTCCCCACCATTATCGGACATTAGGGTGGTGGGTGCTCGATGGAATTTGTTCTTGACCATGCTTACGTATTGCTTGAACAATTCCACTGTTTCACTCTTCTCTTTGAGAAGGTATCCCACACAAAACCTTGAATAATCATCCAAAAATATCAAAATATACTTATTTCCTCCTAAGGAAGGTATATTCATAGGTCCAGCTAAATCAGTGTACACAATGTCCAGAACTTTTGTGCTTCTCTTTTCTGCACAACGTGGGAAAGAAGGTTTGACTCCTTTTTCACTTACACAAGTTATACACTTTGGTGTGGGTGTGTTACTTTTGTTTACCTGTAGACCTCTCACAAGATCTCCATTCTGCAGTTCCTGGATGACTCTGATATCCCGGTGACCCAGTCTTCGATGCCAGAGCTCCAGATCTGCTTCATGCTTCTGCTTGGATTGGGCGACTTGTGCTGATTGGTTTTCTGAAACGTTAATCTCATAAACACCATTGATTAGTTTCCCTTGAGCATAAACCTCATCATTTTTCGTTACATTGCATTCTCCATTGGCAAATGTAACCTTGAAACCTTTCTTGTCTAAAGCAGACACACTAAGCAAGTTACAATTCAATTCTGGGACATATTGAACATTAGGCACAGTTGTTTCAAGAGATTCATTGTTCACCTTGAATTTCAAACGCATTGAACCTGCACCTTGTGATTTTAGAACATTTCCATCAGCAATCTGGATTTCAGTCCATTCACTATCATTAATTTCTCTGAAATATTCTCTTTTATGTGCAAAATGGCTTGTAGCTCCCGAATCTAAAATAAATTGGTCACTTTTCCTTTCATTTCTTTGCACATTTAAACTCTTTTCTTGCAGTAGAAATGTACGCTCGTGACCCCCCTTCTTTTCACCTTTTGGTTGAAAGGGGCGGGACTTATTCTTGCAACTTCTTGCCATGTGCCCTTTTAAATTGCAGTTATGGCATATTATATCTTTGGACACTTCCTTAGACTTGGGAAATTGTTTAGAAACATAACTTGTGTCCCTCCTTGGATTCCTTTGCGGAGAATCAAGGTAATCTCTGCATTCCTCTCTTAAGTGATTTGCTAGTTCATTAAAAGTCAAATCTCTTGTGTGGTCCATTATACTCTTAAATGAAGTAAATTCTTCTCCTAATGATGCCAGCATAAAAGTCACTTTGGTTGCATCATCAAAAGCTCTGGGAGTTAGGGCAATCCTTTGAACAATTTCATTAAAGTCCTTAAAATGCCCTGTAAATTGTTCTCTAGAATTCATCTTTAACTTCAGCAGTTTATCCAACAAATGTCTATAAGAGTTCTCTGATGATTGTGCATAAACCCTCTCAATATCCTTTAGAATCTGAGATGCATCACTTTCATAGTCAATCAGAGATAAATGCTCATCTTTCAAACTGCACAAAATTATGTGTTTAGCTTCTGCATCTTGCCTTTCCCAATCTGCTTTCTTGGTTAAATCAGCAAAATCAGGTTTGGGATCTTTCACCGCTTTAAGCACTTGTTTTGCACCAAGATGCACTAAAAGGCGCTGCTTCCATTGCACAAAGTTACGATCATTCAGCAGCATAAAGCTTGATCTTGCTTCACTATCAAATCCTGAGCTTGCCATCTTAATCCTCAAAAATTGAAAAATTTTCAAAATTTCAAAATTCCCAAAAATGGCTAAAATTCAAAAATCAAAAATTTCAAAATGCAAACAAATCTTCACTGCCTCTGAGGTCTGTGAGCTCTGAGGGAGGGGAGGGGTCGCTAATCCCCCTTTCACAGCACAATGGAGAACAAAAGACCATGTGCTTACCAGGAAGTGCAAACAGAAAAATTCTACTCTGCCAAAAATCACAATCCAAAGCAATCCTTTAAAAATACACAAAATACGCAGTTCTGGGCCCATAACCCTTTGTGGGAGATGAGAGGGAATGTGGATGAGGGAATATTGATTAATATTTCCTATCCCAGCTTGTGCTAACAAGCTCCAAACTAGCAGAGTTTCTCATCCCCAATAAAGCGCAGCAAAGCGTGGCGTTTAAGTTCCTATGAACTTCTAGAACAAGGCAGATCCTGGCACATATTTCCCCTGGTTCCCTCTTAAAAGAAAATACACGACACATAAGCTTATAAAAGTATAAAGCTTTTACTTACAGACATTCCAAGCTCATACAGGCAGTCTCAGAAGGCAGGCTAGCTTAGATTAAATGTATTTACATGTGGAGATTCTCCTTAAGGGAGAAAGGCTCCATGTGGGCCTCTCTTGGCTGGAAGCCAAGAGAGCATCTCCTGAGATGTTGCATCCTCGGAGTCCTGGTGGGAAGAGAGGGAGAGTAGCAGCTCACCTGTATCTTTGAATAGCTACAGGTAAGGCCACTCCCACTTCTGGTCACACAAAGGAAGTGATTTCAGTCTTGGCACAGGAAACTCTACCTGGAGGACCAAGTCCCCTTTGTGTACACTCTAGGAATGTTGTGATTGACTGCACCAGTGTTATACATCCCACACTTACCAGTAAGTGCAGCAAAACTTTCTCATTCCCCTTCTTCTTCACATGGTTTATTTAGTACAGTATAACAAACTCCATGGAAAATGTCCAGGATTTGGAGAAAGGGGCTATCAATACGCTGATGGTACCCTTCTCTATTTTGTTTTTGCATCTGAATCGGAAGCAAATAGCAGCTTTGAACTGGTCCATGGAGAGACTAATAAATTGGATGAGGAGGACAAAAAAATAGTCTGAATCCCAAGAAAACTAGAATTGATGGCGATTGTGAATTCTGCTGATAAGGAACCAGGATAGGCTTATTGATAGTGCTCATCAAAATCGGAATCCAGGACACCTCTAATTTATTTTAGATATGCTGTTTGCAAGACAGTACAGGAATGCAATTCCCTTTCTCTAGTTAGTTTGGATTGTAATTAATCATGCTGGCCAGTCTTTGTGGCTAATGTTCCTGGCTGCCCCCTGCAGAATACTCTACTGAACCCTAGTTTGTTGATATGTGTGCCCATTTGTTAGGTAAGTTGTGCAACTGATCATATTTATGATATTTAGGGTCCCTTGCTAACCGCACAAATGACAGCTGTTCTTATATGGCTACAGTGCTTAACTCCATAACTTAGCATGAGCCACTGTGGGTGCATCCAGGTTACCTGTGGAAAATCTTCCAGGGCACAGCAGCCCTTAGCAAACATCTTCCCCAAACAACCCCCAACTCATCCTTCCAAGTTGGACTTAGGTAATATGGCCCCAAGTTAAGGTCTGAGATTCAAAACTGTTTTTTCAGTACAGTAGTACCTCGGTTTTCGAGCATCTCGGAAGCTGAATGTTTTGGTTTTCGAACACCAAAAACCAGGAAGTAATTGCTTCTGTTTGGAAACTTTTCTCAATTTTCTCCATTGACTTTGGCGGACTTTGGAGACCGTCCATTGCGCCTCGGTTGTTGAATGTTTGGGAAGTCGAATGGTCTTCTGGAATGGATTACTTTCGACAACCGAGGTACACTGTATATTGCAGGAATATCAGGAGGAAGTACGGAGGCACCCCCCCCCCGGTTTTCCCACTTTTATTCACTTCATACTCTGAAAACCAATGGCGATTCCATCTTTTCTCTTTTACAGACCCGTGAAGAAATATGACAAACACGGCCGGCTGCTTTCCAGTAAAGCGGATTTGTGTGACTGCCTGGAGAAGAACTGCTTGGGCTGCTTCTACCCTTGCCCTAAATGCAATTCCACAAAGTGTGGGGCAGAGTGTCGCTGCAACCGGAAATGGGTTTACGATCAGATTCAAATAGAGGCCGGTCCGGTTATCAGATTTCCGTTTTGAACGGCTATTTACCTGACCACTGTTGTTGTGAAACAGAGGCTGGGCTTATTTATTTATTTATTTATTTATTTAAGAAGAGAGAGGGGTGTTATTCCTCCTGTTAGAGGAACAAAATGCCTGACGTGCAAAGACGGGTAGCAGAGCTGTCAGGGTGTGACATGCAGACCATAATATTGAGTGTGGAAGAGAGCGGAGCTTAACACATTCACCACCCACCACTTATCTGCTCCAAATCACTCCCCAAGCATTCTTTCCCGCCTGTGGGTGCCAAAATACACGCACAGCCACATTTTGAACACTAGGTGTGTGTGGAGTTGGAAAAGGGCAGATGAAAAAGTTCAAGCACTTTCTCATATCTTTTTGTTCATGTTTGCTCTGAACCAGGCGTTGGTTCATAATATGTTGCCTAGCCTCTGAGTTTCTTCAATTTAAACAAGTTAGGAGTTGGAATCGGCTACTAGGAAGTTTATTTTATCTTTCTCATCTGTTAAGGCTGTAGAGAAGGGGTGGGGGAGATTTGAACATTTTCGTTGGACAGATCCAGCTGCCTTGGGAACAAACCAATTCAAAGCCAGCAGAAGCAAATTAAAGAAAAAGCAGACTTTTTAAAAGCTCATTATTTCTTGACTGCATCTATACATGCCTCATATAGATTATTGTACCCTGTTATTGCTCAGGTGAAAAGACTGTGCCCTCCTGAAAATCACACTGCAAAGTGACTCTTGCAAACAGAAGGAGGAAAGGGGGAACCAAGGAATTCAAGATTAATGAAAGCCTCTTCTTTTTCCCCAACGGGCTGCCGCACAACTTGAAAATTGATTCCTTCTGTGTTTATCATCTGTGCAGAATGAGGGGCTATCAAAGTAAATGTTTAAGTCCTTGAGCAAAGTTGCAGAAAATAAAGTTGGATATAAATAATGTCAAGCATACAGTTTTTATGGGTACGAAGACCCGGGTTCTAAATGTATTTAAGGAATTCATAGTTTAAAAGTTACGTTCTCAACCATTTTACACTAGTCTGCCTGTAATGTACATAAAAAATGGACATTTATATTCATAAAAGGAAACATGCAGGCGATTTTTATTAAAAGTGTCATTTCCAACTTTGAGTCAGTTCCCCCCCTTTCCTTAAGTGAGTTGCTTACTCTTAAGATACAGTGGTCATATCAAACTGAAATGGATAACAAGTCAAGGCTACTTGACTAAAAAAAATAAAAAATCAGCGACATAGAGGTTAGCAGAAAGGAAATGGGCATGTATGCTGGTAATATAGTGGTATATATGAAAGAGGTTATCAAATGATATAGTGGCTAAAATCACAATGAAAACTTTATTAGAATTTTGAGGCAGCTCCACCTTTTGCAGCGAAGAGAAACACTGACACGTTTAATTTTTATGCTGGTTAACCAAGGTTTCTGCAGTGTTTGCTTCTCTTTGCAGTTTACTAATGCAGTTATGCAATAGCTGCACACTTAAATTGTTAATGTAAATTAAAACTTTAAAGAACTTTGGACTTAATCCCATGTGAAATCCCATGAAAGCTTATTGGTTTTCCCCCTCCCCGCAATACCTCTTTGCTTGGTTGTAGTTTTCTTTTGACTCCAATTGACCTCCACAAAATTGGCTAGGTGGCCTTGACCCCTTTTTCTTATTTCAGAGAAAAATAGAGCCATTACACTTTCTATTGGGAGGCTTGGTTGTTCACTTTCATTTTTCCCTCATCGGCTTTTAATGTGAGACAGGCAGCCACGGAAAATCACTTCTGATATGCCAACTTGGTCAGGTTTTCAGCTGGTGCTGTTTGGTATAGCTCCGACACAAGTCAATGTTTTGCTTAAAAGTATGTCCCTTCAGTGTCACACAAAACAATGTTTTGGGAAGTGCTCAAGCCACACTTCTGTGTTTGTGGTAGGTTTGTAGTTTTAAATGTTGTTATACTTGTATCCGGTACAAATTATAGGGTTTGCAGCATAGCACGCTATGCATATGGGCTTCCCCTTTGCAGACATGCATGACCAAAGACCCAAAGACCAATCTCAATCCTTTATTGGCATATAGACAAAATTCTGAAATGTTCAGTACAATCAGGGCCATCTTAAGCCTATCTGGCGCCGTGGTGCAAGGATCCCTCCGGCGCCCCCGCACCCACCTTTCCCTCCGGGCGGGCAGCAACTGGAGGGCAGCTCCTCCGGCAGGGAGGTCTCCACCTCCCCTCCACACAGGATCCCATTCCAGGTGTAAGGCTGGGCACGCGCCGGGCACAGAGAATAGGTGCTGGGACTGATCTTGGTTGCGTTCTGCGTGGATCCCTCGGGCTCCTTCCCGGCCGCCCCGTGCCCTCCTCCAGTCCTGCGCAGTGGCAGGCTGGAGAAGCGCTCCGGCGACCAATTGCGGTGCCGAGAGGAGGGGCAGCCGCCGGGGATCGCGCCTGCCCCCAGGGCGGGGCGGCACACCAGCTGGAGAGGGACGGGGGGAGGGATGGAGGGCTGATCGCTGCACGCCTGGCTTGCCACCGCCGATCGCCTCCTCCTGCCTTCCCCCTGGCGGCGGGCAAGCTGCTGCCCCTACTGAGCCGCCGCCGTGGCCCCCGGACCCCTTCCCTGGCGCCCTCCAGAACGTGGCGCCATGGTTCCCCATGCCACTACGGGTAGCCTCTATGGCTAAGACGCCCCTGAGTACAATAAGACTACTCGGCAAAATCTGCATCTAACAATTCAACAGAAATATAGTGTCCAGATCTAGTGAAGTAATACTGCCACTTTATTCTGCCTTGGTCAAGCCACACCTGGAATACTGTGTCCAATTCTGGGCACCACAATTTAAGAAGGACATTAGACAAGCTGGAATGTGTGCAGAGGAGAGCAACCAAGACGATCAAGGGTCTGGAAACCAAGCCTTATGAGGAACGGTTCAGGAAGTTGGATAGGTTTAGCCTGGAAAAGAGAAGACTGTGAAGAGAGATGATAGCCATCTTCAAATATATCAAGGGTTGTCACATGGAAGATGCAGCAAGCTTGTTTTCTCCTGCTGTGGAAGATAGGACTCAAACCAATGGCTTCAAGTTACAGGAAAGGAGATTCCGACTAAACATCAGGAAGAACTTTCTGACAGTAAGAGCTGTTCAACAGTGGAACAGTATCCCTCAGGAGGTTGTGGACTCTTCTTCCTTGGAGGATGTTAAGCAGAGGTTGGATGGCCATCTGTCATGGATGCTTTAGCTGAGATTCCTGCTTTGCAGGGGGTTGGACTAGATGACCGATGGGTCCCTTCCAACTCTAAGATTCTATGATTCTAATTGAAGCAGGTGGCTAATGAAAAAAGGCCTCAGTGGCAAAACCCTGGTTATGGAATGTCCTTCCCAGCAATGTATGTTCCCTGCACCACCTTTATGTTCTTTTCAGCACTAGATGAATAAATTTTTGTTCACTCAGGCTTTAAACACCTTGTTGTTTTACAATCTGGGCTTCTAAAGTTAGTAGTTTTTATTGTATATCTGTGTTCTTAATTGTTTTACTTCTTCCTCTTCCAGAAAGCACCTTTTTGTGCTGCTTTTCACTGTTTATATTTAAAAAAATAGCATTATTGTGTTAAGAATAGCATTATTGTGTTATAATAGTAGGCAGCCAGATACCCTTCACAAAAGGTTGCTCTTTGACTCCAAAACTCTAGTGTGGAGTTTGGAATGTGCTCAGCTGACAAAGCCACACTACAACTTAAGTTTTGTATCAGTTGGAAGATTGCAGAAACCAAGAAAGAAAGTATCTGGATCATATCTTGAAATGTTTGCCAAGGCTTTGTTCCAAGTTTAACTGATTTTGAGACTGGCGGTCCTCAATCAGATCTATTTGGACTTGGAAATATTACTTATGTTCAGTTTTGTATTGTTATTACCTAACAACTGAAAAAGAAAAAGAGCCTGGAAAGAAGTTGTGATTTGTGAATTTTCTGGCATAGTTATGCTCTTAACAGGCCAAGGCTGGTAAACATTAACTATGAAGGCTCTCCCCTTAGCAGACGTTGATCGGTACGAGTGGTTGAACAGGCCAGACTCATTTTCCATCAAGTGATGAAGTGGGACCAGTTGGCATTTTGCCCAAAATACATCAGAATCACTCTTTGAAACCCAAAGGGGCGGCTTAATGGTCAAAACCTGGGATTGAAACTACTAGACTTTCTGGAGCCATAGGTCTCCCTGAGATGACAGCTCATCTTTTTAAAAACAGTGCAGATATGTTATCATGTAATATTCTACCCAGGAATCTTTGGGGGATTGCACTTTTAGGGCCAGAATTGTTCTGCTATTATGATGATGCAAGTGCCACAGTGCCTTAGGAGGAAAAGTGTATGTTATGGGGGCCTACTGTATCATGTTCAAGTTACATAAGAGGGCCAGTTAAGTCAAGAGATCCCTCCAGATGTTTATTGCCCATATTTGTTTCCCTCTTTAAACTCTGGGTTATTTTAAAATAATGTTGAATAATAATGCTGAATAAAATGCAGATGCCACTCCTTTCTGTACTCACACATGCACAACGCCCCTGTAATGTGGCGTGCAGACCCAGGAAGGGGCCATAGTGGTGCAAACGCAGAAACAATATTCTGCACCTGAAATAAACTAGGAAGGCACCTGTTGATAGGTAGAAAAACTGCAGGGGAGGAATGAAATAACACTGAAGCAAAGCCAGTTAAACATGCAGTTATTGAGTATGTTTTCATAATTCAGCAGTTTTGAAAAGACATCTGATGAATGTTTAATGATGAAGACGAACAGTATCTGTATGGATAAAGGCTTCTGTAATTGAATAGATGCACCAGAGGAATAGTGTCCTCTTGAAATGACCATGCTGTAAGATCTGGACTCCCTCCATGCAGACTGAAGGTGCAAAAAGGTGAATAAACCATCTTTCTTAAAACTACGGCAGACTCTGCCATGTCTCCGTTTTCCAAAGGAACACAGATCCTAGGAACCTTCTTTTCTCTTGCAGAGAGTAAGAGTGGCATGTGTTGTACCCAGTGCTTTTTTTTCTGGGGGGGGGGGGAGCAGGGATACGCATACCCATAAACATTTTGTGAATCTAAGTTTGGCCACATTGAGGGGCAATATTTCAATACGAGTAGGAAAATGAGAGTACCCATAGACATTTTTTTTATTAAAAAAAAGCACTTGTACCTACTGAGAAGATCCATTCATTAGAAAAGCAATTGTACCAAAAGGAATTATTGTGAAAATAATAAATATTTAAGGCGGGGGGTGGGGCGCCACATTTTATCCCCGCTCAGGGCATCCTGTCCCCAAAATCCGCCCTTGCTGGGTATTATTATTCCTAAACAGTGACCCATTGGCGTTAAGTGATCTGGCATATGCGAGCTAAGGACTGCGCCGCCTGGCGGACAGAGAGGAGACGCACCGCTCGCCGCCCCGCTTTGCGAAAGCATCTCCGACCCTAAACCTCTGTGCTGTGGGGGCGGGGTTGAAGTCGAAAGGCGGAGCTAGTTCGAGGCAGCCTGAGCCGGGATTGGCTCTCGGCTTTAGCTGCCTGGCTATTGGCTTGGCGGGGACCGTATGATCGACAGCGACCAAGATGGCGGCGCCCACTGTTATTCCGGATACCGTCAGGTAGGACCTGCTCTGCTGCCTCCTCCCTTGTGGGTCTGCCAAAGGCGCTGCCAACCCCGTTTCTCCCTTTAAATATGACACGGGCAGGCGGGGGGTGGCGCCTTGGAAAGGTTTCCAATGCCAAGGCTTATTATACCAAAGTAGTAAAAACAAAGTAGTCTCTGGGCATGTGCAGGTTTCTTTCCCCGCACCAACGTTACCTTCCTAGCGTGGGTCTGAGGCTGGGTCTCCGCAGCTTCAGGCTTGCCAGTATTCCTGATTTCCTGTGTCTGAACAGTTCCATGGCAACCGGGGTTGCTATTGTGCACACGTTTATTGGGGAGCAAACTCTCCTGAACTCAGCGGGTCTTGGTTTGCGAGACGTGCATAACATTGTGCTGCAAAGAAAACTTATTGCTGATCCCCCCCCCCCCGCGCGCTTAGCATAGAAGTGCAGTGGTAGGAAAAGCAACAACAAGAGCAGCTTTTGCTGCTGAATTGCCTGTGATGTGTGTAGAGCAACGAACCCAAGAAAAAAGCAATCGCCGTAATGAGCTCAGCGACACACACTCTTAGGCAGGATAGAGGAGGGTATGCTGGTTGAAAAGCAGGAACCAGAAAGCCCAAAACCAGATGTAAAATTCTGCTTGGGTATAACCCCCCCCTCCAGTCATTTGTTCACAGTTCCAGCATTTTTTATTTCCAGCTTCCCAGGTTGCTGGAAGCTGAAGTATGATGCTAGAGCATAGAATAAAGTGGTAATTCCTTCTTCCTTTTTCTATAATTTTTATTAAAATTACTGTTTTACATTTTAGAATATTCATTTAAACAATCTCAAAATTTCAATGACTTCTTCTCTTCCCATGGTTCACTTTGCATAACATAAACCCCTGCATATTTTATATAAACTTACTAAACCATTCAGTATTCCATTATTCCATCCATCAAAACTTATTTGCACTGTTAAATTTATCTTAATGCTGACCACGTTTTCAGATGTACACAATCCCCCCTCCCACATATTCAATAAACATTTTAAATAAAGTGGTAATTCCTGATCAGGAGACTGTTTATTTTATTTTCTTTGGCAACTGTGGCTCTGGTGGGAGATTTTCCCACAACACCTGTGTGTTCAGGAACTTTGCCTGGAAAAGTAGGCAGCCCTTTTCATTGTTGTTTAAACCTCTTCCTGGCATTAGAAAAGAGCAGAGAAAAACTTATTGTGCCCACCAAGTCCCTGTCTTTAACTGACTCTTGCCATCCTCTCTTCCCCTTTTCTAGTGTTCAAAAGGCTGTGTCCCTCATCAATGCTATAGACACAGGAAGGTTCTCTCGGTTGCTCTCCCGCATCCTTCAGAAGCTTCACCTAAAGGTTTGTATACAGAGAGAGAAAATGACTGCACAACGCACAAATCTCCTAAGCTGGTAGTATCCATGGGCTACAATTGAGTATAGGTTCCAGAAAAGTACAATACAGTTGCTTGTCCAAGTGGGAGCTTTCCTCTTAGAGTGCTGTAAGGGCAATATTTTCTGCTGGGAGGAACACCTGGGGAAAAACGTTCAGTAGATGTTTCACAGGCTTTTTAGCTTTTTGGGCACATTGATGGGGTTAAAAAATGCTGCTGTGGTCTCCTTCAGGCATTCCTTCAGGCAATTTTATTTTGTGAACCGCCCTGAGACATGCGGGTATAGGATGGTATATAAATTTAATTAATAATACTACTACTAATTATTATTATTGCACTCTCACAGGAAATGGCTGAAAGCTAGTTAAATGACAGCCAGAGGGTGAGGTTGGAAGGGATGGGAGAGGGAGCTATATAAGGGATGGCGACTCCTGTTTGAAGCTTGTGTGATTTTGCCTGTCAGTATACAGGTAAATAATACTAAGCTAGGTGAACCAGTGGGCTGACTCAGTGTAAAGCAGCTTTTGCCAATATGATTGACATTTATGTTGTTTGTGAAAAGGCATGAGACCAATCAGTCTAGTGAATAAAATAGTATCTTAATTTTTGGTAAATGGAAATCTTTTTATTTCAGACTGAGAGTACTTTCACAGAAGAGGAGGAAGAAAAGCTGCAAGCCGCTTTTTCAGTGGAGAAGCAAGATCTTCATCTTGTCCTTGAAACCATTGCATTCATTTTGGAACAGGTATCTTCTATTATAGTTCTATACTTTCAGTAAATTGATGCAAAGTATAAGGGCTAATCCTCCTCCTTTAAGGTACTGCATCAGCCACAAGTTTTTCGTTACTTGACTTCTTATTTCCTTTATTCGGGTAGCAGTATTTAACTTAGGCCAGTAGTAAAGAACTGAAAGGATTCAAGTTGTATGGCAAAATTATGCCGAGAGTCCCAATTTCATTAATAACAGTTGGGATTGCTGCTTCGTGCTTTAAGATGCCTGTCCCTGCATGCTTTTTAGTGAGTAAGCTGCATTGATCAGAATGGAACCTATTTATAATGGTGTGCTGTAGCGCATGGGACTGAAGAACATATACCCATATGTTAACTGGGATGGGTGCATAGGAAGAAATAATAGAGCTGCAATTTGTTCCTCTTAAGCAGGCTTCCTCAACCTCGGCCCTCCAGATGTTTTGAGACTACAATTCCCAGTATCCCTGACCACTGGTCCTGCTAGCTAGGGATCATGGGAGTTGAAGACCAAAAACACCTGGAGGGCTAAGGTTGAGGAAGCCTGCTCTTAGGCATGTAAATAGGTTTACAAGTAATGAAACATCCTGATCCTAAACATTGACTTAAGTTGGATTTTATCCTGGTACTGTATATCATGTCAGTCATGTGGGAACCAGGCAGAGGGCCTTCTCGGTAGTGGCACCCGCCCTGTGGAACGCCCTCCCTCCAGATGTCAAAGAGAACAACAACTACCATACCTTTAGAAGACATCTGAAGGCAGCCCTGTTTAGGGAGGCTTTTAATGTTTAATAGATTATTGCATTTTAATGTTCTGTTGGAAGCCGCCCAGAGTGGCTGGGGAAACCCAGCCAGACGGGCAGGGTATAAATAATATGTTGTTGTTGTTGTTGTTGTTGTTGTTGTTGTTGTTGTACAAGGCCTTTCCAGACAGTCGGTTTGCCCTGCAACAAATGTGCAGCTAATCATTTCATGGGTTCCCACAACTTTAAAGTATCTTTTCTGTTGCAGAAATATTTTGTTGTTAGAAACATTCTGTTCTTCCTTCAGCCAGTGCGCTCATTGCTGTTGTAAATTTTGTGCTAACTTTTTTTTGGTACATTTTGGACATACCTGCCTTGACTTAAATAATGAACCGTGAGTGTCAAATATTTACCATCACTTGGGTTGTTTAGCATGTTGTCTAGCGTATCAGCTAGGGAAGTGTGTGTATTGCATTATTTTTCTTTTTTTGCAGGCTGTGTATCACAACTTGAAGCCAACTGTTCTGCAACAGCAGTTGGAGCATTCCAAAGTGGATCACGACAAAGCAGAAGTGTTTGCCACCACATGGGCTGCTGCAGGTCCAGAGACAGTGGAAAAGTTCAGACAGAGGACCTTGTCACCTCAGAAGGTAACAGTTACAGAAACATATAGAAAATACCTTTCCATTGGGACAAAAAGTACACAGTAAATGGTGAACATGATGCATATGAGCTAAGAACTAGGTGTGTGCCAAAACTGAAAGAAATATTTTAATAGTGAAAACCTTTATTTTATTGCTAGCCAAGCAATGTAAACATTCTAGTGTGTGTACATACATATGCATGAGTCAGCTTTGAGAGTTTGACACATTATGTTCAAAAAACAGCAACAAACCTTGCTTTGAACCCATTAATTCCATTAATTTACGTGACTGGCTTGTCGGTTGAATAAGATACCTGGCTGGTGTAAGAGAGTACAGCATTAAATGATTCAAATAAGGCAATGAAACCATTTATTTAAGAATAACATATTGCATATTATTATCGGTAGATGTGGTTATTGGTTGAATTGTGAAATGTTTCTTTAAGGCAACACGTACATGTAGCAAGATCAGAGCATTCGTTTATTGATTGATTGATTGATGTCACAGTACATTAATAAACAATACATTCAGAGCATTCGTTTCTGTTGTATCACCACGAATCTTATTCTCTGCTGTGCCTCATCTTATTTTAATTGGTCGCCACTGTACTGATTGTTTACAGTTTTCATTCAGTTACAATTAAAAAAACATACATATGAGATGGATGCATAAGGGAGATGGGAGGAAATTAGAATGTACTGAGTATTAAAACCTGGGACTATTAAAAAAAATAACCACCTCTGTTACTATTAAGAGCATAATTAAGGTGACAAATGAGTTTGGAAAGGTTTAAGCAAAAACTACTCTAATGGTGCTCTATCAAGAGAGTTGTGTTTACTTCTGTGCCTCATGTGGGATAGATTGCTTCTTTAAATGCTCTTACATACCCCATTAGGTAAGAAGGCAGGAAGGGGAACATTGTATTATGAACTTTTATTATTGATCCCATGGAGTAGCTGCCTGAGCCCAGTAGATGGTTGAAAGGCTACACACTTTTAGAGAGGCAGAATGTCAGAGCCAGATGAAAAGGCAGGAGAATGTTAGCTCGTCTTTCGCTCTGACCCATTTGTTTTGGGAATTTTTTTAGTATTGGGTGCTATTTTAACAAGAGCTACCCTCATATTGCCTGGGAGAAGTACCAATACGCAGCAGGCTCCATCAGCTGTTTCTGCTCTTAGGACTCATGTCAGCTGTTCTTGCATATGTGTGAACCGGGTTGAATCAGTGTGATAGATATATACATACACTAACATGATTTGTGACAACTTGAAAGGAAGGGCTCAGATTATAGTAGAGCCGTTAATGAAATCCACAAGCCAAATCTTCTCGTTTCCCCCTGGTAATTTTTTTAGATGAGGCATCTCCCCCCCCTGCTACTCAGCTTTCTAAAACAGTAGAAGGGAGCTGTCACCAAAGTTTAGGGGGCTGGGTGCCCTGTAGTCTACCTGTGTTTGAGCATCATGAAAAAAGTGTTGCCTTTGTTGCTCAGAAGTTGCAGTAGTTGCTCATATGCAGTAATCTCTCCCCTGTACGTGGTGAGTGTCGCCTGGCTGCAAGGTGGCCTTTGCCATGTTAGGCTCCCCAAGTATTTGCATAGGAAATGCTCGTGAGTGTAAAGCAGCCCTTAGTTTGCTTCATGTTGCATAAGCCGGGACAGGAGGGGCTGTGAAGGGAGCTTGGGGTTGCTGGTGCTAGAAGAAAGCTGAATGGTGTAGGTTTGAATGCAACAAACCTAGGACTATAAAGGACACAAGTTCAGTAAAAGGCAAGCAGGAGTCAAGGAAAGGAGGTGGGAAGCAGAATATGGGAAAGGGGCTTGAAGAGGCACTGTTTGGAGCCCCATCAAAGGCTTCATACATGGCCTAGGGGCAAAAGGTTGTGTGAAAAGGGATATTTTGGGACAAGGAGGATGCCATGCTTCTGCTTTTTGATTTGTATTTCCAAGATTGGTACAGTCCCTCAATAACTTAAATCGGGTCGGCAAAGTTTTTGTGGCTTGGGCCGGTTCATGGTCCCGCAGACACAGTGGTGGGCTGGAGTGCGTGCACACGCATGCACAAACGCTATTTCCAGCGCTCCTTCTGGCGCGGAGGAGGCGTGCGCAGCTTCCCATTGGCTGCAGGAGCTTCCTGCAACCAATGGGAAGCTGGCCAGCATCGCGGAAGGCGGTCCCCGCTCTGCTCCGCGCCTATTGAGCATGGCACACAGTAGCCAACTGAGCGGGGGTCCATGGGCTGGTTAAATGAACCCCATGGGCCGCTTGTGGCCCATGGGCCTTAGGTTGCCGCCCCCTGACTTAAATGAACAAGAATCTTTGCTCATTTGTATGGATATTCATTCTCATTGCCTTCATTTTGTGTTTCGTGGGTGGGTGGGGGAGGTGGAAGCAGTTATTGTCTTCAAATAGCTTCTTGTACAGGTATTTAACATAGATTAAAATCTCTGTCTGCCTGTAGCTGTTTGGAAGCAATGCGTTAGAAGCTGCCTTGAAATTAACTGGAATAAATTCAAAGCATGAGTGTTCACATTAACAGCTTGGTTAGGGGTACTGCTAATGCCAGAAGGAGCAGAACTATTAGAAGTTGATCCAGATACATGGCAAGATCTAATATAAAAATAAACGTTAATTTTATTTATCTTTTGTGCTCAAGGGATGACATAATGAGGGACTGGTATGGTCTGACTGATAGTTGATTATAACAGAGATCAATACGAGATTTATTACCGTGCCATAACTTTGTGGTTGCTCTTTTTTCATTTTGCTTATACTATTGCTGTGTTAGCAATCTTTTCTTTTTTTAAAAAAAAGAAGAACAATTCATCAAAAGATGATTCTATGGCTTTAACTTTTTATATTTTTTTTACACTAGCAAGATTCTACTGCTAACCTGCTGAAGGTTGACACACAAAACAAAAATCCACAAAAGTTAAGTGAATGAAACCAGCCCATATTATGCTTTATAGCAGTGGTTCCCAGTTAGCTAAGTACTGCAGACCTCTGTTGTTCAAAAGCCAAGCCATGGACCTCCTCCTTTTGAAAATGTTGCTATCTCTATGGTAGTTTTTGTTAGGTGAATGGAACCACGGACCCGCTGGGTGGCTTACATGAACCTTCTGGGGTTCAAGGACCACCAATTGGGAAACACTGTTTATAGGTTCAGATTTGCTCACAGTTCTTTTCTTGACATTATGATGTGTTGGATCCCAAGGCTGCAATCCTCTCCCCTTCTCCATGTCCATCATTTCAAGTAGCCAGGCACTAAGAAACCTTATACATTCCTAGGAATGAGGTACTGCGTGGCCCATTGGCTGCACCATAGCCACCAAATGCGATGTGATTGGTTTAAGCAGCTGTAACAGTTTGAGTTTGGGCTCCATGTCCGGAAGAAGCTTGCTACTCCTCAGATGAGATGCTTCAAGATTGGTGTTTATGCATATGTAGCTACTTGCAGTATCCCACTTCCCAGAGATGCTTTTGACGCAGAGAATGCCAGTCCATTCCTAGTGGAAGGACAAAAATTCATTGCTGAGTTTTATTTAACTATGTGCTAGTAGTTTCAATGGGTGTTTGAAAAATAGGACATACAAAAAAGAACGGGGGAAATTAATAATCTCCCTAAGAGAACACTGTAAGCAAATTGAAACATTAGCTGGACTTTAAGCACCACTTGTAAATTAATGGGTTTTATGTACAACTTACACTTATGAGAAGTATGGAGAATATATTGATATGCAGATTGGTAAAAAAATTGTTATTAGGACCCATGTAAGGGATGGGGGGAAGTCACGAGATTCAGAGAATCTCATGGCTTGATTATATAAAGAATTTTTGTTACCACTTTGTAATTATAAAAGCTAATAAAAAATATTTCAAAAACAAAGAAAAGAAAAATAGGACATACAGTAGTGAGAAAGGTCCAGTAGAAGACTGTCTTTTGGAATAAGCCCTTTTTGCTGAAAATGAGAAACATTTGCTGAAGAGCAGGTGGTTCGTAGCTTCTCGTATTTTTTCTGCCAATGTCCTCCTTTCAGGAGCTTAGAGCCACTGTCTGTTTAAAGATCCTCCTGCGCTAATGTTTAATGATGCTTATCTTCCTCTTTTTAGCTTGATTCCTAAAACGATGTTGGGCTTTGTCACCTTTGTCATTACTACAGAGGCTGTTTTAACACGGTTATAAATCACATTAAGTTCATTTTTAAATGCATCATCTAACCTGTCTGCAGTCTCTTTCTCACTCCCCAGTCTCTTCACCTGTTCCCGCCTCTCGGGAGCATGAATCCTTCACGCGCAGATTCCTTAGCTTAAAATTGGAGCACAAACAAGAAATTTATGCAAGTGTGACTTTTCGGTGCTGGAAACAAGCGTTGCTGCCAATAGCAGCTTCCATCCAAGGTCAAATAGCACCTAGAGCAGGGGTTAGCAACCTTTTCCAGCCATGGGCCGGTCCACCGTCCCTCAGACCATGTGGGGGGCCGGGCTATATTTTTTTTGGGGGGGGGAATGAACGAATTCCTATGCCTCACAAATAACTCAGAGATGCATTTTAAATAAAAGGACACATTCTACTCATGTAAAAACACGCTGACTCCTGGACTGTCCGTGGGCAGGATTGAGAAGTCGATCTGGCCCCTGGGCCTTAGGTTGCCTACCCCTGACCTAGAGGAAGGGATTCTCCTCAGGATCCTGAGGGTGGAATTAACCCTAACCCCCCTCCACTATGCCTGCTATTTAAGAAGAAACAAATGCAGGTTTTTCTAGTTTGAGCCACTTCTGTACTCTGTCAGGTTTTTGTGGGGATGGGATTAGGAAAATAATAATAATAATAATAATAATAATAATAATAATAATAATAATAATAATAATTTATTTATACATACATACATACCCCGCCCATCTGGCTGGGTTTCCCCAGCCACTCTGGGCGGCTTCTAACAAAAGATTAAAAATACTTTAAAACATCAGTCATTAAAAACTTCCCTAAACAGGGCTGTATGTAAACTGGATTGAAATTTATATATCAAAAAGAGGACTGTGTAGGCCACAAATATGACTATAAAGAGTGTTTGTGTGGGGTATCCCCACGCAAAACATGGGTGTCCATAATTAGTATTTAGGGTTCCCAGTTCACTAAAAAAAATGCTTGCTGAACTGGAAGTAGTTTTCTAGTGTTCAGGGAAAGCACTAACAGTTGTATTCTTTACGGCAACCCTGTAAAATAGGTTGATATTACTATCCCTCGTAGTGTAGTTGGGGAAATGAAGGCAGAGCGAGATGAGGTGGCATAATGCAGAAATGAGATTCAAAGCAGAGTCTGATTTGCAGTTCATTCTTTTAGCTGCTGCGCTGCACTGTTGGTTGAGGTTATCTGCGGAAGTGGTGGGCCGTTCTTCCTAAATAAAACAAAATATTGTGCAAACTGCAGTAATGAAAATGGTTCATGGCACAGGGTGTTGGAGGAAGGAAAGTGTGTGTGTGTGTTCTCTCTAGTCAATTGTTTTTATGACTTTGTACAAGTTTGCTTAAAACTGTTTTTCATCCGTCATATATGTTAGTAGGGCCCCAGATTTTTCAAGCACCATTAATTTAGATACTGTGAGGTCATGCAGTGCCCTCATAAAAGAGTCCTGTTGCTTAATGGAGAGTTACTCACTGCATATGTATATAGTTTTAATTTTATCAATGTTTAATTGCTTTTTAATTATTGTTTTTGTTTTGAGCAGTTCTTGATTTTATCTGTAAGCAGTCTTGAGTCCTGGCAGGGAAGAAGGCAGGGAATAATAATAATAATAATACCGTAATAATAATGGTACTTGCAGATAGCAGTCTGCTGGCCAGTTTCTACTGGGCTGCATAGTCTCTGCCTGCGTTGGGATTCCTCCAAAGAGAACTATGTAGAATTTGGTCTGATCTTGCAAATATCTTGTTCTTAAGAGTGTATGCTTGGAATACATTGGCTGTTAAAGAGATTGTGTGTGTGTGTGTGCGCATTGTTTTTTTTTGTTTTTTTGTTTTTTTTTGTAAATTCAAAACACATTGGTGGACCATGGGGAGTCTCTTAAAGCGGGGAGGGACATAGATCACTCAAGAATGAAGTCAGCCCTCTCCCATTCTAATGTAATACTGAAGGTTATCCACTGTCTGATTGCTTCTGGGAAATGATTTTGAACTTTGTAATTCTACATATTAGGTGTGATAATTTTGCACGCACACACATTCAAAAAAATAAAAACCCAGCCTTAAAACTTGTGTTTGGTAAGAGACCTACTGTGTGTAACAATATATTGTTGTATAACATCTTTTCGAAAGCAAATCTCTGTAAAATAATTTTGCTTACTTGGAAGGTTCCTTAATTCTCAGCATGTGTTAAGTAACCCACTTCTCTATGCCTATATGCCTTGTTCCATTTTATTGCGATCATATATCATGTACTCTTAGCAGTCAGAATTGGATGGACTCTATTATATTCAATCTTCCTTTCAATAAAATAAATAGGTAAGCCATTCTGAAGCCCCAGGCAGCATATGGTACATTAATCAAAGATTTTGAAAGCATAGCTATACTTCTAGAAATGTGGGGTGAAAACTCCACTTGAATTGCACTGGAAAATCAGACCATCCAATCTATGAAAAGGTTACTTGTGTTTTCCTTTGCTTGCTAACTCAGTTAATCTGCAGTGTAATTTGTGATTGTTCCAGTGCTTCTGTGGTTCTCTGATATTTTTAAAAGTGTGCATTAAATCTGAATATATATATTTTTTCTAATAGTTTTCAATGCCATTGTGATAAAATAACCATATGTCAAAGAAAGTGTAGTTGTGAGGAAAACCTGTGTTTCATGCACAGCAATGCTCGCATGGTGCATTGACACAACATCACAACATTTCATGAGTTGGGCATGGTAGAAAAGGGAGCCAGCATGATGCAGTCGAAGAACTTCTGAAATGGCTGATAAACGTGTAGAATTGTTTATGCCACAAAAGGAATTGTTATTTGTATTTATGAATTTCTCTTCCACCAAGAGACCTTGGAGTGATTCACAGCAAAATATTCATAAAACAACAACTCTTTAAACCTGCTCAAACCACAGAGTCAGTAAGTGAATTAAAAGTCTTGACTATAGATGTGGTTTGTTTGAAGCAAAACAAACCATGGTCTTTGGGTTGGACATAATGTTAACTCAGGGATCATGGCTTGTTTCTTCCATGAGCAAAGCGGCCAATATCTGTGCATTCATTATAAACTTTCATTATGGTTTACAATGACATGTGAGCAAGATATCTTGTGGCTTGTGTATCAGGAATGAAACATGTTTTGAGATCACTAAAACCAGGATGGAAAAATGATTATGTGACACTAATACCTGGGTATTAAGTCTTTGTTCTGAAAAGAACATTCCATCTTTCATCTCCTTATTTCCATAGGAGACAACTATACTTGTAAAACAGAGATATATTAACATTAATAAGGTCAAATGTTTTATTTCTCATATAGTGGAAGCCCCAAGGCTACACTGGTAACTTTTCACTGAAAGTCTAAGCCCAGCTTAAAAAAGAAAGTTATCAATTCTGTCTCAAACTTTTAGCAAAGTTGAAGCTTTAAATATCCTGATTTACAGTATTTAAACTGGTACACCATATGGTGTTCCTGTTTGATTTCCCCCTGTGGAAGTCACACATCTAAATAAATGTGATATATGAATGAAAACATTTATAAATAGCCTGGCTTTCAAGTATTTACATAAAAATAGAATTGTGGAACAGTATGGCTATGAGGACCCAGTTGCCTTTTAGACAATGACCCAGGATCCTCTGGGGCCAAACAGATTCTGAGAGATTAACTCATTTAGGAAAATACCGTTTGCAGCTATCCAAATGATAGCATGAGTACCAGTGGTACCACTTGTTCACATAATCAAAATTGTCTAAGGGATGGTTAATATTGTAATGGGAATCCAGAATTCTCTACCCACATACTCTGGCCTACTGTTTCTGTTTTATTCATACTCACCCAGAGAATAAAAATATCCCTTTTGAACTTTATAGCACTAGATGGAAACAATAAATATGTACTAGCAAATAATACCAGTTTTCCCTCCCTCTTAAAATAGATCTGTATCTATATCATGTATATCTACATATCTCTCTATATATAAATCCTGGAAGTTTTTGTTTCCTGTAAACATAGCAATGGTGTCTGCCTTGTGATACTTGCTTACAGAAATGTTTGGAAACAGAACACGGAAAAATCCTTGGGTTTAAAAACCGGTACATCATGTAAAAGTTTGCAACTTTGCCTTTAGGTTTGCATTTTGATCTGCTCAAGGAAACGACTTGAATCTCATGCTCTGAGCCCTGCAAACCAAAAAATGGCTGACAAGTCAGGGATCTATAAATATATTTTCGTTGCTAGAATAAAGGTAAAGGTAAAGGACCCCTGGACAGTTAAGTCCAGTCAAAGGTGACTATGGGGTTGCAACGCTCATCTAGCTTTCAGGCTGAGGGAGACACCGTTTGTCCACAGACAGCTTTCCGGGTCATAACTAAACTGATTCTGGCGCAACGGGACACTGTGACAAGTGCCAGAGTGCACGGAAATGCTGTTTACCTTCCCGCCACAGCAGTACCTATTTATCTACTTGCACTGGCATGCTTTCGAACTGCTAGCTTGGCAGAAGCTGAGACAGAGCTCATCCTGTCATGCGGATTTGAACAGCCAACCTTCTGATCGGCAAGCCCAAGAGTCTCAGTGGTTTAGACCACAGCGCCACCAGTGTGCACCTCATTGCTAGAAGCCAGTAGCTTTGACTGAATGCACATAGGGATCAGTTTGGCTGATTTGAGAAGGCCTTGTTTTCACATAGTAACTTCTTTAGCACAGGCACTTTTTATCTTTGCAGCTCTCACAGTTAATACCTTTGAGAACTAGGAACTAGCGAACATCATTTGTGGTTTGTGGTTTTGATCACAATTGCATACTTTTAGGGTGCTTGAAGTCTATCCTCATGAATAGGGTGATTGTCCTAGAATGAATCTTATATGTTGCTTCATATAATTGTAGTGAAAACGAGCCAGGCTTTAGGTTAAGGAAGAACTGAGTAAAGTTTCTAGAAGTGTGTTTCTTGCAGTCTGTAGGTTGTCAGCGTTTGCTTAGGGAGTGATAGCATCAGCCTCGAAAGCTAAAACATTGGTGGTTGTGGCACATCTTATTTTAATTTGCATTTGTGTTTCCTAGCTTGAGTCTGTTGGATGGCAGCTTAACCTTCAGATGGCTCAATCAACCCAAGCAAAACAAAAATCTCCTCAAGCTGTTTTAGAACTTGGAATGAGCAATGAAGATTCAAAGGTAAGAAGCCTCATCTCATAGCCATTGCTGCAATGCTGCTGGTGATGATTCAGCTGGCTCCAGTTTTCAGATATCAAATATAGGTAACAAATTTAAATAGGCCTTGGTGTGTAGAGCTGCTGAGGTATCATTGCCCTCCTAAATGATCTGGGTTTCATGATTCTTATATGTGTGCCATACAGGGAAACTCTTCTCTTGTTTTTATAGTGAATTATTGTATCAGGGCTTTCTTTGGGTCATTAAGGTGGAAGATGCTTCAAAACCATCACACATAATATTTATTTACATTGCCGTTTTCAGATCACCAGTAAATCTAAAGAGTATACCCTTAACCATCTAACTCAACCATTGCAGCAGTTCAAAATACCTTTTAAATAAATTCAGTTAGGTAGCTGTGTTGGTCTGACGCAGTCGAAATATTTTTTTAAAAAATAAAAAATTGTCCAGTAGCACCTTAGAGACCAACTAAGTTTGTTCTGGGTACAGTGGTACCTCGGGTTAAGAACTTAATTCATTCTGGAGGTCCGTTCTTAACCTGAAACTGTTCTTAACCTGAGGTACCACTTTAGCTAATGGGGCCTCCTGCTGCTGCCGCGCCACCGCCACACGATTTCTGTTCTCATCCTGAAGCAAAGTTCTTAACCCGAGGTACTATTTCTGGGTTAGTGGAGTCTGTAACCTGAAGCGTCTGTAACCCGAGGTACCACTGTAATGTCCAGGTTCTTGCATTTAGTCAGAAAGGAGATATCAGTCTGTACCTGTGCAAGTTTCTTTGTGAGGTTGATGGACTTATCTCAAGAAGTGTGCATGCACACAAAAGCTTATGCAGTAGTCTCGAAAGCTGCTGAGGGGTCTAGAAGAAAGAGAAAGTTTACACTCCCCACCCCAACAAATGCCATTAGCCACAGCAAGTAAGGCAGTTTCAGTGCCTTGAATTGGCCTGAAGCCCAAAAAGGATCCAGATATTCAATGTCCTCCAAGCATTCCTGAAACTGGACATGACCCCCCCCCCAAGCACCTTGCCCCCAAAGGGGATATTTGCCACTGAACAAAAGTGGGCACTTCTGAGTCCAGGAAATTCCTCTTCTGGAGTGGATGCATCACTGCCTCCAAGGTTAAGTACAAATAAATAAAATAAATGCTACAATATCTTAACCATAATACAAAGATTGCACAATCCTAAAGAGCACTCAGCACATTTGAGATAATAGTCGATACCCATTACAATGAACTTCAATTTAGAAATATAAACCGTACCAATCTGTGCAGCTGAATTTGTGTTTGGGGAATGAGAACCGCTTATTACTGTTGTTCCTGTCTCCTTTTCTGTCCTTTCTGACCCGTTCCCAAAATAGTTGACCATCATTACCCACATATGCATACCCACTTCAGTAAAATGAACTGCATATTGAGTGTCCTCAGCACCGTGCTGATGCTGAACTCTAGAGCTCAGCACAGTCCTGTCTCTTGACCTTATGGGATGCCACAGGATTAATCCTAGGGAAAATGCCTATTGCCACCCTCTGTGATCTCCCTGATAGAAGTGGGGAGATTTCCTCCAGAATAGCCTCTCTAGCGACAGTTTCCCTCCACTATTATGAGCGTTCACAGCAAAAAGTGGAACACAGCTTTTTGGAATGCAGCCTGTGGCTTCGCAAAGCTCTCTCTATAGCCTATTGAAGTGGATGCTGGTACAACTTGCTCCTTGCAGAGGCAATGATATGTAACGTTTTGTACTCAAGCCCATTATTTTAAAAGGATCCTGTGACTTCCCTTCCCAGAGAAATGGGACCTGGTAACCCTTATCACTTTTCCTATACGGATTATAAACAGGATTCTAGATTAATAGTGCCCCAATTTGCAGATTTACCTCCAGTTAAGTAGATAATCTCTTGCTGTATAAATTTTTCGCTTGACGTAGGAGTTCCTTTTAAAATAAAGTGTTTTTATTATTGCTCTGGAAAGTTTCCTTTTCCTTTCCCTTTCCCTCAGCCAGTAGGTGTCATGCTGACTCAAATGTGCTTAGAAAGGAGTGAGGCAGCATGTTGTTCTGCACCCTTTCCCAAGGCACAGTGAGAGGTCCCTCTCTTCCAGTCCTTTGTACTGAACTCTTAAGAAGAGGTGTGGTAAGCAGCGAAGCACCTTTCTGCTTTCTGAGCCTCTGGAAGACTTAGTGCCATGGCAACGACATACACCCTGTTCCTCTTGCCTGTCTTGAGGCGAATGTGCAGTCTTGACCTTGCAGTCATGTGGACTCTGAGAGATGGTCCACGTGATCTTGGGCAAGCGCCCCCCCCCCCTCCTTGGGAGAAGCGTAGGATCTCTGGCAACCATGAGCTTTGGCTGGCTACGTGGACCTCTGATGGTATATATATAATACACTTGTTCTCTGTATGTCCTCTGTATGTTTGCAGACATTAATAACTTTCTGCGTACATTGCATCTTGAATCTTAATAAAAAACAACTGAAATAAACTTGAACTATGAAGAGCCTTTTGTAAAAGTATGTCCCCTCATTAAATGAATGATCTGAATTATTTATTTTGAGGAATGTATAAAAAGTTGCTTTCAAGTGTGATAAAACATTTGTGTCTTTATTCTTCTAATCCTTCTCAGCTTCCTCTTTTAAAGCTATGCTGTCATATTTTTATTTATTTGTTTTTTTTTGCTGAGGAAAGCAACGACTTCAAAATCTGATTTTACCAACAGTAGTTGGTGGTTAGCTATTTATTGGCCTGAAATGTGTGTTGCATTGGCTCACTAGAGGGCAGTAGAGCTCTTCCAAGTGTGTGTGTGTTTCTTTGACACATTGAATGCTTTTCTCTCTCCCTCAAATAACATTGTTGAATTAGTTGTGAAGTTAGTTGTGGTGGGAAACAGTGTTTACCTTTCTAATCTACATACAACAATACGGTTCTGTTATACCTGCCTGCTCATTTTAGTGCTTTTTAAATCAATGCAATGCTTTTTTTCATCAGTGGAAACCTTATTGCCCCTTTTTAAGGAATCCCAGTGGACTACATACCTAAGGGATTTCTTATTAGCTTGGAATCCTCAAAAGAAGCCACAGAGGTATATTACCATTTTTTTGCTTATTCCAGTATGGCAACCACAGAAGAAAGGTTGCAGTGTGAAACTTTTTTTGGGCCACAGATGTTTCCAGTGCAGAAGAGACAAGCCGCTCTTCAATATAAAAAGCAGCTTGTCTCTTTGGCAACAGAAATCGTGTGAAGCAAATAGCAAAGCCAAACTCTGTTATGCCCATGTAGGCCTTATTTGCATCATGGCAGCAGTACTGAGTTCTGAGAGCTGATGTGTGCAATCACTGATTCCCTATGTTTTGTTAGCTTTTAAATGCAGGGTATTGGATACTGATTTTTTTTTCAATTTCCCCCCCATTAAATATATAAACTGCCCGCCACTCAAAAAGATTGTGACGATGTACAAAAAAGAAATAAATAAAAATAAAATACAAGATACAGAGATACAAAATAAGAATGTATTAAATCCATTTGTAAAACCCATCATTTAATCCCATCATGTGGTCAGATACCATCTAGACATAATTTTAAAAGAAATTTCCAATAAATTACTTTTCGGAGATAATTTAATATTCCGTTTCCTTACGGGTTCCTACATCTTAAGGCATATTCCATCAATGGGAGGAGAATGAAGTGTGTAACTTGATACGGTGCAACTCTTTCTGTTGAAGTGCTAGATAGTCATCATTCATCATCATTCATCTCCCAGTGCTGTCTCCTTCCTTCTCCCCCCTTCTCTCTGCCCTTTCTCTTTCTCACTTCAAAATGGGCTTGATCCCTGCAATCAGTTTCCCACCAGCTTGCCAAGTGAGTCGGTGCTATTAGACATGGGAACTTGCCCCATGATCACCTTACTTGTACAGTTAGTTCCGCTTCATGTTATGGCCAGGAGACTGGCAACTTTCCACAGTGATGCTGATTTCCTGTGGTGCAAATGATGTGTAACGTGGCTTTCTTCTTTAAGTCTGCCCTGTACTGGAATGGTTAGGAGCGGAAACAGTTTTCTTGTCAGTGCATGCTCAGTTGCTATTGTGTGATCTGTCTGCTTGCTGGAAAAAAAATAAGCACAGAGTTTAAAAAAATATTCCTTGCTGGAAAATAGAAAAAAGCAACACTTACGAAGTGGGTATAAGGAAATGAATGGATTAAACTGCGAGGACTCACCGCTTACGGTTAATGCTCTAGATTTGTGTTGTTATGTCAGGGCTCTTTGACTCTTGGGGAATATTTTGCACTCTAGATTACAGTGTTCTAACAGTAAGGGAAAGGAGGCAGTCCAAAACTTAGCAGTGACTGAACTGATGAAGAGAGATTTTGGTAAATTCAGATCTAATCACTTCTGGTAGATTATAATAAAATAAAAATTCCATTTTGCTTTGAGTTTATATTTAATCCGTCTTCCCAGGATGCTGCCATGAAATCGCCTTGACAACAAAGGATAATTTAGTTTACAAAAAAATTGGATCAGGTTCTGTTTGCAGTGCATTAATTGTGGGAAGAGTTTCAAATTGGAAACACTCAGACATTGGCATGTGAAGCTTTAGGATGAGAAATATTGTGTTTGCAAAATGTATCATGCTGGCTCTTCTTTCCTTTTTTTAAAAAAAACTTCTCCCTTCATTCCCCCTTACTGTTTCTCTTGTGCCGTAAATTTTCCCTTTCAGTGCAATTTGATGCATGTTTGCTTGGAAGAAAGCCCCACTGTGTTAAATGGAACATACTTCTGTGAAACTGTGCATAGGATTGCAGTCTTAATTTTGTTCGTAGTGATTGTGTTTATTACCTCAATTGCCACTATTTCAACCGAACATATATTTTGAAAGTTCTTTTTAAGCTTTTAAACTATGGATGGATGCATAGTGTGGATCAATTGACTATTATACTGGAAGTCTGCCAAGAGATATTGATTGATTGATTGATTGATTATTAAATTTGTTTACCGTCCTTCATCCATAGATCTTGGGGCAGTTCACAACATAAAAACACAAAACATATAATAAAAGCATGAACAATGAACCCCCTCCCGCCCCTTAATGGCTATTAAAATATTGCGTAACCTCCAGGTTACGGAATCTTTGGGTTATGGCTGCGGCAGAAGCACTCTTCTCGCGCCGCGCATGAGCGCAGAAGTGCTACCTCTAGTTACAGTTTTTTTGGGGTGCGCATGGCACCCCGAAACGAATTAAATCCGTAACCAGAGGTACCACTGTGGTTCATTGTATCCTGCATGTAAATAAAAGAGCTATGCTGACACAGCGCATTGTAGTAAGTGGACTCCTAAATGCTGTCATTTCAGCATTTTTGCGACATAAAGTTGCAATTGAAGGCCTACTTCCCTGGTAGTGAGTCCTGTTTATCTTTCCTTCTGACTTCCTTCAGAGTAGACATGTACAGAATTGTGCTGTAAAAGGCTTTGAATGTCCTGCTCCCCCCCCCAAGAGGAATGTGTGAAATAAAGGCTGTGCAAAACCCTGGAAGTAAGCCTTTCTCTCCTAAATCCTGGTGAACCGAATGCTGCCCCCCCTCTTTCTCAACAACTTCCATGTACTTTGGATTTATTCGTACCATGCTGCAATCATCAGTTTGACAACAAATGGATAATGGCCACGTTAGACCTTTGTTAATTCCAGTGAAAGCAAATTCTCCAGATTTGTGCCCTTCAGATTTTCTACATTTTGAAGAGCAAAAAATTAGATCTGTATCCATTGAATAATTGTACTCTTCGGTTCATCCTACTTAAATTTTCATCTCTTGTGAAAATATGAAAAGTAACTGTGGACATAATTAATTAATTAATTAATTATACCCTGCCCATCCGGCGAGGTTTCCCCAGCCACTCTGGGCGGCTTCCAACAAAGTATTAAAAATACAATAAAACATCAGACATAAAAAACTTCCCTAAAGAGGGCTGCCTTCAGATGTCTTCTAAAAGTCAGATAGTTGTTTATTTCCTTGACATCTGATGGGAGGGCGTTCCACAGGGCGGGCGCCATCACCGAGAAGGCCCTCTGCCTGGACAGAATCCAACGTTGTGTGACTTTAACTCTTGCAATGAGACTTTACCATCCTGTTCTCTGGCAGCTCCCACAGGCACCCCTAGTACCCCCCGAGCAAATTTTCAGGGTGCACAAATAGTTACAGAGAAGAAGAGAAGGTGCTGTTGTGTGATCCCTATATCACTGTGAATATCTTTTTTTTTTTGTTAAAACACTTTATTAAATATTTTAAACATACAGAATAAACAATCAAGATGAAAACACCAATCAAACATACAAGAAAAAGACCAAAACCAAAAAGCTCTCAATATATTTTCTCATAAAAATCCAATTTACCATCTCTTATTCTCTATTAGTCTTCCTTTCTCTTGCTTGTTGTTCTCTCCCCCCCCCCCTTGACTTCCCCTTGCCTTATTCCCGGGTTTTTACCTATTCTTGGTTACTACTTGATATTCATTTATATTTCCAAATTACTATTTCTAATTTTAACCAATTTCCTCCGATTCCCTTAAAATCCAATACAGAGTATTTTAGAAATGAATCCAAGTTTTTATCGTGGGGCACTGCTTCTTTAGATAATCTCCAAATTTCTCCCAATCTTTTAGACATTTTTGTTTACTTTTACCTCTGATTTCATCCGTTAATATTGCCAAATCCATATATCCATATAACTTCTCTTGCCATTCTCTAACCTCCGGAATTTCTTTCTTTTTCCAATACGACGCGAGTAGTATTCTCGCCGCCGCCGTGGCATACAAAAATAATTTCTCATCTTTTCTTTCAATTTCCCCCTCATTCAGTATCCCCAATAAGTATGCCTCCGGACTTTTCTTTATATTATATTTTAACATTTTTTTCATCTCCTCCATAACCTGATTCCAAAAAATTTTCACCTCTCCGCAGTGCCACCACATATGCATAAAACTCCCATCTTCTTTTTTACATTTCCAACATAGGTTATCTTTTGTTTTGTACATTTTTTGGATCTTGCTTGGTGTTATATACCATTGGTAGAACATTTTAATCAGATTCTCTTTTATATTTTCAGCAGCCGTGAATTTCCATGTTTCTTCCCAGAGTCTTTCCCACTTTTCTAATTCAATTACCTTACCCATATTCCTGGCCCATTTTATCATAGTCTCTTTTACCATTTCGTCCTTGGTCTCCCATTCCAGTAGAACCTTACACATATTTGATATTAATTTATTTTGGTTTTGGAGCAAATGTGTTTCTAATTGAGAAGGCTTATCTAGGAACCCTTTTTGTTTAATATCATTCTTTAGTTTGCTATTCACCTGGTGGTATTGAATCCATCCTGTTAGGTAACCTTTTATTTCTTCATAAGGTCTTAACCTCCATGACCCTTCTTTTTGCTCTATTAAATCACTATATTTACCCCAGTTTCCACTTGAATTCCATTTTTTGACCGTGATTATTTCAATGGGTGATAGCCATTTAGGGGTTTTTGGTTCAATTAATCTACTGTGCTTCTCCCAAATCTTCAACAATGATTTTTTAATAATGTGGTTATTGAATCCTTTATTTACCTTCACTTTGTCCTCCGTCAAATAAGCATGCCAACCATACCTATTTTCGAACCCTTCTAGGTCTAATAATTCATGGTCCTTTAATAAAATCCATTCTTTAAGCCATTGAAGACCTGCTGCATCGTGATACAGTTCAAGGTCTGGGAGACCTAATCCCCCCCTATTTTTGGCATCAGTTAACAATTTATATTTTATTCTGGCTGGTTTCCGGTTCCAGATAAACTTAACTATATCTCTCTTCCATTCTTTAAAGATAGTCCTGCTTGTTCCAAGGATCGGTAACATTTGGAACAGAAAAAGCATTTTAGGTAGAAGACTCATTTTAATAACCGCTATCTTACCCAGTAAAGACAAATTTAGCTTATTCCAATTTTCTAATTCTTTTTTAATTTCTTTCCATATCTTTGTATAGTTATCTTTGACCAAATTATTTGTATTATTTGTGACCCAAATACCCAAATATTTCATTTTGCTCACTATTTTAAGTCCCACCTCCTTTTGTAATTTGTCCATTTCTTCTTTTGTCATATTTCTAATAATCATGTTTGTTTTGTTTATATTTAATTTAAAGCCTGCCACCTCTCCATAGTCCTTTATTAATTTTAGAGTTTGTTTTATACTGTCCACTGGATCTTCCACCATAACCACCACATCATCCGCGAAGGCTCTAATCTTCCATATATCTCTTCCATTTTTAATTCCTTTAATTTTGTCCTCTTCCCTTATGTTTTCCAATAGATATTCTAAAGTCATGATAAAAAGGAGTGGGGACAGTGGGCATCCTTGTCTTGTGCCTCTTTGGATTTTAATTTCTTCCGATATTTCATTGTTTATTACCAATTTCGCTTTTTGGGTACTGTAGATTGTATTGACCGCGTTTTTAAATTTTTCTCCAAACCCTAAATCCTCTACTACTTTTTTCAAAAATGGCCATGAGACCCTATCAAAAGCTTTCTCTGCGTCCAAAAAAAGAAGGGCAGCCTTTTTATCTTTCTTAACACTAAGGTATTCTATGATATTTATTACACTTCTCAGATTACCACTCATGACTCTATTTGTCAAGAAACCTGCTTGGTCTTTTTTGATTGTATCTCCCAGTAGGTGTTTTAGCCTGTTTGCTAAAATTCCTGTAAATAACTTATAGTCGTTGTTCAATAAAGAAATTGGTCTAAAATTTTTAATCTGGGTAATATCTGTACCTTGTTTCGGTATTACTGTTATAAAGGCATCTTCCCAAGACTTTGGGACGATTCCTTTTTCCATAATTTCATTCATTACTTTGCTCAATGGTTCAATTAAAATCTTTCCAAACTTCTTATAGTACAGCGAGAGCCAGTGTGGTGTAGTGGTTAAGAGCGGTAGCCTCGTAATCTGGGAAACCGGGTTCGCGTCTCCGCTCCTCCACATGCAGCTGCTGGGTGACCTTGGGCTAGTCACACTTCTTTGAAGTCTCTCAGCCCCACTCACCTCACAGAGTGTTTGTTGTGGGGGAGGAAGGGAAAGGAGAATGTGAGCCGCTTTGAGACTCCTTCGGGTAGTGATAAAGCGGGATATCAAATCCAAACTCTTCTCTTCTACAAAGCTGAAAACCCATCTTCTCCCGGTGACTTCCCTACTTTAGCACTCTTTATCGCATCCTCTAATTCTTCTGCTGAGATTGGCTTGTTCATTTTTTCCAGATTTTCTTTTGTTATTTCCCTCAACTTTGTTTTCTTAATATATTCCTCCACCTTTATCTGATCGTATTCATCTTCCTTATATAAATTAGTATAGAAATTAACAAATGCTTTTTGAATTCCTTTCAGATCTGTAATTATTTCTTCTCCTTCTTTCAACTTATCAACTATTCTTTCTTTTTGCCTTTTCTTTATTTGCCATGCTAGGTATCTCCCAGCTTTATTTGAGTATTCAAAACTTCTCTGTTTCAAATATCTTATTTTGGTTTCTATCTCTCTGTCTAGTATCCTAGTCACTTGGGTCTGAAGTACCTTAATATTTTCTTTTATCTCATCCTTCTTTTCGCTCTTAACCTTTCCTATATCTACTTCATTTTTCCTTATTTCTTTCAGCAGGTCTTCTAACTTTCCCCCCCTCTCTTTTCTTTTCCAACTATTTTGACTTATAAAAAACCCCCTGCTAACCGCCTTCCCGGCATCCCAGATTGTGCTTATTTCTGTTCCTTGGTTTGAGTTAAGTTCGAAGTAATCTTTTAACATCTTTTCTGCTTTCCTAATTATGTTATCATCTTCTAACAAAAATTCATTCAGCTTCCATCTTCTCACCCCCTGCCCTTTCCCAGCAATTTCTATATACACTGGGTTATGATCCGATAAACACTTAGGTAAAATGTCTATTTTTTTACATCTCATCAATAACTCTTTAGATATCCATATTGAATCCAGTCTGCTCTCTGAGTTATTTGGAAAGGAGAAAAAGGTGAATTGCTTTTGCGTAGGGTGTTTACATCTCCACGCATCTTGAAGCTCCAATGAGTCGACTAGCTGGAAAAAATTTGCCGGCAGCCTTCCATCTCTTTTCCCTGTCCTCTCTCCTAATTTATCCATCTGTGGTGAGACCACCCTGTTAAAATCTCCCATTAATATTATATTTTGATCGCAATACTCCAGCACCACTGTGAATATCTTCTAGAGGGAAAGCCGTTTCTCTTGTTGAAGCAAAATGTATGAAGAATCTTGTGGCACCCTGAAAACTAATAATTGTGTTTGTCTTTAAGGCGCCTCAAGACTCTTTTTGATTATGTGAATATCTGTTACATTCTTAAAAATAAAAAAGTTAGTAGTAGCTGTAGTCTGCATTGGTCATGTTGCCTCCTAAAACATGTAACTAGTGAAACCTTCCAGAAGATGAAATCCACCACACTGTGCAATTTGATGCATTTCAGTGGACTCCCACGCAAATTCTTTCCTTTGAATAGTGTGATTGTGCAAAACAAACTGATTAAAGGAATTTGCAGAATCTTCTGGACAATCTTTAATTTAAGCAAAATCAAATGATACTGAAATGTAAAATACAAACTTGCTGTAGATTTTTTTTATTATTTCTTTCTCTTATGGGCTCTTATCTAGCCCTGCTTTATAGCAGCCTGATAAAAATCAAAGCATAAACATGCCACTGGGATTTATAAACTAAAATTACTGTTCTTTTCAAACTGAAAACTTTTTTCCAGTCTGTTCTAATCAAACGCTATATTGGCTCTTTCAAGTCTGTCCACAGGGTTCTGTCTTCTGAAAATGTTTCAGCTTGCTAACTTTGCCATACCTGTCGACAGCCTTTTTAAACCAGTAGTGCACACCAGGAAATATAATTTTATCCGTATCCTATATCTGTGCTCTCTGCCCCTTCTCTGCTGGAAAGTTGCTTTTTCTTTCCTTTCAAGGAGGGCAGACAACGCATATCCTCATACATCTTGGAATTTCAGAAAATGCATGGGTATTGGGTACCTACAAGGTGGGAAGATGTGGTTATTGCAGCCAGCAGCATTGACATTGTTAGGCTTTAGGTTGTTCTTGGCAATTTCTGAATCTTCAGTTCGTTTCTTATAAAATGCAGAATTCTTAAAGCGGTGTGTTTGTGTGTGTGTGTTGTGTGTGTGTGTGCGCGCGCACACACACACAAACACACACTTTGCATGTAGAAATGGCTGCTTTGGTACAATCTTCAAATCTTATTGCAGCCCCCAAACTGCTTTGGTCTTCCTCTGCCGTTCCCCTGAGATACCAGTGATGCTGTGTAGTGATTTTGTAGGGAGTGTAACTTTTTAGAACAGCTGGGAATATGAGGGAAAGCAGACTATAAATAGAAGCGGGAAGTAGCAATGAGCTTTTCCCTTAAGCCTAGGTGCTTGTTGCTCAGTTCTGCTTTCATGGTTACTTCTGTACTGTTAAAATAAAGTGTTTGTGACTTATTCCTGCCTTGCATATCGGCTATTGCACATTGGTGATTGGGATGCCTCTTCTGCCATTGAACCCAATTGCAACTTTTTTTTTTTTTAAGCCAATTACGTTTTCAATTTGGATCTGGACTTTTGTAAACTCTGTTTGCAGATAATGATAAGTGATCCCTGAAGCAAGGAAACTTGCTTCAGATATGTGGCAGATGAGACTAGAGACCATCTGACTGAGAAAGCATCTAATGCCTTGTACCCAAAATTGAGGTTGCACTGACAGAAGCCAAAATAATGAGCTCCAATAAAGTGGGTGTGGTGCAGGGAAGTTCCAGTATAAAGCAGACGGAGAGTTATAAAGCAAGCTGGTTGATTGAAAACGGTTACTTCAGCAAAGTCAGTGTTTTTTAGTGAGAGTACATTTCCACTAAGGGACGCGGGTGGCGCTGTGGGTTAAACCACAGAGCCTAGGGCTTGCCGATCAGAAGGTCGGTGGTTCGAATCCCTGCGACTGGGTGAGCTCCCGTTGCTCGGTCCCAGCTCCTGCCAACCTAGCAGTTTGAAAGCACATCAAAGTGCAAGTAGATAAATAGGTACTGCTGCAGCGGGAAGGTAAATGGCGTTTCTGTGCACTGCTCTGGTTCGCCAGAAGCGGCTTTGTCATGCTGGCTACATGACCCGGAAGCTGTACGCCGGCTCCCTCGGCCAATAAAGCGAGATGAGCGGCGCAACCCCAGAGTCGTCCGCGACTGGACCTAATGGTCAGGGGTCCCTTTACCTTTACCTTTACATTTCCGCTGTAGGCCTTCGCAGTACCTTGCAAGTTATACAGGATATCCTGCTAAGCTGGTTCAATGTACTAATTGTAAAAAAGAGAGGACATTTTGCTGAAGTATATCATCGTAGTCAGTCTAACTAGAAATCGCATATAGTTACAGTACCTGGTGTTATTATTTTGAGTGTGGACAGGGTTAGTCAAACACCTTGCATTTTTTTTTTTAAATAAAAAGTGTGCTGTTAATATTTTTGCTACAGCTGCAAGGTTACCAAAGGATATGGAATGAATATTGGCTCAGCAATTTCTATATTACATGAATTGGTTTCTTTGCATTAATTTATGCCATTGAGCACACCAATCGTAATTTTGGCTTAGTATCTGAAGAATCAGATTCCCCAGTGTGATTGTTTACCTGTAAAAAGCGACCTTTTGCTCCTCTCGGGCACCTAAAAGAGTTCTGCATTGTTCTTTATGGCACTGATATTCTTGGCAGATGTATATTTGATGCATTGAATGTGTAGTTGATGGACACATCCCTCCTCAGTCAAGTGCTGCTGCTGCTGCAGTACAAACACAGTTTCAACTGCATCAGAGGACCAGTATGAGGGGAAACGGCTTTTGTTCTTAAAATTAAACTGAACGGTATGTGATACCTGCATATCAGAAGCTACGTTGTTTACTGTTTGAAATTAGAGATGCTGTGTTGGAAGGGATTAAAAAATTGATACATAAGGGTGTTATTGAGGAGGCTGGTTAATCTGAACTGGTCTCACGATCTAGTAGACAGAATTTTAAACTAGCAAATGCATTCATACTTGTTCATAAGAACATTGGGCAATATCTTTATTAGTACCAATAATGCCACAAAGCAATGATCCGGCTAGAGATTGCACATAGCAACGGTTGGGGGCGCTGGGAATGGAGTTAGTGCAAAAATTAGGTTGGATGTTGAAGCCTTGAGGTATTCATTTCAATTCAACCTGACAAGGAAGATTGCAGGCTGAATTAGTCCCTGCTGGGTAGTTGCAGGTATTCAGTAATACCTAATATTCTAAGATGACAAAACAATGCCTGATCCCCATTTGGAAAAACCTAAAGGCTGGTTGTTACCCAGCTCTGTCTAATGCTTTAAGCAAAAACGTGCAAGTTTCTGGTTAGGCAGGAAGCATCTGCAAAGCAAAATATGGCAGTATTTTTATTACCGGTAGTAAAGCTGGAGATTAATTGTGGGTAGTACACTAGGTAAAAGTAATCTGAAGCCAAAATGTGTAGTATTGGTCATTGAAGGGCATGTAATCCCTCAGTAACAACAACAACTTATTATTTATACCCCACCCATCTGGCTGGGCTTCCAACACAGGATGCAGAATCCCAATTCAGGTGCTAGAAAATAATCTCTAGCTATATATTTCACTCAGTATGCTGTCTCCTAGGTGTGTAAACAAAGGCATCTGCATCTGTTCATAAGTTTTTTTTAAAAAAACACCACCACCCAAATCTACAGGTGGGCAGTCCCTTCATTGGGACCAACCAAATGTCACAAAATAGCCAGCAAGGTTTCAAGTTCTCCAGTGCTCTTCACCAGGCAGGAATGTTATACAAAGCAAGGGCTGAGTGAAATGAGGGAAAAAACCCCAAACATAAAAAAAATAGGAGTCATGAAACTCACTGGGTGACCCTGGGCTAGTCATTCTCATCTAAGCTACCCCTCAGACTTGTTGTAATCTGACATCCTGAGGTCCTTGGAAGGGAAGGGGGGGAACATAAAATAATGCAGATTATTGGAAGATTAAGTTTCATCTCCATAAAACCTGTATTGTTTGACAAGCTGAATACTGCAGTCCATATTGTTGCATGTTATAAACACTGTATAGGCTTAGCAGGGAGCAAATAAGCAGTCACAGTGTTCCAGCAACCATTGCAGACATGTTTCAGGTATCTGACGTTGCAGGTCACCACCTCAATCAGTTACAGGGCCAGCAGTTTACATCGATCCCATTGTGCAGTTTGCAGCAAACAAGTTTGCCACCTGCAGCTATTCTACAACTTAACTTCATCACACTTACTGTTGTCGGCACAAAGGTACAGAAGGGAATGTCCTTAAACACAAATGAACACTGCGCAATAGTTAAGGGAACAATTCTTAATTCTCAAACTCCTGTTTAATATAAACCTCACCTTGGTTACACATTGCTATAGCAGGGGACCTCTGTTAATATCTCTAATTAATGGATTCAAAGGCTCTTTGCAAACAGCTGCAGGAATGAGGCCCTCTTCCATAACAACTTATAACCAGGTGAAGGCATTGTTTTGACTCTAGTAAATTTGCTTGTTTTTGTTTTATATTTGGGGTTCTCCTTTTGGATGCTTTATTTTATTTTATTTTTTTGGCTATTGCAAATGCTGCAAGGATATGCATTTTCATGGTATTCTTGTTCAGGGTTCGGGTAGAAACAATATGCATTATTACAAATCTATATTTTATTACTGAGAATGACCAGCATGGGTTGAGTAACATTGTGTTTTTAGATTCTCATTCTCTCCCCCCCCCCCACATACACACATTATTATATGGTATTGTTAGGTACATCATTGCCATACACTGCCTTACTAACTACAAACTATAAAGGAGAGAGATTCATTATGAGTCTCAGTGCAGGAAAATCTGGGCTTCGTGTGGTGCAGCAGCAAAAAGGACTGGAACAAATCAGTTGCAAGCTCATATCTTGAAGCCTGCATGTTTGGCTTAGCACAATCAACTCCAAGCAATAATATTGCAGAATTGCTGAACTATCTGTAAAAAAAATTCTTACAGTCTATTTTTCTGTGAATTTGTGGAATTGATTTGCAGAAATTGACTTCAAACTGTTTAGTGAAAACTTGTTTTGAAGACAAGATTCAATTGCTATTTGGAGAGAGAGAGAAATCTCTGAATGCTTGCATTTAAGTGTCATGTTATTTCACCTTACAAGGATGGTTTTTTTGTTTTTTGTTTTTGCTATTATTGACCCTTTGGATTGAGGACTGCTCCTTGTGTTATGGTTTTAGTGGCTCCACAGTTAAAGGCCTGTGCTGTTTGCCCACTAAGATGGCAACAATAATTGAACACCCCTCTCTTTTCCATCTCGTATACATCTCCACTCTGGAGAGAGTGATTGGATCTGACGTCTTCATGCATATTTCTGCATTGAATGTAAGATGAATAAAAAAACAACACATTTCTTTCAAACGTTACAGATTAGCAGGAGTTAAACACTTGCCTGCCATTAGCATTTATAATTTGCATGAACTGCAATTGGAGCTCTTTTTACAAATGATTCAGGAAATGCCTTTTAGTTTGAAATACGATATATGTGAATATTAATGCAAAATAGAAAGCATAAGCATAAAAAAAGAATTTATTCATTGCTTGTGAAAATGTTATTTCACTAAATGAGATGGGGTGGACAACATTTTTAAAAATCTATTAGGATGCACTTAGTAAAACAAACAGATTCAACATTGCTGCCAACTGCTGCTGCTGCTGGGTTTGTTAGGAGAAACACAATTTAAAAATAATGAACAAAACAAAGCACCCTCCCACACGTGGAAAATATTTAGATCTTATCTGGGAACAGGCAGATCCTAGAATAGGCATGTCTTTCCTTCCCTCCCTCCAAGGGTCTTTCATGGTCACTGAGGTATGGGAATAGTTAGTCCTACTGATCAGTGAGGAAGCACGTTATTCTTGACACCACCAGTATAGCTTTTGATTAATACCAAAATATAGTTCTATTAAAGAGCCATGCATATATTATAGTTGCAATCCTGTTTTGCAAGTCTTTCATGCTTTTTATTGCTAAAAGTCTTTTATCCCCACCCCTTATCTGTTTATTTGGAAATAAATCTGCCAAATTCAGTGGGACGCGGGTGGCGCTGTGGTCTAAACCACAGAGCCTAGGGCTTACTGATCAGAAGGCTGGCGGTTTGAATCCCCGCGACGGGGTGTGCTCCTGTTGCTCGGTCCCTGCTCCTGCCCACCTAGCGGTTCGAAAGCACGCCAAAGTGCAAGTAGATAAATAGGTACCACTCCGTCGGGAAGGTAAACGGCGTTTCCATGCGCTGCTCTGGTTCTCCAGAAACAGCTTAGTCATGCTGGCCACATGACCCGGAAGCTGTACGCCGGCTCCCTTGGCCAGTAAAGTGAGATGAGCGCCGCAACCCCAGAGTCGTCTGTGACTGGACCTAACGGTCAGGGGTCCCTTTACCTTTCCCCTAGCTGCATGGACATTGAATTGTAGATTAAGACTGAAATCCTCTACTCACTTACCTGGGAATGAGCCCATTTGAACTTTGTGAGACTGGCTTCTGAGTAGACATGCATAGGATGGTGTTATTAATCTTACGCTACTGACGAACATCTGTACCCTGAATTATTAAAATATCCAAAGTGTAAAATAATTTCTCCCCCTGCCAACTCCAGGTCTGACTCTCTGATTGCTAACTTCAACTACGCATTTTATCAAGATTTCTTCCCAAAGAGCAAGGAGCTGCAAATGCACTTCACGTCAGACTTAAAATGATATATGTCTCCTCTTAAACCTTCTAGCTCATAGTAGCTCCGCCTCAAAGCTTCAGCAGTTTATATTGTACTATGACTCAAAATGATAAAGTGAATTGTAAAATGTCGCTATTAGCAGCTACTGGGGTTTCCAGATTCAGAGCTACACTGGAACTTTCAAAGTTTTTATTATGACCTTTTTAGTTTGTGACAGATATAAATATCATACCTTGAGGAAGTCAATGAAACAGGTATAATACTTGGCATTGAGAATAATTACTCTATATATTAATAGAAATCAGTAACAGACTGGGGGAGGGCCAGCAAGCTGAACCCCAACAAGATGGACATGCTATGGGTATTTGGTTCTCAGGTCTGGGAAACTGGTGTTCTTCCTGTTCTTGACAGGCATGGATGCCCCTTTCTATACTTTCTGACTGGCAATATGTGCTGTTTCCTTAAATAACCCGATCCAAAATGTTTGAGTTTTAACATAACATAAGATGGAGTACAATAGGTTGCCCTAATCCAGACATAATTCCATAGCTATTTGCTTCTGTTTTCAAAGGGAGCTGTTCCGAATTTTCTCACATTGTACGTTTGGAAATGCCTCCTCAAAGTATCTTCTTTATCTGAAGCCAGATTGGTTGGGTTGAGGAGCAAAGCCACCTTTATGGTGGCACCTGCTTTATGAAACTCCTTCCACAGGGAAATCCCATCAGGCCAGCGTGATTTTATATTATTATTTTTCCTTTATTATCTCAGTAGGCATTTGGTAGTCTTGCATTAAGTGATCTGCTACTGCTGAAAACTTGGTTTACAATGCATTGTTTAGTTTTGTGTGTGCTACCTTGGTCAAATTTGTTGGGAAAAGATGGAATGTCAGAGTTTGATTTGTTGTAGGCTGTCCTGAGAGCTCTGCAGAGCCAAGCTGGCGGGAAAGGAACAAACAAATAAATCTTCTGTATGTTTCAAAGTAAATTAGAATGTTAACAGCCCTAGTGATGATTCAGGTTAGGCATTCTCTCTCGTACTTCTGTTCCCCCAAAAGTAATAGCTTGTGGGCTCACGATCATCGGTGGACTTAGGAAACCAGCTCTAGTGTCTTCCTTGTCCTCCCAACACTCAAGATTGAAGACTCATTTGGCGGCGATAATGTACTTATAGAATATCTGCGATTGGGAAGATTTCATGGCTGCATTAGAGCGCAGCACTTGGGAAGATTTGGAGACATAAAAACTGTCAGGAAAATAAAGGAGAATTATGTTCAATTGTAAGTCCAAACAAGGCCCATATGCTGCTAGAACAGTAAGCCATTGTAAGGTTATATTATTCTTTGAGGAAGTTTTTCACCGCAGAACGTTTCCTTGTCCGCTCTTAGGTCCCTGGAAACTCGTTGTTCAGCACTGTTTGAACCAAATAAGGCCCTTTTGTAAAAAGTTTAAATGATGACATAATGACCACCCAGGTAAGAAATGTGGTAAAAGCCCTTGGTGGAATGGATTCCATCAAAGGTCTTATTAAAATGAAAAAGGAAGTTTGAATTACATTTCCTCATAGCTCTTAATGTATAATCGAATCATGCTATCTTTAAAAAAAAACTCGGGGAGCAAGAATTATATTTCTCATTTCTTCCAGAGATTGCTCTGATTTTTCTTAATTGCTACATCAGATTTTGGCCAGAAGGGTTTTTTTTAAAAAGCTTCACAACCTTTTGTATTATTTGTGGGCAAGAGGAAGCTAACCTAAGTATTATGTGGTGTGTGTGGTCTGAGTTAGGCTTTTATTGTGCATCTTTTAATAAATATATATTATAGAATGGATATATTTTTTAAAGTAATTAAAAATAGAACTCTTATTGGACGACTGTCTGGCGTCTTAACTAAACTCCAAATTAGAGATTATAATTATTATAATAATGTTTTATTTTTATTTTTTAAGACATATCCATCTTAATACCTTATTATGAGGATAGTGGCAGTCTACACATCTGTTAACACTAAAGCTGCATTGTAAAGTGACCCTCATTATTGAACAGCATCATTTAAGGTCAAAGGCCACAATAAGCCTCCTGCTGTTGTCCCTTGTCACAAATTTCAAATGTACCCATAGTGCACATTTTAGAAGTTCCTTAGTTTAATTAACTGAGACTGCAGAAGCACAGAATTCAAAAATAAAGAGGCCAAGTATACCACTGGCTTTTTCACAGTTGTTATTTTTTATTACAAGCAATAAAATGTATTTGTGTATAGCCTCCCCCCAACCCCCCTTATTTTGAAGTAAACTTAAATACCAGCACACATATACACTTTTCTTATTTATAGCTACAAATCTTGTTTTTTAACCTTACGTTTCATTTGATTATGTTTTTTAAAAATCCTTTGTCGCTTATTACAGATAGGAGTAACATATATCCTATAGGATAACTGGCATTTGTTTGCATTTTGGTGAACGAATTAATAAATATTGTAAAAAAAGGAACGCATCAAGAAGGTTTTAGGCTAATTGCTAGTCTCCAGTTATCTGATTTCAACAAGGTGAGGGACAGACTCTAGGCTAGAACTATCAGTCAGGCAGTTACAACCATCTCTTTATTTGGAGTAACAGGTTTAAACAAATGGTCTGAGTTCCCTGGGTTTCTGTGAAGCCCTGAGGCTCCAGCAGCAGCCCGATCAGGTATGGGATACAGGCAATGGCTGTTTTGCATGGGGGTTGCATTCCTGGGCCCCGCGCATGTTGGCGGAGCGCACGCAAGTCCGCCCCGGCCACTTCCAGGTTGTGGCGATGCACGTGTGTGCGCAGTCACACGTCAATTGGACATGTGTAAGTTGGCCATTGCCTGTACCTCAGAGGACACCGTTTCATGTCAGAAGAGCCTTAGATCCATCTTGTTCACAGCTCAGAATTCATCCAAACTAAATGCACCCTCCTGCTACTACTTAGGCCTTCAGAGTCGAATCCTTGCGGTGCTAGTTGTTTCCTCACCCACTTTTTTTACACCTGGGTTGCAGCAATACAAGAAACCCAAGCAGCCACAGTTTATACATCTCCTGTTAATATTTGCTTTTGCACAAAACGGCGGTTCCGTGCGCTGCTCTGGTTCGCCAGAAGCGGCTTTGTCATGCTGGCCACATGACCTGGAAGCTGTACGCTGGCTCCCTCGGCCAACAATGCAAGATGAGCACCGCAACCCCAGAGTCGGTCACCACTGGACCTAATGGTCAGGGGTCCCTTTACCTTTACCTTAGGGACCTGTTAGGGATGCGGGTGGCGCTGTGGGTTAAACCACAGAGCCTAGGGCTTGCCGATCAGAAGGTCGGCGGTTTGAATCCCCGCGACGGGGTGAGCTCCTGTTGCTCGGTCCCAGCTCCTGCCCACCTAGCAGTTCGAAAGTACATCAGAGTGCAAGTAGATAAATAGGTACCGCTCCGGTGGGAAGCTAAACGGCGTTTCCGTGCGCTGCTCTCGTTCGCCAGAAGCGGCTTTGTCATGCTGGCCACATGACCTGGAAGCAATACACCGGCTCCCTTGGCAATTAAAGCGAGATGAGCGCGCAACCCCAGAGTCGTCCGCGACTGGACCTAATGGTCAGGAGTCCCTTTACCTTTACCTTTAGGGACCTGTTAGCTGTTTCTCTGCTTTTCACATACGCTAACTAGGGCTGGGTGATATATCGATATATTGTCCAAAACCGGTTTGAAGTCCATATCATGATATCGGTTTCATAGTTTTTGACCTGTCAATACATTGCAAATCATGGTGTGTGTGCGTGCATGTGCATGCTATGCAAAAATCACAATGGGGGGGAAACTGTGAAGCCAGCCACTGCCTCTACGTAGCTCCATCCTTATTTCAGACATTGTGATATATCAGCATGCCTCAATGTTTAGCTGGTTATATATCTTGATGTTGAAAACCAGATTTTGCTCAGCCCTAGCGCTAACCACGTTTGGCAGAACGGTAGACTCGTAATCTGGTGAACCGGGTTCGCGTCTCCGCTCCTCCACATGCAGCTGCTGGGTGACCTTGGGCTAGTCACACTTCTCTGAAGTCTCTCAGCCCCACTCACCTCACAGAGTGTTTGTTGTGGGGGAGGAAGGGAAAGGAGAATGTTAGCCGCTTTGAGACTCCTTCGGGTAGTGATAAAGCGGGATATCAAATCCAAACTCCTCCTCTTCTTCTTCTTCTTCTTCTTCTTCTTCTTCTTCTTCTTCTTCTTCTTCTCTATGTCAGCTCAGTTTTAAGTCTTATTTTCTCCAGTGTGGAATAATTTTGATACCTGGTAACGTTTTAAACATGCCTGGTTCCTGATTGATGAGGGCATACACAACCTGTAGCAAGAATGCCTAACCTGCGGCCCTCCAGATGTTGCTGAACTAGAGCTCCCATCATGCCCATTGCCCAGGGAAGGTGGGAACTGCAGTTCAGCAACATCTGGAGGGCTACAGTTTTACCACTCGTGATCTCTTCAAATCCAGTGTCGTTTGAATAGATGCCCTATTGAGGAGAGAACTGTGTAGCATTGTGAGCGGCTTAAAGGAAAAGAAACTGAGCATTTTCACGTTCCACAGTTGTTGTTGGTTGCATGTAGTTGCAATTATACATTAATTTTGCACTTGTGATTCAGGTATCCGCTGTGCTTTAAACTCTAGGCTGCGTTTGGTATTGCAGCATAACCAGTCTGCACCCAAAGGCCAAGCTGACTAGTTTCCAAGTTGCTCATTAAATCTTTCAGGTGTGTTGCATTACTGAATGTTCAAGATAACAGTGAATGGCTTTCTATCTGCCACCAGGTTCAGTCTACAGCCAGAGATATAATATGAGTCGATAAAGTCTGATAAGATTAATGAATGTAATTGGCATATAAAATATCAGGATACAGTATATCAGAAACTGGATTTGTTAAGAAGCTAACCTCTTTTTTTCTCCGGCACAGCAATGTTTTGTTGGGGATGGTGTTGTGGGTACTTGGTGTCTGTGTGTGTGTGTGTGTGTGTGTTGCATTCAAGAAGGGGTGCCGCTGTAGTCATTTGATTTGTGAGCTGGGAATGGAGAGGGTGTTCTGGGTGGCGTTTCTTAAAGTATTTCCAGCAAAAGGACCTTTCTGGTGGGCTTTGTTTATGTCAGGAACTATAAAAGCAGAGGTGGATTAGGCAAAGAGATGGTGACTACACCGAAGTTTTAACTAGTGGACTTCATGGCTGAATGGGGATTTGAACTTGGGTATCCCCAGTTCTAGGTAAGACAGCAGAGATGATGGGCCGAAAAATCCAGTATCAGTTTAGCCTCAGTACAAAATAATACTTCTACCTGGGAATACTTGAATCTAGTATGTATGGTTTTGTAATTAATATTTAAGAATTAAATTACACAATAAAACTTGGTATAACAGCAGCAGCAGCAACAACAACAACAATAATTGTAGCCAGCCCATCTAACTGGGTTGCCCCAGCCACTCTGGGCAGCTTCCAAAACATAAACATAATAAAACATTACACATTGAAAGGCTGATGGTTGGCTTGAGTTACAAGGAATTGCAAAACTGAGCAGTTACTGGCTTCTGTGTTACTATTATTGCCATCTTTGATATGGAGATCCTGGCTTATTTTAAACCAGAGTTCCCTCTTACAGCCAAAACAGAGAACTGCTTTAATGTGTTGGCCTAGGAGCCAGATTCAAATCCCAAATTTGAAGCTCACTTCATATTAATTTAGCCTTCCCCCCAGGCTCTTGTGCTCTCCCTCCTCTCCCCATCACTTTCCTCTACCATAGGAGACCGGAAGCTTCTGTCTTAGATGAACACTTCAGCATGCTGTCCAAACTTAAACTGTGGTTAATCTTAGCTGTGGCTCATGGAAAAAAGTTAGCTTCATTAATTATGGCTTGTTTCCATTAAAATAAACCACGGTTCTTCCAGCTTTGGATGCCACAGTAAACTGCGTTTAATCAAAAATACACAGCAAAGTTTCCAGACTTCTCCTTGTGGCCACCCTAGTGAACGACAGAGTGTGTGCAAGCCTTGGAAGAGGCTAGGCTCATTTTCATTGACTATGAAGCATCCCGCTACTTCAAGGTTATTGTGAACAGTAGAAAGGAGAGGACCATGTATGCTGCCCTGAACTCCAGATAGGAAAGACAGGATATATAAATGAAATTAATTAATTAAGAGGAGTTGTTTTTAAGTAATGCTGCCACCTGTGAGATAATTTCAACAGAGGGTTGTTGAAGGTTTCGGTTTTCGAAGGCCGAAAACCCGGAAGTAAATGCTTATGTTTTCGAACACGCCTCAGAAGTCGAATGGCTTCCAAGGAGCGTTTCCCAATTTTCTCAATGGAATTTGCCAACCACCCATTGCACCTCGGTTGTTGAACGTTTAGGAAGTCGAATGGTCTTCCAGAACGGATTATGTTCGACAAGCGAGGTACCACTGTACTTCATAGCATATATTTCAGTGTTTGGGTTAATAGTGGGAAAACCTTTACTTTTGCTTTTTTTTTAAAGAAGGTTCTTTTAGAAGTACCACATTTCTCTCTAACCTCCCCTACCCTCCACACACCCCTAAATATGTGTATGAATAATCAGCTTTTTGCAATCAGGGATGTAGGTGCTTGTATGCTGTTCAGAATGAGACATTGTGTCTGGGCAAAATTACTTATCAAACTGAAGATACTTTTTCACTCTAGTAACTTCAGCCAAACTAGGTCATTCAATAAATGTCAGTAAGACAGGAAAGTAAGTTAAATGTCACTTGAAAGAGGCACGTATGCATAAATTTGCGAGGCACTCTAAAAGCTTTTATAGGTAACATGACTAAAGGGGTTTTTTTTGTATCGGTCTCCAGCGATAAATGAGTGAATGATTACATTAATTTATCAGGAGGTTTTCTTGCGTGCCTACTTGTTTATGTAAAATACCTAACAATGATGATAAGTAGTGGCGAATGAGAGAGCTTCTATCTTCTGGAAGTGGGTTTGAAAATGCAGCTAGATTAGAAAATGTTTCACAAGTGGGTTATTGTAATTGATATTGATTTAGGGAAAGTAACCTAATAGAAGTTACTGTTTTGTTGTGACTGTTCAAAACCTTGCCATCTTCAAGCTATTACCTCTTGAATTCAAGCCATGCTTTACACCTGTCACAATAAAAATATTTCCAGCGTATATTGAAATAAAATTACAAAGCAGCTGGTTTTAATTTCTCCTTCTAAAGTGGGTATCATGCCTATCTCATAGAATAATCATGCGCAGGTCTTATAAACAGAAGCTTTGTACACTTATTATTTCTTTCCAAATGCTCAAAACTTAAAAAAAAAATAGATACAATGTGCTTCCTTTTAGGAAGCTCATTGCTGCAAGTGGCAGGCGTATGTTTCAATTAGAGCTACTTGCGTTATGTCGGAGAAGCTGTTTCCATTCAGGTAAGTAGTTTTCATATTGGAACCCAAGATGGTTGCAATGAATTCACACTTGGTGAATATTTCAGTCCCCACAAGTGTGAGAAAATCCACTCCAATTACAAAACTAACAAGGAGATCAATCATAATGTGTTATTTTTATTGTATGCATAAAATACCGCTATTCATACAAAAAATCTATGTAGCTAACAAAAACCACACACACACACACACACACACTAAAAACCATGTAAAGATTTCAAATAATAGATCAGTTAGTTATTAAAGGAAGATATTTTTTTCAATGCTTATAATAAGCTTGGTTTTCACCAGATTTTTAAAGGTTAAAACAGAAGGTACCTGCTATGGACAGAGCATTGTGCGGGATTAGGCCAATTGTACTAAAGGCTTGATTTCTTTTTGCCATCAGATGAGCTTCATCAACTTGTGGGACAGTCAGCAATGCTCCTGCAGATTATATCGTTGAGTAAAACTCCCATGCAGCAGCTGATGCATGGTGAGGTCGGTCTTGCTCATTTGGATGACTGAGAGAGCTCCCTGTAGGGAACTTTTGCTCACTTGAACCCAGCTAAGTAGGATGGAGTCCCCTTCTAAAATGAATATTTTATCTCCTATGTGAGAAGGTCTGGAAACACTGGTTAGATGCCGTGGTGACTTTCATGTTTTCTCGGTGAACCAGGGTCTTCTTGGCCAGTATGAAGCTATTATTATCATCAGATTTGTGATTCCTACTGTATCTTCTTGAGGGTTATGGCTAGAAGAGGCATTAGGGGGGAAGGCAAACAGGAGTCAGCCCCTTGGACCAGTTTGTGTGGAGGGCATCCATGGCTTCTACTTGTGGGTGGTACCTGGAAAAGAATCTTGGTGTTTGGTTGCTGAGGTGAAAAGTGGACAGCTCTAGTTGGATCAGCCTGAATTCCCTTTGGATTTGGCAGAACAGTTGGTCAGATAAATGCCGTTCCCCTGGTTGAAGGGTCCCTCTGCTCAACCAGTCGGCTTGCTCATTTGCTTTTCCATTGACACGCTCCACATTGACCTCTGCCCATGTCAGGAGCAATGCCTCTTGTTTAGAGCAGGTCCAAGATGCTGGCATGAAGATACACCCTTCAGGTGAGTCCAGTGGAACTTTCCATTTGTTTCAATTCAGGAAAATGTTGTTCATTGAAACTTGCTGCTAGAAAGAAAGGGGTGTGTGTGTGTGTTATTTTGTTTTAGCAGTACTTTGTTGGTTGTGAGGTCCTTTTGAAGTCCTGGCTTCAGAACTTCAAAGTGCATAATCACCTGATGTGATGGCTCCCTTCCCCAGACTGGGCACACCATTGTGCGTATGTGTGTGTATTTTTTGTTGTGGTTTATGTTCTAACAGCAAAATGAAATTATTTTGGTCCAGGACCAAATGTACCTCTCTATTAAGGAGCATTTGTAAAATTGACCTCTCTATTTTAGTAGGTATGCCACTCTTTTTAGGGAGGTTGTTTTTTTGGTAGAACTTCCTAATGGACTACATCCACAGCAGGTGATGGTAATTTAACCGCTTAATGCTTTTTCTGTCCAGTGATATTTCAACAGAAGTGCTTTCTCTTTAAAACTTTTAAAGGCAATGCTTTTAGAAATACTGCGTTGCAATCAACTGATAAGAATGATCAAATAGTATCAAGACAGTTGCACATTTTTATATCCGAACATTTGCAATGTTTGCATATGTTGCGCTCCTTTATATGCTGAGTACAAAGGGCATTGGCTCCTTTTGATGTTGCTTTAAAGAAGCTTTTTAGACATCTGATTTACTGAACAGTATTGCCCACTGCTGTTTGTAACGGTTGAACTGGTTTAGGGGATTTTAACTCTATTTTTTTTTATTAACTGTTTATGATTATGCATTTTATACTGTTACTTGCAAACTGTTCTATGGCTTTAATGAAGATCATAACATTAAAAAAACGATTTTTTAAAAATGTGCCATAAACATACATACAGCTGAAGGAATGGAGATAACCCCACCGGAGTTTATAGATGCTTAAAATTGGAGCATCACAAGGGTTGCTTTCAGCCAGCATCCAAAGAGCTACTTTAAGCTTATTCAAGAGTTTGTACCCACCCAGTGGGATTTTAGATTTCAACAGCATCTCCCCATCCCTCCATGCCATATCCTAGATTTCTTTTGCTGCTCCCCTTGGTTTTGAGAGTTTTCTACTATACAGAATGCAAGGCAGCTGTTCATAAATCACAAGTACAGCTTTGGGTACGTGAAATTTGCTTTTGGAGTCTTGGCTTCTATGCGGAATAAGAGAAAGCTTTTATTTTATCCAGAGTTTATGCCATTTAATGTGCCTATTAAATGAGGAGTTCCTCCTGACTTTTTAAATTAAGCAAGCAAGGGTTCAGCAAAGTATTTCCAAACCAAAAATGGCATAATTTGAATTTATATTTTGATTGGATATGTTAGTGCTTACGATGCCAGTGATATTTTTAAACTTCAAAGCCAAATAACTTTGTGGTAGCTACGCACACAAGCTCAAAGGAGTTTAGGTTTGGGCAGATTACTAGTCTAAACAATTTGTCGCGCTAAACCAATTCATATTGATAAATGACAAGCATGATATACTAACTGTACAAATTGTAACTAACATCTTGTAGTATGCGCTTCAGAGTGAAATGCTACCTCTTGGGATTATGAAGATAAAAGTTTTCTTCAGCTGTGACTCTATATGCATTTACCTGGGAACAAGTCCTACTGAACTTAATGGGACTGACTTATGAGTAGGCATGTGCAATATTGTGCTGTCACTGAAACTTTTATGCTTGCGTTGTGAGTTAACCGTTTAAGGTAAGACCTTTACAGAACAGGACATCATCCGTTCCTGACAATCTTCTGGGTAGCTGTTTCAACATTAAGCTCTCTGATCCAACAGTGAATCCCTTCTAATAGTTTTTTTTTTATTCTATGACATATCATGGGAACATATTTCATGTATTTCAGGTGTGTTAAATGCTTTTCAAGTTGTTCCCCTATCAATGTCTAGTTTTCAAATGGTTTTTCTAGGCAATGAAAGCTTTATTAATTTAGCGACAGCAGGTTTCTGGCAAGATTCGTTGCCTACTTTCCTAGTGATCTCATTATCTTCCAGTCCATTTAATGTAGATCTTACTGTTGCAAGTATCATTTCCTAGCTTGACCTGCCTCAGAATTATTCATTTCAACATTAACCACAGGTTGTTGTAAGCACAACAAGGCCACTCAAAAAGAAGGGAGTAGCATCTATATGCTTTGGGGGCTTTCGCAGGATGCAGAAGTATATGTCCTTATAAATTAAAAGGGTTTTTCTTTTTCGTTTTAAAGACCAAAATGGTTCTGGGACTTACAGAATTCATTGGCATTTGAAACTTGAGAGAGTAAAGGGATTTGAAAAGAGCATAAATTAGACTCCTGTAGACAGACCATCAATTGAGTGCATGAATGAGAGCAGTGGAGATATTGAATGTTACAGTGTAAGCCGAGGGGGAGAAAAAAAAGAAAAGAAAATGGAGGGCAGGTGATGAGAGGCAGTAGGCCGCCTTAGAGCCCTAACAACTTATATTGGATCCTGGAGGGAGTATGGGGGGTTATCCCCACCACCACCATAGCCCCTGCACTTATACAAGAATGTTTCAGCAGGAAAGGAAGGAAAAAGCAACACGTTTCCTTTTCCAGTCTCCAGGACCCCCATCTACCACTATGCCGCTATTAAATGTTCTGTAATGAAATCCTTCTGCTAATAATATGGCACAGGGCTTGGGGTGGGACCAGAATATGTCCTTTCCTCTTCCTATCCCTTGAAACGTCTCCCTCTCCGGAGAGGCCTACACAGGGCTCCTGTTCCAGGCTAGCTGAAGCCCTGACCAGGAACCCTCCTCCGTTTAGGGACTGGAGATAACTGCAACATTTTGTTACAGGTTCCACTGGAGAATGCTATATATAATCAGCTAAGCTTCCAAAAAACAAAACAAAACAAAACCCTAGTGACCCTGAATATTACTCAGAAATATTTGGCAAAAACAGCCACGAGTAAGTGTTTGACACTGTCTAGCAGTCTTGGAAAATGGGAGCAGCAGACTATGATGTTGTTGATATCTGTGAACACAGTCTGTCCCTTTCTCAGCTCTGTTCTACAAGCTCAGGCAAGCGTCTTATTATTTTGTAAACGGAGCACTCCTAGCTTAGGTCTGATTATTTCTGTATGCACATAGTAATGTTTTGCTGATACTGAATATAAAGAAAAAGATTTCTACTTATACTTTGAACTCCTCTAAGCACTAAACTCTGTGAGGAAAAAGAAGCAAGTATAATATTTGGGTTATATGGAGTTATACGGGTTATATTTGAGTCATGTGGAGTTTCTTTAAGCAGACATTATTCCTGTAAATCTTACTAAAGTTGTTCTCTGTATGGCTGTTTCTTAATTTACAGGAAGCATCACTGCAGGAAGTTCAAGGATGTAGCATCCTGTTGAGCAATAGGGTGTTACTATTTTTTGTACTTACTTCTTGGTTAGTTGGCTCATAATTGACAAATTGATAAAAACAGGAAAAGCATAACTTTTAGACAATATAATCACTTGAGCTGAGATTTTAAATCCCCTTTTGCCAGGAACTCCTTGCTATGCTTGCATTGTGCTTCCTCTCTTCCTTTAAATTTAATCTCAAAGCCTATTTAGACCTTGCCAAATAGACACAAGGGAGATCTACACCACCCTTGTGGTTGTTGTATATATCTGCATAGCAGAGTCGTGTGGGATAGCCCCATGAGGAATTTGGCTTCCACATGGTGGGCCTGGGCGATGTACCGATACATCGCCCAGGACCGGTATGAGGGCCATAGCATTCTGGTGGCTTCACCCAGCGGTATACCGTGAGTGAAACCACCACTGCTCCTGAGTTCCTCTGCCTCCAGCACCCTGTGGCAGGAACAAGCAGCCTTGGCCAGGCTTGAGATGGGTGGATGAAGGAGCAGGGAGAATTGGGCGTGCAGTGAAAGAGGCTTGAAATTGGGGTGGGGGACACGCACCACAGCTCAGAGGAGAAATCGGCTCCTTGGGAAATCAGCTGCCCTGAGGGGAAGATACTGTGGCGCTGGGAAGGGTGGCAAACGAACGATGCAAAGCAAGGAGACGGCGATTGTTCTTCCCCTCTCCTAGCTTGCTGGGTGGGTGTGTTGCATCACAACACAATGCATAGCCATATCATGATGTTTGGCTGGTCAAACACAGCAGTGTTGAAAAGCTGATATTTCCCAGCCCTACCACATGGTGTATGTAAGAGAGACAGACAGACAGACAGACAATGCAAATACCCTGCAGAAGTTTAGATTGTCCATCATAGTTTGTGAGACAGAGACAATCCCATTTACTTGAAACTCCACCATGTCAAATATTTCAGTTGTATTCGGGGAATGGTGTTAGAGAATGACCGTAGAATTACTTAAATTATATTATTAATGGTCATTTAATGGATGCACCATTAGCATGTCCCATTATGACTTTGCTTCATCTTTCTGGTCCCTTTTTACATAACCATCTTTGAAGAACTTGTGACAATCTCTTTCCCCTTGGGCTAGAAATAGTTCATAAACGCTGCTGTTTTGCTGTGGTTATAAATGTTGCTGGGTACTAACTTAAAGTATGTCCTTGTTGGTGCTGATTGCTTGCCTACTGTTCTGATTTATAAGCCAAGCTCTTTGTGGTGTCATGATTTCGAAACACTTCACAGAATTAAATAGTCCCTTTGGACTAAAAGTTAAAGACGACCATAACATCCAGTTAAAGAATGGAGAGGAAATGTTACAACCCCTTTCTTTAACCTTGAAGGGAAGATGCCATTGCTCATAGGTAGACCATCTGCATTCGCATGCAAAGCACTTTATATTCAAACCTGCATCTCTTTTTAAAGGATCTCTGAAAGTAGAACTGGTAAAAAAGACCACAAAGTGCTGCTGCCATTTAATGGACCATGTATATTGTTCCTTTGGTATAGGGCAGCTAAAGGCAACCTGATATAGTTAGGGCCGGTGTGGTTGTAGAGGTTAGAGTGTTGGACTAGGACCTGGGAGACCGGTGTTCAAATCCCAAAATCAGTCCTGAAGCTCTTTGGGTTACCATAGGCCAGTCATTCACTCTCAGACTAACCTACCTCATAGGGTTGTTGTGCCGATAAAAGAGGAAAGAGAACTGTGTACACCACCCTAAGCTCTTTAGAGGAAAGGTGGGATATAGATGAAATAAACAAACAGGGAGTGTCTTGCAAAAGTACTGTAGTTGTTACAAAATATGACATCCAACCTAGGGATCAGATGGCAAAACCAGCAGTTGCTATTTTTCTCCAAATAATGGAAGCAAACCAAGTTTTCACTGAGGCAGAACCTCTGTGGCATCTATAATATACCTTTGTTTGAAAGCATTTTTATACCACTCTTTGCCAGAAAGGCTCCCAGGGTGACTTCCAGATGATCAGTCAAGAAGACAGTCCTTTTTGCCCACAGGCTTATAATCAAAAGATAAAAGGAATGGGGAGGAAAGAGGAAAACAAGCACCCCCAGGCACCATTTTTTAAACTTGTGAAGTACTTATAATGACCAGCTGCTCCCAAAACAGCTGAGTGGCACTGCTTCCCATCTCAATTGCTTCTGCAGCCTGATGGGATGGATACTGCCAGGTAGCACTTGAGGAAGGATCCTGATGGAGCTGCTGCTTCAGCAGAGCTACTGGAGCAGCCCCAAAATTTGTTAACCAGAAATACTAGACCAAATCCAGTGAAAAAGCTATTCTGATCTGGCAAATTTCCAGTTTGTAAAAGCATCTCTAACAGCTTTCGAAATTTGAGCCCGATATATATCTAAAATGTTCTTTTCTCCATTATGGACACAGTCAATATAATAAATGAAGTATAAAAGTGTAACACAAAACATAAAAACAGATGGGCACTGTGAATGGGTAAGTAGGAAAACCTGATCTTTTCACTCTTGTTCAACAGAACTTCTATTCCTCCGCGTTCAGTTCCAAACGACGAGACTTCTTACAAAATAACACATATCCTGTGATTCTTCTTCGTTGCAGTCACTTCTAGGAACAGTTTTGCCATTATGCGAAGGATGAGGAAATTGTCCTTCTTTTCCAGAAGCAAGGTAGCAAAACACATATCAGACAATTAGTAATACCAGACTTCAAAATCCATCCCACTCCCTTTTGAACATATCATTCATACCTGTATGTTTGTCCCCAAATTCTGCAACAAGATCCTAACTCCTGTGAACAGAATATAGTCACAGAACGGGGTTTTCCATCCTTCCCCTTTTCACTTCACTGTACCCTCCTAAAAATCTGTCCTGGGGATGCTTGGGAGAATGGTGTGTAGGATATGGAGCAGGGTGCTGTAGCAGGTGGGGGGCAGAGGAAATGCCATTTCCAGCCTTTGATTTCTCTGTTTAGCAGACCTTCATGCTTAGGTAAAAATAGGCATTTGAAAGCGTTGGTAGAGATAGCATGATTGCACCTTGACAGGGAAACAGTATTTTGTTAAAAGAAGGATCTCACTTAGCGGCAGATTAAATGTTAAGTTGGCACCTGTGGTTTCACTGGAAGGCCCCTTAGGGAAGGGTGGTTAACTGGAGACCAGCAGGGCCAGATTTGGCCCAGGCATTGCCACTTGCTCATCCCCAGGCCAGACATATGTTTCCCCTTCCTTGGCAGAGTTCCTGTATTACCTCCAGACAAGTCCATTGATTACAGTAATATATGGCAAAACATAAACTTATTTACTATTTAAAAAATCATTTTGTATGTAAATTCTTGTAAGCGATTGTATGCTCGTATGATATGCAAGGGCTAGTTGAGTTTGAGTTCAGACTGTTGCAACAAAAGTTATGTGGTGCTTTTTTTTTTTTTAAGTTGCCATTCCAGGTTATTAATTCTAGCTCTTTTCATCTACTATATTTTATAAACCTTTCAGCAGAAACCGCAATATCAAAGCAGTAGGTAATTATTGTTTGGCTGGTCTGAGATCTATTCAGGAGTTCACGCAGCTTTAAATTGTAGTCGTATGTTCATAATTATGAAGTCCTGTGTGGAAAATAAAATAATCTACTGCAGGGGTCCTTCCTGAGAGTTATTAGTGAAGGCATGCACTCACTGTGAAACTGAATTTCTAGTTATAGATCTTTTTGTCATGAACTTTTGCATCCAAACTGAATAATTAGTTAGTTCATCTTCTCATATACATTCATTGCCTTTTGTTTGGGGTCATGAATGGAATGTCCTTAAGAGTGCTATTAAAACCTGGCTTTCTCCAATTTTGGTCTTGTTTCCTGTTGATGCCGGAATTTTATTTTGTTTTTAATGTAATTGACATATATGCACCAGTGTATGTTCAGGGCACAGAGTGCAGCTGAGGGACGTTTAGTTGCTTAGACTATTTTTAGCATGTCCTGAATTGCATGCTGCTCATTTCTGCTCATATGTTAAAATATAATGTGCATTTGGCCACTTATCTCCATGTGGTTGTTGAGATATGACCCCATGCAAATGGCTTCACCACAGGTAATCTACTTAAAAGCACTCTCACTTACGTTATGGCACTTTTCCTCCAACACTCCCAGCCCACAGCTAGCCTTTACCAGATGGTTTCAAAGCCTGTTTGGTTCTCTCTAAAAAAATCTCAAACTAATGCACTTGGTGTCATGAAAATTCTACTCATTATTGATCCAGAGTGGATTCCAATGTATAGTTAGCAGAGTAGCAACTTAAACACATTGCAGGATTCCCCCCAAAATAGACCAGAGGCCATTGTATTTCATCCAGCAGAGCTTTACTGCTACTGAAGGCAAATGAGCATAATGGTCACAAATCCAATACATTCAGGATTGGCCCTGGCCATAAGAAATCCTGATTGCAGCAAACTTAACTTAAACTTAAACTTACAATAACTTATAATAAGTCTAAACCTTAACACTAAGCATACTATGTACAGAACACCACACCAGAAGGAAAAGAGATAGAAAGAGAACGTGAAACCCTGTCTCCTTCTGGCCTTATTATTATAGTCAGCATGACCTTGACTGAACGAGATAACCGAACCAGTTCAAACCAGCTGTACTCAGCTTCTCTGAAGGAATAACCCAAACATCATGGACCTTCTGCTTGTTTTTCCCCACACAGATAAGCTTCCAGAGCCCTCTTGAACTATGTTCTGTCCAAAAAATGCAAACTGGCACTTGGACTATTTTAATGACACAGAGTACTTTTGGGTGGCATGAAAGTCTTGGGAGTTCTGACAGTATCCCTCAACACTATACAGTACAATGCTTGCAGGATTATATGGTTACAACCCTGGAACCTGCAATGGAGTACAAATCGGAGATGGTGTATCATTTCACAAAAGGAGTGACCAAATTAAAGTTAGGGGATTTATTTATTGGTCATTTCAGAAAGGAAAATATGGAATGTTGATTCTCTTTCCCCTGTACTTCCTTGCTTAGGCTTGGTCTGCACATCTACCAGACTGAGGTGTATCAGTACTTTGAACAGTCTGTAAATGATTCCATACGGAAAAAAGTCTATAGTGTTTTCTGGATGTTTTAAGAGCATGGAATTAGCAGTAAATTAGTCTCTTACAAATTTTATGGATTTGATTTTTATGTTGCTGTTTTGCATAAATACTTTAGCCTAATATTTTAAAAAAACCAAACACAAATTTATATTCAGTAGCTTGAGTATTTATTTTCACCTTTTTTTCCTCAGTGCCAGGAATATGAAGTGTTATAGTCATATGTTGAAATTATAACAATTTGTTTGATTGTGACATGTAAGTAAAGGTATAATCATAGTTAATTTGAAATGATCTTGGGTTGTGCAAAGTGGTTAGTGTTAGAAGACGATTCAGACTGGCATGTAAAGGAGATTCAGATTGGCAGCCGACTTGCTTTTCCAGTGTACGACCTCTTCTTATTAAGAGCAGCAATAAAGGGTCCATACTAATAGCCTGATTATTATTAATATATGCTCTCTGCTACTGACCCACTTTGTTTAGAATGTGCATTGGATATGAAGTGCCAAACATTGAAGAGTTGGTAGATTTAAAAAATTCAATTTGAAAGATCCCCTACCATTGTACATTTTAATAAGAGTTAACAGGAAAAGGTCTCTGCACATTGCCAGGATCAATATAGCAAAAGTCCTAAGTGCTAGTCCTCTTATTGTCATGTAGAGGAATTGTTAATCTGGTCACTGAAAATTAATTTTCCTAGGATGGACAGGAAAGCAGATGGGCTTGTTTAAAGCCTGCATACCGATTGAGTAAATTTTTGGAAGGGAGAAAAATGTAAATGATACTGTAGGACTTTTTAAAAAGATTTTTGAATTTGTTTTCCGATGTGAGATACTATGCAACAGCATAGTATGTGTGTCACCCCCTCTTTTTTTACAACTATATTGTTTTACTGACTTGGTGAGATGGCTGGAGTACAGTCAGTATTTTTTTGTGTTTATGCATTTTTTTTTAAATGGAGCCTGTGGCTGTTGTTCAGTACTCTTAAAACAGAAAGTTGAGCTAGTTGATTCTTCTCTGAAATGCAACCACTCCTTTAATTATGAAATGCCATGTCTTCTGTCACATTTCTCCTTCAGCTTTTTCAGCAGCAAAAACTGCTGATCTTTTGCCTTTAGTTTTATAGCCAAGAGGCAAACTGCAACAACACACAGCCCAAACTGTCCTATTGTCTGCCCAGCAACACTTGCTATTAACACACTCCATAGCATTAAACTGTTATTTACAGATGCTGTTAAAAATGAACCCAGCCATATAGTTAAGAACATTCCCTTGCTTACCTTCTCTTTTTTACGGATTTCCCCCCAGGGTCTTATTATGAGCCTTTTAAGAAAGATAAAAGCAACTCCGGGCTAAATATTGGCACGAGGAGCTTGTATTAAATGTTTCTTTGAAATGTTAAAAAACAAACAAACAACATATCTCAACCATTTCAAGGTAGGGACAAAATTAATGGGAAAGTATCCTATTGAAATAAATGTCTGGGTGCTGGCAGTAGAGTACAGTTTTTCTTAGTGCGGAGAGGTGTTCACTATATGCCTTTAAAATGCTTTCTCCTTCTCTCTCTCTTTGTAAGAACAGTTAAAACATCGGAGGGCCTGGCTTGGCAAACCTGGCTATATCACACTCAGGGTCTGTCTGAAGATGTCATGGCACGGCATGGCTGTTTCCAAGTCAGACAATTTCTCGTTTCCCATCATTTTTATACCCCTTTGACCTTGATGAAAGAATTTTGTTGCATCTCCTAGCTATGTCTGTGTTTATAGACTGTGATCTTTTGGCTGTACTGACTTAAAATGGTACTTCCCAAATATGCTGTATAGACAACCGTCTTTTTAGCTTTGCCGTTCTACAGAGCAAACATTAGAACAAAGAGTACCATTCCACTCATAGTTCTTCTGATTCTATCCGGGAGCATACCCTTAGCAAAGTCATTCTGTTTTGCTGTCATGGCAAGCGTTTGGTACAGGGCCCATCATAAATGAGAAATAGTCACCATCTGATGGACACCAGGCTTTCCATAGTGTCAGTTTCAGAGATTGTATTTAGGTAATCAATATGTCTTGAAAATTATAAAGGTGGCTTGGATTAAAATCCTTAAAAATCCTTGAAAGGCAGGCCATTGCAAAACACACAAAAATGACTGGAATGTTAAGTGGCCGATGTGTTAACTGGTTAACGTGTTTGTTGTAGAGAAGATGTAGCGCAGAGCAAGATCGCAAATTAAATATACATATATATATTTTTAAAAATCATAATTGTAAGTTGAAAAATGAACCCTGAATTGAGCAAGTCTGTTTCACAGGCCATAACGGGGGGAAACCTTCCTTGTTCTGAAGTAGAATCCCATTGCTTGTTGGGGAGCAATGGTTTGTGGTAGTCCAGTCAACATTTTGTTGACCACTGTGAGAAGAATGTTAGACTAGGTGCACCTTGAGTTTGATCCTGCAGAAATTGCCTTATAATGTGTCTATTGATTACAGTGGAGCCTATTTTAAGAAAAATATACTTAAAACATTGGTGTGCATTAATGATTTAGCATCACATCACTAGTTCTGGCAAGTTCTTCATCATGGCTCAGTCTTCCATTGTCTTAAAATTTGAAATGTAACATTTCCCAGTAGACTTTAGGTCTTCTGGGATAATCATGTCCCCGCTTTCGTATTTTCATATGGCTATCATATCACTACTGTCATTATGAATAGGGCTTATATCCCCTGATAAACAAACCGTAGTTCTGACATACACACAAAAATGACTCAAAGTTCTGTAAATAAGATGGGAAGATGCCTGTCTTTAAAGTATATAGTCTTCAGCCTCTGTTCATAAGGTTGTTCCAGGAACATTGACATTGTTTATAGTAATGTTACTGCTTATAGTAATGTGTTCGCAGGACCAGTATTTTAAATGAAAATACAAGCTTTGGGACACTGACACACAAAATATAGGAAGACTTGGATTATATTCCAAACAAAAAGTGTAGCAGTTCAACCTCATTGATATGAATGACTCAGGGGCATTCATAATATTGACAATAGATGTTTAAACAAAGATGAGTGCTGTTGAAATAGATGTGCTTCCTTATGAAACTGAATGGTTAGACGTGTTGGAGGACATACCATGGATTAGATCAAATGGGAGATTGGAGTTAACACATTTCTTACAGAATTGCTGCCGATTTTTCTATCCACAGCCTTGCGAAAGAAAACGTGATGAGTCCAAATGTCCAGTAAAGTATCGATGAGAATCCAAATCAAAGCAACCTTAGCTGCTTGGTGTTGAGCCTTGGGATATAGCTGTGATTTCTCATAATTAAGTAAGCAAATGATGTGATGTCTTGGCTCAACATAAACACTTTTAAACCCATGTGGCTGGATGCTTTTCTAGAGCTTCATTAGCCTGAAACAAATTTCTCCCCACTGAGCACAATCTAAGCTGGTTTTGGGAATTTTGTTGTTGGTGATGTAGAAGAAGCTGATTCTATTTTATGGGAAACTGTTATTGAAGAAGATATGACCAATCTAAGGCGCTGTGTCTTGCATATTGTATTCTGTTTTTTTTTTTTCTGCCCGCCTGGTGGAACACAGGCAATCGCTAATCTTTATTGTTTAAAAGGCATTTACAAAAATAACAAATACAACAAAAACAAAAAGAAAGAAAGAAAAATTGTCACAAAAGTATCAAGAACAACAAAAGCAAGAAAAAGAAAGTATATTGTATTCTGATGGTGACATTACTTTGAGTACTGAAATATTATTAGTAAGTGTAACACTGATTCGTTCAAAAGTTTTTGCTCACCTGGTAAACCTACACCTGATAAAGGTCATTGTTCAAGGGCGGTCCTAATATATTATTATGTACATCACTTCATCTTTATCCATTTTTTACCGCTGTTGTAGCAGCACTGAGAAGCTAGAGACTGACCGTGGGATCTGCAGCCTCTCCTTGCATAGGTTGGAAGGAGGGAAATGTGGATTGCCAAAGCCAAACAGTGTTACTGGATCTGAGTTTCAGAACCTGAGTGTTATGACGAAGGGCCCAGAGACAAATTGGGATGTGTGTGTCCTGATGGGAGACGTTGGATACCTTGCTATTGCTGCCTCCTTTGGCAGTGAATCGCCTCCACTTTCTCTGTAATTTTATACCCTTCTGTCACGTTGCCTCTTCCTTGCCTTTCCTCTAAACTAAAAAAGCTATGTTGTTGAGAAATATTAACTTGCTTTTCTCATTGCCTTTCCCTCTTGTGCTGTAACTGACTTCATTACTCTGGGGTTTAGGCAGTAATGTAATTTAAAAGATGAAGTGGTATGTTGATTCATTTCTGTGATTAAAATATTACTGTAGCAAACAAAATGGATTTTGACTGAGGAAGGCAGAGCTTTGCCTTTTAGCCTTTCTCTCTCAAATCTCTAGCTAATACAATGTGATTAAGGTGTGTGTTATTGCATTTGATAAGTGTGCTTGGGTAGGAAAAGAAAAGTTCATTTTTAATACGTGGGATAAGATAACACTTAAGGAAAGAGTTGTTGCAATAGAAGCTTTCTTAATTTAATCAATGATTTTCAGTTAATAGTAAGAAGTCCGATTACAGAGCAATGCTAAGCCTTAATGATTTTCGAAAAGCAACTCTTAACATATATATTGCATTTTATGTTTGTGGCTAAGCTTTTTCCTAGTGAGCTTTTAAATCATAGTGGCATATCTGCACACACAGACACTTTTATACACACACATACACATAAACAGCAGTAAATGAATTCTCTGTTCTGATTGGCATGTAGCTGGTAACCTAATTCGTTCAATGTGTTCTGTTTGAGAATGTAAAAAAGCAGAAATACTGTGCCAGATAAGAGATCGGTACAGAAGGAAAGTAACTCTTGAATGGTCACAGTTTGCTCTTGGCAAAATTTCTTCAGCAGGTAAAAAGGTCAAGGAAGTCCACAAAATGTTCGCATTTCTATCCATGCTAATGCAAGTATTAACTTATATTGTAAGGTAGTGGGTGTGGAAAAATAAAATAAAAACCAAAACTATCAAAGTTGTTTAATTATGCCCAGACTAAATCTTATTATAGAGTTCCATAACAGATAAAGACGGCTTCTGTTTTTGTCCCATTAATTGGATGAAATGGCAATGGGCTCTGTTCCCATTGAAATAAATGGGGCAAGTCCCATTTAATTTTAGTAGTAACTAAGTGCAACTAACTAGTGTGATCAAGGAACAGATCCCAGCCTGTGAAATGGAGCACACAGGGGTGCCTACTGATGAGAGTTCCCTGAGTACCATTGAGGGAGGGAGAGGATTTCCATCCTCTCATCCATGTGGAAAACACTAAGCTATTAAGGTTTTCTCTACCCTTCCCACTCCTTGCACCTGAAAAGAGGTCGGTTAGGCAGCCAGCTGCTTCATGCCATACCTCCACTTGTTCCTCAAAGTGCTCACAGTGATGATACTTCAAGCCATCTTGTCAGAATTGTGATTTCGTGGACAGGGCTAGTAGTGCAGCCAGGTATCTTGACATAAGGTACTGCATAATCTGTTCAATCTAAAGGAAAGCTTCACAAGCTGTATTTCAGCTGAACTCGCGTTTATTTTCATGGGATTAAATAGTATCTTGGGCAGGTAACACTGTGAGATTCCAATATTATTAAATATTAAATTTTGTTTTTATTCCATATAGTATTAGACTCTTACAAAATAAAGGGTATATACTGGGCTTACATTAGTTTCTACAAACAAACTATTGAAAATTCTGGCTGCTTCTTTTGCAGCAAGAGCGATTTTGCAGCTCATTCACAAGCCAACCTGTCTCTCCATCTGCCTTCTTAGATGTGCTTGACATTAATTTGCCATGTTAGTGCCTTTTTTTTTTAAAGGTAGCTTTTAGTTTTAAAACTTGACATCTGTCAGTCTTATTCCAGTTTTACTTAGAATTGAAATGACTTTTTCATGTCAGAATCTGCATGTTTGATGAGGGACGCGGGTGGTGCTGTGGTCTAAACTACAGAGCCTAGGGCAGTGATGGCTAACCTTGACACTCCAGATGTTTTGGAACTACAACTCCCATCATCCCTAGCTAACAGGACCAGTGGTCAGGGATGATGGGAGTTGTAGTTCCAAAACATCTGGAGTGTCAAGGTTAGCCATCACTGGCCTAGGGCTTGCTGATCAGAAGGTCGGCAGTTCGAATCCCCGGGACGGGGTGAGCTCCCGTTGCTCGGTCCCTGCTCCTGCCAACCTAGCGGTTCGAAAGCACGTCAAAGTGCAAGTAGATAAATAGGTACCGCTCTGGCGGGAAGGTACCCGGAAGCTGTACGCCGGCTCCCTCGGCCAATAAAGCGAGATGAGCGCTGCAACCCCAGAGTCGTCCGCAACTTGACCTAATGGTCAGGGGTCTCTTTACCTTTCTCTTTTGACAAGCAGCTAATATATTTCCCAAGAAAAGAAAACAAAAAAAGTTTCCTTCAATTTTATCCAGATCCTGAACACAGCTCAGATGAAGCTGTGCAAAAGGCCCTAAAGGCTGGTTTATTTTTGTAAGACTTCAAGGAGCCCTGCAAACTTGGAGATGCTCATTCCTTCCTCAGTCCTCCTGCTGCTCACCTGGAGCCAAGTCATGGATTGGCTTCGCCTTACATTTGAACCCAGGCCTCTGGCATGTTTCTCTCCCAACAAACCATGAATGGCAATGCCAAGAATAAAGCTTGGTTACAGCTTGTGCTTTGTTTTGAGCCTTGAACAAAACAAACAACGAACCAGAGTTTGGGCATAACACTAAGCCAAACCGTGGTTTGATTCTGCAGGACCTGTGAAAAGTAGAACCAGATGTGATTTTTACACACTTGCTTATCCATGGTTTGTCTTATTGTTACGTGCAAACTGGGCCATTGTTTTATGCCATGTTTTATTTTGTAAACTGAGACGTTAATTTATTGTATTTTCATCTGCTAGAAAGGATAAATTTTTATGCTGCATTTTAGTGGGGGTTTTTTAATGTGGTTTTTAAATTATTACCTTGCATTTTAATACTTCTTGTTTTGTAAGCCACCCAGGGAATGTGTGTTGATGGACAACATATAAACCTTGTAGTAATACATAAATAAAAGTAAACACAGCACAGCCAACATTACAAGTCAAGGTAGGAGTCCAGCCTTAAATATATTTTCTAGTGTTCACCATGAGTCTCATCATTCATTTATTTATTACATCTTAACAGTATTTATATGCGGCCCAATAACCAAGTTCTCTGAGTAGCTTACAACAGTAATAACATTAGTTAAAAAGTAAATGAAATATGCAGCATGCTGTCAATTCCAGGTTGCCAGTCACTAATACAATTGCACAAAATGTGGCAATATTTTAAATACATAATTCTGTTTTCATATGTGTTCCCTAGAAAGGCAGGAAAAAAAACAGAACCAAGTACATACTGCTTTGTGTCAAAATGCAGACTGGAAGTTAAGAATGAATGAAATATCCAACATGAATCAGTACTAGGCTGAGTTGAAGTGTTTGATGCTAAAGTGCTGAAATCTCTCAAGTCAGGCATGAAGAACCTTTTTGGATTATAAGGATCTAGCCTCATGGGCTAAAATTGACAGGTGCACAGGGCTGCCCATTTGTCAGTCACGTGATGTCACAATGGCACCAGGTGATTGGGTGATTTGAAGTCCCAAAGTCAAGACTTCAAAGCACTGTGCACAGCTAAATCCTGCACACTTGATCCAGTAGGCTTTGGCTGTGCCATAGAGTCAGAACCTGGATTCCCTCACCAATGCACAATCGGAAGTGCACTTTAAGCTCATTGGCGGCTGCGCCTCTACAGGCCCTATACCTGATGTCACATGATGTCATTTATGGGTCAGGTGACCGTGGTTTAGGTAAAAGGGGCCAAATTTGAACCGCTGGAGGTTCCTCACCCCTCTCTTAAATAATATTTCCCTTGCATCATCACTAGATTATTTTTTTCAAGACCAACTTCAACAGTTTACATTTTGATGTGTCGTGTGCTATGTTGTACTGTTGTTTTAATGTTGTAGATGCTTTTTTTCTTTTACTTTGGTTGTCAATTGATCCAGGACTTCTTTTTAATGGAAAACAATGTAGAAAATGTAATATACCTAAACCCTATAAACTATAAGAAGTTCTGAACGTTGATGGGTGCCAAGGATATTACATTTAAAACAAAAATTAAAGTAAAGCAAAATTTCCAGTCAGCGGTACTCTTTCACAACATTGTTATATACTTATTTGTTGAATGGTTTAAAAGATTCGCGCAAAAGTATATTGAGGCTTTTCTTCTGTGACTTTCTGTGAACAGTTTTGGGCAACGTAGGGTCTGCGCTAACCAGTGCCAAATCTCGACTGACAGTTGAGCAAAGCTTCCAAGTTTTGTTCATATAGCGTGAAGAGCAAACTTCCAGTAATATTGTCTAACGTTTGTGCGTGTTTGCTTTTCAGAATTGTGTGTTAGTAGCATTGATTCAGATTGCAGGTGATAAACTAGGAGGTTGAGACACTACAGTAAGTTGTTGTTTAGAAATGGGTCCCTCTTCTGTCTTTCCCTCCACTTTTTGACTTGCTCTCTGTTTAAAGGCCGACGGAACATTTTACAAATCTTTCGCTTTCCTTTTAGCATATTATGGTGTGTGTTTTTTATAGAGAGAGGAGCAGCGGGAATCATGGCAGAAAGAACTCCTTTTCCAGGACTTCTATTTTTTATTCACTACCCCATTCCCAGCATTGCTTTGTTCCCCCCACTAGAGCTAAGACTAGTCTCTCATACAAATTACTGGTCCTTTGTACGTTCCCCCAGATTGCTAGAATAGGGGCTTTTTCTACTGAAGAGAGGAGGTGGCATTGAGGTAGACATGCTGGCCCCAGTGATTTTATGGCTGTTAATAGCCACTTTTAAGGGTATGCATTAGGCAGTGTGTTTGCTTATGAAAATTCAGTATGCCAGGCCCAAGTTCCCTGAAATAGTTGGGCCGGTGGTCAAATCCAATCCTTGTAGTTCCTGTTTTTCTTTCCTGCCTTGAACCGAAGATGCATATAAAGCACATCTTAAACCACTTGGGGGAAAGAAGTGCCATTTTAATTTGTTTAATCTTTTGGTCTGGCATGGTCACAACTGATTTTATACACCCGTTATAATAATAAATCACTTTGCAGAAAGTCCGAGTCTAACCTTTGTACACATCTTATTCAGAAACTCTTATCTGTTATAAAATAAAGGTTATGTGAGTGGGTATTTTTGGAGTATCAAGTGTGTGAGAATGTCCTTGGGACCTATTTAGTTGCTTGTTCTTCCTCTTGCTTCAAACATAGCTGAAGAAACCTTTTTATTGTTTTTAACCTTTCTGGAAAGCCAGAGTTCATTCTGAGCTCCCCTGACCTTCTTCCTGTAACTGTTGGGGGCGGGTTGTGGGGCAAGCCAGCTCCTCATACTGGCTGTGGAAAGTGATGTATTTAATGTATGTGTCACATTACATCCATGTCTGAATAGGCAAGAAAAATACTATATCAAAGGAAAAGGATTACCTTTTACAATATTTTGCTTAGCATTCTGAAAAGCTCCAAAGAATTTCCACCTTAAATCAACATACATTTTGTATTATCCTTGTTTAATGTGGATGTACCAAGTAAGCTTACTTTAAAGAGCACGATCCCAGAGTTTAATAAGCCATTCGTTTACCTTGGGGTTCCAATGTTTAGTATGCAGTAGTCTGGGCACTAAAATCAGATTCTTTACCCTTCAGAAATTATTTCCTTTTGGGTAACTCGATCAACAATGTCTACTGAAAGATTAGCTGCTAATGCAGTAGTTTTACCCGAAAATAAGTACACTGGAGTGAGTAGAATTTTCACTGCAACCTTCAAGAAAACTGAATGGGGTTCTTGTCCCAATTAGTACCTTAATATATTTCTTAATTGGGCTGGATTGTACTTTGTGTGTATGCGTGTGTTTGCCATCAATTTGTTTCCTGCACCTCCTTCCGTAGTCGGTTGTGCCAAGAAGAAATTCTTCCATGCAGATCGATAAAGCAACACACCAGGATCAATACAACAGTGACAGCTTTTCTACAGGGATAGTTGAGCCACTGTGGTATAGAGAACAGTGTGCTGCACCTGGGTTGGGGAGACATGAAGTGTACTTTTGGACAGGTCATTCCCTCATGGCCTAACCTACCTGCCGGAGTCAGTTGCGGTGCATCCCTATGTCCTCCTTCAGCTCTGGACGGGATGGAAGTGTGATAGAAAACAGTGCTATGTAGCTGAAAGCAAATGCAGAGGCACAATCAGTGTAGGAAGACATCACATTTGAAGCATGCTGTTTTTGACTCAAGTAGACCATCAGGTTGGATATACATATGGAAAAAACAATGCCTAAAACAATGTATTTAACTCCACCATCAAACCATCACAGGCTTACTAATGCACATTATTATGAAACATAATAATGTTTCATCCACTGTGTCCCTCCCTTCGGTTTTTCCTTTTCCTTTAGTTTACCACTGCTTTGAAGCAGCTTGGTTAATCGTTAACGTTGACTAGAACGACTGCGTGAATGGCTGTAGCAATCTCAGCATGAAAAGTTCAAAACTGTTAGGTTAATTTGAGGTATTAACTCGGAGCTGATGTACTTGCTTTTAATGGCTCTGCGAGTTCAGTCACATTCACTGCCTGCACAATCTCCCTGCAATGGAATTTGCCAGCACTTGAAAGGACTACTGAGAAAGTTGAAATGTAATCTTGTATTTAACAAGAAAAGCACAACAATGAAATAATTTTCTTCCTTTGCATCTACTTTTGTTATGACTTGGAAAACAACTTCCAGAGGAACAAATGAAGTTGCAGACCAAAAAAACATCATTTCTGGCTCTCCATAATGTAAATATGTATGTACTGTGAACATCTGTAGGAGTTTGTTGGGAGTATTCTGCTCTTTTATGTCCCAAACTGCTAGAGTTAAAACTTTAAGAGTCATGATGCCCGAAGAAGTGTTGCGGGTAACATCACATTATATGAGCTAACTCTTTGGGTGTTTTCTTCTCTTTTCACAGAACATAGAGAAAGTGTTTGTGGAATTCAGTCATCAAGAGCTGTTTGAGTTCTATAACAAGGTCTGTACTGGTGCTTTTACAGACTTCCTAACATTTTGATAACCTTTCTTTTACCTTTAATAAGTCTTTATTACCAGTCCTTTGGTTCTAGCTGTTTTTGGTTTGAGCTTTCCTTGTAAACATGTAATAGCTTCATCCCCCAAAGCACTGCATCTCTGAGTTACGTCTCCTATAAAGCACTAACTGAATGCAGGTTTCACATTTGCCGTTGAAGTGCTTTCGAACAAGGTGATGCTTGCTATACCCTTTTAAATCTACAAACTTAACAAAAGGACAAGAGACTTTCAGGATAGCATATCCTTATTTGTGCTTATACACATGGTGAACTCACCCAGTCAGAATGAACATTTATATACATTGCAGATTTGCAGGAATTAATTTCGTGGGGAAACACATTCAGGAGTTCTTGTTGCTGTTTGGATATATGTAATTTGCAGAGTTTATTATTTCTCTTCTACTTTCCATGTTTCTAAACATTTTTCTTTTTTCTGTTAAATAGTTGGAGACTATACAAGCACAGCTGGATTCTCTTACGTGATACTGTGTGAAGACTTAATTTCTCCCATCACATTCCTCTCACTTCAATATTGAAGATAACTTGGCTGGCAGTGTTTGCTGAAATACTTAGTTGGCTGTTGTCAATAAAAGGCTTATCTCTTCTTTGACCAGTAACTTTACTTAAATTAAATCATTGATAGGAAAACTGAAGTTCTAATTGACTTCATCTCCTCAGAGTTCCCAGTGTTCAAGAACATGTATCATTGAGGGGCAGGGTATGGCTACCTTGTTTTGCTGTTCTTTGAATTACTTTGAAATGTATTGTGTCGGTTTTGGTTTTGGTGACATTTTTGCAGAGAAGATGGTAACTTAAATATTGGTGGTCCATAAATGAAATGTGTATTGTTATTGTTTTCTAAGACTGTAACCTATTCAAAAATTCTATTTTTAGTGGGGAAACTCCTCAGACTAGGTGGGTGAAGGTCTTGCTTACCTTCTTACCTCTTGCTTACCTTCTTACCTAACTAACTATGAATCCAAGTATAGATTTTATACTCCGACAGAATTTATCTTTTTACTATGCCTATACACCCAGCTGTTCTTCCTTCAGATTGGTCTTTTATGTGATTTCCAGGCATTCTCCCACTTAAGGCAGTAGCCGGGACCAGACTCCTCAGTTCTACCTGGTATATTTCAATACCACTATTCTTTAAGACTATGCCTATTCAAGACCCTTAATTATGCTAATGGAGATGTTTTTTAAAAAAAATCCTATTCCTTAGCTAAAGAATAATAACTATTTCCACCTGTATGCTATCGTTCCCATCCTTTACCATGAGGTCCCAGGGTGGGTTACAACTATTTAAAAATACAGTGTTAAAAAACCCCAGTTAAAACAGATTACAATCAAGAGAATAGGGTGGGCCTTAAAATATATATCTCAGGTGTCAAAGGCAACAGTAAGGAGGTGTGCTTTAAGCATTTGGCAAGAATTATACAATGAAGATGACAGATACACGTGTGTGTGTGTGTGTGTGTGTGGAGTGCCCCTTATCTTCCAGGGAAAAAAAACTTCTGAAGGTAGTAGAACTACAAAGAGTGTCCTCTCTGCCGACGTTGGCACCCTAAACCCCTACCCAACCTGGTAGCAAGTCAGCATGTCAAAGTTCAAAGACCAGGGGTCAATCCACACAGTCAAAGTCTAACCTGAAGCGCAGTCCCACAGAGGGCCTTGCACATCCAAGCCAAGGTCCACCAACATGGGCAGTTGTGTAGACACAGCACCTCTGCTCTGCTGCCCTTTTATACCTTGCATGCTGATTGCAGCACCTGGGCTTGATGAGGCTTGTGACCCTCACCTGTTCCAAGCCTACTGCAGCTGAGGAATCACACCTCTCCTCCCAAAGCTAGCAAGCCTCCAGCTAGTGAGCTGGGCTGTGGGCCCTGGCCTGCCTCAGTCTCCTGGATTGCCTCTCCTGCTGCTCACTATGCCTTAGAGCAGGGGTGTCAAACTCCGGCCCTCCAGATGTTTTGAGACTACAATTCCCATCATCCCTGACCACTGTTCCTGTTAGCTAGGGCTGATGGGAATTGTAGTTCCAAAACATCTGGAGGGCCGGAGTTTGACACCCGTGCCTTAGAGCCTGCCATGGTCATGGAGAAAGGGGTCCTTCTGGCTCTGGTGATGGGTCCTGCTGCTCTGGTTCCTGTGCACCGACCTTCATCCCCTTACCATCATCACCCTGTGAGTACTTCTTTCCCCATTCTCCGTATGTCCTGCTGTGTCCCAGTTCCAGCTACATCCCTTGCCGGGATCCCCTTCCTCCTCCCTGTCGTCTTACCAGTTCATGACAGCCTAAAGTCTTTTAGATGCATGGGGCTTGTTGCTGTAATCGCTAATGGTCTGCTGGTCTGGGAAGAAATAAGATGCTTGTATGGTATATTACTGAGCAGGGACAGGGACCTTTTTTCCAGCCTATGAGCTGCATGCTCTTCTGGGCAGCCTCCCAGGGACCATGTGTGTTTGGTAGGTGTGGCCAGACACAAAAGCAGCCAGAGCAATAAATGTAAATTTCACCTTTGTGCAGATTGGTTTCTACATACCCACCCTCTCAATCCTCCATGCAGGCAGAATGTCACAGAATTGTAGAATTGGATGGTCTAGTCCAACCCTCTACAGTGCAGGAATCCTGCCCACAGCTGTCAACATCATGAACTGTATTACTGAAGCCTAACCTTGAAGTCCAAACTATTTTGGACCTTAAGCTGCCTCTGTGTAGTGACTGGAACTGGGGGGGAACTTTGGCTGCTTGAGTATCTCACCTTCAGTTCTCCCCCACCAATAGTAGGGCATATGCTTTCTAGGGATTCCAGGTTCAGTCCCTGCCATCTCCGGCTAAAGGGATTAGGTAGTCAGGGAAAAGACCTTTCAGCCTTAAACCGCAGAGAGCTGCTGTTGGTCAGAGTATACAGTACTGGCCTGCAGGGATGAATAGTCGCACCTTGGTTAAGATAGCTTCCTAGGTTCCCATTTATTAGTGCATATTAACTCCCACTCTAGGCAAAACAATTTTGCTTAGAAATGGCATGGTATTAGTACATTGCCATCAACTTACCGTTGTCCTTTAGTAATTGATGTGAGGTTACTTGGCTAATTAAATATGATGGTAATAACATGGCTACTGTTTTAAGTACAGTATCTAAATACGATTCAGCTCTGTAGAAGAAAGGAGGAGGGTGGGATGTAATGTTGGAGAAGCAGAACAGATACTGTGTCCTACAGATACATGGGCATTTATGACAGAGCTGAAGCAAAAGACAAAAAAGAATGTGCTGAACTGTAACTATGAATCATTTCCAGATTTTGCAGTGATTTATGTTCCAGGCTCAACTTACATCTTCTGAAAAGCCATCAGCAGTGTTTTTGCATTTAGTAGGCAGGAGTATAAAATCTCAATTTACTGGTGACTTTAATTTCCTGCTAAGAGGTATATGGTTCATGATCAAAAGTAAGATAATATAACCTGAAGTCACTGAGTGGATTATATGGTTCTTCTTAGTGATATGTGTACCATTTTGCGTGCTTTGTGTTGTTGTTTTTTATCTTGTATTTTTATGTTGCGAACCGCCCCGAGATCTGCGGATGAAGGGCAGTATACACATTTAATAAAAAATAAAAAATAATACCATAGAGCTAAAGACAATTCCATACTTCCTGGGCATGCAGTATTGATCCATAATACACCCTTTACATATTCTGCGAAGATGCTGATACAGTGGTACCTCTGGTTACATACTTAATTCGTTCCGGAGGTCCGTTCTTAACCTGAAGCACCACTTTAGCTAATGGGGCCTCCCGCTGCTGTTGTGCCGCCGCTGCCCAATTTCTGTTCTCATCCTGAAGCAAAGTTTTTAACCCGAGGTAATATTTCTGGGTTAGCAGAGTCTGTAACCTGAAGCGTATGTAACCCGAGGTACCATTGTATTGTAATTCCCTACATTGTCCCGGCCTAACCTAATGGGTGCTCTTACTAATTTCTGCCAGACTTGAGGGCCAAAGCAGATGAGAAGCCATTCACACTGCTCCCAGTTGCGTGAATGACTTAAAATTAATTAGCAGGCACAAGGCTCCCCCCCCCAAAAAAATATCTGGAAGTGGATGGCAACCCAGTGTTACTATGGGGATGGGATGGTGCTAATTCCTCTGTGCTGTGGTCAGGATCATAAACAACCTCACTGCAAGCCTGCTTATTTGCAAAGGAAGAAACGGCCCATTCACATCAATGGAAGCTTTTCTTCCAATGTAAATAGCAGGCACGATCCTCCTGATCAGGACCACAGCAGGGGGCAAAAAGGTAATGCCCCCTACCATCCATACCAAGGTCTCAATTGGGGTCTTCCTCCCCTCTGCTGCCCAGCTCCCGCTATTTTATTTTAAAGAGATATTTACACTATTTCTAATTGTATGAATGGTGCCTTGTCTGTTTTAGCCAGGACATTTGATGAAACTAGCATTTGTTCCAGTATTCACTGATGACCATAAAATGATAACCATCTCTCTCTCTCTCTCTCTTTGCTTTTTCTGTGTTAAGGTGTTCTCTGAAAGATATAGGGAAAGTGGCATTATGCCTAAATGACATTTCAGTGCGATTCAGAGTGCATTTCTCTGAAGTTGGAAAGTTCAGGCTGGAATTCATTTGGATTTCTTCAATCTATAAAAACAAGGGGGATAAGGGTTTGGATACAGTGGGGCATTTCACAATATCTCAGTTTAGACAACTTGTTTTGTTTTAGTAAAATGATTCCAGAATAGATACACAGATGGAATGGTGTTTTCCTAATATACTCCGTTAAAATGATTCAAAACATTCACGCGCAACCTTACTGCCTGTTATTTCTTCTGATTTCAATTGCCTCTCTTAACAAACCGTTCAGAAAACCTCCCTCAAACCGTCAAATGTGTTTAATACAGGAGCTGTTTCTCCAGGTGGGCCAGGTTAGGAGAAGCTGAGCACTTCAGATAGATTGTTTTTCCATTTAAATGAATTGCAGGCCAGTTCTGGGATCACTTAAGCCAGTGTTAGCTTGCTAGTTCTCTCCTAGTGCCCTTTTTCTGGTTGTTTCCTTTGCTTAGAAATCCTGATCTTCAAGAAAGCTTTTCCACCAGAGGTTTCCCTGAATTCATAGAATCAAAGAATTTTAGAGTTGACTCTACTAAGACTCCTAGACCCCTTTTCACATGTACTACTGGCAAACCAGGTGTCTCCCATCTTTATATTTGTGTTGCTGGTTATTCCTGCCAAAGTGCAGAACCTTACATTTGTTCCTAATGAAATTAATTTTGCTAGTTTTGGCTCAGTTTTCCAGTCTGTTAAGGTCATCTTCAAACCTGTCTTCTGCAACATTGGCTATCCTTCCCAGTTTGGTGTCATCTGCAAATTTAATGTTTCCTGTTTTGCTGGCCTGTGAGAACCAAAATGAAGCCTGCTAGAATTATGACCCATGAAATGCTGGCATTTGGTGCCTTGGAGAGTGCAGTCTTAGACTTGTCTTTCTCTTCAGTGATCTGCTGCTTGTGAAATGAAACTAAATGAGAACTTACCAGGTTCTAGGATAACATGTCCGAGCCATTAAGTTCTGCTGCCATATGTAATAGGATAAAATTCAAAGGGGAGGAACCAACTGGAAGAGTTTAGAAGTGTGAGGAGAACCAAAAATAAATCGGAAGAACTGGTGCTACTAAGATTAATGACAACATAATAAGGAAGTCATATATTAAAAAGTAAAATATAAAATGCTCCACTCTGGAATGTATTAAGAATAGCGAGAGAACGTCATTGTAATATAAAATCATTCCATAACAACTCTAATAATTATTTATGGAATACCTCTACCGAAACCAGTCCTGTAGGCTGCAATTCTATATACACTTACTAAGTGGCAAGTGCCATTTAATTCAGTAGACAGGTTTCTGAATAAAAGCATGCACACTGCACAGTGTGTGCTTGAACCAAGTTAATATTTATTTTATTCTAATAAGTAATAGTATTGGTTGTGGCCAGCTGAAATGACAGAGAATAGAATCCACAGCTTGAAACCTAAGACTAAGGAGCTCAGATTATCTAGTTCAGCCTGTTGCATCTTACATGAATTTCCAGTACATGGATCTCTTCAGATATCTATCTAGGCTCATTTCCAAGCTTCCTTCCACGCAGCTTGAGTTTCAGTATCTGTCAGTCTCTTGTTGGATCTAGTTTACTGTTAAACTTTCCAGTGTTTCGCCATGCTATTAAAATTGAACATTTTCAGTGCATTAAAAATGTATCAGGTGCTTGTAGAACCTTGCAGTTTTTTCTGCACATAGTCATTTTCATTCAGTTGCATATAACTTAAGTTCTTCTCAGAGTAAACCCACTGCAATTAATGGACCTACCGTAACTGGTCATGCCTATTAAATTTACCGTAAATGTATCTCCTAACATATTACTTAACATTGGATGCAACAAATAGTTTTTAAAAGAGCACTAGCCCCCTTTGCTAGAACCAGGTTTTCCCTTTTTTGTCACTAATTTTAAAAGGCTACCATAGACTCAAAATTATGCTCAAAGAAGAAGTCCCATGATCCATTCCTATGTTCATTTACCTGGAGAAAGTCTTGCTGTGTTTAGCAAGACCTAGTCTTATGTAAGTATATGTAGGATTGAAGCCCAAGGATTCAGAAGTCTGATAGTGGAAAATCCAGTTTTTGCTCCATCTATTTCAGAAACCTTCTAAAATTCAAAACATATAAAATTCAATGATCAATTAATGATAAACCAACTGTTATTTTAACTCTCTATATAAAGAAAAAGCACGCAGAGCTGTTACATTAGTAATTTATATATCATTTTAAATTTCCAAACTGGGCCTAAGACACAATGAATGTTAAGGAAATGGTAAGCAAAACTATCTCCCTTCTGAAAAACTCGGTGATGGGCCATTATTATTTTCCCCATTTTATAAGATGGGGAACTGAGGCTGACTTAATGAAAGCCATCCAGTGAGTAAGTTTGTAGGTAACAGATTGGCACTGCATTATTTTGAATCAATTGGATCATAGTGCTTTCTGTGATATTATAATTAATCTGAAGCTGTGTGTGAACGCTAGTGAGTGACACACGCTATACGATTTAAGAGGGAGAAACTTTAGGGCAATGTCCTATCCACTGAAACCATAGTATCGGATTTAACATCTAAGCTAAAAAGCTTTCAGAATTCTGCCAAACGCTAAAGAGTAAACCAGCATGGTGATTTCAAATCCCTATTCGGCTAGAAGCCTGTTTCTTGAAATGGGACAGATTCAAAGCCATATTATATATCTGCTACAACCAGTGCTATTTTTCTAGAAAGAAGATGTTCTTTCTCACTGAGATGTTCTTTCTCACCTGAGAGGTGAGTTCCCCTCTGGAAAAAAAAAAAGCCCTAGCTACAGCAATGCTTCCAGAAGGCTATACCTGTCCAGTTAGAACTTCTGCAGTGAATTACTGTAGTTTCCACTTGTTCTTACACACCCTGAAGATGGGAGGGAAAGTATGGAGCAGCTTAGAGGTCAGATTGGTAAGACTCATCTGACCAGCATTATTTAAATTGGCTTATTGTTCAACTCTCATCAGAGAGAGAGAGAGAGAGAGAGAGAGAGCATGTACCTGTCCATTGGAAAGGAAGGAAAAAACAGCACAGTCAAGTCTTGGCATGCAATTCCATTCTGAAAATAAGTAATTGGGGTATGAAATAACATTAGCATTTAACTCCCTGTGTTGAGGTTTTTATACAGGTAAGGTGTTGAATAGAAAAAAGAAAAGCAGACTTTACAATCCCACAGGGAAGTCATGTTTTGCTTATAAGGGATAATGAATTCATTCTTTGGAGACCAGGATACTTGTTCCGCTTACATTCTGTACTGTCAGCTGAATAATCGCCTAACAAACTATGCCCATAGCCCTGCGATTTCATTTCTTTCCTAATATGTACCATAAAGCTGCTAACCTCTTCAGCAAATACACCTAGGTCGGGGAATGTCAGGTTGTACAAACACCATTTCCCACTTGTATCTTTCTTTTAAGTAGTATTGATATTTGATTAAAAAACATATCTGAAATAATGCTGATGGATAGCACAGGTTTCTCTCCCAGATGTATTTTACAGACTGCTGAAGCAAAGCGTGGAGGGGAGAAAATGAAACACTTTGTCAATACAAGATGTGCTAAATAAACCAGCTAGCAAAAAGAAAAGAAAAGAAAAAGATGGGGAGGGAGGTTTATGCTTAAGCAAAACCAACAAGTTTCTTTAAAGCAGAGATCTTGTGAGACAAGAGAGCTGAATCTACGGAGAACTTCTCTTGATACCACCCCCAATGAAATGTATAGGAAACATGCTGAAAGCACAGCTATGATCTTGTGCGGCTTCCATTCAGTTCAATGGCACTATGCTGCAGACATTGCTGTTTTACTTAACAAACTGAGTATATCTGAAGAACACATTCAGACAAGTTCACACAACTATTGCTTCCAGCATGAGCTAACTTTTCCTTATTGTTGCTGCCTTCTGTTTTGTGCATGTTTTAGTCTCGTAGTGATTCGATGCATAGTCAGGGTTGTGGGCCAACCAATAGTTAGGTTTCTAAGTAATAATTGTTGTTGTTTAGTCGTTTAGTCGTGTCCAACTCTTCGTGACCCCATGGACCAGAGCATGCCAGGCCCTCCTGTCTTCCACTGCCTCCCGCAGTTTGGTCAGACTCATGTTGGTAGCTTCGAGAACACTGTCCAACCATCTTGTCCTCGGCTGTCCCCTTCTCCTTGTGCCCTCCATCTTTCCCAACATCAGGGTCTTTTCCAGGGATTCTTCTCTTCTCATGAGGTGGCCAAAGTATTGGAGCCTCAGCTTCAGGATCTGTCCTTCCAGTGAGCCCAGGTTTGAAAACAAATCAGAAACTATTTACAGCACAAAGAGGTCTGACGGCATCCCACCAACATAAAAGTATGTTTTATGTGAGAGTAGGAAAATGGATGGACTTAGTGGTGTGAATCCAACTTTATATGCAGGAAACACAGGATTGTATCCAACTAAATCATTGAACAAAATGGAATGCCCCCCACTCCCTCCAAATCTGCTCTGAGGTTTCCCCCAACACTTTGGAGCAGGTTTGGGGACAGGGGAGGACTGCAATACCTCAAGGACTGCCTCTTTTCATATGAACCTACCTGGACCTTGAGATCATCTTCTGAGGCTCTCCTTCGTGTACCTCCTCCTGGAGAGGTCCAGAGGGTGGTAACAATAGAAGAGGCCTTCTCTGCAGTGGCTCCCCGTCTATGGAATGCTCTCCCCAGGGACGTTCGCCTGGCGCCTTCATTTTAACCAGGCCTTGGGTTGATCTGATTTACATCCTATGCCCTTTTAAAATGTGTTATTTGTTGTTGGGGGAGGGACTATTGGGTTGTTTTTATTTTTATTATGTATTTTGTGGTTTTATATCTTGACTTTATTCTATGAACCGCCCTGAGACCCCTGGGTATAGGGCGGTGTGTGTGTGTGTGTGTGTGTGTAATAATAATAATAATAATAATAATAATAATAATATAGGAAGAGGAAGGGAAAGCTACATTGAGCATGCAATGATTTAGGTGACTACGACCCATAGACTTCAATATTAATGTGAATAGCTATTTTATAATTGTATTTCACACTTTAAGAGATTTTTTTTAATAATCCTATACTAGAGCGAACACTTTCAAGAGTTAGAAGAACCTCAGAAGTCTCTAATTATGGTGCCTTTGTGAACTTTCTCTGGTGCCCACAAAGCCCCTAAGCCCAGGGGTGCCAACTTGAATAAAATATTGGAGGGGGAGGTAAGCCCTGCCTCACATGCACAGCATTTGAATGGCATTGCCCATCACCTTGAGGGAGCTGGCCCCCTCAAATATTTTAGGGGGGGTGGAGGGACCTTGGCCCTAGGATTTGGCTTCTATACCTGAGCCTCCCACCTGCTCTGTAAAGCCATCTCTGCGGGTGTTATGCTAGTGTCAGATACATAATACGAACTGCTTCTTCTTCTGTGTGCATATCATTCAATGGCAAGCATGACTCTAGAGGTCAAATTATGACGACAGTGGGGTGTTCAAATCCCAATATATTCTGCTTCAGTTATCTAGCCAATAAGCGTTGTGATAAACAACTGGCAATAAAACCCAGTGCCGTTTCCTTAGCTGTTTTTGTTCTGTAAAAGTACAGTTCTATTTGGAAGTCAGCAGCTGCAACTCTGAATGCAGGTGGAATGGGTCTGTTATATAAGGAAGTGTCATTTCTACAGTGAATGTTTTGTTGTTTTTGCAGAGTAGAGGTGTGCTTTAATTTCTCACCACCCAGGAACAGCAAAATGTTTATGTAAAAGGACTTCTACTTCCTCCCCTGCTTTATAATAACTGCTTGCCTGGAGCTCCGTAGGGAAGCTGGAGATTGGTTCTAACCAGCGTGGGGGTGGGGATAACACTCCAGATTTAATCCTGACCATAAGAAGGTAGATCGCAAGGTGTATGGTTGCAGAATGTGTTTTCCTGAGATAAGAAACACAAACCATTTGGTAATCTGAAACATTCAAGGCTCAGCTTGGTCAGCTGAAGAAATGCAAATGGAAACATGTCTAAAGATTCGTCTTACAGTGGACACTGACTTAAATGTCTTTTAGAATACAAGGTTATTGTCATTTTACATTAATGAACCCTCTATGGGCCCAAGCCTAGACTCAGTATAGAAGCAGGAGCATTGGAACAATGAAAAATACACAAAGTACAGGTATTATTAATAAATAATATATTTATTATTTTGAAGTAAGACTCAGAATAAGCAATTTTCTTGTGTGCCTTGGATACATCTATTTATGCCTGTGTTTATTTCTTTATTTTCTGACATTTATACCCAAACTTTCTTCCATCATGAACCCCAAGACAGCATATATATTTATATTCATAGCTCCCCCCCCAAGAATGTACTCTGTGCTATTCAGAGACATTGAAAACTGATATAAAAACAACCTAAAATACAACAATATGCATAAAAGAGCAATTCCAACTCAAATCCACTGCACTAAAATAATATGCGGAGAGTTAAGCTACAAAGGCCTGGCTGAATAGAAATGTTTTTACCTGGGACTTAAAAGCAGATAAGGGCAGATGGAGCAAAGCAGAGCCGGTTCAATACATTTTGACACCTGAAGTGAATCACAAAATGGCGCCTCCCCAGCCAGGGAAGATGGGGTGATTGAAGATCTACATCAGGAACAAGAGAGGGGGGGGTAGGGGGAGAGATCTGCATCAGGAACAAGTGGGAAGGGAAGATCTACATTGGGAACAAGGGGGAGAATTGAAGCAACCTTACCTGATGGTTTAAGTGAGAATCAAATGCTGTTGGGTTGGGGCGCACACTCTGAATCACGCTGGGTGTATGCAAAGCCCAGGAGACTCCAGAGGGCAGACCCTGCCATTTCTTCCCTAGGGGTTAGAGGAGAACAGTAGTGCCTCTCCAGTGTCTGACTATGATGTTTCTGGTATTCACCAGGACACTGCGTTGTAGGGGCTGCTGAGGAGATAGCAGATCCGGCATTCCTATGGATCCTGCCGCCTGAGGCATCGCTACACCTTGCCGCATGGGTGGGCTGGCTCTGGAGCAGAACATTCTTCAAATGGGCAGTCACCCTCCACACCTCCCTCAGAGGCAGGGCTCCCCCCCCCCAGCCAGAACTCCGTCCCAGCACCTCTAAAATGGGTACCATTGCCATTATAAGAGAACATAGTGAGTTCTGGTGTCTATCTGAGCTATTTTTCTAAAAAGAAAAAAGAGGACATACACAGAGTAGGGCCTCAGATGATGAACAAAGGGTGCCAGGAAATCCAAAATCCAACTCCAACTCTTCTGGACAGCAATCATACAAGAAATATGCAAAATAACTAAAGTATTAGAAGTCACCCCAGAACTGGTCCTACTAAACATCTTCCAAGATAACGCCCACTCACACCATAAAGAGCTCACAACCCACCTACTCTCAGCAGCCAGAAACATCATAGCCAGACACTGGAGAGACCTGTCAGGAGTAAGCATGGAGCAATGGTACCAAATAGTATGGGAAACAGCCTTATTAGGAAAAACTAACCAATAAACTGAAACTGACACGGGGACAAATAGAGGAAGACGCCTTCACCCCGGTTTGGTTCCCCTTTAATCACATACACAGCCCAAGAAGACAACAACAATCCGCCAGCAGCATACTTCTCACTTCTCATAAACATTATTGCACTAGCCAAAGGCCATGGCATCATTCACAAAGGGAACAAAAAGAAAAGCAACAATAACCATGAAAACCATAAAAGCATCAGGCACTGCAAATACAGTAGACCACGGTTGCGTCTCCTAGAAATTGTTGCATACGATAGAATAGCAGGGGGGTCTCAGATAGAATGTGCCAGCTTAAATGTCCGAATCACCTTTGCAATTGACCGCTATTTTATCTAGTTATTTTCTCCTGATCTTCTTAGCTGCCAACGCATATAGTGCTACTTTATACGTTATGAAGTCATCAGTATCACTCAGCAGCCATTTCACCCTTTCCACCCTGTTCGAGTGTGTTCCATTCGTGAGCAGGGGTTTTATAAATCAGTCTCTTGGATCTATATATATTGGGCATTGCAATAAATAGTGGTACAAGTCCTCTATGTAAGGTTGCACACACAAAGTCTCTCCTTGTACTGTACTTTGGCGTACCGGCCATCCACCACAAGGGCATTAATTGGAATTGTAATTCTGTAAAAGCTATTCTTAGTGCAGCAAGTGGGAGCTTTGTCAGATAACTAGCTCGGCTGTGCTCCATTTTGATAAGTGGGAACCATGGTGAACTTTTGGTAGAGGCAATCATGGTTAAATCCCTTTCTGCATCGGACCTGAAGAGACAATCTCTGAAGTGCCTCTTCTTCATCTTCATGATCACCTGAAGATCTTGTAATTGATATAGGGTCAAGAGGCGTTGGATGCCATCCTTCCAACATTTGGTCTGTTCCCGTTCTGTGTGGGACATAGCGGCGAATCTCTCCTCCCAAAGAGATTAGAGTCTTTTCACATAGTTTAGACACAGATAGTCAGTTCTAGCCCATATTGTTGTCATGTCCGCTTCCACGTGGAGAAGAGCAGCTGGGGTCCCATTGGGGAGCGAGAGCACTTTCCTGAGGAATTTGTTCTGCACTATTACGAATCAATCTGGCTAACCTGATTCAAAAGCGCGCGCACACACACACAAAACAACTATCACTACAGCCAACCAACTCTCTCACCACCAAGGAATTAAAACAAGTGAATAGTAAGAGAACCTACTGTATATAAGTAACGCTGACACAACTCCCCCCCCACACACACTAAGTTAGAAGAATAGAAGCATAATCTTTTTCTTTCTTCTTAATTGTTTAAACCAATTCATGAATCAGGAACCTGTACATTGACCACTAAAAATGAAATATATGTTGTAGATATTTTTCCACATTTATTGTGCTATTTTTGTGATATACAAATGACATGAGAAAACTTGGTATACTTGTTTGTATAACATTCTTCTTGTTTATAAAACCCCCCCAAAAAAGAAGAAAAAAGAAAGGGTACCAGGAGGCAAATGTTTCCTAGGAGGTATCCTATCCAGGCACTAACTAGGCCCAGACCTACTAAGGTTTAGCAAGGTGATACCTTCACGTGACTCTGGGACAGACGTGTCACATATAGAGCCTTATATTAAAATGTTAAGTACTATTGTTTAGCAAAAGAAGCATAATTCACTTCAGTTCCATTTGTAGCGCTCCTGCTATTTTCAAATGGGCTTTAACAGGAGGGGGGGACCCAATAGATTGTGCCTTTTTGCTTTACATCTGTATGCCTCAAGTAAATGGTTGATGGACCATGAGAATCCTACAAGAATGATGAATTACTAGTTCTGAAACCAACAACTTGTTAGCAATCACTCCTGTTCCTAAACTAAAAAATGACTGCCTTTGTGTTTGCCGATTTAATGACTATCCTTCTTGTGAGCACAGTCTGTTGTGCTTTTCCGTACACTATATCACCAAAGCAGAATGATTATATATAGCACATATGTGGGCGAAAATACCAGTGTGTGGAGTGGGACGCATTTTCTTCTGAGAAACTGCAGTATAGCTGTATCAGCGTCAAAAAATTCAGGCATAATATTTACTTATTAGTTGATGCTTCATCTATGTGCATATGTGTATGTTTGGATATAATTAAGTGTTTAAAAAGAAACAAAACTAAATAGCCACTATTAATAATGGTTCATTGGAATAACATCCTTGAATACCCAGTTCTTTGTCCAGAAATAGAAACTGAGGTAAATTTGCCACTTATTACCACAGAGCAGCATGACATCCCTTCATTCCAAATTTCAAGCTGCCTATCCACGCAGCAGGAAAGAGATTCATTTTAAATTAAACATGCCGGGAAGTGGACTTCAAAGGGAACAAGGCAAAATTGTTGCTTTCACGCTGGAAATTCTCAGAAATGTCTGCACCAGTGGTCTTTGGCCCCCTATATTTCTTGCAAAAATTAATTGCTCCTCTTACTTAGCCAGAGCAATTAACTCGCAATAAAGGACCCTCGCAGAGAGTTCTCTTGAAGAGGTGAAATAACTGTCTAAGTGCTGGCTCCAAACTATGTCCGAGAAGACAAAATAGGGTAGCAGGCAGGGTGAAGCTTAGCAAAACAAACATCCCGTGTTTTTAAAGAGCCAGCTGTCCTTGAAGGATGCAACAACCTGCAGTGTTGTGGAAACTGTGGATTATACAATGGGCAAGAGACGCATGGCCTGTCTCAACATGCCTCTATTAGCTGTAATTAATGTTGTTGCTACAGAACTGCCCACTACTACCGCTATATTCATGCTTATAATTAGATGAGGAACACCCCACCCCCCAAAGAGTTTTCAAGTACAAGAAATTGGCTTCATTCAGTCATTTGGCTGACATCTTTTGTTCTTTTTCAAGCTTTTCTTAGAAAGCAAACACACTTTCTCACACACACCATAGTTTTAAATGGCAAAAGGCAGATTTTTCCTAGAGTTGACTGCATTGAAAGCGACAATATAGTCTCAATGAAATAATAATAATAAACCATTGAGTCTTGTTTTTGGATCAGGATCCAAATCATTGATTTAAAATGAATATACTTATACCATTCTACTAATTTTCTAGGTTGTGAATGCTACAAAGGTAGCTCTTCCCTGCCACCGAAAGGATTACTATTTCCTTTCAGTTGCTTCAGATGTATGAAATGCAACAAAGCAGAACTGTAGAATATCACGTAAGGGAGGGGAAATTTTTCAGCTTGAGGGCCACATTCCCTTGTGAAGAACCTTCTGGGGGCCAGATTCAAAAGTGGGCAGGGCCAGAGCTAAAAGGGGGTGGAGCAATGGATTTGACTGATTTCCTATACAGACTATATTCCATACAAAAACCAGAGGTTTCTGCACACATGCAGACATATCACTGTCCGGGCAAGCAAGCAATATTCAAGAACATATTGCAGCCAGGTAAAAGTGCTCGAGGGCATGGAGTGGGGCTGAAGAGGGGTGTGATCTACTAAGAAGTTGGGGCCTAGGAAGAGCCCCAAGGATATGAGAGAGAGAGACCTAGAAGGTCCCACAGACCCTCCAAGTGTCTCTATTTTCCAGGGACATCCCTGATTTAGAGAACCCAGTTTCTAATTTGATCCTGGAATGTCCCACTTTTCCTTAGTCCCTATTTTCATTGGAGAAATGTTGGAGGGTATGGAGTTATCTGCCCTCCGAGCCGTCTGAAGGCAATCCTGTACAGTATAAGGGTTGGGTTTTTTAAAAAAATGTTTAATGTTTTATTATGTCTTTATATAAGTTGGAAGCTGCCCAGAGTGGCTGGGGCAACCCAGTAAGATGTGTGGAGTATAAATAGTAAAAATATCATTATGGAAGGGGACGTCCCTATTTTCATCGGAGAAATGTTGGAGGGTATGGTCTCGGGGTCTGCGGTTCCCCACCTCTGCTTGACATAAGGTCTTTGTATATCAAAAACATGTGGGTAGTGCAGAAGTGAGGTATGTACTCTTGAATAAATAACATCTATGGAAAAAGCTAAAACTAATTCTGCAAATATAATGCGTATGTGTGTGCACCCACCCACCCCAATTATGTCCCTTTAATGGCTGCATGAGAAACATGTGTTGCTTTTCCTATTGGCATATCTCTATGCTGGAAGGCGGGTGGCGCTGTGGTCTAAACCACTGAAACTAGGGCTTGCCAATCAGAAGGTCAGCGGTTCGAACCCCGTGACGGGTTGAGCTCCCGTTGCTCGGTCCCAGCTCCTGCCAACCTAGCAGTTCGAAAGCACGTCAAAGTGCAACTAGATAAATAGGTACCGCCCCAGCAGGAAGGTAAATGGCGTTTCTGTGCGCTGCTCTGGTTCGCCAGAAGCGGCTTTGTCATGCTGGCCACATGACCTGGAAGCTGTCTGTGGACAAACGCCAGCTTCCTCAGCTAGTAAAGCGAGATGAGCGCCGTAACCCCAGAGTCCATGACTGGACCTAACGGTCAGGGGTACCTTTACCTTTACCTATGCTGGAAAAAGCTTCACCTGTTGAGTCCCATGACCTGTTTCTGGAAAAGGCATCACCGGTTGAAGATGACAAACTTATGCAACTGTGTGTTATTTATTTCTTTAAAATAATTTTGACACTGTTTTGTATTGTCCAGAAAATATATCTTAAACTGTTTACGGCTTGTGTATAATATGTGTGTGCATTTCTGTCCACATGCCCTCCGATTATATTTGAAAGGAATAATGACTTATTCTGATAATTACCTTGCATGACATTTTTATAAGCTTAAAATTGGTCAGGTGATTTTCCTCCGTGACTAATATGTGGGCTTGCTTAGAATGATGGCATCTATGCAACGGCTTTCTTCCATAAGAAGCTCATAATTCTGTCAAGGAAGGTGCCAACTGTAAGCAGCACACATGAGTAATGAATATATTTTTTAAAAAAATAAATTGTGGACACAGAGAGAGAAGGCACATGGAAAAAGCTAAGGAAAAAAGTTGCTAACGAAAAGCTGGGAAGGAGAGAAATCGTAAGATGCTAATTAGCCTCTCTGTTGTCACATTTGTATTATCCCTTCCATTGTCAGGTTAACCTTTGCTAAGTAAACTGCACAGTAGCTATAGAATGATGGGAAAGACTTTTGAATGGGGGTGAGTGTGAAATGCAGGTGTGGTCCTCCTACATCTTTAATTTGCCCCTTAAAAGATTTGCAGCTTTCAGAACTCGGAGGGATAAGATACACACACACATTTATAAGTACCCACTTTTAAACTCTTCTTCTGATTAACAGGGTATGTGTGTACTTGGTGCCACATGCCAGCCCCATCTCTTCCCATGACATCACCGAGTTCCCATTTAGGTTGGTTGGATTGGATCCCGTCACCTTCATGTAAAAAAACCCACAGCGGAACATGGACTTAGGCCCCCAGCCGTGGGATGGCGAGGGCCCTGGTACATTAAGATGCAAGGCACCACCTCCGGAAAACACAACAGCACATATTTCCCAAGATAACCACCAAATAGCATTTTACGCTTGTCTTAGCTGAGCAATGTGATGACTATGAAACATGTGATTGAGATAAGAACCTGAAGTACACACTTCCTTTCCTGTGCCCTTCTGCATCTTAGAAGCACTGGTTCAAACTGACTAAAAACCTGCATGCACCCCACTTTGCACATCCTGTTTTTACTTGGGCAAGAATGGAGAACACAAAGAATCCAGAAATAACCTTGCAGCATCTAGTACTTCACTCTTGAGCAGAAACAACTGGAAGCCTGGTGGTTGATTCTTCCCAGCAAACTAAAGGAAAACTGAAGAGCAACTCTAGTTAATGATCTGTTATGGGTCTGAGAGTAGTTTCCCTCATTATCCTCCTCCCCATCTTCATCCCCCCCTCTCTCTCCCTCCCTCCTCTGGGGGTCTGGGAGTCCAGAAGCCTTTGCCTCTAAAAGAGAAAGGGGTTGTGTATCAGGAGTCAAAAGGCCTGCTTTTGGTGAGGTGAGATACCAGCAGCTGCAGTTTTAGCATCTGCTGTTTCCTAAGCGGTGCCTGGATTGAGAGAGGAAGATAACGCTTGATTCTGTTAATTCACCTTTGCTGCGCACATATTTATGGCTTAGTGACACAACTGCAATATGTGTCATTCTTGATCACAGTTAGCTTCTGACATTGCATTAGCTTTTGTGCCGTGCGCCGAGGTAATTTAATTGAACTGGGAAGTGAGAGCAAGAGCATCGCTCAACTTCATTCGCTCTCCTCCTTATTTCCCCCTCATTGCTCCCAGCCTCAAAGAGGAACCCTCAGAGGATGCAAAAGTTTTAAACAGGAGCCTGCTAATTGGCAAATGAGTTAAAAATAAAGAAGTGAAATATTTGGTGAATATGCAGTCCTTTCTCAGTTAACAATCTCTCTCTCTCTCTCTCTCTCTCTCTCTCTCTCTCTCTCTCTGTGTGTGTGTGTGTGTGTGTGTCCATGCACAAATATGCATGTGTGATGAACACTGACATCATTTGCACCATCCTCCAGATGTTGCCCTATCCCAGAGGGAATTTCTTTAGCAGAAGACATTATCCTCAACTAAGGATGACTAGCAGACCAGAAAGCCTCTTGTCAGGTAGAGTTTTGATATGTTAAGCACTGCCCTAATTCCATCATGCTAATTTGATCACTTGTTCGTTCATTCAGCTATAGCAAAAGGTACCTAAGAGTATTTCCTGCTTCTCCAAAAATCTGTCAGTGCGGCTGAACAACCAGGGTTTGCTTAGCCTTAGATGATATTAGACCAATGCATGAAACTGCACTAGGAACACAAATACGAAGCTTTCACGGCAATTACAACTTTCTCTTTTTTTTCTTTTGCTGATCAGCATCCTTCACAAATTCCCCTTCTTCACAATCACTTTCGTGCTTCAGAGAATGAGATTGGTAACCATTTATCAAATCAGTGTGATTTGCACACAATTTTTTACAAAATTATGTTGCAAAGCCTTGTCTGGACGATTATGCCTATCAACTTTTTCTTTCTGGGAAGTGCTGGGCCAGGAGATGGGGATTTCACATCTCTGAATTTGGGTTCTTGCAGAACACCCACTTCATATAACTGAGCACAGGAGAGGGCTTGACTTTTCCAAAGTGCAGTAAACAAATGCCTGCTTACATGCCTCAATGGATTTCTGTTTTCCAGAACTCAGGGACAGAGGGCTACTGATGGGGCCAGGAGGATCTATCTATCTATCTATCTATCTATCTATCTATCTATCTATCTATCTATCTATCATCTATCTATCTATCTATCTATCTATCATCTATCTATATCTATATCTATCTATCTATCTATCTATCTATCTATCTACATCTGCAGTTTTATGCAAGTCTGGTATACTGGAATATTAGTACACTAGTACAATCTGTTATATTGGAATATCAGCAATAAATAAATAAAATGGTCTACACGCAGAAATACTTGCACAAATGCCCATAATGAACCTAAGGTTTCCAGAACTTGGGGAAGGGAAAAGAACATACAGTACCAATGTCAACTAGTGGGAATAGAAAACATTGTGATAGAGTTCAATTGAAAGCACTCAAGTATGCATGAATATGCAAAAAAGCACACAGAGAAATACTGGATCTGCGTGACCCATGTGGTCATTAGCATTCTCGTGTGCCCGCAGCCCAAACGACCAGTACACGCACAACCCCCATGCTGCCATATCTGCCTGTAAATACACATCAAGTAGCCAGAAATGTAAGGAAGTTAAACAAAGGGGACTAAAAGAAACTAAAGCGCAATCGTTTTTCGAAACAGGCAAGGCCTTTCTGCAGCCTAGCTCAGGCAATGCCCTAAAGAGAAAAAGCAAGATGAAAATGATTCCAATATAGGGACATATATCTGTGGCAATTGATGATAAGGGGGTGGGGGGTGGAGAGCTTTTAGTAATACAACTCCGAGCTAATGCTTTCAAAAGATAGGTCATATTACCATTGGAATTACCGCATTCAGAATAAGGTTTACAAAAAGCAGGATGTTGCAAACTCCCATCTGTGCACTCTCCAGCGTGAACATCTGTGGGGAAAGGGCCAGGGCCGGGCTGCCCATGAGGCAAGGTGAAGCAATTGCCTCAGGGTGGCGCCCATGGGACCAGGTGCAAGATCCGGGCCCACAAGGAGTGTGTTGCCTGCTGCCACCGTCTACACCAGGCATCTCCAAACTCGGCCCTCCAGATATTTTGGGACAACAACTCCCATCATCCCTAGCTAACAGGACCAGTGGTCAGGGATGATGGGAGTTGTAGTTCCAAAACATCTGGAGGGCCGAGTTTGGGGGTGCCTGGCTCCACACCATCTCCTCTTGCCACCTGTTGACTCCTCCTCCATCAACGCCAACACTGATGCCTCCTCCTCCTCCTTGCCCTTGTCAGGGGAGGAGTCGGAATCAGCAGGCAGGTAAGCAGGGAAAAGGTGGCACTTTCCACTTTGCCTCAGGGCCAAACATGCTGGCCTGGCCTTAGAGAGGCCTTTGCTTGCATAGTTATATACACAGTGTTCTCCACAGGATCAGGTTTCCAAATCCCGTGCAAGCGCATCATTCTAAGGGCCTTCTTGGTGGCTGCTCCCAGACTTTGGAACTCCCTCCTTAGAGAAGCTTTCTCCTTGTTGTCTTTCCACTGGCAGGTGAAGACTTTATTGTCCCAACGGGCTTATTGGAACTGACTGCTTTTAGGGAAATGGCTGCTGCTGCTGCTTCGCTGTTTTAATTGCAATCATTTGTATGGTTTTTAATAGATTGTAAAAATGTATATATAGAGAGTTTTAATTCTATCAATGTGCAATTGTTTTTTTAAAAAAATGATTCTCTCTCCCACCCCCCAATAAGCTGTTCTTATTTTATCTGTAAGCCAACTTCAGTCTCTGTCAGGGGAAAAGGTGGGGTATAAATAAATATATAAGAATATCGTTATATGCACAAACCACCACCACCCTTCTCTACAGAGATTCATTCTCTTTCTGCAGATGTTGGGAGAGGAGCTTGAAACATTGGAGCTAAAATAACTGCAGGGGGGGGGGGCTAACATGAAAACCTGATTACCAGGTGAATGTACAAGAGGCATTCCCAATTTCAAACTGCTTTTAAATCTAAGCAGGGGGTGGGGGCTCTTATCTGTACCCCCCCGATATGCTATATAATATATACACAAAGTCTGTCTGTGGAGTTCGTACCATACTGTTCCTTGGTTATGTGTATGCAATTCTGAATCTGTAGCAGAGACTCTTACATTATTTTCCTGGGGCTGGTTGATAATATTTTTTTTTAAATCTCAGTTCTGTCAAAGATAGCTCTACTGTGTGATGTTCCATGTCTGACTCCAGGCAGTAACAATTCTTGCAGCCCCAGGTGCCATTTCACGAAGCTCTTGCATCAATTTTTCTGCTTCCTTGTTGTACACAGGGAGTTCTAAAGAACTGCACACCGTATGGATGGCTGTGAGACCAATACGGGTGTTAGAATGAACAGTGTTTAAACATGTTACATAGCGGGGTTCGCAGGGGTACAAACACCAGCCTTGCCCCAGTATCCCTATCTCTGCCTGCTTCACCCTCAACCTTCCTGCATTCAGCCGAAAGGTCTGAAGGGGGGTTCTAAGGCCCCTCAAGATGGGTGCTTCGTTTTGCTTTTTGCATATGTATCGCACAACGTCATTTACACAACAAAAGTGTGTTGCGTGCCAAGGCCCTGTGCCCTGCAGTTCCCCATTGATTAATAAACACACAGACACGAATAATTAGGATTATGGGCTAAAACAGACCACAACTTTATGGATTACAGATGTGAGCGGTTTGGCTTAGGCATTGGGTGAAACCAGGCTATATCTTGACTCCCGCTTGTCTGCAGGGTCAAACTAAGGGTAAACCATCAGAAGGGGGAGCCCTATGACTTACATCAAATAGGGGCACCCTGAAGGGTTCCTGTTGGAGTCGTGGCATGGCCCTAGCCCATGCCTGGGCTTCAGACAGGATCCATACCCCCGGATCTCTTTAAGAGAATACCCTTATCGAGGAGGGACAGGCGGAGGCTACAACCTCCCCTTCATTAAACAAAGGCTTACCTAATGCCTAACCGCCACTCGAGCCAAAATGGCTTGCTGACAACACTCTTACACCTGCAACCAACCTCTAATGCCCTCTATGATGCTTTTCAGCCAGATATCGTTTCCCACGTCAGAAAGGTGTACACCGTCCTTGCAGAACAAGGCCTCCTGGTCGAAAGTGATGGCAGGATGACATATCACACGGCTAGTGTGGTGTAGTGGTTAAGAGCAGTAGACTCGTAATCTGGTGAACCGGGTTCGCGTCTCCGCTCCTCCATATGCAGCTGCTGGGTGACCTTGGGCTAGTCACACTTCTTTGAAGTCTCTCAGCCCCACTCACCTCACAGAGTGTTTGTTGTGGGGAGGAAGGGAAAGGAGAATGTTAGCCGCTTTGAGACTCCTTCGGGTAGTGATAAAGCGGGATATCAAATCCAAACTCCTCCTCCTCTTCCTCCTCCTCCTCTTCTTCTTCTTCTTCTTCTTCTTCTTCTTCTTCTTCTTCTTCTACTTCTTCTTCTTCTACTTCTTCTTCTACATTCCATTGTAACACCTTTTCTGCCACCAGAAAATGCAGGAATCTCTTGCCCAACGTAGGGCTCAAACCCATGACTCTGAGATGAAGAGTCTCACGCTGTACCAGCTGAGCTATATTAGAACCTTCTTAATGTGAAGACTGTAGCTGGGGTGTTTGCTTTAAGCCAGGCATCCCCTGCAAATGTTTTGGACTACAATTCCCATCATCCCTGACCACTGGGTCCTGTTAGCTAGGGATCATGGGAGTTGTAGGCCAAAACATCTGGAGGGCCGCAGTTTAGGGATGCCTGCTTTAAACTGCTGCTGAACTCTTTGAATGGTTCCATTGATACTCCAGTTTTATATGTTACTAGTGAATTTAGCCCGTTAATAACGGGCCCTAGATTATATGTGATATGGCAGGCTTCTTCTCTCTCCCCCCCCCACACCTCGCATCCCCACGTGTAGAAACGCTGCATCCCCCTTCCTAAACACATTAACCCTTCCCTCCCCAGCCTCCTCTCCCTCCCCATTAACTCTTCCCCTCCCCAGCGTCATCTCCCTCCCATTAACCCTTCCCTACCCAGCCTCCAGGCCGACCGGCCGTCCTCCTCCTACTCGGGGCTTACACACACACACACACACACACACACACTTACTTTTATCTTTCCCACCTAGCCAGCCATTCGTCCATCTCTCCTTCTTCCCCCCTCTTCTCTCTTTACTCTTCCTTGCCCCTCAATGACTTCCCCCCAACGATCATTTCCCCTCACCCCCCTACCCTTGAGGAGAGAGTATTCTGGGCTTTCTAAGAAGGGGGGGGGGGTATGTCAGCCAAGCGCATCCAACCCCCCAACCCCGTTTCTCACCCCCCCTCGCCCTTCCTTCTCCCACCACCTCTCTCCTCTTCGTCACCCCTCAAAGACACCCAGGCAGATGGGCAGCATGCGTGTGTGTGTATATATGTATGCATGTATGTATGTAGACGTTTTCCCTCACACACGCATATGGGGTGATGCTCAGCTTCCCTCCTTGGGGGGGTCGTCTTCCTCCTCCTCCTCCCTCAAAGACCCCCCCCAGGAGGCAGCTACAGCCCCCCCCGCCCCGCTGTGTGGAGAAGCCACAGGCGGGATAGAGCCCAGGAGGCGAGGTCGGGCTGGCCACACGGGGCGAGGTCGGTGCGGCGAAGAAGCGGGCGAGGGCAGAGCTGCGTCTGGACGGGGCTCCGGCGGGGAAGAAGTCTCCGCCCCGGCGAGGGAGGGGAAGGGTGGCCGGCGGGCGGAGAGCAGGAAGAGCGGACAGGCGAGGGGAGGAAGAGCGTGCCGTGCCCGAGAGGCCGTTTCCTGGCGCGCGCCTCCGTCCCGGCTCCGCTTGGGGGCGACGGGGCCGAGGGAGCGCCCTTCCCCGCCAGGGCCTTCGAGAGTCCGCCTGCCTGAGTCCCCAGCGCGGGCGAGGCGCTGCTGCTGCTGCTGCCGCTGCTGTTTGCCGCCACCGCCTGCGAGCCTCCAGGAAAGGGAAAGCACTAACGGCGCTTGCCGAGGCTGCTGTGCGAGCCTCCAGGCAAGCGTCGCCCCCGCTCTTTGCTTTGTCCGAGCGGGAGTCTTGGCAGGGCAGCTCCAGGTCCGTGGGAGGCGGCGGCAGTGACCGAAATGATGGCGCGCATGCGCCGCCGCTGCCTCTCGGACACGCCCCCCTCTCCCGTCGTCCAATCCGTGTGTCACTGGAACGCACGCGCACTTGCGAATTCCTGTGACACACGGAAAGTGGTACGTACGGACACAGGCTCTTTATTATATAGGATTCTATGGCTTGTGTGCATCTCAGATCCTTTTGAATGCAGGGCAATCTAGAAAAACAAACAAACAAATAAATAAAATAAAAATCTCACAAAGAATTTAAAGGCCTGCAGATTATTAGTGACATGTTGTAAAAGGATAGGACAGGTAAAAGTACCTGTAGTCAAGGAGAATGCAGGCTTGCAGCCAGTCGAAGACATGTTGTCATAATATTCTTTAGAACTATACTTAGGCGTCTTCAAGTCACTGAGCAATCATGTAACAAAAGACAGCTTGCCTGAGTGTTCCAATTACTGAAGTATAATGCAGCTTCGACAGCTGTGCTCCTATAGGACTGGAATTGTTCACGAGATCGATAGTGAACCACCAACTCTCTCTTTGTGTGTGTCTGACTTTATCCTAGCTCAGGTAAAAAATGGCAAGAAATTGTTTGCTATTTATAAAATATGAGTTGGTGCCCCTACTCCCAAATATAGCATCTTTGTTTTTGTTTATTTTGTCATTTTTTTAAAAAAAAAATCTAAATAGCAGGGAAGCCAGATGGCAACATATTACATCATCAGCTAAATACAATGGATCAATTCAGGATTCCAAAGTTTGACATATGCTGTTGGGAGCTGTTGATGTAAATGATGCATGGTTACATCCTATATAATAAAGAGCCTGTGTCGGGACGTACAACTTTCCGTGTGTCACAGGAATTCGGAAGTGCGCGTGCGTTCCAGTGACACACGGATTGGATAGTACGGACCAATAGGCGATCCCCACCCCCGCGGTGGCGGTGGCGGCGCATAGCGCCGCCGCCCGCAGACCTGTGCCCCACACTCCTGCTGCCGCCCACCTGCAGCGGAGTTTGAGCGCACACTGACTGCTGTTCCCACTGCCTCCGACGCTACAACTCCGCTAGCGGCGCCCGCCTCGGCAGCAGCAGCAGCGCCAGCCAAAGCGCGGGGGGGGGAGGAGGGTGGTCTTCTGCCTCCCACCGCCCTTCTCCGAGGCCCACGCCGCCCGCGCACCTCCAGCGGAGCCTCCAGCTGCCGCCTTACACTCCCTCGCTCACCCGCCGACGCTGCTGCTGCTGCTTCCCTCCCTGGCAAAAAGAAGGCGGAGGAGGTTGCGGGGCAGCGGCGGCGAGGAGAGCCCGGGCGGGGAGGGACGTCGCGGCCCCAGAAGCGCCCCTGCCCGCCCTCCCTCCTGCGCGGCCGGAGCCGCCAAGGGAGCTGGGCGCGCGCGACGGTGCCGACCTCCGAGGGGGCGTCCGGGATTGGGGGGCTCCCCGGTTTCCCCGCGCTCAGCCTCCTCCGCCGCGGCAGGAGCGCAGCCGCGGCTGTGCCCCCCGCCCCGCAAGGCACACGCGTGTGCTGCCCGGCTAGCGCTCGCCGCAGCGCCCGTTTTTCAACGGGCTTAACTTACTATACATAATAAAATGCCACCATACATCTTGAAATGTGGCAAGTTTAGCAAATCCTTGTGGGGCCTCAAAATGGTACCAGCATTCTTCTCAGAGATAGCAAAGCATATATTATACCAGAGTATCACACCTAAATCCTCTTAACGATTTCCATTTTTGTACAATAAGTTAAATGTGCAGCAAATAAAAATATTACAAGTTCTTTACATACAATATTTGTATTGTTTCCATCAAAAACAGAAGGAAGTGCTAGTTGTGGTTTCATCTTAATCTGCATCTGTACAATATTTGTTATCTCTTTAAATAAAGCAATCCAAAATGGTTAGATTTGGGGACAATCCCACCATACAGGGAAATGAATGAAGTCTTATGCAATAATAAACTTGATAGCCTGTAAAGTGCCTTGTTGTTGTTTTGAAGGTAGTGTTATCTACCAGAAAAAGATGGGAAAGCAACAATGCTCCCAGGCTAGTGTAGTTTTCTCCCTTGTTTAGGGCCATGCTGTGGGATTGGGAAGGTGTTATGTCCATGCCTTCCCCTGGTTTCCCAACATGTCCACAAACGACCCCAGTGAACCACCTTCCTAGAACTCCTGTGTAAGTAAGGTAAAGGTACCCCTGACTGTTAGGTCCAGTCGCGGACGACTCTGGGGTTGCGTGCTCATCTTGCTCTATAGGCCGAGGGAGCCGGCGTTTGTCCACAGACAGCTTCCACAGAATTTGTAAGTAAACCATTTTTAACTTATCAAACATGTGGTCTTTTCCTATGCTGGGAGAAGAGGGAAACTTTGGGACTCGCTTTTAAGGGCACATTTTAAAAGTCTAATAGCCTACATTTTCATGCTTTAGATTGCCACATATTTTGTGACTTTAAATCTTTGTTGGAGTTCTCTCACAAAAATGTATTTGCTCCATACTTGAATCTCAGCATCTAGCAATTCACCTTTCTATATTTCCTTTTTTGCACCAACCATTTCTGCAGCCAGAGTGATGCAAATCCAACACCAGAGCTTCCCCTCTGAGGTCTGAGCAACCTCTTTCTCTCCACCCCTCTTGGGAAGGGGAGATTCAATGCTTCCTTACAGACTCTAGATGCCCTCCCAGAGACTATAGGACTGCAGGGTAAGGTAGCAAAATGAAGGTTGTAACTGGGACTTTCTGAATGCAAGGAACACATTCTACCATTACTGTATTTTAATGTTCTTTTGGAAGCCGCCCAGAGTGGCTGGGGAGACCCAGCCAGATGGGCGGGGTATAAATAATAAATTATTATTATTATTATTATTATTATTATTATTATTATTATTTATTATTACCAATGGGGGTCTTAGATCAGGGAAGAAGATTACAGTACCAGTATATCAGTATAAGGCAGCTTCCCATGCTCCAACTTAACCCACTCTTCTACTTGTGCCCTAGAAAGTCCATTCACCTAGCCCATTGGTTATTTATCAATGGTTATTTTACTATAGTAAAATAAGGTTTCACTGAACCAAGGTTCTGTGTTGGTAGAGACAGCTAACGCTTAAGTGCCTTCAGCATTTGCCTCCAGTCCTGATTATACTGTCATGCTACTGATTTGTAAATTCCGTATAAAGCCTAGCTCACGCTGGTAAGCCTTATTGCGCTTCCAAAAGATTCCCAGGCTTACCCTTTGCAAATAAATGACTACAGTTATTTGCAAATTGCTATACCTTTGTCCTTCCACTTCCGAGTCACTTTATTATAACTGGTGTTTACTCAGCGCACTCCAGCCAATAATGAAAGCGAATTGCATGTTTTGCCAGAGCTCTTGTAATATTATCCTGATCTCCTCCAAGGACTGTTTTATGCATTATGAAATTGTACCTACAACGGACCCCTTAATGCAGAAGAATAACACGCACCATTTTCTCCATGTGTATACTTTATGACTAACTGCAAGGGGCTTGGTGTCAGCGATGCCTCCCCAACAAAGCATATGGGGCAGAAAAGATAAGCAGTGATTTTATGAAGTGAAGTGTAATTTTATAGGTGTCAATGCATAGTCTTTCAGTATACAGGTGTGCTCAAGCTAGCGTTATGTGTAAGGTGGCCTAAATCTTTGAGGGAATATGAGTGAAACGCAGGCACACCAACTCTAGGGGATTGAGGTGTCTGCAGCCCTCCCAATATCAAGGGGGCAAGGCACAACATCACGGAAGGCTGCCCTGCCCTGTGCAGTTTCAGGAAATGCTGGGGGAACCGGTGCACCTGACTCGGGGTTGCACCGACCTGCAGAGCGTCTCCTGATGCTGGGGGGAATGGTGTGGCCTAGCAGAATGATGTCACACATGCGTGACATGCGCCAGCAGGATCTTGGGGGCAACCTAGCACCACTGAGTGAAATGGTTTGCTGCAACTTTATACCTGTCTATTCCTTCCCAAAGGGACCCAGGTGGCGCTGTGGGTTAAACCACAGAGCCCTAGGGCTTGCTGATCAGAAGGTCGGCGGTTCGAATCCCTGCGACGGAGTGAGCTCCCGTTGCTCGGTCCCAGCTCCTGCCCACCTAGCAGTTCAAAAGCACGTCAAAGTGCAAGTAGATAAATAGGAACCGCTCTGGCGGGAAGGTAAACGGCGTTTGCATGTGCTGCTCTGGTTCGCCAGAAGCGGCTTTGTCATGCTGGCCACATGACCCAGAAGCTGTACGCCGGCTCTCAGCCAATAAAGCGAGATGAGCGCCGCAACCCCAGAGTCGGACATGACTGGACCTAATGGTCAGGGGTCCCTTTACCTTTACCTATTCCTTCCCAACATCACATCACATGGCCTGCTTTTAAAGCCTTCTCTTGCCACACTGCTAAAGGGCTGGGAACAATTTCAGTTTGAAAATTCTGCGATTAGCCTCCCTGTCTACTTAACAGTTTCTCTTCTCAGTAGCTTTAAAGTCTCCGGGCTCTGAATTTAATTAGTTTTCCAAACAAACTCACCAAATAGTTATGCCAACTTCTATATTTAAGTGGTGACTTAAGTGGAAGCTGAGAACAATTTTCTTTCGGTGGCAGTGATTTCCAGAAGCAAACAGAAAGGCAGGTGCTGATAAGTGTTCTAAATTAGCTAGTCCTCATTTACATCTATGTCATCCACACCTGGTTCCCATCACAGGGCAGTGGTTGTCATGACAACCTTAACTTGGTTACCTCAGCCTCATGTGGCACCAAATCCACCCCTAGCTGACCCTTGAATGCCGGCTAGGAGTTCCAGTTGAAGCAGGCTTCCTCAGCCTCGGCCCTCCTGCTAGCTAGGGATCATGGGAGTTGTAGTCTCAAATCATCTGGAGGGCCGAGGTTGAGGAAGCCTGAGTTGAAGCGTACATTGTGCACCTTGTTTTGCATCCAGCAAAGCTGCCCTATTAGCCCAAAGACTTCAGTGTAATGTGTAATGGGGGCTTCCTCTCCCTACATGCTCCAGCACCCCCCCCCCCAAATGCTGGAGAGTTGAGGGGAGCCACAGAACACATTGTGTGTGTGTGTAATGAACTGGCAGGGCGACAGGGAGGAGGAGGAGTAATGTCGTATCACATATTGTGATGTTGTATTGTGCTTTTAGTACAGTCATACATTGGTTTTCGAACAGCCTAGTTCTCGAATATTTTGACTCACAAACAATTGAAACCCAGAAGTGACTGATCCAGTTTTTGAATGTTCTTTTGGAAGCCGAATGTCTGACAGGGCTTCCACGGCTTCCGAATCAAAGGCCACACTTCGGTTTTTGGACGTTTTAGAAGTTGACTGTATTTTTCTTTTGCCCAGAGTGGCTGGGGCAACCTAGTCAGATGGGTGGCATAACAACAACAACAACATCATCATCTTAGATATACTTTACATTTTTATTCTAGGCATATTAGCATAAATAAAAATGTAAAGTATATCTATGATTTGGAAAAGAGAAGAGATAAAAGAAATACAAAGAATGATACATTAGGAGAATGCAAAGATAAAGGTGGAAATAGAGATTCCAAGAAGTCGAATTGTGGCGGAGGGAAGCTACGGGTAGGAGAGTATTATATGATAAGTATGTAATATTTGCTTTCAGTGTTTTTGGATTGTTTTCAATCTTTTTTTTACCCCCCCCCCCTTACTACTTACTTATAACAAAATAAATAAAAATTGGAAAAGAAAAAAAGAATAAGAATAAGAATACTTAAAAAGTGATGGATGGTGACGAGGGGATGGGAGTTAGTGCACAGGAACCAGAGCAGCAGGACCCATCACCAGAGCCGCCCCTGACTCCACAAACATGGCAGGCTCTGATGCGTAGGGAGCAGCAGGCAAGGCAGTCCAGGAGGCTGAGGCAGGCAAGGGCCCACAGCCCAGCTCCCTAGCTGGCCAGGTGGGGCTCGCTAGCTCTGGGAGGAGGTCTGTGATCCTCAGCTGCAGTAGGCTTGGAACAGGTGAGGGTCACATGCCTCATCAAACCCAGATGCTGCAATCAGCATGCAAAGTACCAAAGGGAAGCAGAGCTGAGGTGCTGTGTCTGCTCAACTGCCCCTTCGCTTGGACTTTGGACCTTGGACTGGAGAGGACATACTGACTTGCCACCAGGTAGGCCAGAGGTTCAGGACAGAGCGGTGGAAGGGTCACCCAACATAAGTAAACATTCCCAGTTCAGGATATTGAACGCTTATTCTTAACATGGTCTTTATAAGGCTACACTCCCCTTTAGGATGAGTTGTTTCTTACCTACACATGCCCACACATTGTACCTCATAGTAAGCTGTAGTTTCCCCTCAGCTTGATTATTACTATTTAATTAGTTTTTATTAAGGTTTTTCGTGTTACAAAACAAACGGATAAGCAGGGAAAGGCACACCTATTGCCTCCACTTTCAATTCACGGTCTTTTTCACAGTTTACATTTGGTGAGAGACACTTTTGTCATAGACATCTTTCAGTCTATTTCTCAGAGAGAAATGGGGGTATTGTTCTTTAATTCTATTGCCTATTATTGGTGTAGGGAGGTTGCATCAGCATCACGTGGCTAGGTCCTTTGTGTATTCATTTATTTTTATTGCTATTGTGAGAGGTTAGGGGTTTCTGAGCTTGGTTAGTTGTGTACAGTTGATTGCAGGGTGCAGGGCTAGGTTGTCCCTCAGCAGGATTATGCACTCTGAATATGTTGGACAAAAAGCTCTGCCTGAGGCACAAGAAAGTAGAAAAAGATGTAAAATGGGCATATGGTATTAACTTTTTGGAGATTTGTATGTGTATGAGTGGGACAGAGAAGGATTGAACTTAGAGGCATGAATTTAGTGGCAATGGTCAAATCTTGCCAGTTTTTATTTCCAGTTGAAAATCGGTACCAAACTGGAGAGCCCTTTTCTTGACTCTTACCATAGCTGTCAACCCTCCCTTTTTTTGGCGGGAAACTCTCTTATTCCAATGCCGTTTCCCGCTGCTATCCCGGATTGTTGATATCCCTTAAATTTCCCGGATTTCAAAGGAAGCAGCTCCTCTCCCTCCCTGCCGGCCAGGGAGGTTCCTCAGCTGCGTTGCTCGGCTGCCTATAAGGAGTCTGAGACCGACTGGGGGCGGAGCTTGCATGCCTTGTGCATCCAGACCCTCACGCCCAACCAGACAGACAGCCTGCCTGCCATCTACACGCTCGCTCTTTCGCTCACCCGTTCGCGCACAGCCTCTGGAGCGCAGGGTGGCGAGGCTACTTGGTGCCATTGCACCGCCCTCGCGGCATCCCTTATTTTCAAATCTGAAAGTTTGGGGAAAATCCCTTATTTTCAAATCCGAAAGTTGACAGCTATGAGCTCTTACATTTCCCTGAATTGAGAATCTTTTGGCAACTGAAACAAGGGAATCCAAGAAGACGTGGTTTTGTTTTTAGTGGAAGTTTTGATGCCAAAGAATTTAGGAGAAGTGGGCCAATGCTGCTTGCCTCATCAACACATTGCTTGTGGGTGTTAAGACTAGTCATCTCTCCCTTGCTGTTGGTGTTGCCGAATCCCCACGGTCAGCTCACGGCCTTCTGGTATCAAGCTGAAAGCAAATCCTGTCCTGTGGGCAGTGCTCAAGAACAACTTGAACAGGTCAGAGCTATAAATGCATCAGTACAATTTAGTCATGCAGAACTTGCGTTCCTTTATTTTTGAAAAGCTGGTGCCTTTGAATCACAATGCTGTGCCATTAGCAGCTTCCCTGAAATGTGGCAAAATGCTAACTGTTTTTTCTGTGTGTTTTTTTTATATAAAGAAACCACCAGAAATCCATCTAGTCACTACCCAACCTTTCCACAAAAAGAAGTAGGGAGTGGGAGAGGCAGAGAACTTCCATGCCTTCATTCATGCTTTGTGGGTGTCTACTTTGAGTGGTGAACAAAAGCAAACTGGTACCACTTCTAAGCAGCTATAATGAAATGACGGTTGGGGAAGACTACCTGCCGAGATGCTGCTGGTTTAGGGCTAGTTCACAACTGATAAATTTCTTACACGGGCTGTATCTGCTGTGTGGGGAAATAGGTGCATGCATCACCCTGAGTGCTTTTTAAAGTAGGAAGGCAGGTTTACAGCTTCTTGAGGAAAATAACATACAACTGTGGCAGGTCGCTTCATGCCACTCACTTCCCAAGCAGTGCGAAACTCCAGGGGCAGTGGATATAAAGCCTTTGTGAGGAAAAAGGCAGAAGGTTTGAATGAACTGAGTGTGTTTTAGGAGGGATGTCTTCATATGCAAAATGCAGGCACAGGGCCTCCTATCTGGATCAGGGCTATAGCAGCTGTGAAAGTGTTAAGGTACTAATGTCCCAATCTGGGGCTATGCTGGAAAGCTGTGTTAAAACACACACCCTGCACCCTTTATTTAAAGGCAAAGGTATGCCGTCAATGTAACCAGAGCCTTATATGATTCTTGCTTGGGACCCAATTATAAGCAGCACTTGGGTGAATCTGGTGGCAGATGAAGTTCTTAGTTGGTTTGATCCTTGGCCTTCCAGTGGAAAAGGTTTGTGCAGAGTACAGCAAAGAAGCTGTTCAAGGTCATTTCTTCTCTGTAAAAAATAAATGACCCCTGCAGGATCACCAAGGTTGATGGAATCAACGCTACCCGAATGACAGGCAAATTAAAGCTCTCAGCTGCTTTATTTTACAAGCCTGTTTTTCATCCTCAAAATGCAAATGATTTATGGAATTAAAATAAAGTCAACTTCCCTTTGGACGGTTCTTTGTTTTTAACATGCCTTGACAAGACAGCTAAGATGTACAGTAGCTCTCACATATGTAAAGTTTGAAAGCAAAGAGTTTCAGGAAGAAAGGCAGGTTGTGCTTTTCTCCCCTCCTAAATTATCCAGAAATCAAAGATTCAGTTTTGTGCAGCATGACTGACCTCAGAATCTAATTCCTCTAGATGGACAGTGTCACAGCCACAGACCAAAAAGCTTTGAACTCCTAGTGAGAACCTCTCATTCTTCACATTCCTATAGGAAAAGGAGAAGAACATCAGGATCTTTTCTCCATTTTCTATGGCCCCAAAACAGCTATCATTGTTTGCTTACACCTAACCATCAAAGTATATACCTGTTGGGTGCACAAAAATGCAGTTTCCCCCTCAATCTGTAATTGTTCATGCTTGTCCTCAATTCAGATTGATTCTAAATCCTGCTGTCCACAGGGCTAGGTGTGGTTACTTGATACAGGTTTACATTAGATTAGGTTTACCTGTGCCTTTTTCCTCCCTGCATATGCTACAGGCGAAAAGGGTGATTGCGATCTTGATGTATGCTCACCTGCAACACCATTGGGCAGATGCAGACTGTCTACATCTGTTTTCAAAGGAGTCTGACTTTGAAAATAAAGATCCTCGTTACAGATCTATATAAATTGCCTTTTCTGCTATCCCTTTGTTCTTCATTTTCTTACTCATGCAGCAAACAAACTAAAAGGTCAATATAACTTTTCTTGCTGGATTTGAAAGGTATTCCCTTGGTGGATTTCTTTTAATCATCTAAAGTAGTTGTTCTGCCAGGGGTATGCCAGTAAATCTTGGCGCTGCCTTGGAGGCTGTAAGACTTTGCCCATTTCAGAACCATGTAATTACAATGTTCTGCGAATAGAGGTATAAGTGACAGATGTAGAAGAGGAGTGTGTTTGCCTAGCAGCACGATTTATTGCCCCATGTTTATGTGAAATAGAAAACTCAGTCTTCATTGAAGTATATTAAATCACATGTATCTTGATGTCTATAGTGCTTGGGTTTTTACGTTGCATTAAAAAGGAGGGAGCTAATATGAATAATTTTGCTCCCGGTGGCCAGTGATTAATTTATACACTCTTAGTCTTTTAGTTTAGATGCTCTGATTTTCATTTTGCAACTTAACTGCAGCTTATGATAAGCAGTTTAGAAGATGGAAGGTGCCGAGTGTAACTTAAAATATTGAGGGGGTTCAGCTTCTTCGTTAATAACACGGGGGGATGATGATGACGACACAAAGTGCATCTGCCCCAAGGAGCCTTTATCTTCCTGCTGCCCCCAGATGCTTTTGTGAGTACTAGCTGAAGATTTCACTTAAAACATGTACCACTTCTAAAGGTAAAGGGACCCCTGACCATTAGGTCCAGTCGTGTCCGACTCTGGGGTTGCGGCGCTCATCTTGCTTTATTGGCCGAGAGCCGGCGTACAGCTTCCGGGTCATGTGGCCAGCATGACAAAGCCGCTTCTGGCGAACCAGAGCAGCGCACGGAAACGCCGTTTACCTTCCCGCCAGAGCAGTTCCTATTTATCTACTTGCACTTTGACGTGCTTTCGAACTGCTAGGTGGGCAGGAACTGGGACCGAGCAACGGGAGCTCACCCCGTCGCAGGGATTCGAACCGCCGACCTTCTGATCAGCAAGCCCTAGGCTCTGTGGTTTAACCCACAGCGCCACCTGGGTCCCACTTCTATCCGGCAACAAAAATGGATTTCCTGGGTATGACTGTTGTAGTGCAGAAATCCAGATATCCTCCCACCCATTGGCTGTTAAAAATGCCTACAAATTATGGTAGATAATTATAGCGGATAAATATAGAGATTATTTCCTCCACCATGCAAATTACAATAAACCCATCTGAGCTGCTGCTTCCAAATGCTCATATATATCTTTTTACATAATGAAGGAGCTCCTACACATAACAGTTTAAGGGTTGAAATACTTCCTAACGTGTTTACAGGGTTTTCATAGCTATCGGCGTTTAAGTTCACAGTTGTTCACTGTGACAAACCTTTCTCCATTTAAATACTTCCATGTGTATCAATATATTTTCTTGCCCATATGTTTTTTTGGCCTGTTTGATTTAACCCTGTGATGCCTTCATATCTCATAGTCATGGATAACCAGTTAGGATAAAGACAAAATGAAAGCAATCTGTTCTACTTGCTCTTAATATCCTGTGATAGATCCTGACCCCTTAGCACAGAGAATGTTTGCAGCCATTCCAACACGTTAAAGGAGCAAGAAGAAAATTGCCAGCGATAGGGAGCCAGTTTTTAAGCCTCGTATTTGTAATTCGTATTGAAAATGCTACTTGGGATTCATTCAGTCTCTTTCATTCAAAGAGGCCAAACAGTTTTATGAATGGTTTGAAGTAGGTTTATTCCATGGATACATGTCATGCATGCTTTCCTGCTTAGATAAGTATAAATAATAGTTTGACTGAGACAATATAATTGCTCTGTGTCAGAACGAAGTAGAGAAGTCAGATATTTAGTCTTCTGATACAAAATCCTGAAAGTCTTTAGATTTTCTGGAAGAAAATCATTGTAAATGATTGGACCAATTTATTATCTTTATGGAAATCACGAAGTTTATTTTAGTATTTATTTTCTGCATTTATATAGATATTCCGTAACAAGAGTTCTCTGGATTATTTAGTTCATGTTCCATGTTATTTACTCTGCTGTTTTGTAGGTGGTGGTTTATTTCCTTGTTTCTTTTTAAGGCAAAGACGAGGTTGTCTATAGGTTTCATTCCATGTGCATCTAACCAGTGCTATTTGAAGTGTTCTTTGTCTTTTTTAAAGACAATAAAGAACAGGGGGAAGGTAGTAAGGAGCACAGGAAACATATCTTTGATTGCCTTCCGAGAAAGCATCTGTCGTAAAAACCTCATTGTGTCCGTTGTCTGCTCTAAAATATGTAGTCAAGAAGAATTTGTTTAAAGAAGGGAAAAACGTGAACGTTTGGGTTGCTGGCCTTTCCCCTGACTACAGAGCCAGGGATTTATGCTTCAATAAAGCACAACACAATGCAGAGGTGGAAGGCTGAAGGCTGATGTTTGGCAAGAAACTCTGGTGAGCAGAGCTGACAAACTCTCTCACTTGTTGGCTTCGTATCCTATAGGAACGTCCTAACAGATGGTGAGCTGCAGCAGCCGTTCATCATGGCACACCACAGCACTGCCTCTGCTGTGCATGTGGATTCAAAGAGCTAGCTCAATGACCTTCAGGATGCAAGCGAGGTGGAGGAGCCTCTCTTCTCTGATGCGCTGTTCATGATGGTTGAAAGGGAAGCGGATGAATGTTTTTCAAAGAGAGAAAGGCAAAATTAGACTGTGTGCACCTGCCTCTTAGCAAGTCAGACAACTGAATCACTTAGCCCAGTATGGTCTCTTCTGATAGCAGCTCTCCAAGGTCATGTGCAGGGTCAGGGATTTGAATTTGAGCCTCTGTAAACCCTTGGGAGGAGTGCAGAAAGAAGAAATAACATGGTGCGTCTTGTAGCAGCAAAACCGGTCGCTTTCCTCTGCCTCGGCTGCAATAAAACATGTCTGTCCTGTATCGGTCTCTACAGCCACAGCAGGCACTGTAAGTCTCCAACAGTTTGACATTAGCCATGAAGGCACCCTCTTCCATTGTCTCCCGAGACAGACAATATAGTGTAAAATTCTCCTTACCATTTGGGCAGATGCTGTAGGTGAGTGGCTCTCCATATGGCTGAATTTCCACCAAAGTAAACTGCCGCTTGGTAAGTGGTTTTCTGTATTCATGCTAATGAAATGTGGGGGGAAACTTGGAAAAAAGGCTTAAACTCTGAGATTTTGAAATTTGCTACTTATGTAAATCCATTTCCTGCCGTGGAAATTTCCTCCAGGTTGTAGGATTCCCTCTCTATGGAGGTGCATTTGGCCCCCATACTGCAAACTTTTAATTGGCTTTTCTAAACTCATTTAATTTTGGGCTGCTTTCTCCTTCATAAAATCTTCTTTAAAAAAGCTTATGCTTTTAAATGACTGTTCATGGTTCTACTCTTGTAAGTTTTTTAGTATTGTGCTTTTGTTTTGTGTAAGCTGCTGTGAGGGGGCTATGCCCCAAAGAAGTGGTCTATAAATAGATAAATGCACTATAGATTTTGTAAAGTGGTCTGTTCACTATGCGTTTGAATACCTCATAAGATATCAAAACCAAATTTTGCATGATTGCTCCTAAAACCAAGGAGCAGTTTTTTGTCTTCACTGTGATACAAATGAATACTATTTTGATTCAAGATGGTGGACTGAACCTTTCAAAACTGCCATGATTCTAACCCCTGATATCAAAACTACGCAGATTTTTACAGTTTCTTAGCGGTAAAGGTAAAGGTAAAGGGACTCCTGACGTGGTGGTCCAGTCGTGACCGACTCTGGGGTTGCGCGCTCATCTCGCATTATTGGCCGAGGGAGCCGGCGTACAGCTTCCAGGTCATGTGGCCAGCATGACTAAGCCGCTTCTGGCGAACCAGAGCAGCACACAGAAACACTGTTTACCTTCCCGCTGCAGCGGTACCTATTTATCTACTTGCACTTTGACATGCTTTCGAACTGCTAGGTTGGCAGGAGCTGGGACCAAGCAACGGGAGCTCACCCTGTGATGGGGATTCGAACCACTGACCTTCTGATCAGCAAGTCCTAGGCTCTGTGGTTTAACCCACAGCGCCACCCGCGTCCCAAAGTATTTATAATACTATTAGTAGCGGTACAAAGCTACTAATAGTATTATAAATAAATATTATTTCCTGTTTTCTGGTGTTTAAGATCAATAAGGTACAAGGAATGGCATGTTAAGTGACCTTGTAACCTTGCTACAATTTTGTATTTGCTGTGTGTCTTGGTTTGCCAGTTCTTCTCACACTGACAAGACTCCCTTTGAATTGTCTGACTGAGGACAAAGAAAGAAAGTGGAGAGCACTGGGAATAAAGGGGAAGTGACTTCAGTTTTATATTTAGCTTATCCCCATCCCTCTGCACTTTTGATGATAACTGACACACATAATGTAAAATGAAGCAAAATTAAATGGATCAAGCAGCCACGGTAGATTGTTTGAGCCTTAAGTGCCTGAGAGATCAACTGTAATTTAGCACCAAATGTCTTATGCCAAGCTACAGATTTGGAGGCTGTGAAGAGGGTGAAAGCTGCTGTTTCTTGGCCTCCTATATATTGGCTGACCCTGCAAGTTGCCAACTCTACAAGTTGAGAGAAACAAGCTTCCATTAAATCTGCCGCTTTCTCTCTCCTTGGCACAAGGTGAAGTGGAGTCTGAGTGTTAAAAATGTATTGATATAGAAAAAGAACATTAATTAACTCAACTGCAATGACAGAAAACCTCACAAATGATGCAAATTGTTCTGTTTGCTTGGCCTTAGTTTATGTTACAATGCGTGGATTTTTTACGCAGAAGATCCTATTCTTGGTTATCTTTTTCTCACCTCTCCCAAGCACCAGCTCCTACCACGTGTCTTGTTTTGCGTTCAGGAATGAATATGTGAATACATGAGAGGCAAGTCAAATGTGACCTACACCTGTGTGTGTTGTTAATTTATTGTATCCTCCAAATAAATGCATGCAGCGCTTTCAAGATGTATGAGTGGGTTGTATCTCTCCCCTCCCCCCAAAAACCCCTGTAAACAAAGAGAAATTGTGATATTATTCAGAAAGAGAGAAATAGATAAAGAAAGAATTCATATGGTTTCCCCCCCAGTTCGGTATGAACAGGGAAAAGCCGGAGGTAAGGTTGGAGGGGGGGCTGTGTCCACCACCCTCCACAAGTTGGAGGGCAACCGTCAGAAAACGGGAGTTTCCATAGTTCCAAAACGGTTCTTAGTGTGAATAGTATAGAAGTCAAAAGTGTGCTAAGGGCTAAAAGTGTGGCTCATTTCAGGCGTTCAGGAAGTGGGGAACATGTATGGGGGAACTAGCTTGCTGGTTCTGCCCCTCCCATTACTGTACTGATATCCCTCTATGAGTTGGACAGCTTGGAAGATGAGTACCTGAAGCAGGGACCTTGCTTCTACTCACTTAGGCTTTCCGCATGATGCTTCCCCCCCCCCGGGGGGGTTCTGCATCACGTGGAAGCGTCTGTAAGTACAGGACAATTCCTTAGACTGTAGTATCACTAGAATGCACCTTGGTGGGAATTGCTTTTTTGGAAAGCACTCCCAATGGCAAACTCTCCCCATCTGGAAATAAGGCCACACTTGGGGGGGGGGAGAAGGAAATGGGTTTAACCCATTTTATTCACACAATGGCCTTGATAAGCTTAGTTGAGAGAAATATTTTGATTGGCACAAAGCCACCCAATTTCTCTCCTGACAAACTATGAGTGGTAAGCCAAGAACAACCCTTGGATTCTTCTCATGGTTTGCTTGGAGAGAAACCAAACCAGGAACCTGGGTATATACTACATGACCAGCCAGACCATGGCTTCTTTCCCAGTAGTATTGCTGCAGCAGAAGCAGGGAAAGAGCAAAGTGTCAGTAGTTTCTGCAGCATTTATCACTACGCTGCTTGTTCACATTAAACCATAGTTTATTTTAACTGTGGTCTAGTGTGATGTATGAACCAGGCCCAAGTGCACTTTTTTATTGTAATCATTTGGAAGATAAAACCTATCTATTTCATAAGGTGGCCATGTTTCCTACTTTAAAGAAAACAGTCCTCTATTTGAAGGGTTGTCAGAGAAAAGTCCTTTGCTTGATGGGCTGACCAGTCCAAGTCCAGTTTAGAGGTAGCCACAATAAGGGAAAACAGAGATCTTGAAGTTGCCCATCAACACTTAGCATTTCGACAGGAGAGTGAGCAGGCCCACCTACTCATTGTCGTCCCCACTATGGTGAGAGATATTCTATTTCTATTTAACTTGTAGTAATTGTTTTTAAATGCATGCCTTTATTTGGAAGAAAGGAGGGATCAACAACACACACAGGTATAGGTCACATTTGACGCAGATGTGGATTCCATTTGACTTGCCTCTCATACATTTTTGTGTCCCTTTCCTTACACTCAGACTTTGACATTTTTTGTTTGGCTACATAAGGATTTCCTGCTGTTCACTGTTTTTGAAGGTCTAAATAATACCAGCCTATTTAATTCCGGTGACTGAATCTCTGTGCTCTTGGGTCTTGCCTTCAACTTTAAAGCTGACTTGCGTGTGACCTTAGTTGGTTCTTGTGCAATGTGGATAATCTTTAGTGCACTGATGTGTACAGTGTGAGCAGTGTTTCAAACCCATGAGGAGGGAAACAGTTGGAGAACGGTGGGAAAATCCCCCCGAGAAAATACAGAGGTTGGGGTCCAAAGAACTATGAGTGGAAGAAAAATAGTCCCCTATACACAAGAAGATTTGCCTGGTGCATACTTCAATGTCCTTTCAGCATCAGGCAAATATTTTCAAAAAATGTTTCCCCAGTCCTAAAACAATTATGTGGATTGTCTTGTGCTGTTCTCATGCTAATTTTAATTTGTTGTGTAATCTTTGCAGCGATGAGAACATCTCACACTTTGCCAATCCACTGAAAAACTGAGGTTGAGTGGGAGGACGTCCAGTTTTTAGCAAGCTCTAGATTATCTACCAACTGTAAATAAGAAATTATAGTGGATGTTGACTCGCGTATCACCCCATTGGTTTCAAAGTGCAGCAAAATGTCTGCTGGATCTAAAGGAGGCATGGTGCCTATGGTCTAACCCAGGCATAGGCAACCTTGGCCCTCCAGATGTTTTGGGACTACAACTCCCATGATCCCTAGCTAACAGGACCCGTGGTCAGGGATGATGGGAATTGTAGTCCCCAAACATCTGGAGGGCCGAGGTTGCCTATGCCTGGTCTAACCAACCGGATCTAACATCTTCAGATAATTTCACATTCCCACTACGTGTGGAAAAACCTATGCTTACACATTCTCAATTATTAACCAGCTTCTTAATCCAGGTTTTGAAATCGGACAAGGAGGGGCAGTCATGTTTGATCTAGATTTTGTGTGACTGGTCTTTTATATTGGAACATAGTGAGAGAGTTTGGTATGAAATCTGGGAGCCCTCCTAATCTTCCACCTCCACCTTCATTTGCAAATCTGATTCCCTAATCTACATAGTGGCTAACATGGTATTATATTTACCTCTATCAGAATGTGATATACATAAGAAAGTATATATCATTGCCAGGTTGCTGAGATCTGGGCCTTAGAAGATGCGAGTGTCCTTTTAGTACACTGAGTTATCAGATATCTGGAATTGCCGAAAGTGACAGTACTGAAACAATTTTGACTATAGGCCTGATTGCTATAAAGAAATGTAAAATGTAGTGCTTCTAATCCCTGTCTGATAGGACTTCCATTCAAGAAGTCATGTACAAGATGGTGCTGTTAATCACCCTGGATACACAGGAAATCCTCCATTTTAAAGGGGAAGAGTACAGACTTATTAAGTTTTTTCTAATTGTGCAATCATGTACCAAATTCAAGGTCTCATCTAGAAGTACTCGGTGAGACTCAAATGTCTTTATGTCTTTATGTCTATGACAATACAGCAGGCTTTTGCAAAGCATCATGCTTGCATCATTAGCACATATTTTCAAAACTGCTATCTGGTGGACCTTGTAAATGTATTCTTCATTTTTTATATTTAAAAAATACATATCTGCCCAGTGTCTTGATAAAGGAACCTTGTTTATTTTCTAATTGTATCAGCTCTTTGTGCTAATTTTAAATAAGCTCTGTTGAAAGACTACCCCCCCTTCACTTTTGTGAGAAACATCTAATTAGCATTAAGATACTGAAAGCCTCCCCCTCGATTTTAGCAGCTGGTCCTTTAATCCTTGGATGAAGCTTTATTGTGGATTTGCATTGAAAGGCAAAAAATAAAGATGAATGAAGAACCTACCAGGTCATATTAGTTTTGTAGAATGACATGTTTGTTATAAAGGAAATACCCAAAAGACCACTTAGTGCTCTGTCACTCAGCTTCATGTGTTTTGCACACAAGATGGGAATGTTAAAGAAGATCCTGGTAGGACTTGCTTTTGAGGATGACTCAAAAAGGAATATAGACAGAAATGGAAATAAGAAAAAGGAAACACTTCGTTTCATTTGCCTTTATGCTAATTCTGCTTTCTGTTCTTTACTGAAGAGAACCAAAGGGTGTTCCCTTCATGTACAAAATAATTTAACTTGATTAAATCCTAATGTTTAAAAAGTCCCTTTAAAAATCCAAATTCAGATTGAAACCTATTTATGCGATCATTTACAATCTGTTCAGCTACACACTCGTCTTCTGTAGCTGGTTCAATGTCTACCAATATCTATGTTGTCAAATCAGGAAGCCTATCATATTTACTTGCAAACTTTAATGAAGCCTGATTACTACAGTTCAGGGCCCGAAACCTGCCTTTCACCAGGTCACATGATAGCCCTTCTCCCAGACCCTCCAAGTGTCTAGGGACAGTCCCAAATTTACAGAAGCCATCCTGGTTTCTGATTTGATCCTGGGATGTCTCACTTTTCCTTGGGACATTCCCTATTTTCATTGGAGAAATGTTGGATGGTATGGAGTTATGTAACTACACAACCTTTAGAAGATATCTGAAGGCAACCCTGTATAGGAAGGCAACCCTGTATAATGTTTAATGTTTTATTATGTTTTTATATATGTTGGAAGCTGCCCAGAGTGGCTGGGGCAACCTAGTCAGATAGGTGGGGTATAAATAATAATAAAATGATTATGGTGGTGGTGGTGGTGAAGGGTGGGACTGGGGTTCTAGAACTTTTTTCAAGAAGTAGTTCCTTACATATTTATATTTTAATACTGTTCCTTCAAATAAGGAACAGGTGGCAAGCTTACAGGCAATTTTAATGCTTAGCATCTACAAAACCAGAACCTAGTAACACAGAAACAGCTGCCATATCAGTCGAGGTGGCGAGATAATATTCTTGCTATGCAGAGAGCAAGGAAGAGATGGTATCAAAGTTCAAGGACTCCTTCCTTCCTTCCTTTCCCTCCAGGCTTCCTTCCAAAATCAGAACTGATCTCTTGCTGAGGGTTTTCCCCTCTCACCTTTCCAACTGTCCCTGAAGTCTCACAGATGGTGCTGAACCAACCCGTAGAGATGGAGATGAGAGGGTTGGACAGATATACTAGGAACGTAGTCCAAGAATAGAATAAACACATAGAATAGGAACAGAGTCTTTAGGACAGAATAAAATTGGCCATGTATGTGTGGAAGGTTGACGTTGCTCCTGTTTCTAACATGCTGGAGTCGGTGATTTTCTGAATGTGTGGTGTCAAATTGATAGATGTCACGAGGACACCTTATATTCTCAGTTATAGAACTGGAAAAAGGCCAGTTTTTATCTAGAAGGAGAGTCCAAGTTCAAGGGTATTTTCTTTTAGTGGTCTGTCTCTATGTTGTTCTGCAGTGATTTCAAGCAGTCAGTGCAGCTTCACACAACGTGAGTCTCTGTGTACAGACTATTTCTGTGTGTGGCCCAGAAGTTCAGCTGGAAAGTTACTTGAAGTGGAAATAAGATTTCCTTTTCCCATGAGTCCTACTGCACACTTGCTCAAGGTGCATGGGAATGCAGAACAGGTGTAAAACACTTTCCTTTTTCTACCACACCCCTCTCAATAAAGTCAGCTGACGCGTGAGAGAATTGGAATGGCAATGAACCTTGATCCTCCCCAATCAGAATGGATTAAGTAAGGAAAATGCCTGAACCTCCCACAAAGTTATTCATTCATTCCCCTTGCCAAACATAAAGTGGGTTTGTTAGTTCCAACACATTTCCCACTCTAGGCTGTATGGGGACTCGGTTCTTTTGAACGCTACTGGATAATCACATTCTGAATCATCCCAATTATAGGACAAGAGGATAATTGAGTGATGGACTAGTAATGAAGGTTAAATCTATATTGCTTCCTGATTTTCCTGCAACCGATTTGGCCAGAAATGAACATAAATGAGAGGTGAGGGAACAAGCAGTTTTACAACAGCCTGAAAAAGCTTTCAGATTCTGTAACTGAGGCTTTGTATACACATTCAGGGAATGAGATATAGGAATACTAAAGTGGAACAATGGACTGCACAAGTTGAAACTGCCGGTGGGGTGCTGTTTCTAACACTCCCCCGAATTAAAGAAAACAAACCCAATTCCTTCTAGATTGTGTCCCAGATGACTTCCTGCTGTTCTAGTTTCCTTCTTGTTATTTGTTTTGGCAACTTAGGACACGTTTCTGTGTGTGTGTGTGTGTGTGTGTGTGTGTGTGTGTGTGTGTTTTAATGTGATTCTTCACATTCAGTTGGGAGTAGCACGGGTCCACTCTTAATTATCACTTCATTCCCACTTTGCTCTGTTTGCATGGTGCATCAGACCTCCTGCAACCAGGTTTCTGTGATTCATGCAGCTATTGCAGACATGTGGGTTTCTGTTGCCCCTGTGCCTAAAATAGCACGGAACTGCAAGGAAACAAACTCTGGATTCTGCTCCCTCTTTCCCTCAGATCCAGGGGTGCCAACTTGAATAAAATATGGGCAAGTAAGCCTTGCCCTGCATAACTGATCACACGATGGCATGCACAGACACCAGTTGAATGGCAGTGCCCATTAACTTTGGGGGGGCAGCCTCAAATATTTTAATTGGGGCCCCCGAAGGGACCTTGGCCTCTAGAGGTTGGCTTCTAAACTTAGATCACATAGATCTTTCACATGTCACCTTAACTTAGGAGAATGCAGCAGATTTTCTTTTGCTTTGCTTCTTAGATTTTTCCAAGCTTTTGGAAATCCAAATTCACTCAACAAAAATCTTGGGATGGGCTCTACTTGATGTGAACAATGCCCATAAATCTTAGACTCGGCGTCAAACACAGTAAATAGCCCAGTGCGGACAAGCTCTTGGATTCAGAATACAAATTGTTTCCTAAAAGAAAAAAGTTGCTTCTAAATTAGTGTGCTTTTTTATTTTTTTAAAGCACAATCTGCAACGAGAAGGCTATCAGCAGATAATGTGGCATCGTATTTCAAAACTTCTTCTGTCCTTGTTTGATCTACAGAGAGTTAGACAGAAATGTGCTGTATCACAACAAGTCAGCCAGAGAGGTCCTTGAACCACCTCTAAAATACATCATGTTGTATTTTCTTCCTGTTTCCAAGGAAACCAGTTTAGTGTAAAATGAATTCTTTGTCTCCTGCTCTTTGCAAAATTATTTGAACCATCCAATCTCATAAAATGTTGCTTCCCAGGTGATTCTATGCAGCATGAGGAGGAGATGATAGGATGCTTAATCTCCAATTTGATGCACCAATGAAGATGATTTCATTTATCAGTAGCTTGAACATTTTAGATTATATTTTCTGATAAATGATAAGATTATGTCCCTATTTCTGGTGCATATATTAAATAAAGCCTGTTATCTCTCTTGCATCCTCTTTTTTAAAACCAAAACCAAAACATAGCTACTATTTCTGTTCACAAACCAATGCAACATTGGGGGGAAATAATTTAAATTTGTCTCTGAAGAATTTCATCAGGACTTCAGGACCAAGGCTTAGGCTGAGAAAGAAATACACATTTATTTCTTACTGCTCTTATAAAAAAGAAGAAGAAGATAGAAGAAAATAATGGAGCCATTGAACTTTACCCTTTGTTTTATGTGTTTGGCGGTCATAGATGTAACTTCTCATCTACAGTAAAGTCAGGAGGTGGAAAAGAAGACTGCACTCTCCTGATTGTTGCTATGCATGACCTTTTTTTCCTGCTTCCTCTTTCACCTGGGGTGTAAAACCTGCCCGGTGAACCTACTGGGTCTGAAATGAATTCTATTATTAATGGTGAGTATCTAAGGGCAGCTGCAAAGTCTCTGATCCCGAAACGTTATGGGATTTAGTGGTTTCTCTGCTCAGGATTTCCTAATGTTCAGGTTCTGCACATGAAACCTCTGAATATATTTTGGGACTTATTGATCAGTTTCAAAAACCGTAACAATGAACTGGCTGAATTTGCTCAACTGGTGATACAGAATTGGAGCATAGGTTGAGCTCTCAAGCCATCCAGTCCCCAGGTGTTTGGGACTTCAGCCCCAGCCAGCATGACTTGATAGGAATATTTTGATTTCTAATCTAAAATATCTGGGTGGCAGCAGCTTGGATTGTCTTAAAGCATAAGACATCTGGTCTATGCTTGTCTAAATTCTGGATTTCCACCTTGAATATTTGAGCCTGAAAAGCTTTAAAAAAGCCATTGAGTGGTGTCTTTCAAGAAGTCAAGAATACATATGTCCAACTTAACTGATATTTCTACATTTTTAAGGCAAAACCAAGATAGACTTAGATTTAATATTCAATGAGAAAAATACAAAAGGATCATGGGAGCATTATTTCATCAGACACAATGTGTTGTGCTTGGATATGGATATTATCAAACAGGGTTTTGAAAACTTTATTGCAATTTCCTCCTCCTAAGCCTTAGCAGGGTTTAGCAGTCAGACATTTCAACTTGGGCATCCAAAATGGCTTCACTGTGTTAATCAAGTCACAGAAATATAGGTAATCTTAATTAACATCAGTTCACTTTTACCACACCTATCATCTGCCTGCTGAAAGAGCCAGCCTAGTGATGAATTACAAAAAAGAAAGTTTTACATGGATGTAGACAAAGCAAAATGATGACATGTGAGGTGGGTCATCGAAGACCTGGAGTTCACTGTTCAAAGATGCTTTGTGGATGCAGAAATTCTACTTAGAAGTCAGCAATCTAGTTGCACCTCCCCCATCAGTTCGTTTCACAGTGAACACTGTAGAAAGAATATTGCATATTGATGCAGTGGTAAATGGCCTTTCGGTACTGCAGATACTGCAGATTATTTATACTTGTTACAATTCCACACTACAGTCATCTTTATTATACTTTCGTTCTATTTCGGGATTCAGCTCTACTTCTGATGGCCTCTAGCTAAGGCGTATTATTGATTTCCCCGCTTTTAATGTTTATTTTTCAATTGTTCTGGTCTAAAGGTTGCCAGCCACGTTTTCCACGCTGATGCTGGGACTCCCAAATGCATCTTGGCCCACAAAAGAACCTACTCATCTAATTGAATTAACCATGAGTCTGTTCTGCTTAATAGAGTTTGTCATGAAACACTAAGTAGATGCGACAATGATCACAGTAAATCATACTATGTCTCTACTCTCTGGACAGTATTAACTTTCAGCTGGTTGTTGAGTGCCTTAGCCCTCTTACCAATTGTTACCTCCATGCAGGGCAATTTTCTTAGGCTGCTGGATAAATCATGACAAAGATGTGGCTAACCTGAAATTTGAATAATGGCAATGAACCTGCCTAATTAAAGAGATGCAGATGGCCATGTTACCTAGCAATTTTCACCTCGCTTACTTCAGTGCCAATTATAGTCCTTCCCTACTGACTTACACTGTATAAATTACAAAGTCAGAAGGGCAGATGACTATTCACCTGTTTCTATTCATAAAGAGAAGTCTAACACTTTCATTCTTTTTCTGTACAAAGCATGTGATCATAGCTTTAATATTTGTCTGGAAGTAGAGGTAACTTCGTTTCAAAACAACACCAACGAAGCAAGGAAACAGATTAATGATTTTAGTGGACCAGCTCAGTAGGATGATGCATGCAACAGTTTACAAAACACAGTGGGCACAATCCACTGGGCAGGGGTAGACTTTGGTAATACCAAATGCCCTGATCAAGGACAAAATGTGGTGCCGCCCCTTCATATTTCTTATTTTTGCAATAATTTCTATTGGTACAGTTGCTTTTTAAATGGATCTTCTCAATAAGCACCTGTATGAATATAGGTTTTTAAATTATTCTTCTTTTGTGCCCCCTCAGCTCAGTTCCCTGTGCAGGAGAACCGCCATCATTGCCCTAAATCTGGCGCTGCACTGGGAACGTCTCTTGGTCCATTGCAATTGCTGGGAATTGTGCAATAAAACATTTATGTTCTTGCATATGTCAATGGAAATTGGGCTGGGTGAATTCCTGTGCTCACTGTGATTTTAACTCTAGTTGGTTTCCAACTGTAGTTGGAAAGATTGAGAGCCTCATTATTAACAATGCAACTTATTTGGATATGACCTAACTGTACAATTTTATGATTCTATGACCGTTCTTAAGCAACTGACATAGCTTTCCATGTGATTAATACATTGGAATTTCTAGCTCACCCTGTTCTTAAATTATGATGTATTAAGAAATATATATGTATTAGGTAAAGGTAAAGGGACCCCTGACCATTAGGTCCAGTCGTGTCCGACTCTGGGGTTGCGGTGCTCATCTCGCATTATTGGCTGAGGGAGCTTCCGGGTCATGTGGCCAGCATGACAAAGCCACTTCTGGCGAACCAGAGCAGCGCATGGAAACGCTGTTTACCTTCCCGCCAGAGCGGTTCCTATTTATCTACTTGCACTTTGACGTGCTTTCGAACTGCTAGGTGGGCCTGCAAGGACCAAGCAACGGGAGCTCACCCCATCGCAGCGATTCGAACCGCCGACCTTTTGATCAGCAAGCCCTAGGCTCTGTGGTTTAACCCACAGCGCCACCTGGGTCTCATGTGTAATATGGTAATATATAATATGGTAATATGTAATATGGTGGGTAATATGTATTACCCACCCCCAAAAGCAGACTCTTTCTTATGCTGGGAAGTAAGGACATTGTTTCCACCAGAAGAAATTAAAGTGTCTCCCAAAATAAACAGGACTGTCATGGGCAACAAAGTGAGACAGATGCTAAAACAGACTCCAAGACTTCTCTACCCCAGTAGCTGGAGACGAATTACTAAATTGATGCTCAGCAGTTCTACACCTGCCATTTTAAGAAAATGGGATCACTAAACTGTCCTGTCACCATTATAACCAGAAAACTGCAGGCACTGACCCTAAATAGCTACCCTTGTCTTTGACAGCAGGAGAAATGACTTAAAAATGTGAGCGTTCAACTTTGGCATCTTCTGTATCAATTTCTTTGCCTAAAAGTATATATAGAGTCACATTCTAATGGCATGTTTTGGCATTAGGAGGAAATGCAGTTGTATTGTTCCATCTTAAATTCTGGCCTATCCTCGGGAGACACCTTTCTGCTGGTTTCCTGTGTCAGCATCTATGTATAAACAGTGGCGTAGCAATGGGGGGTGAGGGTGGGGGGGCGCTCCAGGTGCCACGTCTCCGGGGGTGACAAGGCATGCTGTTTGCCAGCAGCGCTGCTCCAGCGCCGTACGGACAGTGCTGGGATCCTCTGCTCGCAGATGCAGCCACATGTAGAGGATCCTCCGTTCGTGGCTGTAGCCGCGAGTAGAGGATCCCGGCGTCGTCCATACAGCGCTGGAGTGACACCACCACCACCCCGCTATGTATAGCGCATGTGCAGCATCGCTACGTACGACGCATGCATCGTACGTAGCGACTCTGCGCATGTGTGCTACGTAGCAACGCCCCGCCCCCGGGTGCACGTCATGTTTGCCGCTCCGGGTGCCTGAGCGGCTTCCTACACCACTCTGTATAAATCAGTCAAAAGAACACTTAAAATACTGATTGCATCATAAGCTTTTGTGGGCTAGATCCCACTTTACCAACTTTCAGTTGGTAAATATAGATACAGTGACAATTGCAAACTGCGGGGCGTAAACACCATAAATGTAAGTGGCCTGGCAAGTCTGTGACGTTTCTATGCAGAGTTGGAAAATTTAGAATAACAGTAAATGGTAATAATACAATTTCCCTAGTTTTACTGTGCCAACCTCTAACCCCTGTAGTGGGTTGGAAAACCTATGATTCTTTAATGATTAATACTTAAATGAATTTAATCACATTATGTAAACATTATATGTATCTGCCAACTGAGGGTAATGCTGACATAGTGGTCTAGGGAAGGTGATGCCACAATAAATCTGCAAGGCTTTAAGGTGCCACAGGACCACCTTAGCTGTGTTTGTTGCAATAGATTAACACAATTACCCTTTGGGAATAAAGTGAACCAAGCTGCCATTTCTGTTGCTTATCTGTTTTCTTGTGATGGATCCCCAAATTGCTGCTGAGCTGACCAGAAATGACTTCATTGATTTACTCTAAGCCATATCATGTTGCTATCCCTAATGATTACTCATAATTGGAGAAATACCCATAATGATAAGGGTCCCAGAAACAGACGCAGTGAGCTAGGATTTCTTTATATTAAAAAAAAAAGCAGTCTTGGTCTGTTAATAGCATACTATATTATGCAAATGTATGCTGGTTTGCAATGCAGTTCCATATTTCATGATGACATTCTAAATGAGGATATCATGATGACCATTAATACAATGAATCTTAATGCCATTGCATTGATTAAAAAGTGCAAAGCCCCACTGCTTTCCTCCTGCAAGCCCCTTCTCCCTACCTATCCAAACCTGAAGAATTAACTCGACATAGTATTGCTGAATAATTCATTCTTTGTGTTGACATCCTCCCAGCGCTTAGCAAGAGGGGAAATGCTTCATATTTCACCATGCATGTTGTTTTGCTTCCTCATTTATCCCTCCACTTACTGGCATTTCCTATAGACCATTTGCAGGCTAAACTGAAGACAATAGCAATGCCCTCTACTGACAATGTTTTCGGGATCATTGTTGGAGAGGGATGCTGGCTTTTACCATGAAGTTGGCATTTTTTTTTGCAGGGCTGCAGCTTAGACATGAATTTCTTACCATCATATTGGATCTCTTCATTTCAATTTTTCGGGAAGAGATCCAGGGCAAAATGCACTTTGGTAGACCCTCTCTTGAGGTTGTTGATGCTTACATGGCAGTTGACAGCACCGATCCAAGGTGGCTGGAAGTTGCCATTTTAATTTCCCAGAATGCCAGGTGCAGTCACTAAAGAGGTGGGTTTTTTTGGGGGGGGGGAGAATTGAAATGCAGTTTCTCAGCTGCCTGAGGTAGTGCTCAGTGCTTGTAAACAGATGACCTAGAATGCTAGGGCCTGTCCGTTCTGTTTTCCTTGAAACTGGAACTAAGCAAATCTGTTGGTAATTCTGTTTAGGGTTCCTTTGTGTGGTAAAGGAATTAGATCAGGCATCCTCAAACTGCGGCCCTCCAGATGTTTTGGCCTACAACTCCCATGATCCCTAGCTAACAGGACCAGTGGTCAGGGATGATGGGAATTGTAGTCCAAAACATCTGGAGGGCTGAAGTTTGGGGATGCCTGAATTAGATGCTGTGATAGTAATTTGCCTTTGTTTATGCTGACCTATCATCGCACAAAGCCTATGGAGAATGGCCCCTGTGAGAGAATAGAGGTTACTTCTCTGTCACCTTTGGCTGGAGTCCTCTCTCTCCACACTGACCAGTTTTATGAACAGTCCCTTTATGTACTTCCACAGCCTCATCCACTCTAAGAGGTAAAGAACATAGGAAGTCCCATTGAGTCCAGCATCCTGTTCTCATGGCTGCCAACCAGATGTGTACGGGAAGCTCACAAGCAGGACCTGATCGCAACAACTTTCTTCCTACTTGTGATTCTCAGCAACTAGAACCCAGAAGCATATTGCCTCGAACTGTGAAGGTCAGAAAACAATGCGCTCTTCCTTGGCTCCTGGCATCCGCCCTTTGTACTAAAACCAGCAGGAAAGTTTTTTGGTTGGCTCATCAGTTATGAACTGCAGCCACTTCGCATCAGATACAACTCATACTCATAATTTCACTGCAGTATGTACTATATTATAGGCCGATTGCATGTCTTCACAATATAATGAATGTCTGCCTGACGTGTAATTTGGTACCATCCGAAGCTGGTCTTCGTGGCAGTACTGAGCTGCTCTTTTCAACAACAGTGGCTTCATTGCCATCATTTCTGAATTATACTCTAAGCAACAACTCAAACCGTTTAACCACCTTTTTGGGGCTGTGACGGGGGCGGGGAGGGCAGGGGAAGACTTTCTCTTTTCTTCTTGAAGCAAAAGTCATCATCCCACTTCTAGAACAGCTCAGAAATGCTTTAAGAGCAAAAACGTGGCTGTCCTCCTCCTCCTCTGTTACAAAGGGAACAGTATGTTTGGTAAACAGAGAGCATCTGAAAGTCATTCTTGTTCCAAAGTGTCTGGAGAAATTAATCTGAAATCCAGATGAACAGATGATACAGCAACTACAAGACTTCCAAGTGATAATGGATATTGAATTAAGGATGAATTTGGCCCTGACAGGACAACCAAAAGGAATTTACCACTTGGATAGATATGCTTGCATCTCATAAGACTCTGAAATCAAAGTGCTGCATAGTTGATGGCATTAAATACTGGCACAGAAGGCAGGAGCAACGTACCTCTTGCAAGACTGCACATCTATGCCAGAGATGCTTACCTTGAGAAGGGCCACATAAGGACTTCTATGCAGCTTTCTCTGCTTATGCAGTCATAGTTGGCTTCTGCCCATGTTGCTGCAGGAGAGCGCTGGCGTTTTAAAGTCCCAAACTTCCAAAACTGAGCACCTGTGTTCGAGGCTACTGGTTTTAATACCGTGTTTCCCCTACTTTAAGACACCGTCTTATATATTTTTCCCCTCAAGAAAACGCACTATGGCTTATTTTGAGGGGATGTCTTATTTTTATTACGTAAGCCCAGCCCAGCCTTTTCCTTGTCGCTCTCCAGAACTGCGCCTATCACTATGCCTTATTTTCGGGGTACGGCTTATATTTCGCAAATGCGAAAAAATCCTGCTATGGCTTATTTTATGACTACGTCTTAAAATAGGGGAAACAGGGTACCTAAAGGTTACAGCTGAAGAGAGCTGAAGTACAACTTCCTCTTAGAGGGATGGTATGGATGATATGGCACGAAAGGGTGTCGAAAGCAGACAGAGCAGTGTTGTACAAGTTTGGAAGCCTTAAATGTAACAATTATAACACACAATAAAATATGTGCTTTGATGGAATGCCTTGTGTGCCCCAGTTAAAGCAACATGAACTCCACCTGTTGAGATGGGCACAGCAGTTTTCTCTCCCTAAATATCACAATTTTGAATTTATGGGACTGTGTTGAAGATTTGGAATACTATGAACATAAATTGATGGTGGTTACGAGGCACTGAGGAAAGAGGGTACTAAGCAAAATGTTGAGTACACTCACCATCCCCAACTGCAATTTTATGGTTTATGGTGCACTCGGAACTGTAGCCCAGTCTGGCAAGTGCATGTCGGCCAGTCAGTTGTATTCCAGGTCATCTATGAGTTGTATTGGCAAAAGTCTTTACGGGCTATTTCACATGTCAGAAATCTGATCAAAGACTGAGCCAGCACAGAAGTACCTCATCGACGATTATGACAAATGAGCTCAGTACACATAGAGCAAGATGGTGGGCAAAGAATAAAATGGTGAACCAAGTAGGTCTTTAAGAACCGAATGCCACTTTTGGTCTCCCCTCCCGCAAATGTAACCTTTGGCCAATTGAGCTCATGCGGAATGCAATTTCAGTAAGGGAACTTGCACATGCAGCTTTGCAGGATGGGAGAGAGTTGAACAGTTATGCTGTGTGTAGAACTGCCATTGAGAATGGAAAGCGACAGCACGTCCAGAAAATGGTTGTGTACTTCTTATCAGGAGAGAATGCTGATGCAGTTACCAGGATGGGGAACCTGTGGTCCCGTTACATGTTGTTAAGACTCTGCATCTCCCATCAGACCCAACCATCATGACCCGTGGTCAGAAAGGATAGGAATTATAGTCCAATAACATCTGGAGGGCCACAGGTTTCTCATTCCTTCTACAGATTATCTAGAAATTTGTGTTCTTCCATACACTCCCCCCACCCCAACTGCTCTGTGTGTGTGTACATGAGTACTTCTCTGGGTCGTTGGATCAGGCCAGCAAAATGAAATCATAAAAGCACTGTTCTTCATGTGGTATTTAAAAAAGTGGTTCACATTTCTGGAATAAGAAGTTAGCAATTTTGTTTATTCGTGAAGAGCATGTTCCCGTATCTGATTAGTAGCAGGCTTTGGGAACATTTTTGGAATAAAAATGTAAGGATCGGTCTAATTGGGTAGGTTTTGATGCATTGTTACTGTTCCTATGGAAAATGTTGAGTCCCTCCATTCACCACCACCACAATGGCTTTTATTTTATCAGTCTTGCGACTAAGTCCGCAAAAGTTACTAGCCTGCGAAACTTTCCCAGTTGCGTCTTTCAAGGCCGATTGGTGCATCTGTGGGTTTGAAAAAGCCTCCCAGAACAGGGATGCACCACAATGGCAACTGGCCCTATGGATGTTTGCAGAAGGTGACCACACTGCGCTAGAGCATTTGCATTGGTACAAGTAATTCGGCAGCCTACATGCTGTGGTCTGGCAGTCACTCTGTGTACCTTTGTTTTAGGTGCTTCTCACCCATTGCCCACTTTTTAGTGTGACCCATGAACATGTGGTCCCTGGTTGGCAAGGGGTGGCAGCTGTGTGCTTCCGAATTCTATCGGTGGCCACCTGTTAAGGATGCTTTAGCTGAGATTCCTGCATTGCAAGGGGGGGTGGACTAGACCACCCTTGGGGTCCCTTCCAACTCTAAAATCCCATGGTTCTGTGGTTGCCCAGTCTGTGTGTCTCAGTGCGTTGGGTCTGAAGGGTGGAAATGGAGATCCCATTTCATGTCAACAGAGGCAGGACTTTGCTTAATGCCACTGGTGGCCCCAGCGGCGGAGGAAGCTGCTCGGGCACCTGGGGCAGCGCACCAGGGGTGGCACAAGCTGCCCATAGTGGTGGGGTGCTCCATGGGGCCTCCAGAGTCTGCCTGCCTCCTCTGACTTAGCAACCCTACAGCTGGAGGGAGGCAGCGGGCAGATCGTTTGGGCAGCGCAGAGCCTGCGCACGCCCAAGCCACCACAGCTCTCTCAGGAGAGACGTGTGGCTCGGGCGCGCTGCAGGCCCCGCTGTGAGTGCCGCCCAACATTTTGTCGCCCCGCCCTCAGTGGTGACACCTGGGGCGAACCACCCCCACTGCACCTTCCTTCCTCCGCCCCTGGCTGGCCCACCATGGTCTTGCCATGCTGCCCATCTAATCAGTGCAGTCTTTGCATTTTGTGCAGCTGCCTAGCAACAGTGTGAGGTTGTGACTTGTGGAGCTGCAGGTGTGTGGAGCGACCTTGGCATCTAGTTCTAGCCACTTTTTGTCTAGCGTAGCAAGCCTGAGGATTTTGCTGCGAGCTGCTCTTCTGCAACCCAGAGAGCCACCAATTATAGTCTGTTGGTATCCACTTAAAAAACAACAGTTTCTTCTTCTATTTTTGTATTATTTAGCACTAATCAAGAAAGAAGAACCAGGAGACAAAATAGAAGGTAGAACAGTCTGGTTTTATTACTTTTATGTCATCAAGAGATTCCCCCCCCCCTTACCTTGCCATTTTTTCTTTTTCTATTTTTAAAATCTTAATTTTTATTTATTTTTTTTGCTTTCCTTTTTTTTAAAACAACATACATTTAATCGTGAATCGGATGTTAAGGGAATGTGGAGATGAAGGGAAGTTTGGTGACATCACAATATTTTACAACTTTACAACAAATGAGAGTCCGAATTGGTTGCGTCTAACCAGTGTATAGCAAGAGTGGAAAGCAAAGGCACACTTAGGTCTAAGAACCTCTTCACGCAAAATGGGGGTGGGGAGAGGTGTCAGGTGGGGGGGGAGCAAGGGAAGGATCTGAACAGGAAAAAAAACCACCACACTCAAGTACAAAATGGGCACCTCAAGGTGAACCCGGTCTTTGTCAGGGTGTATATTACAAAGGCAGAGATCTCTGTACAAAGCTGCAGTGATTATTCATTTCTATATCATGACAGAATGCTTTGTTAAGATGTAGGGAGGGGGCCACGGTGCCCTTCGCAACTCCAGAGGGTTGAGCTTGGGGAGGGAAAGACTGCATTGCTCCTTTTCTTTGCTGATGAGTCCCCCGCCACCTGCAGCTTAGGAAGAAACGAAGAAACAAAGCCAAACGGAAAAACCCCAACAAGAAACATAGCTTTGACTTCAGTGAGAATAGTTCATGAATGGTGAACGGACCAGAGTTGAAAGCAGGGACTATGCAAGCACCCTTAGTACACACACTTTGGTTTTGATCATCCAGGCTCTCTAAACGACAGCCTATGTGCTAACCAACTTGAGAAGTTTTCCTTTCTTTATCATTCAAAAAACAAAATGCCCCCTCCTTCCCAAATCCAGCAAAATAAATCCAAGTGAAGTATAAAAAACAAAAGTGTCCCCCCACAAAGCAAAAGAAAAAAACCAAACCAAAATAACTATATCCTCCCTCTCAAACATTCTATCCAGGCAATATAAAACACACACACACACCACTTTCTGCTACAGTATGTTGACATAGTTATTAAAAACTAAATACATGCTTGTGCATGAACCACCCAGAAATTGTGAGACCACACACACACACACACACACACACTGTGCACCCACGTTTCAAACCCCACAAATGGGAGCAAATTAAATCAAAGTTGGAGCCCCTCCACTTTTTTAAAAAATTAAAAAAGGGGTTATGCAGCATCCTTCTGGGTTGGCGTTACTGTAGCTGTTATTGGGAACCAGCAGGATCCAGCCTGCTTTATATTAATTTCCATTTCATTTTATGTGCTGTACATAAACGCAGTGAGAGGGTGCCTGTTTTTTGCTTTGCTTTGCCAGACAGCACCTAGTGCTTGCCTTCCGTTGACACATCAGACTTCGGATGACAGTCCTTTAATGACTTCTTTGCTGGTTTGTGAGTAAGACTACATCACTATGCAGAAGGGATATGAAAAGATTTGGGTAGAAGGAAAACGCTGCCCGCAGTACGGCGATGATACTGCCAGCATAGCCCAAGGAGGGGTGGTCTTAGAACCAAAACTAGAAAAGTCACACTGGAGCAATGTGCATTTTTACTGCCTCGCCTTCTGATGAGCTGGGAGTGTCGCTGTTACAGTAACCTCAATATTCTTCCTTGAAACGTGCACGTTCTCCGGGGAAGTAATTGAGGATGGAGATAAATAAATATCTGATTTATTCTAAAGGGAAAGGGGGCACACACATGACAGCTCACAAAGATACACAACTGAAGGGTGTAAGGCACAAATTTACATGTGGAAGAAAGTAGGGTATTCACAGATGTGTTTTCCACCAACAAACAACGCTCTCCCCTCCCTGCCCTTGTGCGGTTAAGACCGTGAGCTATGCACGGCAAAAGCTAGCATATAGATGAGTCCACGGCGTTTGTGGATTTTTGCTTGCCATCTCACATGCAAGGGTGAAATGGGATGGCAGAGAACAAAGCTGGTGACTTCACAGAAATGATGAGCTATTGACAAAACCATGTTCACAGCAATGGGGCCAAGGAGGGCAGCTTTCAACGCTGCTGCAGGAAGTTACTGTAGGAAGATAGGAACCTTGTTGTGGTTTCTCTTTGACTACTGCCCGGCATGGAGGCTGGAAGGCAACCTTATCTGACATTTAAATAAATACTCCCCCTTTTTTGTTTTTGTTTTCCAGAAAGAGATCAGAGAGTCCAAACACAAAAGTTCAGAATTCCACCTTCAACTTATTTAACTCAGTGAATTTATTGGAAAAATAAAAAGAGTTTTAATTACTCCAGTTAATGGGTTTCACGTTAAATAGGCATAATTTTCAACGTATTTTGCTTTTTTTCCTTCTGGAGAGAGCTGCTCATATGATGATATGCAGAAGTAATTTCCTTAGGAATAATAAAAAAAAGACAAAAGGATGAACAATAAATAATAGGAGTTACTTGCGTTAACAGTCACATGTTATTCATTAAAAGAGAAGAGGAGCGGAAACCTAGGACAGAGTGGTTGCCCAACATGGCAATCGGCTATAACCAAATGGCTGTAACACTGATGAGCATTTCACAGTACCTGCACAGAGTAAACGTCTGCCACAGTTCAGTTAAGAATTAGCTTAATCAATGAATTCTTCCTTCCTTTCCGTTTTCCTTTTGTTTGGGGTTGTCGTTTCCCCCATTTCCGTTTTTGCTTTGAAAGCACTCAGTTCCCCAATCCGGAATAGCGCAATGTGCAGTTTCCGAGTGAAGTTATCACAGTCATCATTCACGTGTGTGCTTTTGGCTCAATGTTTTGTGGTTAGTCTTTTGAGTAAAAGAGCTGTTGCATCGTGGGGGGGTGGGTCCTACAGTTGCAAACCATGTATTGCATGACCCGACTGTTCCCTCCCCCTCCCTTTAAAAAATAAAAAATATTCCACTTTCCCCAGAGAGCAATGCATCCTCAGGCTCAGGCAGCTTCCTGGTCAGTTGAAAAAGAGCATTGCAGTTGCTGAACACTGCCTTTGTAATGGCGTACTCTGGTCACCTGCCGTTCCCCCCCACCCCACGGTGATTATGTACATGCATCGTTAGGCTTCATGGACGTGGAAAGAGGGGAGAAGGAGGGCTTGGGGGGTACGTCTGGTTTTAACGACGGTGTGCGTTTCAACCCTGATCTTGTCAGCGAGTTGTATGTCGTGAGGCTGGGCTGCCTAGATACAGTCACGGTCTGACCCTGAGCAGCGTGGACCTGTATAGAGTCCACCCTTTGTGGGGCAGGAGGGGGGTTGTCCCCCCTGCCAAAACTCTGATTTCTCGAGAGGTGGGAAGAATTAGAAGAATTAGTGTTATTCCTTTTGAGAGTGGAGGCCTGGTGATTTCTCGTAAGCGAGTTCGTGGCGTAGTTTCTCTTGTAGTCCACGTTATAAGCGGAAGAATGCATTTCCAGTCGCTTGCCCAGGCCGCCCTGGGCGAGGGAGGCCCCAGGAGGCCCCAGGGAGGCTTCCCTCTGGGGTACTTTGGGCGGCATGCTATCCAGGTTCTCCACCAGGTTCACCCCGTGGTTGGGGCTTTTGCCGCTGAGATGCTCCTTGATGGTTTTGTACTCGAGGGTGGCGTTTTGGTCCTCCATCGCCACCTGCGCCATGTCGCTCATTTTGGGCTGGTCGACATACTCGTGCTGGTAGCCTTGCTGAGAAATGGGCAGGACGACGACGCTGGGGATGTGGCCGGGAGAAGCCCTGAGGGGGAGGTCTGTGGGGATCACGGGGGATGCCATAGGGGGGATGTCTTTTGTGCAGGCGTTGATGAGGTTCTGGTTCCTCTCCCAGTCTCTGCTGCCGCGGCTGGGCTTCCTCTTCTGCTGAAGTGTCGGGGTCGACTCTGGAGTTGGCAGAGCGGCCAAGTCCAAGTGATGCTGGTCTGCTTTGATGAGCATCTTGGCGGTGCTGCCCGGCGTAGCCAGCTTGCCGTTGTGCATCAGCGGGGTGAGGATGGCTTCAGGCTTTGGCTCCTTGGACTGAGTGTCCCCAAAGAGGCCACTGAGCTTGGTGACGCTGCTCATGGAGCCCCTGCGGGATTGGGTCAGCTCCTTCTCCTTCCTCTGCACGATGGTCACGTCTCTGCGCCGATGGTCACAGATGCAGTATACTATGATCCCCGAGAAGACAGCCCCCATGACAAAGGCAAGAATGACTGCAATGGCCAGGAGGGTGACCGGCACCAGTTGATCATGCCCTTTGAGATAACTCTCCCGGATCACTCCTGCAACAAATATCATAAAGAGGTAAGCAGAAAAGCACAGGGGGAAAATGGTTACGGTCAGAGTTAATCCATTTAAAGACATTCTCTAGAGAGGTTAGGTTTCCCTAACGGGTCTCCAGCTGTTGTTGGACTACAACTCCCATCATCCCTAGATAGCACGGCCAGTGGTCAGGGATGATGGCAATAGTAGTCCCAAAACAGCTGGAGACCCAAGTTTGAGAAACCCTGCTGTAGACACAACTCCTGCATTTTGAAAACAACTCTGAAAGATGTGGCGATGAGTGACTTGGGATGGTCCCAATATAGATCAAAAGTGGTTTGCCATATGGCACGTGGAGTTTGGAGCAGAAGCCCCGAATGAGTTATATATCGTTCTTTGGCTCTTGAGGGGGGAACCCCTCTCATGGGTTGGTTGTCTGCATCACATCTAGTTGAGCACTCACATAAGTTTTAGTTTTAGTCTGGTCTCTTATCTAAGGGAGACCGAGAAAACTCAACCCTCACCCCCATTCCAAGCGGTATTTTTCAGTCAAAATTTGAAAAGCAAATGAAACATCCTCAATGTGTATCTCTCTTTCCAGAGAGTTGTGCCAATCTTTATTTCCAGAGATCTTCCTTCCTGCTTCTGCAGAAACCTTGACATTTTATGGTATATTGCAGCTCCTAGGAAATCTCCCTGCAGCAGCTGGCCTTTTTAGTACAGTTAATCCTTTTAAGCGCACCAAAATAAATAAATAAATAAATGATTTGAATGTACCCACCAACTACTATACTATACAGAATATTAAGGGAGAAAATGCATAAATAAATATTTTTTCCAGTGATTTCATTATTTATTTATTTTTGGGTTGTTGTATAGCCTGCAGTGCACCACAGGCTTTAGACCTGTGCACACACACACAACAATGCTTGCAGGGGAAGATGAAGGGGGAAACAAAAGGAAAATGTAGGGGGGAAAACTTGAAACTATTTCTGGACCAAGGTCATGCTACACAGGTGAACGACTATTCCTGTACGGTCTCCTCCAATGCAAAAACATCATCCCCTGCTTTATACATTTAACTGGGGATGCTGCCAAAATTGCGGGGCCAAGGAGTAGACAGGTTCCTCTTTCTCAACCTTAGTTAGCCTGCAGTCTGGGTCCTCTGAGTGCACATGTATAGAGATGTGGTTCATGCAATTTATCTCCCGCTGAAAAATTGGGCGGATGGTGCAAACTGGGCTGTAAGTGATGATGTGTTCACATGGAGCACTCAGTTGACACGGGAGGCTATCTCTGCGATGGTGAGACCCACATTTGGTCTCTGTCACACTGTTTCAGAGCTTTCTGAAGATAAATAGATGAACCAGGTTTATGTAATGAGGAACCAGACCTATTCTCTCTCCCCACCCCCACCCCCATATTCATCTATGGTCTAGCAGTTAGATCATAGACGAATAATGAAATCTTGCTTTGAAATGTGGTGGATCCCTATCAAATTTAGGAGACCATCTGAACCCAATACCAAATTATTATAGTTAAATGTAAAAGTACCATTATTGCAGCAGAGATCGAATGGGACTGGTTTCACTGCATGACAAGGCTTTATGGAAGATACAGATCATTTGTAGAATAAATTGCAATCGTATTTTAACGTCGTTTGCATGCAAACTATCTCCAAAGAATACGACAGCAGAAATTGAGCCTCATGGAAAGCATTGATAAGCAGCCCTCTAGAATTATTGCTCAGCTGTGATAGATTTGCTGTCCTTTTTTAAATAATAGTGCGTACGCATTTATGGTATATTTGCATTCAAAGCAGGAACTCAAATGCTTTCTGAAATTATAAAATCCAGTTGTGAAATTAGTTTTGCATGGAAATGATTGCATTGTGACGAGCAATTAATAATTTCATATAAGGAATGAGCAGCAAGGAGAATTTCTCCCTTGGAAAGCAAATGTTAATGCCCTCAGTTGTCTCACGGTCATTTCCCACTGCATAATAGGCCTGGGAGAGAGCTAGTTTCATGGGGCTTTCATGTCAAAACTTCTCTGCATGTAAAAAAGGTTATAGAAAAAGTCTATCCCTCTTTAATGTATATGCCAGGGGTGGAGAACTTCTTGCAGGCTGATCTTGGCCTCCTGGGCTTCCCCATTTGTCCACCAAGGCCATTATGTCCAAGCTATGCAGCCCACCCCCCACTTACACCTGACAAGGCTGTTTTCTTAAGTTGGTTTCTGAAGTTCCTGAGCTGGGTGTTTGGAGCCTTTGAAGCAGTGTATGAAGTGGCGACCCAGTGCCAGGGCTGGCCCAAGACATTTTGCTGCTCAATGGCACCCCTGCCCCCATGACAAAGCCCCCCCCCCCGATCCGCCCCCTTCCCGCTCACCGCGGGGGATGAAACGTCCCCCGCTCTTCCCACGAGGGGATGAAACGTCCTCTGCCTATGGACTTACAAACTGTGCACAATTCCAGAGTAGGTTTCTGTGGTGTGTGTAGCCAATCAACAACCCTAAAAGCCTGCACAGGATGGTTCTAAGTAAGGGTGTGTTATCAATCCCATGGGAATAAACTGGTGCCGAACAATAAAGGACAACACCCAACTAGACAGCTCTGTCCATGGCTAAACTTAGTATAATTTCTCTAGCTTTTTTTTGCTTGAAAAATGCCATGAAATACACTGAAAAGCATTCCCACAGTGAAGTCATTAGCATGCATCTGTAGACAAGAGGCTCCAATGACTGTGGTTCTTTACAAAAAAGGCTGTCTTCCTCCCCCCGCCCCCCCTTTTTATCACATGCAGTCTGGGAGACCAAAATAGTCTCAACATGTTACAAGCCTGAGTTTGTCTTGTCTGTAATCACAGCTCGAGATGGCAAAACACCAAAGGAAGCTTTAGTGTCTGTGCTCTCTGAAAATAGATTCTGGAGTAGGTTAGATGGGGAAAGCAAGTCTGGACCCCGAGTCAAATTCTTTGCTACGGTTCATTCATTGGTGCACGAAAACAAACAGGCCTGTCTTTGTGGCATTACTGCCTCCCTTTAACATTTCACAGATGAAGATAGGGACGTTCTTGTAGTCTTATAACCATCTCACATCAGGGATGCCTCCCCTTCTGGCCATGACATAATGCTGAAGGCTTTACATATTCCTGCCATATGCTGTATCAATTTCCTCCTCCATAGTCTATGTGATGTAGGCATATTGAAGCAGGGTGTGTGCAGCTGTAAACCGATTATAACACTTCCCTTCTTTTACAAGTTAAGAATGTTTATTGGATTGTTAAATCTCACAATGGATCTGGCCATACCTGTAATGGGATAGCAGCAATTCAAAAACCACCCACTGATGTTTTCTATATGAATGCACACCTCCCCTTCCACCACTTCTTTGGGCCACATGTGTGCTCACTTTTAGAAATTTAGAAGAGGCATTTCCAATGCCACTCCTCCTTAACAGCAAACTAAGGTGAGGGTTGCTCTTTGTGGTGTAAGTGGGCATTATTGTCTTGGAAGATGTTTAGTATGGCCAATTCTGGGGTGATTTCTAATACTTGCTTGGTTATTTTACATATTTCTTGTATGGTTGTTGTCCAGAATAGTTGGATTTTGGGGCACTCCCACCACATGTGGAGGTATGTGCCTGTTGAGGTGCACCCTCTCCAGCATTTTGGTGAGGTTCCTGGGCTAATTTTCTTGGTGTTAGGTACCACCTGTAGGTGAGTTTCAAAGTGAGTTCTTTTCTTTTCGTTGATATGGATTTAAAGGAGGGTTTAGACCACATTCTGGTCCATTGAGTGGGGTTAATCTCATAGCCTATGTCATCCTCCCATTGTTTTTTGATTGCGTCTAGGGAGTTTGTGGGGTTTTGGAGTATTTTGTATATTGCGGATACCATCCCTCTGCCGTGTCCCTTCGTTGTTAGGATGAGGTTTTCAAAGGTTGTCAGGGGCCTAGTTGCTGCTGATTTTACTACTGGGTTGTTTAAGAAGGCATGTAATTGGTGATGTGTTAACCAGGGCATTTGGGTGTCTTCTAGTTTGTCTTGTATTTCTTGTGTTAACAAAGGTTTGTTATTTTTATAGAAGTCTATTAGGCGATATAAGCCTTTGGTTTGCCAGGTTTTAATCTGGAGGTTTTGTGCTGCGTGGTGGAATAAAGGTGAGGGTTGCTGAAAGAAATGGAGCCAAAATGCAGTCATCATCTTGGCTGTGAGTCCTGGAAGACCTTCTCCCTGCCTTGCAGGCCTTTTCCCACCAGGTCTGACAGGGCCCTGACTGACCCCAGCTACAGAAGCTGAGGCTGTTAAACAAACTCTTGAGCTAGGGATGTGATTGCTATTATTGCTATTAATTTTTTGGACCTTCATTTTATATATTCTTATGATCTGTATGGAAATTGTTCAATTTGGCTGTGTACTTCTTGTTGTTTTATTTATTGCTTATGACTACTTTTGTGATGCTTGCAATTAAGTAATTTATTTCATGTTGTAAGCTGCCCTGAGCATGGTTTGAACTATGGAAAGGCAGCATGCAAACAGAACGATTGTATGTATGTCTTAGCACGCTAGGGAAAACCTTCAGGTTTGCTGAAGTACAACATACCTTAAAAAAACAAGAACGCAAGATGTATAGAGCTAAAAGCTCTATATAAAGCATCCCAATGAGAATTGAGCATGCTGTGTAGCCACAGAATGCTAAGTGTTATTTGAGCTTCTTACAGCCTGCAGTGGGCAGACTTCAGGCTTGTCAGATCTTCTCTGCTTTATAATAGAACCCGAACATCTCCCACCTGGAGCCCAGAGCAAAATACAGCCTGAGACCTCCTCCCAGAGAGGAGCTTGCAGCTGCTTTACTGTTCCCTGGTCCTTTTTGCTGCTGCGACATGCGGAGGTTTGGCTTAGTGTGCCATCCCAACTGGATTCATGGTTAAGCTCTCTCTTCAGTAACCTAAAGCTGTAACCGATGTTTGTTCTCGGGTTCAGCTCGTAGTTAGAGAGGAGAGAGCTTAACAAGGCTGGATGACATGCTAATCCAAACCTTGATTTAGCTCACCATGGTACAACAGCAGAAAGGACACAGAGAGCAACCAGAGGGTCTGAGAGCTCTTCTCCTGTAGCTTGGATGCTCTTACTATAAGCCAAGGCTTGGCTTAGCGTGCTTTGCAAGCAGAGTCACAGTTAGCCTGAAAGAACAGCGTACCTGTGAACACATCCTGAATCTAGTGATCTGTTTTCAGAACAAGAACTGAACACCAAAGTTCACTCCTGATTGCTCCAAGCTTTCTTCTCTTCAGTAACCTGATTTAGGTCATTCTGGAGCCTTCAAGCGGTGACCTAACTTAGGTCGTTTTGTTGTTGCTCTTGCTAAACAGGAGTTAGAAACTGTTGCCAATCTACTGCAAATCAACAAGAGATCTACCAAAAATTATCCCATTCCTTCTGTCCACTCCTGACTTACAGCTTTCTGTAAAATGGTGTAGATTTGTGGGATGACCTGTTCAGGAATGACCCACTCTTGCTTAGGAGGTGAGAACACTGCAGCATTTGGGTTGCAGGTCGTCTTGTGTCTTCAAAAATGGCAAAGCAAGAAGGGTGATTCTTCAGAGACCGAAAATAGAGTTCGTCTAAGGGAGCCTTCACCAACCTGGCTTCCCCCAGATAGCAACTGTGCACCAAAACATTTGGAGGGCACCAGGTTGGAGAAGGCTATTCTATGGGAATTAGGGACACAGCTGAATTTGAATTTCAGGACCATGATGGCCACTGGATGTTGTTCCTCTGTGTTCCATCTTGGCAGGATGTTTTGCGATCACCTTTAGCACAAAGCGCAAAACCTGCCAGCAAAACGTCTTGCCAAAAGGCGCCTGTTGTCAAAACCCCACACCATTTACTTAAAAAGCGAACTTTTTAATAGTCTTCAGAGCTGCAGCAACCCAGTGGCCGCAGTGAATGGGAAACCGAGAGCGCAGTGTGGTTTTCTCAGCGGGAATCTGTCATCGTCTTCTTGTTTTCTAATATAATGTGGACCAGATGGCAATGCAATAACGCCGTCTCTCTCTCCCCCCCCCCCCCCGCCCAACACACACACACATACACGTTGGCATAGATGGAAATGGGAGCAAGGCTCGGTAAATGAAATATGATGTGATCATTGGAAGGGATGAAGAGGAAACTGCTAATTGGGATATAAAGTTTCAATGACTAAATGTGCTGTGGTAAGGAGGCAAGCCATGAGTTGTAAACGCAGCAAGCGTGGCGGCTATTTTGAGATTCTCATGTTGAAATTGTGCCCGCTGTGGTTGGGTGGGAAGTCGCCCGCATCCACTTCCACCGTTTTCAGAATTTGCAAAATTTAAGCCTCTTTTGCACATGGGCAACATTTAATTTCCACTACTCCTATTTATTTATATATATAGATATTAATTTATTTTATTAAATTTCCACAAATTTCACATATAATTCCAATACATAATTTTTTTTCTTTTATGAACTGCCCATCCCATTTTCCATGGTGTTTTTTCATTCTATCTATTTGCTGTACCCTATCTTCTCTATTTTATACCATAACCCCAATATGATAATCTCTATTTCTGTTGCTCATAGTTCAAATCCTGTTTGCAAATTCATCATATTATATTTCTTTATATAGTCCAAAGAAAGCTTCCATTCTTCCACAAAACAGTCATCATTTTCTTATTTTATTTGCGGGTAGCCATCTGATCTTATTTTGATTTTAATCCGATTTTAAGCTGTATTTCAGTCGATTGCTGAATTTAATGTCTTAATGTATTATATATTTTGATGTTAGCCGCCCTGAGCCTGGTTCTGGCTGGGGAGGGTGGGATATAAATAAATTATTATTATTATTATTATTATTATTATTATTATTATTATTATTATTATTTTAGCTTTGCTGTTTCAGCATAGTTACTCCTATTTATTTTTTTTGAACACTTTTGGAATTATGGGTGATATCCAGTCATACTCACGAGTAGCCCCAATGATTGTCAATGGACTTCATTCCATCAGGCCTACTCATTGAGTAAGGCTAATGTTGCGTATCACCCCAAATGTTATTGTCTGGCACCATTCATCCCTATAGTTGAGCTGTAAGTGCTGTCATATCATTTCTGAAACTCCTTGAATGTGGCGTTCAGTGTTGCCTTCAGCACCATGTGTTCCTAAGATTATTTCATGTCAGGAAACTTGAATATCATTTCCAAGTCTCCCTGCCCTCCCCCGCTAGGCTGGGACTTCCTAAATGTGTGAATTTAAAACAGATTTGAGTCTTGTTATGTGCAATGGAAGTTAAAACCAAGAAATGCTTAAGTGAAAAGAAATTGTGCACGCTTCGAAACATATTCGGGGATACATAAACCATCTAGCTTGTTCTTTTACAGAATTACACTGGAGGATGCTTTGTTTCTTAAGATGCAAATGCCTTTTCAACTCTTAAACCCATGCTGTAGGTTCTGTTAGATCTTTATATACATTTTAGGACCTTTCTGCTACGCCTGGGATGAGCTAAAACACATCCAGCTGTTTACTTTGGGAAAAGCTCAAAGCAGCTGGGATACATTAGTTTTCTATATGCTTACGAGAATACAGCTTACTGCAGGGTTCCTGACTAATTGCAGCCTATCTCTCATCTTCATGGGTCCCATTTCAAGGCACGCTATTTCTCTGATAGCACAATAAATATGGGATGTTGCCACCAAGGCCCTGTTGCAAATGTAATTTCTGGGTTCCTGGAACTTTTTTAGTTCTGCTTCGCTCCTCTCCTGTCTATCACCCACCTGCACAGGGAAACTGTCACATGAGCAGGAACTCGCAAAGAGCTGCTTTGCTGTAGCTTTCTAAAACCAATGGAGGCATTTCAAGCCAACAACCCCTAAAGGAAAGTAGCAAGTATTTTTTCCCCTCTCTTTTGGTTTAACTTAAGACACGGATGGCGCTGTGGGTTAAACCACAGAGCCTAGGGCTTGCCGATCAGAAGGTCGGCGGTTCGAATCCCCGCGGCGGGGTGAGCTCCCATTGCTTGGTCCCAGCTCCTGCCAATCTAGCAGTTCGAAAGCACGTCAAAGTGCAAGTAGATAAATAGGTACCGCTTCGGCGGGAAGGTAAACGGCGTTTCTGTGCACTGCTCTGGTTCGCCAGAAGCGGCTTAGTCATGCTGGCCACATGACCCGGAAGCTGTAAGCCGGCTCTCGGCCAATAAAGCGAGATGAGCGCCGCAACCCCAGAGTCGTCCGCGACTGGACCTAATGGTCAGGGGTCCCTTTACCTTTACCTAGAGTGGTTGACACTTATTTAATTCCAATAGCCTTTTAAAAATTGAATAGGTTACTGCTGTGAATGGATAAGTGGTTGTGCACACACTCTACCTTTAAAAAGCAAACTAAAAACACATTCTTTCCCTCAAAGAATTCTAGGCCCTGTAGTTTGTGAAGGATAGCTGGGAACTGCAACTCGGTGAGTGGTGAACTACAGGGCCCAGAATTCTTTAAGGAGAAGAACGTGCTTTGGATGTGTTTTTAGTGTGTACAGTTCCCCAGCTTGAAATTGGATGGAAGGAAGGTGTGAACCAAATGTCCGGTGTTTTGTCATGAATAGGGAACTAAAGTTCAGAGGAAGATACAAATCACCCTGATTTAACATGACAATATCAGTTCATGCCTGCCTCTGTACCCTGCTTACGGGATGACACTGAAGACTAGGAATCCACACGGCACTCATGGTTGTGTAAGGGCAGGGAGAGTGCTATTAATAAACTTAAAATATATTTATTGTCCCCCCTACATCACACTAAGCCAAGCAAAATGCGAACAGGTTGAACTAATTACCCAACCCTTGGATTAAGTATCTCAGGTAGCTAATTAATAGGCATTTGCCCCATGCAGAACATCCTCTGAGATACTTGGAAAAGTGCTAATAAGCTATCAAAAAAACCGCTGAAAGGCAGACCTTGGCTCTTGGAATTAGTCCCCTCCGTTTCAAAAAGTGTGATTTATAGGAGTTAATGATGAGAGATTGATGCAGTCTAGTGGTGGAAAATCAAATACGCAGAACATGCTACTGAGAGTATTTATTGTGTATTTGGAGACAGATAGCAAACAGGGTTGCCGAGAGGTTAACTTGCTTCTCTGAGGCAATATTATAATAAAAGACATGCTCTCTTGTTGGATGAATTTATCTCTGAGATAGAATCTGAAGTAAATCCAGGGAACAGATTTGCCGGGGGGGGGGGTAGTGGATGGGGCAGGAATGTAAGGGCATTGTGCTTCCCTTCTCTTAAAACAACTCCATGACCTTGAATAATTTCAGTGAACCCAAAAACATTTAATCTGGAAGTACAATGCGTGTGCGTTACAGAATTAGCAGTGTTACCTGCTCTTACCTTGCACATCTTCTTGACCTAAGCATTTATCCTGAGATATAAGCCTTGCAAATATACAACTTATTTATGGGATCAAAGAACCCCGTGGGCTAACTAATTTGCTCCTGTTTCGCTTCAGTTCATTGTCAAACTGGATGCAAATCCTGAACCCATTTACCTGGGAGTAAGCCCCTCTTGAACTCAGTGGAACTTGCTTCTGAGTAAATATGTAACTATTATTTTTTTTCCAAAAAAATATTTTTTTTATATGGGTTGGAAGTCAATGTGGTAATAATAATAATAATAAATAATGAAGTATATGATTAGCTATGTTAAGGTTAACCTGAGGAATTTAAATTTTCAATAACAGGTGCAGCCCCCACACTATTGCTGAAGTATGCACCCTAAACCTCCACTGCCACCCTTGGACTTCAACCAGATGCACGCAGATCTAAAGGTAAGATCCAGTGAACACAGCAGGACTTCTGCATGCTTAGATTCATACGACGAGACTCATATGTACCTCTCTTGTGTGTGTGGGTTGATTCCCACTCACATTCACTACAAATTTAAGAATGGGAATATGGCTAATCGGTTTTTGAATAGCAATGAAGAAACAGCATTTTGTGAAACTATGAACTCTCAATGTCATCCAGCATATATTTTGAGCCCTCTTAACTGGCAACAAGGGACGCGGATGGCGCTGTGGGTTAAACCACAGAGCCTAGGGCTTGCCAATCAGAAAGTCGGTGGTTCGAATCCCCATGACGGTGTGAGCTCCTGTTGCTCAGTCCCAGCTCCTGCCCACCTAGCAGTTCGAAAGCACGTCAAGTGCAAGTAGATAAATAGGTACCGCTCTGGCGGGAAGGTAAATGGCGTTTCTGTGCACTGCTCTGGTTTGCCAGAAGCGGCTTAGTCATGCTGGCCACATGACCCGGAAGCTGTCTGTGGACAAATGCTGGCTCCCTCGGCCTATAGAGCGAGATGAGCGCCGCAACCCCAGAGTCGTCCGCAACTGGACCTAATGGTCAGGGGTACCTTTACCTTTTTAACTGGCAACAAACTCTGCATTTACATATTGTCTGTCTTATGCATATGGCACATTAGGGTATTGATGCAACAAGTTCCTTAAACCACCACAATTGTGTTGACATGAAAGGTGGGATACCTGGGGCCCTGCTTGTTGACCCCCCCCCCCCAATCCCCACCAACAGGGTAAGTTGCCTTGGGGCAAGGAAGTTGACTAGGGTCCTTTAATTCTGGAAATCCTATTAAGTCATTTTCACTAGTTAATCATGAACTAATGCAATGACAAGTTGGAAAAAAGATGGGGCCATTGTTTCAAATCATCCACATAAAGTATTTAGTTTTAAGATAAAGCACAGGAGTTTTTATTTTATTTTATTAAGCAGAGTAAAAGCTGTATCCAGGAGTATACAACTCAAAGAGGACTACTAGCATGAAAAATCAATCTTGAGTCTTGCTGAGACTGTGCCTAAGGCATCTCTTCCAATGCCCATATTGAAGCAAACACAGGAAAACGCCCTTGGGAATGCCTCTGCAAATTTTGCACTATTGCTCTGAACGGGCATGAATGTTTTATGGAGAAAAACCCTGGATGTTCTCTTGGTAGGAGTGTGCTGTTCTGTGTACGTTTAATCTGTGTTGTGATCTCTTAAATCTCGGGAGACTTTTAAAGGGTTAGTGGCGAAGGATACAATTGCTTTGTGCCATGCTGACAGAGTCTATAGGCCTAGAACAATAGAGTAGCAGCTAGAAGATGAAGCCAGAAATTAAATTTCCAGCGTTTTGCTAGCAGATTGCTCCAATGCCTTTCCTGCATCTAGTGTCCGTCAATAACACTGCTGTTGGCTTGCTTAATGAGATGTTTGTGTTTGGCAAATACTTTGAACCATGGCCATCACTGGAACAAAGCCTGATTGGATGGTATATATGAGTTGGAAAAGGGCTAGAGGAACAAAATTTGCCAAGGCTTTTGTTGGTATTGTGCTACTGGATTAGCTAATGACATGGATATGTATAAGCTATTTTATCTTGGGCATCTCCCCCCCCCCCCATTTGAAGCTCTTCGAATGGGTCCAAAGAGAAAGTGAACAAAAATGGGCAATAAAATATTGGGAGTCCATTCTAGAACCTGGCACTAAAGTATCCTGGACTACAGAGGTCTAAGCAGGAGATTAATATGTGCAGTAGACTTTTGAGTACTTTAGCTAAAGAGTAGCATTTGACACTGTTCACATTATGAATGTGTGTACACTGAACATCTAGGAGGGGGTGATATTTTGGTGGTAAGCCTTGACTGCAACCTACGGACAGGATCAACAGGCATAGAAGAATTGCGTTGGTGGTCCTGACCTCCTTAACCTTAAGTTTACCCCACAAAATCCTGGAAGCTGCAGTTTCCTACTCACAGAAATGCAATGTATAGTACCCAAAACAAGCTGCAGTTCCCAGGATTCTTTGGGGGAAGTTGCGTGCATGTGTGTTGGATGTGCATTTAACGTATGGTATGGATCTGCCCTAAGTGCAAGCATGCAGAGTTCGTTTTCATATGTTGAAATGAATATGCATAGGCTGGAAGCAGAGCCTACTATGCTCTGTTGACTCTCTGTTGACCCTCTGCATTTTGCCATCTGTAAAGGTCCCTATCCACATACAGCTTGTATGATCCTAGGGAGCATACAAAATGCTGTGTGAAGGTGTCTAGGTTGTTGCTGAGGCCTACTGCCACGACCCTGCTTCCCCCCTATGTGCATTCACCATGAGAAGAGTGCTGTTTGCAGGCCTTAATATATATATATTGTCTGAGGCTGAAACATTATGTTTAAAGCATGGCAGGGTTTAGCAATCTTGCTCAGCTCCCTTGCCATGGTCGGCCATGGTCTGGTGAGTGAGATGAGCCAAGGCTTCCTCTCAACAATGCAGCTACAGAGGGGAAAGATGATCCCCACTGCCTCCCCAGCCCCAAACATAGATGCAAGCCTATAATCTGCTTTAGTTCTACACTTGCTGAGTGCCAAACAAATATATTTGGCTTCAAGCTATAGAGGAATGGAGAACCTGTGTCACTCGTTGGACTCCAACTGCCTTCTGCTCCATTCAGCATGGCCAGAGGTCAGGGATTATGGGAGCTGTAGCTCAACAGCATCTGGAGGGCCACAGGTTTCTCATCCCTGATGTAGAGTTGGAAGGGAGCCTGAGGGTTATCTAGTCCAACCCCCTGTGATGCAGGACAAATAGACCAGACATTACAGATGGCCATCCAACCTCTGCTTAAAAACATCCAAGGAAGGAGAGTCCACCACCTCTCATGGGAGTCTGTTCCACTGCCGAACAACTCTTACTGTCAGAAAGTATTTCCTGATGTTTAGTTGGAATTGCCTTTCTCCTAGCCTCCGGAGCAGGAGAAAACAAGCTTCCTCCATCTGCAAGCCCTTTAGATATTTGAAGCTGGCTACCCACATCTCCTCTCAGTCTCTTCTTTACCAGGCTACACATATCCAATTCCCTCAATCATTCCTCACAAGGCTGGTTTCCAGACCAGCATCTCAGCTGTCCTCCTCTGCACACTTTGCAGCTTGTCAGTGCGGCACCCAGAACTGGACACAGTACTCCACGTGTGGTCTGACCAAGGCAAAGTAGAGAGGTACTATAACTTTCCTTGATTGGGACTCTCTACTACTGTCAGCCTATAATAGCACTAGCTTTTTTCACTGCTGCATCGCAGTTGACTCATGTTAAGCTTGTGGTCTACTAAGACCCTTTGATCATTTTCACATGTACTACTGTCAAGCCAGGTGTCCCCATCTTATATTTATGCTGCTGGTTATTCCTGCCTAAGTGCAGAACCTTACACTTGTCCCTACTGAAATTCATTTTGTTAGTTTTGGCCCAGTCTCCAATCTGTTTGGTCATCTTGAATCTAGGTTCTATCTTCTGCAGCATTAGCTACTCCTCCTAGTTTGGTGTCATCTACAAATTTGATGAGCATCCCCCTAATTTCTTCATCCAAGTTGCTTATAAAGACGCTGAACAACAACAGGGCCTGTGGCACACCATTTGTCACTTTTTTCCAGGATGGCGAGGGGCCATTAGTGAGCACTCTTTGGGCTTGGTCAGTCAACCAGCTACAAATCCACCTTGTTTTTGTACCTGTCAGGAAGCTGGGAGTTGCAAATGCCTGCCAGAGAAAGATTAAATTGGTGCATCTCCACTGTTCCTATTTGGCGCCAATCTGCAGAAGGGTGGCAGGCACTGAGGGGCACATCCCTGTGGGGTATTTGGTGCTCCAGCTGCCTCACAGTTGAAGAGGTAAAGGCAGACTGTATGCTTCCAGCTCCACCAGCTCCACACTGGAGATAAGGAGCAGAGGCACCTGCTTGTCCCTGACCACATCCTGTGTTTCAAAGATGCAGTATTAGCTCAGGGAACAAGATCCTGCCCCTTGGGGAAGGGGCACAACCTGTCCGCAACGCCATGTTTGTTGGCCCTGATGAGTGAGAATGCCAAGAACGAGAGCGAAAGGATTAGTTAGAATCCACAGCACGTTTTGGTTGTGTTGGGGTCAGCCTCGGCCTTGATGTAGGGAGGATAAAAAAATAATAATCTCCCCATTCTTTAATAACTTGCTATGCATTTTGGAATGAAAAATGGGCTTACATTTTGCAAGATGATGGGGTCCTATTGGTGTTTTCTGAGTCTCTTTCCTAATCCTAAATCTAACGGGAACGATGCCAGTGCAATATCATTACGATGTCACTGATTGCTCCCCGATGGTAGGAAAACCTTTAGCATGAATCACAGACATCAAGTGACTATAGAGACTACACAGCTATTTAGCAAGTGATGACTTACCACAACATGCAAATGGCCATTTGGTAAACTGTTCCCTTGCTTTATCTTGCTGGTGCTTTTTTCCTGCTAAGGGGTGAGGAAAACCTTTTATTTCTGCACCTGAATCAGAAATCTATGATAAAATTCTCCTTACCACTAGGCGGGGCGATGCAGGTGCCCAGCTTACTAAGTGGTTACTTGCACAGTCGTCTGTATTCACTCATATTAACTGGTTAATAATGTGATACAGTGCAGTTGCAGTCTTAATGTTTGTTTGCTAGGATCAGGCTGTAAATATATTCTAGTGTGGTCCTCAAGTGGGCAAACGTGCCATCCCCATTTTAATTTTGTGAGAAACAACACAGGATAAAGCATACAGGGCAAGACAGGGTGAAGCCTGCTACTCTTATTTTCGAAGCAATTGCCTGCTCAGTTAAGCAATTCCACGCTTGCCCATCATTGCTAAAAAACACAGAATAAAAACTGATAGCTTGCAAACAGATTTCATTGGCTTATTTTGGCTGTATGGAAAGATCTAAGAACTGGTGAAGAAATCCAGTTTTGCCCTTTAGAGAACCTTAATCAGGTGATGTCTTGAGACTTCAGTTGTCCTACAACAATGCTAAATTCTGACACTGCGTTTAGAATTTACAGAAAATGATGGGTCTTAATTAGGGGGCCACCAGAATTTAGGTTGTCATAAAATTATTACAAGCACTGATTAAGTAGTGCAATCATTGAGGCTAAACACGTTCCATAAAAAGCTAATAAGAAAGATGAATTATTCAAATATCCATAAGAATATTTCCATTTAAGTGTAAACCAGCAGTAATTTAACAGCATAAATATGCTCAGTGATTCTTTTCATGTTGTTACAGCCTTTAAAGGGTTTTAAATATGAACAAGCAAATTATTTCCTCTCCCCAGATTTGTACATGTGCCATGTTGTTGCCAGTAGCATAAGCTGGGATGGCTAAACAATTATTTGTTGCTGGGCTCCATGGGATGAATATTAATTCAGTATGGATACAAGTCACTCAAGGTGAAGCTCCCTTTGATTTAAGTGCTTATGGAACTTTCTGTCCTTGAAATAAATGGAATTTAAACACATGGAACCGAATCACTGAATGTCATGGTTTGCATTTGGTGCCACACTGACTAAGAGTCAAACTAGACTTGGTACATGACATCAACGGTTTGTTTTGCCAGTCAGAAGTCACATGAGATGCTTTTACGACCTACAGAGGACATGTTGCTTGGGGAGAAGGCCTTTAACTGCTTCCTCCAATGTCCTTTCCTAAATGTAAATTGCCTGTCTGAATATGCTATCACCTCAATGGATAGTTGGTTGGGAGAAACCAGTATAGATTCTGTTCTTCCTCCTTCCAAGCTGATGGCAGCTTTGGGAAGGAAAAGGTTAACTACATCTCCTAGAACCCAATCTACAAAGCAGCTAGTCTGACCCCAAGTCTCACCTTTTTGGAGAGGCCTTTAGAGGCTAATGGGTTAAGTTATTTTTATGATGCTGCAAAGTATATTATGATGTAATTTATGTGGGGTGTTTTTTTAAAACAATGTTTTTGCTTACAATGTGTTTTGTTTTATATTACCTCCTGTTTTGTGACCATTTTAGTAAAGGGTGGAACAGAAATATATTAATAAAAATAAATAAGCAGGTACAAGCTGATAATAATTTTGGGGGGTGGGGGTGGGGACCTCATATGGGAAGCAAGTACATTTAAAGCACACACTTGAGAATAGCTTCAAGTTTAGCCTATCTCCAGAGTAATTTGGGAGAGACTGGCTGGAGGAAGAGGATAAATGGCGGCTTAGTAAAGACCCTGCTCCTTTTATTTCAAACAGCAGACAACCTTGCTCAGTCACTAAAGACGGCTCAATCGCTCCAGTGCTTGTTTGCCTGCCTCATATTTCCTTGCCATTTTGCTCAAAGCTCAAAGGGCATTAAGCAGGCCCATTTTTAATGGAAACGCTGCCCAGCTGCTGGGACTTGAATCAAACATCTGAAGTGTCAGTCACTGAGGCATGTATTTGAGCTGTTTTCTAGATGCTCTATGGTATGCCTTTGACAAGTTGCCAGAGTGAAAAAGGAAAAAGAGATGCACGAAACTGACCTGCAGATTTGAGATTCATGCCTGGTTTAGCTAGATGGATCTGTGCACCTAGGTGCGGATATTGCTTTGATAGATCACAAATGCATATTTCTTTGTTTTATATATATATAAAAGTTACAGCCCTGTCTTCACATGCATTTACATATCATGAAGCCAGCCCTGGATTAATGGAATAAATCTGCTTCTGGGGATCAGTTTTGTGTTGTGAAAAATCTACTAACCATGGGGCAAGATGGAGATTGGGTGGTGGTTAAAACGGCTAAAACAACATTTGTATGTTCTGCTACCACACACACACTCAACATTATGACCCATGTTTACTGCTTTGCACACTTTGAATCTGGATCAGTTCCTATGAAGGAATGAGCTGTGACTCAATAGTGTGGCAAGACAATATAGTCCTTTTTGGCTTTTGATAACTTTCACTCTTCAATTTGCTCTGATACTTAGTGCTGCTCTTCTTTATCTCTTAACAAAACTTCTCATGCAGCTATTCTGTGCACACTCTGGACGGACACTGCTTCCATGTCATTTTTCATCGGTTTCTCATTATCTCACTTTAATCCCTTTCCTATCAACTCATAGAAACTTTTCATTTTAAAACTATCTTTAAATCTCCAGTGTAATTTTGAAAAATTCCTTTTATGACATGCATGAACAAAATATTTTATAAACAAGGATGTGTTCAATAATTTGATTGTTATTCATCAAAGAGTATCTTAAGGTGGCATAATCTATAGGGCTTTATACAGGTCAGACTTCAAATGTGGGAAGTATTTTTATTGGGATCTAAATGAGGATATAGAACTTTTGTAATATATTAAAAAATGAGGTTCCTCATGGAAAGCAAAAAATAAAATAAACAAAATTCCTGTATGTATGAAATATTACTCGGATTACTATTACAAAATTTCTTACTTTTTGTCGCAGGCCTCTGCCAGATGTGAGGAAAACAGCGGAAATGGAGACAGACAGGGCTAATTCTGCCATGTTGTGCTATTTGGAAACCCCATCACCCCAAGCGTGAGAAATACGCTGCCGTAAAACCAGCTCAACAAAGGAGAGAATCTGCCTTTTTCTTTAATGTCGCGTTTTCAAGGGTTGGCTTTTGATGTCGGTTGTCAGAATGGTTTACTAAAATGAGAGTGACTCCAGCCATATGTGTCTTCGGCACAGAGCTCTTTCCTGGCCCCAAAAGATGGAACTGATTATGCAGCTGCTACTTGAACTGACACAGCTTTTCAACATCATTTGCCCATTCATCATTTACACCCAGAGCCTCAGTGGGCCGTAGGGTATTCAGCTGAGGAGGACACTTCCAAGTCCATTTTGGTGGAAACCTAGTGAAGGATTCTTTGCCAGCAAAAGAATACAACTTTTTAAAAACAACGACGACAGGTAATGTACAGACTTTTCTTTCAACGCCCTTGAATCTGTTCAGTAATACTAAAAGTCAAGTGTTCAAAAATACAAGAACAGAGAAGCCACTAAAATAATTGGGCTTTTCGGGTGTCTTCTGAGTGCTATCTAGCAGTCCGTCAACACTGATTAAATTATGGTTTGAACAGTAGAAACACTGTAAATGATGCTGCCTATTTCCTTTACGTTTACTTACTGATGGCACCATGGAACCTAGGGCTGATTAAACACTACACCAACGCAGGGTAGAAGTCACAGAAAACGCTGGTGTGTGGGGGTTTCTACCACAGCTTCCTACACTACTGATGGGCAGAAGGGGAAAGGTCCACATGCTCAGGGCAATCTGCTTAACAGATTGATCACAAAGATTTGGCCTCCTATTTGGTGTGCCACTACAAAGGAGCACTTTTAAAGCCTCTGTGTGATGAATATAACATCTGAATTAACCATTCACTGCAGATTTTTTTTAAATTTCCCAGCAATATAGCTTCACTGAAACCCAGTTAGATGGTGAGTTGCAACACCCCCTCTATTTTTTTGAAATGCAAATAAGCCAGGTTTTTGTAATGAGCAGTGCATGCTGAAATAAATGTGGTTTCTAGTTGCCTTTGATGTTAGTTTTGTCAATATTATTAAAACAAACCGTACGTCTCCGACTAATCTTTTTCAATCAGTAGCTTTCTAAATTTGATGCAGGCTCTGTAATATTTATGGTTGTTTGTATATTTATAACTGACTTCTCAGCTCTCCGGGGCCCTCAAGGCAGCTCACAGTGTAATTGTGGCCATAAACAGAGAATCATCTCCCCCATTTGGCCGCGTGCTCCTTTTCACAAATCACTGCTCAGCCGTGAACTTACTCCTGTGAACATTTTTCGCTTGATGGGAGTTGGGATCGCGTGAGCCTGGGACTCCAACATCATACTGCTCAAGAGGGTAAACAATTCGCATAAATAGCAGTTTGTGGAAATGAGTTGGCAGAGCTGAACGTGGGAACCGAATAAGTGCATCACTTATTCTGAAGCACTGTTATTCTCTGGTAAGTTGAGGACTGATTAACGCTGCGTTTTCAAGAGAAACAAGGCTGCCCAGGATCACTTTACCGGAGAGAGGTTTTCCTTAACTGATTACTGTGAGCAAAGAAAAGTGACGCACATACCGCTAAAAAAAGCAACTCACGAGTTAAATGGAACAAACCATTCTGACCCCACTTTTGAATGGCATGAACAAATGCAACAACAATGAAGTGAAAGCCACATCTGTGTTTAGTTTTCAACACTTTAACTTAAAAAGGGATAGCTTGAGAGGTTCTAGACAGCTTATGACAGAGTTAAAACAGAACAGTTGTTTTGACAAAATGAATCTGAGACTTGAAATTTATTGGGAATTTCTAAAGAAGAAAAGAGGCAGAAAAGGTGGGGGGGGGGCCAAGGCCCTGTTAATGCTAGAGAAAATTACTCCACTTTCTTTGTTTATTCTTTTGGTTAGTAGGAGATCTCTAAACACAGCACTGTAGTACTACTTTATAGTAAAGAGGGTACAGCCTTGGAACATTCCACAGAAAGGATTTTCTATCATGGGAGAGGGCAGGGGAGAGACTATGTACAATGGCAGCAGAAGGGAAGGGTTAGATTGCAATGTGAGAAATACTGGTTTTTGTAAAAAGGTGAGAAACACACAGAATTAAATTAACACTGCAAACACAGCAAGAAAGGAAAGAAAAACAGAAACATACTCCGGAAAGGTATTTTGTGCAGGCAGGCAAAAAAGAGGGAGCAAAAAGAAAAAGCTGCAAAATTTTGCCAAGCAAAGGTGAAGAAGAACTGTTGGTTGGTGTCAAATTCCCGTCCTTCATCCCAAATGGAATATATTTTTCAATGGCCAAAATGCATAAGGCCAGAAGGAAGGCAATGCACACAGCCTCTTTGCTAGACACTGCAAGCCACATTTTGATCTTGGCAGGAATTGTGAGGTTTCTCCAAACAGCAGTTCCGGAGTATATTTAGCTACCAAAGCTGCGGTGCACACAAATGTCACATTCCCATGAGTCAAACCCATTTAATTATCCCCACCCCCACCCCATTTCTTGCATCTCTCCTCAAGATGATTCCCTCAAGATGTTTGCGCTGAATTAAAAAGCGGAACATATGGATGTGACATCATCAAGGCGTCAGTGGCATTGGGAACAAAAGCAGCAAGTGGCTTAAGAATTAGTACAATTAAAAAGGCAAGTCCAGTTTTGGGGTAGGAGGGAAAGAGATAGAGAGCAAAAGCACCTTCCACAGGTATAACAGAACCACCAAAAAAACCAAACAAACTGAGAAAGCACGTTGTAAAATAAAAATATAAGGCAGGAAAAAAACCTTTGTGAAGGAAAATAAATCCACAACCAAAGTGAACATAGGAAAGATTAAGCATAATGCTCTCTTTCAAAAAAAATATTGCATAACAACTCTTTCCTTTGCCCTCATATAATAATAATTTGGAATTTCAGTAGGGTTTTTTCTATTATTATGTGCCAGCTTGGCTTGAAGGGGGCAAGGGAAGGAGAGACAGCACACAGATATGTGATAATGGTAAACAACCATGCAGTCACCTCTGCCACCATTGTTTTTTCGCCCTCTTTAACGTGTATAGACTGCTTCCAGCTTTGATCATATTCCTAATTAGGCCCCAAAGAATCCATATTTAAATACGCAAGCTCAAGTGCTAATAAAGTCTCTCTGGTAACCTCATCATTAGGAGAATTCAAGTGAAAACAATCATAGCCCATCAGCTTTACGCTGGGGGCTGTCTTGAAATTTGGAAGGAGATTGCAATTTGACTTAAGCAGCTTGCTTGCCCATTCAGTCAACTGCTGTGCAGTCTCAAAAACCACAAAGAACAAGTGCACTCTACCAACTCCGAAAGATCTTTTATCAGCTGCTTGAAAAATGTGTATAATTATTTAACCGAATGCCCATAAATATCCATACGACTAAAACCTGTGTCACACTTCTAGATCCAGCTTTCTCACCTAACTCCTGTTTTCCATTCTCTAGTAACAACTAGCATTGACTACTGTAATTTGTTGTATGTAGGGTTGTCTTTGAATACTTTTCAGAAACTGAAGTTCCAAAAAAAGTGTGTGTGTGTGTGTGTGTGTGTGTGTGTGTAAGCCACCAGGATCTTGACTGAGAGTAGTTGGTGGAACACACCTCACCAGTTCTGAAAAGCATTTCACTTGCTTCTAGTCTATTTATGAGCACAATTCAAAGTGCTTGTATAAACTCCACATAGCTTGGGAACAGAGGAACATCTCTTTCATTACAAACATGCCTGTGTATTGAGGTAATCTTCAAAGACACTCCTTTCAGGTACCTCCAACATTTGAGGTAACATCCCATTGCATGGTGGAACCTCAGGGAAGCTTGCCTGACATTAACATTCAGCATCAGGCAAAGACAATTTTATTATTTTAGGCCTTTTACTGTGGTTTTTTTATTTAAAAAATTCTGTTTTGTAAGCCTCCCTGGAAGATTTGCTGTACACCGCTTTCAAACAAATAAATACGACATCTATATGCTGTTCTTGAGATACTGAAGGAGCTACCTAACAACTTATACTTGGATAAACCAAAGTGTCCATTAGAGTAATTGACCTTAACTAAAAGGGCTTCAAGAATGAACAATGGAGCCTTTCATTAACCAATTAACTTTATCCTCAGTGCTTAAAATTAGCAACAACCTGTACACACTTACCTAGGACTAAGCCCCATTGATCTCCATGGTGCTTACGTCTGAGTAGACATCACTGTTTGTTGATAATCAATGGACGTACAGTGCAATATCTACTCAGATGTCAATGCCTGCTACCAGACGTGTCTACTCAGAAGCAAGCCTCATTTAGGTCAATGGAACTCAGGCTTCCAGGTAAGTGGGACAGAACTACATCCCAAACTGCAGAAAAACTTATAGCCTTAATTTAAACTAGTGGAAAATTTGACCCAAAGTGCTCTTTCCTCGCTGAAAAGCTGTCATCTGAGCACTACAGCTGTGCAACCCTATTCTCTGCCCGTGGGATTCCTATTGAAATTAAGGGAAGCTGCATGACATCAGCGTTGTAGTGGATTCTGTCCTAAAGTCTACCTTAAAGAAAGAATTCCCCCCCAGCTGAGAAGATTAAAGAACCTTGTTGCTTAATTCATTTAAGCTGCGAGCTCAAGCCACTTCAACCAGAGTAGTGTAGGGAACTCTCACTGAAATGAAAGGTACTGAGTGTAGCAAAAGTACAGACAGAACAGATGAAGCCGAAGCTCCCTGTTGAGAAGCATTAGAAAAGCTGGACCGGACGACTTTCAAGATTTGAGCATCTGTGATTGCGATCACACTGCATGCGAAAATAGCCAATCTAAGGTTACAGCAACTGGCAAAAGATGGATATCATGGGAAGTGCCTATTCGCCCCTGTTTCGAAGACATGCCCTTTCAATTATGGGGGGGCTGCAAATTGGAATTGTGGACACACGCCCTCACTCTAAAGTTTAATTAGAAAATGAAATAAGCACTGCAGCCTTATGAGTGGCAGGTGGGATTTCTAGTGAAGTACGTAGAAACCTGGCACTTGTCCCGTTGTAAAGTTGCACTTAAAAACAACTAATATTTGAGCTACCAAACAGCAAAATGTTGACAACATGGGTACCTTTTTAATGATAATAGAAAAGAAAGGGGCAGGGACAATTACAATGGCAGCAACCGTTTCTGCCACAGCTATTTGTAGCTCAATATGCCCTGTTTCTTCAAGCACAATCCACCCGGAAGCCTTATCGACATGAATGGGGAACACTGCAGGCTGCTATTAATGTCAACTGGCCTTGCACAGGGGAACTTCCAGGTGGAACGTGTCCTTTATTTCAAGGGATTTTCCGTAACACTACTAAGTGGCTTGAACATGCAGCTTAAATGAATTAAACATCAAAAGTTCTTCCATACACTCTGCTGGAAGTGCAGAATGGTGAATAATGTAAAGCCGAAGGTCATCTCCTATCACCATCATCTCATCTAGCTTAAAAATCTCCCGTCTTGTTCTCAAGCACACCCAAAGTTTATACGCTCACATTTGTTCTGTATGGTTTTCTTGAGTCACTGGGCAGCCGAAACCCAATTTTAAAATTTTTTCATTTTGCTTTCTGCCTTTGTGTGTGTGTGTGATAAGCTTTTAATTACAGGGCCAGAGTTTTTATTGCAAGTTGCTGCGCTCCAGCTGGAAGCAGTTACACTGCAGCCGCTCCCCTCCCTCGCCACCACAGGAAGAATGATTTCCAAGGCCTTACCCTTCTTGTCCTGGTGATTATGGGATGAGACGGCCACATAGGGGTTTGTGTTTTCAGACGAGCCAACCGGATCCTTCCAATCGAGCATGCGGCCCCTAGCGTCATAGCCCTGTTGGGCTGGAGAGTCTGAAGTGGTAGTGCTGGGAACAAGGGAACTGGAGTGTCCTGTTTGCATCATAAATACAGTTAGGGAAAGGGAAGCAGCAGCAGCCTGGCATCAAGCAACATTTCCAAAGGCATTTCCTTGATGGATGTGCATTATTTGAACCTTCAGGGTCAATGAAAGAACACACACCTTTTTGAGTCCACAGATCCCTTAACCAACTACATTCTTTCTGTGGCACCCCTGTGGGGCTCAGGAACCCAGTTATGTCACCCCTTGCCTGCAGAGCTGGCAGTCTCTCACCCTTCTTCAAACACCCTCCCTTGCATAGCTGTCAACCTTTCCCTTTTCTCGCGAGGAATCCTATTCGGAATAAGGGAATTTCCCGCAAAAAAAGGGAAAAGTTGCCAGCTATGCTCCCTTGTGGAGTGTTCCCTCAGCCTCATCTCCTCTCCTCTCCCCCTCTTCCTTGGGAGTCCCCTGAGCAGCTGCCGCAGCAACCCCTGGTCTCTGAGTCGCCTCAGCTCCTGGCAACCAGCACCCCCTGGCCAGCCCCAGAGGCACCAGTCGTAGCCAGGGCTGCTGCAACAAACAGCTGTGCAAGCCTTTGGGACAGAGGCCTGTGTTGCCCGCGGCACCCCTGACCATCATTCAAGGCACCCCAAGGTGCCCCGGCACACTGGTTGAAAACCACTGACATACACTATTAAAAGTCAAAGAGTTGCACATGTATTTTCAGCAAGGTGTGATCCAAAACCTGAGAAGAGTGACAGGATTACAGGAGTATCTGAAGAAGTGTGCATGCACACGAAAGCTCATACCAAGAAAAAACTTAGTTGGTCTCTAAGGTGCTACTGGAAGGAATTTTTTTATTTTTTATTTTGTTTTGACTATGACAGACCAACACGGCTACCTACCTGTAACTAGGATTATCTACAGCAGCCTTTGCCAACCTGGTTTCCTCCAGCTGGTGCTGATGGGAAACGTAGTCCAAAATATGTGGAGGGCACCAGGATGGCAAAAGCTAATCATTGAGCAAAGAGGATTAGCTGAAATTTGCTGCCAAGGTTAAGAGATCTTTGAGATTTGTGTGTGTCTCCTGCATGTTTCCGCGATGGAACTTTGTTTATGAAAAGCAAAGCACCGGCCATGGTGGTTGGATAATATGAAAAAAAAAAAGATGAAAAAAATAATCAAATGCAAAAGCAGGAAAAGATGAGGACTATCTCTTACTGTCTTCCTCCACTGATTTGGGCAGAGATAACCCATTCAGCAACCCTTTCTAGGACGTGAGTTCTAGTGTTGCAAAGGGAGCTTCCTTATATCAGGCCATAGTATTTTGTTCACTTAGCCCAGTGTGCTTCACTCTAACAGCAGCTCTCCAAGGACTCAGAAAGAGACTGGGAGGTATTTCTCTCTCTCTCTCTCTGTTGCCAAACAGTCTCGCTTCAAAAACGAATGAAATGTGGAGGAAGATTGCTCCAAAAGATCTCGGAAAATCTGTGATGGGATATAGCAGATTCCAGTGATTTGCTATGGGCCAGGTTGTCACTAAGCAATAACTACATAATACTCCTCCTGGAATTTTGGGATTAAGTCTCCTCTCTTGGCCACTCATACTAGAAAGTAAACAGATGCATTTGTACTCATTAAATCTCCCTGCAGGCTTTCAAAGGTACCCTTCTATTTAGAGTACACGGCAGCAGTCAATCTGAGACCTTACACTGGCATGTACAAAAGAGCAGGTTCCTAATTTTCCAGGAGGCTGGAACGAACTCAAAAGGTCCTGTAATTGAAAAAAAGATTATCCTAGCCATCAAAGCTACATGGAATTCCAGAAGCACACATGGGTCCTGGACCACAACCTGACGGGAAACTGCTTGTTTGGGGATCATAAGCCTTTGTACAGGACAGGCAAAATTCCCACCCACAAGTCACTTGGGCCAACAGAACCTGCCTCTGAGGCAGGCATAGGGAATTTCCAGCCCATTTTTGGCCTGCGAGGCTGTTTCAGCCAAGCCACGTTCATCATTGCTGTTGACATGCAGCCGTCAAACTTGGTCCACAGGTGTGTGTGTGTGTGTGTGTATAAATAAGGATCAAGCCCACTGACCAGATCCAGTTCCTCACACTTATGCCTAGGAAGTGGTAGCATAGCCAGGAGCATCACGGGCTGATGGGGTATATAGCCTGATGGGGAAGGCTATATACTGTGTGGGGAGAAGAAAAGGAGCAAGGAGAGTCAGAAGGCGAAGGAGGGGACTTGGAGGGTGTGTTTGGCTTGAGTAGGGCCTTCTCGGTAGTGGCACCCGCCCTGTGGAACGCCCTCCCTTCAGATGTCAAAGAGAACAACAACTACCAGACCTTTAGAAGACATCTGAAGGCAGCCCTGTTTAGGGAGGCTTTTAATGTTTAATAGATTATTGTATTTTAATGTTCTATTGGAAGCCGCCCAGAGTGGCTGGGAAAACCCAGCCAGATGGGCGGGGTATAAATAATAAATTATGATTATGATTATAGGGGACTACTCAATGCAGAAGAATGGGAGAGGTGGGAGTTCTTCTCAGCCACATGAAGATTGCAAGGTGGCTTAGGAACTCATGCCACCCCTTATATATTATGCTCCCGTACTTGTAACTAGTTTGCAGGGAAGCAGGTCAGATTCACAGTGTTTTACTGTGGCTGGAGCTATCAGTTGCAACAGCTAATCATTAACATGATTAATTTACAGGAATATACCCCGGGCTGGAGAATTGCACTGACATGGGCACTGCATTATTCTTTATCTATCATGACAGGGAGTGCAGTTCCACCAGTGCCCATTAATAATGAAAACTTAGGAGTTGCCTTAAGGATTTCCAAAAGAATTCTTTAAAATTTATATTCTTTGAAAATAATAATTCCTTTAATTGGAGCGGGGTGGAGGAGGGGGAAACCCCCCCCCCCATTTATTTTATTGGCATTTGGGAATATAGCAGGGTGCCTAAATGTGTCTACAGAGAAGGAAAATCTCTGGAGATCTTGATATCAGCATTTTTCATACACTGGTTGCTTTGACTGTTGATAAAATCGGTGGAAACATTTGGCTTCTGTAATTGGGACTGCTTCAAAAAATAAAATAAAATAAAATACTCCCTAGCAACATGGTCATCCATAAGCAGTAACCCCCCCAAAAAACACTGAGGTAGTGAATAGCCATGGAAATTTATATCCCGAGTTTTTCATGCTCATTCCCTGCAATTAGAGCACTACTGATATATCTCCTCCCCTGGGCAGCCCAACCTTCTGTTTACTTTTGTACATCACAAAAACTTGTTCAACTTGACCAGGAATGCAGTTCTCAGCACAATAAAGCAATTAGTTGTATCTAAAGGTATTAGGAGTGGAAGGAACCATTGCCAAATAGCAGTTGCATTTCATGCTTTGATTTAATATGCATTTTCCACCCACATCCCAGTACAGATACTTTTCAGTTTAGATGCATTCAAAGGGGCCATTTTATGGTTAAGCTGTACGTATGGTTAAGGAAAACCTTTTCTTAATACGGTAATCTAGGGAAAATATTTGCCCAGGGGACACATTCTCTGCAATAAGTGTTCCCAAACCATATGCTTCAACTATGTGGAGAACTCATTGATAATGGAAAGCTGTAACTATGTAAAAAAAGAAAAATATTAATGAGTACCAGATGGTAGTAGGGCAAGGAAGTGTTTCACTGAAATGTCAAAAATCAGCCTATTCACTCCGTTACTAATATGTTAGTCTACTGCACATTGAGAAATGATTTGCTACATGTAATCAAGATAAATTCTCTTTCATCTCGGTTTGAGAGAGGAGTGAACAGATGCCAAGAAACCAGAGCATACTATTCTTTCCCACCAGGTCTTGAAATTTCTAAGTGGTTACACTATGGACTTGCTAGCTGGGCCAGCAAACAACCTCTTTTGCCAATACTTACCCCCTTGGAGCTCTAGCCTAGCCTAAAGTTGTGCCACATTCATTGCCTATCTGCATTCTGATACAGGATATGAAGAACTGCCTTTTGCTAAGCCAGTTCAATGATCCATTGAGATAACTGCCATCAAGGCAGAGAGTTTGGTTTTCCAGACAACTGTATTTCCTAGGACAGTTATGTGAATTCTTATTTGGTCCCATATATTAAAAGTATACCTTACTAAACTGTGCTTCCCTATCCTTTAGAATGTGTTGCCATTCTTTTAGACAGCAGAATGGCTCGCTATAAATTGAAGGCAATGGGAATACTCGAGAGGTTATGGTCACGATAGCGTGGATTCCTTGGTATTCTATCACTGTGCCATTGAGAGCGTGCTCACTTATGGCTTATGTGTGTGGTACGGAAGCTGTACTACCGAGGACAGGATGGGGTTGTGCAGAGTTGTTAAGGCAGCAGAGAGCATTGTTGGCTGCTCGCTCTCCACCTTAGAGCAGATTTATGCCATGAGGTGCCACAGAAAGGCACTGGACATAGTAAAAGATCCATCGGATCCTGGTCACCATCTCTTTGAGCTCTTGCCATCGGGACGGAGATACAGGACGATGTCGACAAGAACAAGCCATCTTAGGAACAGCTTCTTCTCCAGAGCGATCTCAGCCTTGAATCGGAAGCCTGGACTTTGAAGTCATCTAATCTTACCTGTTATGTTTTATCATTGTATGGTTTTAATCAGTGTGTATGGTTTTAATCAGTGTTTTTGTAGTTGTTTTGTTTTTGCGTGGAGTGCCCTATCTGGGTGGATGGAGCAGCCAAGTAATTTCGTTGTTCCTGAAGGGGACAATGACAATAAAATATATTCTATTCTATTCTATTCTATTCTATTCTAATTCTATTCTATTCTATTCTTTTTTAAAAACAGAAACAACACACCCACCTGTGTAATATCTCAACTACAGGAAAACCAGATATATACAATCAAATATAGAAGATGCCTTCTGTTTAATTTCTCAGAAGGAAAAAACTATTCTGCAAAAACCGTTTTTTTTACTATGTTTTGAAAGTTTACTACACTGTGCTTGAATCACTACCAATATAGCATTGTTTTTCAAACCAGTTTTTTTCAGCTTCAATTTTAAAACTGTTCATTCTTTCAGGTTTTAAAATTGAGCCAGATTTAAAAAATATGCATCATGCCGAGATACCACATTCACGATTTGTAAAACTTTTGTCATTGTAATAACAGTACACAGAGAAGAAATTGGATGCAACCAGAAGACTGCACGAAAAAGGATCTTGAAAACGTTTAGACAGGTTATCAGTGCACAGTAGCGTTTGTTCTAAGAGACGGCAGATATTAAAATGCTCTACACACTCTTCAGTTATGTGACTAGAACAACCTAGTAAGACAATGAACGGGGAAAGTTAAAGCAACACCACAAGGGGAGACAGGATGTGGCAAAATGAGGGCCTCATTCACTAAGACTGATGCATATGAGAGTAAAATTTTACAGGAAGAAAGCCTGTTTTGTTCTCCCCATTCCCTGTGCCATGTGTATTTGACTTTTTGGCAGAACAGGTGCTTGACATGGTTGGTATGATTATTTTGGATATGGGAAACAATTGTGCATGAAAAGGTCAGATGCTTAAGTCTTTTCAGTTTTATCACCTGCTATGTAAATTATTGCAGGAGTTTATCTGTCACGGCAGATAGGAGAGGAAAAACAACAACAACCCAGAGACTGAACTGGCAAGAAAAAATAATAAGAAGCAAGGAAGTGAAGAAAACCATTCATTTTCTTGGCAACTGGGAGCATATTAGGCATCTTCCTCTGTCACCCACAGAGATATCCTACTGTGCATTTTCGGAGGTGGCAGTGTGCAGATCCACTGATGAAACAAGCACATCTACCACTTTGCCATTTGGCTGTGGGCTCCTACGTTTTCTTACTATTGACTACAATGGGAAGAAATTAACTACATCGGCCCCATGGCGGATGCAGCATTCTGTGGGAGTGCTGGGGAAGCAAAGGAGCTCTGGATGAGGCATATCCATGATCCATTTCCCCCTGATTCACCGGCAAGACATTGCCAGTGGAACATCTATTCCACCAGAGCTTTATTTGGGTGGGGTGATTTCTAGCAGCATTACGTAGCATCACATACCGCTGCGGGGATTCACTTCCAGCAATTCTGTGCTAGCTCTTTGGAGTAGAGGGGCACACAATGCCTCCAAAATGGTTTTTAAATGGTGCAGGCCTGTGGGATAGGGTTGTATTGTTTGCCATTAATTAAAGGTAAAGGTGCCCCTGACAATTAAGTCCAGTCGCGAATGACTCTGGGGTTGTGGCGCTCATCTTGCTTTACAGGCCGAGGGAGCCGGTGTTTGTCCGCTGCCGCAGACAGTTTTTCTGGGTCATGTGGCCAGCATGACTAAGCCACTTCTGGAGAAACAGAGCAGTGCATGGAAACGCTGTTTACCTTCCTGCCGGAGTGGTACCTATTTATCTACTTGCACTGCGGGCTTTCGAACTGCTAGGTGGGCAAGAGCTGGGAGCGAACAATGGGAGCTCACCCCGTCACGGGGATTCAAACCGCCGACCTTTCGATCGGCAAACCCAAGCGGTACAGTGGTTTAACCCACAGCGCCACTCGCGTCCCCCTTTGCCGTTAATTGCGTTGTCAATTAAAATAAAATAACATCTGTGGGTGCCTTGACACTCACTCTGCCACACTGCACACAGCAATCACAATAGCAACCAACATGCCATATGGGAGGGAATGTTGCATCCTCTCAGTTGCAAAATATTACAGTCTGATCACAATAATGATTTCCCTGGAACTGAAGAGCACCTTTTTGACAATCCGGAAGCTTGCCTATTATGCGCAACAGAATATTACATTGCCTGATTCCTCCAAGTACTGCTTAAACTTTGATCCTTCTAACGGAATTTCATTTAAATGTGAGGGATTTCCACCCAAGGAAATATATTTAGGATGGCGGGTGGGGTGCCATGGCAGAAAGCAGCCTCTATCAAAACATGTTTTAGTATCAGCTAGGAAAATTTGCCAAGCCATAAGTGTCAATGCTTATTGCTTTGGTTCATGAAGGCAAAGACTTTAAAGCTATGGGGTAGTAGTGCTTAAATTATAATTTTGATTCTTGTCAACGCTATGATAGGGGGAGATCATGTGCCTTTCTCCTTTCCAAAACCCAACATCGTTCTGATAATGCTTCAGTTGATGCTATGCATTTGGATGCCTAACATGAAAAACATTTTCTCTCCTCATTTACAGGGTGGAAGTTCCGTATTAAAATGACATGCTGCCTCCCCATGCAAAACAAAGGTCAGATATCTTCCCATGGGTCTTCCTGTGTTTTCATTATTATACTAGGACACAAATGTTGTTTGCAAATGTTATAACCCCAGATGGAAAACAAGTTCAGGAAAAAAAATAACATTGGTTTGCTTTACTAATAAAAGGGCTGCCTCTTACAATTATTTATGTGTGAAAGGTCTTTGATTCTGTTAGGTACACCATGCATTTTGAAAGTCAAGTTCTGCTTCACCTGCTACACAGTAAGGGCAGAAGTGGAATCTAAGAAAGAAACATCATGTTTCTTTCGTACTGTAAATGGATGTGTGCTCACTCAATTCCTCATCTGCTATTCCAATTCTTCTCTGTGAATTTGTTCATCTCCCTGCCCCCAGCCAGGTGCACTTCTAGGGTCAGAATATTGATCCTCTACTGATAGTGTCGCACCACTGATATATTTTTGCTCCCTTGGCAAACATGGGCTTGGGAACATATGAATGCCAATATGGCATCTAGTTCTCGTGCCTTTCATGGCTGAAAAATGACAATTGTTGTCCGTAAGTTGAAGGCACATTTGCCCCAACACAATGGAGAAGTTCAGCTGGATTTCTTTCGCTCTCCTGGCCAATCACAGAACCAGGCAGAGGGCCTTTTCGGTAGTTGTGCCTGCCCTGTGGAAGATGTCAAACAGATAAACAGCTGTGTGATTTTTAAAAGACATCCGAAGGGAAGTTCTTAAGTGTCTGATGTTTTATTGTGTTTTTTACTGTTTTTTGTTGGGACCTGCCTAGATAGAGTGGCTGGGGCAACCCAATCAGATGGGCAGCCTATCATCATCATCTGGTAGCTGAGTATTTAAGTCAGGACTTCCACTCTTCGGCCTTCCTTCCTTGAGCAGGAGATACAAAATTTGCCGCTAGTGCTTCATTTTGGGATGGAGGCCTGATGTGCCCTCCCCCAATTTACCCATACTTCAACTGTCTGCAGATTTTGATTTTGTATAATATGGTTGGTATTCAAAACTAGTCTTACTCAGAATAGACTCACTGGAGTTAATGATCGTGATTAACGTAGGTCCATCAATTTAAACAGGTCTCCTCTCAGCAGGGCTTAACTGAATACCACCCTACAACCTTTTGGACCAAATGTTACATATCTCAATTTGTACTGAGTGCATAATATGATGCCGTTCATACCCGATGGCATAAACTTGACTACGGAGCTTGGTCACTTTGTGCACAAAAATATACTTCAGGTTTCTATACCCTTTTGCCTAAAGGAGTTGTTCCTCTCTCCTATAATTTCCTTTCCCAAAGTTCTGTAGTTTAAGCATGTGAATTTACAAGACATTTGGCTTTAGCTCGCATTAAGCTTACTTCAAGGGTCGCTGTGGACGAGGAAAGACTGAAATAACTGTGCTTGAGTAAGATAAATGAATATTGTATCAGTTTAGTGAACTAGGCCCCAAAATGAAAAGGACTATATCTACTTTGGAATGGAAACTACGAACTACTACCACAAGGATTTGAGGAAGATTTTAAAATTATTTTTTTTTAAAAAACTCCAAAACTGACCATACACTGTAGTGTAAGACATTTCATGATCTGATGAAGTAGTTGAAATGTCTATGAAAAAAAGTAAATAAGGGCAAAATATTAAAACAATAAAAACATGGAAATATTTGACAAGATTGTAAAATATATGATTCCTCCAAAATTGATCTGCACAGACAGGTATTAAAACAATGTGGAAGGGGAACTTCCTTACCATTCAGTGCTACGAACGAATCTGGAAAAAAAAAAGAGAAAGGAGAGGGAGGGGAAAAAATTATTTCTAATATCGTTCTAAGTTGTCTATCCACAAAACCTCACATACATCCTTACTGCTATTCATGTGTATAGTGTCACTCTCTGTTTGTGCTGATTCTCTCATATGGTTTTATCATACTGATAGTTGAATCTTGCCTTAAGTCAGTGATGGCTAACCTTGACACTCCAGATGTTTTGGGACTACAACTCCCATCACCCCTGACCACTGATCCTGTTAGCTAGGGATGATGGGAGTTGTAGTTCCAAAACATCTGGGGTGTCAAGGTTAGCCATCACTGCCTTAAGTAAAAACTTGATTTTTATTCTTGCAAAGAGAAACATGGGATTCTTGGATCCCAAGAGGAGATATGAGTTCTACTTGTGCACGGGGAGGTGGGTGAGAAGAATGACATCTCAACCACCTTTTGGGAAGGAATTTGGGGGGCTCATGGGGAAACCAGGAACAACCCTCCCTATGGTCAAGTGAAAGTGCCTTTGGAGAGTGCAAAGGAATGTCTGCATTCAAGCCGTGGCATAATCTTCTTGGATCAATATTTAAACACTCTCTTTGGTACTGCAAAGCTATTGTACACTGTGGTTTTGATTATAAAATTGTTAGTTTTTCTGAGAGATTTCAACCTCAAGAGTGGGGTAACTTTTTTGAAACGGAAATTAATAAACCCCAACCAAATGCATATGGGTAACCAAATAGAGATTGGTTTGCAGAGTTTATTTATAATCAATAGATCTTGACTAGTAACGATAATTCCTGTAGCCATGCAGTTCTCTTTGTATAACCAAGGGCACATTTCCGCTTGTCCCATTAATGGAAAGAATGGGTCAAAGCAATTTCCCCTTTGCCCTGTTCCTTTCCCAAGGAAATTCCATTCTTTAGTGCTCAACTAGAGGAAACGTCAGTCCTGAATTGCTGTTTGCTCTGACTGAGCACTAAAGAGCAGTTTTCTCTGGGGGGAAAGCAGAGGGACAAAAGGAAGTGTGCATGAACCCCAAAGCTTAGTTTAAGAAAAAAGGGAACAAGTAATGTACCAAACCATATGAGCGAATCATGATTTGAATAAAGGGAACGACAGGATTGGCAACAAAAATCAAGATATGTTTGTGTGCTGCATCTTGGTGGGCCACCTAGGCTTTCAAAACAAATGGGACCCAGGCGTGAGCATATAACTAGCTATATGCAAAAGGGTCAATCTCACTCAGGGTGCAAGACTGGTGCCTTTATAATAAACTTTGTCAATTAACTATCATGTCCTAGCTCCTTTGAGCCAGCGTGACAAAACCAGAACCTGTCATGCTGTGGTAAGAAATTCATCTTAAAAATAATTAGTTGGTGTATATCTATATGGTTGGATTTCAAATGCCCTTTAATAGTCTTACATTCAGTTTTGGTGGAATTCATAAAGAATAAATCTGGTGTGCAATCTCTGTTCAGATTTATGTGCCAAATGAGAGTGAGGAATGCAATGAAAGATGCCATGGTCCCCAATTCCCAATTGTGAATTACCAGGAAATTATCATGTTCTTGTTGGAAACTATGCGATAAGCTTCACGTTGGAGGAGAGACGGGTGCGATCAAATTCATACACAGAGATGGCCCTATTACGTATTCAGTTGTAGCCTGGGATCATTCCTATGCATGGAAGCCTGCCTGTCCAGGGGGTATGACTAAAACTTTCTCAAGCTGGCAGAGAGGCTCCAGATTCCTTGCCTTTGAACAGGTTGATGTGGGAGAGAGAAAAGCTCATGCGTGGAAAGCAAACTGGATTGCAAGTTATAAACAAGGTGGCAAATGCATTAGGACTGCATGACTCTGTTATGTACAGTGGGACCCAATCAGTAGTTTCTATGGGTCCGTTCGACTTTCAAAAATGTTTGAAAACCAAGGTGTGGCTTCCAATTGGCTGCAGGAGCTTCCTGCACTCAATCGGAAGCTGCGGAAGCCACGTCGGACGTTCGGCTTCCAAGAAATGTTCGCAAACCGGAACACTCACTTACGGGCTTACAGCGTTTGGGAGCCAAAATGTTGGAGTTGCAAGGCATTCGAGAACCAAGGTACGACTGTGAATGTGGTTGATTTAATATTCTATGGGAGGGGAGGTTATTGGTTTGTTTTCGTTTTCATTTTATTCTGTATTTTGTGTTCTCATCTTGTATTCTTATGTTGTGAACTGCTGTGTGATCTTCGGATGAAGAGAGGTATACAAACAAACAACTAAAAATGGAGCTAGGTTCCAGGGGAAATGCCTTTGCAATCCCACCTGCAGGGACAGATTTAGTGATGTGCGAGTGGTGCACATGCACGTTGCACAGAGCCATGGGGGCATCGCCTCAAATCTGGGTAAGTGACCTTAAAAAGCTGGGTTAAGTGAGATGCAGGGATCTGGGAAAGAGGTGTGAGGGCTCTGACAGGGTCTCTGAGCCCTAGTTAGCACTGTCCAAGCTTTGGGTAGGAGGGGAGGGTTCTAGGACCCTGCCAGAGCCCTTTTGTCTCCTCCAAAGCTGGGCACTTCCTTACTCAGCTTTGGAAAGGCAGTGCAAAGACTTGGGAGGGATGGGCAAATTTTGGCCTTGCACAGGATGCCATAATACCAAAGTCCACCGTCACCACCTGCCACTGAACCCAACAGGTTTTGACTATATAGTCGTACCTTGGATCTCAAACGCCTTGGCTCCCGAACGATTGAAACCTGAAAGTGAGCGTTCTGGTTTCTGAACTTTTTTTGGAAGCTGAACGTCTGGTGCGGACGCTCCTGCAGCCAATCTGAAGCTGTGCCTTGGTTTTCGAATGGTTCCAGGAGTTGAATGGACTCCCGGAACGCATTCTGTTCGAGAACCAAGGTAACAACTGTACACGATTTTGATTTTAGGTGTGACCACTGGAACGTAACTTCCACATCAGTTGCGGGCCTACTGTTAAGCTAACTACGAAGTATGATGATGTTTCGTTCTTAGCAATTCAAGAATGTAGGTCTCAGGCCTAACGGCACATTCACCTCAGTACATTTACTCATAAAGGTGCAAGCTTCACTGCTTTTATGATTGCAACCTTGCACCCCCTGAAGTCCTTTTTTGGGGTGAAATTTACTTTGAGATAACTATGTTCAGGATCCAAGAATTCAGTGTCTGGGCTCCTCTTGGAGGAAGGGCAGGGTAAAATGATAAATAACCACCACCATCATTACCCTCTTTGAGTAAATTTCCTGGAATTTACTTCCAAGTTGGCATATTTAGGATGAGCTAGAAGTATTTAAAATGCACACCACGTTCTTATCCTTTCTCTGTTAAATTATACATATTTTCCCCCTCTTTCTCTTTTAGCCAATTAAAAGCAATTAAAGTTATGCGGATAAGGATATTTAAGGTGAGTTGAGGATGCACCTTGAATTATCCTTAAGCACTGCTGAAGGAATTAGGATATGGCTGTTTTGTGTAAAACCAAGGCACTGAGGCAGTAACTTAAAAGACTTCTGGCATATGAGCTTCTTAAATGCTCCTCCTGAGGTTAGCACAGATAGGCTGATTTTAAGAGTTAGAGAAGAAGGTTACATCTTGGATGTAGTTCATGAGTTTTGAACATTAAATAATTGGCCATGTGTGTGTTTTTCATCTCTGGGGGTACATTCTGTTCTGATAGCTTTACATTATCTTGATTTGCCTCTTACTCAACGAGAGTGCTGCTGATCTTTCTGTAGCTCTTTGTGAACAAGAAACTCTCAAGGCTGGCTAAAGGTATCAGAACAAAGAGCTATCTCAAGAGCTTTCAACCGTGCTGCCCTCCAGATATTGCTGAACTACAACTCCCATCATCCCCGCCCATTGGTCATGCTGGCTGGGCTGATGGGAGTTGAAGAGTCCAATAACACTGACTATCACAGACGAATTATATATTAGATGCAAGGGGAAACATGCATTTCAATGTCTGCAGAAGGGAATTTGGAGAAGGAAAGGGAGGGAAAGTGTTAAGGGATCTACACATACACACACACCCCTTCTTCAATTGTCCAAATTTCACTCTTCTGAATATACTATGGTAACGGTAAAGGTAAAGGGACCCCTGACCGTTAGGTCCAGTTGCGGACGACTCTGGGGTTGCGGCGCTCATCTCGCTTTACTGGCCGGCGTACAGCTTCAGAGTCATGTGGCCAGCATGACTAAGCCGCTTCTGGCAAACCAGAGCAGCGCACAGAAATGCCGTTTACCTTCCCGCCAGAGCGGTACCTATTTATTTACTTGCACTTGATGTGCTTTTGAACTGCTAGGTTGGCAGGAGCTGGGACCGAGCAACGGGAGCTCACCCCGTCGCAGGGATTCGAACCACCGACCTTCTGATCAGCAAGCCCTAGGCTCTGTAGTTAGGTAGTCCAAGTCAAAATCTGGCTCTATTTTTGTAAATCAAACATGCATTTGCTTAAAGCCGCTTTAAGCAAATGTTTATTTGCATTAAAAAATCTATAGCTGGAATCAGACTCTGAGAATATGCTTACTGCTTCCAAATCGGGATGAGCCAAAATGTTTAGATGCAAATATCATTAACACAAAAAAGTGTCTTGTAGAGGGCCTGAAATGAATCCCCAAAGTTTCTTCCCTCACTCTTTCCTGCTTTTGCTGAATCGGCAAAATGTCCGTGAAAACCAGGATGTATGGCAAGTAGGGAGATTCTTTTTAAAAAGCCCCAAAACAACTTTGTCCAGATTTTCAACTTCTGGGAATATAGCAACCCTATAAATATTGTTAGTCCTAGTAATAGTGATGCTGCTCTATAGCCAAACAGGGCCAGCCCCACAGTTGAGGAGGACTGTGGCGTCTATAAGCCCCCTCCCCAGTACACTCTTATATCTTGAAGTGACACCCCCCCATAGCCCCAGCCCCAAGGGGATTAAAAAAAATGCAGACAGCCGATCCACAATTACTATATGCATGTGTCTGCATGCACCCACACTCTGAAGAGTACATAGCACAACACCCAATGACTGCAATTGCATGCATAGCTTCCTAGGAGTAAGCTCAACTGAACTGCAGCGGTGCTTATTTTGAACTGCAAAGCTTCAACTTGTAAAACACACTGAACTGTAACAAAAGATCTTCAGCCAGCTGAATTGCAACCTTAGATTCTAATCAGAAATGCAAACAGAAGTAGGTATCCCCACCAAAGGAAATAAGTATCCAGACTCTGCTTGATTCTGTCCCTCATCTTCTGATTTCCTCTATGTTATTTTGTTGCAAACAAACTTCATTCACCTGATAGACGGAGGGACAGGGGGCTCCAGCAGTTGACGGTATCACTCTGCAAAAAGTTCCTGAGGTACACTACAACACTGCCCCCGCCCCAGCCCTAACACATGCTCCGGGGTGTTGAATTTACCCAAGAAATGTCCGGATGTTTGTGTGTCACCTTATATCATTGGGGAGGGAAAGAGGGTTGTCAATATGGTTTGATTGGCAGTGCCTGTATTTCCACCCATGTTTCAATATTACTTAACTTATGGGGAATTGGAAATAAATCCAAGATGGTGGTTTGAAGCCACTGGGTACTAAAGCTCAAGCAAGCAAGCAAGCAAGCAAACAAACAAACAGTGTTTTTGTTTTGTTTTTTGTTTGTGGCCCAGAGTAGGTGTCAGGGGTGATGCCTCCCACAGCACTTGGGCCCTGGCAGACATCCAAGTATGCCTTATGGTGGTGCCGGGCTTGTAGCCAAATCTAATTGGCTTTGTGTTTATGTTACTATTGCTAGGAAGAATGGTTATTTTTTAAAAAAGAAAGTATGGAAGCAGCAGCTGATCGTTGTTGCTAGGATCTTATTCTCTCTAGAGCATCACCTGCTAGAATATCCCACCTCTGCGTCTGTGGCGAATGCTGCCAATCTGTGAACGCTTTTGCTCTTGTAACACCAAAAAATTGCCGGAAGGGACACAAATGTCTTGTGTAGGAGGAAATATTCAAAAAAAGTGCCCCATTGCCGATTTCATTGTTACCCTAGGCACCAACTCAGCATTCAAAAACAATTTGTCATTACATTTTCTTCAGAGCTAGGTTTTAATTCCAACACAATGGCCATTTAAATAGGTGATGTTGTTGTGCAGCAAATTTCCTTGAATGCTTCTCTTGCCTTTTTTTTAAAAGGCCTGTTGTTAAAACACTGTTTTCGCTATTGTCATGATTTTCTATCTTTAACTTTGCTGATACTGAGCAGGCAGCATCCAAGCATCTATAGAGATTCTCTAACGTAGGATAAAATGAAAGAGCAGAAACAGTTGTGCTTACTTTGGCAGTCTCCCAGGCCGTCGGTATTGCCATGCTCAATGTCCTGCTCAAATGCAAGTCTAAACAAAAGAAAGGAACAGACTGGTGAGAATTACTGCTCTCACAGGCCTCAACACATGGAGCCCAGAAGTGAAAGGAAGAAACAGACAAAACCTGCTTATTCTTCTAATACTTGCACAATGCAAGCAGAAGAAGATTCCTAACGAGACACCCAAGTATCTCACCCTTATCTTCATGTGACAACCAATATAGAACCAGTATTGCAACATGAACACATGTCAGGACGGATAGTTTCTGTGCCTAGACTTCTGATGTGACCATGCCATGGTATTTAACTGAAACGTAAGGAATATATATTGGCATGAAAGATGCACTGTTCCCCTCCCCCCAAAAAACCAACAACCTGGAATCTAAAAACACAAAGCAGGAAATGGTCATTGAGAGTGGCAAACACAGTGTTAAGCTTATGCAGAAAAGTTTGCTATCTGCCCATGAAAGTCCTCCTTGGATATATGAATCTATTACGAAAAGGTGGCTTAGGCACCCCTGTTCTGAGTTAATACATCACTAGCTTCATAAAAAATGTGACAAGGAATCTGCAGTTGAGGCATTTTCTTTACAATGGCCTTCTTAACTTAGAATGTGAGCAGGTATGTGCTTGGTAATTTGATATGGCATTGTGCTGTAAGGAAGCCCGTATCAAATAATTTACCGGTAATTATTTATTATTATTATTAATTGACTTTCTATACAACCCTATACCTGCAGGTCTCAGGGCGGGTTTAGGGCGGTATATAATTCTCAGATTTTCTGAATTGTGCAATACTGCTGTGCCATCAAACCACAGCAACATGGCATCTCAGCATGCGGCAAGTTATCCTAAATGTTACGCAGCAAAGAGGTGAAAAGAACACAAAGATGTTTTCTGGTGGTCTCTCCATGTTGCAGGTCTATGTAGCTCCAATCCTAGTCAGAAATAAATCTGCCTACAATAGTACTGTCAGGGACATGCCCTCCCCTGCAAGTCTGGCACTGAGTGGGTACTGGCAGCCTCAGCCTCTGCTGTCGACGGACACGTCTCCCAGTGAGTCTGCCAGCTCCTCCCCGAGGGAGGAGGAGTCACCAGGGAGGAGCCAGGTGGGAAGGGGTCTCCAGGATGATGCAGAGAGGCCTAGCACCGCCCAGCAGACCCACTCCAAGGGGGAGACACCGTTTCCGGCGCCTGCTTTACGCAGAAGGGTCAGGGGAGAAAGGAGGCGGCACTTTAGGGTGCCGAGACTCTGGTGTTGGCACCGCAGCAGGAGGGGGGCACTTCCGGATTCTGCTAGTGACTAGATGGTCATGTTTTAGGATAGCTCCGCACTGTACATCCTTTGCACAATAAAATAGTTGAAAGACAAGACGGACTTGGTTTTTACTCATGAACTGTTAAGCGAATCTGACAAGTACCATGGAGGCATAGAGAATAGAAAGAAAACAGATGTTTATTGGCTTTATTGTCTATTTTCATCAGAACTCTATTCAAAAGCCTATTTGAGCAATACTGTTACTGCAGGTCAAAGTACCTCTCAATGCGAATTATAACTTACGTTGTTCCGGGTAACAGCTGCATGCATGCCCCACTTTCCTTCATCCAGCCACAATATGGGTCCCTAGATGCTATGCAGGCCCTTAATAGAGGAGACAGATATGGAGTTCTTTGCTTTCAGTAGCTCAATGTCAATATCAACAAATCAATACTTTTGTGTGTTTGAGAACGGAGTTAGCAGTGAGAGGACACATGTGAAGAAGTACCTACTTTTTGCACTTGCCGTGACGCTCACACCTTCCGAGGGGGACCCTTATTAAACAGTTAGAAAACGCTACATAGAGGGCACTGCTTTGCCTATCCAGCTGCATGCCTATAATTCTCTTGTCTTCCACCCCATCATAGCTGCACCTGATTTGGAGGGGGAGAGAAAGGCCGTTTGATCAGCTCAATGAAACCAGAAAGACAATTTGTTTACAACAGAAACATTTCTCAGACAGGATTAACTCATGAAAGTAGAAATTTCCAGCTTACAAAAAACAAACAAACAGGCACATAAGCAATTCAGGTTCCCAATCTGCTGTCCTGGAGGGGGTTGGATGGAGCAGAGGGAGAGGTGTTTGGCTCTGCTGCCATGTAGCTCCCAACTTCACCTGTATAAACCACAAGCAAAAGCCAGCACCAGTAGTATCCCTGCTGGTAGTAGCCAGCAGGTGCTCCTGAAACAGGCTATCTAGAAGGCCGGAAGAGAGCTAGGCTGGTCAAGTTTCCACTGGACCACAAGCCGGTCTGGCTACCAGCAACATACTCAATCTAGGTCTCTCTCCTGTGCCAGTGTGGAACTGGTGTGATGGAAAAACCACCGGGATTTCCAAGGTCTGCCTTCCCTCCTAAGCCAGCTGTGCTCTGGGCTTAGTAGTCACTCAGCCTCTCCATTAAACCTTGCTGCCAGGAGTTTGGTTTGCTCCCTAAATCATATTATCATTTAAACTAATATCCTAATTTGCGGAGCCTGCTTAAGAGTCTAGGAGACAGGGTGACTCGGCATAGAGTGACAGGAAAGTTTTGCTTTTCCCTCCTGGGAGGCACATCCAGGGATGAAAAGGCTGTGGAGTACATAGGGAAAACAATCCAACCCCACTCCTCGCTATCTTCCCATATTTCATCCATTATGTGTTTGTGTTTGTGTGTGTGTGTGGGGGGGTGTTGCTTGCCAACTTACAGCGACACATTTAAGTGTATCCGAGCATTCATAGAGTTACTATGAGTACAGGAGAATCCCTGCATCAAAAGGTTGATCGGAATGGCAATGGGAACAGTGGTGACAGGGCTACTGCAGTCATCCCCGTAACTCCCTTACACATTAATTTAACATGCTGCCTGAATGCCTGAAGAGGCCTATAGCTGCGAAACCCAAAATAATGTGTTTACTATTTCATATGTGTGTGTGGAGGTATATTTATTTGCTGTGATGTGTTGACCACAGCCATTTTTTTAAATGGGGAAATTAAAATTCCTGAAAGCAACATATATTCCACATTCAATACAAACAAAAAACAAAACAAAACCAGTTTCCTGGGTTCCCCACCCCCATCGGGCAGCACTATGTGTGAGACTAACACATATAGGAAAGAGAACCAACGGTACATACTTTTCAGAATTGTAAGTGCTCATCTCCTCCAGGAAAAGACTGTCATTTAAAAAACCGCTGTTTCCTGTCCTGACCAAGAACTTCAAAATGATTCCCTTCTCTGATCCAAGGAAAACCACAGTGTGATTCCGATTTGGCCCAGCAGCATTATCTACAGCAATTCTGGTCAGGCGGTATCTGGAACAACATTGCAGTTTTAATAACCCAAATAGGCTGTCATTTGCTTTATATTTTCTTTCTTTCTTTCACTTTATAGGTCAGTACTGAGTAATTTTATAAGCAGAGCTTATCTATTCATATGTAAACACAATTTCCCACTTAAAATAGACAGCTCCAAATTATTTCCACACAGGACATGCTCATGCCTAGGGTGGGCCAATATGGCTAAAACAACAAGGCCAATTTGAAAGCTAGATTTATTCAGCAACTTTGAGGCAAGCACACAGGGAGAGCCATACATTGGGAGTGGAGAGGTCACAGCATTTCACTGTCTGATTCTCCATTTAGTTTAGTTCAAATCTGTTACCTAAAACCATAAGCTATCATAATATAAAACAATTCACTGAGAGCTTTTTGTGTGGTTACTGAATTCTGTATCCTATTTTTGTATGTGGTCCTACATCCATGTACAAAACTATCCGTTTATTCCTGAAACATGTACAACTAAATATTTACAACATACAAACACCACCATACATGACCGTCAACATGTCTGTGAATAAAATTATTGTACAAATATGCCTGTGATACAAAGCTCACAAATCTTCTGATGCATATTCCAGTCCCTAGATGTGTTTCTGAAGGTAGCTGACTTGTGTATCCTTCTGGAGAAAAATAACCCCTCACTGTTTCTTCTTATGTTGAGACACGGGATTATTTGGATATGAATAGTTCTCTTTAAACACTTGTGTAAACATGAACACTTTCCATAACATATCCTGACAGACATCAGCATATCCTGAAAACATCCTAGCAGACAGCTTTCATATCCGGTGAACGTATCTTGCAGCTAAACCAAACGTTTCTACTGAAGTATTTAAAATGCTGACTCTTAAAAGTAAATGTGTAAGTTGGTGATTCCTCTCTAACATAGACTGAGGGTAGCCTGGATGGAATTAGTAACAACTTTCCATTCATTAAAGTTCTATGATACCCAGAAGGTCCCAGGATATCGGCTGGAGGGACATGAACTTATGACCTTGTTGAAACTGAGCCTGTCTGATTGGATAACTTCTGGGAGATGGATGTATGCTACCCCCTTGGGTTTAATGATGGCTCAGTTGGTCAGAGCGTGGTGCTGATAACGCCAAGGTCGCAGGTTCAATCCCTATATGGGATGGCTATATATACCAGAATTGCAGGGGGTTGGACTAGATGATCCTCAGGGTCCCTTCCAACTCTACAGTTTTATGATTTTATAGAAGAAAGGTTAGATATAAATGTAAGGAGATTAAAAAGTAGTTCTGCAGGAACGTTCTTGTCTCTGCCCTAACCCATTAGAATGCAACAATTGCCTTATTGGATTACACCAAAGGTCCATCCAGTCTAGCATTCGGTTTCCAAATATGGCTAGCCTTACAGGAGCCTTTCTGAGTCTGGCTGGGATGTCAGCATCCTAAATAATTTGATTATCTACAGTCATAGTCATTTCCCCTTTTCCACCTCTCTCTGTCTCCAGATGATGATTATTTTTAAAAGAAGATTGAAAACAAGCATTGCTCTTAGTACAAATATTTGGGGATGCACCTGTAATCTCTTTCCATTGTCAACACTGTCCAATTATTTATTGTCCTCTATTTCCGGTTTTTAAACTAGTTTCCAAAGCACCTCATATATAGATGCATGGCTTTAATGTATGGACATTCAAAAGATCCACATCAGAGTTCATTACCAAATCTGGACAGGCAGACACGAAAGGAAACTGAATGAAATATATTTATTTACCTGACCATCGTCCGCAGAAACCATGGCTTGTTGACAATGGATGGAACAGCTTCATCCATGAGAGAATGTGTTTTGATGAAGTTCAGAGTGTCATCTGGAAATTCATTGGAAGACATGTACTTTTCAAGCGATGTTGAGCCAGCACAAGAACCTGGCCTAAATCAAAAATAGGGTGGGAGGGAATGTGATTATTTATCGCTTTTGTGCAAATATTCTACATAAACTGTTTTCCTAAGCACCTGTTATTAAGTGAGTGTGTGCCAGAGGCTTTGTAGAAACTGAACAAAGCATAATGGCACCAACTGAAGCACTCTTAGATTTCCTCTGGGCCTAGTCATTCCACAGTGCAAGAGCAGAATTCAGCACTCAGTTCTGCGTTGTGGGAAAACCTGATTTATGGCCATTAGTGCACATAAATTTCCTAAGCAGATTATGAAGTTTGTAAAATGCAAGTTCACAGTTCATCCATCCACATGGAGCCCAATAAACACATACACAGCTTGGCAAGATTCTGCTCATTCCTTAGGCGTGCTCCAGATTTTCTTTTGCAACACTCTCTTTCTTGGAATTAAGAGCACTTTATTTAATTTGCAAGGGAAATGTTACATTTTTCTGAAACTGTGAAAAAAGCTGCTTAAAAACACAGCTTGAAAAGTGAATCCAGCCAGCATTAGAGTAAACATCCTCTTTGCTATGGCTCCCAAGAACATTTTATTTTTGACAAATATGAAAACCCAAGCCTTTTCAGCATGAGTCTGCAGAGTCCTTTAATAAGACACAGTGTTATCTGTCTTCGATAACTGGAATACAAATGTGCTCAGTTTATTCCTGGAATCTCCCCAGTACTCTCATGGAAACTGGGCCAGAACAGTCATATATTGGCAACAGAAAGATCTACTTCCTTTTGCTGAGTATGCCCTACCCCAACAGTTCCCTTCTGCACAATTCCTTCTTGTCTAATGTAGCTGTGCTTGTCCAGACTTTGAACTCCCAAAGGAGACACTGCAAGTCCACACAGCACAATGATAGACACACACAGACTGAGCAACTGCAAAGATGGTCCCATTGGCCATTGCTATGAGCCAATTACAAACTTGTATGACTGCATTGCTGCAATTGTGCAAATGGAGCATTATTTGACTGCCACCCCCCCACAAAAACCATGCCTGCAATTTTGGGTGGAGGAAGTGTATATGCATGAGAAATGTGCAACGTTTAGTACAGGGGTGGTTAGGGACAAAATGGAAATGAAATGTGAATACGGTTAGAAGTAAAAAGGGGGTGTGGAAAAAGCATTTTCTCAGGAGATCAGGGATTAAAAAAATAAATTCTTTTATACCAACATCTTCCTTTACTTTCACATCCTGTTTTCCTTACTTTGCTATATGCTGTAAATGGGAAATTTCATTTACTGCGGGGGTTCAGTTTTGTTTAGTCAGAAAGAAAGCAGGAAGCAATGGATTTACCACACCTTGTGATAGAAGGAGGGCCCTTATGTCCCTTCCAGAGAGAAGGAACAATCCAGTGGCTGAAGAGCTGGATCAGATATCTGACTGAGCCCAATGCTGGTGATGAGGGGCACTGTGAACCTGAGGAATCCCACAGCATCAAGACCAGCAGAATCAGAGCTGGGACCCTCCCCCCCCCCCGGACCCAATGAACCATGTGCCTCCTACACTACCCTCCAGCTCACTGGCACAGAGAGTTCATTGGGGGAGACGATGGTATGAAGGATAATCAGCCAGAGGCGTGACCCTTTGACAGCTCAGTTGGTAGCCCTCAGTGGATGAGTTAACCTATCACTGCCTGTCCTCTTCATAGCTAAATGAGAATGATAGAGAATGCCAGGTCACATGGGAGCATTTGCCACCATCTTTTTTTGTGGCACAACACGACACGACACGACACAACACAACACAACACAACATGGGACTTGGCCCAGAGTCACGTTCTTAACTAGACTCCCCCCCCCCCCCCGGAGGAATCTGTTTAACTCTCCTTTGCTCTCTGGGAAAGAATGGCACAGAGTAGTTGACTGCCTCCTAAAATAATTTTTTCCCATTCCTACATGACCAAACTCATTATAGAGAGTGGGGGAATATAAACCCATTTGGTTTATATGGAGCTACACTTCCATCTTCTCTGCATTTGCCTCTGTATCTCACTCAATTCATGCATACGAAACCAATGACCAAACTCCCAGCCCCTGCACTGCAGCATACTTAGCAAAGAAAAGTACCTGGGCTTGGGCACTCGTTCATCAGGAACTGGTGTCCATATTGAATCTGGAGACTTCTGTTCTTTGAATCTCCCAGTAAATACATTGGCAATGTCAAGAATATCGTAAGCGCAGACAGCAGAGCCAGGGATGCTGCAATGTGACATTTCCAGAAATAGTTACTCATTCTGAAGTTATGCATTTTCCCCCCATCTCAGAAACATGCTGCATAGAAGCCTTCCTGTCAGAGGCCATTCCGTTCTGAACCTTCCAACCTCTGGGTACTGACAATAAAAAGCTGCCCCCATACAGACATTTGAGATGCTCCACTGGGCAGCCTGCTCCTGTCAGTATGGCTTGCCTCCAGAAAGATTTTTAATAAAATAGCATATTACATTAATTTCAAATTCCCTAAAAGATTAACAGACACAGTTCTGACAACTTGTGGTACTAAGAAATTACTGGGTTATCAAAATCACAGCACATTTTCTGGATGCAAACTGTGTACATTTATAACACGTTTTTGATGTCAAATCTTCCAGGCCCTGCAAAATCTTTAGCTGCATTCTAGAAACCATTCAGATGCCCAGAGTGGATACATTTTGCATACTGATGCACATCACTCAACCCAAAAGTTCAGCAAAAATACCTACCCATCCGTTGCGGTTCTGAAAAATCATTCGATTTTCCTGTATTTTTCTGGCTGAGTTACTATGAGCAGGAATTTGCTTAACTCGGTCAACTATAAAGAGTTTGCAGAAGGAAATGCAGCTTTGTCTTACACCCACTAAAGTTTAAATTTGAATTTCCAGACTATTTACATGTAACCTAATAGTAGCAATCACTAAATATAATTACAGTCTTACACAAACATTTTTGGAAGAGCTTGGATGTTCTCCCCTTACTCAATGACTTTCAGGTATGATTTATTCATTGGTCTGCCTTTGTTGTTTACACATGATCTACCGTAGTACATTTGTGTCTGACTTAAGCGATATGATTTCTGATCAGATAGCAAAGCACCATCTGGCTGAGTCATAATCCCAATTTAAGGTGGTGAGTTATTATCATACATCCAACCATCAGAATTTGGCTTTTGGATGTGAAGCGATATAAAAGACACTGCTACATGAGAAAGCTAAAACGGAATGCTAAGTAGATGGTTTGATTATCAAAAAACGGAAATATGCGGAATGAAAATTAGTGAAAATGAAGGTGGCATTTTCTTATCTCAGGGTTGCTTGTATACATTCAGTCAAGTTTTGGGTTGCCGTATAAACTTATCAGCTGAGAAATAACTCACGATGGTGCTTTCCATAATTTGTGGAGCTGTATTAGAAAGACTTAATTACAACCCTACCCTATCATAGGGTGCTGCCTAAACTCAAGACGTAAAACTTATTAGCGGAACAGTGGCTTTCTCTCAGTGAGAGAGTTAGTGACAGACTCACACTGGCGGAACTGCAGTGCTTATAACTGTGCCTGCGTCGTGCAAGGTATACGCATAGCTGGATAGCTCAGTTGGTTAGAGTGTGGTGCTGATAATGCCAAGGTTGCAGGTTTGATCCCTGTATGGGACAGCTGCCATAGCCCTGCATTGCAGGGAGTTGGAATAGATGATTCTCAGGGTCCCTTCCAACTCTGCAATTCTATAATAATAATAATAATAATAATAATAATAATAATAATAATAATTTATTATTTATACCCCGCCCATCTGGCTGGGTTTCCCCAGCCACTCTGGGCGGCTTCCAACAGAACATTAAAACACAATAATCTATTAAACATTAAAAGCCTCCCTAAACAGGGCTGCCTTCAGATGTCTTCTAAAGGTCTGATAGTTGTTGTTCTCTTCGACATCTGAAGGGAGGGCGTTCCACAGGGCGGGTGCCACTACCGAGAAGGCCCTCTGCCTGGTTCCCTGTAACTTGGCTTCTCGTAGTGAGGGAACCGCCAGAAGGCCCTCAGCACTGGACCTCAGTGTCCGGGCAGAATGATGGGGGTGGAGACGCTCCTTCAGGTATACTGGACCGAAGCCATTTAGGGCTTTAAAGGTCAGCACCAACACTTTGAATTGTGCTCGGAAACGTACTGGGAGCCAATGTAGGTCTTTCAAGTCCCGTGTTATGTGGTCTCGGCGGCCGCTCCCAGTCACCAGTCTAGCTGCCGCATTCTGGATTAGTTGTAGTTTCCTGGTCACCTTCAAAGGTAGCCCCACGTAGAGTAATTCAAGGTAGCCCCACGTGCAGTAATTCAAGCGAGAGATAACTAGAGCATGCACCACTCTATGATAAGACCAGAGAGCAAAAACAGTGTCACTCACAATGCAGCATGCCAGTGGCCTAAGGCTGCTTCATGTATTACTAAGAAGCAGGTTCAAGCAGAAACTGCTTCCAGCTTGTGTTTATAGAATGGCTGTTAAGAATTAGGCAGCTTGGCCCAACTTCAGGAAAAGTGTCCATACTGATGTGGTTTGTCCTGATTGCCAGTTAGAGGAAGCTGCTGTTAACTGAGGCAACCTAAGCAAATGTTTGTTCTGCTGCAGCCAGAGAACATAGTATGGCCTCCTCTGGACAGGGCTGGACTCCCCTTGAAGCAGCAGGTGTCTAGTCTCTCCTGGATTCAATGACAATGCGGCCTTGGTGGCTAGGAGTACCTACTTCCAGCTACATCTCGTGTGCAAACCACAAAACCTCCTGGACAGAGACAACTTGGCCATGGTACTCCATGCTCTGGGAACCTCCACACTGGACTGCTGCAATGTGTTCTGTGTGGGACTGCCCTTCAAAATGGTCTGGATGCTGCAAATGGTGCAGAATGTGGCAGCTAGAATGGGATTCAGAATGGCCGTAGGGACTCTTGTGATACCTGTCCTGAAACATTTGCCCTATCCATTTCTGAGCCCAATTCGTGGTGCCTTCTTTAATGTATAAAAGTCCTTTGGGCCCCAGATATCTGAAGGAGCACTTCCTACCATATGTGCTAGTTTGCGTATTATGATCAGTGGATGAAGCCTCATTGGCAGTGCTACTCCCTCGGGGACTCGGGGAGCAGTGGCTTATGACAGGGTCTTCTCTGTGTTGGCCCCAAAACTGTGAAACTCTTTCTAAAGAGGTGTGCCTGGCAACAACACTTTACATCTTTTGTCAGCTACTTAAGACCCACCTGTTTACTCTTTCCTTCGAAAGTGAGGTTTGTTGAACAAGACTTCCCTCCCAATCAACTATAACGGGACAACCAAAATTTTCTGGTTATGTTATAGAACCCCACTCAAAAACAGCGGCAGGCTGGAAGCGCCCCCAATAATAGCTGAAGGGAAAGGAAAATGGGCTGGTGGGGTGCCCTGAAGGAATAACAGAGCTAATGAAAGTTTACACTGTGAGCATTTTAATGTTGCTAAGGACACAGTTAGGAAAATGCAGGAGAAAGTTACACTTCAACCTATTGAGGTTTTTTTTTTTTTTTTAAATGCTTCCTCCCCCCACCCCCACTAACATGTTATCCTCAACACTGATTTTCTTGCAAATAAAACGTGTTTACTTCTTGTGTTGGCTGTATTTTCAGTTCATGGCTGAATCATTCCCAAAGCAGCTGTTCTAATTTGGTTGTCAATAGTAGCTATTATGCCACGCTGCCTTGCCCCTTCTCCTTGGTTTTTTTTTTGAGCAGCAGGAGGCCTGCCTTTGACAGTGCTGAGCTTACCCTTTGACTCCAGGTAGCCAACGCAGAGCTTGAATGCATGAACTCAAGCTCTCCCTCTTCCATCAAATGCCCCTTCTAATAGAAAGCATGGGAAAGGAAACAGGCCCCAGTTGTCACAGGAGCAATTTTACTTTAATTAGCATATTTGCCAAAGTTTCCTGGAGACCTTAGCAACTGGAGATCTTAGCATGTTCCCATAAATTACTGAAAGTGTGTGGTAATATACCAGCACTTACAAATTCTTAACAGATGAGGTGAATGCTGTAAAAGTCTTTTATTAGCTGACCTAAAAAACTATGGGTGTCGGAATAATGGGGCCTGTTACTTTTATTTATGACTTGTATTGCAGCAGAAAGGAAAGGACTTCGCCATGTTCACGCCATCTGCTGAACTGGGTGCCGTACAAGGGGAAAGGAAGACGCATCCATTCACAGAAAGGAAACTCAAATCTATCACGAGAGAGAATTATTCCTCCTTGGCATGCAGGGACTCTTTATTTCCCTCTGAATCACAGGGAGTACAATCTGTTAGGAATCTGTCCTGTTGAAAATGCTTTGGAGTTACTCAGCAGTGCTGTTCCGTTCTGTTTCATGAGCCCTATTCATTTCAAAACAGGGCTTGAGCAGAAGGCATTCCCCAATGCATTTCTGAGGACTGTTTCGCCCAGTGACAGCAGAAGCAAGCGAGTTAGGAATCCTCCGCTTAATCTCACCAAGGGCAAGACTGGAACATGCCTCCTGGTGTGAAATGTGTGGACTCCCGGTGCAGTGCGTGCAACGTGCATGAGCACAGATGGAGGACGGCGCCTTTCCACACATCAGGCATCAGGGAAAGGCGATATGGGAGTCACATATGCTTCCACTCTTGACGCCTCTATTGATCCTGCTGATCAAGAGATGCTACCATGAGTGGAAGTATCATGCCAAAGTGGCTCAGTGAACAATGGGTGCTTGGTCACTAGGACCCTTTAGCTGCTGTTTCCCACTGGGCTGAATGAGCCTTACTAACTGAACACCCTTTGAGATTCATCTGCTGTAACAGCAGGGTCAAGATACTGGTGGGATGCAAGCAATTTTGTCCTCAAAAGGCTTTGCAAACAAGTCATAGCAAGCTACTGTCAGTTCTACCACCTCCTTCGGACCAGACTGTACACCTCCTTCGGACCAGACCCCACACTACCCAGGAAAAGCCCTGTCGGACGGCATAGTGAGTATGCAATGGAGGCAGCAAAGTATGACTTCTTGGCTGCCTTTACTGCTACTAGGTAGACTTGCATTCAACCAGATCTTTCCTCTCCCCATGTTTGAGCCCTCTCCTAGCTTGTTTCCTTGCCCTAAGCTCTGGAGTATACCAGAGAGCCAAGCAGGCTCCACGAAGTGGGAGAGGGCATTCAGGGGTGATCATGTCAACGGCCCAAGCCATTCAGTTTTTTATAGTTTTAATTGCTTTTTAAAGATTTCAACCCCCCCCCAATGTTCTTAACAGTTTTCATTTTTATATGTAAGCTGCTTTGAGTTCCGTCAGGCGAAAAGGCAGGGAATAATAATAATAATAATTTGCCCATGAGCACCCCATAATGCCAGGCCAGGCCAAGTGGGCATTACAGAGCATTACAGTACTAGTCAAAAGTATATGACATGGGTAGGCAAACTAAGGCCCGGGGGCCGGATCTGGCCCAATCGGCTCCTAAATCTGGTTCATTATGTGAATGAGCCTCCACAATTTTCAGGCTCACATGATCCCCACTGGTCCTCTTTTATGGGTGTTATGTACTGAGTTGAATAGGATCGAAAAGGCAGCAGTCTGAATGGTCCTAGAACAATAGGATTCAGAATGCAGCAGTCTGAATGGTCCTAGAACAATAGGATTCAGAATGCAGCAGTCTGAATGGTCCTAGAACAATAGGATTCAGAATGCAGCAGTTTGATTGGTCTTCAGGAGCCACCCAATCCAGCTCCAGGTGGAAGTGAATCCGCAACCTGATTGGCTTACAGGAGTATCCTGGGATTAGCCAATCACGTGGGGCCCATTGTGTAAATAATGTATATAAAGCAGACATTCTGGGGGAACTCTCATTCCTTGCTACTATGAGCTGAATAAAGCGCATGAAATTCACACTCGACTCCGAGTATATTTCAATGGTCCAGGAGGAGGACACTGAATGCCCTTGATTTGGGTTTTCAGCAAACCACATTCCCCACAACATCAGAGCCCAACAAACTATGGCTTGGTTAAACTCCTGTCAGTTGAACAACCAGAATCAACCCAGAATCTCTGAATCTAGCTTGCTGTCGTCATTCATATGTTAATAAATCACAATTCCTAGAGTTTAGACATTACCGGAAACTGCAGTTACCGGTAGTTAAAAATGAAAAACAGATGCTATCTGTAACATGTGAAAGAGGGGAAGGGCGGTAGCAGGAGGATTAAAACACATAGAACTTGTTCATATAGCAGGAAAATACTTTGCCATTGTGTCTGAACCAGGCTGCAGACCTTTCCCACTGATGAAATTTTGATAGTTAAGTGGTATATAAACAGCTTAAATAATTAAATAGGCAAATACACTGGAAAACTATAGAATACAAGACTTCTTACAACTTCCTCTACTTTGCATTCACAACCATCCTTCTTAGCTTCCATAGTTCTGGCAGAAGACTGGAAAAGCTTGTGGGAGTCAGGAACAATTCAATTCAAAAACTTGCAAGCAAGAATGATACTAGCTAAATTACCTGTTGTAAGGGGTGGAGAAGGTTGCCAAGACAATATTGCGACCATTGATATGGATAACATCTGTAACTGCCTGCAGTATGTTGAAATAGAAGTGTGAATCGCCAGGAACAGAGCAGTTCAGCCGTGCCTTCAGGAAGGAAGTCCACTGTTTTTCTAGTACTCGTTGGGATCCACCCATGTCATTCTTGCACACGCGAGCTACTCTGGGGAAAACCACCTAGAGTTGGGGAAGTTGCGGGGAGGGGGAATAAAGAAACTGAACTATTTATTCATCAAAAAGACTTTGCTGAAGTTCTGTTTCTACCCACCTCCCTATTTTATATACCGTATATACTCGAGTATAAGCCGACCCGAATATAAGCCGAGGCACCCAATTTTACCACAAAAAACCTGGGAAAGCTTCATAGGAGCCACTGCCTGCCTCACTCGAGTATAAGCCGAGGGCGGCTTTTTCAGCACAAAAAAATGTGCTGAAAAACTAGGCTTATACTCGAGTATATAGGGTGTGTGTGTATATATATATATATATATATATATATATATATATATATATATATATATCCCTCCATCCCATGGAAAACATGGGATGAAATCAAGCGCATTTCTGTCTGTCTGTCTGTTTGTCTGTCTATCTATCTATCTATCTATCTATCTATCTATCTATCTATCTAGAAATGCGCTTGATTTCATCCCATGTTTTCCATAATCTGTGACAAATAGCAAACAGAAGAAAATCCGGCTTTGGAACTCTGTACTGTACTATGAAAGATAAGCCGGTGACATTTCATACACAGCCATAAATCCTTCAGGAGAACTGTTCTCAGCTTGTATAAAACTCATTTCTATGCAGACCACTCAGCTTTCTCTTTCGACAAACAAAAAGCACATTCTACATCTGCGATCCACGCAGCCTAAACTACTAGCCTCCTCTATCCCCAGCATTTCTTTAAAGTATGCAAGCGTCATCAGGCCTTTATTTATGTCTTTCTCCTTTTTAACCTTGCAAGCTTCTTAATACATTTATTGCATTTTTTATTTATTTAAAAAAATACATTGTCAATAAGGCTTCCATTGTGCTTTTATGATATAGCAAGGCTGAAATTCCCTTCCCATTTACTTCTGCTGCTCTCGTGAAGGTCTTCCAAATGCAGCTGCTTCCTTGCTTTAAAGTCAGGCTTGTAATGATTATTTGGAGCTCTGAATTAAATCAATTTGCCATATGCTTTCCTGCTTAATGGGGAGGAGGAGAAGAAAAGCCCTGTGCCTCTTGTTGCCATCAGAAGACAGAGTGTTTTATATCCAAGGCAGAGTGCAATGCTGTATTCCAACCAACCTTTGGCAGCAGCAGCAGCAGCAGCAGCATCCTCTCAAAACAATGACCTTGCCATTATGATTTATAGCTCTCATTTCAAGGTCATTCCTAACTCACGCTGGCCTACAATATATTTTTGCCCCTTACCTTCCCCATGCTGTGGTACTCCACGGCTATTTCTCGAAAGAAGAAGTAGATATAGTTGCCATAATCCACTGCATGGACAAAGTAAGGCTCTGCAAGAAAGACGAAACAAGGAACTATGAGCAAAACACATCAATTCGGTGTGGATTTTTAACTCCCGTTTAAGCAGGAAGACTATTCCCCTATAGCAGGCACGTCCAACTCTCTGGAGACTGTGATCTACTCCCAGTATAAAAAAACTGGCAGTGATCTACCCATTGTCATTGCCCAGAGTTGTTGAGCTTTTTTCTTGGCTGCCGATCGCTAAGGATCCCGCGATCGACCAGAACACCCCGCGATCGACCAGTAGATCGTGACTGACCGGTTGGACAGAATGGTTGAAAAAACACCAGCATGTGGAGTCAGGATCCATATATGCTACCCACAAATGGACAAATTTCCGTATTTGTGCTGAGCCACAATTTGGCTTAGTGTTGTGTGAGAACTGGGCAGAAATGAGCAATCCAGAGTTAAAGGCCTTTCCCATTTACATGCAATGAAAGTGAGGGAGTTGGGTTGTGCTATAGTTACAACAGCCCTAATCTAGCACCATGGCAATATGGCTGTGTAGGGCAATGTACAGTCATGTACAGCTTGTTGTTGTTGTTGTTGTTGTTAACAAAGAGGAAGATGTACCTCTTGGGGTGGGGGTCCAAAGCCTTGGAGCAATTTAATAAAACCACAGAGCCAGACCAAACCAATCATGGAAAGAAAATTAAAAAATTCCTTCCAGTAGCACCTTAGAGACCAACTAAGTTTGTTCTTGGTATGAGCTTTCGTGTGCATGCACACGAAAGCTCATACCAAGAACAAACTTAGTTGGTCTCTAAGGTGCTACTGGAAGGAATTTTTTAATTTTGTTTTGACTATGACAGACCAACACGGCTATCTACCTGTAACTGCAATCATGGAAAGGTTTGTGATGTGGCATGATAACGTTTTCTTTGAGGTGACCGGAAGAAAGGAAATTGCTGGGAATTTGATAACCAAACTCACATGTTTATAAAATACCTTCTTCTCCAGTTCTTATATACGTGGAGAACTACTGAAGGTTCTGAAACAATGGCACCCTTGGCTGATACCTGGGGGTTCAGGGCCCGATGTTGGTCCCCAAGTGTTTTCGCAGCTCATTTCTCCTATCCCAGGGTCCCATTTTTCCAACTGCCTTGAGGAAAAGAAACTGAAGGCAGGAAAAATGATGCATAGCAATAAACTGGGGATACATGTCTTCCATTTGCGTTAATTTACTCTGAATACAAAATTTGGGGTCTTTTTATTTGCAGAAGCAGCGTTATTTCTTCCACAGAGAATTAACAGCATTGCCTATAGTCACATAGAGAAGTAGTAAAATGCTTGCTAATTATAAAAAAATACAATAATTTTCAAAGAAAGATTGGATATAACAGAATCATTTTCACACTGCTCTCTCTCTCTCCCTCCCTCCCTCCTGCATTTCTGTCTACAAGCAAAAGCCCCCTTTTCACTATCTCAGAATGTGTCACCCATTCATAAGGCCATTGGAAAAGAATGAATGGCAACATTCTTAACAATGAGGCTATTTAGAACATACAAATTGCCTAATTCAGCAGCACCCATTCAGCACTTCGTGACAATGAAATGGAAGTTCTGTTATTTTATTTTTATTGATGGATCTTAAGACCACAGAACAAATTCTTTACACCTCATAAAGCCTTGATAGTTACTTAGCCCAATTGGAGGGAAGGGCTGATGGCGCCACCACGGCTTCAAAATGCTCCTTACCTGCTCCGAATCCCCATCTTTTCCATAGCCTGGTGAAATAGCCAGGCTTTAAAAAAAGTAAATTGGATGCAACCTATTCTTGGTGGCTCTATCAATATCTAGCAACTCAGGGGTGGGAGATTGAAATAAATGTACCAGTAAAGAAGGCAATTTAGTGCCCTCTACCTGACAGAAGCCCTTGCTGAAATGAAGTAGGACCGGCATGTGCTTTGAACATCTTTTATTTGTAACAATCACTAAAGGACTGGACTGCAAAACAGCACAGTAAATATAAAGCAAAACAACACAGCAAGGTCTGTCAGGAATCTAAGACTGTAATCAAAAGTGCTGCCCCTCCTCTCCCTGCTTCTGTTTACGTACCTTTTAACCATTTTGAATCATGCTTGACTGTCCGCAGAGTTGGGCTGTCTCCAAGGCTCCGGTAAATGACCGCATCTATTGCAAGGAAGTCTGTCACAGTGGCGGAATACAGCTTTCCCTCTTCAGAGGTGGGAACAGAAGAAGAAGAAGAAGAAGAGAAAACAACAGAGAGAAACAGAGTGAAAGAAGAGTTCATTTATCTTTCCTCGGGAATCATTGAAACAGGCCATCGTAAACAATCCAAGAAGGACCACGAGGGTCATCTAGTCCAACCCCCTGCAATGCAGGAATATTTTGCCCAACGTGGGGCTCGAACCCACAACCCTGAGATTAAGAATCTCATGCTCTACTGACTGAATCACTGCATAAAAGAATGTGGTATCTGACTTGTATCTGACTGGACCTTTTGTGCAACCAATATGGCATTTTCAAATAATTTTCAGAAGAATACACTTTGACTTTGATATATATCCCCTGACATGAGTGTGTGTGTGTTCAAACAGATGTGCAATCAAACATAAAAAAGGTAAAGGACCCCTGGATAGTTAAGTCCAGTCAAAGGTGACTCTGGGGTTGCGGTGCTCATCTCGCTTTCAGGCCGAGGGAGCCGGCGTTTGTCCACAGACAGCTTTCTGGGTCACGTGGCCAGCATGATTAAACCGCTTCCGGTCTAACGGAACACTGTGACGGAGACCAGAGCGCATGGAAACGCCGTTTACCTTCCTGCCACAGTGGTACCTATTTATCTACTTGCACTGGCATGCTTTCAAACTGATAGGTTCGAAACATATTCAGACTTTATCAGGAGAAATAAATCATGCACTGCCGCAGTTCTGAAGAGAGGGTGCAGAAACATTTACAGTTTTGCTCTGGTAAAAAAAAAAGTTTATAAATGAAATGAAGGCTAAAATCCTAGGGTGTAAGGCCCATTGGATGCAGTGGAACATGCTCCAAAGTAAATGTGCATATGATTACATTGAACAGGACTGCATGAACATGTGACAATTGTACTGTTTTGGACACAGCCTCTGCAAGAAGAAGTATCAAGATATGTTCTACAATAATGCCACTAAAAAAAATACTGTATACCAGCAACACCAAGGCTGTATGCAGGTAAGTAATCAAATCAAGAATCCAGATTGGAGTAAAAGTTGGATGAATTCAAATATTCAGGTTATCTGTTCTGTAAATTAGTGCAGGTTAGTTTATTATGCAATCAAGTACATTTTTAATAGGGAGTGGGGGAGATAGTAGGTAGACACCCTGATTCTTCTGGAGCTAGGCACCTGCTGGGGGGGAAACATCCCAAAGGTTTTCCCAGGTGGTTTCCACAATACTACTGCGTATTTTACAGCTAAATTTGAAATGGGATCATTGGGGTTCATGCTAACACAATTTTGGTAATGAGACAATTTAATCTAAAATCTATAAGGCGCAAATTTCCAAAATGCCATTCCATAATCAATGGCCCAAATTAACCCCTCTAATAAGCACTCAATTTTTAAACTACTGCAAAAAGAAGAGTTAATTGCATTTCATTGCATGCATAATAAATCATGATTAAACCCACAGACTCTGGTTCCGTCCCCTTTCCTGCCACAGCTGGTAACAAAACATCAGGAAGCTTAATCACACCAGGTTTGTCCTTTTTTTCCTCCTTTCTATTTTAGCCCACAAAGTGTGGAACCATACATAATGAACGGTTATTACTACAGTTCATGTGAAATCTTTTGTTTTTTCATGGGCTTTCAGAAGGCAGGATGTGAAAAGATGTTCTGCCTCACCCTGACTTTGTGTTCTATCAGAACACTATTTCCTATTTTTCAAATACTGAAAGAAAATAAGAAATTGTTCATGTATGCAACACCAGCAACCTGGATTCTACTAGCCCAAAGATGGAAGGAAGACACGATACCAACAATAGAAGAATGGCAACTGAAACTGATGGACTATGCTGAAATGGCCAAACTCACAGAAAAGCTCATAGACAATGATAATGAGAAATTTAAAAAAGAATGGCAAACATTTATTGTATGTGTACAAAAATATTGTAAACAAGTAGAAACGTTGGCAGGCTTTGATTAAACACTTGCAAGTAGTTTAAAATGTGATAAAATCTATGAAAGGAAACCTGAATTGAAATACTCAAGTTTGATGGCATGTAGTTACGATATGAGGATAAGAAAATGAGGCTTAAGTATAATTATGCAGAAAATATATATATTTATGAACCAGGAAAGTAAATGGAGGGAAGTCAGGAGGTTAAAGAGAACCTCCAAAAAGGTGAATTTTATATGATTACTTTAAAAAAATTTTTTTTTACTTGTATCAATTTCTTATTTTTTTCTTGTTGATGCAAAATGTTGAAGCTGAAATCGTAAAATCAATAAAAAATTATTTACATAAAAAAGGACACTATTTCCTTTTATACATACAAGTGCAGATAATGCCTTGCAAAACAGAGAAGTCTGAATAGGTCACCATCCATTCATTAGTCCCAAGCTACGTGATACGCCAGAAGCTAATTATTTCCTCCTGACTTCTACTATAGGTTATTGTTCATAAACTCACCACCTTGTGGATGTGCATCATAACTGTACTAAAGTAAGCACAACACTGTAATGCAGTGTGTTATTTTTTCCTGTTGCTTTATTACCTGCAAACAATGCAACGTTGGCATGCTTTGCATCATAAGGACACCTGGCCATTCCACTGAACTCATCTCCCAGAAACTCCAAAGTATCCATCTGAAAAACAAAATAGCAGAATCCCTTTAGAAGCACATAAAACGGACTAAAACTAAATGAACACTCATGGAGTTCCTTTTCTTCCTTTATCTGCAGACGTTTTTACTGTGTTTTAAGAACACAGCTAAATTATGGTATTAACCTACTTTTTCACAGTTTGCAATCATGTGGAGTACTGCTTGCATTTTTTTTTTTTACTGCCTCTTTTCCTCATACTATTTATAACCAGAATCATGCTTTTCTTTTCTTTCTTTTTTGCAATTTCCCTTTCGGAAAGACATTTGATATTTTGGTTCGAGTCGGTGTCATGCATAAATCCTCTTTCTGCCTGTCAAGAATTAATCTGTGAAGTACTTGTAAATCTCAGCCTTAAGTGTAACCCTTGGGAAACTAATTCTCCATAGGGTAGCAGTAATTATACAAATAACCAGCTCAACACAAAGCAGAAGTTCAGCAGGTTTATAGCAGAAGCTACAGGGAAAAGTACAGAGCCTATGGGCCTAAGATTCATGTATCTCAGGATTACTCAGCAGTGACTTTTGTTTTATGTGCGTTCTTGGATCTACCTAGCAAATTCAATTTACTTCAAGCATAAGATACAGAGTTTGAAACACTAGTGTGGATAATCAGCCATCTAAGCACCACCAGTCGCATCCAATCAACTTCCAGTCCCATGTATTGAGAGGCCTATTTCAAAGCAATGGGTGATTTGTCATCATTTGTTTCCTGTCTTGTATCTCCTCCTCTCTAGACCTCCTGAAGGGAATCGGTTGTGTTTATCCTAGGATGGAAAAGCGTTTAAAATAATTGTAAAAAGGAAAGGAGTTCTGCCTGGAGTACAATGTTCTGGGCCCATCTGCACTCTCGCTTCCAATGCCCAAGGGACGACAGTAGCATCAGGCCAGCACACGTCAAGTGCTCTAACACTGCTGAGCCCAGGTGCTCCCAATGACCTTCTGAAGGCCCCTGAGATGTTATTGAGTGCAGGCTTTCTGACAGCACTGCAACAGGTGTGGAAACCAAACTGGGCCCATATATCATTGGGAATGAAACATCTGTAGAAATAATAAAGAAGGCCATTTATATTCCCCACATGATTCCACAATATCTGTATCTGTATTTGCGCAAGAAATATGGCTTCCCAGCTGGAAGACTCCTTGAGGTTTGTCTATCACATTTATTACAGTGAGGACTAAAGCACAGTTTCCCAAACGATATCGCTGCATGACTCCCCAAATTCAAGAAAAATAACTGCCTCTCTACATGTAAGACAGAGACTTAAGCTTGTAGCCTTCCACTCTGTTCTTTGGTTTGCTGAAAGGAAGGGAATAAACATCTATGGAACCATGAAGTGCTTGAGAGTGTCAGAGCAATCAGGGTCTTGGTGGGGGGAATGTAGAGTTGCCCCAATGATAAACTACCGACAATCGGCAACATGGCAAGATGTGTATTGGTTTTGGAATTATAATTCCTACCCCGATACATTTTTAAGTGGATACAAGGGAGAAGCTTGAGTGTCTCCTTTGGATTCTCTACACCTTCCTTTGACTCACACTGAGAGAACCTGAGGACCGAAGTAACATCAACTTGATGTGGTACTTGAAACCAAAGAATATTAGCTATATGTTGGGTATGGTAAATATGGAGTCAGCAAAGATGATGCATGGTGAGATGTACAGTATGTTGTGGCAGAGTAGTCAGTATGAACTGCAGTAAGCCATTTATCCAGACAAAAAAAACCATCTTCCCAACAAGACCATTTTCAACCATCTCTTACAAGGGATGCATATTGCAGAAGACAAGGACTAGGTACACTTTGCATACCCAATAATTTGTACTCCATATGCCCATAAGAATCACAGCCTCTTAGAATGCAAAGTATCATACCTACTTAAGAGTTCTATCTTATTGCGGCTTTTAACAGATTGGAGAACTGGGCCAAAACTAACCTAGTGGATTTCATTAGGGACAAATGTCAGGTTCTGCGTTTTGGCAGGAATGAACAGCTGCACAAATATAAGATGGGGGACACCTGTCTTGCCAGTAGTACGTGTGAAAAGGATCTAGGGGTCTTAATAGCTCATAAGCTTAACATGAGTCAACAGTGTGATGCAGCAGTGAAAAAGCTAATGCTATTCTAGGATGCATCAACAGAAGAAGGAAACTCATAGCACCGCACTATTCTGCCTTGGTCAGATCACACCTGGGATACTGTGTCCAGTGCTGGGTACCACAGTTTAAGGAGGATATTGACAAGCTGGAATGTGTGTAGAGGAAGGCAACCAAGATGACAAAGGGTCTGGCAACCAAGCCTGATGAGGAAGGGTTGAAGGAGTTGGTAAATAGGAGATTGAGAGGACATATGATAGCCATCTTCAAATATCACATGGAAGATAGAGCAAGGTTTTCTTCTGCTCTGGAGGCTAGGACCCAAACCAATGGCTTCAAATTACAAGAACGGAGATTCCGACTAAACATCAGGAAGAACTTTCTGATAGCCATAGCTGTTGGGACAGTGGGATGGACTCCCTTGGAAGGGGGTGAACTCTCCTTTGGAAGTTTTTTTTAGCAAGGCTGGATGGCCATCTGTCATGGACGCTTTAGTTGAGATTTCTGCATTGCAGTGGGTTGGACTAGATGACCCCAGGGATCCCTTCTACCTCTACAATTCTATGATTGTATTATGTAAGACAGATCACATCTAGGGTTCCTCTAGTGGGGAGATGGATGCAGTATCGAGTGCGTCAATGTTGCACTTCTAAAATCATTTCTGAAGTATTGTGAATATACAATTTTAATGGACAGATTAACTGATTAAAATGTTTTTAATTGACTGAAGTTATTTAACTGGGCTGTAGCCTCACTTTTGCCCGCTAGATACCCACCCCCACACAATGTAGTATTTTCATTCGCTCCTCCATAAACCCCATGCATGAGGATTTGAACTATAGCAGTAATTGAGGATTTTATGAGGCACAGCTTAGATTTGTCAGCACACAAAGCTGGTGAAAGCTTTCACCGTTGCTAAGTTAACATGTCTGAAGCAAGCAGATGACATCCAAGATCCTACTATAAATCCTAGAGCTCTGGTTGCTACTATCGTTGTTCTTCTCTTCCATTTATAACAACCTAGCAATAGCAGCAAGAGTGTCAAGAGCTCCTGCTCAGAGCGCCAGCCAGCCATTCTTTCTTTTAAAATAATCTGTTCCAGCCCCCTCACCCCTCCAGTTTTTTGTCCCGCCCCCTGGTCATTCAACATTCTGTGATATCTGAGCATGCCCAGTCCTCATTGAGTTGTTCTAGGGTTTTTTGTTGCCTTCAGTTTTTTCTCTCTACAATCTTTTTCTATTATCTGCAGATCTTGGGTTTTTGCAGAATGTGCCTTCATACTAGTTTCTCAGCAGCCCTATAATCATGCTGGCACTCACCAGCCGAGTTGGCTATTAGTATATATGAGTAAACCTTCTCTGCTCTTAGGAGGAGGAGAAGAGGAGGAGGAGTTTGGATTTGATATCCCGCTTTATCACTACCCGAAGGAGTCTCAAAGCGGCTAACATTCTCCTTTCCCTTCCTCCCCCACAACAAACACTCTGTGAGGTGGGTGAGGCTGAGAGACTTCAAAGAAGTGTGACTAGCCCAAGGTCACCCAGCAGCTGCACATGGAGGAGCGGGGAAGCGAACCTGGTTCACCAGATTACAAGTCCACCACTCTTAACCAGTACACCACACTGGCTCTCAGTAGAGAGGGGCTGGAGAGGGGCCTTGCACATAAGAAAAATTATAAGCACAATGTGCTTCTCACTGTGCCTCAGTTTCTAACAGCCAGATCTAAAGCAGCAAAAAAACATTTGCAATGACTGCAAAGAGGGTTCCTTCCAGGCTTGAACACCTAGGACCAAAATGATGAGTGAATGCAAAAGATACGAACTGAATTTCTGTGCACCAAGAGTCACTGCAGTGCTCAGGTAAGAAGGGAAATGAACTTTGGTGCCAAAACTTGCTTTCTTCTCAGAAGATCTGAACAGCAGCAGCTGATCAGTGCCAACCACTTCACTCTTCAGTGAGCCCAGTTTCCTGCTGTACCAACCTCTTCGCTGCCTATATTCGCAACGGCGGGGCTGGGTATAACACCACAGCCAGGCTCCTACTTCCATATGCTTGAAATGGCTACAAATCCTTAGCTTCAGGCATCTCCTTTCAGGTCTGTCAGAGTTGAACATTTTAATTAACAACCACCGAGGGAATAACTTGACTGTACCAAGCGGTAAGATAGTCTTCCAAGTGAGTACAAAGAATTATCGGGCTTACGCAGCAATAAATACTGATTCAAGAGGATTGCGAAAGATACCTAAATTGCTTCAGGCGCACCTTAATTTCAGACAGGGATTAAACCTACATGCTGCAATCCAAAACTCTGTAGGGTTCCGATACACACATGGAGATCCACGTGAGCGAAGGCTTTCCCATTCAATCTCAGGGAAGCAGCTGTGTGAGCAATGGACCTGTGTATATCTAAAACCTCTCAGCATGACAGCAAGTGGAAACCCAACTTCAGAATGAGGGAGGTCAAACTAGAGCGGATAAACTGAATAATCTCACAAGGCAGTCTTCTGTTGCTTTACCTAGCCTGCAGCTCACCCTCCCTGGTGGGCGCCGTTGCGGGCTGGCATTCCTCCATGTAACAGGATCCAGTATGGGAAGCCCCAGGGGCTGTTTCCCAGGCTCTGGGCTGCTTGGGTATTTGGTCCTGCCTGCTTGTCTAATCAGCGAATTGCGAATGAGCATGGGCCACCAGGAGGCGGGCTTATATTACACAGACACATGACTTGCTCTACAGCCACCATTTGTTGGATCTTTTTCCACCCTCCCACCCTTTATATATTGCTGTTGCGTGTTGTTCTCCCTGATCTTGCCGTGGCATAGTTAGTAGCCGTATTTGGGGCCAGGCTGGAATTTTCCCAGTTGGCAAATTGGCTCCAGCCTTCTGCTTTTCGCCATCCTCATAGCAATTGTCACAACTTTGGCGGTTCAGGAATCGAACAGGCGTAGTCTTGGTTGGAAAGGAGGTTACAGCCTCTGCCTGGCCCCTCTGAAGTGGCGTATCCCGTTAAAGGGATCCAGGGGAGATGCTTTTGTCCAGTTGCCCAGGTGAGGGTGCAGGGCCACAGAACAGGTGCAATCTAGTGTGGGGGGGGATTAACCCTTGATGTATGTCAAGGATTCCTTCATTTCTGGTTGATCCCAAAACTCAAGTTCTTCTGGCAGGGGTGGGGTCTACCCAGTGCCTATGCGAAACCTCTTACATCTGTTGTCAATAAAGTTGTGGCCTGATTTCACCCAAATATTGGTTGTCATGTCTTTTATTCTTGGTATTGGGGAAGACCAAAGACTAGGAGGGATGCCTTGCCATACAAAAAAATGCTGAATGCATTTTACTCAAATGTCGTTCTGCTGATACCAATAGATTTCAAGCCATTATGACAATTTACGGCAAAAATCTTTCCAGCCATTGATGCATTCTTTAAAAATGCAATGCATACCTTATAATTCCTGCAGGAGGGACTGAAGGCATTTGTCCCACAAATAAATAATGTATCATCATCTCTTTTTAGAAGAACCTTAATAAAATTATGACATTCATCCTGCAAAAAAAATAAAAAAGCACAAGTATTATTTCAGCAAACACATTGCAAATATTCTTCTTAACCCTTTCAGGTTTCCTTGCAAAATGGCTACAACAGTTGAATAAAAATATTTGTTTGACCAGTACAAACTGGCTTAACCAAACAATTGTTTAACCAAACAAATTGGCTGTTAGGACCTGAGGCCATCATATTGCTCCTCTTTGCTGATGTTCATTAGATGGGAGTGAATCTTAATGCTAGTTTTTGATTCAAGAATAGGACCTCAATACTTCACTTTCCTAAAATATGGTAGACGACACAGGTAGTAAGTATCAGCTTAGTAAAAAGAGCTCAGGATGTAATGGAAAAAATGGAGCCGACTATATTTCATTTAGTTTTATCCACAGTTAATCATATTTTGCATTACTATAACATTTGTCTAAGATCATTTCTGCCTCCCTATGCCCAGAAAAAGGCCACATATATTAGACACACTATTATGCCAGCAACCAATGGAAATTGGATAGTTGTGCTTGGCTCCTCAATATAGCATTGAATGATGTCAGTACACCTTGCTGAATACATTTTACGATGTTGCTGTGTCTGCTGTCATAATGTTTCATCACATTAGAAGCAAACTATTTTTGCAAATTAAAGTCTTCAATAAGCTGATGGGCATGATCCACATCACAGAGAGTGGTCTGAGATAACAGTCAAGAAACTAAACAAAACTGGCAGCTGCCAGAGAAATGAAAATTACCTACCTTATGTTTCCCCTTCATTCTGCATGTGTCTACATCGAGCTGCCTGGATTTCCACGTCAATTTCTGCAAGGATCAAGGAAGAAATCAATTAAGAGCCCAGAGGTGGTTGTGTTTGATTTCAAAAGTAAGAGTTCCCTAAGGAAAACTACTTCTCAATATAAGCTTATTGAAAGCTTTCTGCACTTTGACTATGGTTAATTTACCATAACAATGGAACACCACAGATGCAGAACACTTGCTAAGCTTTGAATGGTACCTGGAAAACTGAAAACATCTCACTGAAACAAGCAAATTTGGTGAGAGGAAAACATTAACATATTCTTGTAATATACACTATTTACATTTATATGTATTCGTATATTTGTGTGTGTGTGTGTTAAAATATGTGTTTTATTTGCAATAAATGTGTATACATCTATAAAAAATCTGTTTTATCTGCAATAAAATAAAATTGGTATCTGAAGAAGTGTGCATGCACACGAAAGCTCATACCAATAACCAACTTAGTTGGTCTCTAAGGTGCTACTGGAAGGAATTTTTTTATTTTTTTAAATAAGTTTGGTTACACATTTGACTGTTGCCTTGTCTTCTAATTTTGAACTTTTTAGTCACAGTAACATTTGCAATGTTTACATAAATTAGGGTTGCCATGTTTTAAAAAGTGAAAATCCGGACATTTTAACCAGTTTTTGATAATTCTGCCCGAACACCATTTCCAAAGGGCAAATCCCATGAAATTCTAGACATATGGCAGCCCTAAAATAAATATATCCAGACTTTCACCAATGATCGTTGGGTGGGTTACATAAAAGATATTGCTATATAAAACAGCAGATGAACTTACAACTTCAATTAAAATGCCAATTAAAATCAAACCAGCAGCAATGATAGCACTAACAATAAGCAGGAGGGGCAACCTTCACTTATCTCAGTCCATCTTCTAAAAATCCTAAGCTATGACTCTACCGCATTTTGAACCAAAGATGGACTCTGGCATGCTACCTGAACCCACGACAGAGAAACAATGAGATCAGATTCAAGCAACCTGTCTTACTCAAAATTGGCTCACAAACTGGAAGGGTTCTCTCTCTCTCAGTGGAAGAGTCCATGCTTTGTGGGTGGAAGATCCCACATTGCCAAATAGGGCTGACACAGACTTCTGTCTTAAAACTCTAAATAGCGAGTACAAACAATACTCAGCTGGATTGATCAATGGTGTGCTGTTGGTATAAGATAGCTTCCTATGTTTCTGCCAGCTTCAGAAGCTTTTACTTGCAAAAAACCATTCTCTTTGAACTCCTCTGGCTGAAAACAAATGTCAAATTCGCTTATTTGTTGCTCTATAAACTAGATTTTGGCTAATAAGCAGACCCGTTTTAAATTACTTGCACTCAAAGGGGAGGGAAATGTTGATAACTGGAGCCACTGAAAGATGCACTGTCTGGGTACCTTAAATCACATAATGCATGTCTTAAAATACCAACAGTTATGCAAATATTGCGGACAATATTTCCACCTAACATATAGCTCTGGTATTCAGTTAAGTATCTTTAGCAAGTAAAATGTGTTCTTTTCACTGATGTTGCGTCACCATTTCCCCCCACTGCTTCTCAGGTCTGTTAGTTTAGCCTGTAATTTTAGCTCCACTCTCGAACACGATGCTACTCATCATTCCCAGGGTGGCAGATGCACACAAAGAAGTGAGACAAGCCTTTTTCTCCCAACTCTGATACCTACATACAGCTCTTTCTCATCACACGTCACTTATGGCCTACTTAACGAGGAACAGGAAAAATATTTCAATTTCCATCTTAATTTACCTTGGGTACAATGTAGATGTCCTTATAAGCCAATTAGGGGGGGGGGGAAACCACCCTATGTTTTGCTTAGTATATATCTGCTTGATTATATACATTATAAAATGAAGTAATAATAATAAATAAATAAACTTTACAAAAAATCTGCTTGATTGCAGACCGTCCAAGTGCCTCTGTTTGCCAGGGACAGCCCCGGATTTACAGATGTCATCCTGGTTTCTGATTTGATCCCAGAATGTTACAACTTTCCTTAGAACGTCCCTATTTTTATTGGGGAAATGTTGAAAGGTATGGTAGGACATCCCTATTTTCATCAGAGAAATGCTGGAGGTTATGGAATTATCTGACCCCCGAACCAAGGAGATAAGTAACTATACAACCTTTAGAAGACCTCTGAAGGCAGCCCTGTATAGGGAAGGTGTTTTTTTAAAAATGTTTAATTATGTTTTTATATATGTTGAAAGTCTCCCAGAGTGACTGGGACAACCCAGTCAGATGGGCGGAGTATAAAATAATAAAATAATCATCAAATAGGACGTCCCTATTTTCATTGGATAAATGTTGGAGGGTATGTGATTGGACATAAAAGCATATTCATTAAATAGGTAAAGCAGAGTTTGCTTATTAAAAGCGTCTTATAGCCAATTACTATGGTATTAGCTGTTCCAACAAAGCTTCAGGATCCAAATAAGACATTTGATGGACATTACAATGCAGATTACTTATCATCCCAGCTAAGCCACTTATCAGAAGTTCACAGGGGACATGGAAGATCTTCCTGCTCTCCTCTACGAGATTAATATGCACCATCCACCTTGATCACTGCAATTTTAAGAGCAATGTCGGAAAGCAGTGTGGAGCTAAGTCCCTTTTCCAATTCACCCCCCAGTTTCTTCCTGTGTCCTTGCTGGGAGAATGACAGAATGCTACTTACTTTGCTAAAATAAATTTCTTCTGTATGTGATGCATCCATATCAACAGTATAAATATGGTCCCTGTAAACAAAGGGGAGAGAATGAATGCCAAAATAAACTCAGACATTTTCACAAAAAGAGTCCTTTGCAATCAAATAAATCATTGCCCGTATTTGGGGGGTGGGGGGACGGGACCCTGGGGACAACTCCAAAGAAAGCTAGGAGATACACCTTCTGATTCATATGCTTTATGAAGGAAAGGAAAGGAAACTTAAAGGTCATCAACTCAACATGAACAGCTGTTTCACTTATATATTTTGCGAATTAGAATGGTGAGGCCTTCCGACTCCCACAATCACAACAAGGATGCTGCTGGAAAAAAAGGACATTTATATGAAAACAAGGAGCGGACTATCATGTGAAATGACTGGGGGTTTACTTCTCATACTGGAAACCGGGTGTTCAGAGGACTCTTACTTCTGTAATTCTAAGTATAGGTCTGTTCCTCCTGGCTAGCCTCCTAAGCCCATTTTTTGCATGGTGCTCCAGCTGGTGGACCTTGGGGGGTTCTAGTGAAAAACAAACTAAACAAAGACCTGAGATCTGCATATCCCTGTGCTGAGCGATAACAGGAGCCTGTAAGCTTGTGGGCCTCAGATTCACAAGTAATGGCTATGATTATTCTAATAGCTACACAACCCATGAGGATCTTACAATTTTGTGAAAAATAACCCTTGTGTATGAAGGGCTTTGGAGCGAATACCACGTCCAGTGCTATTTATCTAGAAAAAACTCACCACGAACGCCTCCCTTGTTCTCTTAGAATGACAATGGTGCCCAACTGAGAGGAGCCAAAACTGAGTTCTGTGAGTTTCGGCTGAATAAAAGCCGTCCATGTCCCATATCCCCAAATAAGTTTTGTTCAGGTGTGTTCTTTTATATCTCCTTGTTTAGCTGATTGAACATCTTTTGTCAGGTTCTCAGGATACCATATGGAGTACCACAGTTAACCATTTCAGATTTTAAGAAGGCTAGGCTTTCTTCATTGTTTTAAGGCTATTTTCCCAACCATGTTTTGACAGAAAGTATGAAGGGAAACGGTTTGACAATAACCACACAGTTCTCCAAAGTCCTGTTAATTTCGCTGCACTTGATGACCAAATTGAGTTTCAGCATTTACCCTCTGGCAGAGAGAGGACAACATTGCTTTACCTAAGTTGCTTGTGTTCATTCTTGTTTTGCGGAGAACTGGGTTCTTAAAAATAAAATAAAAATCTGCCAGTTTCTCCTTGGAAACACAGAATGGGGCCAAGAAGTGCAAGTGAGATATTTCTACACATTCCCGTTCTGTGCTCAACGGACTACAAGGGCATTTTCAACTTGGAGATAGGAAAGCAAAACACTCAGTCTAATCAAACCTTGAAGCATCTGCTCTGAATTGGGGGCAAAGAATAGGGCAGTTGGAGACATTTTTTTTTAAAGCCATAATTTCATTTCTCCTTCTACCCCTTTAATATAACCTTCTCTCTATTTCCCTACCCCCTTCTCCACTATAGGAAGAATTGCTGTTGAAATTAAATGATCTTCTGCTTTTAAAGGACCTGTGGAAACCTGCTGAGAGTAGTATACACACACAGAACTTCCATTTTTGAAATCTCTGCTGTCAAGATTTGCTTAGTTTTAACAGACGGGGGGCGGGGGGGATAAGGTTAGCCTCTAACTAAAGCAGACACAGAACCCTTGTCGCTGCAAAGAATAATAAGCAAAACTCTTCCCACGTGGGAGAATAGGGGCAGTATTGTTAACAGAACCAGGCTTTCATGGTTTTGCTGCCTGCCACTGCACCAGAGGCAGTTTGCTTTGCAAGATGCCAAACCGTGGAAGGAGTTTGTGTATGTGTTTCTTTTCAGGCATTCCATCTTCTGTAGAACATGTCATTTATTTATAAGGTAGCTTTAATGCGCCGGCTTGTTATTGGCTTGACTTCATGGGGGGAGCTGCGATTGGAGGTCAATACCAGAGCAGAATTGCCTATTTGTTTGATCTCAGCTTCATGGGTGACCCAGCAGCGTGGCTTTCCCTCCCCGCCCAATAGATTTTTCACAATTGTGCTGCTATGCAAAAGCAGACCGAAAATAAATTAAAAATAAATAAATCTGAATTGTAAATGAACAAGCGATTATTATGCACTGGCAACGTTTCAGAAATGTTCCACTTGCCCTCTTTTAGCACAGCTCTGTATATGTTAATTGCCAGCAAAAATGAAAGCAGAAAGATTTCAAAACAGGCTTGGGTTGCTAAGCTCTATTCTAACTCTGGCTCCTTCTAATGACTTAGTGACTGGTTTGCCAATCAACCCTTGGAGAAAACAGAGGCCAATTCCTGGACCAATCTGAATATACAAAAGCAGATTTCCAGATAGCTAGAAACCATTTCCATATGTGTTATTTAAATCACAGCTGCTCACACAATGGCAAATATTGAAATAACTGTCAAGTACTAGTTAGGCTTTGCTAAACCGCTAACAATAAGTGACTTTGCTGTTCTATTTTCCCTGCTGCCGCCTAGTGCCTCCCCCCCCCCCTTCCCCAAACTCCTACTTGGAGGATTTGTATAGCTCTTGCTAATTAAGTTATTCTTTACACAAACAGACAATCCTAGCACTTCCGTTTCCCCCCCCCCCCACCTCCAGGCATTAGCACTGCAGATGGTTACCATGGTGCAACTGGGTAAGGGGAAGAAAGTTAAACATTGCTGGTGCCAACTGACCCTCGGCCACCAACTGCAGCCTTTATGTGTGGCATAATTGCAAAGGGTTCATTCAGGTGTGTGCAAAAAAATAAAATAAAATAAATCCTCAAATATCTGTGAGGGATGACCCAAAAGTGTAACCGGAGAGGGTCAAGTGCCATATGCGATCATGTATTTAATCTAACACCTTTGTTTTTATCCCCTGCTTCTCTACCTCTCTTTTTATTATAATGTGTTTTTCAAGCATACTGTATTTTTGTGCTTGATGCTTTATTATGTTTTTATGTGTGTTAGAAGCCGCCCAGGGTGGTTGGGGTGACTTTTAGCCTTGCGTGGTGTGCAAGTAGAAAGAGGGCAGGATCAATCCAAGTATTTGGGTTGCATCCAACGCCGTTATTCCGCTTGTGAAATAGGACTTCTGTTGTTGCAATGTAACTTCACCCCTCTCTTCCCTGAACCAATCTTCCCAGAAGGTTTGGAGATTCGGGGGCAGGGCTGGCCCAAGCACTGGCGTCGCAAGGGATGGCGGGGGGGGGGGGGCGGTTCGCCCCGGGTTCCATGGGAGGAGGGGGTGACAGTTGGGCTGGCCCCGCCCTGTGCGGGGCCCACCCGCCGGCGCTGCTGCCGCGCCAAAAGCAGCAGCAGATGGGCACCCCCACGAGCCACCGCACACGATTGTCTGCTTGTCGGGGTGCCCAGCCACTGCTGCTTTGGGTGTGGCACCTCTCAAGGGCGCCACGGGAGCAGCAGTGGCCCAGCGACGGAGTGCACGTGCGCAGCATTTCAAGCATGCGCACTCCATCGGGACGTTACGTCATGACACAACGTCACGACGCCCCACCCCCAGGGGGAAGCCTCCGTTCGCCGCCCCGGGTGGCGAGGAGGCTTCCTCCGCCCCTGGGCCCAAGACATTTTGGCATCTGAGGCGAACCACAAAATGGTGCCTCCCACCGGCCAGGGAAGGAGGAGCGAATGAAGAGTTAAACCAGGAACGGCAGAAGGGGGGTGGTGGTGGTGATCAAATCAACCTTCCCAGATGGTTGAACTGGAAATCAAAGGCCATCGTGGGGTGGGTGTGCTCTGAATCACACCAGGTGGGTGGGTGCAAAGCCTAGGAGACCCCAGAGGGCAGCCTCCATCATTTCCTCCGTAAGGGTGGGAGGAGACCAGCAGTGCCTCCTATTCTCAGGGGGGCTGGTATGGAGATAGCACTGGGGGAGGGCTGCTGAGGAGCCTCCAAGGAATGGACTGCAGTCATGGATGGCACAGCGGCAGCAGAAGCGCCTGGTGTGTTCTTTGAAAGACAGATCTTGCCACCAGAGGCGTTTGCCTCACATTGCCTCATGGTTAGGCCAGTCTTGTTTGGGGAGGTAGATGAGAGGAAGGGGAAGCCAGTGTGGTGTAGTGGTTAAGAGCGGTAGTCTCGTAATCTGGTGAACCAGGTTCGCTACCCCCGCTCCTCCACATGCAGCTGCTGGGTGACCTTGGGCTAGTCACACTTCTCTAAAGTCTCTCAGCATCACTCACCTCACAGAGTGTTTGTTGTGGGGGAGGAAGGGAAAGGAGAATGTTAGCCGCTTTGAGACTCCTTAGGGTAGTGATAAAGTGGGATATCAAATCCAAACTCCTCCTCTTCTTCTGTCTGAGAGGACCTCTACACTTGCAAAGATGGATACAACCCTTTGATTTAACACCCCCCCCCCCAAGATAATTGTTTGTGTAAAACTCACAGGAGGAGAGGGAGCAGCAAAGAAACTACTCCTTTTGTATACCGGTAGGTATGAAAAGAAATGTTGTCAAATGATTCAGACTTTGCTTGTCCCTCCTCATCCTGCTCTCTTCAATGGCTGCCTCCATCACCATGCCAATCAAACATCCCTGCTTGGTGAATTAAGAGATGCAAAGCATACAGAATATATAGAGACTGCTGCTTAGCCCTCGAGAGTTCAGCTCTTAATAGCTGTATATAAGGCTAACCATCCAAGGCCTTTTGCAGCTGACAATTTGATGACGTCAAGTGCTCCAAGGAATCACTGACACTTTAAAAGAGCCCATGTGGGAACTATTAGTACTTGTTACCAGCTTGGAGAAAGACACACCAACTGAAGTTTCTTTGAGCTAGTAGTGGGTGTAAGAGCCTCTCCAGATTTTATTCTTAGCTCTTTAATGGTGCTAGTCCCAGTCCTGCAACAGCAGCACAATGTCCCCTCCCCGTATGGGGAGGTAGCCTTGCTGTGAAGGTACAACTGTAGTCCTTTGTTTTTCATGAAACAGCAAGGCATGGATTTGGAGGAAACTGGAGCCTCAGCTACCGCTTGACATGCTTTTAAGTGTTATCATCATTTAGTAGGAGAGTTATCTGCTTTCCATGCAGAGTCCCAAGTTTGTTTACCTGCCTGCCTGCCCAAAGCTGACTTTGAGGATGGAGGGCAAGGGAGAGGAGCTGGGGCCACCAGCCGCCTTTTGCAAATGGGCGGGGAGCATGGGCCCAGTGGCGTGGTGCATGCTAGGAGCCCACACAAACCTGAAAACAGCTCTAAGTGGCTGTTAAGTGATGCACGTACAAATACGCCATTTTGCTCTATGTAAAGATCTGGAATGCAATGCGATCCCCACTGATTTATTAATTCCCACTGATTACAGTGGTGTGGATTGTGCCTCGGCCCCTACTTTGTTCAGTGTCCTTCCTATAATCAAATGGAGTTCATAACCGCCCAGGTAAAACCTCCATTTGTATGGGGAAGGGCTGTGGTTCAATGACAATGAGCATCTGTGTCACATACAGAAGTGGTTCAAAGCTCAATCCCTGGCATCTTCAGATAGGCTGGAATAGACTCCATCTGAAATCCTGAAGAATGATGGACAGTCTGTGTAGACAATGCAAACTTTGGTGAACTAATGGTCTGACTTGGTGTAAGGCAGGTTCCTGTGTTCCTATCCCAGCATCCCCTTCTTCTTTTGGCAACAATGAACATGGCATACTTGTGATTTAAACAACAACATCATCACCACCACCACCAACCAACCAACCAACCAACCAACCAACCAACCACTAATGCTTTTATCTGAAATCCAAGAATTAGCTCCCAAGTAAACACAGAGTACTTCTGAGATGCCACAACAAATGTTAGTCATTTGTTTTTATTGTTTTTAGGTAATTGGGTACAAATGTATACTTAACATTGCTATATTTAGACAACTGGGGGGGGGGAACAACACTGTGGAAAGGAACATCTGATATTGTAGCTCAGGGATCTATGCCAAGAAGAAACTCAATTAATGCATTCACAAAGCTGCTTGATAAACACCTCTGATTGGATTCATATTTGCCACTGTGGTTGGGGTTATACCCTAACTGCAAAAGGAGATGCAGAGCTGTAGGTACAAATTTCCATTCACACTAATTATTATTTTAGGGAGTGGTACACACCATACTCCTTTGGAGTTATTTGTTAGACCTTTGGTCCCCACCCTGCACTCAGCTCTCACCTGTGGCTCCTAGTGAGCTCAGAGTTGCCAGAAACAGTATTCTTCAGGCATCAAGTGCCACAACAAACACAAATGTTTTCAACTTCCTCCTTAAAGCAAATAATGATGGCAACAGACACCTCACTAGAGAGGGCATTCCACAAAGACCACTTAAAAGGTGGTCATGGGTCAACACCAACAGGGAAGCCCCTGACGGTAGCACCACCAAGACCTTAGCACCAGATCATAGGGTCTGAGATAGTTGGTGCTGGGGAAGACATCTCTTTTAGGATCTTGGGTTCCAAGCCATTTAGGGCTTTTTATGGCAGTGCTAAGACCTGGCAACCATCAGTGCTTTTGGGATCAGTAACACGTGGTCCTATCAGGGCGCCCCACTTACTAACCTAGCAGCTGTACTAGCTGCAGTCTCTGGACTATCTCCAAGGACAGCTCTATGTAGAACATGTTACAGAAGTCAAAGTGGGAGATCACTAGAACATAGAACTAATGAGGTCAGGCTATCCCAGTCTAGAAATGGCCTTAGCTGGCAAACCAGCCTAAGCTGAGCAAAAGAACTGCTAGCCACAGAAGTCAGTGAGAAGCCTGGAATCCCAGAGTATTCCCACACTATGACCTGTTCCTTCAGGAGGAGTGCAATCCCTCTCAGAACAGGTTGTATACCTAATTCCTTGGCACGGGACTCACCCATTTGCAGCACTTCCATTTTATTGGGTTTCAGACTCAGTTTATTGGTCCCCATCCAGTTCATCACTGGCCCCAGACACCTATGCAGCACCTTCATGGCCTCTCCTGATGTCAATGGAATGGGGAGATAGAGCTGGGTATCAACATACTGTGTACCAAATGCCCAGGTGACAGTTCCCAATATAGGTATATAGCATAGGAGATGCTTATGGGGCATTGTGGAGCCCCACAGCTCAAAAGCCAGGAGCCAAAGAACAATCTCCTTGTACTATTTCTTGGTAGTGACTCTGCATTATGAGTAGATTACTCACTTTCCAGGCATTCACCTACCGGTAAATATAAAAGTGACATAGGCTCTGAATTTTTACTTATCACACAGATTCCTAGCTCAGCAAGAAACTTTTAAGTGACATTTGGAATTAAACCGTTTTTGCATATATTTGGAGCAGAGAAAGATAACATTGTAATGCAATGAAGGCTCCAGATTTTGGAAGGCCTGTGGACATCATAGTCTCTGTGGGGTTCCCTCCCTGAGTGGACCCACAGACTCCCTGCCATTATCACCACTACCCATTTTCAAGACTTCTCCTGATAAACTATGGTGTAACAGCATGCCGTGAAGATAAAATGGAGAGGGGAACAGCTGTGTATGCCAACCTGAGCTCCTTGGAGGAAAATGGGAAAGAACACACCAATAAACACACACACACACACACACACACACACACACACACACACAAATTTGCAGGCCTTGACCATGACAACATCCTTGAAGCATTTCACTGTTCACTTACTGAAGTTGTGGGCTACGCCTATAGTTTCTAACAGGACTGCTCTGGAGTAACTAATTTGCTAATTGCATCTGAAGTTGCCACCTGACTAATTGTAAGTTGGCCCAACTAGTTTCTAATTAGAAAGCCCTTTTAAATTTTTGTGTAATCAAGTATGCATTAACATATGCCAACGGGCAAATGTTTAGCATTCTCAAAGAGGTAGCAACCTTCATTGCTATCCATCAATGCCAGCTCACATGACTTTGGGGTGTGTGTTGGCTGCTAAAAACCCTATTGAAATCATTTGCCTCCATTGTCCATGGTAAACTGGTCACAGGGGGGAAATATACATAGGGTGTTTCCATGCAACCCCAGTGCGGATTAGCGATGAAATGCTACACATATGCTGAGAAGCCTATGCCCAAGCAGCTCCCCTTGGGCAGAAAGCCAATGAACACAGCTATTTGAAGTGCTTGCCACTTGTCCAGATGGTCACGTAAACTAGACCTTATGCAGGCACTCAAGAATTTGAGAGAACACTTCGGGCCAACTCACACAACTCAACTGGTACACAGAGCAAGAGTGCTAATAAGTTGATACTTTCAAAAATTGGCTCCTACTAAAGCAAGACACCCAACTTGCACCACAAGCCCCCGTTGGATTTCGGGCTGCTAAATAAGACCTTGCCCTTAATTGCGACTTTTCTACTAAGAGCTTTAAAACTTTGCTCACTGCTGTTTCCAGAAAGACCACAAAGAAGGAAGCTGGCTCAGCAGCTAGGTCCCATAATAATAATTAACATGAAACTTGCCAAATCCTTTGAAAGAAATGAAGTGTAAACACATCTTCCCCCCTCCGTTCTCTCTCCTGGTCTCTTTGATTTACTATAAAATATGCTTAGTATCCCAATGACATTAAATTTTAATTCTGCTTCAAATATGTACTCATGCAACATGGATTATTCTTGTTTATTCTCCAAAACAGGCAATTAGTTGTGTACTTTAAATCAAAAACTCTTTTAAAAACATAATGATTCCAATATTCCCAAGTGCGGAGCAGCTACTGTATATTATGAGTTGCTCTGGTAAAAAATGCTGAAGGCATCAGCCAGAAGCATCCAGCCAGCAGGATTAAGCCCTAACTGGACATATAACACAACTCTTGGAATACAAATAAATTCCAACTGGGGTACCAAGCCCTTGAGGCTGCGTGTTTTTTTTTAAATAGCCAAAGGGGAACTATGAGGAGGGATGGAGGCCAGCCAAATCATTTCTTGCCTCCCACATAACTGCCATTTTCGTTGTTTTTGAAGGAACCTTCTTTCCCTATAAAGACTATGGTTCATCTATTGATGACTTCCATGCTTCTAAGTGCAACAAAGTTCAACTGAAATATAGATATATTTAGTCAGAAACCCTTTTCTTTTGCTCTCCCCCTACCCATTAGACCATGCACCAATAATATTGGATCTATTGCTCAAGGCTGGGCCTAGTGAGTGGGCTCCATTGATATGAATGGCTTATCTTTCAGAATGTATGGAGATCCCTGCTGGTTCAGACCAAAGACCATGCTGTTCCCACAGAAGCCAACCAGGTCCCTATCAGGAGCCCACAAGCAAGACACAAACACAATAGCCCTTTCCCATTTGTGGTCCCCAATAGCTGGCATTCATAGATAACTAGATCTGTGGCCCTTCTTTAGTCTTTTCTCTACTAATAGGGTATAATGGAGGAAGTCTCTAACTTACATGAACCCCGAGGAAGACACTTCCCTGTGGAGATCTATCATTTCCCCACTGCACCATACAGAAGAGCTTCTCACATGGTGACTCCCAATGATAGGGATGTTGCAAGCCTCTAGGGTTTGCCTACATGAATATCTGGTGCCGATGGGAAATTCTTTCTGTATCTATGCGTGAGGTTGTGGTACATACAGTCATGGGGAAAAGAAAGTGCACCCTCTTTGAATTCTGTGGTTTTACATATCAGGACAGAATAGTAATCATTTGACACAGTGTAATATGTCATTTGTTGTTGTTCATCTGAGGTTGTATTTACCTAATTTTAAGTCCTGATAAGGAATGGATAATTGTTATAATGTCCTGATATGTAAAACCACAGATTTCAAAGAGGGTGCGCTTTCTTTTTCCCATGACTGTATTACAGTCTGGGGTGAAACATCAGCAGGGAGAAATAGCTACAACGATTCCTGAGTTGGAGGTAAGCTTGCAAAAAACAAGGTTTGAAACTGATGTATGGGGTGATCCATTTGCAATGGACAATTCACACAATTGTGGAAGGCCCCATGTTCCCTTCTCATGTCACTCTCACTTTGAGCTATGAAATAAACCTAAAAGAAGAGTTCTGTGTTGTTGAGAAGAGTTTGGAACAGAAAAGAACAATGACTGACCTAGCAGCAATGTAGAGGGTTCTGTCCATTATCATGAGCAACTGGACGTCCAGTTTGTGCCTCTGTGGGGCGATATGTCCTGGCTTGTGACCCACAAACACCGGATACTGTTTTGTATCTGTAAGAAGCAGAGAGGAGTTGAAAGAATAAAAAAGTTGAGAGACACTCAGTGAAAGCATGTAAACAGTCATTCAGATGGTCTATATCCTCAACTGCAGGATCCAGAATAGCCCTGCTCAACAGGGATGTTATACTCTTCACAATTTTAAAAATTGTTATTCCCACCCCCCCTCAAGAAGAGCATTTAATTGCTAGAAGTTAATAGGCAAATCAACATTTACACCTGGGTTTATATTCACTCTTTGCAGTTTTAAATAGCTGGATTCTGCCTGCCAAAGATGATCCGACAGCATAACAATGTTTTATAGAAGGCCAGCAATTACAGCAGTAGCCATGCTGTCTAGTGATTATAACAAAGTACTGAAAGATACCAAACTGGCAGATCTACGGGCTGCCCACATGATGAGGGTAACATTCTAATTGTGCTTATTTTTAGGAACAGAGGGGAGCCATTAATTGAGCTTTGCATCTACAAAAGCATCTGCTTTTTATTTTCTTTGCAGACAGTCTTATGAGGTTGTTTATGGAAAGTAGATTGCATTCTTTTATTTTACCTAATTTTATTCTGAAGCATCAGAGATGGCGGCTTCAGAATGGACTAGCGAGACTTTTATGGGAAGGAGCCGACTTGAAAACCATAATACTCTAATCAACTGCTAATTTCACACATCTTTCAGTGATTATACTATAGGAAAAAAATACAATCTTCTGGGGGTGAGGGAGATGTACAAGCCACACTGCGCTGCTGTGATGACTGCCACTAATCCATAATAGCAAATGCAGAGATAAATGAGGTCGGTGTGAGTGATGCGGTTCAGGGGATTGAGCAAACCCTCTAGCAATTTGGTAGCTCTTTGTTTAGTCAGTTTGTTTCTTGCCCTTGAAATATAAATCCTGCAGCACAAGTACAGAAAGCATCCAGAGCTTCACAAATACATCCTCTAGGTTGCCACTGGTCACAGTACCTTTTGCTCTGGTGAGTGCCTGCCCTAAGGCAAAGAGAAATGGGCTAGAGATTTGACTTAATTTAATGTTTTTGGGACCTCACTGGGATCCCCTTCTCCTGTGTCCCAGAACTTGTTAGAAGGGCAGGGTCTCTTCCCTTAAGTTGCACTTCGCTTTGGAAGCGGATAAACCTCCCCTGCTTCTGAACGCCCATGCAGCTCAGCACATAGCTGTCAACTTTCGGATTTGAAAATAAGGGATGCCGCGAGGGCGGTGCAATGGCACCAAGTAGCCTCGCCACCCTGCGCTCCAGAGGCTGCGCGCGAACATGTGAGCAAAAGAGCGAGCGCGTAGATGGCAGGCAGGCTGTCTGTCTGGTTGGGCGTGAGGGTCTGGCTGCACAAGGCATGCAAGCTCCGCCCCCAGTCGGTCTCAGACTCCTTATTGGCAGCCGAGCAACGCAGCTGAGGAGCCTCCCTGGCCGGCAGGGAGGGAGAGGAGCTGCTTCCTTTGAAATCCGGGAAATTTAAGGGATATCAACAATCCGGGATAGCAGCAGGAAATGGCATTGGAATAAGGGAGTTTCCCGCAAAAAAGGGAGGGTTGACAGCTATGGCTCAGCATGATGTTAAGCAAAATCCCTTCTATCCTACAATGCAGTGCAGGATCAGCATTGATCACATGTTCTAGATGGTTACTAAGGCAGTCAAAATGTGTGGACCACTAATGATGATTGCGCAAGCAGGCAGAGAATGGAAACTACCAGGGATAAAAAAATGTAGTTGCATGCAAGTTAGAAAGAAGAATGAAAGATTTAAATTACTATAACCTTTAAATTAATATATAACCTTGTTGTTATTTGATATTTATTTTTTTTAGCTATATGTAAAGGGACAGCTGAGGAATGAGGAATTTGCTAAAAAAAGAAAAAAAAGGATGTCAAATCTGTAAAATAAGCAGCATGCAAAAGGGGAAGAAATGGAAGTATCTGAGAAAGAGAGCAGAAACCCAGTTTTTGAAAAAAGAAGAAGTATCAAATTAGTTTTAATTTGGCGTTGATGTGTTAGAAATTAAAAAAAAAAACGAATAAAGATTAATTGGCAAAAAAAATGTCAGGGATTCTCAAATTGTGTTATAAAGTCCCTTACTGGGCTGGCGACCTCTTTACATGACTGAAGAGTTCCCTGTGTCCTCTGTTGCAAAAAAATATATGCAGTGCAGGCACTTCACATGGAACATATCGGTAGTTTGTAAAATCTCTCCCCCCCCCCCCTTTTGTGCCGTCTACCTCCATGCGGATTGTCTGCCTGACATGTTATAACTGAGTGGGATGTATGGCTGCATGCATGCCCATTTCTATGCTATGAAATATTTCAGGATGACCAGACAATATGACAAAAGAATTGTTATCTCTGATTCTAATTTGGGAAGTGGACACTGTCAATTACACCATGAAAATGAAATTATATTGTAAACCTAAATATATCTTGCAGGAAATAAGCCGCAGTGATTTTAATGGACTCTAGGACGAAGGTGTCAGCATTTTGGCCTATTGCCATAGCTAGATTATATCTCTAATCCACTTACCTATAATTTTGACAAACAGTGAAGGTAGAAACTCACTACATCCTAATTGTCTTGAATGCTGAATCCATTGTTCAGATACAGGGGTAGCATTGAGAGAAATTTATATTATCTGGCAGTTTGAGACACACCCAGGTGGTACCAAAGGCTAAGTCTGATTGGTGGGTTTGATTGTTCCAGGTAACCCAACAGGAGATTTAAAAACAGCTACATAAATATATACTGTAGTACAGAAATGTGAAACTGATGCTCAACAAGTATAACTCTAGAGTGGAAACTTAACTTCAGGTGCAAATTATGCAGCTCTTGCATTTTGGCAAAAAAAGTAGGCTAATTTTGGACCTCCTTGGCTTTAGACTGCAACTGTTTCTTCAGAACTGGTTGAGTGTACAGTTTGTTTGTTTGTTTGTTTGTATGTATGCAGCCAAGAAGAAACAAATAGAGGCTTTCTTCCATTAGTTTAGGTTTATCAAAGCAATGAAAACATTTGGGCCCCCCATTCATTATCCCATTTGGATGGAGCAAATATTGCTCGGATACTACAAGTTATAGATTTGGTGATGTGGCTCAAGGCACTTCAGTACACTGTAGAAACTAAAACAGGGAATTTTTTACAAGAACCACTTTTGACTGGCATTGTACAGCCAGATACTGTGAAAGGTTTCCTCATTTACACATCTAAATCCTGATGGGCAAGAGAATATTATGCTACTCTGCTTCCAGGCAGGCTGCCACTAAGAGTTGGTCTAGAATGGAAACTATTTCTTTCTAAATTCTCTTTTACATTACAACTGCAAAAATGGAGTGCACATGTGTGCACACACAGCAATTTAGCATATGCATCATCATTTCTGTGCTAAATGGTGTGTTTCCCCCAGAATTTGGTTATCTTGTTAAGGATTTGTCCGTGGTACATCTAATTCCTCATACTAAGACGTAGCTAATTCTGGTTTGAGCACCACTGAAAGGACGTTCATAGAGACAGTATTTCACATATTGTAGGTTGAGCCATTTCATGAAAAGTGAATGCTCTTTTGCATTCAAAGACTATGACAAAGCAAGTTTTTGTTTACTGGTTTGTAGCAAAAGGATAGGGTTAGCATGCAGAATAGCATACCCTCCAACATTTCTCCAATGAAAATAGGGACATACTATTCAACAACAACAAGTCGTACCTTGAAAGTTGAATGGAATCCGTTCCAGAAGTCCGTTCGACTTCCAAAACGTTCGGAAACCAATGTGCGGCTTCTGATTGGCTGCAGGAAGCTCCTGCAGTCAATCGGAAGCCACGCCAGACGCTTCCAAAAATTATTCGAAAACTGGAACACTCACTTCCGCGTTTCGATCGGGAGCTGATTTGGTCGGGAGCCAAGGCGTTCGAGATCCAAGGTACGACTGTGATAAATACTAATGTTACTATTTATACCCCACCATCTGACTGGGTTGCCCCAGTCACTCTGGGCAGCTTCCAACATATATAACACAAAATAAAACAGTAAACATTAAAAAGGGTCCCTATACAGGGCTGCCTTCAGATGGCTCGGGGGTCGGATAACTCCTTACCCGCCAACATTTCACAGATGAAAACAGGGATGCCCTAAGGAAGAGCGGGACATTCCAGGAGCAAATAAAAAAAGCCTGGATGGCTTCTGTAAATCTGGGAATGTCGCTGGAAAATAGGGACACTTGGAGGGTCTGGGATAAAGGAAAGATAGGTCTAAGGAGATGCAGCAGGAAACAAGAACGTGGCGATCACAAATTTAAATCTCACTGACCAATAAACCATGACTTGAAGCTTGGGGGACAAGAAATCTAAGCGCAGTTTCCCTGCCTTTCATACTCACAGTTGCCATGCGAAATACTGATTGGTTCAGGATCTTCTGGGAAATCAGCCCCAGCAAAGTGTAGCAGTGTGAAATATAGCAGCAAGGCTTCTGACCTCATAGTAGTTCAGCTGGGAGACTATATCTTCAATTCACCCTGTGAAAGACAAACGAGGGCATAAGAGCTTTCCATCAACTCGCATTTAGCCACTACAAACAAAAATAGGCCTTGGACAGCCTACAAGGAACAAAGGGGGCTCTCCTGCCCTTCAAGGCATCCACTATAAAATAATAAATATGTTCATTTCAGAAGAAGAAAACCGCCCTGACAGCAGGCCTCATTGGGCTCTAACATATAGTGGCACCAACATCTTTTTTTTTTTAAAGACTTGAAGATGCTGCAAGCTATCAGTGAGTACTTTCGCTTCCTCTCCTTGCTGCTGGTTTTTACTCTGCTGAAAAAGCAACACCTTTTGTCCTCCGACACCTAGTTCTCCCTAAAAACTGGGTTTTAATTATATTGGTTCGGATGACTTAAGTAATTAAATCATGAATACATTAGCTTTGATTGAATAGTTATGACATTGACGCCCCACCTTTCCTCGTCATCCCCATTATACCCTTACAACAATCCTGTGAGGTAGGACGGACCGAGAGTGAGTGGCTGGCCCAAGGGACACCCAGTGAGCTTCATGGCCGAGTGGGAATTTGAACCATGCTCCTCCAACACTTTAACCACTACACAACCCTGGCTCTTGAGAGGCGGGGCAACTGACTTAAACCGCTGTGCCATTTCACTCTGCTAAGTAGCAGTTCGAAAGCACATCAAAGTGCAAGTAGATAAATAGGTACCGCTCCGGTGAGAAGGTAAAGGGCGTTTCCGTGTGCTGCTCTGGTTTCACCAGAAGTGGCTTGGTCATGCTGGCCACATGACCCGGAAGCTGTACGCCGGCTCCCTCGGCCAATAATGCGAGATGAGCGCTGCAACCCCAGAGTTGGACAGGACTGGACCTAATGGTCAGGGGTCCCTTTACCTTTAAGTAGGGTTCACACAATTTTATGGTGAATTTTTAAAACTTATTTTATCTTCTGTATCTGCTTTGAAACCTCACTGAACGCACAGCTTAGAGACTACGGTGTTAAGCAGCGTATAAAACGGGTCAAACAAACAAACAAAAATAAACGTTTCCCCATACAAACAAAAAAAGCTGTCTACACAGAAAACTAGACGGCAGGAGCTTAGATTATCTCCTGAATGCTGCTAAAGTTTAAACTGGGTCTGGTCTGGGAAGGAAACCAACAGAGAACTCTTATGTATGATGCCCTGTGGTCCAACATGGATGGAAGGTTGGAAATAAATGTAATATGTAATAAATGCATTTTAAAAAGAGACTAGGCTTTGTTGCTTCCATGCACAGGTCACATATACAATCCTGTGAGTGTGCAGTGTTATATAGCACTTAGATAAGACACATCCAAATCCACTGATCGCTGACCAAAGTTTTAGGAAAATGCTCCTTCTTCTAGGTAGGTATAAGATGGCTCAGCTCATAAATTAAAAACGCTGCACATTATTTACGTTTATCAAGGGATTAAGGGACCTTCCAGGAGAATGATTCATAGACACACGAGTTGTAAATCAAGAACAGCAACACGGGGAACAGGGCATGATGGAGCACAGTGAAAGTGTCATGAGACTATACCATAAAAATATGAACTCATAAATTTAGATACTATAAAAACCAATGCTCCAAATTGCAGCAAAACTCCCTAAAAGCAATAACTTCACTCTCATCTCCCACCTGCTGGATTCTAGGGATGTATTCTTTTTTTTTTTCATTGTTAAATAATTTTAAAAAGCAGAAAACTTTTGATTCAGTGAAAGGGTGGGGGGTCCTGCCCCCCCACAACACAGCAAATATCCCATAATTCCCAGGCAAATTTCACAGAGGTGCTGCTGACCTACAAGATAAATCAGTGTAAAAGCCGGGATTTCTTTTCACCCTTTCCAGAATTTCAAACCTTTGATGCTGCCTGCCAAAGATTATCTTTTCGAACAAAGCTATTTTACTGTAGCCGGTCCATGATTTACGCAAAGACAGTCAAGCTTTGTAACCAAAGACGGCTTTTGAAAGTCCATTTGGCAAACAAAGTGCTAACTCGCCCTTTTGAAACACCATTTAATATTAGAGACCTATATGTCCTTTCCTCATGCCAAGAAAAGCATTAACAAGCCCTGAGTGTTTCATTTCAGAGTGTAATTTCACAATTGGTTCTTCATCATTTATCCAGCTGGAAACACTGTAGTAATTAATTTTGAGATCCAGATATATACTTTTAAAACAAAACATTACATTCTATTACAATCAAGGAGGTGGGACAGCTGTTCCATAGTATGCCACTGGGAACCTCAGGAAAAGGCAAGATAAATTACTGTGCTCGCTACGTGCTTATTTTTATTCGAACATACAGCTTTTAAAAAGTCTGATTTTATGTTATCTCTGAAATTGAACATCAACCTCTGAGCCAATGGGCTGTGTCCAATGCTAGTCCTGCTCAGAGTAGACACCTTGAAATAAATAGACATGACTAACTTAGGTCTATTACTTTCAATGGATCTACTCTGAGTAAACCTTATTTAACGACAATCCAATAAACTTTGGTGTAAGCTACACTAGAATCAATGACACCCACACCAGCTAGTAGCACCAGGTATGAACATACAGAAGAAAAATGATACATAATGAGTTGAAAAGAAATAACTTTTAAAATAACTTTTTCTAAAAACAAACAAACCCCAAAGCCTTTCTTTTAGGAATCCTAGGTGCCAAAATCCCAAGGGAGCAGAAAGGACTATTTATGTATGCGACCACAGATGTTATTGGCCCAGAGATGGAAAGAAGATAAAGTCCCTACCAGAGAAGAATGGCAGATTAAGTTGATGGACTATGCTGAAATGGCAAAAATGACCCGAAGAATCAGAAATCAGGAAGACCAACATTGTAATAAGGAATGGGGGAAATTTATAATTTATCTTTAAAACCATTGTAAACAGCTAAAACTGTTAGTAGGATTGGAATAACATTTGTAGTTTAATGGCGAATTTTGGACATAACAGAGATGTAAAAGATTTGGATTATCAAAAAAAGATGCAGGAGGAAATGATTAACAATAGGACCCACCAAGGGGAGGAGGGAAGTCCAGGAGATTCTTTGGAATCTGTTTTTACGTTGTATGCTGGATGTGTGATTGTAAAACTTTAATCTGAAAACCAAATAAATAAATTTGTATATATACAGAAGAAAATACAGAAGAAAAACTGCTTGGTTGTTATATTCTACACGAGAAAGCACACTTGTTTATAAACTTCTAAGCCCATTTCCCGCCAAATATCTACCTTAAGCAGCATACAAAATGAGAACAGGCCACACAGGGAAAAATATTTAGTGTCTGTTGCTGATTTGGCTAGGGAGGGATAGGTACCTAGCATCCATTGTGGTGGACTCACACACTTCATGCATAATGCATGGTGGGTGCAGCATTGTAACAACATGCTCTACCCCATGACCGATGTAAATTTTTTATCCCTCTCTAATAGAATCTAGAATTGTGAGATCATCTAGTCGAACCCGGATAATAACACTAGACCTCCAATGAAGCTGAATGCTAGGAGATTTAGGACAGATAAAAGGAAGTTATTCATGCACAGCACATAGTTAAAAGTATGGCACTTGCTCCCACACGAGGCAGTGACAGCCACCAATTTGGATGGCTTTAAAAGAGGATTATAAATATTCGCAGAGGCCGCAGCTATAAAGAGAGAGCTATGGTAAAGGACCCCTGGACAGTTAAGTCCAGTCAAGGGTGACTATGGGGTTGCGGCGCTCATCTCGCTTTCAGGCCGAGGGAGCCGGCATTTGTCCACAGACAGCTTTCCGGGTCATGTGGCGAGAATGACTTAACCGCTTCTGGCGCAACAGGACACCGTGATGGGAACCACTGGTGGGCAGAGTGTTGCTTGCAGGCTTCCCACAGGTATCTCTGTGAGCATAGGATGCTGGACTAGATGGGCCATTGGCCTGATCCAAAAGGCTCCCCTTATGTGCTTATGTAACTTAGCCGCACATGTTAAAATTGGACTTTGAAGTGTCCGTAAATGCACAGTAGGGTCCTCTAGTATTTCATCAAAGTTAAAATGTAACTGCACCGTATTAAACAGGTACAAAATAAAAAGGAAAAGCTGAAATACATTTAAATAATAAAAGGTAAAGGTAAAGGGCCCCCTGACCATTAGGTCCAGTCGCGGACGACTTTGGGGTTGCGGCACTCATCTCGCTTTATTGGCTGAGAGCCGGCGTACAGCTTCCGGGTCATGTGGCCAGCATGACTAAGCCGCTTCTGGCGAACCAGAGCAGCGCACGGAAACGCCGTTTACCTTCCCGCTGGAGTGGTACCTATTTATCTACTTGCACTTTGACATGCTTTTGAACTGCTAGGTGGGCAGGAGCTGGGACCGAGCAACGGGAGCTCACCCCGTCGCGGGGATTCAAACCGCCGACTTTCTGATCGGCAATCCCTAGGCTCTGTGGTTTAACCCACAGCGCCACCCGCCAATGGTTCATTAATTAATTAATGGTTCATTAAAACTAAGAGGCGCTGAAGATGGCAATTTTGAAAAAAAACCACAAGTTTTATTAAAAGTTTTCAACATAAAACATGATAAAAATCACACTAATCTAGAAAAGAAAAATAGAAAAAAGGAAAAAAGAAAGGAAGGAAAGAAGAGAAAGAAGGAAAGGAAATTACGGAGCCCTTCATCCAAATTAAATCTTAACCCTCATTCCACACACAGAAGAGTGAATCCTACCAGATCTCACCTGGAACTTTCCCCCAGCCTCCCACCCTGGGAGATACTCTCTACCCTGCCTCCCCCCCACAGGGCCCTTTGAAGACGGAATTTTTAGATTTAAGTTTCATAATCGGTGTCAACCTTTTTCTTCAACCTCTGTGAGTCCATTTCAGGATAATTCAATAAAGTACCAACCATTTCCCCTCAACCCCTAAGCACTTTGGACAAACCTGCAGCTATTCTAGAAATACAGAAGAGCAGCAGCTTATCTAGGAGAAATGCATCAAGCTGTTGAGCTTTTTCACCCACAGGACTAGGCTGATCATTCAAACTGAGCATGGCTCCTCATGGCAAGTCTCTATAGCAGAAAAAATAGGTGCTTTATGCTGCTCCCTGTCACCACACCATCAACTACCTAACTGTGCGCGTTCTATGAGGAGAAGCTTTGAAACAGAGCTGATAAATCTTGCCCTCTCCACTTTAGGGATTTACAGTATAAAGAAAAACCAGTTGTGTGTGATAGCAGTGATATATCCTGCTCCAGTTAAAGGTAGATAGCCGTGTTGGTCTGTCATAGTAAAAAAAAAAAAAAAAAAAAATCCTTCCAGTAGCACCTTAGAGACCAACTAAGTTTGTTCTTGGTATGAGCTTTCATGTCCATGTGTGCATGCACACGAAAGCTCATACCAAGAACAAACTTAGTTGGTCTCTAAGGTGCTACTGGAAGGAATTTTTTTTTTTTATATATCCTGCTCCGTTCTTCTTGCTCAACTTTCTGCAGTTTTGTGCAAACATGTTGAAAAGGCAGCTTCCAACTAAGGTAATTAGTTGCATTACATTGTGTGCTTACGGTAGTTTGCCCTTTCTCTTAGTATCGTTTAACTAAGAGCTACCGCATATTCCAGCGTATAAGACGACTGGGTGTATAAGATGACCAGGGCCGGCGCGTCCATTTAGGCGAACTAGGCAATTGCCTAGGGCGCCAAAATGGAGGGGGCGCTGGCCAGCCTGCCCCCGCCGCCCCCGCCCGGTGCCGCCCCAACCAGCGGCAGAGCAAGCAGGTTGGGGTGAAAACCGTGGCGGCGAGGGCGCCAAAATGGAGGGGGCGCTGGCTAGCCTGCCCGCCGCCTCCCCAACCAGCGGCGGAGCAAGCAAACCGCGGCGGCGGGGAGCGCCCGGCAGGGCAGGGGGCGGGGCACCGCTCCACAACGTGCGTCATACATAATGACATCACGTGGCCCGCCCCCTCGCCTAGGGCGCCAAAATTGCCAGCACTGGTCCTGAAGCCGACCCCCAACTTTTCCAGTTAAAATATAGAGTTTGGGATATACTCGCCGTATAAGAAGTACAACCCGGCGTATAAGACGACCCCCGACTTTTGAGAAGATTTTCCTGGGTTAAAAAGTAGTCTTATACGCAGGAATATACAGTATTTAATACATTATATAGTTTCAGGTGTATATGCACATTATACAGCGGCAAACCCAGATTTGCCACCAACTACAGACACTTCTCCGGGAGACACGGCCAATCAAAGCTCCCCGAGGAATACAACATTTGTGTTTGCAAACATGCTTCTTCCATTAATGTTTCTAGCTGTGCACCTAGGATGTTTTAAGTGTGCATTTAAAACTGCAAAGTGCGAAGGAGCTCTAGCAGGAATCTTTCTTTATGTAAGTGTGAGAAAAGGAAAACAGATCAAACTCTTCACAGTTTGCCAGCTGCCTTCAGCCTAGCGTAATTTCAGATAAACCTGGGCCTACGGGGCTTGGGTGGCATTCCTGTAAAGTGAATAGAGAGCAGGTGTTTGGATGAAAAAAGCTCAAAGGTAGAAGAACCAGTGGCCCTCCAGGTGTTCAGACCATGGCCAACGGTAAATGATGATAGAAGTTCTAGTCCAGTAACATCTAAAGGGCTCCAGATTCCCTTCTAACTTTCTACTATTCTCTATAAGGCACTATTCTACTATTATCACAGTATTCTCTGAAAGCCGCAGGTGACCTAGGCCCATTCCACTGTTCCAGAACCATGTTGGTCATAGTCTCAGGAAAGTGCAAAGTGACTTGCTAACGGAGTTCTGTACAAAAGAAATCCATTTCTGCTATATTCCCTCATCAGATTGCAGCAGCTTCCTACCGACTTTATCTGAAAATAGGATCAACTGAAATGAATGGACCGGACTTAAGACATATCCACCAATTCTAATGTGTCTACTCTGAGTAAAACATAATTGAATGCCACCCTTTGGCTTGAATCCTGGAAGTGATATTTCGATGTAAAGTACAGGTGCTTTTCGGGGGGGGGGAAGAGGTCAGAAGACGGGCATTTGGGAAAATCCTTGGGTTTTTGCATACATAGTTGAAACATATTGCATTCTGTAAATACAGTAAATTTTAATGCTTTTAATCTAGATTTGAAGTCACTTGTCCGCCCTATTCAAACATTTTACTCACGAATTCACAGTGTGTAAGCAACTACAGTGGTATCTCTAGTTGCGGACACGATCCGTTCCGGGGTGCCGTTTGCACCCCGAAAAGTCCACAACAAGAGCTGCGCTTCTGCGCAAGCACGGAGTGCGATAGAGCGCTTCTGCGCATGTGCAAAGAGTGCTGAACGCTTCTGCACGTGCGGCGAAACCCGGAAGTATACACTTCCGGGTTTGCCACGTTCGCAAGCCGAAAAGACGCAACATGAACCTAACGCAACACGAGGTATGACTGTACACACTTCCAACATCACATGTGCCAATTCAATTAGCCTCTCTCCTGGTCCGCATGCATACACCATGAGCACATGAAGGGAATGGGTCTTTGTATGTGAGCTCACTCTCTGCAGATGTTTGCACTGTAAATGGTTGGGACTTACAAGCGTAATAAAGCTAGTTCCTAATGAAATGCATGCACACCTGTTGGAGCATAACTAGCCAGATGGTAACGCCCAGCCAACAGAAGTAAACTCTGGTAAAGATCAAAGGTATTATTCAAGGTTGTTATAATTCCTTTGGAAAATGTGAATCTATCAGTTGGTAAAAGGCAGCTACACTTCTAAAAACAAACAAACAAACAAAAAACTTTTGCATATTTTTCTTTAGGAATAGAGAAAAAAAAAATTTGTTTTTTTTTAAAAAAAGAAAAGAAAACAACCTGCAAGTGGTTTTAGGCACTTGAGAGAATTGTTATACTGCAATCCTATACCTGTCTACTCAAAAAGCTAAGTCCCATTGACTTTTGTGGGGCTAAAGTGAGCACAGGATTGCGCAACACAACCCTACGCATTAACTCACAATGAAGTTCCAGTATGTTCAAATCCAAGGTATGTAGAGGATTGTGTTTTAAGAGGGTTTAGGTTTAGTAGGTTTAGTAGGTTTAAGAACTGGGCTAGACAGCTTTCTGGTAGTTTCTATGTTCTTCCTTTCATGTATTTAAAAATTATTAGAGTTTATAAAGAAATTGTCTGCTTTTTTGACAGTTTAGAATTGTTATAAATAAAACATTGTGCGTGTTTATACTGAGTGTTCCTTGTGACGTGAAGAGAATTTAAGGAAGAACACCAAGTTGGCTTGTTGGACCATATCAAAGCTGCATCTAGTCCAGAACTCACTCTTCCTGTGAACAGCTTAATGACAACAGCAGCAGCAAAGCAAAGCAGAACTGGTGCTATCTCCTATAACTGGTTTTTAGAATCTGGATCAAAGGCATACTGTCCTGAATATGGCTATTCCATTTCACCCACTACGGTCAAAAGTTACTGACAAGAGTTACTGTCCACATGTTGGTCTAATCATTTTTTTAAAGAGCTTTCTAAGCTAGTGACCACCACCACATCGTACAGCAACAAACTGTGCACGTTAATTATGCGTTAAATGAAGAATACGCCCTTTCGTTTGGAGTCTATTGTAAATCAGTTTCATTGGATAGCCTCTAGTGTTTTGCAAGATAATAGTTTCTACGGATTGCACTAACCCAATCATAATTTTGTAACACTTCTCTTAAAAATAAATGGGAGGCTTTTCCTCCATAAATATATTTTTCCACCAGGGAGAAATGGTTTTCGGCGGGGAGACTGTAAAAAAATCTTATCCAGCTGCCGAAGATGGACCGTGGGCCAACACATCCATCTGGATCAAATGGTGATTCAGTGCTCCTCTTTGCAAAAGGGAACACTTAGACAGGTGCAAGGACAGCTGCATACTTATCTCTGCCAGAACACTCCCATGCATGGTGCCATGGAATGTTGTACACAAGGCTCCAGAAGCATGAGAACCAACACAAAATGTAAGGGCTTTCTAGGTAAGCACACTTGGGAACCGATTCCCTAGATCGGTCCAAACACTTCCCACTGAACGCAAACAATGGATTCCCCCCCCACCGGTCCTACACCCCCTGTTCTTCCTACAATTTGACGGGAAGCATTACAGCTTTAGAGTAAATATTGGATACAGTTAGCGATGTAGTATTTTGTTGAATATGAAAATCAAACACCTCCTTTAAATCAAGTGTTCCTTTAAACAATGGCTGAAGGGACATTATGATAAACGATGTCTTACTGATAAGATTTGAGTTTGTAGAAGAATGTTAAAGTGAGGTTAGTATGTTAAAGTGAGGTTAATACAAAAAAACTCACTTTGGCTCATTCTTGTCACGGTAAACCAAGGTTTATCGTAATGTCCAAACAGCCATTGTCTAAGACCGGCAGCTTGAGGCCGAAAGGGCGTTATGTTTATTTGGTGCTTCGAACAATAGAGCCTCCACTCCTGTCAAGTGAGTTTAAATTACTCCAAAAACAGTAATCCTAGCAATAGCCAAGTTATTTGAAGAGTATCTAAGGTATGTCTCTGATATAAGAGCACAGTTGTAACTGACAAAAGCACACACTTACAGCAGCTTTTAAGGCACACAGAACACACACACACACACACACACACACAGGTTTCTAGCATCTAGGTAGCTGGCAGTAACTTCTAAAGGTTCATGCCTGGCAAAGCAGTTGAAGCAACAGTGGGACCACACACCCCTCGCCTGACGAAGTGTGCACACACAACCAGAGACTTCTTCTACACTGAAGTTGCCACTGTGCTTGCCTCTTCAAGACCCTCCTGGTACAGTGGTACCTCTAGTTACGAACTTAATTCTTTCCGGAGGGCCATTCTTAACCTGAAACTGTTCTTAACTAGAGGCGTGCTTTTGCTAATGGGGCCTCTTGCTACCGCTGCACCGCCGGCACACGATTTCTGTTCTCATCCTGGGGCAAAGTTCTCAACTCAAGGTAACTCTTCCAGGTTAGCGGAGTTTGTAACCTGAGGCGTTTGTAACTCGAGGTACCACTGTACTAGGAGAAAGTGGGGATTCGGCTGCCCCCCCCGCCTTAACAGCCTCCCCCTCTGCTTCTGACACATCTTGCCCACCACTCCTGTGTCTCTTGACTGCTCAGACCCTTCCCCTTCCCTCCAACCTGGGCTGCTGTCCCTTGGGTGGCACAAAACCCCATAAATCACTGGCCCCCTCTCCTGGGTCAGCCCCTGCCCCCCCTGCCTCCACTGCACTCTCGTTACAGCCCTGCCAATCCCCGATATCTGACTTCTAAAAACCATACCTATTTCAACAAAACAGAAATGCATTAGCAGCTCTGGTTTTCTACCACCTGTTACCTGGGGTTTAGGAGTGAAGGAGATGTTGCAGTGAATGTCCATGGGCACAGAAGGAACCCATGGTGTTTGGAAGCTAGTTTACTGAATCAGTTGCAAATAGTAGTTACAGCATACCAAATACGGTGTATAGAAACTTCCAGAAAGCAAATCACCTCAGCCGTGACTCTTATTGGATAGTTTTCTTGTTTCAGGTATCTTGGGCTGAATATTCAACTTCAAGAATAGATAAAAATCAGATGGGACCATAGGGAATTTATGGACTGAACTTTCATTTTTTAAAAAAAATTCAGAGCAGCTCCTGATAGTGGGTGCAAATCATGTGAGGACTATAGTACTGGGATAGGAGATTTAGCTATTTCTCCTCATGCCATTTCCCCTATAAATATTATCCCACCAGCAAAAGCTATTTGCCCATGAGGGGAAAACACAGGGGTTCATATAGGTAATTCACACCTGGGAGGATTGTGACTCAAGAAGTGATGGAGAGGGAAGGGTTAAACCCTTCCTTCCCCACCACTGTGGCTCTAAGGTGATTCAGGGTGCCCTCTTAGTTGCTTATAATTTAACATACACATGGGAAATCCAATCATGGATTTCCCATCATCTTGTCTAATTGAGCTCAGAGACCTATAACAGTTCCTCTAATATTTATATCTCTTAAATCATACAGAATATTGATTAATCCTCGCCTGCATATGTAGCCATATGTAAAGGAGAAGACAGGTTTTGTTATAGTCTTAGATATTTTAGGAGGGTTAGTAGATAGTATGGTTCGTGCTGATCCTCTTCTTATTTTAATTCCTTGTTCCAGGAATCAAATATGCAAGATATGTGGTATGCCTAATGGTTTCTTTGAACAAATATAGTTTCAAGCAGGAAATGTAAAGGCTGACAGATTCCTGCCCTGCAGCTTTTGACAACTGATGTCAAAACGTAACTCAAAGCAAAAAAATATTGCCGCACATATTTCTCCCATCAATATCCTAAGAAATGGATGATCTGAAGTTTCGGATACTGTGCAAAAATACTCTTCCTCAGGTGTGTACCCTTTACAATATCAGCTGGTAGAAGAGCCCATTTCCCTGTTAGCATTGCCCCTATATTTCTATACTGAAGCCAAGAAGGTTCTTGCATCCCATTTACAATAAAGGTTGCAGTCAGAATCAATAATCCAGAGTTCTTAGCTCCCTGAGTTCTATCTTCTACCTGACAGTGCCATTTCTTAACATGTTTCAGTTACTAAGACAGTGTCACATAGGCCAATGCAAACACTGCCTTCAACTATTCTTCATGTTTCTCAGTGTCCTCCTATTGACATTATTGAGAGTGCTGATTTCTATGAAATACAATTTCCTTGCTAAATGTTGCTTGCTGATAAAACACACATTATCTTTGTTCCTCAGCAGGACACATGAGGTTGGCAATTTGTTTTTGTGCATCAGTCATGCATGTAACCCAACCCAAAGCAGGTACTACTTTATATTAGATTTAGTTCCTGTGTCAACAATGCAAACATGGGAAGTTGAAAGTTCATACTATAAATGTGTCATAGTACCAGTAAATCCCTAGTCATCTTTAGACTCAATTTTTTGTGGGAAATGTGCATTATTATTTTTTGCTGGGAAGCAGAATCTTTAATTTGTCCCTTAAGTCATTTCCATTCTTATCTGACACACTTTCTAAATAAAGCAAAATATATCCTAGCATAGTATGTCCCTCAGGAACAGCTGGCATCTTTAGTGAGCAATGCATGGCAACGGTGAAACGAGTAAACAATGCTGAATCCAATTAAAAATTATGGTAAAAGATTCTTAACCTAGATCAACCAAAACCCCCCATTTTGTGTGTAGCAGGTCCTGTTTGTTTGCATATGTATACTGCAACTGGACTTTGGATGTACCTTTTAAAAGGCACAAAGAAGGTTGGAATGGCAGACTCAGAAAAAACATGAACGGCTCTACAGGGACCTGGTCACTAGAGCACTCTTGTAATTCCACATAGTTCCAGATGTATAAGATGCTCTAGTCTGCCAACCAAGCAGTTCTTAGTAGCTTCATCTCATTAATGGTCAGACTCAACAATAATCTGATTTATTTGGATGTGATCTCATGACTGGTGTTTCCCGTTAGATGTATAGGGCCCAGTGCTATCCAACTGAAAAAGTAGCTTTGTGAGCCGAGTTGAGATGGGCTGGGACCAGGTCTCAGACAACAACCCCAGCTACTGCAGCATCTTCTGATATTTTTGTTGATGGCCCAAATCAAGCCCTGTGGCAATGAAAGCAAGTTCTGAAGGAATGGATGTTAACAGTCGACTTGAGTGTGGTGCCCACACAACAGTGTTTGAACAGCAAGGGGATCACTCTAAGTGTTCCTGCAACAAACAGATAAAAGCAGATATAACCATTTCATTATGCGCTGCCTCAGAAGACCCAATATTTGTGTCTACCTGATCTGCCGTGGCACCTGCAGTGTTGGTGGTATTCCTCCACACCCCGGTCAGTGCTCAGAATAGATGAATGTCCCATGCCAGGACACTTTCAATTCAATGTTCTAGGCCAGTTGAATCACATTTTTACCTGGAACTGTGGATGCACAAAAGCAGTGAAGCTATAAAGAGTTGCCTTACACAAAGTCAAGGCAGTGTCCCCTCTGGCTCAATACTGTCTGCTCTAATAGACAGCAAGTTTTGAAAGCAGCTCTCTGGAATCTGACATGCCATTTGCAAAGCTAAGCTGAGCAGGGTCCGGCATGGTTTCCAATTGGATGGAAGGCTGTGTGTTGAGATTCCTGCATTGTAGGGGGTTGGACTAGATAATGCTTGGGGTCCCTTCAAACTCTAGGATTCTATGCACCCTGTGGGCATTGCCATCATGCAATGTTTATGAACGTATAAAGTTGTCCTATACCAAGTTAGATTAAAGATCCATGCAGGCCAGTGCTCTCCACGGAGAAGGCTTGTGGTTGCCCAACATCTCAGACCATCTGAGATTCTGTAAATAGTAGGAACTGAGCATGGGATGTAATGCAAGGTATGTACTCCACCACTCACTGAGCTTTGCAGTAATCATGCAGAACTACTGATCCGCAGGGAGAGACAGTTTGTATGATCCCAGAGTGGTGTGAGAACGCCCACACTATCCTAGATAACGCACAATTGACCCAAAGTGATCTTTGGAGAAAGAGAAAGAACATAAGAGAACAGACACACATGTCTTATTATTGAGCTCTGACCCATTCTCCTAGCAATTTTGCAAAACATTTGCAAATGTTTACAATGGATGTAAAATCCTTAACTATATCTCCTCTCTTGCTGAAGATAAACAGAACAGATTACTGAATGTAATCTGTTTGAACGGCTGCATTGCCATAATGAATTCACAGACCCAAAGAGGGTTGGCTTCACCATAATAAATTGCAGTTATTAAGGTGTTAAATGAATCAGATTTTAACTATAAAGTTATAATCATAATGCGCCCAAATGACACATCTCCTCTCACAGGCAGAAGTTAACATTAACTACAAGACGGGGGGGAAACCTCGCTCTTTTCAAATTATCAGGCAATGAAAGGCTGGAAACAAGCAAATGTTTGAATTTCTTTATCCTGCTGTTCTGAGTCTTCTTTTTACAATATATAGAACCAGTTGTGCTGAATAAAATACAGTGGCCATATGCCCGTTATTTCTAAGCGCTGCCATCGTCGCAGATTTGTGGACCGCATTTGTTTTAATGTCTGTGCTTCACTTTTCAAACAGTGACTGAAGTTTCTACCTTAAGGGGAAGATGCAACTTGAAAGCTTTTGATTTCTAACTCACATCATCTGCAGCACACACTTTATTCTGCCACTCATAAAGTTCCAAGACTTGTTTCTTTCTATTGTCATCATGATACAGCTTTGAATCCAGATTTCTTAGATGTTTCAACTTCCTTATGCTGAGGAACCGCATGAAATCTGCTGCTGGAGATCAACTAGGCGCTGCAGAAGCAGAGACTGGAATTAACTCAATGAGTCAAATATTTCAAGTGCCAGGGAAGTCAATGGGATGAATTCATTTAGATCTTTCAGACTTCGCCGCATAATTCCAACATATGACATAGTGACCTGGTTTGGATAGAATGCTAAACAATGATTTAGTGTTACGTGCATGTGCATTGTGCTTGTTTCGTCCTTTCCGCTCTAGTATATCCACAAGATTGGAAGCTTGAATTTCCATTTTCAAATAACCATGGTGCATGCTTTTATGCAACCAGAGTGTGCCGGAGTGCAGTTCCAGCACCTCTCATGTAGGCACCATCGCGAGCCAACAATCCCTCTACCAGCTTCTTGCCTTTACATACTTCTCAGAAGTCAAAATGTAAGCTGGCCAGTGTGTGCGAGTCAACATTATTTTTTAGATCTATGACTCCACCAAGCTCCTAGCTAGGGTTCGGGGGCAGGGCCAATTTGTATTTCCTTTACTTCTATCCATCTCTTGTGTAGCAGTGACGGACTTTAAGCTTTCTAGACAGGACTCTACCGTTGCACATATACATGTTAGTGCAAGGGCCCTTCCGAGCTGCCCTAGCCATCCGCCTGAATCGAAGAGAACAAGGGAGGCAGGACACGCTTACTTGACCTGCACCAAAACCAGGAACGATCCCCAAACCAGCTAGGGAGACAGCTTGCCGTAGTTTTTAGCACCTCCGCAGGGGGTGAACGTGGCTGTTGTCAAACCAGCATCTGTTCACAGCTGCCCCAAGTCACCCAGCAACTTACTGTAACAACTTCATGGTGAGTTTTGGCACCTATTTTTATTGAAAAAAGCACTGACCATGGTTTATTGCTATACATAAACCTGTTGTTGATCCTAACTATGGTTTAATGGAAGAAGCCAGGATTGCAAACCACTGTTTGATGTTGAATTGCTTCTTTAAACCACAGTTATGTCTAACTATAGTTTGCCTGGATTCTGACATAATGATAAACTACTGTTAGAATCTTGTTTACTTTATGCTAAACCCCAAACAAGAAGCCAGTGAAGTTGTTGAATTCCAGAGTAAAAAGACACCCAAAGCAGGATTTTTTTAAATTGTAAATAAAATACAGTCTACTGGGAAAGAGAAGGCTGGGAAAGAGGTTCAGCAGCCATGTGCCTCAAGGCCAACAGTAAACTGTGTTTCTAAGGGGGGCAAAATTTACAAAGGCATGAGCCAGAAGAGAAATGAATATGCATATACACATTTGTTCGGCCCTCAGACTCTGGGTTTATGAATGCCATTCTTACAGTCTAGCAATCTAAGCACCATTGCTAATTTTTTGTACTCCTGGGCTTTCTGCCAGCATTGCATGCCTGCCACTTCACCTCCACTTGGTAGGTTTCTCAATCTGCTGTCACACAAATAATTGTACTTTCTTTTCCACCATGAAAACATGCATTGATATATATATTTAAGTAGTTACCCTGAACTTCCAGTAACTCACCACCTGTCTCCCTTGGGAGGTTGTGGACTCTCCTTCCTCGGAGGTTTTTAAGCAGAAGTTGGATGGCCATCTGTCATGGATGCTGTAGCTGAGATTCCTGCATTGCAGGGGGTTGGACAATATGACCCTTGGGGTCCCTTCCAACTCTAAGATTCTATGATTCTACCTTGCTGTATTTTCTTTGTAGTATCCTGGCTGCCTTTTGGGGTGGGGGGGAGAACCATGTGAGTACTGGCATTGATACATGAGCTCATCCTCCCCCCCCACACCCTATGGATGTGGGTCTACTGAAGTGCACCTTCTCCAAAGGAGAACCAGTACCAAACCAATAATTGTGCACAGCTCTTTAACAAAGTTATTAATGTAAGCAACAAATGCCTCCTTCCAGACGCTCAGTGTCAGTCCTCAATATTGTATTAGAAATTCTGCCTATGACGACACTGGGTAAATATACTTTAAATAGAAGAAGGAGAAGAAGAAGAGGAGGAGGAGGAGGAGGAAGAGGAGGAGTTTGGATTTGATATCCCGCATTATCACTACCCAAAGGAGTCTCAAAGCGGCTAACATTCTCCTTTCCCTTCCTCCCCCACAACAAACACTCTGTGAGGTGAGTGGGGCTGAAAGACTTCAAAGAAGTGTGACTAGCCCAAGGTCACCCAGCAGCTGCATGTGGAGGAGCGGAGCCGCGAACCTGGTTCACCAGATTACGAGTCTTACCACTCTTAACCACTACACCACACTAGCTCTTTAATATCTTTACTCTTACTTTCAGTGCAGTGTATGGAAAGGCTGGGTATCACTTTCAGTGGTGATAAGATCCAGAGGTAGGCATCAGGTTACTAAGATACCATAATGACCTCTCAAGTCAAAAGGATGCTCTGATGCATTTACACCTTGCATCATTATACATAAAGCACTAAAAGGTGTCAGACATGTTAGCCTCAGGCGGCTGCCCAGCAGTGATGTTCCTTCCAAAGTAAACATTAGGTATATTTTGCACCTTGCATATTGTGTCTGGGACAAAATGAAAGTAAGAAGAGGGTCGAAATTCCACATACGTGGAACTGCACCATGGAAAGCATTTGAAAAGCAGGGCTCATTTCTATTGACTGGACCTTAACTGGAGGTGCTGCTGGGAGGGGTAATCTATCAGCCTTTTATAATCAAGGGGTATAAATGTTAGAGGAAGCATGTTAGCTTGTTACATTTGTTGAAGAAGCACGGCTGAATTGCAAGTGATACATCAAGAATATAATCTAACAGGGACCACTATCACTGGGAAGGGAGATATAACCAGATGTATAACTGATTGGTTCAAAATTGGGAAAGGAGTATGACAAGGCTGTATATTGTCTCCCTGCTTATTTAACTTATATGCAGAATTCACCATGCGAAAGGCTGGAATGGATGAATTCCAAGCCGGAATTAAGATTGCTTGAAGAAATATCAACAACCTCAGATATGCTGATGACACAACCTTGATGGCAGAAAGTGAGGAGGAATTAAAGAACCTTTTAATGAGGGTGAAAGAGGAGAGCACAACATAAAAAAAACTAAGATCATGGCCACTGGTCCCATCATCTCCTGGCAAATAGAAGGGGAAGAAGTGGAGGCAGTGAGAGATTTTACTTTCTTGGGTTCCATGATCACTGCAGATGGTGACAGCAATCATGAAATTAGAAGACGCCTGCTTCTTGGGAGAAAAGCGATGACAAACCTAGACAGCACCTTAAAAAGCAGAGACATCACCTTGCCGACAAAGGTCCGTATAGTTAAAGCTATGGTTTTCCCAGTAGTAATGTACGGAAGTGAGAGCTAGACCATAAAGAAGGCTGATCGCCAAAGAATTGATGCTTTTGAATTATGGTACTGGAGGAGACTCTTGAGAGTCCCATGGACTGCAAGAAGATCAAACCTATCCATTCTGAAGGAAATCAGCCCTGAGTGCTCATTGGAAGGACAGATCCTGAAGCTGAGGCTCCAATACTTTGGCCACCTCATGAGAAGAGAAGACTCCCTGGAAAAGACCCTGATGTTGGGAAAGATTGAGGGCACAAGGAGAAGGGGACGACAGAGGGCGAGATGGTTGGACAGTGTTCTCGAAGATACCAACATGAGTTTGACCAAACTGCGGGAGGCAGTGGAAGACATGAGTGCCTGGCGTGCTCTGGTCCACGGCTGGTCGGACATGACTAAACGATTAAACAACAACAACAACAACAATAATAATTGCCATTGTATTTTAACTACTATTTGCAAACAGATCCCATAAACAAATGTGAAGTCCATTGGTGGTGGGTACAGTGCTCATCATGGTCACTAATTGCAAACTTCTTCTTCACACCAAAGCACCAGGTAACAAGCTCTCTGTGCTTAAAGGAGTGCCAGAGAACAGTTGTAATTTCCCTACCCTTGGAGAGGTTACTAAAATATCTAATATTAGAACCAGAGCCACAATGAAAATATTTCCCCTTGCTTAACAAGAGAAGCGCACAACACAACAAGACACAACTTTCGAACAGCTTATTTAGCCCTTGCAATGATGTCTTCATTATCTTGGGGGTGGGGAGACTCGCTGGTTTAAGAGATAAAAATAGGTCTATTGATTATTTGCGGGCTTCAATAAACCTCTGTCAAGATTCTGAATGGAATGAAGGAACAATGGCGGCAGCAATCACAGCCTTTTGACAAGGGAAATAACACCATCTTAAATACATGCTTGGCTGTTTCATCTCAGGCTGCTTTACATAAAACAGACACACTACAACAACATTAAGTCTTCCCAGTGCTAAATTTGCCTGGGAAATATCTGTGCTAGTCAAATGACCTTCTATGTTCTCCTTTAGAACATGAAAAAAAAAAAATGTTGCCTGTGTGCCTGCTTCAAAGATATACATAAAGCATAACTATGGCTATCATATCTCATTTGTTTTAAATAAGAGCAAAGCAGGGACACAGAAACTTGCTATATCTTTCAGGCTCTGTTCTCATTATAATCTCTTTCGTGTATTAAATACTTCAGGCCAATGTTCCCCAGTTGGTCAGCACAAGCCTTCCGGTATTCATGTTAATAGTTCTGCATATCTAGCTATAATCTCCAAAGCCTGAGTTTTATTTTAGGACCTCTTTTAGGCGGCAGGACTCAGCCATCAAGCTAGTGCCTCTGAGTGTGTTCAGAGTTTCTTTTTTCAATTGTGTAGCACAACCAGCCCTCGATATATTTGGGGTTAGGAAAAATAGCTTGCAGGCTGGAAGCTGCTAGTTCCATACTTGCTTGTCTCAGTACCTCTCATTTTATAATAATGGCACCTCTCCAGCAAATTAAGAAATGGCTGGATTTCTGTACCATAAACAATTTGGAGGTTCTATGGGGAAACTTTTCTGGAAGCACCATTTGTGAAAAACAAAGAGTTTGGGCATAGGTCTGGCACATGCACACTTTGGGAACATAGCCAAAAAACATTTTACATGTTTTGGCCATTTTTAAAGCTATATTCCATTTCTCAAAGCTAAATTCCAGAAATGCGATAGCTCGTGATTTTGTTTTGTTTTTAGAAGAGTTCTTTGGAATTCCATTAAAAATGAATATAATGTAATGAACAAACAGAGAAATGCAAATCTTCACATTTAAGTCAATTGTTGAGTAATTACAGCACACAGCCCATCTTGTTGCAATTACGGATACCTAATGTTGGCTTATGTTAGTGCAGTTTATTCAGAAAACTGGCTCATCAGCTTGCTTGATTTAGCTTGAAAGAAATAACTTTCTGTAGCACACATTTCAAAAATAATCAGTGTTAGCTTACAAGTGATTGAAACTTTCCATGCATTACCACCACAGTCCAAAGAAAAAAGAAAAAAAGAAGCTGATCAAAGCTATGCTAACAATCCCATTTTGAAATGTAAATCACAGCTTGATTAAGCCAATCACTTGCCCAATACACACCCTGGCCTTGCATTTTCCCCCATAGGAATGATGGCAACATTTTGAGAGGGCAGACCCAAAATTTACTCAAGTAGAGGCAATCTTGCCAATGACAAAAGTAAACTTCAGACTCACATGCTATTGAAAGTTGCTCAGCAGAGCTAGGCGCAAAGGCAAGCCAGCCAGATTTCATAAAATGTTTGTCAGGACACCTATATGAAAAGAGATATATATGACTTTCCTGTGGAAAGCAAGACAATTTATCAGACTAATTTATGTAACTCCTGGTCGGCCAAAACTGCAGGTAAGCAAACTGTTCTTGAAGAATTGTTTTTAACAAAAAAAATTCCCTTCTAAAGTTGTGGAATTCATTTACTGAGTAGTACCGGTATCTACTCTGAGCATTAGCAATAACAGGAAAGAATGAAAAAGTGGCATTTTCACTTGAATTAAAGGAAACCGTAAGGCAATCTGTACATGCGTGTACGTTGAGAGTAATGACAAAAATGATAACGTAAAATATTAAACTTGGAAAGGATCTCAAAGGTCATCTGGTCCAATCCTCCACAAATGCAGGAAATCCACTACAGTGGCACCTCGGTTTTCGAACGTAATCCGTTCTGGAAGACCGTTCTGCTTCCGAAACGTTCAAAAACGCGGCACAAAGGTAGAATTTCAATTTCAATGGAGAAAATTGAAAAACACGCAGCGGAAGCTGTTCGACTTCCGAGGCGCATTTGAAAACGGAAGCATTTACTTCCGGGTTTTCGGCGTTCGAAAACCGAAACGTTCGGCTTCTGAGACACTCGAAAACCAAGGTACCACTGCACTGCAGTATCTCTGACAGGTGACCATCCAGCCTCTGCTTAAAAACATCTAACGAAGGACACCCTGCCACTTTCTAAGGCAGTCTGCTCCACTGCCACACAGCTCTTGCAGTCAAGAAAGTTTTCCCTAGTGCTTAGTCTAGATCAAATTTATTGTAATTCGATCCCAATGGCATGGGCCCGTCTTACCCTCTTGGAGCGACAGAAAACAAATTTGTGTTGTTCTCCACCATCCTGGCAAGTGGCAGTGCTGGCAAAAGGAGAGTGTTGCTCCCTCTCCCCATTGCCACACAAAGGTTTGGCTGCAAACCTTTTACACATGGTGATCTAGCATGCAACCTCACAGACAGAGAGACCTGGAATTATTCAATTGCTTATTACCCCATGCAACTTCACCCTAAACGATAGCGGGAGCGAACATGCCTTAAGGGCAGCTAGGAATAAATATATGTCTAGGTGCATTATTAATTGCAATCTCCACTTTGGAAAGGTCTGGTTAAGAGCCTAAGTCTGCTGCAGTGAGAGTCTAAGAATCTGCAGCATCTGAATACACAGATTGGCAATGATGGATGAGCTTACCTTTTTAGTAAGGAAAAGCTTCAAATACACGGAATAATTGGAAGAACAAGTCAATGACATTATTTTCCCCTGCAGAAAATATTCCCTTGCCCTTTCAACAACAGGCAAAGAGTCTCACAAAGAACATCAGTGAATGTCACCCCAGTGAGTTGGCAGAATGTTCCTAGGTAACATACAGAAGGACAAACTCAGCTATTTAAATTTTGCTTTTTTTCTGGGAACTCTAACGCTATTATAAGCTCGCACGGTAGACACACCCTGTGAGGACTCCTTAGAGACTGGAACAGAGGACATGCACCTTCTAAAGAAGGAAAGGGAAAGTTGCTTATGCTACCTTATTTAAATATAACAATTCGAGGTCAACATTTTTTTTGGCAAAGCAACAAACAGATTGCAGCATGCATGTAGCTCAAGCAACTGTCGTAGCCGTCAGAGCCGGGCAGCCGTGGGCAGGTGCCTGAAGAGAGCCAGGAGCTGGAAATAAGGAACCACAAGATGAAGCCAGTAGTCAGATCTGACAAGCAAGTCAAGATTAAAGGATGGACTGGGAGGCAGGATTAAGTAGCAAGGCAGTATCTAAGGTGGACATATGGGATCAAACGATGAGGAAATGGTGCTTTTCAACAAATAAGTTGCTCAACTCTGCCTTAAACACAGGAGGACTTAAGAAGGTGTAAATATAGTAAGGGAAGTCTTCAGTAATGTGTGATCCATAGATGGCGTATGTTTCAGTGCACCCATTGTTTGCTTGTTCTAGTATACTCTACTCTGAATGTAACATTGGAATAAATCTGTTGTTAAAGGGTACTTGGTTCCGAGACTGATATATCAAGGCTCTTCCTGGTCTACTGGAACGGGAGTCTACATGCAGGTCCTTCACAGAAGTGGAACTAATAAGAACAACACATTGGAATTTAAAGGCCAGAGCAAGCTGTTGAAACTGGTTTCCATATGCCAATTCTCTACACATGGCCCCCAAATTTACAAGCCTTTAAAGCATGGAATTTATCTTCCTCTATTTTGTTCTCTGCACATCACAGCTCCACATGGGCAGTTTCCAAAGAGGCAGGGAGATTCATGACAATAGTTGAGTTTCATGATGCTAGCATTTCTAAGGATTACAAGCTAAGTAATAATTAGTTGCCATGCAAAGACATTTTTAGCAGCAACTCCCTTGGACCGCAATGAGTGCTCTGGTCCTAATTTTCGTGCTGTTTGTTTTTCGTGCTGTTTGTTTTTCTGTAGTATATGTTTCCAAATTAATTAATTGGTCTATTGACTGAATGCTGAAATTATACTTGTTAGCTGATTGCACCTGTCTTGATTACACCTACTATAAGAGATTACACCTACACTAGGTGTAGGGTGGAAATCATTGCTGAAACTCAGCTTAGCAATTAGTTTTCAACATGTTATTTTGGTGTAGTCACTTTGTTGACTAATCTAAGTACTCTATTGACAGCTAGCTAATTCTCCTTGATTAGAGAAAAAAAGACATATTTGAGAGAATGAGTGGTAGGCGTAAATTGTTGATATAAAAATAAGAGACACCCATGGTGCTTCCAGAACAAAGAGGCTACAAACACTTTTCCAACAAGAAAATAATATAATCTGGAGGATAGAAAAAGGAAGATCCCTGACTCTGCTATGCTTCCAAAATAATAAGAAAGCGTATCAACAAACTTATTCTACAGAAATATTCTACTGAAACCTGACTGCTACATGAGTATACCTGCCCAAGAGGGTGCATATAAAAATTGCCACCTAGCTGATTTCATGATTCCAGCTCTGCTTCCCCCCTTAGCGGTCCAGCTCTGTAGCCTTGCTTTCCCATGGTTTTCCAACACCAGATTTCCAGCTGTTTGGCTGTGTCCACTGTGTAAATTTGAAGCATGAAATGCTGGCTCATCCCTGTGTTATCTTTCCCCCCAACACTTGTTGGCAACAGGAATGGGAAAAATTCCCCATGGTGAGAATTCCAGCTGTACCCATTTGGGATTCATATGTAACCCTCCCTCTTTTTCATGTTTGCTCCTAGACTTATCTTGGACTGAGACTCCTTTGGCTTAACTCAAGATATAAACCCCAAATCATAGTTTCCTGGTCTGAACAAGTCTGCACCAGCCTCCCCTCCCCTCTTTCCTGCGCCAAGAAAGAAAGCCTTTATTTTTCACTAAACTGAGCTTCACATGATATATGCATTTCAGAAACTGTAGGTTGTTGAAACTAGCTAGTGGATAAACCCAGAACCAAAGACCACTGCACAACTCCAAGGAACCATGGTTGGATTTTCATTCGTCCTCTGTTGTGAAAAAGGTGGGTCAGTGCATGTCTAAGGCTCACCATAGTTGTTCACATGGCAGATTTCCCAGTATATCTGAACCAGGCGACTTTCATTTCCTCCAAGTCCCATGTTTAGTACATGGCCTTCGTTTGGCTTCTGACACTGAGGACCATGCCTGCTCTCAAGCTCCACAGCGGCTCCTTAATATTCACTTCAGCTGAAGCTTGTGAGAGATATGGAGGTTTGATTGTTGCTGCTCTGAAATTTCAAGAAGCCCAGCACTTTCTATTAAAATTTAAAACAGAGTGGAGCAGTTAACACTGCTTTAAAGCAGTGTTATTTTAAGGAGCCAGTGTTTTGTGTGTGGTATTTGCAGGAAAACAATAATCTGCCAAGCTACTTATTATTACCATTTATTGCATTTCTAAACCACTCTTCATCTATAAGGGTCCCAAGAAGGTGGACAGAATACTCATATAAAAACATACAATAAAATGTAATTAAAACTCCAGAACCTTAACACAACAATAGCACCCCAAATATTACAGCAGACGGCAGCAGGCAGAGGGTCTACTCAGCAGTGGCACCCTTGCTATAGAACATCCTCCTATCAGATGTAAAGGAGATAAATAATTGTACAACTTTTAGAAGACATCTGAAGGCAGGAGGCTTAAAATGCTTGATGTTACATTATGTTTTTAGATGTGTTGGAAGCTGCCCAGAGTGGCTAGGGCAACCCAGCCAGATGGGCAGGATATAACAATAAAATTACTATTGTTATTAATAGTATAGTGATCCCTCGACTTCCGAATGACCTGACTTACAATTTTTTCGAGTTGCGAGGGATCAAAGCGGCCGCCGCTTCCGAATTTTTTCGACTTCCGATCGGAAGTCGCGGCCGCTTTAGATGCGGTTTCCTCGACTTACAAGGTTTTTTTCGACCCACGAATGCGTTCTCCCAACGCATTCCTATGGGGACTCGAGTTACGGTGATTTCGACTTACGAGGATTCCGTCGGAACGGATTATCTTCGTAAGTCGAGGGTCCACTGTAACACCTGACTTGCAGTTGTCCACAATATCCTAAAGTCCTGAAGCAGGGATAGGGAACCTGTGCCCTTCTGGATAGTGTTGAGCTGCAACACCCATCATTTGTGAGCTTTGGACATGCTGGCTGGAAATGGAAGTCCAACAGCAGGAGCACCAGCACCAACATGGAGTTTTGACGCCAGGAAAAAACAAAACTTCTCACCCGAGCATTTAACAACAACAACAACAACTTATTTATATGCCACCCACCTGGCTGGGTGTCATGAACTGGCAGGACAACAGGGAAGAGGAAGAGGATCCCAGCAAGGGGTGTAGCCGGGACTGGAACACAGGAAGTACTCACAGGATGATGAGGAGATGGGGGGTCATTGCACAGGAACCAGAGCAGCAGGACCCATCACCAGAGCCAGAGGGGCCCCTGCCCCGACTGGCAGGCTCTGAGGTGTAGGGAGCAGCAGGCAAGGGCCCACAGCCCAGCTCCCTAGCTGGCCAGGTGGGGCTCGCTAGCTCTGGAAGGAGGTCTGTGATCCTCAGCTGCAGTAGGCTTGGAACAGGTGAGGGTCACACGCCTCATCAAGCCCAGATGCTGCAATCAGCATGCAAAGTACCAAAGGGAAGCAGAGCTGAGGTGCTGTGTCTGCTCAGCTGCCCATGTTTGATGAACCTTGACTGGAAAGTTCCTAATGTTGTTTCCCACACTGGGATTGTGTGGGTCCCTGGCCTGAAGGAAAAGAGCTTTGAGTTGACACCAGAAAGTTGTCAGCAAGGATGCTTCATACTGTGGGTGTGACAGCCTCCTGCCAGAATGAAAGTCTCAGGAATTACATCCGTATTTCGGGTGCCTTCCAACATAAATACACAGCACCCTTTTAACAAGTGCTGTGCGTTGATGCCACATTGCCACATAAAACGCAACAGTCACCTAGCTGGAAGCCATCGGCAATCCTTTTTCCCCCCTCCATGTGGTGAATCCAATTATCATATGATAGCTAGGCAATTTGGAACTTCTATAAAGTGTTAGCTCCCCCACCCATTTGTTTGCTTCAACACCCTGCAGACAGTAGATTTGCTTTTGGTGAGCTTAATATCGCAAGCCATGCACCTAGGTGGCAGCCAAATTAAAAACCTATTTGATTAGCTGATTGAACTGGGTAGGTTTAATAAGGCATTCCACAGCTCATGGCAGAGGTCTTTGCCATGAGTATAAGATCAGAAATAAACACATGGGTGGAGGGGGAAATCTTGCTAGCCCACAATAATATTCTACTCTGTAATCCCCTGTACAGCACAGAATGAGGAAACAAGAGCTGTCATCTCTCCTCCCCTGTTCTACATAGAAAATTCATTTTGTTCAAGCATGTCTGCATGAAATATTCATATGAATTTTTAAGAAGCCTCATGAGATTTGCTCCAGACGATACATATTCAGATTGTGCTATCATAAAAGTCACACTGAAGGTCAACATTTGGCAATTTAGAATGGAAGGGAAAGGATTTATGAAATAACTTCTCCATCGCCTCGGAACCACAGCCCCATCGTCAGCTGCAGGTTTCCTACGGGTTATATCTAATATGCCTAGTACGCGTCCATAAGGTAAATCATTTTGGCAGCATGTCTATAACGATAACAACGCTTTCTCCTCCCTCAAGTCAATGTCTTCTGAAGAGGACTGGGAAGTGGAAAGCAGCTCACAGGTTGTATGTTGAATACAGTTCTTCCACTTGTATCACACTTATTTTGGGTTTTGCTTCTTCTGCAAGCCTTGGTCCCAAATTAAGATGACACAAAAAGGAGGGCAGAACACCAATTTGTATGAAAATAGTACATGCTGATTTATATGTATAGATGCACATTTTGAAATAGTTACTATAAATTAAATAGAAATACATTACTCCTACACATGGTGAAGAAGACTGTGAGCAGGTGACCTTTATGCCCACTTAGTTTGCTGCCCAGTTGCCAACTGTTGAGGGGCAACCTTATGGTTCTTTATCTAACCTGGGAATCCCTTAAAACAGACAAGTCTCCTCTCTTATGATACAAGGTCGCATAACATACACAGCCCCGCTATGCTGTGCAGAATGTCCCTCCTTGGTGTGATATCATTCGTAGTTCCACCAAACCAGGGTTCCCATTCTTTTCACAGCTTGAAGAGTCTCCTTTTGCTTCAGTTTGCTAGGGAAAACTCTTTAGGGAAGGAGCTGTAGCTCAGTGGTCTGACTCTGTTCAAGGAAGTTTCCTATGTTCCTTACCTGGGCAACCATCAGTGGCAGAAAAGGTATCCTTGCTTGCCTGGTGTCCATACTGTATTTCCCAGGGACCCAAGGGGAACAAATGGTGCAAACTAGGGCAGTTGAGTTCAGGCCTCATTCTCCACAAAGCACTGAATGTAGCTGCCTCCCTCCTCTTTCCTCATTTTCCCAAGCTCCACGCCTCCCTTTCTTCATTCCCTTTCTCTGAACACAGCTCTTCACGGCAGGAGCTGAATATGCAGCCCTCATCTCACAGGGAGAAGGTGTGGTGCGACAGTTTTCTGCCTGACTGGAAATGAATGCAGTGACAAAAAACTCATTTGTAACATCTGCCACTTCACTTTCCCCAAGTCACAACCCTTTCTTGATTGCAATGCGTGTTTGGGGAAGTATAGAAAATCATATTGAGAAAGTGGACTATTGTGAAAGACGCCTGCTGCACTTTTTTAAAAGACAAAGGCAGACCTTGTTTCAAAATCTTATTATTTTGTAGGTTTCCATTATGAGCTTAACAACAAATATTGAAATATGAGTTTTAACACAGCCTTCCCCAATATAGTTGCTCAAGGTAAATTCAAGTAAGCAGACAACAGAAACAATTGCATTTGTTGGAGTTGTGTTCAGTTTGTTAGCCACGAAGCCCAGCCCAGCAACTCTCTCTTGTGCCCCATGACGTGCTTTTATAACTTCAGTTAGGGAGCAAAAACAGGAAGTTGTAGCTAATGTTAATCATATTCAGAGTAGACCCACTGAAATTAATGGACATGACTAACTCGGGCTCATTAATTTCAATGGGTCTACCCCAAATAGAACATAGTTGTATACAACCCAGGGGTGGTATCCAACTAACTTGCTTCACCATTGCAAGGATTACTGCTTTTCCAAAATCTATTATGGAGGATTGGGTGAAAACCCAGAACAGATTTAGTGAGTGCAAAGGGAGTTCTGTTGTGAAAGTGAAAATCCTTGCACTCGTGATACGTGTTTTATGCACTCCATATAGGGCTGTCAGACATAACTAGTGACACGCTCCCAGTTGAGCGGCATTCATTTATTCACGGCACAATCCTACGCCTGTTTACTCAGAAGTAAGTCTTCCTACAGTCCCCACCCAAAGCTTATTCCCATAGCAGAGATGGGGAAGCTCTGGTCCACAGGCTGAATGCGGCCCTCAAAAGATTCCCATTTGCCTTGATCTTGATAGGGGAACTGTGTCCAGGACCGGTGCTGGCAATTTTGGCGCCCTAGGTGAGGGGGCGGGCCATGTGATGTCATTGCGTATGACGCACGTTGCGGAGCGGTGCCCTGCCCCCTTCCCAGCCGGGCGCCCCCCCGCCCCCGCGGTTTGCTTGCTCCGCCGCCGGTTGGGGTGGCACCGGGCAGCGGCGGGGGGCAGGCTGGCCAGCGCCCCCTCCATTTTGGCGCCCTAGGCAATTGCCTAGTTCGCCTAAATGGATGCGCCGGCCCTGGCTGTGCCTACAGTTTGCAATTGGAAAAAGAATCCTTGCCATTTGCTCCTATACACTGAATAGAATTGTAGCCTCTCTGTCCAACTGTTTTCTTCGATTTGGCTGGGCACTGCTAAAGAACTGTAAAGAGTGACCTTCTCATCACGCCAGACATTACAGTTCACCACTAAAAGACATTACTGTTAGGAGTGCAATGAAGCAACATCTGTTCATTCCATTTGCATGTGGCTATTTAAAAAAAAAGTGTCTTCCATGTTTCTAGCCTTTAAATAAAGGATCTCAAGTGCATCAGTGCTTGATTTTTTTTTTTAACCTATTGCTGGATGTATAAGTAGAAGAGATAACCAATCAGCTTTGGATATAAATGAAACTAAAGAACTATCTTTCAAAAGACTTTCGTTTTAAATAAAACACCTCCTTCCGTAATTTTCACGCTTGTGTATGTTTTTAAAGACATGAGTACAATTTGATGAGAACAGCATCACCATCTAATGAGGCAGCGTCATATAACCATGAACTTAGAAAAGGCGAACAGTTCTATTTGCAAAGGCACCTGCTCCTTTGAATCATTCATTTTTAAACTAAAAGTGTTTTCAGAAGTGTGTTGAGATTTCAATCCCTAATATAGCTTCCTATCCATCTAGAGCTGTGGAAAGTTAGTTGGAATTTAAGCTGGAGCGTCTCAAAGATTTTGGGTCCGTTACTGCACTATAAACTGCACTTGATCTTAGCTATAAGATGGCTTAGCAAAACTCATATTCATTTTGGTTAGGCTTACAATGAAGACATTCCTTTGTGCCTGCTGCTTCCGTAAAGTCTGTCACACAATTCTACTGCCAAGAATGAATAGTATAATTTAAAAATAAAATATGAAATGAATATACCTCAGTCCTGAGTTCAACCCACTGAACTGGCACTCGTTACTAGTAAGGTTTGTGTGTCTGTATTACATCATGAAACAGGTTTCATAGTAAGATATTCACTATATAAACACAAACACCATGATTCATTTATCTGAAAAATGCCAAGTCATTACCATATTTTGCAGATTGCTAACTAGTCAGGAAGTACTATACAAATTAGGTCTGCTGACAAGGTCTACATAAATACCAAGAAGAATGCTATCAGCTCATTATTCTGAACAGTTGTCATCAGAACCATAACTGGGTAAGTAATTCAATGAAAACGTCAGAAACCAGACCCAGTGGCCATGTATGCAGCAAAAAATAATAATAATCAAAGAATGCCATTTCCATGCGCCTTTTAGAAATTAAGCTGCACTTTTATTTCTGTAAAATATTTCTTAACTGCCCTTCTTCAGAAGATTTCGACTGTATACAAAAATGTGAAAAGAATCCACACTGCTTCATTATGATATTTAAGAAACCCAAAAGCAAATATTTAAAACAAGAGTGATAAGAAGTTAAGCTGAAAAACTTAAAACTAAGTGATAGAAGAAATTCTGACTAATTTTTTTTTATCTCAGATGCCTGAGCAAATAGGACTATCTTAACCTGGTGCCAAAAAGACCTTTATGCTGTCTGTTCAAGCAAGTTATTTTACGTTTATGATTAGTACCTGAAAGTAAGAATGAATAATAATTTTGTGGGCCCAGTTACAGAGCCCCACCCTCCCTTTACAGGCACTATAGCTAAGGTGTAATGAAACAACTCAAGCAGACAGCAATCTGGGTTAATGGCCACAACATTATTGATTCCAAGTGTAGGTGGACTTTGGCTCAGGCACTGAGTGTATCTCTTCCAGTCTCCTGATGGAGGGATGAAACTTTTTAAGGGTCGTGCCAAAGATTATGGCCTCTCCAAGACATCGATCATTGAGGTGGCCATCCTCAGGCCACCGCGGGAAGTTCTACGGCACGTCTGCCGCTGCATTTGGCTTCAGGACAGAGACTTCCACCAAGGCCCCTTTAATTGGGTACCCTAAATATGCCAGGAGATGCATCACTTCCCCCGAATGGTTTATGCCTAGGATCTTCTTGGCAGTTACTTCAGCAACATGCAAGGACTACAGATAATTGGCTCAGGTACTTTATTCAGATAAGCTGCCTTGATAGTCTGGATGCCAGAGAATTTCACATGGTCTGTATTTCCAAGCTTACTGACCTAATTTGCACTTCATGGACTTAACATGCAGATGAGAATGCAGTTTCCTTTTGGACAGCAAGCTACGTATGTACAGTAAATGCATATTTTAGGAGAACATGCAATACACATATTTCAGAGAGAAATTTTAAATGTGATTGGTGTTGTGCATTAAAAAAAATACCAAAGATTGCACAGAACAGATGTACATTTGAACATATGCTCAGCTGACACATACTGGAAGGAGAACCATCAGTCTATTCCCATTTGATGGTACATACAGTTTGTAGTAGTCTTCAAACTTTGCAAATCTGGGCTCCACCTTCAGCTGAAACATGCATTTGGGGACCCACTTCTTAATTTAAAAACATGTATTTGTAATTTGCTGTTGCAGTGCACCTTTCACCGGGATTTGACCTAGAAGCGTATCCTGACCCAAAAGCTTGAGATGAATGCTGCGGTCTGCCCACCAGTCAGATCTATTGGGTACGTATTTGGGGAGCTTAATGTGACTTTGCTTGGATGTAACTGGCATTAAAATGAATGGAACTTCTAAGTTAATGTTTTTTGAAGTGAAGAATCAAGAATTAGAATCTAAATGAGAAGTGATTTTCCTAAACCCAACCAATGAGAGGGAAGATATAAATTGTTGTAATGAATTTCCCTCCTCCACCACTACTATTCCGTTTCCCGCCAACAACATTTGACGGACAAAAGTTGGGGCAATCATTTTTACAGTAGGTAAATGAGGAGTTCCATACTAGCAGAGGTGAACAAAATAGGTTAGTAAGCAGTATCTGTGGGATCTGCTTCATGGTCTGCATTCCCCAAGTATTTGTGAAATATCAGTGCCAAAATATTTGTTTCTTTAAGGTTAGGAAATCAGATGTGCTAATTTGGATGTGAACAGTCAGGCAGAGAAACAGTTATCTTGCCTTCAAAAAATTATTAGAAATTGGTACATGCTGGCACAGTTGTGAAATTCAGTTTCCAGCATAGTCTTCTGCCAGGTAAACAGGGAAAAAAGTTGTCAGAAAAGAAAATAATAAAAAATGTTGCTACATATTCAGGAGACACCAGGAGCTAGCACACAGCGGTATGGGTACATAATTAACGTAATTGATGTTTTCATTATTTTGCTTTTTGCCAGTAGAGGAAAGTGGGAAAACTTGTTCTTTGTTACAGTAAGAGTACAATCTTTTCTGGTGTCTGTTCCAGCAGTAAATCTCCTAGGATCATATTGTTGTGTGAGTCTATATACAAAACTTTGCTGCTGTCTCTGAAAAGCCCCTTGACACCAGAACATTTACTTTAGCAAACTATTCTAATCCTTCTGCTAAAAAACACACATTGTCTTGGAACACCAGAGGAAGTGTTAAAGTATGCTATGGCCTGTCACTCATTTTTCTTTAAAATCTTCAGCAATTGAGAAGGATGAGGCTTTGTGATAATATGCATATACTGAAGCATGTCTTAGTCAAACACCACTGGTATATATCTCCAAGTAATATGCTTTGTAGAAGAATTGCATTTCCAAAATTGGCCTGAAGAGCTTAGTGTGATTTTGTGCCCTGGATGTTTCTTAGCCACCTGTCATGCATATGACAAAATGACATTTGATTGGTGGACAGGGGTATGTGTCCATATGATCATCCTGGATTATTGGGTAATGGTCCTTCCTCATTCATGTTGACCACCTGTTTGCCACGTGGTTAGTGAATCAACATGCTATGCAATTCTAATTTTGGCTACTTGAAAGTCCCACGAGAACTTGTGAGACACTGTGTGTTAAAGAAATCACTGGTCACTCCTGTTATAGGTAAAATAGTAACCAATGGGTGCCCTCCAATGGGTGCTTGTCTGACTACAACTGCCACCAGCCCCAGTCAGCATGGATAATGCTCAGGGATGGCTGATGAGGCTGGCTTGTTTCAATAAAATGAAGTTAAGATTAGCATTATGTCCAACTCCTAACTGGTTAAACTAAAGGTAAAGGACCCTGGATGGTTAAGTCCAGTCAAAGGAGACTATGGGGTTGCGGCACTCATCTTGCTTTCAGGCTGAGGGAGCTGGCGTTTGTCCACAAACAGCTTTCCGGGTCATGTGGCCAACATGACTAAACCGCTTCTAGCGCAACCAGAACACTGTGACAGAAACCAGAGTGCACAGAAATGCTGCTTACCTTCCCGCCGCAGTGGTACCTATTTATCTACTTGCACTGGCGTGCTTTCACCTTATTGGTTTCTAATCCTCTAGCCATAATCAAAAGATAGGCAAGCAACCAAGTCGATACAACAACTGTTAAAGAGTCTAAAACAAAATTGATGTTATGTTTTTAAAAAGGGAACCTGTGGCTACTTTGCAGCCGAGGTGTTGACACACAATGGAGACTCGCCTTTGTGTCCTCAGTTTTTCAGATAACACCAATGCACTGTGAGAGCCTTCTCTATGATCCCGTGATCATATCTACCCTAAAAATTGATGGTTCAGTCTCTGCCTATTGCTGGTGCCCAGACAGCTTCATCACATAGTAGCTTACACTAATGTAAGTGTTCCTTACATAGATGGCTGAGCCTTTTATTATTTGAAAATTATTTCAGAAAACATAGCGGCACATGCATTAAAGCTGGGTTTCCCAAACTTGAGTCTCCAGCTGTTTTTGAACTACAATTTGCATCATCCCTGATCACTGATCCTGCCAGCTAAGAATGATGGGAGTTGTAGTCCAAAAACAGCTGGAGACCCAAGCTGGGGAAACACCGCACTAAAGGATTACACTAAAGCAGGGGTAGGCAACCTAAGGCCCGGGGGCTGGATGCGGCCCTATCGCCTTCTCAATCCGGCCCACGGACGGTACGGGACTCAGCATGTTTTTACATTAGTAGAATGTGTCCTTTTATTTAAAATGCATCTCTGGGTTATTTGTGGGGCATAGGAATTCGTTCACCCCCCCAAAAAAAAATACAGTCAGGCCCACCACATGGTCTGAGGGACGGTGGACCGGCCCACAGCTGAAAATGGTTGCACTAAAGGATATCTAGCCCTACTGTGACGTACAAGTTACTATTGGTTATAATTTTGGTGTCTTTATTATTTATGGTGTGTCAGCTGTGTGCTTGACATTGTATACGTACTGTATTGGGAGAAAGCAATAGAGACCCAGCTCTAAGGAAGATTATACCACCTAAAATAACTCAGTATGGCAGCTGTTGGCCATATGTAATCCCTATTGACTTTACTGAGAGTTAAATTTGAAGAAGAGTTGTAGAAGCGGTCTGTTCCATCCCGAGTATCAGAGTTTTCCAACTCCATTTGCTTCGATGTGGATTGCCAGATGCCCCTTATTTAAAGGAAGAGCTGTTTATTTCAGAAGAAGAATATTGCATAGAACAGAGGTTCTCAGTAGTGGCTTCTTTCTTTCTTTTTTAACACTTTTTAACAACCCACTTTCAGTTTCAATACCTGCACAGTGCACATCCATTTTGACTTGGGAAAGGTTAATGATAAGATTGCAGTTAAGAGTTAAGGCTTCAAAGTCCTACCATACAAACTGAGTCTGTGGAGTTTACTCCCTGCCAACCTGCTTTCAGATTTCAGAGCAAGCACCTGCATTTTGTAGCCACAAATCGTGGCCTCATTTTTGAAATACACTTGTTTCTCACAATGCATACCAAAATGATCAATTCTGTATTTCTACAGCACTGCCCGTGACACAGCAACTCTAGAGGAATAGTCCTTTTCAATCAATGCAACAGTCTGAAGTGGATGCTGTGGATCATTTATTTGAAAATGTTCTTAAATAGAAAGTGTATGCATCAGGGAGATGTTTTGCTCTTGAGCGTTACAATGGCAACAGAAGGAAAACACACAAAAGTATAAAAGCACACACGTTCCATGTGCTGTGGGAACTTTAAAGAAAAGAATAATCAAACCTCAATGTACTGGTACTTTCATTTTTTACACAGCTGCAGAGATTAATGTTCTCCATGCTTCCATCATAAACCAATGGTTTTCAGGAAGTTTCAACATCATATCTCAGCTGTTCCAAACTGCACTGGACTGAAAAATTTTGGCAGCCTGCAAACCCAACTCTGTTCCAAAAAATTAACAAAATCTGTTAAGGTTTTGATTTTGATTTTTTAAAATACATAACCCAGGGCCGACTACACTGCAAAGTTTCAAGTCCCTTTGTAAACAGGTTTTGTTTTTTTAAATGCCCTCAGAAATAATAATTTATATTTCAGAAATGAAACATATTGTGCCTTGTTTCAAATCTAGCCCAACTTTTATTACAGGAATTTTAAAACTTATCCTTGCTTTTTGGATGAGAGTTGTAATCAGCACCACACGCAAAATGCTTTGGGGGGTTTTCTGACAGGAAAAAATGTGAAATTGATACATAGCTTTTGAAAGTGATTACTTATTGCCCACAGGATTTTATTATTTCTCACATTATTTTTCGCCTCCCAGCATCAATTAATTTTTAACCAAGATTCAATAGAACACCATTTTGCATGACTAGGGGGGCTTTTACCTTTACAAGTATTTACATGCTGTATTTGCATGTTGCGGGTTGCATTCCAGTAGGAACTGAAGTGTACAGTGCTAAAAAGTCAGCCTGCTTCATAAAAACTTATTCTGAAGAATTCACCACAACACAATATTAGCAAAGATGCTTCTGAGAGAGCATCCCACATGAAGTATCCTACACAACAACTCTGTGATCATTATATGGTAATGTCACAGAACATTAAAAAACCACTCCTTCGGTCGTGCAACAAAAACATCATGTTTAGTGTAGTAATAATAATAATAAAAATAATAATTTTATTATCTGTGCCTCGCCCATCTGACTGGGTTGTCCCAGCCACTGTGGGCAGCTTCCAACAGGTATAAAAACATAATAAAACACTGAACGTTAAAAACTTCCCTACACATGATGCTGCTATTCAAAATGTTCCAAAACTTGGAACTGTTAGTTTAATTTATATGGAGGACACTGGACTTGTGATACTTGCTATGTACCTCCACGTATGAACCTTAAGCATATAGACTTTTGAAACGGATAATATTCATATGTTGTTTTTTCGTGAGTTTATACCAGAGTATACACAGATTTTGGTCTTGTACATGCATGTGCTTTCATTATTTATATCTTGATTTATCAGAATTAATTTCTGCCAGCCTGTTACGTTTGTTGTTTGGTGGTATAGATATACGTAACTCAGGTTTATCGTGTGTTGGCTATTCAAAATGTGGCTATATGTGCATGAAAAGTTCAGCCTTCCACAGAAAATGCATTTTTACTGACAAGAACAAAATTTACTACTGAGTGACTTGTGGATCAAATCCCACAAACCCCCTCCCCCCCAAAAAAATCTTATTTATAATTTAATAGCTGGATCCCTTGTTAATCCCTGGGGAAACGGAGTTCTTCCCCAGGACCTCTGTGTTTCCTATGCTGCAGTTTCTAAATAAGAACCTATTGACTGTCAGCAGAAAGAGGGGCATGTATGATTTGACTAGTGAAGGAAAAGGGAACATTGTCCTAAGATTCCACCTTTCATGCAAGTCAGCTCCATTTATTGCAAAATGCGAGACGATGAATGTGCACTCACTCCAAGTTACAATAAGGTCGCCTTGAAACACACACACACACCATTTATTTCACACATACCCCTGACTGCCAAATACGTTGTGAGGACATTTATTTTAAACAATGCCAGGAACAAATGTTGACAGGCGAACTAAAACATTTGCTGGTTATTTAAAATGCTGTTTTTTTAAAGAAAAGAGAGAAGGAGAGAAGAAACACACGCACACAGAGACCACCTCTGGCAAGGTCCCAAAGACATCTCCTCTTAAAAAGCTCCGTGTGGCTCTGTTTCCTTCAAGGTATTACATTGTCAACAGCAAGAGGCTCCCGGCAGTGAAACAGTAACCGCACAATGCAGGCAGCTACTGAATGGCTGGAGAGCTTTCTATATACATACATACATACGGGCATGGTGTGAGAAAAACCTGGTGTTCTTTTGTGCCTCACAAAGCCTGTTCTTTGCTGACTCCAAGTTCAAATCCCATGGGCTATTATTAGAGGGAAGAAGAACAGCCCATTAGCATACATGACAAGAAAGGAATATGCGACGTTCTGGAAGCCAAGTGTGGGTTTGGAGCCATGCTACATCCTTGGCTCAACGCCAGGAGCAGCTTTTATGTCAATTGTAATGGAGGTATTTCAGCAAATAGAGATTGACAGTATGTAACAATACCTCTCGGTGCCAAACATGCTGAAGGAAAAGGGAAGTATTTTCCAGAAGAGGTGAAAATCAAAGGCTTTCTTCATCTTCTTTTTGCTTTCCCGCAACCCCGGAGGTAAACGCAAAAGTTTTTTCCCTCCAACCCTGTCCCTCAAACAATATATAATAGACATGGTGGGGCACTGGAAAGGTTGCATTATAACTGTACAGCACAAAATTAGTGGTAAGCTGGAATAATTTTTGCCCTGACAAAGGGTGGGATCGTGGCCAGGCCATTGCTTATTGTGGCAATTTGAAAAGTAACGAAAACTATGGCCTAGCAAAATGTGCCGGTTCCTGATTGTGCGTTAAGATTCTTACAGCCCCAAACAAGTGATATGGGGAAAGTGTCAATCTAACTCTGTTACCTGTTTAAACTTCTTGTTTAAACATTCTCAGGTTGGGCCATGGTGGACCTTGGTGGGAAATGAAGTTCTATAGCTGTGACACAGCCAAGAGTCTTCTATTTATCCTCTTTATTCAACTGAGGAACACAGATGGAACCATCAAGAGAGTGTTCCTGGTAAATGTCAAAGGCTGAAATGTACTTTACAGCCAGAGAGGAAAAAACTCACATTCCTTGAAGTGTCCAGAAAGCATCTACCGTACAAGAAATTTCCATCTGTGAAACACTGCTGTAATTAGGAAGTGGGCCACTTAATTAAAGACTCACTGCAATTAGCAAGAACAAATCAAACCTAGCCCAGCCTGATTATGAGGGCATGAATTAGGGTCACAGACCAGGTCCAAATTTCTCTCCAGGTGAAAGTGATAAAAGCTCTGTCACTATTGTTCATTAAAGTTTGATGGGTCTAAAAAGAGCACACCAAAGTTGTCAGTGTGATGAAACAGTGTGGAGTCTAATCTCTAGCAGTGGGAGACGTTCATTGCAAGTCAAAGGTTTCAGAGTCTACTGACTGTTATTACTCCAGACTTCTCTGGACTGAGCTTAGATATGGGAATTGGGTTCACTGCTTACTTTCTAAAACCAGGAAATTTCACTGGTCTAAGCCACTGAGAAGTTGTTCCTTGTAAACAGGAAGAACTTTCTCCTAATTTCTAACATGGAAGTAGTTATTTACTCTGTAGAGAGGCTATTCATTTCCAATGTGCGTGGGCTAAATTCTGACACTAAAAAAAATCAGGTTCTGAGGCTAGCCACTGCTGAGTCCTACAGCTGCAATCCTGTATACTAGGTAGAAGAAGCAGGGCTCTTTTTTCAGCTGGAACTCAGTTCCAGCACCTCTCAGGTGGGCACCATTGCCATTATAATAGAACAAGGGAGGCGTTCAAGGTGAATTCTGGCACGTCTTTTTCCAGAAAAATAGGGTAGAAGAATAGTTGGACTTCTGAGTAAACATGAATAGGATTGCACTGCACATGAGAGGATTCAATGGAAGCCATCAGAATTGTACAGAGTACCTCTTTAGGAAATGATGTGCAGTTCCCTATAATTCTTACTCCTGCAGCTGAGAACAAGTAAAACCACTTGAGAGTGCTCCCGGGAATGTCTGTCAAATCATACAGTTACAAAGCCAACACTTCGCAATCAGCACTATCAAAGGCAGCCGAAAGGACCAGCAGGATAAGCAAGGTATAATTTACACCATGACTCTTCAGGCAGGGATCTTCTGCCAAAGCTACGATGCAGGCATGATGCCAGAACCAACATATCAGGAACACAGAAAACCAGCACTGTCCACATGTGCCTGGATCTGTTCAACAGCCTGTACGGCAATCAAAAATGTACTTTCAAACATTGTGGTGCCTTGCTGAAGCAGCTGTATCAAACATCAGGGTGTGTGTTTTTGTGTGAGTGTAGCAGATGAAAAAAGAATCAGCTGCACCCCACATTCCCCAAGGAAGGCACTGACTAGCCAAGGAAAGCGATGTCCCCATTCTTACAGATGGCACTCATTTTGCCACTGGTTACCTCCAGTGCTCACTTCCCTGCTTTGGATACCAACTGATCTCAATAAACAGGACGGGCTAATGGGTAATTTATTTCCAAAATGGTAAAAGCTGAGGCATGATTATTTTACTACCTTATTTTCACCAGGGAACCATTTGCATGAACCAGCACACCCTCTGTCACATTAGCTTTTCTGTTTTCCACATGGGGGCTGCTTAGCAGCAGCATAATTATTAATAGGAACAACAACAACAACAACAATAATAATTACCTGTGGTAGTTAAGTAATAGCAGCAAAATATTTCAAACATCTACATTCTGTTTCATATAAATGGTTCCCACACATGAGAATTAATTACTAAATCAGTTGGTGTGGGCATTACCACCTCGGAAGCAAGCATATGAGTCAGCCTCAGCTTTGAGTGTCAAGCTGGCAGTGATGCTAGGTTAGTGCCACATAACCATATGACTGGCTCCGATATGGAAATAGCAGATATTTACCTATATATTTAACTACCCACTATAGACCCCCTGCATGGTACACTGATGATGATGCGTCGGTGGAAGACAACTATTATTTTGTACCTCTTCGCTTCCATTCTTTGCTCATGTCCACAATCCTTCTGTTGTTTTTCTAAGCTAATGGGAGACTTTGCCGATATCTGCTGGAACTAAAACTCTGCCAGTAATGTAATGGCGCAGAAGACAGAATTAGGATTCAGGATGAGAACTGGGCCCAAACTAACAGAATTAATATCAATAGGGACAAATGTAAGGTTCTGCATTTAGACACGAACAATCAGCTACACAAATATAAGATGGGGGATGCCTGGCTTGCCAGAAGTACATGTGAAAAGGATCTAGGGAGTCTTAGTAGACCGCAAGTTTAACAGTGTGAGATGCAGCAGTAAAAAAATAAATAAATCTGCATCAACAGAAGTAGAGTGTTCAGATCAAGGGAAGTAATACAGTGGTACCTCTGGTTGCGAACGGGATCCATTCCGGAGCCTCGTTCGCAACCTGAAAGGTCCGCAACCTGAAGCGCCGAATCTGCGCATGCTCGCCGTGTGATTTGGCGCTTCTGTGCATGTGTGTGATGTCATTTTGCGCTTCTGCGCATGCGCGAATTGCCGAACCCGGAAGTAACCCGTTTCGGTACTTCCGGGTTCGGCGCGTTCATAACCCATGACGAACGCAACCCGCAGCTATCGTAACCAGAGGTACGACTGTAATATCATTCTATTCTGCCTTGGTCAGACCACACATGGAGTACTATGTCCAGTTCTTGATGCCGCAATTTAAGAAGGATATTGACAAGCTGGAATGTGTGCAGATAAGGGTGACCAAGATAATCAAGGGTCTGGATACAAAGCCTTAAGAGGAATGGCTGAGGGAGTTGAGTATGTTCAGCCTGGATAAGAGGAGACTAAGAGAAGATATGATAGCCATCTTCAAATATCTAAAGGGCTGTGACATGGAAGATGGACCAAGATTGCTTTCTCTTGCTCCGGAAGGTAGGACCAATGGATTCCAATGGAACCAATGGATTCAAATTAGAAGAAAGGAGATTCCGACTAGACATCAGAAAGAACTTTCTGACTGTAAGAGCTGTTTGGCGTTGGAATGGACGACCTTGTAAGGTGTTTTTTAAGCAGAGGTTGGATGGCCATCTGCCATGGGTGGTTTACTTGGAATTCCTTCATTGCAAGGGCTTGGACTAGATGATCCTCAGGGTACCTTCCAACTCTACAATTCTATGATTCTTCTTTGGGTTTTAATGATCCCACTTTACATTGCTGTCTCTGCTTCTGAACCATGCATGTATGGTCTAGATACGCATAGCCAAACATGGCCCTCCAGCTGTTTTGGGACTACAATTCCCATCATCCCTGACCACTGGTCCTGTTAGCTAGGGATGATGGGAGTTGTAGTCCCAAAACAGCTGGAGGGCCAAGTTTGGCCATGCCTGGTCTAGGAGAAAGATGCCATTGGAGTTTGCTCAACTTGCGTCAGTTCACTGTCTTCTAGAAAGAGATAGCGGCAAAGCAGATCCTGTCTTCCAGGTCAGCTACCAACTTCCCATTTTTATTTTCCTGGCCACTGTAGGGTTCCCTCGATGTTTAAACATATGAAAATGTAGCATGTTGTTGTTGTTTATTGCACTTATTGCACTTACTAGTTGCTTTTTTTATTTCAAAAATTCAAAATGACCTACCAATAATACAAAGATTAAAAGCAGTATCTACCAATCTGTATCCTAAAACCATATATACACATATAAAAGGCAGGTTCAACACATCCCACCCACTTAAAAAGAGGCCACAATTGCAGCCTTTTTATAAGTCAAGAAGAGTGCAATTTAAGAAATAATAATAATAATAATAGAGCAGTATCCTATTTTTTCACTTGCATCTGTTCAGTCTCTTGTAGGCCGAAGGCTACTATTTACCCATTTTGTCTCTAAATCCCTCTGCAAACACAATTTCCAATACTAAAGTGGAGTCAATATCAGACTGTTTACTATAGCTATGAGAGATTAAATATTTCACTCTGACAGTGACATGGAAGTACACTACCTTATCTATCCTCTAATGAATCTTAGATTAGATAACTAGCTGTAAGAAGGAACTTTCCAATTTGGTCAACTAAAGAAGGGGCTTGGTCCATATGAATACCCTTAAAAGTGTTGAATCAAAATAGCAAACCTCACAAACCCTTGAACTACATCCCAGCCTTACCGACTAGCCTTACTGGAGGAATTAATACCTTGCTCAGTATGACATACCAGTTCTACCACTAGAAAAATGTGTTTGCACTCCATTGTGTTTGCACATATTATTCTGAGGGGGGAAATGTAAGCCATATACCGGTATATCAGGCAGGCACAAAAGCAGGGTGGTCTTGCATGACTTGCTACACGTAGGATGCTGCAATCATAATTTCAGAACAAGCAACAGTTGTGTCACTTGCATGCTTCACAGTACAGTCATACTTCGGGTTACAGACGCTTCAGGTTGCGTGTTTTCGGGTTGCGCACCGTGCCGAACCTGGAAGTACCGGAACGGGTTACTTCCGGGTTTCGGCGCTCGCACTAAATCGCGCTTTGCGCATAAGCGCCGAATTGCGACCCGCGTGTGCGCAGACGCAGCGCTGTGGGTTGCGAACACTGCGGGTTGCGAACGTGCCTCCCGCACGGATCGCGTTCGCAACCCGAGCGTCCACTGTAAATTGATGTACTGATCTGATCAATTTTCTTCTCAAAATCAGTCTAATATTTTTTCTCTAAATCACGACAATTTAGTCCCAGTGTTTCCCAACCAGGATATTCCAAGGGAACCACAGGTGAAAATCACATAAAGGGGGGGACATGGGACGGCATGAGACTAGGGGGTCACAGAGGGAAGTGAGAAGGAAACAGAGAAGTGACCGAGAAAAGAAAACAGAAAAGTGAAGAAAATAGAAAACAGAGAATTAGAGTTAACAGAGTAGTGCCTGTGCTTCTCAGTGGATGGAGCACCACGTGGCACTCTGTGGCCAAGCTGTCCGCATGTCGTTTGTCATGGGCAAGGTGTGTGGCTGCAGCAGTGTTAGTATGTGGGATGCTGTTTCTTCGTGCAAGTATTACTGCAAAAGAACATGTGTTGCTGCATGCAAGGGTTACTCAGCCTAACGTGGAATCGCCTTAACATAATGGGCAGAGTTGATCTTTGGTTATCCCTCAAAGCAAAAGAACTGGATATAAAAAAGCTTGTCTCTGTTCATCAAGCATGAGGGTCACACTGATCGAGAAATACTTAAAAGTATAAATTTTATGTAATTGTTTTTTTGTACAAAATATAAAAATTATAAATAAAACGTGTTCTATTTGCAAACAAAAAATTTAAATAGTTACCTTTCTACTGGTAGGACGGTGGGGGGGGGCACAGGAAGGGAACAAGGTCGGAAGGGGCCCATGGTTGGAAAAAGTTGAGAAATGATGATGCAGTCTATGAAAATGTCTATTAAGATGAGTTACTCCAAACGTTGAGGTTCAAAGTAAATGCCCAAGGATTGTTTAGCAAACTTCAGAAACAATGAAAGCAAACTTCTGTTCTACAAATGCTTATCCTGTTTTAATTTTGTACACTGATGTGGAAAAATATATTTGGGTTCTGCTTCCAAAACATTCACCCATAAAAAACTCTTCAGATACAGTCTAGCCTAAATCCTCAAGCATTTTGGTTACCCTTCCTCACCTCACCACTGGCACCCATTGCTCTCCCCTTTCTCCACAATACGTGAATCTGTAAGGACAGGTGAGAATAAACCACCGCTCTAGCTGTTTCATAACTGGTGAAAATAGGCAAAGAGGAGCTGAAAACATTCAGGGTCAGAATTTTACACCACCGCGAGTCAAATCTTTAGAAAGTGTAAAAGTTTTCCTCGCAGGGTCCCAATAAAACACATGGGAGGTATTCAACTAAATTTTCCTCAACGTAGACCCACTGTAATTAAAGACGTAACTTAGTAATGTTCATTTCAGTGGGTCTACTCATAGTTGAATGACATCCATGGTTTGGGCCTGAATTCCCCACCCAATGTCTTTTTGTAGTTACTCCACTTACTTCAGTACAGATTGTTACGTGCACCTTGTTTTTAAAATTCCCCCTATGTTAAGAACTAACACTTACTCAAGATCATTAATGCTTCACAGAATCCAAGTGGAGTCCTTCATCCCCAGGAAGACACTTCCAAACTAACACCCCAACCCTGCCATGCCACTGTTTTCAAAACGTTAATCTGACATTTCTACCTAGAAGGAAGAGAACTGCAGCAACACTTAATTAGTTCCTGTTTGCATCATTTTTATCTCTCCTAAAAATAATCCACATTCATTTTCCCTATCTTAACATTCCTGCTTCTCGCCTCCACTGTCTTCTTTCTCGAATGAGGAACAAAAATGAACAAAAACCAAATCCTACAAACAATGATGAAGAGTAAGGTAAAGGTAAAGGTAAAGGTAAAGGACCCCTGGACAGTTAAGGCCAGTCAAAGGCAACTATGGGGTTGCAGTGCTCATCTCGCTTTCAGGCCAAGGGAGCCGGCATTTGTCCACAGACAGCTTTCTGGGTCATGTGGCCAGCATGACTAAACCGCTTCTAGCGCAACAGAACACCGTGACGGAAGCCAGAGCGCACGGAAATGCCATTTACCTTCCTGCCGCAGCTGTACCTACTTATCTACTTGTACTGGCGTGCTTTCGAACTGCTATGTTGGCAGAAGCTGGGACAGAGCAACAGGAGCTCACTCCGTTGCAGGGATTCGAACCGCCGACCTTCCTTCCGATCAGCAAGCCCAAGAGTCTCAGTGGTTTAGACCACAGTGCCACCCATGTCATCAGTAATAACCAACCGGTGTCCTTGGAGGAGGGTCTTTTGAGCCAATGGGAGGCATCTGATCATGGAAGAGGGAAGACCATTTTTGACAATTATCCCTTCCTTGGCAGTCCCAACGTTCCTTTTTTTAAAAAAAGTGTTCTGGAGGGTTGGGGGACAGAACAGATTTGGAGGGTGCTACAAGGGGGAGAATCAGCAAAAAACCCGACTCCTTTCATCTTCTGTGTGTGGATGCCTAGTGCTAAAGCACCAAGAACTCTAATTGGTTATCACCCACACAGTTTAAATAGTTTCACTCAGAGCTGCACAGTCAAAATGGGGACATATTCTCCCCCACCCCACCCCCTCAAAAAACCCACCCTGAAGAAGTATTCAGCTTAGTCCTGTGTTTTTAATCTTTTAACCTTCCAAGATTAAAGGTTTATGGAAACCACAAATATTATAACTTCGGCTCATTTCTGTTTACATGCCTCTTCTCTCTGCTTGTAATTAATGATAGGCATGTTAGAGCAAGCTAGTAAAAGTGAGCTCTCGTAAATTAAGACACAGTGAAAGGAGATAAGTTTCAGGTAGACAGCATTTCATGTGGTTGGAGATCAAGAAAAGTTGCGTAGACAAAACAAAAGAGAGGCATACATCTCCATCTTTTAGCAAATGGGCTATAAATTGTTCCCTTTCAAAGGCAATGGAAGTGATGACATGTTTGACTAAGTGTCTGCTGTAACTGGAGCACCTTTATGGAGTAAAACCTCTTTTCTCCTTCAGAGCTGTTTTGTAGGTGCATACCTTGTTAACATATTGAAAGGCTTTTCCTTCCTTTAGCCATATTTAAAGAAACTCCCATGAAATTTGTTCACCAAAAGAAGGGGAAAGAAGATTGCTTCCCCAAATCTCTCCCCTCGCTTTGCTGCATAGTCCTCTCTCCTCATTTTTATAGGATTATTTTCAATCATGGAATTACCTCTAGCATTTCATTCTGATGCTATCTTTGGTTTCAACGAAAATCAATATGCCACTTCCAGCTGTGCTCTTACTTACGTCAATGGTTAGATAAAATAAAAGACTGAAAGTTGTGTAGCAACTCATGCTATCCAGAAGACCAACCTCTTGATAAAGCAATGGTTTTGAATAAATCTCTTTTTTTTAAAGCCTTGTTTGGAGGAGAAAAGATGGCTCCATTCACGGCAACGGGAGTTTTGCCAAACACTTTAGTCATGTCAGAGTAATAATTCCTCTCAGGTCAGAAAGTGTCAACTGTCCGATTATATGACATGATTTATTGCTACTATGTTGGCAGCAATAGGATGAGCAAAACAGGGAGACAGAGCAGATAAAAACAATATTTCATACCGGTAGTACCATCTCAGTCAGAAGTGCCATGGATTTTTCTTCGTCTTTTTAAGAGATCAAGCAAAGCTAAAAGTGCTATGTATTAGGCAGGATTTAGATAACTGAAAAATGGGGTGGGAAAGCAAATTAAAATTAACAACAGATAGATTTATTAACTGATAGTGCAAGATTAGACAAGACTAGCCAGATGCTCAGAAAGTTGAGGTAATTTTAATCTGTTTTAGCACAGTATTTAAATTTTTTTAAGTGGGGTTGTGGATTTTTCTTGATTTTGTAAACTGCTTTGAGGTATTTATTTAACAATCAAACAGTGCACAAATTCAATGAAATAAGTAAATAAATAAGATTATCTTCAGTGCCGGTGACCAAAGGTACAATCATTATTTTTCTTTTGGGGAGGAGATGGGGCTTCCATGTTTGGTGGTATTTGGAAATGCTGTGAGAAGTCCTGTCATTTTGTGTAAGAACAGTCTTCCATTATAGTCACTTCCAATGACCAGAGTCCCTAATTCCTTGAGAACAGCAGACAACAGCATTTTCAGACAATAGCTTTAATAAATTCAGCAAGATCGTGTTAGAAATACAAGTTGAGGACTTTCTTTGCTCCTCTATTAATACTGTTTGATCTCCCTCTTTCTCTAAGATTTGGAGTGCAAATATGGGGTCAGTAGGCCTGCCAGCTTGAGAGGCCAACCGGGAGTCCAGGAATTGGAAGGAAGGAAGGAAGGAAGGAAGGAAGGAAGGAAGGAAGGAAGGAAGGAAGGAGATTGGTGGTGGCACAATGGGACAGTGCATCTAGCTGTTAACCAGAAGGTTGGTGGTTCAAACTCACTCAGGGACGTCTGTGGGCAGGATTCTCTACAATTCTATGAAGAACATTAATTCTAATGGCATTCAATATGGGTAAGGAAGGCATGAGAAAGATAGCAGACCATGGGAAAAAGAAATACCTCTGGGGAGAATATGGCTGGGACGTGGAGGGAAGTAGATAAGAGTGAACTAAAGTGTTAATATGGTGTCAGAACCTGGGCAAGTTCATATCTATGACTATATTTACTATATAAAAGCATCCTCCCTTTCTGCAGAGAACCATGGTTTATATTTGCTCTAACTGTTAGAGCAAATATAAATGTTGCTCTAACTGAACTGAATTTTGATACCAGCCTTGCATTTAATCCAAATCATGTAGCATGCTGCATGTGGATCGTGAGTGAAATACAGTGGTACCTCGGGTTACAGACGCTTCAGGTTACAGACTCCGCTAACCCAGAAATAGTACCTCGGGTTAAGAACTTTGCTGTAGAATGAGAACAGAAATTGCGCGGCGGCAGCAGTGTGAGGCCCCATTAGCTAAAGTGGTACCTCAGGTTAAGAACAGTTTCAGGTTAAGAACAGACCTCCAGAACTAAGTTCTTAACCCGAGGTACCACTGTAGTTGCAGTTTTGTTTTCCACTTATGCAGGGCTAATTACTTTTATAAAAGAACTGCTCTACCCAATACCACTGCAAGAATGGATTCTGATCAATACTTGTATCCTTCTCCAGAAAGCACAGAGTAGCTTCTAAGGCACTCCCATTGATCTCTCATCTTTCCCCCATAAAGACTGATCAACATAAGATGCTTCCAGACCACCCACCTGCGATTATATACTGCACCATCACATAAATGTAAAAACTTGTGCGCTTCTTTGTATATGCACCTCTGTGTTCTTATATGGCTATTGTTCATTAAGGACACCTAATTACTTTTGCAATCATATATTCACCCGCCAGCTTCTAAGTAGTGCATATCTCTTTTTTACAACTTGAACAATGGACTTAACAACCTGATGTTTACGTATTAACAAAAACGTATTTAACTTTACTGCTGTAATAGAAGAATAGAGGGGAGTAAAATAAAGTACTCTGCTAACAACTGCTTAAGCCTCTGCTGGACTGAAGCCAAGGTGATCCACCCTAGTTTACACAGGTGGTCGCTGCTAGAAAGGAAATCTAATCTACAAAGTCTTAGTATCTTAGCCACCAAATAATCTCGAATTTTCCTCTAACTGGCTTGCAATATTCTCACTCCCAAGGAATCTGTATGCATACTATGAATCACCACACATGCCTTATCTCTGCTATAGGCTAGGTGGAAAGTCTGTGGCCAGATGTCCTGCTGTTTTTATTTTTCTTTAGAAAAAGATACTAGGGGAGAGCTCCAAATTGGATCAGAGCAGCATACTAGGAGAGGAAGGTACCGGTATATCTTTTCCCCATGCCAGTTTGCTAATTGCAATTAGACTCACTAAGTAAAAAACAACACCTGTCTCTGCTCCTTCCCCAAGAAGTCAATAGCAGCTTTACAGTGTATTCCCTTACATGTTTACTTAGGAGTAGGTCCTATTATGTTCAATGAAGCTTACTCTCAGAAAAGTCTGCATAGGGATGCAACCTTAGAACAAGGGCATGGCCCTATCCCCAGAACTTCAGCTTTGATTCAATTTGGAAGGGTTCTTAGCGGCTTCTTTTAAGTAAAGATCCAAACACAGGGAGACCAAACAAGTTAGGTAGGAAATCTGTGATCTGATCACAGATTTCCTACCTAACGGGTTTGGTCCTCAATTGCATTCCATGCCTGGTACCCCTTCATTAAAGGTAAAGGGACCCCTGACCGTTATGTCCAGTTGCGGACGACTCTGGGGTTGCGGCGCTCATCTTGCTTTATTGGCTGAGGGAGCCGGCGTACAACTTTCGGGTCATGTGGCCAGCATGACTAAGCCACTTCTGGCGAACCAGAGCAGCGCAAGGAAACGCCGTTTACCTTCCCGCTGGAGCGGTACCTATTTATCTACTTGCACTTTGACCTGCTTTCGAACTGCTAGGTTGGCAGGAGCAGGGACTGAACAACGGGAGCTCACCCCGTCGCAGGGATTCGAACTGCCAACCTTCTGATCGGCAAGCCCTAGGCTCTATGGTTTAACCCACAGCGCCACCCGCGTCTCCCCTGGTACCCCTTCATAGCCATGCCTTAATAAGCCTTTTCCTCATTTCCTTCACACACCGCTAACTTCATATTGCAACTTTATTTATTCACCGTTGACTTCCTTCTAATTAGTTAAGCCCTCCCACCAACTTGCTATCCACACCTTACAACAGAAATATTCTGAGGAAATCCCTCTTCTCTGCCTTCTTCCCAACAAAGGAATCTGTTTTCCTTTGCTTAGCTGTGTCCTACGGCAGGCCTCTTGCAATCAGTTTCCAGTGTGGTCGTCAATGCCAGGGAGAGAGCAACAATCTCGACCCAGAGAAAGTTCACAGTATCACTGGTACAGGCCATCCACACAGAATGGGCAGAGAACAGAGCTTAGCAGGACACAATCAATTGGCATTTGAAATTTGGACTAGAAAGGATCAGAGTCAGACGGGACCACAAAGGTCATCTAGTGCAACTCTTGCCAATGCAATCCAGTATCAGAACATCTCTGGTGGCCACCCAACCTCTGGTTTAAACTCTAAGGAAGAAGATCCCATCACCTTCTAGGCCACCTGTTCCACTGCCAAACAGGAAGTTGAGAATAAATCCCTTTTCTTTTAGTTTTACAACCCAGTCAGATGGGTGAAGTACAAATAATAAAATTATGATGATGATTTGAATCCATTGGTTTTAGTCCTACTCATTGGTGCAAAAGAGAACATATTTGCTGCGCCGTCTATGGAACAACACTTCAAATCGTACTGCCTCTTAAATTGTCTCTTCTTCAGTTCAAATATTCCCTATTTCCAACTTTCCTAACAGCATTTAGTCTCCACAGGCCTCCTCATCTTTGTTGCCCTCCTCTGGACACATTTCACTGTCGATATCATCCTTAAACTGCTAGAGACAGGCAGCACACAAGAATCCAGAGCATAAGAGCTGGAATGTAGCAAAGTGGCTAAGAGGCTGAGATACGAATCAGGAATTCCTCAGTTCAAATCTCACCTGTGCCATAAACTCACAAGGTGGTCACTCTCAGTCTCAGTTTCCCCATCTGCAACAGGGGTGATAACATCAGCTTGGATCCAAAGATGCCTTGTGCAAGCAGAAAAGCAATTCTACTTGTGTGAGGAAGGCCTACCAAATTGTTAACATTTACCCATCTTGCTGCGGGCCCCTTTGACCCACCCTACACTGTTCTAGAGGCCCCACCAAGAAGCCAGCAGAGGCCTTTTATGACACACTAATCCTGCTCATAATAATAATAATAATAATAATAATAATAATAATAATAATAATAATAATATTTTTATTATTTACCAGTATATGCCACCCATCTGACTGGGTTGTCACTTTGGGCAGCTCCCAACAAAATATTAAAAACACAGTAAAACCTCAACATTGGTTAGAGCGTGGTACTGATAACGCCAGGGACGCAGGTGGCGCTGTGGGTTAAACCATAGAGCCTAGGGCTTGCCGATCAGAAGGTCAGTGGTTCGAATCCCCGCGACGGGGTGAGCTCCCGTTGCTCGGTCCCTACTCCTGCCAACCTAGCAGTTCGAAAGCACGTCAAAGTGCAAGCGTTTCTGTGCGCTGCTCTGGTTCGCCAGAAGCGGCTTAGTCATGCTGGCCACATGACCTGGAAGTAGTACGCTGGCTCCCTCGGCCAATATTGTGAGATGAGTGCCGCAATCCCAGTCGGTCATGACTGGACCTAATGGTCAGGGGTCCCTTTACCTTTACCTTACTGATAACGCCAAGGTTGCTGGTTCAATCCCTGTATGGGACAGCCGCATATTCCTGCATTGCAGGGGGTTGGACGATGATCCTCAGGATACCTCCAACTCTACAATTCTATGATTCAAAAACTTCCTTGTCTTAATCCAACCAACTAGCTTTCCTTTCCTGTAAAGACAGTGACTAGATAATGCACATGGAGCGCTTTGAACACTTGAAATCACTATATAAATGCATTCTTATTAAGAGGCTGCCGTTGAGAATCTCACCCTTACCCCCTGTCACACCACTGACAGCTCAGGGGAGGAAACATGCACACCAACTTCCTAAATCATTGCTGGCAAATGCTTATTTAATTGACTGCTTTTTCAGAAGACAATACTGTAGAAAAATACTGACAAAAGCTAGGTGCGTTCCATCAAAGAGAACAATCTCCCTTGCAAAAGCCACTCTGCATGATAAGTTGGCTGAGATAGCAGGTAGGTAACTAGCCTCTTGTACCTGGCTTTCCTGTTCACCTTTCCTCCCACTTGTGGTGATTTAAAGCACTCTATTTAAGCTTTTTTTTTCTTCCTATCAGCCAACAAAATGACACGCAGACACCTGAAAGCTGTTTTGTTCCCCTTGTTCCTTTCATTCTGAACGTGTTTTCGACATGGCACGAAAGCACTTGCTGATAAACAAAGTCAAGATCCTTTTCCAGAGTACCTGCTGTCGTACCCTGTGATAAGGAAAAGTTAATCCAAACAGCAGCTTAATCTAGGGTATTTCCTCCTATCACATGCAGTCAGCAGAGTCTACAATCTCTGTTTATCTTCATAGGACTATGGCTCCAGTCATATCATCTATACATTCTGCTCTCTATTGTGCTGGCAATGTTTTCTAAGGCATGTCAAGTTTGAATTTTAACTCAATCGTGTTCCTGGCCAATTGGTGATAGCAGTAAATATCCGAAGCATGCCAACTAATGAGTTTAACACCAAGGGGTTTTCTTGTGAAAAGATGGTTGATAAAAGAAGTCTGGTGTAATTTGGACTACATATTCCATTTTTCTTCATATTTCATTTATTTTTAAGCTTTATATTTGTTCATTCTATTTTTAAACCACCTTTCTTCCATGTCTGTCCCAGATGAGTCCTTATAAAAACCCAGCAAAAAAAAATGGAACATTTAAAAACAAATTAAGAGTAAAAAATAAAGTTGGTAAAAAACAGCATAATATCAAACACGAAGAACAGTTTTAAAAGCATCTTGCAAAATTCCAAATGATCCCAGGGAGAAAGTTTCATGTTTCCCATAAAACCACTGACTTGACGACACCTGTGTGTGACATGCCCACCTGGAGAGTCTGCAGCCGGTGCTTTATTTATATATTCAGTTAAAATATTTATGACTCGCCCTATATAAATTGACCTGGGATCAATTGATAAAACCACAATTCTGCATGTAAAGTCATGAAACAATGATCACAACCAGCATAAAACCAAGACAACCAGCAGCAAAACACAGGCAGATCAGAGATGAAGCAGCAATAACCTGCACCAAGTGGTACTGGAAAGAGAACGTCACTGGCATCAAGTGGGCCTCCAAAGGGAGGGCATTCAATACCTGGAGCACAATAGCAGAGAAAGCCCTAGCCCTCTCCTGTGCTTCCACATAACACATGGCTCCTACAGGAGGGACAACAAAGGAGAGCAAATCTTAACACCTGAGCAAGGGCATATTTTCAAGGATTGAGGTCCAAAATTATTCAGAGATTTAAATGTCATCATTAACACATTGGCACTGGAATGAAAACATACCGACAGCCAGTGCAGTTCCTTTAGGACCGTGTTATATGGTTCCTATATTATGTTCCCCGAGACACGGGTAGCGCTGTGGGTTAAACAACAAAGCCTAGGGCTTGCTGATCAGTAGGTCGGCGGTTCGAATCCCCGCGATGGGGTGAGCTCCCGTTGCTCGGTCCCAGTTTCTGCCAACCTAGCAGTTCGAAAGCACGAAGTTCAAGTAGATAAATAGGTACCACTCTGGCGGGAAGGTAAACAGCGTTTCCTTGCGCTGCTCTGGTTTGCCAGAAGTGGCTTAGACATGCTGGCCACATGACCAGGAAGCTGTACGCTGGCTCCCTCGGCCAATAAAGCGAGATGAGCGCCACAACCTCAGTCGTCCACAACTGGACCTAACGGTCAGGGGTCCCTTTACCCTTTATTTTTATATTATGTTCCCAACATGGAACTTCCCTTAAGATGTTGTGGAAGCTGTAGCTAGGGCAGAATCCAGCAGCTATATTATGTTGGGAACATAATACAGCTGCTGGATTCTGCCCCAGCTACAGCTTCCACAACATCTTAAGGGAAGTTCCACATAGAGAGCACCCTTCAGTAGTCTAGCCAGCATGGTTACCAACATGGACTATTGTGGCCAACTCTGTCCAGGACAAGGAACAGCAGGTTAGCGACCACAACCACTCCATGCCATCACAGCGGAGTCTTTAGTGGCCAGTCTGAATCTAGGAGAACCTGAGGACTGTGTACTTGGTCCTAAAGGCAGTACACAACCACGTCTAGGGCAGGATGCCTACCTAAATCCTTAACCTGGGAACCAACAACCCACAGAGCCTTCATTTTTATCAAGATTCAGCTTTGCTTTATAGACCCTCATTTATCCCATTACAGCATCCAGGCATCGGCCCAACGCTTGCACAGGGAGATAGAGCTGGGAGGCATCAGCATACGAATGACTTCTCACAGCAGCTTCATATCACTGCTTGAAACATGGCAACCCTATGAATCAGGGGTAGGCAACCTAAGGCCTGTGGGCCGGATGCGGCCCGATCGCCTTCTCAATCCAGCGCGCGGTCCAGGAATCAGCGTGTTTTTACATGAGTAGAATGTGTGCTTTTATTTAAAATGCATCTCTGGGTTATTTGTGGGGAACAGGAATTTGTTCATTTCCCCCCAAAAATATAGTCTGGCCCACCACATGGTCTGAGGGATGGTGGACCGGCCCACGGCTGAAAAAGGTTGCTGACCCCCGCTATAGATGTTCAACAGAACAGGAGCCTGAGAACACCACATCATAATTGCCATAGAGCGGGGGTGGCCAACTCCCAACAGACTGTGATCTACTTACAGAGTTAAAAACTGGCAGTGATCTACCCCCTTTTTGGGGGGGGGCAAAGTTGTTGAGCTTTTTTGGGGAGGAGGAAAGCCCCGTTTTTTAGGCATTCAGGTCAAAGTTATTGTTGAGCTTTTTTAGGCAGAAGGAAATCCCTGTTTTTGGGGGGTGCAGGGCAAAAAAAAACTGAGCTTTTTTTAGGGGAGCCAAAGTTCTTGAGCTTCTTTGGGGGAGCCAGTGATCTACCAGTGATCTACCACAGACGTCCAGTGATCTACCAGTAGATCACGATCTACCTGTTGGACGTGCCTGCCATAGAGCAAGTAGTTGGGGTCGCATTTCATTAAAATATTCCCCCAGCTCCTGTCCCACAGAATTGTTCCAGTAAGAAACCATGGTTGATGATATCAAAAGCCACTAAGACATTCAGGAGAATTAAGACAGTTGTGTTCTCCCTGTCTCTCACCAGGTTTCAATCTGAAGCTAATCTAGGGTTGTATCCACACCAAACACTTAATGTGCGCACCCACACTCATCCACCAAATGCTGGAAACTGTCGTTTGTCAGGGTGTGAGCTCTGGAATTCTACCATTTCCAGAATTGGGTGTGTGTGTGTGTGTGTGTGTGTGTGTGTGTACTTTAAATGTATTGTGTGTTCACAGCCTCAAATCTGAGGTTTGGGGACCCTCTGAACAAGATGAGACAGGATGCAGGGACTACAATGGACAGGAGGGAATTGGCTTAAAGAACAAACCTTCGAATCCAAGCCATGTCTGGTACTTTAAAAGTTTGGTTTCAGAGCATTCTGCATTTGCTTGCTTTGTCATGCAAGCATCCAGAATTGGTTAAAGCAGAAACATGGCTGGGCAAGACTATTCACTCTGCCTTAGCTTGGTTGAATGAGAGCTCCCCTGGGTGCTACTAGGTAAGTTATTTAGGTAATTTGGGAGTTTAAGACAGTCTATGCATATTAGTGTTAATTTGCTTGGCATTTTTGCCCATCTCAAGTTACTGGTGATATTTCGAGCAGAAGTCAGCTTAGGGCAACTATCCTTAATAACTTGGTTTAACGTGAATATTTGCTAAATGTGTCTCCAACTCCATGCAGCGGGGGGTGGAGACACTAAATATACAGAAGCACATAAAGCAAATACGAAATGTCACAGATGATATGCTTGGAAGGGGTGTGGGGACTAGACTCTGTTACAATCCCGCTGTGCCTTCTTCATAAACATCTGACTGTGAAGTTTCAGCTTTTTTTGAACTTGCTTAATATGTAAACTAAACATGGAAACATTTTTTTATCCTTACATCTTTGCTCCATCTTCTACTGCCTTTTCAGACAAGAGCAGGTGTCAGATAATTTTAAAACTGTTATTCTCTCTCCCTCACCCTGCTGCTGAAGTATGGTATAGCTACTGAGTCGCCCTGATCTTTTTACATCCTTTTTCTTGAATCGGTGATCATTCTTTTGAGATGCTGCAAAAATTCCATTCAACTATCATCATGCCTTTTGGGGCTTTCCTTCTAAATATTCCCATAAATCAGTTCACTGGCTTGTGCGTTGGAACAAGAAAAGCGTATTTTGAGGATTATTTCTTTCCACATGGGAAACAGTGCAAGAACCATGTGTAGCTCTGGAAGCTTTCACCGCCAATATAAATCACCACTAGGTTTCTACTCTGGAGCAGCCATAGAGGAGTCCTACTACAAATGATAATATTTTTTGCTCTCCACCCCCCCCCCCAATATAGAGTACATTTCCAAATATATGGAAACTGTTTCCAGCTTATTTGTTTTAGGATTTTTACCCTGCTGTACGCCTTCAGAGTGGCTTACGGCATAATAAAAATGGCAATCAACAAAACAAATTAAAATGCACCATCCCAAAAAACACAAGCAGGCATAATCTTAAACAACAAAACATCATAAAACCGTGCACTGTTGCCAATACAGCAGTCACACACACACACACACACACACACACACACACACACACACAGTTGATGAAATAAATAAATGCATATTGAAAATTAATTTTCCTAAACGTTGCAACAAAGTTGAACTCCCATAATTCCCTGTTGTTTTTATCAGGATAGAGTCAGGAATCTCCTGTGTCTGTTTTGTTCTTCTTTAAGAGAAATGATCAAGTTATTACGTAGTTCACTAATTTATGCATCCTCTAAGCCTTCCTAACAACCCCCAAGCGATACTCTGGCGATTTCAGGAGAAGTGGAATCTCATCGAAAGCAGGAGAAAAATCAACTGCCAAATCAATCAAACCATCTGCCTGCTGCCATTAATGGCATCCATTTTTCTCCCTGTACTGAGCTTCAGTCCGGTCCATCACTGTTCCCTGTTCCCAAGGCTTCTTTAGCTGATGCCCAATAACCTCTTGAATCCTACCTCAATTTCATTTTAAAAAATGTGTTCTAATAAGCCGAGTGCCATAAAAGATGTTCCATGGGGTTCGCAGGCTAAGAAGGACTTGCTCCCAAATTTATTGACAGCTGCACGAGTTATGATAGCTAGGAAGTGGAAGGGGCAAGGTGAATATAAAATGGAAGAATGGTATAAAGAGGTGTGGGATATACTATTAATGATAAATTAACATGTGCTATTAAGGTAAGACAGGGAATATGCAGGAGAAACGATTTTGAGGAGATATGGTATTTGTAGAATTTGTACTGTTAAAACGGAAAGGGTTTTAAACCATCGCAAGAGGTGTTGAAATTTTGGGAGGTTGGATAATTACAATGGAATGGTCTCGGTGGTGGGGTGCACATTTTTATTTTTATATTTATTATTATTTCGTTAAAATAATAGAAATAAAAAAAGATGTTCCATCAGACTTGGATTCTGAAAACCTGGAGGGTGACTCCAACTGCTTTCATTGACTATGGCAGTGAAAGCTTTACTAACTGAATAAGGTCAAACATACCATTTGGTGCTTGTGAAATAAAGTGCAATACTACCGGGCACAATATCGTTCACATAATATAATCTGTTGACTATTCTCCAAGGGATCACTTGCATTAGATCTCTACGTTTCTCACTGCGGTGGAATAGAATACACACAGTAACACCAAATCTTGTATTCTCTTACCAAGTCAGACTGGTCCAATAAAAAGTATTACCTTACCAAAATAGGGTCTCCTATTTTTGTCATGTATGAAAACTGCATTTTGTAGCCTGTAAAGCGGTGGGATGGACTACAATAGTAACTCGAGGCAGTTCTGGATATAAATTTAATATGGCTGCAACTGCAGTGTCTTCATACATAGAGTGCACTGAGTTAACTCTGGCGACTGATTTTGGCTTAACATGCTTAAAAGTAGATGTGACAGCATGTTACACACAAACTTCTTTTTAGTTGACTTACCAAATATCAGCAGATACATGTTCTTTGTGTATCATGTGAGTGGCAGAGGAGCACCATGCATACGGGAAAAACACACGTATCATGTACAGCCCACTCAAATAGGTACCGTATGTACTCAAAAATAAGTGCCACTAAGTACTGCTCCGGCAGGAAGGTAAATGGCATTTCTGTGTGCTGCTCTGGTTCACCAGAAGCGGCTTAGTCATGCTGGCCACATGACCCGGAAGCTGTACGCCGGCTCTCGGCCAATAAAGCGAGATGAGCGCCGCAACCCCAGAGTCGTCCACGACTGGACCTAACGGTCATGTGTACCTTTACCTTTTAAGTTCAGTGAGGCACACTCCCAAGCAAATTTACAGTTCAATAAACTTGTGGGTCTCACGCAATCACCAGTGGGGTCACGCAGAGATGCTGATACATCTCATGATGACAGAGTCAGGATTGGGTATAGGCACTGACTGCACGATCCCGCACTTTCCTATGTTACCTGTTTACGAAGTAGCTGCATTTTGCACCCTGGCTCATGAGAGACGATCGTGTGGGGTCTACCAAGTATCCGATCCCACCTGACTCAAAAAATAAGTTCGGTAACACAGTTACACAAAGAGATCCATACGGCGGTTTACTAAGAGTTGTTTAGAATCCCGGTTTTACATTTTGTACTATATGCTCCTTCTCATTTTGGGAAAAGCCTCATCTTTCTATTTAAAGGAAAGGAAAAGGAAAAGGAAAAGGAAAAGGATCTAAAATACAACATTATGCCACAATACCGCCTGATCCGTTTCACAATTATGTGGACATAGTTTTTACTATATTCAAAGTGTACACAGGACTGCAGCATGAATCCTTTCCTTCAAACCACAACACAAATCCCGCTTCTTCTGAAGTGCTTCTCATAAGCTAACAGTCATAGCTTATCTGAAAATTCGACTAGCCATTACTCCTTTCTTGCTACATCATTATCAACCCTGACCTTGCATGCAGTTGCCTCTTTTTTTTCTTCCTGTGCAACTACCACCTGCATAATGCCATCCCTTCAGCAGGCAAAACTTTTGTAAATACTGCAGCTTCCATGCCAACAGCTTAAGTCCTGCCCATCATTGAGCTGTTATAGAAAGCAAGTTGCCAACCTTACTCTCACCTTCTGTGGGTGACCTCTAACTTACCAAGTGGGCAGCCTTTGAACACACTTAAGGGAACAATCCTGTGTGTGTGTCCTCAGAAGTAAGTCTTCAATGAAAAAGCATTTTTAGGGATTACGGAAGGAATGGCTAACTTGTAGCCCTCCAAACTGTTAGTAACCAACTCCCATCAGGTCCAACCAACATGGCCAATGCTCAGGATGGCCAACAACATCTGGAGAGCCATAGGTTCCCCGTCCCTGTTTGGGGATGGGGACTGAGATTAAACCCCAATGGATTTAGTAGAACTTATTCCTAAGTAAGCATGTATATGATCCCCTAGTAAATATGCACGAGCCCTCTAGAAATAAAATCTGTCAATATTTTATGAACAATGTGTAGCATACTATATAGAAATGTAGAGCTAGTTATGGTGGTAACTGCAGCAGTGATTGGGTTAGATCCAGAGTAAGATGGCTGTACTGTAGTGTCAATGAAATGAATGTGAAGAGTTAGCCCCACTGATTTCAATTTTAACTAAATGCAGAAATACCTCTATTTAAGGCTTCAGCTGGGGAGAGTGATGGTGCATGGACACAAGTCCTTCTATTAGTATATCAAAGCAAGCCATTCATGGACCACTGAACATGACAGCATGAGGCAGGTTCCATGATTAGGAATCCTGATAGAGCTCAGCACTGTCCACTTGGACCCCCTGAATTAAATCCTATGGACATCTATTCAGAAGCTAGCTGCACTGATTCAATGTCTCACTGAAGTAAGCCACACTGACCTGAGTATATGATGTATTGTACTATTACGCCAGATCCAACCCATCATAATGTAATTCCCAATAGAAAGTGAGATGAATGCTATTTATTCCACTTATTTTATTTTTGCTTGGTATGTTGAGTTTGCACCTGTTTAATGAAACGGCTTTCTAAAAGGCAAACAGAGCATTTTCTCTACTGCATTTCCAGCAGCTGACTCACAAACAATAATTTGAAAGGGGGGGAGAGATATGTTCTATGTTATCAAACTATGCCTGTATTAAAACACTTAAGTTTCACAAAGGGTTTGGCTCACTGGAGCCTCAGATCTCCATAACAGTCTGGTATCCGACAATCAATGAGTGATGAAACAAAGGTGTAATCTCCTGGCAAACATTTATTGCTCAAGAGATGCTTATTGGAAGGTGAACTAAATAAATATTTTTTCTAGATAAGTTTCAGGGGACCTTTGCAAAAGGAGTCATGGCCAGAAAATGCAAGAACCTACAGGCATGCAATTTAGTTTTGACATAATTTCAACACTTCCCTGGTTTTATTTTTTTTACTTGATACCCTAACCGAAGTTGCTCTACTGACACAGTTAAGTAGCATCTGAATACTGCTGACACACGAGCACGGACTTAAGTGGAGTCAAGTGAAGCTGTGATATGATCTGAGGTTCTACTGGTATTGCAACTAATGATAATCTCTTTGGAACAGGGATATTGTTGTCTTTTGTACTGAGGTGTTAGAACAGCATATATGGATGCAAAAGCTGTGATTCTTCCTGATCCAAAGGGTTTTTAGTATAATAAACAGATAAAGGAACCGGAGGGAAAACAAAGGAATACATTAATCATTATAGTATATTATGTTGTTACTATTAGGTAAAAAATGAGAATCTGAATAAGATCAACACCAGGTAGGTGCAGTGGAAGGACTTAATAACTAATTAGTACTTGTACGAATGTATCTTCTGGGAGATGGTTTCCAGAATGGAGGTGCTATAAATAGAAAGAAGAGAATGAAAGAGGAATCCCTGAATGTGAATCATAGAATCATACAATTGTAGAGTTGGAAGGAACCCTGGGGGTCATCTAGTCCAACCCCCTGCAATGCAGGAATCTCAACTAAATCATACATGGCAGATGACCATCCAACCTTTGCTTAAAAGCCTCCAAGGAACGAGAGTCCACCACCTCTTGTGGTGGGAGTCTGTTCCACTGTCAAACATATTTAGTCAGAATCTCCTTTCTTGTAACTTGAATTCATTGGTTTGGATCCTAGCCTCCGGAGTAGGAGAAAACAAGCTTACTCCAACCTCCATGTGACAGCCCTTTAGATATTTGAAGGTGGCCATCATCCTCGTTGCTGTATGCATGGAAATATCAGACAATCCAAAGGGGAAATCTTTTCAAGTATCAATAAATATTCACTGCATTCCAAGGCGTTTTGTTTTATGTAAAGGTATGTAGGTATGCTTTCACCTATATTTCAAATCATGACATTTCAATTCATGACCTCAGTTCTGCACATTTCATTTTCTAAATCTGTTTCACAGTAGTATCTGAAAGTACAGATGGCATGCACATTCAGAGGTTCGCCATTAAAAGCCACTGCTTTGATTGGATTTGATGGTCTCTTTCAATATTCTATTCAATTTTACTTTGAAGACTGCTACTGGGTTTTTTTTTGTTTTGTATCGCTTTGAACAGCGAATATCCATGTGGCGAGTAATGAACATGCAGTCAGAAAGCTTACAACATTTTAAACAACTACTTGCAACCCTATACACACTTAACAGAGAGTATACCACTTGAAGCCCAATAGGGCTTACTTCTGAGTACAAGTGTATAAGGTTCAGCCTTGGCCTACTAAAAAGGTATAAGCCTACCTGTGGCAAGTTGCTTCTCTGATCAGATAGGCAGCTGAGAAGACACAAAGCAGTCGGAGACCTCAGAAGGATACACAACCGCATTCTAGAGGTGGGATTTCATGCAAATGATATAACGCCACTATGTTTCTACAAGTCCATCTCTTTCTTGCGTGACATGCTGCATATAAATTGCTTACATATAATTAAGCCACATACTTCTATCTAATCCATACAAAGAGAGATTATCTACCCACATTTCCATTTTGCTTTACAAGGTCTGTATCAGTTTTGACACACGCTGAATGTTAATGAGATGCTGGGGAAGTAATCAGATGCTACAGGATAACACACATCCATCTTTCGCTTTAACACCTTTTCTGGATGTATTTTCATATCCGCTTCTAGCAGTAGATTCCTAATGCCAATTCCATATATTGTTGTCACCACCATCAGCAGCATCACAGGGCAAGTGAAACAGCAATGAACTACAATGAGATAGGAAGGTTGGCTATAAATTTTTACAATGTCAGCAATCTTCAGATGGATTGCAGAAAGGTCACAGAAATAATTTTCATTTGAAATGTTACTTGATACTATTAGAGCTTTATTGTTCCAGTACTGGGATCTAAAATAAGCACCAGGTCAAAAATTGCCTTCGCTAATAATATTTTGCTGCACAGAGGAAAGCAAGACTGGCAGGATTTTGTTACCAATGTGGCTCCTGAGTTCTCTCAATCTTCCCCCTGTCAGATCTGCCAACCTAAAAAGAACCTAAGGTAGCATTACTGTGTTTTTCCATTCAATCAGTTTGCCAGATGTTTATTTTTCATTTTTAAAAAAAATGCATATGTTTTGCTATAGAATTAGAACAGTACATCATGAGTGGACCTGTCTAATGAAAACAAGAATACACTCCAACTACCACTGTTTTCAGTGGAAATCATCACATTCACTTTAAAATAGCAGGATTACATTGCTTAAGCTGTGATTATATGAATACATAGTCTGAAATTCCATTACAATCAATGAGACTTAAGAGTGCATTCATACATAGTGAAAGACCATGGTTTCCCATTAGAAGCACAATCAGACACAAGCCTTAGACTTGTGTCTCCTTTCTTATGACTTCACTCACAAGGGTAGGAGATGGAAGCTTCTGATAGCGGTTTGCAGCAAAGAACAGTTTCTGTTTCATCCAAACTTGGAGAACTAGGATTTGAACAAACCATCATTTACTCAGAACCAGGATCAAAACTTAGTGTGAGATTCCTGTTTGTAGACAAGCTATGATTCAGTATTATTATTATTATTATTATTATTATTATTAACACCATGAAATGCTTTTGGTGACCTTTTGGTGACCGTTTGTGGACAAGCTAAATTTTCCCAGGTTCCTATTCAGCAGCAAACTATGGTTTACTGCAGACAAGTTCCCAGGTTCCGATAAAGCAGCAAACAAGTATCTTCCTCTCATCCACAGATGAAGAAAACAAATGAAGAAGCAGCAAGCTTGAGATTTCTTGTGCCTGTAATATCAAACCATGGTTTTCTGCTTTAACTCCATGAAGTCTTAGGATCTAAATAAGTGTGGCAGTTCCTGAAAGGCATGAAAACCACTTTAAGTCACTTACCAGTACTGTATTGTTGTTTCACACTGTGTATATAATATTCAAAGGACTCCTAGCTCATTCTCTGGCCCATACATGTGCAGGATGTATACTAGCGCAGACACCACATGGAACACTGGTATGCACCATATGGAACACTGCATCCATATGGTCTGCACATGGACCAACAATGTTGTAAAGAGACACCCATTGCACTGTATGCCTACACCATGAATCGCTGTTGGTGACCTCCATAGGGGGCTATGCTAAGGGCAGATGGGTCTTGTCAACCTCGGAAGGTAACCCATCTAGAAGCTAATTTCTGTTCCTAAATGTCCCCTGCCTTAAGGATATACACCTGCGTGAGAAAGGCTTTGGGGGTAAACCCTGACGAATAATCCATACCTCTGTTGCCTTGTGGGACATCTTCCGGAGAAGAAAAAGCTAAAGAGTAAGCCCTACACAAATCCAGAGCGGAGTCACTAAGGTGGTTTGGATGGCATCTTGTATGTCTCCTTCCAGCAAGTCCTGTAGCCAAGCTGGTGCCAAATGTATTGCTTTCCTTTCCTTTGGACCACATCAGCGAGGCTGAGAGGGGGGTCTTGTCGTCTGGGCAGCTCAGGACCTCCATACACACTGCCCAGGTTTGCACCCCAGACAGGTCACTTTGGTGCTGCAAACACATATAGTTGCTGCAATGCTCAAGCTGACCCTTTTACTTCCGCGGGAAAGTGTGCCGTTTCTGTTCTTGCCTGTGGAAAGAGCAAGATCTGTACTTGCACCATACTAGTAGCTACCTGTCGGTGAAAGCTGCAAACTGACATTCCCCAGGCCATGCCTGGCTCGCTGCCTGACCTGCTCATAGATTCCATTTGCCAAGCCTCTGCGTCTCCATGTGCCTCCACACTGCCTCCTGCAAGAGCTCTTTGCCCTTGCCTGAGGCTGATGAAAGAAAAGGAGATGGAAGAAAGGAAAGGTAGGAGCATTCTCAACTAGCCGTTTGTGTATTTGGCTTCATCCTTGCAATAGTCCAGGGAGACAGTGACTCATATGGCCAAGAAGCCCTTGTTCTCTTTGTTGTAGGCAGCACAAAAGGAAGAGGTGGTGATAGCTCGATTTGTGGGCTGGCATGGTGGCACTCCATTAAGTAGAGCACCAGCAAAATTAAATACTGACCAGTGTGTGTGTGTGTGTGTGTGTGTGTGTGTAACTATTTAAGGAAATGGAGAGAAAATTATTTTAAACCAGGCACTGTCTTTTAAGCCCCAAAATGGCAGATGTTAAGCTTGGTGTAACAGGATTAAAATTTCATCCTGAAATTTGGGTCCGGCTAATTTGAGGGAAAATATCACTGCATCTTCATGACGAAGGAGGAATGGTTTCTCAGGCGGTGCAATTTCTTTTTCTTTTTGTTCTAACGGGTGACATTTGCATCTGTGAGAGGGTTAGAACATTATAAGAAATCCCAGGGAGATGGATTAGTGGGCAAAGTGCAGGTGAGTTGGGCAAAGGTGCCTAATAGCCCCTATTTATCACACAGACATCTTTACAAGGTTTGTGGTGTAGTTAAAAAATTACAGCAAGCTGCTGACCGCATACGATTTCACCCCCAAAATATTGTTTGGGCTGGATCTCAGCAGAGGTCTTAATGAGCTGCTGCATATATAAAGGGGCTTACAATGAAGCCAATTGTGGTGCTAACAAATTAGTAGTCAGTCCCCTCCCTGCTGCCACACACATGCAACAAATACTCGTCAGCAGCCTTCCACCTAGACCACCCTGGTTACTCCACACAAGACCAAAAAGTCACAATCAGGATGGGAAAGCAAGGTGTTCCTAGCATCGGTTGCATTCCGGCTTCTGTTTAAGCACAGTCCATTTCCACTTATTTCAGTGAAACTTAAAACATGCGGGGTTGGTTGTAGGACTGCACTTTTTTTTTTTGTTACGACAACGCACTAGCACATAAACACGATGTCCCTAGCCTCTGCTAAATATTAGGATCAAAGTCTTAAAAGATGCAAACTGTACAGCAGCAGCAATAAACGGGGCAGCAGGGAAATCTCCTGTTCTAATGAAGTGAAAATTCAGCCACATATTGTCCTATAAAACTAGGTTTGGCTTCTCAGTGGAAGGACAAAACAATGGGTTTAATAGCATACAATGCTAGCGATTGAGTATGTTCTGGCTCTTTTAATCGGGGCAGCTTTCCACAGGATAGGGGGAGAGATGGGGGGACTGGCCCAGACTGGGGAAAGACAAGGTCCTTACATTCTGAATGCTGTCACGTTTCACAAAGCACTGCTGCATGAATACACCAATTCAGGCATGGGTCACAAATGCCCCACACCCCCTTTATAAAATATGTATGGACTCTTGCGTATGCCTATAGATTATATATGGCCTTGTAATTTGCAGGCATAAACAGCCTGCAATCAGGTCAGAATCTGGCACACGGTACACACATCATAAGCCAAGCCAGGTTTTAGCACTTGCTCTCGACAGATATAGCTGACCGACCCTAAAAAACATTTACAAAGAACCCAGGGAAATGAAAAGAGAGTTTGTTTGAAGCAAAAGGCAGTTAACTCAAGCCTATCCAAGGAGAAGCCAGTTCCATCTTGGGACACAGTCAAAGACATTCAGCATTTTAAAACCCAGTTTTGTATTAGTTCAGGATGCTGAAAAACTGCCCCTCATTTTTAGAAAAAGGTGGGTGGGGAATCTGCAACTTGTTATCAACAAATTACAGTCATAAGAGTAACATTAACATTTTGTTCTTAACATCAAAACAGAGTTTCATCTTTTACAAACCGTTTTTTTCTGGAGAATTCAGTACAGAACCTAAATATGTAAGGTCATAATTCCATTGTAGTTTTGCAGTAGAAACCGTGGTCACAGTGTTGCTACAGTAAATGCAACAGTTACTTTGCAAAAAATAACAATCTACCCCCAAAATGCTGGATTTATACTTCTATGTTCAGTACAAGAAGCTAAATATTTATGGTCATAATTCAATTGTAGTTTTGCTTTGGAAACTGTGGTTACAATGTTGTTACAACAGTAGGCATATATATATATATATATATATATATATATATATATATATATATATATATATATATGAATGAAAAACACCAGATTTATAGTTCTCTGTACATCTGAGAACAGAAACAACCAAGTCAGCATAAAAATGCTAACTTGTCTAGACGGGCAACAGCAATATATTCACTGCAGTGAACAAGAGAGTAAAAAAATAAATAAATCAAAATCTATTTCTTGCTCTTACTATTCCTGGAAAGAAATTATTATGAAATGTACATCTGCTTCCTACAGACCAGTTAAAGACTTGGATTCAATCCAGTTTCACTCTTTAGTACAGTACCAAATTTCTATTATTAAAAATATAAAACTTCTGTGAAAATACATCTTTCCATCAGCCTCCAGTAACCCTCGGCATGAATATGCCATTAGGTGATTAATAATAGGGCAAAAACACCTAAAAAGAAGATGGCTAAATTAATGGTTATGATTCTTTGAACTTTAAGTTCAAATCCTAAATTCAAACTAGATGACATGGGCACGCAAGTCATCTGCCAACTGACATCTTCAACCCAAGTATCCCACTGGCATCTTCCCAAGAACAACGGTTAAAAGCTTATGTGTTGTTAAGATGCGTCAATTGTACTAATTCCTGAACCTGTTTCCTCCAAGCTGCAGCCACTGAAATGGAGAAGGGTGAAGGAAACTCTAAATGCAACCATGCTGTGTCACCTCTTGCCTCTCACTAGAACCATAGACATGCAGGTCACTGTAGAATTCTAAACATCCTTTGGAAAGTGTGTGCTATCAATGGTTTAAGACTCCTTTAGTTACTAGTTAGACAGAGAGATAGTCCACAGTCACCCAGTGAGCTTCATGGCTAAATGGGGATTTGAACATGGATCTCCCCACTCCTAAAGGTAAAGGGACCCGACTGTTAGGTCCAGTCGCGGATGACTCTGGGGTTGCAGTGCTCATCTCGCTTTACTGGCCGAGGGAGCCGGCGTACAGTTTCCGGGTCATGTGGCCAGCATGACTAAGCCGCTTCCGGCGAACCAGAGCAGCGCACGGAAACGCCGTTTACCTTTCCGCCAGAGCAGTACCTATTTATCTACTTGTACTGCGTGCTTTCAAACTGCTAGGTTGGCAGGAGCACGGACCAAGCAACAGGAGCTCATCCCGTCGTGGGGATTCGAACTGCCGACCTTCTGATTGGCAAGCCCTAGGCTCTGTGTTTTAACCCACATCGACACCCACGTCTCCACTCCTAGTCCATGGCTAAGTGAAAATTTGAATCCTGGTCTGATACAGAAGCCAATACACCACATACTGGCTCTCAGTTCAGCTCCTGAACACACTATCACTTCTACACTGCCTGGTGTTAAGGTGCCTTTGAAGATCTTCATTGGTGTCCCTGGGAAGAAACCAAAATGCTGCACCAACAAGCACAAAACAACCCCTCTGCAGCGCCACAAATCCAACTCAATGTTGTAATGTTGGAAAATGGCGATCACTTTTCCTACTTGGGCAGTTGTATTTCCACAAGGGCCGACATTGATGCCGAAATCCAGTATCACCTAAACTCTGCAAGTGCAGCCTTCTCCCAATTGAACTGCAGAATGTTTGAGGACCGGGACATTCGCAGGGAAACCAAAATGCTTGTTTACAAAGCTATTGTACTACCAACCTTACTGTATGCTTGTGAAACATGGACCACTTATAAATGCCATCTTCTTGAAAGATTCCATCAACGGTGTCTCTGAAATTTTTTATACATCACTTGGGAAGACAGCCAAAGTAATGCCAGTGTACTGGAAGAAGCAAAGATCACCAGTGTCGAAGCAATGATTCTTCAACATTAACTTCATTGGACTGGTCATGTTGTTCAGATGCCTGATTATCATCTTCCAAAGCAACTACTCTATTCCAAACTTAAAAATGGAAAGCGTAATGCTGGTGGTCGACAAAAGAGGTTTAAAGACTCTCAAGACAAATCTTTAAAAATGTAGCATTATCACTGACACATGGGAAATACTGGCCTGCAAGGGCTCCAATTGGAAACAGCCTTTACCGTGATACCTCTTATACTTATATTTCATCTTATTTTCACCTTTCCCATTCTATTAACTAATTGTTTCACAGTAGCTAAAAAGAATTGGTAATCAACCCGAGAGGATGACAAGTGGAAGTCAGTGGGTGGGTGAGGAGAAAGAAGAGGGAAATGACTCATTAAAAATGTATAAGATAATAGAGATGAATAAGTTTATGAAGAATTGATGGAATAGTAAAAAGAAGGTTAAAGGATAAGTTAAATGTATATGATTGAATTATATATTTTTTCTTTTAGTATTTGTTTTGTGATTTAAATGGTGTATTTGATTTATCTTTGATGTATTTTATGGAATTATTTTTTAAGTTGAGCTCAATAAAGTTTTTTTAAATTAAAAAGGGGGGGGGAAGGAAACAGCCTTTACCAAAGGTGTCATGGACTTTGAAGACGCTCAAACTCAGGACGAATGGGGGAAACGTACCAAGATGAAGGCACGTTTGGCAAACCTTCACCGTGATCAACTCCCACCCGGAAACCCATGTCCCCACTATGGAAGGACGTGTGGATCCAGAATTGGCCTCCACAATCACTTACAGACCCAGTTAAGACCGTGTTCATGGAAGACAATCTTATTCAGCCACGAGTGATGGCCAAAGAAGAATACTGCTTGGTGCCAAGGTCCCTTTGAAGATCTTCATTGGTGTCCCTGGGAAGAGGCCCCAGGCTCTTAATTTTATTTAAATAAAATATATAATCTATATAGCCATTCTGGAACATAGGAAGGTGCCAAGGTTCATATAGCTCAGTCTATTTTGATTGGTGGCAGCTCTCCAATCCCACGTCTTTCCCATCACCTGCTGATTCTTTTCATTGGAGAGGCCATCAGTTGAACTTGAGACCTTCCGTGTATGTTCTTTCACTGATCTATGATTCTTCCCTATTTGTTACAGCAGCTCTGAGCAATTGCAAGGTCTGAAAGACAGGCTTGGCATATGATAAGGGAGATAGTGGCTGATATTGGTGATATTTGGACTTCATGTATTTCCTGTACCCAATCTGTTGTCAACTTACATCTTGATCTGATGCCTCTCTCTTCCTAGGCTAGTGACGTTACCAAGTGGTTCAACAGGACACACTAGTGTTGCCTAGGGCTACAGAGTGGAGGGTTAGAAAGGCTTTTGTTGGCACTGGGACATGTTGCAGACTGTATAATTACTGTTCTTAAGCTTTCTTATGTGCCGAGATTATTAATTAACACATCTTTCAGATGTAAACAAATGAACTGCTTGACTGGAAAGTCTGGTTTCCAGGCAGGTAGAAGGACAGAGTGAAGAAACTATCCCGATTTTCAGAAACAGATCCAAATATATATATTTGCTCTGGGGCACAATAAAAGAGCTCATAGGGTTGGCATAACTGTGATACCATCCTTTAATGCAAAGCTGCCCCAAGCACACAACAGTTTAAAGAAACATCTGCAAATAATCTTCCAATATCAGTAGAGTCTCTCACAACCCCCCACCAAGTAAGTATAACCAGAAAATGCTTCAAGATTATTATTTTCCATAGGTAATTTTCACAAAATGTTTTATAATTTTCCTCTTGTTTGTTTTCATAAGTAACCCTATGAGGCTGGCTAGGTTGAAGGGAAGATCAGTCCATGGCCACTGAGCTGAATAGAGATTTTAACTTGTCTCTCGTTGAGTTCCAAATACAGCTCTTCCTACTGACCTGCACAAGAGTAGCTTTTCCTAATTAGCAGTTGTCAAATGATGGTTTCAATTATCCACCAGCATTATTTATTTCTTTATTACATTTCTTATCTGACCTTTACCATAAGGTCCCAGAGTGGGTTGAAACAATAAAATTTGCTATTAGAAAACAAATTAGCAACTACAACCTTAAATTAAAAAAGCGTAAAAACAGTTCCATATAGCATACAATCAAAAACAATTCCAGGAACAAGTGTCCTGGATGACACAGATTATCTCTTGAATCCACGGGGTGGTTTTGGAACTGAATCAGCCTTGGCCAACATGATGGATGGCCTTTCCTGAAAGAGGGATGAGGAGAGCACGATCCTGTTACTCTTACCTGATCTCAGTGGCTTTTGAAACCACTGACCGTAATATCTTCTTGAATTGACCGTGTGGTATTGGAGGCACTATACTACAAACGTTCTGGTCCTAGCTGTGCAGCTGAGACCTAAGAACATGTGGGTGGAATGCTCTTTGCCCTCCCAGCATCTGTGCTATGGGGTTGCACAGGGCAGTATTCTGCTCCCAATGCAAGCCACATGAAGCCACTGAAAGCAGTCATTAGGCGTTTTGGAGCACAGTTCCTTCTGTATGCTGATGATACGCAGCTCTCTTCCTCCTTAGCATCTGAATCAGGAGGGGCTGTGCAAGCCTTGGACCAGTGCCTTAATGCAGCAGTAAACTGGATGAAGGCCAAGAAATTTTAATGTAATTTAATGTGGTTGTTGATTGGCTAGCAGTTACCAACTGACAGAAACTGCATTGCTGGTTTTTTTTCTTTTTGGGGAGGGGGGGGTGTTACGATCAAGTGGCGTATAAATTTTAAATGAAATAAATAATCACCCTGGGATTGCACTGGAGACTACTAGGAAGTCAGCAATTTCACACATGCATCTTCACCTGATAACAGTTATATGTAGTGTTAGAAACTTGGGTATATAAGCTAGGCACCAAACAGCTCCTTAAACCAGAGTTACAGTCGCCAAAATGGAATACTGTACCTAGTTGCTATTTGGGGGCCAGATGGCTTGAAAGTCGTATTGGTTCCTGAAATTCATTCTGATTGTGCAGATTAAATATTCTACAGGATGTGTAGCTAGCGTGTGAAAACAGTCAAGATCCAAGGATCCCCATGCATGAACCTCCAGGTGGTGGAGATGTCAGGCGCCATCCTGGCACCCGGGCATCTTCACTTGGTTGCAAGTTGTTGATAGCCAGGTCATAGCTGTCAACCCTCCCTTTTTTTGCGGGAAACTCCCTTATTCCAATGCCGTTTCCCGCTGCTATCCCGGATTGTTGATATCCCTTAAATTTCCCAGATTTCAAAGAAAGCAGCTCCTTTCCCTCCCTGCCGGCCAGGGAGGCTCCTCAGCTGCCAATAAGGAGTCTGAGACCGACTGAGGGCGGAGCTTGCATGCCTTGTGCATCCAGACCCTCATGCCCAACCAGCCAGCCAGCCAGCCTGCCTGCCGTCTACGCGCTCGCTGTTTCGCTCACCCGTTCGCGCGCAGCCTCTGGAGCGCAGGGTGGCGAGGCTACTTGGTGCCATTGCACCGCCCTCACGGCATCCCTTATTTTCAAATCCGAAAGTTTGGAAAAAATCCCTTATTTAAAAATCCAAAAGTTGACAGCTATGAGCCAGGTGCAAAATGTGCCTGGCAAATTTTGAATGCTGGTTACAAGCGAAATTTTTATTTCTTCCAGCCTTGAAAGCTACAGCACATTTGAGTAAGAGGGAAAACTAGGTTCCCCCTGCCCCCATAAACTGTTCGGTATGCTAGAGAAGATACTTTCACCCTTAAGTCCACCAAAAGCATTGTTATTTGAAGGCTGTGCAAGCTTTCTCTTGCTATCATTCTTTAATGGAAAACTATTTTGAATTTGACTGAACTTAATCGTCCGTCTTTCGTTAGAATTTACAGAATAAATAGAATTTTAAAATATTCTGTGCAGTATTACTATTAGTGCTATTGTGAGAGAATCGTGTGAAAGTTAATAGGAAATAAAAGCCTTTATTTTGTGCATGTGAACACATGCATAGCCTAACATTTTGCTCAAAAAACTGTAAAGTGTTTTCAATATTATAAACATCACAATTACATATTGCAAAAGCCCCAGTTTTTAGCAGTTTCCTTATTTCAGCTGCTTCACTAAACAGCTGGCTGGTAAGAGTAGTTGCAATGAGACCGATTATCACGAGAGGGCAGACTAGAGAAAGAAAGGGAAAATGGGGAAAAAATAAGGATATAAAGGAAGTTTTATGCAAAACTGGACATGATGCCATAGAATCTGAGGCATTTATGCAGATACATTAAGATGATTCTTTGCATGTCCTTTTATGGGACAATGCTCCTTGAACAAAATTCCAGAAGCCCACTATAAAAATATATTTTTAAATCTCAGACATGCCATTCTATACATGTTTACTCAGAAGCAAGACCCATTGAATTAAATTGGGATTACTCCCAGCTAAGTGGGTACAGAATTGCAATGTAAAGCAGAAATCTTTGTATTTTATTGTATTGTACAATACAATATTGTATTGTATTGAATTGTACAATTTGTATTGTAGATTGTTATTGCCTCAACCAACTCGGGGGTGGGGGTGGGGATACTAATAAGAGCAGAGAACTCATCCCTCTCCCCATGTAATTATTAAAGCTACAGAAGTATCTACTCAAGTTCACACATGCTAAAATGAATCATGTTTGCTATCACTTGAAATTACACGTGGGGGCACAACTTCTATATATTTAAAGCACACCCCCCAAATCCTGGTAACTGCAGTTTACCCTTCACAGAGCTACAACTTCCGGCACGACCAAGACCCTTGAGACCAGTCTCAAGTCCTGCTAAACCAGCACAGCAACTCACAGCATCTCGCCCTTCTGTGTGTCACAGGCCCCTTAATAATATTTATCTATTTAGAAATTTTATTCACTTCCCTTCATCATGCAACCTATAACAGAACAGTTTCCAACATCATATAAATGCATCTCACAGCACGGACAACACAACCATAGTAAAACAGAGAAGCGTAAAATAAGGAAAGGCTGAGATCATCTCTGGCCATTTCCCGCGAATTTATTTTTTCACTATTATTTTTATTTCTTCAATTTGCATACCACCCTTCATCCGCAGATCTCAGGGCAGTTCACACACAAAAATTACAATATAAAAACCGCAAAATACACAGTAAAAATAAGAAGAACAACAAACCAATAACCCCCTCCCACAACACATTTAAAAGGGCCAGATGTACAGATAGGTTTCTACTTGGCCAATGAAGATTTCATTATCCACAAGTCTGGGTGGCTAGTGAAGTTCCACGGCTAAGGCACCACAACAAAAAAGGCCCTGCCCCATGTCACCCACATGAGCTATGTTTGCTGGTGGCACAATGGCACCCCACCCTATGCTGCTGACTGTAGTGTCTGGGCAAGCTGATAGGGCAGGAGGAGCTCCAGCAAATAGCTTTCATAGCAATTACATTATAGCATGCATTTTATCTGTGTAGCTGATATCAAGGCTCCTTATAAATGCCACACTGTCCATCACTGTCTCAGTATAAAACCCGCATTAATTTTCAGTGCCATGCCGCACACAATAAGGAGCCAGCTTGAAGTATTGCAATTTCTCTAGCACAAACAACACTTGGGCGAGGTGCTATTTATATTTTCACAAGTGATGTCACCTTCAGCACTTCACTCATACGAGAATGGATAAAAATATCTATTGCAAAAATATATGGCAGTAACAAATTTAAAGCGCTTGCTAAAGATGAAGTAATACTCTCCGAGTCTGAGAATGCAGTCTTATTATTAAAGGGCTAAATACCTTTTATGCGCAAAGCTTGTCTCAGCTATATGGTTGGTGTTTTAAACTAAACAAATCCATCTGCTTTTCTGGACAAAACTTATCATGGACTTGCAACTTCAACAGGACTCTCTTCATGCACTGAATAAATAATGATGATGATGATGATGATGATGATAATAATAATAATAATTTATGTCACCCATCTGACTGGGTTGCCCCAGCCACTCTGGGCTGCTTCCAACACATTCAAATGTTATGCACAGTAAAACATCAAACATTAAAAACTTCCCTAAACAGCTGCTGGGCACATAGAAAAGTAGAAATGAAGCTTTTCCTGGCAAGAAGATAAAAGTGATGAACAAACTCTGACTTTTTGTCTGACTGTAAAAAACATAGGTGCAAGACCAGAAGAACAAGAGCAACAACAACAACAACAACAAATGCACACACTAATTCATTTGTAAGGCAAAAAAAAGAAAAAAGAAAAAAATGAAAGTTTTGCTTTCAGTCTAGATAGGTTCTAGATCCTGCCGTTCACCTGTGGTGTGGTTACTTGATGTGTGTTTGAAAACCCTCCCGCTGATTCAGTTATCCGTGCCTTTTCCGCCCTGCACATTTGCCAGGTTAATGAAGGGGGAAATGGAGATTGTGATCTTGGTACAGTGGTACCTCGGGTTACAGACGCTTCAGGTTACAGACTCTGCTAACCCAGAAATAGTACCTCAGGTTAAGAACTTTGCTTCAGGTTGAGAACAGAAATCGCGTGGCAGTGGCACGGCGGCAGCGGGAGGCCACATTAGCTAAAGTGGTACCTCAGGTTAAGAACGGTTTCTGGTTAAGAACAGGCCTCCGGAACAAATTAAGTTCTTAACCCGAGGTACCACTGTATATGCCCACCCACAACATCAGTGAGCAGTTGTGAATACACCCCCCCCCCCCGCAACTGCTGGGACAACTTCCACCTGTTTTTAAATGGACACACTGCATGGTAATGCAGTATCTCAATATGTATTTTTCAGGGGCAAAATATATGCAGTAGATCTAGATTGTGTGTGGATTAGGTAGAAAAAGCAAGTGCTGAGTCTCTTTTGATTCTAAAATAAAACTACTGTATGTTTGTGTACAGCCTAAGTCTTAGATGTGATTATGTGGCTTCCTGGTCATCTGCCTTTCTGCATTTTCCAAACTTGTTCAAGTTGCTGTGACATTGAAAGTATTTTTGTGTTTCCCAGGCAGGGGAGATGTTAAAGTTCTATTTGAAAAGTAGGAAGTTTCACGTGGGAGTGAAGTTCTACATGGGAGAAACAGGAAGCTGAAAGTATTTGAACTTCCTGTTCCCTTCACAAGGTTGCCAGATCCAAGAGAGCTATCCAAGTTATCTGTGAGTTATCCCATTCGATCTTCAGAAAACCTTCAGGTTGTTTAATGATGGATTTTGGAACTCCCCTTTTTACTAAAGAACAACTTGATCATGGGAAAGGAAATGTTCTGGCAATATGTATGGGCTTTATGTTGAGAGCAAGGTGAAAGGCCAAGAAGACAACACCTTGTATCACATGTTTCCTCTAAGGATGTAAAGGATGCAGCCAAACACGCTCAACTTCCCCTTCATCAAAACAAAAAGGAAACACCTTGCAGATAATAAAATGACTGCAAGAACTTATTATGCAACAGCTTTTCCCACTGCCAGAACAGCTTTTAAAAGGACTTGTGCAACAGTCCTTGCTTTGGGGAAGAAAAAACCTGATGGAATTTTAATGCTAGCCTTGGACAGAACTACATATTCTGAGACAAACATGGAGTGTCAAATCATGAACTTACCTGGTAACACAAATATAGTGACAGGAGAGAGATATCTGCAGAGGAGACTTTGCAGTCAGGAAGAGATCCATAGCCTTTTTCCCAGCATGCTATTTCTCCATTACAAGTCCTCCTGTCCATTTTTAATATTTCCCCCCATCTGGGCTCAAAATTAGCCCACGGAGACAGTTTCAGGGTGCAAATCAGCAGGTGCCAAATATATAAAGAATTCCTTCTCTCGCCCACGAATTATTGGCTATATATATCCCCTCCACACCCCACACTCATCTTACCTTGGCAAATAGTTTGGGACAGGGGTGAATCCAGGATAAGTTAGTTGAACTTAGTTCCCACTGAAACCAATTAGACTTATGATTAACTAAGGAAAGCCACAACCGTTAAGTATGGTAATTTTATTCACTGAACTCGTAAATGCTTGTATGCATTACTATGTATTTAAATTCGATTGGTTGGTAACTGGATTCTAGAGAGTTCTCCAGTAGTTCTCATGCTAACGTTGGTCTCGTGTGAGGTATCTAGTTAAGGAGAGACTCCATTTTATGTGGTGCAAGATGACTGTGTTTTACAATCCACAGTGAACACTGCTAAATTGAATAGAGTGCTAGAGTGCTTCTTCTGCACTCAAAGAAAGAACAAAGCTGCAGGAGAAGGCAAAAGTGGAAATCTGTTATAGGAGCTGCAAGGCACGGCCTAACCGAGATAGAGATGGCTGAGTGCTGAGCTTTGGAAATAAAAGAAAATACAGTTGTTTGGAAGCTAGAAGAAGAGACTGTACTACCATGTTTGGAGAAGTGTGTGACTACAAATATTATGTTTCTTCAAATAAAGTTTTTGCAAGTAAAGTTTTTGAATGTTAAAGTCTGGACATTGGTTTAATTTCCAAAGAAGGGTGTCAGTCATATATATGATTTAAGCTTCTTAGCTGCGTTTTCGCTACTCTCACTTCAACAACAACCCAAACTACCCCCTCCTGCTAGCGTGGTTTGGCAGAGTGGCAAAGCCACCGCCACATCCAAGGCCCTATGGTGCTCCCAACGTCTGCTGCAGAAAGTGGGCAGGGCAATTGGCTCCAATGGCATAGCAACGGGCCCAAAATTGTGCCTGATGCCATTGCGTGAAAGGAGTTGGACCATCTCAGCACCACCTGTTCCCCACCCTCAGAACACCACATTTGGGGGGTTTTCCAATGGTTCCTGCCCACACATTTGGTACGCATGGAAGAGGGAGCTCAGTCATAGCTGGTGGGAAAGTGGATGAGCTGGAAAGAGGCGCGCATCCATCTAATCCAAACATACTCTTGGGTCAGGTATAAAGTGGGGTGGTTTGGATTGCTCTGTTAGTCTAGAATAGATCCAACCCACAGTAATTTGTGGATTTCCCATTTCTCTAGCTCAGAACTAGACCCAAAGAGATACACCAAAAATATTATATCTTTTTATTGCTGTTCTAAGAACTAGATTTATTTTCTCGCTTTATTCGAATCCCTGCCTGAAAAAATACAGTAAGAATTTATTTGCATGAAAGGCCATTTTTGCTTGATGGGATACAGTTCTGGAGTTATGTTACATTATCACTTTCCTAGAACACATTACCGCGAATATTAAATCAATTTAATTTAGGTAATTTCTCATTAAGATGGTTAAAGATCAATAAGTCTGAACTGCAAAAGCTCACCATTTATAATTAATAAGTACAAATTATTCTACTACACCACCAGTGAGCTGAATACAACTAAAGCTTTATTTAAGATACATGATCATCATCTTTAAAAAATCCTAATGTAAAAATGGTTTTAATATGACACATTGCACATTTATTAAGAAATCTGTTCTTCAAGTGATATGAAATGCATTTCAAGTAAGTAATATTTTGAAGAACCAATGGAAAGTGGAGTGAATCAAATACTGAGACAGTTAGATCATAACATCCCAAAACTGCAATATTATAGACGCATTTACCAGGAAGTATATTTCTGAATAAATATACCGTTACATGATAAGGTTGCTCTGCAGTTGTGGAGGAAAAAATACTCGTGTTATACACCTCTGAAAAGTTCATTATATTTTGTGCACACTTGCAAGAGGTACAGGGCCAATTTAAACATGGGTGAATTGGTACAGTCCTCACCTGAGATCGTGTCTATATATACTCAAAATAGGCAAATAAAAACATTTTAAAATGGGCAAATTCATTCCTGAAAAGGAATACACTTTAAAATCCTTAACTCTGTGTACCATAGGGATGGATGTGGACATGTCTGAAGTCTTTAATTCAACCTGTAGAATAGTTCTATATTGGAAGTTAGCCAAAGTAGAATCTTCTTTCGACAGGTTCCAACTACGTCTGCACATGAAACAATTTAACTGTGACACTTTCTTCTGGCTTTGTCTTGTAGATCCTGGCCATAATCTCATCCCATCATAATATACAATGTACAGCATATGCTATATGCCCCAACTGACTGATTTTACAATGATTCACCCAGGTTCGAGTTTACACAACGGTTTAATCTTAGGCCAGCCTAAATGCGAGACAGTGGAAAATCTAAAAGTGTGCAAATATTTAAATAAATTTACATATGCAAATATGTTGTGGCCAGAAATAAGATTGTGAGGCTGAGCCAAGGACTTGACAGACCTTGCTTGCCTTGTAGACCTGGAGGCCTAAGTTCAACAGCATCTTAAAGAACTAGAAAGGGTTCAGAAACTTTATGCTACCCAAGGCATCACAGCCACAAATACCGGTACACAAAGCCCAAAATCTGGATTACATGTTGTGGTATGAGCCAAAGTCACCAAATAATACTAACAAAAAATACATGATTTGCTAATATCATACATACGATTGTTATGCAATACAGACGGAGACCATTTGCCATGCATCCAACTGATACACGGGTCGTTTTGGAGCCAGAAGAGGGCAGAATGGAGCAGGCTTATGCACACTCCAACAATGCACATGGGGGCCAGGAACAGAACCCCCATGCAAAATGGTTGCCGCCTGTGCTTACTTTGCGCTAGACTCTAGAGCAACCATACCATAGAATGTCCAATGCATGTGCCTAAAAGCATCATTTTAAAAAGATTTTTAACTGGGTTTTTAAAAATTAAAATAGTCTTGGATCTCCATTTTTTGGTAGCAATATAATCAAGTCCTTAATCTACTCAGAGCCGTCTTTTGCAGATAAATCATAACTGGAAAACACCAGGTTAAACATATATGTTAAACCCCAACATCATGCACTACCTTTCATATAATAATAATAATAATAATAATAATAATAATAAATAATTTTTTATTTATACCCCGTCCTCCCTGGCCAGAACCGGGCTCAGGGCGGCTAACATCAATAAAATTACAATTAAACATAAAAGAAAAAGAAAAAACAGTTAATTAAAATACGGGTTAAAATACAATTTAAAAAGCAGCCTCATTTTAGTAGTAGCCCATAAATCAAAACCACAAGGGGAGGGAAATATAAGGGTCAGACTGAGTTCAAACCAAAGGTCAGGCGGAATAGCTCCGTCCTGCAGGCCCTGCGGAAAGATGTCAACTTTCTTAAAAGAGCTTGTGTCCATATCTAACTTGACTAATCCAGAACAACTTCTGGGAACACAAATGAATTTGTTTACCTTTTCAGCCTAGGATCTATGATATGCCTTCCCTAATATCACTTTTCCTTTGAAACAAACCAGCTTCTACCCATATGAGTATTGTACTGTGATCAGGACATCTACTTTCACTGTCAAACAACTGAGCCATCACAAGATTAGATAGATTAACTGACACGCTCTTTACTTAGTGAGAAATGATTCCAGAATCTCATTGTGATGCCCTTAGGAAAAACATATATGGTTGTTATGAGTTGGAGCAGGGGAAGTAGGCTGTATGCAAGATTTTTCCAATCCCTGGACCTAACAGGTGTTAAAATATAAGCCAGGTTAGCTTCTGGTGTTGAGGTGACTGCCTGGGTGATGGGCCATTAATAGAACAAAGAAAAGGGAGCTCTGTGTGAAACGGTAAATGAGTGTAGCCTTAGTTTAGAGTTGCAGTGATGTGAGCTAGAAGGAAAGCAGCAAGCTGGCGTCAGAGCAACGTTTGACAGCAATATTTGATTTCTGTATGAATCCAAGGCAGTGGCTATGGGAGAAACAAGACCGTTTTTGGGTGTTAATGCTGTGAACCCCTCCATCATGGGCTCAGGTTGTATACCTGCATAAATAAACCATATATCCTAAAGACACACGAACCCTAGATAAGTGCCTGGAACCCCAGAATCTCACACCGCTTGGAGATTGGGGTGGTGTGCAACAATACGTTTCATCCCAAACTCCTGTGACATCACAAGAGCAAAGGTTTACAACTAGAGCTCCTGATCCCCAGAAACTTGATGCATCTAGCATCATACAAACACTTATCCTTTTATCTATTTCATGTTATGAAACCTCAATCAGAAACTACTTCAGAGGAGGCAATAGTTGATAGTCTGCAAAAGCGTGTTATTCAGGCTGCTGAAATGACATGCTTGAAGTTCTGATATTCATCCCTGAATGAAAAGTAGCTTATTTATAATTTCAAATGTCACTATGTCTTCAGACAGGTTCCACATCTGACAAACTTACAAGCGGCACATAATCCTCTGGCATAGCTTTGACTAAAATGGTTTGCTTAACATAAAACTGTTATTTTATTTTATTTTCTTGAACATTCAATGCTTCTTAAAATTTATCAAATTAATCTTATTGAAGCTGCTGGAAAAGTTCATAGCTGGGTCCCACGTATTTCAGAGAGGGAATCTTTCCTTATATTCCTCCTGTACTAGCTTAGATCGTCCTCTCAGACCGTGCTTCAAAGTCCAACTCCATGGAACGTGAGAATGGTCCTGGGGAGAAGCAGCTCTTACATCAAGTACCTCGGGACTCCCTGCCCCAAGAGCCCAAATCCCCCTTCTCTGTTGGTCTTGGTAGTGGTGCAAAAAAAAAAAATGCATCTATTCCGTTTGACCTCTGATTCAGTTGATACTGCTGCTTTTGGTTTGCTTGCTCATTTGTTGAATTTGTTTTGTTATGGTATGGCACAACAACCATGTGAGGTAGGTTAGGCTGGTAGGCAATGGCTGGCTCAAGGTCACCCAGAGAGCTTCACAGCCCAGTCTGACACTCTAACCACTAAACCACACTGTCTCTCTACAGGTGCCCTGTCCTCTTTTTGCATCTGGGTGACTACCCTAAACCGGAACCTGCTCATGCTAACACTCCAATGAGAAGAGCAGGTCCACCACAACTTCTCCAGCGACAAAACTCTACAATATTTTTGAAAAATCGTATGTAGAAGGATGTAGTACATGCACCACCCTTTGCGATGTTAAAATTTAGCCAGCAATCCTATGGACACTTGTTTGGAAGCAAGTTTCATTGAACTCATGGAGCTTCCTTCAGAGAAGGCGCACATAGGACTGCGCTGTGAATGTTTATCAGCTCAGTCGGTAAAGCAAGAGACTCTAAATCTCGGGGTTGTGAGTTCAAGCCCCATGTTGGGCAAAAGAGTCCTGTATAGCAGGGGGTTGGACTCGATGACCTTTGGGGTCCCTTCCAACTCTACAATTCTACGATTATGGTGTAATCAAGGTGCCTATTTCATATGGAGTTGTGTGGGGGTCCAATTTTAACAATAAAAGGGACATGTCAATATACCCTCCCTGTACCTGCTACTTACCTCCACACAACTCCTTACCCCACCAGCACTTTTAATCCTGCCAAGTTCACTTCTGATACTGGGACCTTGCAAGGTGTTCAAAGGGAGGCTTCTGCAGAGAGGCAAGCTATGCATGGAAGGAGAAGGGGGACAGCATCCCTTTTGCTGTCAAAACTGGATCTCGCCACCCTGCTTTCTACATGACTGGGTCGGCTGTGTGTAGAAACTCATGGAATTGCCACCGTCCAGTGTAATTTGACTTCTACTGAAATTTGTGTCAAGAAAATCTGCTTCTTGCTCTAAGTTCAGGGGTGACTGCCTTGTGTTTTAGTCCCTCAAGTTGAGTAGCATTTTTCTGAGAAGCTAGTCGTTGTTTTCGCATGTATACATTTTCCTAGGAAGACATAACTCTGCATTGAGAAACATAGTAGTGTAAAACTTGAGAACGAAAACATTGAAAAGGGTGGATGGGTGGATGAACAGGTAATGTTTCTAATCAACGTGAAATGGCTACGGTTCTTTGGATAACCAAACTTCAGTCTTCCTTTATTTCAAGCTCAACACGTGAAATAGCTAGTTTCCAGACACAAAAGTTCATCCGCTTGCAAGCACAATTAAAAAAAAGTTATTATCAGCTTGAGAATGGCAACTACAAAAAATGGCTTTATCAAAAACATAACATCATGCCATGTGCAGCTAAGAACAAAACAAAATTACCTGAATTGCCAAATGCCCTAATTTTCTCAACCATTCATCAACAGAAAACCCTTTCCTTTCCTTGCAGTAGATAAAAGCAGCCATTAGTCTCTGAACTGCAAGTTCTTGGGTGGTTTTTTTTCCCCAGGAAGGAGAAAATCCTGGAGAAAATATCAGCTGGGTGTGCACATAACAAGGTCCAGAGAGACACATCCAGAAGTTTCCTCTTATGCTGAAATTATGTTGGAGCTGTTTTCTGTTCTTTCAGAGCTATGCAAGTGCCAGAATAACTGCAAGGCTTGCAAGTCCTAGTATATCTCAAGCCTTTCCCAAGGCACCCCAACACTATCTGAGGCACTGAAACTATGGCAACCGAATAAGAAAGCAGCTTCCATGATTAATAGATGAAGAGGCCAAGGACAGTGTCAAGCTAGGCCATAACTCAAGAATGGGAAAGGAATTAGCACAGATCCATGTCAAACTGCCACTAAACAGAAGATGTTGACAGGTATCAATGGTTTTCGTTTTATTTATTAAAAAACTCATAAAATACAGCAAATTATCTGCTTTCTCTTTTCCTGAAAAGATGTATCCCATGCAAATGGCAAGAGAGAGAGAGGAAGAGAGAAATCCTCTATAATGAAGCACAGTTGGCTACTTAAAAGAGATTATCTGCTATTTTACCAGAAACCTTTGAGTCCAGAAACACCATGCAGTCAAATTTCCTGGAGTTAAGATGTAGATTTTGCTAGTCAGAAACAAGACCTTCGCTTTCACTAGCTGCATACGGATGCTCTCCTTTTAATTACTGAAAGATTCTTGTGAGGTTTTTGTGGCTAAGCAATATTGACGAAAAGCACATGGTATAAATACTGGGAGGGGAAAGTGCATAATCAATATGGCAATCACAATCCCACTCTAGGAAAATGTCTAGCTTTTACACGCTGGGCCCAGACTATGGCTGAATTCCATGTCATAAAATCATCCATTTGCTCCTGCTGCCATGAGTATTTGGTTTCCATTGAAGGCAGCTGGATATAGAATCCATAGGCGTAATGGAGTACCCCCCCCCGAACAACTTTTGCCAACATCTTCATCCTGTAATCTAGCATGTAGGCAAAAATAAAAATACCAGAGATTTCAACATAGTATCCCCGATTCCTTTCTAGACATGTTTTGCTTGGTAGCTACAGAATAGAATTGTGAGGACCAATATATTCACAGTGAATTCCAAGCATCTGCACTAAAACACTGTATATAGTAATTGCTATTATTAAAAAAAAAAAACTTTTAAAGGGAAAGGTCAGTACTGAACGTAGTGCGTTACCATATGTCTTCCCTCTTGAGATGTAGCAACTGGCAGTTCTGTTAATAGCTGGCTTATCGTTTTCCATCCATGCTTCAGTCTCTACAGATACACTTTGGGATTTTATTTCGAAAAGCCCATTCAGACAAAAAGGAACTTGTAGTCTTTTTATACACTAAACAAATACTTATGTTGAGTTGGTAACATTCAGAAACAAAATAACATACCATGATTCCATATGGCAGTATCTCAATACGCTTAACATAAGAGTTGATTAATCAAATTTTAGACATGAATATATTTTACTTGGAAAATACATTTTTTGTTATCGATTAAATGCATTTACTAATAAGCAGTGAGGGGAGGAGATTTTGTCTGTTTGTTTGCTGTATACTTTCTTCCAATTCCTCCTATGCCTCTCTATTTAACATTAGCTGCTTTTATGCTTCTTAACTGTCATGAATAGTAGACAGTTTCTACATAAATATATTTAAAATTTGCTATTCTCTGGCAGCCTAAAATATTTAAAATGTTTAATTCCACTAATGTAATTTTCAGTTTCCCACAGCAGGTTTCAGAACCTTAGAACCACTGTTTAGTGGCTTGGTTTAACTGAGGTGGAAAATCTAACTCTGGTCTGCTACTACTTCGATCACGGGAGTTCCTGGATGCTTGCTTCCTTCTACAAAACAAAGACCCTGCAGAAAACTAGATGGAAGGGAAAATGCTTTTCCTTGACTGCTATGTTACTATTCTCACTGGCATTTTAAAAATCGGTAAGTACTCCTATCACGAGGCTGTCTGCCATGTAGTGCAGGCACCAATCTATTGGGCTCATACTATAGCTCTGTGACTGTAACAAATGTTTGCTTTGGGTGTCAACTTTGGCTTCAAGGGAGGATATAAATAAAATAGCAACATACTAGGATTCGTCTAGTACAGTGGTACCTTGGTTTGCAACCGTTTTGGATTACAACTGTTTTGGATTGCAACCACGTCAAACCCAGAAGTGTGTGTCCCTTTTTTTGGATTACAGCCCTTTTTTTTTTATTACAACCCTTTTGTGTTTTTTGGAGGCCCCATTGGCGAAAGCGCGCCTTGGGTTACAACTTGTTTTGGTTTACAACCGGACCTCCGGAACGGATTATGGTTGTAAACCAAGGTACCACTGCACACTATAGGTAATTCAGAAGAGGTTATCATTGTATTTAAGGAGTTAAATGTAATAACTCACAAAAGTTGGGCAGGATTCCACTGGATAACTACACGGAACTCTATGCAAATAGATTAAAAACCAAAACAAAACTACTGGAAATTCTAATTCAAGATTCCATAAATTTGTCTCATTTTCTCACCGCAAGACTGGCTTAACCATAATAAAAGTACAGTAGAGATGTTATAATTCATGGTTCAGGACAAATTCCTGATCAAGTAATTAAGTATTCATGACCTATCTTTCAGCACAAGCTGCCAAAGTTCTTGGATTTAAGCCAAGTTAGTCCCTCTGAAATTGACTGTACTAACTCTTCTTAAAGCCAGTTATTTTAGCTTATTTTATGAAGAGTAAGTTGACCTATCGGTTGAGCAAATTTAGTTACGCTAACCGAATTGACATCAAATAGCCAGCCTGTGAAAAGTTTGCATAAAGCCAACTCCTGAGCACCACCAATGTGATTAGAATGTTCTCCAGTGCCCCAAGGTGAGATCACAACACATGGACTTTCTTAGCTACCGACAATGCAGCTTTTTTGACCCCATGCTTGTCCACAAAGATGCAAGTCCATTGCTTACCAGGCAATGGGAGCCATTAGAAATCCACAAATGTCACACACTGCTGAGCTTAGTCAGTGAGTCTGCAGTAGTCATGAGGTAAGCCTCTGGCCATGCAACTCCTCAGTTCAAAACCTTAGTCTGAGGCTAGGGGAGACAGGCTAATAACATATTTAGGTGCAATATTCAAACCAAATGTTTATGATTATGGGCAATGACCATTCAAGTGCTATCTTAAGCACAATTGCATCCAACGAAGTCATTGTGCTCTCATAACAACTTAAGTTCACACAATGGCACTACCCTACTCTTCTTCTCCTTTGTTGTTGTTTAGTCGTTTAGTCGTGTCCGACTCTTCGTGACCCCATGGACCAGAGAACGCCAGGCACTCCTGTCTTCCACTGCCTCCCACAGTTTGGTCAAACTCATGTTGGTAGTTTCGAGAACACTGTCCAACTGTTGTCGTCCTCTGTTGTCCCCTTCTCCTTGTGCCCTCAATCTTTCCCAACATCAGGGTCTTTTCCAGGGAGTATTCTCTTCTCATGAGGTGGCCAAAGTATTGGAGCCTCAGCTTCAGGATCTGTCCTTCCAGTGAGCACTCAGGGCTGATTTCCTTAAGAATGGATTCTTCTCCTACCACCTCCCAAAATGTGCTCGAGAGTCTTGGGTGAATCCCAGCAGCAGTTGTGGGGCATATGGGGAGAGAAGATAACAGGGATGTTCTGCACGGTAGTCGTTGCACAAGCACGACTTCACAGGAAATAATTAAAACTTGCTCTCTGGTAATTGTGCTTGGGAATGCAAGTTCAGTTTCAAATTGCTTAGGGAAAGGGCTCATTGACACAATAGCACCACATTTGCTTTGTGAGTGGGGTTTAACTGCACACACAAAAAGGCAAGGCACTATTTTAGAACCTGCCAAGTTGAGGTTTCAGGATGGATATGGAAAATGGTACCAGCTGAGTACTGGTAAAGTGTTGAAAGCAAGGTGTTGAAAACACATTGGAATAAAAACATATTAGAGACAGAATCCAGGCAGCTACAAGTTCTAGGCTTACAAACCTGATTCCTGTTGCTACTGTCCTATTGCGACCGTGGAGTGAAAACAGCAGCTGCCAACCCACAGACAGCAGCATCCTCTCTGTCAGGTGACCTGATCGCTGTATATCTCTTACCCATCTAACTGTGATGCTTTGAAATGTACTTAGTTAATTACTAGAGGCACTTCACGACCACCAATTAAGACATTACAGAAGAAATACTAGCTTCTGGCTTGTTTTTTCTGGGATGGAGGAAACATTGGAAAGCACTTGGAAGAAGATGCAGATGTAAAGATTGGAGAAAAGAGTCAAATTAAGCGTTGGGCAAGATCTTCTGTAATTCATGTTCTGGGTCTAGCATCGATCTCACCAATGACAATGATGAGTCTTGTCAGTGTAGACTTGACTAAATAATTACATGAGTATGCATACACCCACAAATTGAGCATTTGTCATTCCCTCCTCTCTTCCCTCTTCTTAAGGTGTTTCGCAGCTACAGAAAAAGTTATGTTCTATATGTTATGAAAAGGCTACCAATTTTCTGAATTACATTAGTGCCATGAACAGCAAAAGTTACGTTTCCCTAGCTAGGTGTTGAGGCGGAAACTATGTCCTGAGCTGCAAATAATTGTGAACTCGTCCACTCCACAGAGAAGGGCATTTACATTAGAAGTCTTTCTTTGGCTGAGATCATATCCAATAGGTTACTTAACATGTTTTACTCATGCCTGGTTGGTTTTAATTAACTATGTGGTTACTTCTACCAGGATTGCATTGGGGCTGGAATACTCAGAATGTACAATGAGTTGTCAGTTTTTCCTCCATGATATGATCCACTAAATATCAGCATGCTCTGACTCAACATATGTCAGGGATGAGGAACCTATTGTCCTCCTGCTGTTGTTGGACCGGCCTACGGTCAAGGATGATGCAAGTTATGACTCCAACATCTGAAAGGCAACAGGTTCCCCATCATTTGTACCTTGCAAGTCGAACGGAATCCGTTCCGGAATTCCGTTCGGCTTCCAAAACGTTTGAAAACCAAAGCGCAGCTTATGATTGGCTGCAGGAAGCTCCTGCAGCCAATTGGAAGCCGCAGAAGCCCCATCAGACGTTTGGCTTCCAAAAGAACATTCAAAAACTGGAACACTCACTCCCAGGTTTCGATCATTTGGGAGCTGATTTGTTTGGGAGCCAAGACATTTGAGATCCAATGCACGACTGCATATGAATGCTTTTATTGAAGCCCTCAATTGTCCAGGTCTTGTCTTATTTGATATAGCCTCACTGATTTCAACCAAATTAACTTTGTTGAATAATCCCATCTGTTTTGGTCTTTGAGATATTGAATTATGTCATATAGAAAAAGAGGTAATAAAGGAACCACTTTTGTTCCTATGCCTTGTCCTCCTGTCTCTAACTGCATATAATCTGCCTCAAGAATTTAAAATGTTAGAGTGCACTTGAAATCCCAATGTCTAACTGCTCTTGGTCTGTAACCTGTCAGGTTAATGAGTGATAGATTTCTACAGAACACACCGGACATTCCTCTAGATAGCACAGCAATGTATTCCTGCAAATAGGCAAAGATGCAATGCATTTGTTAGGTGAGGTCAATTTAATCCTTTTATGCCTTTATTGCCTTAAACCATGTGAGCGCCTTTCATATGCATTTATGTTTAGTTCTTCTTGCTCTTGTGGAGGTGACAAATCTCCCCTTTCTTTTACCAAACAAGCACACAAACAAGTTTACAACTGCCGACTTCCTTTTAACGAGCACAGTTCTATTTTGGATTTATCACAGATCATTAATTTGCTCTCTTTTTTATCAATGAATGCAGTTCCTTGCCCTTAACCCCTGCTGCCCTTTTTTCCAGACTCCAGCTGCACTAGCTTCACTCCTCAAATTACAACCTGTGGAAAAGGGCTATAGCTCTAGCATCTACTTTTGTTACCATAAAATAGCTGGGGATGTTAAGTAGAAGTGTCCTTTATCCATTTGAGTACCCAGTTACTTTCCCTCTTTCAGGAAGCTTGGTTTAGCACATGAAGTGGGTCTCTTTAATTATCAGAAAAATAAGCACTATGATGTTAACTAATGGAAAGTATGGGGAACATATGTGAGAATTGGATTCTTTTTACTCATGGTTCAGATCATCTTTGACTTTTTGTATAAAGCAAATGAACAAACCAACTATCTCCTATCTATTGTATTCCCTGCAGCCACTCCCCTCCCCTCTGTACAGTGTTTTAGCATTTGCAGACAGCATGTACCAGTTTTCAGTTCCTCCTTATGTTAAGCTCTTATTAAAGTCAGTAGATTTTCCCAAGTAAGAAAGGACGAAGGCCTATATATAGTTGTCCGGAATATCCAGATTAAGTTTTATAAACTATCAGTGTTCAAATGGGATCATGCCAATACCATGAGAAATTATATCATGTAGAGAAATATCCTGGCAGTGCAATTTCACTTAAAGAAGACTAAGTCCCAGTCATCTCATGCACTGAACAATATATGCAGTTGTTACTTTCACAGTCTTTTTAAAGGTCTAAAGAATCTAGTTCTTCCCTATTCTCCACTTTTTCACTAAACGATGTGAAGAGACACAATGCAATCCTATGCATATCTACTCACAAGTAAACCTTATTGATTTCCATGGACTTGCTTTCATGGTAAGCGTTTTTAGAATTGCAGCCTGGGAGTCCCACTGAACTGAGTAGATCTTTCTTCCGAGTACACATGTACCGGTATAGGATATGATATGCTCTGTGGAGCAGTTAATTAAAGCAGAAAAAAATACAAACTCTGTGGGGTTTTGGAAAGTAGTATTTCTAGGTATCAACAGAGCCATTCTGCAAGCTTTCCTAAAGCACCTCCCCCTACCCTACGGAAATATATTCCTAGAAAAGCAGCAAGTCCAGGAAACAAGGATGGCAGAATCAAGACCAAAAAAGTGACATTCCAACAGTCTCAACTGGTTTGTCTGCTTTTTAAAACAAAGGTCAGAATACAAAACCAGCATTGTCTTTCACAAAAATAGTAGAATATAAAAGAACAATAGTTGGAGACAGAATTCTGCCACTTTTATTTAATGTTGATTAATAATTAACCATGGTTCTGAATTATGATGTGTGTTGGTAACTTCGGTTTAATAGAAATTGCTTGATGCGTTCATGGTGATTTAACTTCCATTGTGTTGTGGATGACAAAATATTCCCATCACAAACAAACCAAACTGATTGCTTCCTATTTGAACAATCTTAAATCTACAGGTTTTCAATTATATTTATAAGAACCCACTCCTGGGGAAAGAATAGTTTCCTTCACAAAAATGGGAGAAGATACACAAAAATATGCCTACAGGGTTTAGGAACACAAATGCTAAGATACAACAAGCATTGCACAACGAAGCCAGCTATAGAAATTCACTGGTCCCAGACAACTATATCCATTAAACCACAGCACTCAATTTTTCACTTTGCTAAAACTGAATGAAAACTCAAGAGAGATTGTGATTTTTTTTTACATTCAGCCTTTAACTCGGCTTTTCAGTCACCACAACCAAGTGGATTTTCACTTCTCTTTCCATGAAACTTCTGCAAAACAAAACACTGTGTGAACCAGCCATCATCTCTACAAGTCCCCGGCCCCCCTTCTCTAAGAAAACCTTAAAACTTGTCCCAGCAATAGTTCCTGGAACCTGACAATACCCACACTGGATTTCCCCGGGTCTGGATCCAGAACCCTTTGCCTAGATTGCTGTGAGCTGTTCTGCCGAATGATGCTCCAGGGAAACCAAGCCAGCAGCCAGCAGTTCCCAGCCTCCCTCCCTCCCTCCCCCACCCCACCCCCAACTCCCCTGAGCTGCCTCAGTTCTGCTCCACTTCTCCAACAGACCAGCAGGCAGGGAAAACAACACATGGGGATTTGTAGGCTTCCCACTTTCACTCATGCAAATTCACAGCCAGAGCACTTAATACACATTACTCTCAGCCCACAGCTTTCCAGGCTCATGTAGCCAGCACACCTTAACACACCACCAGCACCAGCCAACAGCCTCTGCTCTCCCTTCAGCTGCTGGGCTGGCTTAAGGTGGTTGGTGGTAAGACTGAGAGAATCTCCCACTGACCTCTTTTTTATTATTATTATTCCAAAGGAGTCTGGGCAGTGCTGGGAGGGGGCCTAGCAACTTCCCATGAGCTGCATCCAATTCCCCAGTGAGTGGGGAACTCCCATTAACTCCTTTCTTCTCCAGTCTTTGGGCATTATCTTCATCCAGTCAGCAGTTTTGAGGGAACAAAAATTTCTGCCCAAGGACTTTCCACATCACATCATTCCCTAGTGTCAAAGGGAAGTTAGGGGAGAACAACTGAAATGTGAAGTTTGAGGGGCAGCGATAGTTTCTAAAATAAGAGGTACTTGGTCTCGGGGCCTGCATAAAAACTGTACTACTGCCTGCCCCCAAAATCCCATTCCCTTAACCCCAAATAGGGGAGCTGGCTGTGATTATTAAAGTGGCGAGGGAAAGGCACTCTGCACATGCTCAAAGGCACGCCCCTTCACTATTACAGAAAGTAATACGTTGAAAAAGGGTTTGTTGTCTAATTCTTGGTGAGCCCTGGCTCAAATTAATCCCTGCTAGCCAAGCAGAGGGTGGTATGCACACAAATGCCCATGGCTTCACATGTATCACAATAACTTTTTAACATGTCACCCCAGTGCCTCAGGAACAGGTCGGTCTCCCAATACTATAATATACAAAGGACTTAATAGCACAAGGAGTTCTGTTTCCCAAGGGAACACGTTGCCTGGCCCTTTCTCTAGCGCTTCCCTTTCTCCTTCTCTAGCATCCCCCCTCAGGTGATGTGCATTATATTACCTGTGCAGGATCACAGGGAGCGTCCTCTCCCCTCTTTTGCCCAGAGCAAAGGGCAAGCAACCTTCAGCTGCTACACCTTCCTAAGTTCTCTTCGAAGGTGCCATTGTCCTCTCCACTTCTAGGTCTAGAGACATCTCCCATGCTTTCGGTGGTCAAGGGACACCCATAAGCGGGCGGAGGAGGTGCGCACACAGAAAACCACACGGGGGCCAACTTAAATAAAATATTGGGGGTGGGAGGGAGCGGTTTAGCCTCGCCCCTCATAACTGATCACAAGACACGGCGTGTTTGAATGGCGATGCCCATCAACCTGGGGAGGGGGCGGCCCCCTCAAATATTTTATTTGGGGGTAGGGAGCAAAGGTACCTCGGAGTTGTATGCACACACATAAACGGCAAGGGAAGGAGCCCCATTATTAACTCCTCCCTTCCGCGGAGGCTGCAGGAGGGACTTGAGGGGAGAGAGAGTAAACCGCGAGCGAGCGCCACTCCTGCTCCTCTTTTCCCCCCTCAGCGGCAAAAAAAAGGGGAGCAACGGCGACAGGAACCTTGCCCTGCGCGGCTCCGCTCTCTCCACAGACACCAAACGCCTCTCCTACTTCGGTTTCTCCCGTCAGTTCTCCAGAGAGAAACCGACTCGACAGCTGCCCCTCCCCTCAACCGCGGGGTGCAACAGGGGGAAGAGAGAGGAGCGGCAGCAGCAGCAGCAGCCCTCCGCCCGCGCCAAGCCCCGTCCCCAATCTCGCAAACAAAGCCGGAGACGGGCGGCGCCGTCACACACGCTGCTCCCCCCCCAAGGGACCAGGGTGGGCACCGGTCACTGCGCCGAGGGCGGAGGAGAGGCGTTGGCCCCGGCAGGGGAAGGCGAGCTCGGGGGTGGGGTGGGGGGGGGGGGGACAGGGGGTCCGCCTCTCCCTCAGCCCCAAGTTTCCCTCCTCGCGAGAAGCGCTCGCCCGACGGCCGCCGCTTCGCCAGCCCACCTGCCCCCGCCGCCGCTTCTCCTCCGCCGTCACATTGTCTCCGAAACAAAGACTCCACGCCCATCCTGCTCGCCCCCCAAGGAAGCCTCGTGCGGAGCGACGGGGGAAAGCCGGGCTCGGAGCGGGGCGGCTGCACTGCCTGCCACCGAGGCGGGGTGTGTGTGTGTGTGGCGCGGCTTCACTGCCCAGCAGCCGCCCCTCCTCGCGGCCGCCAAGCAAGCGGGCAGCTCCCGGGCAAAGTGTCCCCGAACCGAGAAAGCAAGGGAGCGGGGCGGAGGGAGGGCGCTCGCGGCGCGCTTTTGCAACAAAACAAACGCGCCCAGTTCGTGCAAGATTAAGAGCATGGCAAGAGAAATAAGGCATTCTCCCCTCCCCGGGAAACTGCACGGCGCGCGTGCACACACACACACAAAACGGACCCGGGTCAGGGGAGAGAAAGTGGCTCCGGCATGGAGCGCGCTCGAGCAGTCCTCGCCTCCTCCTCGCTGTGCAGCAGCCGCCGCTTCACCATCCTTCTGCTGTCCTGCAGGACCTCGCGCTGCAAGCTCCCCGCGCTTGCAAACGCAGCCCGGAACAATGCCCTCGTGCATATCCCGGAGCGCAGAGAAGCAGCAGCGCAGTGCATGGGGATGGGGGGGGGGAGAGAAGAGAGAGTAAAAAGGAGTTCACGTACCTCGTCGGTGCATGTATCTGGGAGGCTTACGAGGACAGGACTAGCTGATGGAGTGTCCCATTTAGTAATCCATTTAAGGGGATCGCTCCGCGAAACTCGATCCACTCTCGCCTTTGCAATCCTTTGTCATTATTACCGGCGTGCGTCCTAGGGGGGAGCGGGGCGTGTGTATGCGCGCGTGGGGCGGCGGCGGCGTGTCGAGGTTTTGGGTGGGGGGGAAAGATTCAATATTTCGACTTTGGGGGATGCGATGTGTCCATCTCCACGGAGGGTGGGGGGAAAGGGGGAAAGGGTTGGGTGTGGGGAGGGGGAAATCAAAGAGCTCCGGTTACTCCTCTTCCCGATGCCACTCCAGTAAGTCCCCTTCCGACGGATCGTGGGAGAGGAGAAGTCCTTTCAGGGTCTTGCGCTGCCCCTCCGAAAAAGTGCTCCCGGCGGGCGAGGCGTCTTCGGGGGAACTCGTCGGCAGGCAGAGCTGCTTGTGCCCCGGCAGGAGAGAGCGCTTCGCCCCAGCTCGCCTGGTCATTGAAGTGTGTGTTTGGGGAGGACTTCACAGCAGCCTCTCTCTCTCTTTCTCTCCCGATCTCCCCGCGCCCTGCCTCTCTTCCCACTGCGAGTCTCCGTCCCAACTCTTCTGTCACTGGGAAGCAGCTTGGCTGGAGGTGGAGTCAAATCCCGGGCTGGATTCCGCGGAAACGGACTGCCCCGAGCATGACATCCACCTTCGCCCACTTCTCAAACAGCCAGCCCATGAATGTGTGTGGGGGTTTTGGGGGGGGGCGAGGAGGGTATGGGGGAAGGGTGGGTGGGTGGGTGCGGGCAAAGTGCCAACACACCCACAGAAAAAGAGAAATCGGGAGCCCTCCCTTTATTCCGCTCTCTCTTCTGTGCATACATTCGATGTACCGGTAACTGATGGGGATTCTGATGGGAAACCCGGGAACATGGAGAAAGTTTCTTCTGCCTAATTAAATAAAGAAAGAGATTTGTTTGAAAAGAAGAGGAGGAAGAAAGCCTGCTAAGAAACACTACCAGAGACGAGCTGCGAGAAAGGATTTGTTCATCGATTTTTTTAAAATTGAAAAGTTTAAACTTTAAAGGGATGTGTTAAGTCCTCCTTATTCAAACGGCGATGCCGAGGATGATTTTCCCACTGCAACAGAGCGTTGCCAGAGGAAGGCGTGCGCAAAAAGAACTCTGCTCACAATTTAAGAATAATCTTTTGGAACGAGCCTAGCATAAGTTTTTTAAAGAGGATTGCAACCTACTTCCAGAATCTTTCACCCACACAAACGCGCTAATGTCCTCATTGACAGCAGCTGCACTCTAATCAATAATGGGGGCAGGACTTCAAACCAAAGCAACCTCTTGTCTATATTTTGATTTGGCCATTTTGGACTTACCCACAATAAGGAGATTTGTTTTTCCAATATGGAAAGAGTATGTGTGTGTTTAAAAACAAACACTTGGGGATCTACCTCAACGTTGTACCCATATTCCTTCTTCCTCGAACTTTTATCTTGGCAAAGAAAAAAAACATTGCCTGTGTTAAAATATACTGTATAGGTGGATAGATATGGGAACCATGCCCAAAGTTCGCAAAAAAACCCCTCGTTTCTCTTTCTTCCCCAACCTTAGTGTCCTTTATCTAGCAGCAAAATTAGCAAGAGTCTTGTGATACCTTGTGAGACCAAGCCATTTAAGTTGACTTGACAGTCAAGCTGCCCTTGTCTAATCGCTCTGTAGTTTATTTAGTTTTCATGATCCGAATCAAACTTCCACGGATTCTGCCCGTAATGACGCCGAAAGAGGAGACCAACATAGTTTGCTGGGAGGTGGGGGGGGGCGTGGAACGAAGAAGGGCTGCATAATATGGATTGTTTTTGTTCTGGAAAAAAGAAAAAAGTGGGGAAGGAATTAATAAAGCGGGCCCATGTGTGCCTGTGCATGAAATACAAGAGAGCGTTACCGGGAGACGGCACCGCAGCGGCCGAAATGCCAGCCAGGGCCGGCGATCGTTAAGCCTGCACGCCTCCCGAATGGCTCTTAGTTTTACAGTATTTCCCTTCTGCGTAACGGCGAGGGGTCTATCGCCAAGGGAGAGGAGTCGTAACAGTTGGGGATTCGCTTCTTGCTGTTCGTCTCTTCGGCCAGAAGGGGACGCTTCATCAGTAAAGTTTTTCCTTTTTCCCCTTTTCTAAAGAAGTCACAACGGAGCAAGGGCTGATCAAACTTACGAAAAGTTTGGTCGCCCACCGCGATCCCACTCTAAGGCGTTGCAAGAACAGCGCGCTATCACCACTCTGTGTCTCCTTGGGGTTTTTTTGGTAACAGGATCGGGCCCGTTAAGGTAACAGGGCGCCGGCTACAACTGGGCTTCTCGGCCCAGTTCCCCGCCTCTGACCAAACGCTCCTGTAAACTAGGCGCCTTGCAGCGGGTGCGGAGACGAGCCCGCCGGTCCTCCTCTGGATGCGCGCATGCTCTCGCATGCAACGTGCGCGCCCGGCCCGCTTTGCTCGAGTTTCCAGGGCTCCGGGCGAAAACAAATAAATTGCTGGAACTGCGTGCGCGGAGAATGCTAATCGGACGCCCCCCGGCATGGGCAGCGCGTTGCAATGCTCCTCGGGGGAGATCTTTGGCACGGCCTCGCGCGGTCCTTCCCATCCGTTCGCCTTTCTTCCTCTCCCGCCCTCCCTTTCCCCCAAATCCCAGCCCGAGAGCTACTGGCTGGGTTAATCCGTCCCTGTCTCGGAGCCAATCAGCCCAGGGAAGAGCAGTAGCAGCGCTAATAAATTAATCCTCCTGCTTCCCAGGCCCCTCCCGCCTGGGAAAGCGACTGGCTGCCGCTAATCCTAATGCTGCTACTTAGATAACTAGTATAGGACCACCAGCGCTCCCAGCGGCCAAGGCGGCGCAGTGCAGGAGGAAGGAGTCTCGCCCCCCCCCGCCGCCAATCGCCTTAGCGTACTCCTTGTTTCCCCCAGCCTGCCCCCCGCATCCCCCCCGCGCACCCCTCACTCCGCGGCTGATTTACATGTTAATTGTGTCTGAGAAAACTTCTTTAATTGCCAGAATTAAGCAGAGCAAACGGATTGCTTCACAAGCTGAGCCAAATTAATTCCGGGTTTAGCTCCTTCCCTTAGAGAAGCAAACAATTAAGCTGTCTTGTTTGCTCGGTGGCTATATTTGAATGTTAGACACACTGACTTTTTGAAAGTTAGGGGAGGTGGTTTCTTCCTGCTCCTCCCTTATTCTTCTTTTAATATGAATAAAACTTTCCCTCTCACTGTTTCCCAGATCCGTGGAGTTGAACAGAGAGGGCAAAGCACTGTTACAATCACTTTTTAAACTGAAGAAAGAAAGAAGGAAAAAGGAAACGTTCGTGCACTGATGGTATATAGATTCTATTGGCCAAGCCTTGATATTCTGGGTGTTTAATTGGCCAGGAAGTCATCTGAAGGTCTCTAAGCATCATCTGTTAAGGCCATCTGTTAGGGTTTGGTTGCATCCTGCATTACAGATGCACTGTGAGAAGCTAGTTGGACCATATGACCTTCACTGTCCCTTCTATGAATAAGGATTCATTCATGCAGCCGCAGTGGGACTGGATCAGCAAATTATTTTCTACATATGTATTCCCCCTTCACTTCAAGGAGTTCAAGGTGACAGGCAGGATTCCACCACCCTTATCCTCATGACAACTCTATAAGCTGCCCAGAGTGGCTGGGGAAACCCAACCAGAGAGGCGGGGTATAAATAATAGAATGGTTCTTGTTGTTAGCATAGCAGCCAACTCCTAGGGGCTGAGGTCCTTTCACTACCCTCCAAAATTTTAAGCCCCCCCCCCCCAGTTTATGGGCATTACCATTCAAATGGTGTGTCCGCACCTCATCTTGTGATTGATTTTGTGGGGCAAATGCCTCCCCCCCCCCAATATTTTATTCAAGCGGGAGGGAGGGAGAGACTAGCCCAGCCCAAAAGTACACTGGCTTCTTGCTAACATCTTCATATGATTGCTCGTAAACTGCAAGTCAACCCACATTTGCAAGCTTCGGCATGAAGCGGTTGCTTTGATGAGCGTCAGATTCCCAGAGGCATGCTGTTTCCCAGCCTCGATTTGTGCGTGCCATTGAAAGCGAAACAAAAAAGAGTTGTGGGGATGCTATTTTGGTTCTCAACAAAGTGCAAGGTGCTTGCCCTCTTCTTAAATGTGCAGTAAACATATGGGCATGGGCCACAGGGATGAGTGCATTATTCTCACACTCCTGTTGCCACCTGCCTTCAAACCTTTGGAGGGCAACTGGCTGAAGTGGGGAGCTTCCTGTACTTCTCTCCACAAGTACAGCTTCAGACCCTTCACAAATGGAAGAGTGACTGACTCAGCTATAGGGGTGGAGCTAACGTGCTCATCCCCATGGCTCCCCGTGGCATTAAGAACACCCCAAAAGGTCTTCTGTAAAAGTACAATTCGTCAGCCCGCCCCCTTGGCAGCTGTGCCGTGTAATAAATGTGAACTGAGAAATGAACATTAGATTAAGTAATCACTGACTGGACTCCATCACACACTGAGCTCTGTACTGGGAAGAGGGGGGAGCTGGCGATTGCCAATAATTGAGTCTCTTAAAAATAGAGCACAAACTCATTTGAGGGTGGATCATGTCACTGAAACAGCGCCAGCCATGCACAAGAGGGAGATAGCAACAGGTTTGAGAAATCCCAAGGTTTGCAGAAATACAAAATGTTGAGAGTGAGGGGATTCCCCCCCCCCCCAACTATCCAATGAGAAGTGAGCATTCAGTGATGGAATTTGGAAATTTTAGATTATGGGCTTAATAATAACATTGCTCTCTCTCTAGATAGTAATAAAACATTATTTCAATTTCTTCAGTGGCCAGCCAGCCCTGCTGTATTTGGGACCTTCCTGTCAGGAGTGCCAACCAGGCCCCGCAACCATGGGTGCCATGGAGCGTGCGTGGCCCTGGCACCAAAATTTGTGGGTGCCCGGCCCCTTCATGGGGAATTTTGTGTGTGCTCGTGTACCCAGGGCTTCCTGCACAGTGGGACCCTAAATTTCTGCCCCCCCCCAAATCCTGTCACGATGGAAACACTGTTAGCATGCTCAGTGGGCACAGAATGGTGATAAACTGTTGGGTGTGGGCAATGGAAAACTAGGGGGAATGTGGGATGGAATCACATATCCTGGGAAAAGGAATGGCTGACTGGCTGGCTGGAATCCTAAAAAGGAGCACTCGATACTGCAACATTTTGTGTTGGTACCACATACATGCATATAATTTCAAAACCTAAGTCCCTCCTCCCCTGTTATGTACCCATTCTTGTTAGGTAGCTTGCTCAGGATTTCCCAAATGCAGCTTCACTACACATCCAGGTGGTTATCTTTTAAAACCGTTTGGTTTTGGGTCTCTGTAATTACATTAAATTGCATTAGAGGCTATGAGGAAACCAACTGTCTTGGATTATTATTTTGTACTGAAGGAGGAGGTGTGTGTGTAAGGCTACAGTTCATGGGGGCTCTCCGGGATTTGCGTTCCCCAAAGGCTGAGGGAAGAAGGTCGAGGCGCCCACTGCAAAGGCGAATAGCTCAGTTCGGGGTTGGCAGTTCTAAGTGCGCACACCTACCAGTTTTGTAGGAGGAACTGACCACCCTGCGCTGAGTGGACGCTGCAGAGGACGAGAGAAAGGTGCAGCAGCTGCAGGGGAACCAGGGAAGGTACCACAGGGGAAGCCTCGAGGAAAGGTAAGCTCCAGAGGTTTAATGGGAGCTAGGGGTCTGATCAAACCCCACTGGCCGTGTGCAGTAGAGTGCCGCCAGATTGAAGCTAGCCGTGTGCAGTAGAGTGCCGCTAGCAAGTTGGAAGGAAGAAGGGAAACCGGGGGTTTGGGAACACTCTAGTGGATGGTGTGTGCATGAGATGCTGAGGCTTAGAGGCATTGGCAAAACGAAGAGTGTGTGTGGGAGTGTGTGGGAAAATTACTAGGAGTGAGAGTGTTCCAAATATATATGGGGGGGGAGCAAATCAACCCCTCCTTGCAGTGCTTTCTGGACAATTGGATGCCAACAAAGGGGATGATTGGGATTTTAAACTAAAAGGCAGAAAGACTTCCAACCTGACAAAACCAAAAACCCCTTATGGTTGAGAAGAAAAAATTGGGCGCAGAGCAGAGGCAAGCAGAACTAATTTGGTTGCCTCTGCCCTGTGCCGCACAGCAAGGAGGAGTGTTAGGAGGTGACATTCCTGAAGGTTGATGATATGGTGATGGTGAATTGGGGGGGGGGTAGGAAAATAGTAGGCAGTAGGCACGTAGTGGTGGTAACACAGTGTCTGTCTGAACGTAGTTCAGAACTAAGTGGTAGTCAGTGTTGGAATTTTAATTTTTTTGAGAAAGGTTTGTTTCTGCTTTTTAAGGTTTGAGGAAGGCTTAATTCAAAGTATGGATTTTAAAAGTATAATATTGAAAATATTGATTATATTTGATAATAAGGAAATAAGTAAGAAATTGTGGCTGAAATTATTTGCAATTCACCATTCTAGGAAGAAATAGCTATTTTAATGTGTCACTTGTTTGTTATTGTTAAAGTTTGGCTAGAATAACAGATTTAATGTTGCCCTCCTCTGCAGTATGTTCCAGCTTGTTGGTATTTTTGATTTGTGGGGTCCAAAAGGTGGTTCAGCTCCTCCTCTTATTTTTTCATTTCCCTCTGAGAGTGGGTATTTTTGCAAGCTTCTACAGTTCTCCCCAATTGTTTCTTCCTGAATTCCCAAAATCCTTTTAACTTGGTCTGTGTGCGTGTTCGTTAAAACCCTTTCCGCAGCCTTGGGGGGGGGGAGTAGTGAGAGAGAGGCCTCATTTTTTTAACGGCAAAGATAATTTCTCTACCTTGAAAGGAAAGAGAGCAGCTGTGAGCTGTTAAGTCTCTTTCCAGCAAAACTGATTGGCCTTCATTAAAAGATTGTTAATTGGGATTTATGGGTTTGCGCCTGTGCTGTTTTACTGTAAACCCCCCTTTTTGGGTTGTATCTTCTCATGTTGCTTCAAATATCTGAGATATGTGTTTATGTATGTATTACTTTATCCTTATAGCATTTTAAGATGGATGTGCTGAGTTAATAGCTGTAAGAATAATTAGGAGCTTTCCCTGACCTTATAATTTTCATGATATGTTGGAAGTCTTGGTTTTTTTAAAAGGAATTTTCCTTTCTCAGTGTGTATTTTGGTTTGATACGTGCTTTAAGTCTGTCTTAATTGGCTAAGCAAGGTGCCGAGGGAGGACAGAAGTCGAAGTTGTGATAGGAAAAAAAAAGGGACAGACAGACAGGGGGAGAGGGAGAAAAGAAAGAATAAGGGAAGGGAGCCAGCATTTGTTCACCCCCACAGAGGCAGATGTGGTAGATGGGTTTCTGATCCTGTGATTGGAAGAACGGGAGATCAGGGCTTACAGATAGGAGTAGTGTTAGCGGAATAGTGGTGAAGAAGAGCAACTGCAGGCAGGCTTGGGGCTTTGAGATGTTGGGAGAGACCCGCCACCACCCCAGCACTGGGAAAAAAAAGGCGGAAGGAAGGGAGAAGGTGTTTTGGAGTTGGTGTGAAGTGTGAAGAGTTATAGAGATTGACAGGAAAAGTATGTGTTGTTGGCAATGTGCAGGTGGGGAGAAAGGTGGATCCACAGAGAGTGGATTTGCAGAATTGATTGCAGGTTTGACATCAAGCTGCTGGAAGAAAGAGTGTGGCTTATTGGAAGTAGAGGGAGAAAATGGAAGTGGATGAAGGTAAGACGAGAGGTAGTCCCAGTTGTAGAGAGGGAAAAAAGGAAACTGAGCGTAGTAGAAGAAAGGAAGAGATGAGGAATTAGTGATGGAAGAGTTTGGGCATAGTTAGGTGAAGATGATGGAATGGACAGAGAAATGTAAGTGAAGGGAAAAGAGAAAGTGGCTGAAGGTAAGAGAGAGAGAGAGAGAGAGAGAGAGAGAGAGAGAGAGAGAGAGAGAGAGAAAGGAGAGGGTGAGGATAGGATAGTGAGGAGGATTGATTGAATTGGAGCATTCAGAAGGAACTTAGATGGGGATTTAAAGTGGACAAGTTGCAGAAAAAGGAAAAAGGAGGTCTGCAAGAATGAGGATTGGTATAGAAAGAAAAAAGGCTTTAGGAGGAGCGTGGGGGCTGTATTGCCTAATATCCCTTAATGATGGTCCCGCCCTGTTAAGAGCAACCCCCAGAGCAACCCAACCTCTGGTTTGTTGGGCTGCTGCTGCATGCACCTTCAGTCTGCAACACATACTGTTTGCAGATTGTAGATTGGAATTAGAAAACCAGAATCTTTTTTAAGAGGATCCGGCCAGAATAATTAGACTGTTTGAAGGTGTATTGCAGACTCTCACCTCAAACCACCTGTACTTTCTGAAAACATGATATCCCCCCTCCATGATTAGTTATGATTTGGATGTTGGAAATTAGTTGCAGTTGCTCTCCCAAGATTTTTTCCTCCTTGAACAGGTGGACCCATGCTCGAACCCCTGTCCATTGGTCAAGCTTATGCATTCCAGGCTCTCTTCCAGAGGGGGCATTCCAGGCCCCATTGAAGCCTTGTTGGAAGGGGACCCTACATCATTTGGCTATCCCCGGTTGCAGTTTTGGAACCATTGGCCTTATGTGCAAAGGAAGAGTCATCCAATTGAACTGTGTGAACGACACCAGCTTCTTCGACTCATCATTTCTGCCGGGGCTGCACCCCCGATGGCAGCACCCTCTGTTTCTCCTGTGCCAGTATTTCCAGTCTTGGCATCAGCAAGTTTTAAGTTGTTTTCCTGCCATCCACACACTCCTCCCCTTTGAACTGAACTGAGGGGTCTTTCCCATCCACCGGCCCTATCTGAAGCATGCTGCAGTCCACCTTGGGCCTACAGGGTGACCAACGGGAGGATGGGCAGTTCCATCGCCATCCACATCGCAGGGAGCGAAGGAACCGGTCTTCCAGCTTGCTTTTCTTCAAAAAGACCTCGAAGTTTCTTCTTCTTGTCACCCTCAACCTCAACCTTTCAGCGGGGACTTCAGCGGGAGGGTTAGGTTGAGCCCCTTCTGGGTATCCCTCAGCACCTGTCAACGCGCGAGAGGCTTTTGCCAAGCCCTTTCTTATGTGGCTACCGATACCTGGGAGAGATATATATGGCTTCAGCTTCTTGACCTCCGAGATAGAGTCCTCCAGCAGACCCACGACATCGAAATGACTTCGCCCATCCATCCTCAGACTGGCATCAGTTCCCGAAAAACATCATCAATCCCCAATGGTATCAGAAGTTACTCTCCTTCTGAGAGCTCCTTTTGAGAACGGCAGAAAGTGGAAGTTGATTTCATGCCATGGCAGTTTACCAGGACTGTTTACCAGGACTGTGGTTGCTGACTCATGTGCTACTAGCGTGATACTGCGTGGAAGTAGCAGGCATGGACTGTGGGAAGGGAGAGCAGTGGTTTTGTTCCCAAAAGCTGAAACAGCAGTTTGGTGCCAGGCTAAGGAGGCCAACAGCCAGAGTGGGCCTTCAGCAGGCATCTGAAGAAGGCCTGTCCCAAAAGCACCAGTTGTGTTTGGGGTTCTGTTTTGGGTGAAGGTGGAACTGTTTCCTGCTCTCTCCAGAATGAAAGGGGACTGACTTGTGGCATCATCCCACAATGACTGGAGATCCTTCGCCAGATGACCAGCCAGATGACCAGCACCTCGACTGACCAGCCAGATGACCAGCACCTCGACGTGCGACCGGGCAACAACATGTCAGCACAGAGCAGAGGGAGATAAGAACTTTTGATCTTTCTCCCTGATGAGCAGGGAGCATGGACGGTGGCAGTTGGATATGGGACTTGTCATCATGCTCCTGGACCTCGGGTTCTTATGTTGGGTCTGTTATCTATGGAGACACCAGATGTGGGGACGAACAGGGAACAGCAGGGTAGTGTGGGTTACTTGTCATCTACCTATCCCTGACATTGGGAAACCAAGAGATGCTGGATTTAGAGGGAGAAACCAATTGCCTGGTTGGCACCAGAAGTTTAAATACGATTGCTTTGAGTCTCCCTGAATAATATGTTGGGTATACCAGTGCCAGAAAACCCAGGGACGGGGAGCCAGCTGCTGCTAGACCCAAGACCCTGAGATGCCCCAGACAAGGGAGGGGGTTTGGTTGGTTAACCAGCTGGTTGTCGAATTAGGATGGTTTAGAGGAGTTTGTGTGGTGCTTAATGATCTTGCCTATGCTCTGCTTTTGTATCCCCTGCCTTTTTTCAGCATTTGCACAATGTGATGCGTAATATGTCAAAGGTGATCAGACCCTAGATTATAGCCATGCTACGTGCAGAACAACTCCATGGGACAGCGCCGTGGGACGCGTCAGACAACGATTGTCTGACGGTCCATAATAGGAGTAGGGATTGAAGGAGGAGGTTAGCTTAACCGAACCTCAAATTCCTATGTTACAGGGCTAACCTGTAATTCCTATTTCACAAACACCTCTTTGCGGGAGGCTTCACATCCCCCTAAATCAATTCATAAGGAAAGTCTCCGGCAGCAGCAGAAGACTGCATAGTGAAAGTTCAGAACCACAGTTCAAGGGCAAAGCATGCGTACCCTCTTATCAGCATGGCCTTGCCAGTCTGGAAGGATGGCATCGACCAAGTACAGACAGAAAGTCTGTACAGGGTGCAAATGTCCTTACCACCATGACGCACAAAGGGCCCTGTAGAAAGTTCACAGGAAGGAACTCCTTATATGGCTTTACCAGACTCATGATGCATGTCTTTACATGGTAGCAGGAAGGATTCTCCTAATATGGTCATAGACCTTTTTGGGAGGGGGAGAGAGTGCTCTCTGAAGGTATATAAGTCTTGTTTAAACTGATTATTCTTGTTCCTGTTTTGGACGATCAAACGGAACCTTCTGCCTCTCCGGGGGGGCAGAATAAAGCCTTTCTCTTTTGAACCAAACCTCGATGTCCTTTTGACTCCTTCTTTCCCAGCTTGGGAGCAACGCAAACCCCTGATAAGGCTACAGTACAGGGCTCTGTACTGGGCAATTGTGCTAGCTGCCAAAATAATGAATGAAGAGTTATATTTCACCTCTTTTTCTGATTTGGATCTGCCTCTCTGATTTCCGAGGCGAATAAATCTATCTGCTGATTCAAAGCACGGGTTTAACTTGCCCTTTTCAAACCTCAGTGAATCTACATGTATTATAGCGCACTCATATAATTTGCTTCAACAACGCCAGCATTACTGTTAGCATGAGATGTAGTGCTGGTGACACAAATACAACGCAGAAAAAAAGACAAACATCACAACATGATTTCATGGCACAAAACACTGCAAAAGCAACATTGCAGATAATGTTTTCATGTCATGGGAAATTATACCAAATGCTGTATTTGTAGTAGGGAGTTTGATATATTTCCCCATTCTGCTATATTGTATCCATATATACATTTGGATAATATACAAGTACTGTGTTTGTGTGTGTGTAATTGCAAAGTTGGAAGGGACCACGCAGGTCATCCATTACTGTGTGTACCCTTCTAACTTTGCAATTATGTGATAATATATTAGGGTCGCCATACGTCTGGAACTTTCTGGACATAGCCAGGATTTGGCTGTCGGAAACAAGGTCTGGGCAGAGATCACTGTAATGTCCGGGAAAATCCAGACCTATGTCAGAAGTGTAGATTTTGGCAAATTTCCTTAAAAATAAGCTCAACAACTTTAGTGTCTGGATTTTCACTTTTTGAAATATGGCAACCCATATATATATATGTGTGTGTGAATTTTATCCAAATGCATATTATTTATTTCATTTATGAACCACTTGCCACAAGGCACCCTGAGACAATTCACAACACAGTATAATAATGAATATAAAACAGCTACACACACACACACACACATATACAGTTTAAAAATAAAAAAACAACAACAGCACATGCATAAAATCAGTTCAAATCCGGGTACCAACTGGGATAAAGGTCTTAGAAGGCTTGTTGAAAGAGGAACTTTTTTTAGCAAGTGCCAAAAAGGCAATAGAGATGGCACCTGTCTCATATATAATGGGAGGGGAGGTACAAAGCATAGGCTCCACCTCATTCAAGTCTCCATTTCAACATTGTGTAAGATCAGGGGTCAGCAAACTTTTTCCCTCAGACCTTGTGGGGGGCCGGACTATATTTTGAAAAAATAAATAAAAATGAACGAATTCCTATGCCCCACAAATAACCCAGAGATGCATTTTAAATAAAAGCACACATTCTACTCATATAAAAACACGCTGATTCCCGGACTGTCTGCGGGCCGGATTGAGAAGGCAATTGGGCCTGATCTGGCCCCTGGGCCTTAGTTTGCCTACCCATGTGTAAGATGGACCTCCTGATAGAACAGCCTCTTCTGCAGAATACAGTGAAGCAACGTAAGGGATATGGGACCATTTTTTAGGTATCCTTGTTTTCAGTAGTTACTCTGGTAGCCGCCAACCTTGATGCATGTTTACTTGGAAGTAATTCTCACTCTGCACAGTGGGCCAAAAAAGTGTGATAGGATTGCAGCTGTGCAGTGCAATGCTAAGCATGTTTGCACACAAGTAAGCCTTGCTAAGCTCTGTGTGACTTTCTGCCTAGTAACAACGCGATGCATGTTTACTCGGAAGTCGGCTTTGCTGAGTTTAATGGACTTATCACTGGGTATGTAACTTAGACTTGCCGTGTGGCTGCCCTTGTTCTGTGGAACAGCATTCCTGTGGAGATAGGAGAGGGTGCACTATCTGCACTTTTCAGAAACAATTGAGTACACTTTTGGTTTTTGTAACAAAATTTTAAATGCTTTTCAAAAAAACAAATGCAATAACCATTAAACATTTATCCAGCAGTACATCTAATGGTGTTTGTTTTATCCATTGTTTCGAGACATATACAAGTAAACTTTTGTTTCAAGCTTTCTGAGCTGGATAAATGGGTATTTACCATGAGTGTCTACTTGTTAGGGTTTTGGTTTATTTTAAATGCATTTGTTGTTCCTGCTGTGTTTTTAACTGTTTTTAATTATTTTATGTGTAAATCACCCTGAGTTGCTGGTTTAGAAGGCGATTAACAAAACCATGATGATGATGATAAAAATAATTTGTAGAATTGCCACTTACATGTGTTTTGTACTGCAGTCCTTAGACCCAAATCTTTTTTATTTTTTATTTTATTTGTTTTATTTTGTTCTTACATTGCTATAGTGATACAGTCAAAAGAAAACCGTAACATTACATTCTATATACATATATCCAAATATAATTATTCATTTCCCGCCTCTTATTTCCCTGTGACTTCCCTCTACCCGTGATTGACATTATTCACTTTAATACGGTATCCTTTAAATTGTGTTTAAGCAGTATAATTTTTAGTATTAACCATGAAGTCTTGTACCCTTTTTCTGCTCTTAACCTTGTGGCTTTCAGTCTAAACATATCAATGAATTACTTTTGGAACATCGTTTTACCATGTATTCATCTACGTATTCCCATTCCTTAATTTTTGATTAATCCTTGGACCCAAATCTTACACACACTTACTTGGTACCAGTAAGCCCCATTGAACTAAGTGGGAGCTACCTCTCAGCAAACATGCATGTGCTCGGGACCCATGCCTCTTAGCTAGTTGTAGAGATTATGGGGCGCAGAAACTCTGGAGCAGGACTGCGTTGGAACCCATTTGTTAGCTGGTGCCCCCAGCTTGAAACAAAGCATCACTGACAAGGATGGATCAATTCAAATGACAGTGAAAGAAACTCAGTTCAGAGCAACACATGGAGACTTCTCAACGATTTTAAATTGGGATAGAAAACATAACCTCTAAAGTCCTGGGAAGGAGCTCAACTATAACCTGAATTCATATGGGACAAAAGAGGACCATCTCCCTCCTGTTTTGCTTGCACTAATGTGCAAGTGTTTCCAAACAGGGCGCTCACTGTATCACTGTCCCATGAATAAGCTCCTCAGCACTCTGTTGTCCTTTGTATTCAACAATCATTCTACTGTACTTCGTTAAACCCTTCGCCTTATTCCTTTTGGCACTATTCACTTTTGATATGAAATTTTCATTGGGGAAGATTGAAAATGATACCGGGATGGAAGGAGATGATATAAACCACAGTACCTTTTTTTTAGAAAAGAAAGAAAGAAAGAAAAGCCCTTTAGTTTTGTGACTTTCCTCATTTTCCTGGTGCCTTCAGATGTGTAATATGGGCAAAAGATCTCCCTGTGTTTCAAGTAGCATTTCTCATCTTGGCTGACCTGTGTTCCGAGCCGCCAATTCATTTCAGCTTGGAAGGTACCTATTTTCCAGTGGATTCATTCACAAGTACAATTGCCTTCAGATGATTTATATTTTCGGATCCAGATAAGTGAAAAGATTGAGTACATTCGGGAGATTTACTGTGTGGCTACACGAAGCATGGCATTAAAATTAAAATAATTACATGGTGCTGTTTGTCTGCCTTTTACTTTTAGATAATGAAAGGGCTGCTGGAACTTGGAGTTGCTTTGATTTCCCAATCTAAACTACACACAAATTCATTCACTTCCTAGTATGTTAGATTACAAGGAAAAGCTTTCTTCTTGGATCAAGCAAATGTTTTCTCCTCGAGACACTTTAAACTCAATATGTACGCAATGTAATTTGCCAACCAAAGGAGCTGAGGACGCATATACTGTTTATATTACTTTTGATTGGAAATTTTAAACAGAAGTTACCAAAAAGGATAATTGTTGTTGAGGACGGATGCATTTTGTTAGCAAGAGCACTTAGATGTGGCGGGTGGGTTGGGAACACACAGAGACAATTTTAGTTTGAAAAGCTTTTCACATTCCCCTTTTTTGGGGGACTCGGTGCAAAAATTTAGCATGCCCTAATTTCATCATATCTTTTTCCTCTTTCGCTACTTAAACAGTAACAATTCAAATTCAAATATCTCAAGGGCTGGCACATGGAAGATGGAGCAAGCTTGTTTTCTCCTGCTCTGGAGGGTAGGACTCAAACCAATGGTTCCAGTTACAGGTAGATAGCCGTGTTGGTCTGTCATAGTCAAAACAAAATAAAAAAATTCCTTCCAGTAGCACCTTAGAGACCAACTAAGTTTGTTCTTGGTACGAGCTTTCGTGTGCATGCACACTTCTTCAGAGACACTGAAACAGAAGTCACCAGACCCTTATATATAGTGAGAGGGTGGGGAGGGGTATTACTCAGAAGGGTGGTGGGAATGGGTGATAGGCTGATAGCTGTGGTAAACCTGTTGATGACTGTTAACGACTGCAATTAGTCTTACAGGAAAAAGCAAGGGGTGAGAAGGTTAAAAATAGCTTTGTCATGTATAATGAGATAAGAATCCAATGTCTTTGTTCAGACCAGGTCTCTCCATGGTTTTAAGCTTGGTAATGAGTTGCAATTCAGCAACTTCTCTTTCCAGTCTATTTCTGAAATTCCTTTGCAATAAGACAGCTACTTTGAGATCTTGTATAGAGTGTCCTGGGAGATTGAAGTGTTCCCCTACTGGTTTCTCTGTCTTGTGATTCCTGATGTCAGATTTATGTCCATTTATCCTTTGGCGTAGGGTTTGGCCTGTTTGTTCAATATAGAGAGCTGAAGGGCACTGTTGGCATTTGATGGCATACACAATGTTAGACAATGAGCAATTAAATAGTCCTGATATGGTATGTTTGATGTTGTTGGGGCCAGTAATGGTGTTGTCTGGGTGTATGTGGCAGCAAAGTTGGCATCTGGGTTTATTGCAGTCTCTGGTGCCAGTGTCCGTGTTAAGTCCGTGTTAAGTACAATAATACTACAACCAGACTTAACACGGACACTGGCACCAGAGCCTGCAATAATGTGGACTCTTCTTCCTTGGAGGTTTTTAAGCCGAGATTCCTGCTTTGCAGGGGGTTGGACTAGATGACGCTTGGGGTCCCTTCCAACTCCACAATTCTGTGAGTCTATGATTCTACTATTCACCACTACAGCTAAAATGTGCTCAGCCTATATAAAATATTGTATGAATCTGTAGTTAGCTTGGGGATATTCCTTCTGACCCTTGTTTTGTCCTCTAATTCCTTGTCATTTACTGTATCTACAGTTCCCAGCTCTTGCCTTTTGGCCAGTGTTAATGCCTTTGTGCCTCTGTCAGACCTATCAATACTCCTTTAAATACTCTGCCCTTGACACCTTTTCCATGAACTCAAAAACTGCCCCCCAATGACCCCTACCGAAAGTGGAGTACTGCAAACATTACTTAAACAAATAAATATTCCAACCATAACGTTTACTTGCCACAATGCCACATGCATTGCTGCTATTCAAAAAGAGCAGAGTTGGGGAACCGCCAATGGCCATTTATGACACTCATGTAGCCCTCAGCTTAATTTCATAGAAGGGAAACCCAGAGTTTGGTGGTTCTTTATCCTGGGTAGTTATTTCTCCGATGCTTAAAGCCATTTCTAAGAGAATGAAACTAGAGGCGATGGCTGGGTGAGAAACTGGAGGAAACTGATGAAAATGGTGTTGTTTGTCTTACCATGAACTCTTAATTCATCTGAGGCACCAAAATGAACATAGGGCACAGTGCACAGGTATTTAAATATTGACCCTTTGCATACCTTTTACAAACATGTTTTTGAAGACTTACCCTTTGCTCTCTTTGCCTTGGTAAAATCAGGTTCAGTAGCATTTTTTTTTAAACAGACAGTCCTCTTCAATATAGACCAGCTTTTAGGAGTATTTCAGAAGATGGCACAAAAAAAGCCCACACCGAAAAAACACACAACCCAACTGAAATAACTATTTCCTTATTTCCTGAAAAATATTATTCCTGGAGAGGTTATATTGTTAAGGCACTTTTATAATCCGCTCCTCATCCATTTTCTATCCCTTTCTTTTATCTCTGGCTCTCCAAACTTGCACTGAGTCATTTTTCCTCTCCAACTTTCCCATTAAAATGTTCCATTCTACTCCAACCCACAATTGAGACTAAACTTTACTCACCTTTTTTGTTCACCAATCACAATGCCATCACATTTTCAGCGCCTGAGAACCATTACGCGGCCTTATTTTTCTTGGTATCTTTTCTCTTACATTTCAGCTCACTTGTTGTCTTTCTGAGGCTGCAATCCTGTGCTTGCTTACCAGGGAGCATAGGAGCCAATTCCTAGGGGTCAATGTCCCTTTCGCCCCTCCAATAAAATATTTGAGGGGGCTGCCGCTCCCCAATAGTTGATGGGCATTGCCATTTAAATGGGGTGTGTGTGCTGCATCTTGTGATTGATTATGCAGGGCGGGGCTTGTCATGGAGGGAGTCATCGCCCCGATCCCTCCCTCCAGGCTACTAATCAATTACATGCAGGCACTGAGCTTTATTGGCTTCTTCCTTGGCATAAGTTACAGGATGTCAAACAACAAGTCTAATAAACAGCATGTTCTCTCCTGCCCCGGGCAGGTTAACTTGAAGATTTATAGGGCACCCCAACCAGCCAACCCCAGCACATGCTCCCACTTTGGGGCACTAATTGTTACCACCTGCCTGAGGGTCCCTACCCAGCAGTACTTGCTCGCAGAATCACTACTTCATGACAGGGCTTACCTGGGCCACCCAATATTTAATTCAAATTGACACCCCTGGTGCTGGTCATGGACACTGAGGTGACCTGGAAGGGAATTGAGTTGGCTTGCCTTCTGTGACATTGAAATTCCAAATCTACATCTATTCCTATAAATTAGAATATCCTAAACCCTTTAAGTACTTAGCAACAGCAGTGAGTCAAATTGCACTCAGTGTGACCTTCTTCTGAGTAGATATATATTGGATTGCCCCTCATTCCTGGTTTCCTTTCCTGCTGTGTCCACAAGTCTGTCTGAGCTACTAGATCCGCGTTTCCCAAACTTGGGTCTCCAGTTGTTTTTGGACTACAGTTCCCATCACCCCTGACCACTGGTCCTGCTAGCTAGAGATGATGGGAGTCGTAGTCCCAAAACAGCTGGAGACCCAGGTTTGGGAACCACTGTACTAGGTCATGTATGAGTGGTAGGACACAGATATAATTTGTACTATGATATACTGTAAAGTTGTAACATTGTGGTTTCTTGGTTAGAAGAAACTCCAATTGAACAGGAAGTTCTTCTTCAATGCTCCCCCTCCAAACTGAATCAGGACCATAGTGAGAGGCAAAAGGTTTAAGCGCACCCTGCTCCCATGCTTGGGTCCCATTCCAGATTGGGGCAGGATCTGTACTCTTGTTGTTGTTGTTTAGTTGTTTAGCCATGTCCGACTCTTCGTGACCCCATGGACCAGAGCATGCCAGGCCCTCCTGTCTTCCACTGCCTCCCGCAGTTTGGTCAGATTCATGTTGGTAGCTTCGAGAACACTGTCTAACCACCTCGTCCTCTGTCGTCCCCTTCTCCTTGTGCCCTCCATCTTTCCCAACATCAGGGTCTTTTCTAGGGAGTCTTCTCTTCTCATGATGTGGCCAAAGTATTGGAGCCTCAGCTTCAGGATCTGTCCTTCCAGTGAGCACTCAGGGCTGATTTCCTTCAGAATGAATAGGTTTGATCTTCTTGCAGTCCATGGGACTCTCAAGAGTCTCCTCCAGCACCATAATTCAAAAGCATCAATTCTTCGGCGATCAGCCTTCTTTATGGTCCAGCTCTTACTTCCATACATCACTACTGGGAAAACCATAGCATTAACTATACGGACCTTTGTTGGCAAGGTGTACTCTTAAGGACACAGATATAGAGCTAACACATTGTCTAGTTTGGTCCTTAGGTCCAAATGCTGACTTTAACGATGATGGAAAGATCTTGGGCAAGATAATGACAGTGTCGGTTGTTCTCCTCTAATAGTTATAGTAACACTAAAGGGTTGCTGTGAGGCTCCATGAGATAAAGAACTCCAGCTACAAGAGCATTATTATACTTTTCCAGAATGTATACTTTATACAAGACAAATACACAGTTCCAGGTGGTTGCTCTGCTGGTGCACCAGAAACAGCATGCGCCAACAGAGCAACCACCTGGAAGTGTATATTTGTCTTGTATAAAGTATACAGTATATGTTTGCTGATCCATTTTTTTTTAATCTGACGGCTGGTAGATGGGGGGGGGGGGAAATGGTGATCAGTGTTAAGGCTCAATATGTCCAGGATGCAGTGGTAATAGCATAGTTGTGACTTAGGAAATGTACATTGCCTTACATTTATAACAATTGTGGAAATACTTTATATGTGCATTTATTGCTAAATTGCTGTAAGGTGTTTCATAGGCTGTGATTCATAAATTGAATGCATGTAAGTAAGTAAGTAAGTAAGTAAGTAAGTAAATGTCTCTGCCTAGTTGGACACTCGCTTCTGTTTATCACAAATAAAGGTGAGTTCACAATATTCAGTGGCTGGCATTCAACTGACTTAGTTGAATACCAACCCATACCCTCCAAATGTCCCGGAATTATAGTCGCGGAATTACGAAAGCCACCCCAGCTTATGATTTGATCCCAGAATGTCCTCATTTCTCCAATGCCAGCACACTGATCTCAGGAAGGAGGATGAGCTGTGGCATGTTCTGGGAAGCAGCGGCCGTGAAGGAGCATCCCATGGCCTCTGCTGCCAGCTTCCTCCCTTGGGCAGCTTGTAGTGGCTGCTGGAGAGTGGATCATGAGGAGAAGAGCGCCACCACTGAGGCACATGATGCACCAGCTCTGAGGGGCAGGCAGAGGGCAGGGCTGCCCTGGGCAGCAATACAGGGGGAGTGGAGCGCATGAGTCTTGATTTTTATTTTTTATTTTAAAAAAAAAAAAGCTTTGTGAGTCCGCATCTAATTCTGCCTCTTTCTAAAAGTGGGTAGTGGTGGCAGTGCTGACCTTCCTCTGATAGGAAATGCTCTGTGTGGGGATGCTGACAAAAAGTGGGGGACCGAGGAGGGTCAGTTGGGGAGGGAGTGAAAAACGTCTCTATTTTCATCTGAAGAAGAAGAAGAAGAAGAAGAAGAAGAAGAAGAAGAAGAAGAAGAAGAGCTTGGATTGGATATCCCACTTTATCACTACCCAAAGGAGTCTCAAAGCGGCTAACATTCTCCTTTCCCTTCCTCCCCCACAACAAACACTCTGTGAAGTGAGTGGGGCTGAGAGACTTCAAAGAAGTGTGACTAGCCCAAGGTCACCCAGCAGCAGCATGTGGAGGAGCGGAGACGCGAACCCTGTTCCCCAGATTACAAATCTACCGCTCTTAACCACTACACCACACTGGCTCTCTGGAATATTGGGGGATATGCTCAACATCACCCTCAGTGCTATCCATGCTGAAGCTCAAGTTCTGCCAAAAGAACACTTCCGGACCTCCTCTGATTTGGGGTAATAACAGGTTCCATCCCTGTATGGGGCAGCTACATATTCCTGCATTGCACCGGGGTTGAACTAGATGATCCTCAGAGTCCCTTCCAACTCTGTAATTCTATGAATTTCAGGTTGCGCAACGGAGGCATTTCTCCAAAAGCCTGTACTTCTTGCGATAAGCAAAGCACCTTGGAAAGTGTGGGATGATATGTGCTTTGACACAACCTCCTCCAACCTCCCAACAAACAAAAAAGAATAAATGCTCATTCAACAGCCAGTGTTTTCTAATCTCCCTGTACACAAACCAGGGTGAGTGCTCAATAAGCAGATTTGAAAGTAACCTAACTCTGACAGGGCATGGAAAAGATACATACATTGTGTGAGTTTCACTGGAATATGCCTGTCCATGGGACTGCCTCTGAGGACCTTAGCAAGGTTGTCCTTTTCCCCGCCCTCCTCTCCTCTCTCAAGCAGCTGCTCTAGTTAACCAGGTGCTCAAGAAAGCCCAGAAGTCAGAAAAGGCCTGAAATAGATTGCATTTAAATACACCATACATTTAAAGCACACTTAAAACCTGTGACCTCTGCCGCAGGATACTGTAGTTTGGTAAGGGTACTAAGGATTGTAACTCTGTGAGGGATAGACTACAGTTCCCAGAATTCTTCGAGGGAAGTCATGTGCTTTAAAGGAATAGTGTGGATAACAACAACAACAACAACAATTTATAGTGGTACCTCGCGTTAAGAACTTAATTCATTCTGGAGGTCTGTTCTTAACCTGAAACTGTTCTTAACCTGAGGTACCACTTTAGCTAATGGGGCCTCCCGCTGCCGCCGCGCTGCACAATTTCTGTTCTCATCCTGAAGCAAAATTCTTAACCCGACGTACTATTTCTGGGTTAGTGGAGTCTGTAACCTGAAGCGTCTGTAACCCGAAGGTACCACTGTATTTATACCCCGCGCATCTGGTTGGGTTTCCCCAGACACTCTGGGCGGCTCCCAACAGAATATTAAAAACACAATAAAAGATCAAACATTAAAAACTTCCCTAAACAGGGCTGCTTTTGGTTGTGTCCAAAATCTGATTTCGCCATGTAGAAGATCAGCAGTGGGGCCATGTTTGTAGGTCAGATAGAAACGGTCCAGGGCCTGTAAAAATCCAAGCATGGGGAAATCTTCCTAGAAGCAAATCTTTCCAAAAGAATGATATTTCCGTGGACATTCTTATTCTGTCACAGCTCTCACAGCCTCCTTAGTCAAGCAACGATTTTGGTATTGACTCGCGATGTTAAATGTTTGCCCAGTTATTTCTGCTAGAAATGGTAATTATCAGGATTCATTATCTGCTGATCGAATAGTGAGCTGCTGTCTCCTAATGCATTCTAAAAGAAGGACTGGTTTTAGAAAAAAAAAATTCCTCCGGAAGCTTCTTATCTTTGTAAGAGAGTAATTATTTTCCAGACCTTCAAAAATGACTTTCTTGAGAAAAAATTGTATTTTCTATTTGATGAGCTTTACTTATTATAAACTTCAAACCAGGGAACAAATATTTATATTAAGACCATTTCGTGATCGCCATTTGTCCCCCTTTGTTTTAAACGGGGCAGGCTGTCTTGTGGATGAGGGTTCGTAGGGGCTATACAGAAAAGGTAGGACAGTGTTCTGAATCCATGCCAGCGCGGACTGCTTCCCCAGCATGGGCTTTGCTGTGCCAGCTCTGTTTACTTTGGCTGAAAGAAGTAATGGAAAGGGAGAAGGGCCAAAGGAGAACACTTCATGCAGAGTGCATCGCTGCCTACCAAGGGGCATGTTTGCCAGATTTAAATTAACAGCTGTTCATGAGTGTTTACTAGCACACAAGCTTGTCAGATACGCTTATAAGAAGGCCTGGAGCACATGATAGAACTCAACATCTAATTTTTGAAGCGCAATTAAATGGAGCAGATCCACGAGGAAACATTTCAGACACAACGAGTTTAAGCCAACAAGTATCTCTAGAGGTCGAAACATTGTTTTAATTGTGGGATGTATAACACTGGTGCAGTCAATCACAACATTCCTAGAGTGTACACAAGGGGTCTTGGTCCTCCAGCTAGTTTCCTGTGCCTGGACTGAGATCATTTCCTTGTGTGACCAGAGGTGGGAGTGGCCTTACCTGTAGCACACAGGTCAGCTGCCATTCTCCTCTCTCTTCTCATCAGGACTTCGAGGATGCAACATCTCAAGAGATGCACTCTTGGCTTCCAGCCAAGAGGGCCCAGGTGGACCCTTCTCCCTTAAGGAGAGTGTCCACATGTACATACATTTAATCTAAGCTAGCCTGCCTTCTGAGACTTGTAAAAGCTTGGAATGTCTGTGAGTAAAACCTTTTTTTACTTTTAAAAGCATTGTGTCATGTATTTACTTTTAAGAGGGAACCAGGGGAATTATATGCCAGGATCTGCCTTGTTATAGAAGTTCATAGGAACTTAATCGCCACGTTTTGCTGCGTTTAATTGGGGATGAGAATCTCTGCTAGTTTGGAGCTTGTTAGCACAAGCTGGGATAGAAAATATTAGACAATATTCCCTCATCCACATTCCCACTCATCTCCCACATTAATGACCGTCACATACGGCTATGATCCCATCATCTGACATCTTGTGAAAGCTCTAAGTCCTAGTTAAGCAACAGGTTATTCAGAGAGAGAGAGAGAGAGAGAGAGAGAGAGAGAGATTGTGATTGTGATTTAAGGACATTTGTGTTACATTATCATCACTACGATCCTTGTTATCTGTCTGTCTAATTTCTGCCCTGTCATACTGTACAAGGTCCCCAAGGGGGATTACAAAGTAGAATTAAATAGTAATAAAACAATTAATAATAATTCATGCAAAAAGCAACAGATACAGAAGACAGCATATACCAAGAGCTACATGGGAGATCTATGATTAGATCGGCCAACATTATTTATAGCTTCTCAAAGGAGGTGTGTTTGTTTGAGGCGGAGATTTGGACTGGGCTTGTGTTGCAGGGAGAGAGGGGTCTGTGACACACTCCTGACGCCATATCCCCGCCCAACAAAGCTGCTATTAACTGAAGGAGGGGAAAGCATACAGGCCTGTGTATTATGTCTGTATGTTTTGCCCTCCATGGTAATAGCAGCTTGGAGACATGATTTGGGTTAGGGCTTTAGCACAGGGGGGAAAGCTGAGGACAGGCCATGTCCTATCTCTAAGGCCCCAGCTGTGGCACCAACCAGCTAGGGTTGCCACCTTTGGTCGGGGCAAAATAAAAGACAGATTGGCCGAAATACGGGCTTGGCATTGGGGGGCTAAAAATTGCTTTACCTGGTGCAGAAATGACTTCAAAGCAATCCATTACAATGACACATTGGGTTTACAGTGGTTTATTGAATGGGGGGAACAGGTCCATGCAACCCCCCCTCTTGCTCTCTGATTCTGAGTCTCTGTCTCTGACCCACCCACCTCTGCCTGCGCATAATCTCTCTTTCCCCCTACTCACCACCATGGCCGTGCAACCCCCCCCCCCCCGCTCTCCAACCCATCTGCCACCCCCTGCCTGTGCAAAACCTGAGACTCCACTGTAGCAGGCCTGTACACTCCACCCCCCCTCGCTTTCTGCAATCCACCCACACAAAACTCTCTCAAATTCCTCCTTCCGACCCCTCCCCAATCTCTGGCCTTATCCTGTGATAATTCTCAATCTCACTCTTGGCTCTCCTCCTACTGGACCCACCATCTACCCATGCAGTTTTGAGAAGGATGAGGATGAGCTCAAATACTTTAAAAAGAAAAAAAAAGACGCCCCGTTTGAAGTCCAAACAGGACAGGGGACACTTTTCACCAAAAAAAGGGACGACCATGTTTTTCTAGGAATGGGTTGCAAGCGTCCAACCGGCAGAAGTCTTATCTCTCTACTGTTTATCTCTCTACTGACCACAGGAACCTTTTTCAAGGTATCCACTGCCTCAGCAGGATGAGATACAAAGGAGAAATAGAGCCAAGTAGCTCCTAAATACCCAGATGAACTCACCTAGTAGTATCATGTAGATGAGAAATTGTTCAAAGTAATCCTACATATATCCGGGCTCAGATCCTCATCTGGAACAAATCACAGAGCTCTGTTGATATAAGTGTAGATAACATCAATTTACAGCAGCTAGCTATTTCCCAATGTCATGTTTTCTTAAAGACATTTTGACCTATCTAAGAGACTCTCCCACCAATACAATTATAAAGGAGAGTGGGTTTAAAAAAAAACAACACTCCAGAAAATATCTATCTTATTAATAAAACTGAATTCTCATGCCTAAATTCTTTTGGCTTGAAGGTTCACCTAAGAGATATTTAGCACTTTAAATTTTAATTTCTGCACAGGAGGGGGAAAAAGTTAGTGAATTTTCTCCCTTACATCATTGCCTGAACTCGTGATGGGGGACTGCGCATGCAAACCCCAACTTCAACCATCCTGCACTGAGCCAGGAGGTCTGAAGGGGGTTTCTAAGTGTGACTGTGTTAGGGGGAACTAACAGTGTCGGGTTCCTGTTCATGTTCCTGTTCATTTTGCGGTGAAATCATTTAAAATTTGACCCCACCACCTTTTCGTAGGGATCGTATCACCCTGTTTGAAGGCATGCATTTCTGATTCCATAGGTGTCGACCAACCAGCTGAATCAGGTAGAGACAGATAAGCACAAATTCAAAACATTTTAAAGCTTTATTAATGTACATTTACAACGCAAAAAATAATAAGGGCCATATATGAAGATATTTGTTCTTATGCGTAATGATATCTTAGCTTGCAAGTAGGGGTGACCTCTGACTACCTGAAGTGTCCTTTTCCAGGTGGTGTTTGTCTGGTTCCTCCTCTTTCATCCCTCTCTTAGGTCCATTAGACAACAGCCTTTCATCCAGAAACCCAGTCAGATGGGTGGGGAATAAATAATAAATTATTATTATTATTATTGTTATTTCATCATCCATGTTGGCTTTCCTCATTCACATTTGGAAGGCTCTTTTCTGTTTCCTTCAACTTCCCCTGATGATAACCTCCTGACAGCTTCAGAGTCAATTGGACAAGGTTGAGTTTTTGAGCACTAATTACAGTGGTACCCTGGGTTATAGGCGCTTCAGGTTACAGACGCTTCAGGTTACAGACTCCGCTAATACAGAAATAGTACCTCGGGTTAAGAACTTTGCTTCAGGATGAGAACAGAAATTGCACGGCAGCAACACAGCGGCAGCGGGCAGTCCCATAAGCTAAAGTGGTACCTCAGGTTAAGAACAGTTTCAGGTTAAGAACGGACCTCCGGAACGAATTAAGTTCTTAACCCGAGGTACCACTGTACTCAGTTTGGGGGGCGGCACAAAATGTGGGGTTTGGGGCACAAATGGCATAAAACTAGCACAAAACGTTGGCATCCGTTTGGCGGAGTTCCAAAATTTCGGGGTCACGGGACTTGCTTCTTGTCCTGCTGTTGCTACATTTTCCATAACAGAACCCATTGCACCATCTCTAGATTTTGTATTAATCTTGACATTTGTGAGAGACTCTTCCTCTAATGGCCTGACCTAAGCATATTTGATGCTAAAAACCGATCTTCATCCATTCTTTCACTAATGGTCTGGTGCCTGACCCAAGCATATTTACTCCTTAATATGCCAAGCTTCACTTCTGCTTGTCTTGTGAATTCTAACTGGTTTCAGCTATGATTTTCTTGCAGCCAGTAGATTGTCCTATATTTACTCAAAGCATGGTTTTTTTAGACATACATTCCATGAATATTCACATGCTATCCTGGTTCTGCAGTGTGGAGGATTCTCAGCACATTCACTCAAGTGTGCTTTGAAGACACCAGAGAACATTGCGGGCAGGGCTGTGCGCCTAAATACCTCCTGTGTTGGGAATTGGCTGTTCAGGCATTAACACCTGAAGAAAATTAAGATTATTACCACTAGGGAGAAAATGCAAAGCAATTCTGAAAATCCCAGTACTTGTGGGAAGAATGTTACCATCAATAATATTAATGTTGCATTCCTTCCAACTGAAAAGAAATATTATCGGTATCTCAGGGCATAATTCCCAAACCACTTAGCGCTAATATGGTGTTTTGGATAGAGTGCAGGGCTGGAATGTAGCAAACCCAAGTTAAAAGCCCCACTCCACTGCAAAACTCACTGGGGCCTTTGGGAAGTCACTGCCTCTCAGCCTCATCTGCTTCTCAGGGTTGCTGTGAGGCTGAAATGCTGCTCAGAGGAAGGGCAGGGTGCAATTCAAACAAGCACATAATCTGTAGGAGTTCCACCAAAGTTGGTTTATGGCCATTTCAGATGTGAGAGTGAATTTCTTCCACATGGATTGGCCCTTTCATTCCTGGAGCTGCAGCCATGGAAAGGAAGTAACATCTGACCTGGAGCATAACCAGATACAGCTGCCACTCCTTGGTGGAGTGATTTGCGTAAATTGGCTGGAAAATGTGTTGCTGCGTTCACACAAATTTGTTGCTGGGAACTTATCTGGGGAGGAGCAAAATCAGACACTACTTCCTCTACAAGGCTGTGTTCCTGGAATTGCATGGAGCAGGAATTTACTTACATCAGAACCAGTTATACCACAGGATGTTCCCCAGATCTGGAAATAAGCAGCTTCTAGCATGGAATAGATGAGTTCCAACGCTTGCCCTGGAAATGCAACAAACTCTTTCCCACTCCTAAGGTAAAGGTAAAGGTACCCCTGACCATTAGGTCCAGTCGTGGATGACTCTGGGGTTGCGGTGCTCATCTCGCTCTATAGGCTGAGGGAGCCTGCGTTTGTCCACAGACGGCTTCCGGGTCATGTGGCCAGCATGACTAAGCTGCTTCTGGCGAACCAGAGCAGCGCACGGAAACGCTGTTTACCTTCCCGTCGGAGCGATACCTGTTTATCTACTTGCACTTTGACGTGCTTTCGAACTGCTAGGTGGGCAGGAGCTGGGAACCGAGCAACAGGAGCTCACCCCATCACGGGGATTCGAACCGCTGACCTTCTGATCGGCAAGCCCTAGGCTCAGTGGTTTAGACCACAGCCCACTCCTAGACTTGTGTAAATACACATTCAAGTATTTGTGCCAAGGCATTTTGCAGCATTACGCATTCATGTAGGAAAAAGAGAGGGAGATTAATTCTGTATTTGAGGAGGACTAGTCACATTCATTTTTTTTATTTTAGGCTGGAAATTTTATTCAAATCTTATCAGATCTTGTGACAACAGTTCACCAATGAGAATGAATTCACCTTTACAATAGATCTGAAAGTGTACTTGTAAGTTACTCTTTTTCACAGTTAAATTGGATTTTTTAAAATGACATTTAACTTCCTGAGTTACCGTATTTTTCTGTGTATAAGACGCCTCCGTGTATAAGACTATTTTGGGGGACTAAATTTAAAGAAAATGAGGGGGAAACCACAGCTTACTGTACCATAATGTGGACCAAATATGAACAGAGTTTTAGGACGGAAACACTTTGTAAGAATGTGCCTATACCGTGAGCTGTGTAGGTTCCTTGGTTGTGCCTTCAAACAAAGCTGTCTGTGTGGGACTTTGTCAAATCAAGGGATCAATAAAGATTTCATCCAAGGAAAGAAGGTGGCAGAGAAATGTATTTATGATAATAGCATCTCTAACATGATCCAAGGAGACCATTACTGATTTCGCATCTCAAAATAGCAACCAGCATTTTAAATCCAGCTGTGGGGAGCCAAGAGTATGTGGAATTATTATAATTGAATAGAGAGGATTGCAAGAGGTCTGTATGATAATAAGATGGCTGTAAATGCCATTATAGAATCAAAATGAGAGCAGGTCCTATTTAAAACTATGGAACCAAACTTAGCCAGATTATGTTAAAACTGCTCTTACTGTTTGAGAAACTGAAAAGAGAGAGAGTCCTAAGCAGTTTCTAATGTTTAGAATTGCTACACATTGCTGAGTATACTTTTATTGAGAATTATGGTTGATTTATATGCATATTTAATTGCTCTTTCTAGAAGTAATGGGGCTATCTGTAAAGGACCATATAACACCAACCCTTAAAGACCTGCCCTCATTTGTTGTTTGCCCCTGAGACCAATTCATGATCCTTAACCTAAGGTTGGCATTCCCATCTTTCAGTGTCAGCTGAAAACTTCCTTTTCCTCTAGGCCTCTTGAGTTATGAAACATTTGCCTGTACGTTGTTGTTGTTGCAGTAGTAGTAGTAGTAGTATTGTTTAATATAAGTTTTAGATTGAACCCTATAAATTGTTTTATGCTTTTGGTTCATTGTTACCTGTCCTGTGTCCATCTCAGGAGCTTTCAAGTTTGGGAAACTACAATTTTCTATTGTTAGTTTCCCTTTGTTTCTCAAGTTGACCCTTTTACATGGTTTTGTATGTTTTGTGGTATTTTATGCATTGTGACCTGCAGTTATTTTTATTGATCATAGTTTAGTCATTCTTTATTGTAATTGTTGAGAGTGAATTTATGTTGAATTATTATTTGCTGAAGTTTTGAGAATGGATTTTATTGTGTTCTATTATATCCCAATCGAGTATTGAATACTAAATTATGTTTTATTATGTCTTTTTGCATAGGATCAGATTATTATAAGGTGCGTGTTCTTTGTTGTGTATTTTGTTGCTGTAAACAGCCTCGTGTATAGTGATACAGAAAGGCCGCATACAAATGAAAAGTGGAAATGAAAAATGAAATGACAAAGGGGAGGGAATATAAATCTTGAAAAGAAATCAGCATGGGGTGGGGGGTTGGGCAGGAGAGGATTAAGGAGACCAGAATCACTGCAAATGTTCATCAGTGGCAATCTTCAGTTGCCAGGCACATCTATTCTGAGAGACACTGCTGGATAAATGGCCTGTGGGTGCCTTTTGAATGGCTAGGAATTACTTAGAAGATCCTGAATGAGAGCGTGCCTTTCTCCCACCAATCTGATTTAGGATGATGCAGTCTAAGGCTGTGGGTATGTTTCTCTGAAAGGTGATAAAGGACACAGGCAGCAGTTTTTAAGAGGGATGCAGAGAACTCAAGCTGGGACTCTGTAAGATCTCTCTGGAGGGCTGGTGTGGGGTAGTAAATTGGGCTGTCTACTGCAGTGTTTAAGTTCCACCTCCACCTATGCTCAAACTGTATATTTGTAAATAAATTCAAATACGACAAAATATCTTAAGTCTCTGGTGATACCGCCTTCCAAACCTAGATAACTCAAATATGCCCCTTGAATTTTTCACTGCTTGGGAAAGTGGTGCACACATTGCAATATTGTTTATGTGGCTTCATAATATAAGAGAATAAAAATGTGGGCTGTAGTAGTGGTGATGATGATGATGATGATGATAGTAATAATAATCATTCAGTAGTTGAAAGAAAGTGGATGAGGTTTCCTCCCATCTTCAGCACCTTTAATTCATGACACTGAAACTCACACTGTGATGTTATTTTTCATCACCTTCTTGATGGAAATAAGAGAAAGAAATTGGGGCAGGGGAGAATAAGAAGGAAAGAGGAATAAGAGAGATAATTCAAGAAAGAGTCTCTTCAACTGAGAGGAGGCGGCTGAGATTAGAACTCAGGAAATAGCAAGAAAGCACAGCAACACTCAACTAGCATGGAACAGAGATAGCAGAGACACAAAGAAAGCTAACAAAGGAAGAAAATACAGCATTGAAACACTTTGCAGAAGTATCAAATAAAAACAACAATGACCCCTGTCCTTACAAATGTCATTTGGTTTTAGAGAGGCCCAGTGCTCTGCCATCCATTTGAGTGGAGATCTCTCAGTAGATCTTAATGGTATAAAAATGGGGAAAGTGATGGAGTTTTTCCATGAAGTGCAATCCACCCTGAATGCTTTTGCAGAAGAAATTAAATGTCAAGCACACTTTATGACCTGCTGTGAAATAAAGGCGTGACTGGGCACGTGTTGGAAGATATGACAAAGAGTTTGGAGTGAATGCAACAAGTTTCCAGTTAACGAATCACTTTCGGTGTTAAGCATAAAACCAAAGACTCAAACGGCATATGGAGAAAGCACATATGCTGCACATAATACGAATATAAGTATTTTACAGTCACAACACTCCTGTTTCTCAGCAACATTTAAATAAGTACAGTAGTATCTTATGCATTTCTTTTCCTAGGCAGATTGCTTTACAGAGGACCTTCATGTACTGTCAGGGAGCGTACCACATTTCTGAAGACCCTTCCACAATAAACGTTTTCACTGAGCAATAATCGTGACTTGGGTTAACCTTCCACAACCATCAGTAGAATGTGAGTTGATAAGCGGCACATTTTAAAGCATGAAATGATACCCAAATTAATGAAGTCATCATTAATCTCAAGCCTTCATTTGGTGTTATCACCCTTAAGAGACAACATGGGTAGGGTGGGTGGGGGGGTATGTTTAGTACTGCATATGGGGCCATGTGACTCTTCCCAGCTCCTGCCATGATTAAAGCAAAGCTTGCGGTTCCATGGAAGCTCCTCCCATAATTGAGAAACCTGATCTTCCTGGATTCTCAGTTGCAGATAACTTCTGCAGTGGGAAGCCTTGTTTATTCTTGGATGCTAACTTTGAGCATGTGAGGGGCCCATAACATATGTAGGACCTTGCTGGTGGGGCTAAAGCTACGTACCTGCAGCCCTGTTCTACCGGTGTTACTTCTTAAAGCGTTGGTAGGGACTTGAGATTGCCCAAAATCCAATGAGTGAATGCCACAGTTCCAGCTGAGTCTTACTCATAGTTAGTTGAAGCTTCAAATGGCTTATGCTCTTTTGCTCCCATGTGGCAAAAGAGGCTTCTGTGCATATTGGTGATGCAAATGCAGATCTGAACACACATTCCTAAAACAATTTTAGAAATGGATTCCTCCTTGCTTTTAGTTTACTGAGTCTGTAGTCTTTTGCATTTTATCTTTTTGTATACCACCTTGAAGTTCAGTGACTGATGCTGCCTTCTGGCTACTGCTGTGATCCAGCAACAGAACTAACTATTGGGCTCTTAGATGCTCTCTATGCACTCTTCACTGAATATAGAACTGTCTTTCACTGTGGTATTGGAGATAAAATGTATTTTTGATTGCTTCTTATCTATAGCTGTACTGCAGAGTGAGTGACATGTTTTATTAATTCTGAAAATGCATTGTTTGGAACGGCATCACTTATATGATTGGTGATTGGCCTTTAGACATATGAATTATATATGGAAAGAGTGGCTTTCTCCTCCTTCTGTGACCTTCCTTGGATGTTGCTCTGTTCTTGCATACGGCTCGTGGAAATATGGAACAGGAGGAAACTGACCAGCGGCAGCTAGACTGGTGACTGGGAGTGGCTGCCGGGGCCATATAACACTGGTCCTAAAGGATCTACACTGGCTCCCAGTGTTGGTGGTGACCTTTAAAGGCTTAAATGGCCTTGGCCCTGTATACATGAAGGAATGTCTCCCTCCCTATTGTGGTCCAGCTTTAAGGGCCTTCAGGCGGTTCCATCACTGCAAGAAGTGAAGTTACAGGGAACCAGGCAGAGGGCCTTCTCGGCAGTAGCGCCGTCCCTGTGGAATGCCCTCCCATCAGATGTCAAAGAACTACACAACTTTTAGAAAGTTTTTAATGTTATTTTATTATGTTTTTATATGTGTTGTTTTTATATATTATATATTTATATTATATATATATATATATATATATATATATATATATATATATATATATATATATATAATATATATATATATATTTATATATATTATGTTTTTATATGTGTTGGAAGCCTTCCAGAGTAGCCGGGGCAACCCAGCCAGATGGGCGGGGTATAAATAATAAAATCATCATCATCATTATTAATAATTATTATTTGTGGCAGAAAGCTATTAAAACCTCAAACCCCTAAAGTATCCCCAAAGTTGCTTTAGAAGGGGTGGGAATCAAAAGTTTGGCTCAGGGTTTTGATCACAGCTCTGCCTTGTACACTCAGCTTCCTGGACATGCTACTAATCTCATGTCTCAGCTTCATTCGTTTCCCTTCCATGAAGGAGATGTTGTGTTGTGCTGTAGGAGTCAAGGAAGTGTTTGGTGTTTTGGAATTCAGGCATCTGACTTTGGACTGAACTTCTGGCCATGGACAAGTCACTTGACTCCTCTGGTACAGCACTCTGTTTGCAATAGAGTCCAGCCAAACATCCATGGAAAGATTTCAAGTGGGGCTCAGGGCAAGCCCTTCCCTTTTGATTGGCCTCAGCATCTAGTATTCAGAGAATGGAAGAAAATAGCTGTGTGTCTTGTGTGGTTGTATGAGTCTGTTTTTGTGTTGGAGAGAAAAAAAAAAGAAGGCTGCAGGGATCCTCTCTAAGGCTTTTATGTCATGCTCCATTCCCCACCTGTAAAATGGACGAATGTTTTCTGTATGCTTAAGGGTGACCACTTGCACATCACCATAAGAAAGGGCTAAAGAGACTGTGGTTTTATCAGGAAATATATAGTATGTTAGGGACACGAGTGGCACTGTGGTCTAAACCACTGAGCCTCTTGAGCTTGCCGATTGGAAGGTCGGGGGTTCGAATCCCCATGATGGGATGAGCTCCCGTTGCTCCTGACAACCTAGCAGTTTGAAAGCACGCCAATGCAAGTAAATAAATAGGTATTGCTGTGGCGGGATGGTAAACGGCGTTTCCGTGTGCTCTGGTTTCCATCACGGTGTTCCGTTGCACCAGAAGTGGTTTAGTCATACTGGCCACATGACCCAGAAAGCTGTCTGTTGATAAATGCCGGCTCCCTCAGCCTGAAAAGCAAGATGAGGGCCACAACCCCATAGTCGCCTTTGACTGGACTTAACCATCCAGGGGTCCTTTACCTTTTTGCCTACAAAGTATGTTGAAACATCCTATCCAAGCCTCTCTACTACTCTCTCGAGCTATTGGGATGACCAAATGAAAACTTTTTGATCTAAGGAACTTTAAAACTGGATGTTGTCTGCAGCTGGGAACTCTATAGCACAGAAAACACTACAAGATCTACAGCTTTCCCTGTGGTATAAAATTATGTGGCTATCTCTGAAAAATCAACATATAAACTGTGTGTTGCTAGGGATATGGAGAACCCAGAACAATTCTACACCATCTGGTGGGACTTCATTTTCTACACCTTGAACTCAGGTACGCAAAACCGTCCATGCCTTCTTGTGAAATTTGGCTATCTTCCTATGTATCAACTATTTCTTATTAAGTTAATGGTCTGCTTCCTTCCCTGCTACTCGGTTTGTCTCTTTTCGCTATATATTTTTCCCTTCGTATTGTTGGTTACAATTTGATAAAACCTATTAAAATAGTACAAAAGAGGGCAAAACTATGCATATATACATAGCTGTGAAAAAAGAATACTTTGATTTAAATAGAAATGAAATAGAAACCACAGTGGGAGAAACTGTGAGCAGGCAATGAGCTGTGTGCCTGTTCAGGTCTGCTGTTCAGGTGCTCATTGTTGATTGGCAGCTTCAAGGCCTCTGATCTCCCCTTGTTACGGTTTTTATCTTTAAATTTAGACTGGTCAGCCCCTTAAGAGACTGACTTCAAATAAAAGACTTCCCTCTGTAAAGTAGGATGCAAAACCACCTTAGTCATGGCTCACTTTGAAGGGCATCCAGGCTTGGGTGCTCCCCAGCAAAGTGCTTTGTTGGGGACCCCACCCTATACCGGTGCTATCTCCTTCTTTCCTCTTTCTCCTACCCTCACGTAACAGCTGGATCCCCACTGTCCATTACGCCCTTGCTAAATAGGGAGCTTTTCTGGGCAGGTTTGGCAGTGCTGGAGTATAACTGTGCACCTTGATAAACAGAGAGAAAACATCCCATTGAGCTTGGATTGTGTCTTGTGAAGGATGTGGGGCAACTGCCCAGGGTCAACGATGTAGCTGTTTTGAGCTTAACAAAGAGCAAATAAACACCATGAGCCCAGCCATGAACCACTGTGTGTTTAAGCTGGTGGCTCTGAATAATGTTAAAAGCACCAGCAGCACTCAGACCAGTTGATTTCTTCATCTATGAATTATAAAACAGAACAACTGTAAAGCCACTCATAGGAGTGGCTTATATCTCTTTCTTCTTTTGCCCTTTTCCTTGTTATTTCTCTGGAATTTAGAAAAGCCGAGGCAATGATTCTTCAAAGAATGTATCCCATTAAAAAATACTTCTTGGTAGTCTGCTTGTGTCCTAAAATGTTCCTGCGGAGAGTTTTAAACTCCTAGAAGCAAGGGGTTCGTAATGAAAACTCTACTTCACCGAGTGATGGTGTCACATAATAAGAAGGAGGTGGTTGAAAATGCCCAGCTAATGAATATTGGGACAATGTGAATGATAAGGGCACCTTTTAAAGTCTCCATGCTGTGTTAGATTTATATCACTAATTACAATGAAAGGTGTAGAGGAATCCATGGACACTGGCTCTTTCACCCCCAGAAATCAGCACCGTCTCCTTATTAATTAAATTGAATATAGAACAATATCAATCTCCTGGTTCTTATTCCGCTCATTTCATACATACTAATGAGGATGAGTTTCTGAAGCTTGTGGTAGGAATCATTTATTCAGTCGTAGGGGAAAAAATAACATCAGGATTCAGGGCCCCCTGCTGACTTTGCACACAGTTCTGCTAGATTTATATTGGTCTACTAATAAGTAACTGAATACATTAAACAACAGGCTTGTCATTGGAAGGTTTACAAGCGACTCCTTGTTTTGCTTCCTTGAGGAGTCTTGGGGAAGGGGATTAGGGGAGACTGGCCTACTATGCAAGTCTCTTCCCTTTGTGCTTCTCCCCCTGGTTCAAAGATAGCCTCTCCAAACAGAAACTAGGGCAAAGTTCTCATCAATCATTAAAAGTCCTCGGTAGCTACAAACCGGCAGATGTACGATGCAATGTTGCTTCTTTGCACATAGAAAGTATAGCACCCTCTACTTAACGCTTCATAACAATGTGCGACACAGTCTGCATGCTAAGTGAGAGGAGAAGGCAGATACAGGAGTCTGTCTTCCCTCCCTCCCTCCCAAATCCTTTTAGAATCGAATCCAACAATTGGGAGGAGAGGGGACGACTCTGATCCATCTCTTGACAAGGAGCCTTATGAATCTCCATTGTGGAGTAAGTATAAGAAAGAAGGCCTCAGGTACAATCCAGAGAAAATGTAACACCTTTTAAGTCCCATGCATCTAAATGGCAACGTTACACACATAATTCTCTCCCATTGAATTCAATGGGGCTTGAAAGTGCTTCCCTTGGGCTGAATGGTGCCTGCTCTCTTGCTCTTTCAAGACGCATTAATTTACTTAATGAAATATTTCCATTTCTATATCAAGTGATATCAGGGCCAGTGAGTGCATAAAGGTAAAGGTAAAGGGACCCCTGACCATTAGGTCCAGTCATGTCCGACTCTGGGGTTGCGGCGCTCATCTCGCATTATTGGCCGAGGGAGCCGGTGTATAGCTTCCAGGTCATGTGGCCAGCATGACAAAGCCGCTTCTGGCGAACCAGAGCAGCGCACGGAAACGCCATTTACCTTCCCACTGGAGCGATACCTATTTATCTACTTGCACTTTGACGTGCTTTCGAACTGCTAGGTGGGCAGGAGCTGGGACCGAGCAACGGGAGCTCACCCCGTCGCAGGGATTCGAACCGCCGACCTTCTGATCGGCAAGCCTTAGGCTCTGTGGTTTAACCCACAGTGCCACCCGTGTCCCGTGAGTGAATACAGTACAACAAAACACGTAACTGTAATCAATTACTAGACAGGTTCTAGACAATTACTGGACAGATTCAATGTGACCCAAACACCATTGTAAGCACCTGCTGAACCTCTGATGGGAGGGTATTCCATAACAAGGGGGTAAAGCCCTCTCTTGTCGTCTTCACATAATGTATAGCTCTCAAAATGGACATGAGCAAAGGAACACAGCATACAGTCTCCCCCTAAATAAATAGGCATATATATGCATATATAGCATAGGGCAGTCTGGTTGTCAGTTCAACCACACAAACAGTCAGAGGCCACCAGGATTAACCTCTGGACTTTGCCAACTGCTTCCAATCAGTGCCTGTTTCCAAATAGCAATTTTGATGACATGGTATTAAAATACAATTCTATTTGGCTGGCCTATGGTAATTCAATTAAAAAGACAATTAGGAGCAAATTATAGTCACACTTTCAAAGGGATCCATTAATATATTTTTTCTGTAGCAAATGTTCAAAGGATCAGGTTCATGTTGTTGTGAAATCAAACAGTCGCATTGAACTCTAGAGACTCCCGTGTCCTAGTTTGAAATGTTTGGTTACGCTTCTGTCTTTTGATGCTTGGTCTTAGATCTCACATTTAATATTCAGTTCAGTATTCTTTGAGACAATGGCTGGATCTATTCAGCAGCTCAGCACTTTGTAAAACCGAGAGAAGTGTTAACCTTTGCCAGAAACAAAGTATGCTAAAATGCAGCTCCCTCCCCACCCCACCCCGACTGTCAGTGACTTTTGGTGTACTATTTTGCTGCTTTCCTTTGCTACCCTTCAGTTGGCATTGTGCAGTTTCTTTAATAAACAGAACTGAAGCAACAGATACTTCACTGATGATATGACTGATGATGTTATAACCCCAATAACTTGGCTCACATCTCCAAAATATTAAAGTTGGCTAGAGCAGCACTTTTTACACAAACTCAGAGCAGAAGTTCCATTGGCTTTAGGTGAGACTAGCTGGCGAAGTGCTTGAAAATTTGCCAAAGCACAAGTATGTGCATCTTTTATGTGTAAGCCTCAGTTGTTTTTAGAGCTGTGTGGCAATGGTTTCTTAAAATCTTCCACCCTATTTGGTTGCGGAGAAATTGGGAAGAGCAGTTCACCAACTTTCTCTGGAGGAATGAGAATTTCTCCAACAGTTTCTCAGGGATAAGACTTTCCATTAGCAGTAGAGAGAAAGAGAGAGGGGGGGGGGAGAGGGAGAGAGAGGGGAGACAACCTTCAGTCAAGAAAAACTGCACAGAGATACTTCACCATATTCGGAAATTAGGGGAAGCTGGTAAACTAAATTGAGAGAAAGAGAGAAGAAATTAGAGGAAATGGTTGATGAGTGAGATGTTGATATTGAATACCTAAACTTCCTTGTGATCTGTATGAAAGGAGGAGATGATGCGATGCATAGATGGGTGCACAAAGCTGGGAGGTCCAAAAGTCACCCAGGCAGCGTGCTTGGAACGTCTTGAGATAACACTGAGATCAGGTCTCCAAGACCAGCTATGGTCCTAGAAAGACACGAAACAAAATAAGGTAGCAGCTGGGAAAAGATTCCCAGGTGTGCAGATGGGGAAGATGATAGATTGCACATTTCTGAATAGAGAACTGCTTGAAACATATCCAGGTGGACTTATTTCAGCATTAACTGGAAGGTCTCCTAATAGCCGATTGCACAGTCTTGACTGACTAACCCAAATCAATGGCGCTTGAGTTGTGATGAACTTGTTCCATTGATTTTGGTAGGAGTCTGAGCGAAACTAATTTAATCTGGAAGCAATGTGTGAAGTAATTTTTTTTAAAAAAAAATACAACCAGGACCTTTATCTGCTTTTAAAATAAAAGTTCACCCTATTATTTTAAGCAGTTTGATTTGTAGACATTGGAAGTCTCCATACAGCTGTATGCACATAGTCTCCTCCATGCGATTGCAAATTCAACAGGATTCCAGATTCCCATTGCGGAAGTCCTAGTTAACACACACAGGTCAGGGGGTGGAGCCAACGAGCATATTAATACTGAAACTGGGGCCGGCAGGCATAGCCCCACTCTTGCCTTCTAACATTTAATGAAGGTGAGGAGGACTTGATATGGGCATGAATTGGCTTTTTTAATAGACTAACCCTCGGCAACAGCCTAGATAGACTAATCAGAACCTCCCACAAATCAAAGCAACTTCAGTACTTCTGTTATGAAGCTGACAGCAATTAACCTGACCTGTGGATGACTTAATATATGTAGATGGCAGTGGAAATAAGTAAATTGATAGTGAGGCTTTCTTTAAGCGTATAAGAAAATTAAGATAGTATTATAGTATCGCAAGAATGGTTGGAAGTCATTGATGCTAAGCTGTTAGTTAAATGTTATGCCAGTAATTGTGTGTTGGTTTTTGTATTTTTCAATGTTTTTGTATGATTTGTTATTTATGTTATTTTTGTGTATGTGTAATATTAATAAAGCTTATTTAAAAAGAAAGAAAGAAAGCTTGTGTATGCTCTTATTCACTCCCTGCTTTTTTGCCTGCCTCTCCAGTACAATGAGCAGGATTGTAGCAGGAAACCCAGCACACAACTGGGCCTCATATGTTGATGAGGGACTGGAAGACTGGTAGCCATGCCCATCACTATGCCAATTTCTCTCTATCCCTACTTTAACTTGCTCAACTGTAGGTATGAGTAGGAAGAGTTAGGGCCAGTGGCGTGCGGTCAGTGGACTAGAAGGAGTAGGCTAGTTCCCTAAAGGGTCCAAGAGCCCTCCCGCCACCTTTCCAAAGCCCACCTAGCTTTGGGGAGGAGGCAGCAGGGCTCCAGCATTCTGCCAGAGGTCTGGCACCTCCTTCCCATAGCCCAGGAAGCTTCTGCCCAGCTTAGGGTAGTAGGTGGGATGCTCACGTGTGCGACGTCAGCCCCTCACCCAATCGCCCTCACAAGCTGATGCCTCTGGCCCTAACTTCCCCTACAAAAAACCTCACTGCATGCCACTGGTTACAAGCCTATGGGCTTGAATTTGGCTAATAGGAAATGGGGCAAAACTGCAGAGCTTTGTCGCCATGGTGACAACAGCTACAAAAGCACACATGACTGTTTGGATCATTAAGCAAACCCTTAAAATATGGATCCTCATTTAAGATAGATAATTTATTTATTGTCATTGCACAAGTACAAGCACAACGCTATACAAGTGCAATGAAATTGCATGCCATCCCGTAAAAAACAGAAAGAAAAACAACAACAACAAAACCAAAAAAAGCACAAAAACACACACACACCAAAAAAAGCCACACATACACCCATCACAGCTCTCCAAGGTCATATTATCTGGTTACAGCATTTAAGATGGTTATAGCTCTTGGGTAGAAACTGTTCTTCAATCTATTTGTTCTTGATCTAATTGTTCTATATCTTCTACCCGAAGGCAGTGGTGCAAAGAGACTATATCCTGGATGAGATGGATCCTTTAAAAGATTGTTTACCTTTTTAAGGCAACGGGAACTGTATAGTTTTTCCAGAGATGGGAGAGGATGACCAATAATATTTTGGGCTGTGGTTATGACCTTCTGAAGTATCTTCTTCTCCCTGGCTGTGCAGCTGGAGAACCAAGCACAAATACAGTATATAAGAATGCATATTATTAAATCTAGTGCAGGGATGGGGAACTTGTGACCCGCTAGAAGTTGCTGGATTTCAACTCCCTTCATCCCTGACCATTGGCCATGCTGGCTGGGGCTGATGGGGAATAACAACGGGGGGGGGCACACAGGCTTCCTGTCCATGATCCAGTGAGTATATATTATATAGTTAATGAGCGTAGGGAAACAGACTCAAGTAGCTGATTATTATTATTTGTTTAAAGCAAAATCGTATCAATGCAGCACCAGGAAACATGACAAAGGGCTATAAGGGCACCAAATAAATGGGAGAAAATTGATTCGTGCTATCCTCACTTCTTAATTAGCTACTCTCTCCTGTACTTTGTCATTCACACAGAATTTGTAAGTCACACTTTGGTAGCTTCTGCTTTGACATTTGCCGAAAAGCATGCTATTTTAGAGTAGCGTTTCCACCTACGTAATAATTATTTTTCTACAAAGAAGAGAAACCTATAAACAGCCCCTGAACAATGAAAACAGGTAAAACAAAGAGTTATAGTTGACTGACTGCCATGAAAACACATTTCAGTTTTATTGAGAATTCTTTCGCCATTCCTTTGCTTTGATTCTGAAATTGATTCATTGAATGCCACCGGGTCGGGTTTCTTATTTGGTAATGAAGCTGTAAATTAGGGTTTCCATATTTTGAAGAGCAAAAAGGAGGACACATTTGCTGACTTTTAACTATGGATCGCTACGACGACTCTCATTTTACATACCCATGAAAAAGAGGGCTTATGGCAACCCTATAATGGACAGATGTAAAGCCTCTCATACAAAACTGCCACAATCCTCTTGGGCCACCACTGTGACCATTTGTTATTGGCTGCAGTGCTTTCACTTCTGGTTACATCAAAGGCCACATCTTTCTGATGAGTCTCTGGAAATACTGCCAATACCAGTTGTGGTAATTAATTCAGACATAATACCAACGATGAAGCTTAGGTAATGAAGCACAAGTGTTTTGGCATTGTGACATTTGATTTCCCCCACGAAAAGCATTTTGACTGGTACCTCTTCTCTATGCATCCCATGAGCATCTCTGTGACCTCCTTGGTCCTAGTCCTATAGCCATGGCTACCAGCTGCCCTCAACCAGCCTTTGGTCTCCTTTCAACAAAATGCAGCTCGCCCACCTATAGCTCTCTCACCAGCACATCCCACAAACCCCTCATCAGACTACCACTGTTTTATGATCTTCAACTGAGGCCTTGCTCCAAGTGTTTCCCTTATTGCACGTAGATTATGAAACTGTTGTGGAGGATGGGGGTGATTGAAATAAAAATAAAAATTCAATCCTCCTGTCAAGACTGGGAATATGCTAAACTCACCCAGTTTAGGATATTCCACCATTCTTCAGCAGAGTTTCTTTTCATTCAGCAAAGTGTGTGGCTCACGTAAATGTCAAACGAAGCTTTAATAATAATAATAATAATAATGAAAACTGTAACACAATAACGTACTATCTGAGAGAAACTAAAACAACATCACGAGGCAAGAATGACAGTTGGCCTCTCTAATGGAACTTAATGGAAAGGAGGGGCCGATTCCAGAGACAAAAGCCTCACCCACCAGATGCCAGACATTATACTGTTCAAATTAGGCCTCAGTGTTTTCCTTACAGAAACCACCAAGGAAAGGGTTTCTGAGGGAAGCCACTACAACACTTTCTGAGAAGATGCACCTGGTGCCTCCTTTACAGCTTTTAGACACCAGGTAAGTATGCTTCTGCTTTATTATTATATTATTTAAATATTTATAAACTGCACTTTCATTGAAAATATGGTGTTCTACTAAGTGTCACTCAGAGTCGACCTATCTCAGGCCCCGTCTGTATTATACATTTAAAGCAACATCGTATCACTTTATACAGTCATGGATTCCTCCCAAGAATCCTGGGAACTGTAGTTAGTTAAGTGTCCTGAGGGTTGTTAGGAGACTCACAGAGCTAACAATTTCCTGTGTGGTTTAACTATCAATCCCTCTCCCCAGGGAACTCTGGGAATTGTAGTTCTGTTAGGGCACTGAGGTAGATGACCTAACTTGATGTACAACATAATCCTACAGTATGTTACCACTTTACTGTATTGTTAATTATTATTATTATTATTACTGATGAATCTGTCAGTTTTGATTTCTCTCAGCTTCTCATTTTTACAAACTTATGTTCGGTTCTCCACATCAGTTTGTGATATTTTTTTTTATAAAAAAACCTCATGAAAATTCATCAGTGAATTTCTTCTAATATATATGTTTGTATATAATTTTGCCCAGCATGCATATTATTACAAAACAATTTCCCTTAATGTAATGCATTTTAATGTTATTTACACTGATATGTGCATTTCACTAATAAGTGCATACACTCTGATGTTTTTGCACACATTACTTAGCTGTAGAACTGTGTTGCAAAATTCAGAGAACGTAAATTTCAAAGGATGGCTGTGTTTAGGTTTGCATATTGTTTCAGAAAGTGCAAAGTAGTATAGGTGAGTTTGCCTTTCCCTGTAAACTGATTTGAATCCTTCCATCCCTAAGTATTCCTTGCACTTGTGTATACATCTCCAAAATCTGATCCAATAATGGGCGGTATAGAAATGTTTTAAATAGAAGAAGGAGAAGAAGGAAATTGCAGCATCTCTCCCACGCTTTTCAACAGCTTCCAGAAACCACCCCATGAAAATGATTGTAAAATCTCCCATTGTTTGCTCAGGAGGAAGTAGTATTCCTAAGGTGTGTTGATGACAACATTTCTTTTAACGCCTTTGAAACTTGAGAGAGTAGGAACAATTGCCAAATCTTAAGTGCTGATGGATGCTTACAAATCACATAGCTGCTTTTAAAAAAAATTAAGCTGACAGTGTATAGCAATAGCACCTGTCCGGCGTAAGTCCTGAGAAAAAGTTTGTGGTTTGCACACTGACAACTCTTTGTGCCAAATTCAAATGCACAGAATTTAAACCAGCTGCTCTGCCACCATCTCGCAAGTGCTACTGAAGTTCTTTTAATGTGCATCTCCACGTTTTAAAAGCATGGCAACTGGTAACTTCCTTTGGGCTAGTGAAAGCATTGTGCCTCATATTGCTGAAAAATGCTCACTTGTGACATTGCTCCAAATGGAAGCTGTAAGCAAGATTTAATGATAGAAGTCATGACCGCATTTCATGGCCACTGGGAGAAGTGTAGCATCATCTCAGGGATGCTTCACATAGTCAACCTCAAGGGTGAGGTAAGTTGTTTACAAATGTTATTGGTTCCATGTGGTACTCCATCACACAAACAATTTCAGGGCAATGGTCCTAATGTATGCTCTAATGTTTTGGAGGAGACTCTTGAGAGTCCCATGGACTGCAAGAAGATCAAACCTAACCATTCTGAAGGAAATCAGCCCTGAGTGCTCACTGGAAGGACAGATCCTGAAGCTGAGGGTCCAATACTTTAGCCACCTCATGAGAAGAGAAGACTCCCTGGAAAAGACCCTGATGTTGGGAAAGATGGAGAGCACAAGGAGAAGGGGACGACAGAGGACGAGATGGTTGGACAGTATTCTCGAAGCTACCAACATGAGTCTGACCAAACTGTGGGAGGCAGTGGAAGACAGGAGTGCCTGGCGTGCTCTGGTCCATGGGGTCACAAAGAGTCGAACACAACTAAACGACTAAACAACGACACAATGTTTTTGAAAAGACGCTTCGATTTCTAGGCTCCTGACTTATAAATCCCTTGCCTTCTGAAGGGTTTTATGATCATAAGGATAGCATGTAATGCAGTGACGTGCGGTGAATATTTTTCATAGGGAAACAGGGTCAGAGGCTCCAGCTTTTGAGAATTGGGGGGGGGGAGGCTGACGTCGTGTGTGTGATGTGACATCCTAATGTTACATGCGTGAGCATGGCGCTTCTGTCCCTAAGCCAGGCAGAAACTTCCCAGGCTTTGGGAAAGAGGTGCTAGGCCTCTGATAGGAAGCTAGAGCCCTCCTGCCTCCTTCCCATTTAGGGGACTGCAATGCCACTGATGCCATGATTGTTGGGTACTGGCTACTGTAGTTTGCTCCAGTAATAACATTTTTGGAGCTTCCTGGGCTTTGCTACATTGCTTTGAAGAGCAGTGTCTATGCCAGCAGCCGCTTTATCCCTCAAACATGCTTTGTATAGCTTGTGGGTCATGTTGCTTCAAGCTACAAATCACTTTTTTCAAAGTAGACGCACACAGATTTTTGTATGGCTGACACTGAAAACAAGAGACACAGATCTGTTTCTGATTCTGTCTAGTTAATTTTCTTCCTGTGGTACCATTGGATTTGAAATGTAAAATCATACTCAAGTGCTTTGCTTGAGTGCCCTAAAAGGGGGAATGTAAGAAATCATGTGTTCAAAAATCTCATACTGAAATTTGGGTTAGCACAAAGGAGTTTTACAAAGCTGTATGCTTTAATGACTAACAATGTTTAGTCCAGTGTTTCCCAACCAGTGTGCCTCCAGATGTTTTGGGACTACAATTCCCATCATCCCTGACCACTGGTATTGCTAGCGAGGGATGATGGGAGTTGTAGTCCCAAAACATCTGGAGGCACACTGGTTGGGAAACACTGGTTTAGTCTCTAGCACGGGTATATTTTGGGTAAAGAAAGCAACTTCCCAAGTCTAAGCAGAATGTTGAAAGTCTAAAAAGCTGAAAACTACATTTACGTATGAGACAAGTATGAATGTTTAGGAGAAATGGGAGTGCAGAATAAGACCTCTATAAAAGCAGTTCCAATAACAAGGATTTTTTTTATATAATGTAGCTTAATCTTTGATGTATGGATAGCTTATATTTTATCCAAACCCCAAATCACAGAATCTTCTTATTGTGAAAAATCTAAAAAGGAGAATGTTGTCATGAAAGAGCTATCAATATAGGAAAGCAAAGAAACATAATGGAGAAGTGAAAATTAAAGAAGACAGTATCAGTAAACCACTGGTGTAAAGCATTGTATCAAATGCTTTGTTACCTAAGAGTCTAATATTTCTGATCCAAAATCCAGCCATTTTAAAATGATCAGCATCAAGATAAGAAGTATCTGTAGAGTCCAAACATTTCTTCAAAGAGACTACTCAAGAATCAGAGTAATCTTTGGGATGATTTTTAACGTCAAAATATCATTATCTTAAAAAAGAAAATAGTGAGTGCAATGAATTTCTTTCTTTCGTCAGCTCTTTTGTTCTTCATCCATTGTGTTAATATAGAAAATCATTGCAAGGAATGTAGCATTCTGGTTCAATGCAGGTGGGGGATAAAGGTTTGGTATTGTTTTGTATTCATAGTGTTGTGCTTAAAATAGCCAGAAACAGGAAAACACAATAATCATAGAATGAAAATAGGTAAAGGTCATTTGAGACGAGATAGGAAACAATAATGACACAACAGGGCAGTCCCACAAATGACTTAAGCCATGATCCACACATACATAAAAGGAGCCCTTCCTTCCTGGCTGTTCATATCAAGAGTAATTTTTGGGCTCAATCCGTAGGAAAGGAATGGGCAGGTAGATGAAAAACCAGGTTCCCCCTCCCCCCCAAAAAAAATTGTCTGTAATGACAATGCACAATAAAACAACTCCATTAAAATATGAACATCTTTAATTAAAGTATGCAGTATAGGGGAAGTATATCTATGTACACATGGTCAAAGAGGACAGGAGGAATGGGTTCCATTCACCTCTTCCCAAAGCACAAATATACCTTCATGCCTTGGGCCTAGAAATCCTTTACTTCAAGAGGTCTAAATGGAATTGAATTCAAGTACTGTAAAGGTAAGGGTAAAGGTACAGTCGCGGATGACTCTGGGGTTGCGGCGCTCATCTTGCTCTATAGGCGAAGGAGCTGGCGTTTGTCCACAGACAGTTTCCGGGTTATGTGGCCAGTATGACTAAGCCGCTTCTGGCGAACCAGAGCAGTGCACGGAAATGCCGTTTACCTTCCCGCCGGAGCGGTACCTATTTATCTACTTGCACTTTGACGTGCTTTCGAACTGCTAGGTGGGCAGGAGCTGGGACTGAGCAACAGGAGCTCACCCCGTCATGGGGATTCGAACCGCCGACCTTCTGATCGGCAAGCCCAAGGCTCTGTGATTTAGACCACAGCGCCACCCGCGTCCCTTGAATTCAAGTACTCCAGCTTAATTGGCTGGGGAATCCGGCAAGTTCAGAAGCATAATATTGATTCATCCAGCTTGTATGGTCTCCCCACCCCTGCAACCATAATGTAGGTGTACGCTGCTGATATGAATACTAATGAGAAAGGATCTTTCTGTTAAAGTCATACGCTATTGCAAAAATAGAAATTGCTCAGAATCGGAGAGTGGATGTTGACATGCAAAGTTAGTGAGAGAGTGAGAAAAATGTAAATAGATTAAGCTTGCAGTCCTAAACACACTTACCTTAGAGTAAACCCCATTGAATAAATTGGGACTTACTTTTGAACACAGAAGCGGCTTTGTCATGCTGGCCACATGACCCGGAAGCTGTACGCCGGCTCTCAGCCAATAAAGCGAGATGAGCGCCGCAACCCCAGAGTCGGTCACGACTCGACCTAATGGTCAGGGGTCCCTTTACCTTTACCATTACCCCATATCATACACTGCCTACTTCTGAGGGTAAGTGTTGAGGATTTAGTAGCAATAAAGATCCAAACAGTCTAGAATCATGACAGAGCTAGCCAGATGTTTCTAGGAAGATGTTTTGAGAAGTTCCAGAAGCCCACCACCAGGGCTTAGTGGAAAGGTTTGTTTTGTCCCCATCACTGAGAATTCTGAATAATACTGCCTATGAATATGGTCTTTACCATCTTAACTATCTGATGAAGATTCTGGCTAGGCATGGCTGTGTGATTTAACAGCTGAAAAAAAGTTGTGTCTGTGGGCAGGTGCTTCAAAATTGTGTTGCTTCAGCTTGTCTCCCCAAAGGATGCAGCTGTTACCATGGTATACAAATTAAACAGATGGAAATTGATGTAACTAATGGGAACTGTTGACACAGAAGGTAAAACATTTCCGAAAGTTGTTGCCTCCTCACTCCCCTTGTCTTGAGGCAAGGAATTAGCATCCCTGATGGAGAAGATTAAATTATGTAGGCTTTGAAAAGGAAAGTCTCTTCAAGTTGATGAAAAATGCCCGTAAAATAAATAAAGCCTGCTGAAGTGAAGACACGGTTATCTATTCCTTCAATTAGTTGCAATGTCCTGGTGGTTCTCTTTAAGAACTGTGGGGGTTCTGATTGAAACATTAATTATTTTCTTAGGATATCACTGCTATAGAGAGAAAACAGAATCCCCCAGGCGGAGTCCCATTAAAGCACATCTCTGCAGATGGCTGAGGTTCCGGGAGGGAGGTTTTAATATAAATATGCTTAATGCTGTATTTGAAAACTATTTCTCAGTAGGACCCTGGGAGATTATTCTAATCTGTAGGCTGAAAGAGGGACAGATCACTCGATTCTACTTGTAGAGAAAATGAGGATTATTTCTCTCTGTCTCCCCCCTCTTAAAAAAAATGAAGAACGTGATTAATACTGAGTTTGGGGCTTATTTGTAATGAATTTTGTCAATGGAATGAGAGCAATATTAATGTTGGTTCTAAAAATAACAAAGAAAGGAAGTATCCGCATTTTGGAGCAATTCAGATACTGAAACTGAGGCTTTGGCAACCACGTCCGCTTGTCTCATTCCTAGAAAGCATGGGTCCAAACAGTTGTGTCCTTGCCTCACTCCTCTCCCAGGGAAAACCCACTCTTTAGCTCTAAATTGGGGCAAATGTCAATCCAGAGAAAACCTGAAATGCTGTTTGATCCGACTGACCGCTAAAGAACGCCCCCCCCCCCGAGGAACAAGGACAAACAGGACAGGAAGAAGTGTGAATAAGTCCTATGTCGATCCTGCAATAGCTGGAAGATTTTGAACATGACCCTAAGATAGCCTCCTCTGGCCTCTTCTCCCTCAGTTGTCATCTGGGGGCAGCCATTTTGTCAGGTTGCCTTGGTGGGAGAGATAGGAAGCAGGGCTCATTTTATCAGATATGCTGGTGGCCCAGCTCCATCAGGCACCTCCTGCCCCCTGAACTGCTTGTTACAGGAACAACTGTTTAGAAATTGGTGCCTGAATTTATATTTTTATTTTCCTCTTCCCTCCCTGTCCCTTTCTCCTTGTGTGTTTTGTTTTTTCAGATTGTAAACTGGCCGCTACAGACTGTCTGGCTTTGATTGTATATAAACTGCTCTGGGAGCCTTTCTGGGTGAAAAGAAGGGTTGAAAAGAGAAGAGAAGAGAAGAGAAGAGAAGAGAAAACCCACCTTCAGCAGAATCTCCTTAACCAGAAAACTTCTTAATCTAGGGGAAGGCACCTGGCGTTGGGCCAGAGAGACAGGGGAATAGATTAGATTTCCAACATCCTAACTTTTGGGTCCTGTGATGCAACATCTCATTCATTTCCTTTCCTCCCCCCCCCCCACTTTTTTGTTATTCTACAATCTAGGCCAGCCTTCCCTCACCTGGTTTGGGCTGCAGCCACCATCGTTCCTGATCTTTGGCCATGCTGCCTGCCTGGAACTGATGGGAGTTAGTCTAAAAGTAAATAAATAAATCTAGAGAGCACCAGGTTGGAGGAAGCTGATCTGGATTGTAATCCTTTGTGGGGATTCTCCTTATTTCACTTAGCAAAGCACCCTGCTCATTTAGAGACCACTCCATAAATACCAGCAGTACTAGTAGTAAAAATGGCATTAGCACTAACAATGTGGCAAAGTAGGTTCTCAGTAAGTAAAAGTACATGTAGTTTGGAAACCTATATAATGTCACAGATGAGAGGAGAACATTCAGTAATCATCAGATTTTTGGGATTTGTTTTTGATAAAGCAACAGTACTGAAGTTGGGAGTCTTAATACGCTTAGAAAGGAACATGCTGAGGTGTGCTGCCTCCTGCGCTATTCTTCATCCTGGAACGTGGAAACATTTAGTCTTGGTCTTGTAAGAAAGTGAATATTGTCACTGGCTGGGATCCACTGAGCACATTTAGGCTATTGGAAGGGCTTCTGTCTTTCTGTTCCAAGGCAGAGCGAATGAGAGAAAGGGGAGGAAGTGAGAGACGAGGGAAGCTTCCATATGGCAGATCTGGGCAGGATTCAGAAATACTTTCTTTTTTACTGGGGCCCCAAGATCTATCAACCAGAGCCAGGAGCCGAAGGCATGGTGTTAGAATTAAAGAACAGGATGCATGGACATAGCCAGGATTTGTGTTGAGGGGCCAGGTGTCGCGACCCGACTAGACAGGGTCGCGCCATGCGGGCGCCAGGAAGGGGAACCTTGCAGCGGGCCAGGAAAGGGGGCGACAGCGGAGCCAGGCACGCAGGGGTTAAACCGAGCGCAGCAAGACCCGACCTCGCCCAGGCATGCCTCGAGGGGTAAACAACCCCAGGATGGGTGCGTACCTGATGGCCCAACCCCAGGTGCGGAAGGGAACCGCAAATCATCAGCGGCGGGCGGGAACCGTCAGCATCGCAATAACAATGTAAAAAGCACCCATGAATAGTGCAGGTAGACCAGAGCAGTTAACTCTTTTGTCCAAGCCACCCCGGGTGGGGAAGAGGATTAACCCCGGACCTTTAGGGCAGAAGGGAGGAGGGAATTGGGAGTCACCCAGCAAGGTGTACATAAGGGGGATTCTGAGATGGCCTCCTCAGAATCCTCACGGACTTTCCACGTTTCTCTGTGTGCTGTACAATAAACTTCAAGACAACTTCCGCTGACTTCTCGGAGTGGCGTGCGTTCTTGACAGCTAGCTACAGTCACCATTGGGGACACGACATAGTGAGGATTCTCCAAAAACTTCAACGTCCGTATCGTGTTGGGATCGCTTACCGGCAGCTACCGAGATGGCGACCCCATGGCGCGGAGCGGCACGTTTTCAGACCCCCGTTACCTCGAGCACCCTACTCGAGCGGCCGGCGGATCTGTTCACCTCAAATCAACGGAGTCTTTCCTCGGCCGGACCAGACAGCGGGAGCCTGGGCGAGCTACGGCGACTCCAGGAGCAGCTGAACCGCCTCATCTGGGAGCGGCTGCGGGTTGGCGAGGAGTCAGGCCGGTTGTTGGACCAGGCCTGTGGGGGCGCGGTGCCCCGGACAAGTCGTAGCGGCGGCGGGAGCCAAGGCCACGCGGGATCGGGGGTCTGCAGTCGGCAGACCCCAGGGGAGGGCTCAGGTCAGGAGCCCGGAGTGACTCAGCGGCTGACGTGGTTGGACGGGACGGCCCCGAGGGGGCAGGTGCTTCCCCCGCCAAGACATCGCAGCAGCCGGCTGGAGGACGACGTAGTGGCGGGGAGTTCCACGGGCGACAGCAGCGAGGACGAGCGCGCGGCAGCGACCCCGGAGGCCCGCGGGAGGCACGTCCGCCGGGGGGCGATGGCGCGGCGCAGGCCGCCCCCGGAGCTGAAGGCCGTTTACGAGGGGGACCCGGCGGAACTCTCCACCTTCATCTTCCACGCAAGGAACCACGCCAGAAGGTATGGGGGAGACGACTGCGACCCAGAGGACTTGGTAGCGGCGGTCATCTCCTCCCTGCAGGGGAAGGCCGGCCAGTGGGCCATGCTCCTGGTCGACCGCAGGGACCCGGCTCTGGCCACCCTGGAGGATTTCTTGGTGGCCCTTCGAGAGCGCTTCCAAGACCCGCAGGCGGAGGAGAAGGCGAAGCGACGGGTCCAGAAGGCCAGGCAAGGGGGTCTCCCGGTACAGGACTATGTAGACATGTTCAGGGGGGAGGCCGCCCGAATCTCCTCCTGGAACGAGGAGGTCCTCGTCCACTATTTCAAGGAGGGCCTCCATCCTGAGCTCCGCAAGTGGGCCGTAGTGAAAGGGACCCCCCGGGAACTGTCAACGCTGGACGGCTGGTGCCGCACGGCGGCTCAGTTGGAAGCAGACCTGGGGATGCTGGAGCTAGAACCCAGGGCGGGCAAGGACCGAAGGCCCGTGGAGAACTCAGGGACCCTCCACCCCGGCAATGGCGCGGGGGTCCCCCGGCCCAAGCGCACCCCCGACCCGGAACGGGAGAGGAGACGCCGGGAGGGACTCTGCATGAGGTGCGGGGGGGCAGGACACTATGCGGTGGCGTGCCCCAAGCGACCCCCAGGAGAGGTCCGGACCCCGGCAGGGTCCCAAGCGACGTCGGGAACCAGTAGGACACCCAAGACCGGGAGCCGGGCGGCTGTCGCGACGGAGCCAAGGGGAAAGCGCCAGTCCGACTCCGAAGGCTCGGGGTCGGGAAACGACCTGGACCTGCAGTAAAGGACGCCCGGCTGCAGGTCCCGCCAGGGTCAACGGACCCCAAGAAACGGGCGGGAAGACCACCCAACCTGGTCCGGGTGAGGCTGGAAAACCCGGACGGCGGCAAGCAATGGACGGGCGATGCGCTGCTGGACTCGGGCTGCGACCACAGTATGCTGCACCCCGAAGTGGCCAAGGAACTGGACTTGCCCACCCAGGTTCGGAGCACCCCCTTAGTTTTCGTCCAGATGGACGGCAGTCCCATAAAGGGGGGTCCGTTTGGGGTGGAAGTGGGGCCGGTCTCCTTGTGGGTGGGGGACCACCGGGATTCCAGGATGCTAGTCAGGGTCCCCACGGATGGGTACCAGGTAGTGCTGGGGTTGGATTGGCTGATGGAACATAACCCCATAGTAGACTGGCGCTCAGGGCGCCTGACGTTCGACCTGGATAGGTGTGGGCAGCACAGGGTCGAATCGGACCCCCAGTGCCCTGGAAAGGGGGAGGCCAAAGGGGTCCACGGGGGCGAGGGCAAGCTGGATGTGGTGGCGCCGGAGATACCCCCGGAGTACCGGGATCTGGCGGCGGTGTTCGGGGAAACCGAGGCAGACGAGCTGCCCCCCCCCCGCCGCACAGATTGCGCCATCGACATCCCAGAAGATGCGGTCCTCCCCAAGGGACGCATCTACAAGATGTCCGGGGAGGAACTCCAGGACCTCAGGGAGTTCCTGGACAAGAATCTGGCCAGAGGGTTCATCCGCCCCGCCAAGAGCCCCATGGGGGCTCCGGTCATCTTCGTGGGCAAGAAGGATGGCACCCGGAGGTTGTGCCAGGACTATAGAGGGTTGAACGCCATAGCGGCAGGGAACGCATACCCGCTCCCCCTCATCCCGGATCTGCTGGACCAGTTGGGTACCGGCACGATCTTCACGAAGCTAGACTTAAGGGAGGCATACTACCGGGTGCGGGTCCGGGAGGGGGACGAATGGAAGACGGCTTTTAACTGCCAGTTTGGACAGTTCGAGTTCCTGGTAATGCCGTTCGGTTTGAGCGGGGCCCCGGGGGTGTTCATGAGCCTCATCAACGAGGTACTCCACGACCTCCTGTACAAAGGGGTGGTGGTCTACCTGGACGATGTGCTGGTGTACAGTCAGGACCCCCGGGAACACGTCCGGTTGGTCCGGGAGGTCTTGCAGAGACTCCTGGACAACCACCTATACGTCAAGTTGCCCAAGTGCGAGTTCCACCGCCCCTCCTTAGATTACCTGGGGTATAGGATCTCGGCGGCGGGGGTGGCCATGGATCCCCAGAAGGTGGAGGCAGTCCTGGGGTGGGAGCGGCCGCGGACACGGCGCCAACTCCAGAGCCTGCTAGGGTTCGCAAATTTCTGCAGGGGCTTTTTGCCCAACTATTCGGCCTTGGTGACCCCCCTCACCGATCTCCTAGGTACCAAGGGGAAAGGAAAGGGGGCCAAGTGTCCCGGGGCGGCTCTGGATTGGGGGTCCCGGGCGGAGGAGGCTTTCCAGGGGCTCAAAGGGGCGTTCGCCGCCGAGCCTACGCTGATCCATGTGGATCCAGCCCGGCCCATGGTGGTACAGGTAGACGCTAGTGATGTGGCCATGGGGGCGGTACTCCTGCAGAGGGACGGGGAGGGCCGTCTGAGGCCCGGAGCGTACCTGTCCCGGAAGTTTGGGAAGGCGGAAAGGAACTGGTCTACCTGGGAGAAGGAGGCAGCGGCCATCCGCATGGCGCTTGAGGAGTGGAGACACTGGCTGGAGGGGGCAAGGGAAACGTTTGAGGTCTGGACAGACCACCGCAACCTCGAGGCCCTCCGACAGCCACGGAAGCTGACCGCCAAGCACATGCGGTGGGCAGAGTTCTTCTCCCGGTACGATTTCCAGCTAAGCCACATCCCCGGGAAGGACAACTTCCTCGCGGACGCCCTGTCTCGCCTGCCCCAGTACGAGGCGGACGTCCGCACAGAGATGCGTCCGCTATTTGAGGACAAACACCTAGCCCGAGCCGTCACCACCCGTAACCAGGCTAGGAGGAAAGAGGGACAGACAGGGGGTCAAGATGGGACACCCCCCCGGGAGCGCAGCCAGCCTTCTGCAGCGCTCCGCGACAGACTAGTGGCAGCGTATCCGACAGACACGGAACTACAGAACCTGCGGGACTCCTTGACACTGGAAGGGGACATCTGGCGAAGAGGGAGCGCCGCGTACGTCCCGGAACCCCTCCGGAGGGCCGCCCTGGAAGCATGCCACGACGCCAAAGCGGCTGGGCACTTCGGCTTCGTCAAGACGTGGAAGCTGGTTCGGCGGAGCTTCTGGTGGCCCACGCTCCGTAAAGATGTCAAGGACTACGTTGCAGGCTGCCCCATCTGCCTCACCTGCAAGCTGGCAGTGGGCAAGCCGCAGGGCCTCCTACAGCCCCTGGAGGTCCCACCTCGACCTTGGTCGGTGATCTCCATGGACTTTATTACGGATCTGCCACCCAGCCGAGGCAAGACAGCAATATGGGTCGTGGTGGACCTGTTCTCCAAGCAAGCCCATTTCGTGCCCTGCGCCTCACTGCCTACCGCCACCCAGGTGGCAAAGCTGTTCATGGAGCACATCTTCCGGCTCCATGGGGTTCCAGACAAGGTCATTTCCGATCGTGGCTCCCAGTTTGTGTCCCGATTTTGGAAGGCGTTCCTGGGACTGCTGGGGATCGAACAGGGACTCAGCTCGGCCTACCACCCCCAGACTGACGGACAGACGGAACGTGTCAACCAGGTGCTGGAGCAGTACCTGCGGTGTTTTGGTTGCTACCAGCAGGACGACTGGTCACAGCTGCTTCCGTTGGCGGAGTTCGCTTACAATAACTCCGTACATAGCAGCACGGAGATGTCCCCCTTCGCCGTGGTCTACGGGATCGACCTGAGGCACCTGCCGGACTTGGGAGAGCCCACCGCCCGGGAGCCGGAGGAGCTCGGAAAGTGGAGAGAGAGGACGGCCAGGTGCTGGGAGTCCCTTCGGGAACAACTGCTGGAGGTCAAGGCGGCGCAGAAGAGGACGGCGGACCAGCGAAGAAGACCGGCGGGGGACATCAAAGCGGGGTGCCGGGTCTACCTGTCCACGCGGCACTTGAAGCTGGGCCTCCCCAGCAAGAAACTCGGGCCTCGGTACTTGGGCCCGTTTAAAGTGTTAGAGGTAATCAACGGAGTTTCTGCGAAGCTGGAACTCCCAAAGAACTTGCAACAGATACACCCGGTGTTCCACTTCAGCTTGCTGAAGAAGTCCCCGGAGGACGACGGTTGGCACCCCGTGGCGGCGCCACCCACCCCGTTGATCCTGGCGGGAGGGGAGCACCATGAGGTTAAGGACATTTTGGACTCCAGACTCTACAGAGGGCGTTTGCAGTACCTGGTGGAGTGGAAGGACTTTGCTACGGGGGACCGAGAGTGGGTGTGGGCGTCGGACGTTTTGGCCCCACAGCTGGTCAAGAGATTCCACCAACAGTGGCCAAACCGGCCGGGGGGCCCCAGGACTCAGAACGCTCCCCAGGGGAGGGGGAAGTCAGTTTCGGGGGGGCAGGATGTCGCGACCCGACTAGACAGGGTCGCGCCATGCGGGCGCCAGGAAGGGGAACCTTGCAGCGGGCCAGGAAAGGGGGCGACAGCGGAGCCAGGCACGCAGGGGTTAAACCGAGCGCAGCAAGATCGGACTCCCTGATCCTCCGGAGCTCCTAGTAAGGGTCTCCGTGAGTGGAGAGGGTGGCAGTCCGGAGCGCAACGGAGGACCTGCTCTCCCGACGCAGCGAAGCAGCGGATTGCCGGGCAGTGAGGAGTGCCAGATTCTTCCAAAAAGAAGACTAAAAACAACAGGACTGTGAGTAAACAATTTGGATCAATTAGCGACTTAATTGGAACACGGGATAGACTTAAAAAGGAAGTCCGTCTTTCCCATGCCGCGTAAATAGAGCACAGGAAACAAGCGGCTGTAAATAAGAACTTTGTTGGCTAAAGTTAAAAGGATTTCAACCTGAACTAATTGCCAGTGATAAAAGTGCAACACTTTAGAACTATTTTGTGGACTTTAAAAAGATAGAAAGCCTTAATATTGCCTCTCACCCTCTGGATTAAGGAGAACCGGGTCAGAGAGGCAAGGCAAATTTCATTGAGAACAAAGAGGTTTGAATTTTTGATACTTTCGTTTCCGATCTAGACGCTTTGATCTATTACAAAGGCGACTGTCACAAAGAATTATTGAAAAAGGGTCATATTTAATTAACAGTAACAAACTAGCTTCCTGGTCTAAAAGTAGCTAAGGTTGCAACTCTGGAAAAGAATTTTTTCTTGGTTTAAAAACAAAGTTGCTGGCTCTCCTGCTCTGGAAGGGGATGGGAACTGGTTTCACTTTGTAACTTGTGACGGGTGATTTCCCTGGTTCTCAAAACAACAGCTGCACTGTTGTTTTGAGCTGACTGGACTGGTGACCTTGAGACTTAAAATAGCCTGAGTGGAAATGCCTGTTAAACGGAAGGACTCTCAACAGGAAGATAAAGACAAAGGACCAAGAAGAGACTCAGTGGCTGAGGGTTCGAACACAGATCTACTTCTTGCTGCAATAGAAGAATTTAAAAAGGATGTAAGACAACAAATCTCAGATGTAAGCAAGAAGGTCGACCAAAATACAGAGGCACTTCAAAATATTGGAGTTTTGAAGGCAGAAATCGAACACACTAAGCAACAAGTTTCTAGAGTGGAAACAAGACTGCAGACCTTGGAAGACAGCAGAGCAGCAGATCAGGCCGGCCAGAGAGATGTACAGGTCTCTATAGCCTTTCTACAGCTGAAGCAGAGAGAGATGAACATCAAGGTGAGAAATCTTCCTCAATTGGAACAGGGTGAATTGAGGGACTACCTAGCTGAAGAATTTGCAAGATATTGGAATCTACAAATAGAAGAAGTTAAAGCTTTGATAATAAGGGCCTACCGTTTTGGACCAAGAGACAAAAAGAATACCAAAGCAATTAATGATTGTCTGATTGAACTTCATAATAAAGAGGAGAGAGACTATATTTTGGGCCTCCATTACGAAAATAATTTGGTGATTCAAAACCAACAAGTGGTGTTGTTTAAAGACATCCCAAAGTACTTTCTGGATCTGCGAACCAACTATATTGACCTAACAAGAGCTTTGAGGAGCAAAAAAGTGATCTTCAGGTGGGAGTTCCCACAGGGCCTTTCCTTTACATATAAAGAAAGGAAGGTCAGAATTAAATCCCTGCAAGATAAAAGGAAATTTCTCGAGAAATACGACGCAGACTTCGGCTTAATACCAACACCGGATCTACCATCAGGAGGAGGACCAGGATTCAATGACCCCCTAGGAGCAGGAGGAGGAGCAACAGAGTAAGCCAAGATGGCCCTCAAATTCTTAACTCTGAATGTAAGAGGTTTGAACATAAAACCTAAGAGAAATCGTGTGTTTCATAACCTGATCAAGCAAAACTTGGATTTGATATGTCTGCAAGAAACCCACGTTACAAGATTACATCGAAGAGTTCTACAAAATAAAAAATTGGGCCAGGAATTTATCTCATCAGCTAAAGTAAAGAAAAGAGGAGTTGTAATCTATGCTAAAGAGAAATATGACCCAAAATTACTTTTTAAGGACCAGGAGGGAAGGTTTGTTGCAATTCAAATAACTGTGCAAGGTGAAAAATTTTTGATTTTAGGAATTTACGCACCGAATGATGGCAAATCAGATTTCTATAAGGAGCTCCATGACAAATTGCTGGATTATATGGACTTTAAAATGGTGGCTTTAGGAGATTTTAATGCGGTGGCCTCCACGTTGATGGACAGATCACAAAGAGTAAAATTTACAAATGACGGGAGGCTCCCAAAGACTTTCTTTGAAATGTCAGAAAACTTAGACTGGATAGATGGATGGAGGATAAAACATCCAACTGAAACTGAAGCCACTTTCCAATCAGAGGCAATGGGTGCTTGGAGCAGAATCGATATGATATGGATATCAAGGGAGTTATCCCCTAGGATACTTAAGGCGGAGATACACCCAAGAACATGCTCTGACCATAACGCAGTACAGCTGGACTTAAGATTGACAACACAGGGCCCTCCTAGGTGGAGAATGGACGATTCGCTGCTCAGGAATGGGAAGATTTGTGAGAAGGCCCATAAGACCCTGAAAGACTTTTTTGAGTTAAATTTGAATACAACAGTGGAAAAAAGGGTCGTATGGGACACAAGTAAAGCTGTGATGAGAGGCTTCCTGATTCAGCAGAAGGCTATAAGAAAGAAGATTCAAAATGAGAAAAAAGAAGCAATATTGCAGCAACTTAAGGAAAAGGAAAGGAAGCTGAGGATAACGCCTAAGAACATACAACTACAGAAAGAAATTAAATATCTACAGGCGGAATTCTCTCAGCTTACCAACCAAGAGATAGAGTGGAAGGTTAAAATGATGAACCAAAGATCTTTTGAATCTGCAAATAAATGTGGTAAGTTGCTGGCGTGGCAACTGAAGAGGAGACAGAAACAGAATACAATAACGAGTTTGATAATTGATGGAAGAATCGTGGAGAGCCCTGTGGAGATCAGGAAAAATTTTCAAAAATTCTATAAGAAGCTGTACAAAGAAAATAATCAAAATCAGAATTTGATAGAGCAGTTCTTGAATGAGAATGGACTAAAAAAAATCCCGGAAGAGAGGAAGACCCTACTCAATCACCCAATAACAAGAGCTGAAATAGAAATAGCAATTGGACAGATGAAGTTGGAAAAGACACCCGGACCGGATGGCCTCTCTGCAAAATATTACAAAGAACTTAAAGACTGGATAATTCAGCCTTTCATGGAGGTCTGCAATGAAATTTTGAAGGGAAACAAGGCACCCGAATCGTGGAAGGATGCATATATAACTTTAATACCTAAACAAGATACTGATACCACACAGATGAAAAACTACAGACCAATCTCCCTCCTTAATGTGGATTACAAAATTTTTGCAAATATAATGGCCAATAGGCTGAAGAAAGTTTTAATGGAGATTATCCACAGAGACCAAGCAGGCTTTTTGCCTGAAAGACAATTAAATGGCAACATAAGGAATATTGTGGATATTCTCGAAAAGTTGGAATTAGATAGAAATTCGAAAGTGATTTTAATGTTTATCGATGCGGAAAAGGCCTTTGATAATATATCATGGAGTTTTATGAAGAAAAATTTTGAAAAAATGGAGATGGGAGGGGGTTTTCTGAATAGTTTGGAAGCAATATATACTGAGCAAAAAGCGAAGATAATAGTGAATAATGTAGTATCAGAAGAGATAAAAATTGAAAAAGGAACAAGACAAGGGTGTCCATTGTCTCCCCTATTGTTTATTACGGTCCTGGAAGTTTTGTTGAATATGCTTAGAAAAGACAAAGAGGTTAAGGGTGTGAGAGTGGGTCCAAAGGAATATAAACTTAAAGCCTTTGCAGATGACCTGGTGTTGACCCTGGAGGAACCTGAACCCAGTGCAGTCAAAGCACTGGATATCATACAAGACTTTGGACAGGTAGCCGGTTTTAAATTGAATAAAGCCAAGACTAAGGTTCTAGGGAAAAACCTGACGCAGGAAGAAAAAGAGTGTATACAGGAAAAAACAGGACTTTTATTTGCCAAAAAAGTTAAATATCTAGGAGTCAATATGACTATAAAAAATTCGAACTTATATAAAAACAATTATGAAAAAGTATGGTCTGAAATTAAGAGAGATCTGGAAATATGGTCGAGATTGAAATTGTCCCTGTTGGGCCGAATTGCTGTGATTAAGATGAATGTATTGCCTAAACTACTTTTTCTCTTTCAGACATTGCCAATAGTGGATAAAATGGAGCCTTTCCAAAGCTGGCAAAAGGTTATTTCTAAATTTGTATGGCAGGGAAAAAAACCCAGAATTAAATATAAGATTTTAACAGATGATAAGAAAAGAGGGGGCTTTTCCCTGCCAGAATTGAGTGTATATTTTGAAGCTGCTGCCTTTTGCTGGTTGAAAGAATGGTTCCTTTTAGAAAACACTGATGTACTAGATCTGGAAGGATGTGATAATGTGTTTGGATGGCATGCATACTTATGGTATGAAAAAGCTAAGGTCCACAAGGGCTTTAAGCATCATTTGATCAAGAAAGCATTGTTTAGAGTGTGGATAAAATATAAAGATTTGCTAGAAAAAAAGACACCTAGATGGATATCACCATTAGAAGCTAAGGCAGATAAAAGACCTTTTTCAAGTGGAAATTGGCCTAGATATATGGATATTCTTATACAAGAAGGTGAAAGTGTCAGATTGAAACCCTATGAACAAATAAGAGATAAGGTGTCGAATTGGTTGCAGTATCATCAGATTAATGAACTTTATAAAATGGACAAAAAGCTTGGCTTTCAGATGGAAAAGTCGAAATTGGAAACGGAGTTATTAGAGCCAAAAACTAAAAATTTGTCCAGAATGTACCAATTGCTGCTTGAATGGCATACTCAGGACGAGTTTGTTAAATCGGCAATGATAGAGTGGGCCAGAGATGTGGGACACAATATTATGATGGCTGACTGGGAAAGACTTTGGAGGAAAGGTATCAACTTTACAGCATGTACTTTGTTGAAAGAGAATATAATGAAAATGATATATAGATGGTACCTAACCCCAGTCAAGCTAGCAAAAATCTATCATTCATATGACAATAAATGCTGGAAGTGTGGGAAGGTAGATGGAACTTTTTATCATATGTGGTGGACCTGCCCGAGTACGAGTGCCTTCTGGGAGATAATTTATAATGAAATTAAAAAGGTGTTGAAAAACACATTCACTAAGAAACCAGAGGCATTTCTGCTTGGAATGGTCAACCACGAAATACCTAAAGAAGATCACACTTTCTTCATGTATGCCACTACAGCAGCTAGAATTTTGATTGCTAAATACTGGAAAACGAATGATTTACCAAAACTAGAGGAATGGCAGATGAAAATGATGGACTACATGGAACTTGCCGAGCTGACTTCGAGACTCCGAGACCAGAGGGAAGAGGCGACTGAACAAGAATGGAAGAAATTTAAGAACTATATTAATAAGTGTTGCAAAATTAGTAACTAGATAAAGTTGAAATTAGATGTTATTGTTATAGCTGAGTATAAGATAAGAGTTGTTGGAAATTTTTTTGCTAAATGTAGTTTAAGATAGATATAAGTTTAAGAAGGGAGTTAATGAATCCAAAATAAGATTTGGAGTAGTAGATTTAATCATTGGAAGAAAAAGATAATGATAAGCATCTGTGGATAGTAATGTAGGATTAAGAAACGCGGTGGAGGGAGGCGGGGGAAGTCCACCTAACAAGTTAAGAAATAAGATAGAGTTAAAATTTATTTTATTGTGTATTTTCTGTTGCTGTTGTTATGTTTTGTTGGTTGTTTGTGTATTGTCTATTATGTTTTTGTTATTTTAGGTTGTAAACTCAATAAAAATTATTTTGAAAAAAAAATAAAATAAACCGAGCGCAGCAAGACCCGACCTCGCCCAGGCATGCCTCGAGGGGTAAACAACCCCAGGATGGGTGCGTACCTGATGGCCCAACCCCAGGTGCGGAAGGGAACCGCAAATCATCAGCGGCGGGCGGGAACCGTCAGCATCGCAATAACAATGTAAAAAGCACCCATGAATAGTGCAGGTAGACCAGAGCAGTTAACTCTTTTGTCCAAGCCACCCCGGGTGGGGAAGAGGATTAACCCCGGACCTTTAGGGCAGAAGGGAGGGGGGAATTGGGAGTCACCCAGCAAGGTGTACATAAGGGGGATTCTGAGATGGCCTCCTCAGAATCCTCACGGACTTTCCACGTTTCTCTGTGTGCTGTACAATAAACTTCAAGACAACTTCCGCTGACTTCTCGGAGTGGCGTGCGTTCTTGACAGCTAGCTACAGTCACCATTGGGGACACGACACCAGGACACCCACCTGTCCTGTTCCAGAACCAAGCTACCTGCAACACGATTGGTCAGTTCACGGAAGTCACGCCTATCACTCAGTCAGGTTGCCAGTTGCCTTGCTAGAATGCACCACAACATCATCAAAGTGACCGCAGCGAGCATTTTGATTTCAGATTTTCTGATTATTTCTACTTTCAGTTAAGTTTTTATTGATTTATTAACTTGGATTAGGGGGCAGGCAGCTTCCCCCCTGTCCCGCCTGACTAAGCCCATGACAGGGTGCCTCTAAGCTCATTCTGAGTCTGGGAGTTTGTTTTCAGCACCAGGACTGAACAGAGCTTGCAGTCATTTTAGACAAATGCCCTCTCCTCATTAGCTCTCTTCATTTCCACAGCCTAATTCAAGAGTGCTTCTATATGACATTTATTGTGAAATCGGTGCTCATGCAGGTTAGTTTTTTGCACCATTCACACAGTGTTATTGACATCAATACCCTTTCAGGGGAAAGCCGATAAATTAAAAAATGCTGCTGTCAATGACCAGATAGTGAAGAAGAAGAAGAAGAGTTTGGATTTGATATCTCGCTTTATCACTACCCTAAGGAGTCTCAAAGCGGCTAACATTCTCCCTTCCCTTCCTCCCCCACAACAAACACTCTGTGAGGTGAGTGGGGCTGAGAGACTTCAGAGAAGTGTGACTAGCCCAAGGTCACCCAGCAGCTGCATGTGAAGGACCGGAGACGCGAACCCGGTTTACCAGATTACGAGTCTACCGCTCTTAACCACTACACCACACTGGCACTGGTGATGTCTGAATGACCCATTTGTAATATTAAGTTCCCACCAGGAAGCACCTTAAAGGGTGTGTTGTTGCTGTTGTTAAACTGAGAGTCAGAAACCAATGCCAATCTATTGCAAATTACTCAGAGATCTACCGGTACTAGTACAGAAGTTTTTGACCTTTTTGAAAGCTGGAAGCCACATTTAACCCAAACAAGCAACTGGGGACCTGTGTCTTTATTTTTTTTAAACCATACACAGGTGTGGTGGTAGTGCTCCTGTTGTGACCCACCTTGAATCAGGCCATGAATTGGCAGTGGGTCCTGACCCACCATTAGAAGATCAGTAGAACTAGTTTTACCTTCTGCCCACCGTTGTTGTATGGCGTGCTGTGCAACAATTTGAGCATCGATATTCAACATGAAACATGTGCTCTGAAGAACAACTAGGATGACTTCACCTCGGTTGACTACAAGAAGAGTTTGTCAATGTTGCTTCTCTTTTTTCTAATCTTAATTCCAGTCCTCTGCATTTCTGTAGCAAAATCCTCCTGAAAAGTCATCAGCATTTTAGTGTGAATTCCTCCTAATAAGCATGCTTTTCTATGCAGTTTTCACAACTGTACACATTTTTGCAAGCAGTTTATCCAATACACTGCATTTTTGCATGTTCTTTTCATTAATATCTTCATTTTTATGCATACTTTCCCCTAATATATGCAAATATGGGATGACTACAAGTATGGAATTAATGCCTCAAAGACTATATTATCAGGGACAAGATGTTAGTTAGAGGACTTCCAAAATGTTTCAGAGGTTTTTACTCAGACTCAGTTTTGCTCAGATGCTGTTTTTCTGTTTTAGAAAGTTTGTAGCTTTCCTCTTTTGCCCGACACAGAAGAAGCCTTAGTTCTGCCAGCATGGTTTTTTTTTTTTGTTTTTTTTTTTGAGGTGCACCTGCTTCCTGCTTATGACAATATTTAGTCTAGTTTGCTGAGGGTGATCTGTGATGGGAGGAGGAGGATCCTACCTTGCTACCAGGAGCTGGACTGGATGTGGTCTTTTTTTTTTAATTCTGAAAAGTAAAGTCTTCTTTCTTCCATCTTTTAAAAGCAGTGTACCTTAAGAAACCACTTAGTTGAATTAGGCGAGAGTAGACTTTCCCCCCCAAATGCCAAGTGTGCACTCCCTGAGAAGAATTAAATCAATGTCTGAGATCAGGCCAAAGTGCAAAATTAAACCATTGTTTAAACAAGAAAATTTAGTATGTATTCAAGCACTAAGCAGCACTGCTAACAATGCGAACCTTTAATCATCATTGTGTTGTAGAACTTCTGGGTTGAGTACCTACACATATGTAGCCAAAATGGCAGCATTCCCACACAAGAGAGAGATATTGACAGACTTGATGGTGTAGAAAAAAATCTTTAAGGGGAAAAGGCTAAGGGTGGAACCCTCAAAACAGCCACATAAGGACTCGATGACACAAAATGTTAAGAGAATGAGAGAGAAAAAACCTGGTAGCCTGGTGGGAGGGGGAATTGAATGAAGTGGCAGGAAAAGGAGGAGAGAGGAAGAGGCATGTTGAGATAAAAAGTTTCCAGAGTGAACCATCTACCGGTAACTGTCTGGTTAGATCATTATTCAGAAGTGAGTGTTGGAGGAAAGCAAATACATTGCCTTCGCCTCAACTTCTAAGTGCACTGTTTGTGTAGCAATTTATGCAACACTTGTTTGTAAGCCTCTATGTTTAAGTTAACTCCACCCCTAAAAAGCTGAGCCATTTTGTTTATTCTTTTCTCCAGACAAAGATGTCTTTTATTTTCTCTCATCTCCACTCATTTTGTAAAAGGTTCCTGCATAAATAAAGCCTTTGAACTCCAGAAACCACAAGTCATTATTCCAATCTAATTCACCCAAGCTGCAAGGTTGGCTAACAGTGATAACTGCCTATGGAAAACAATGGAGAAATCTACAATTTTTACATGGCCAGAACTGGACAGCCGTGTGTCTACTTCCCTGCCGCAACAGTTCCTGCTCTCTCTAACTCACTTATTTAATGTCAAATATGTTTAAAAATAAAACTTCTAATACAAATTCCAAACCCAATACGCTCTACGTGGGGCTACCTTTGAAGGTGACCCGGAAACTACAACTAATCCAGAATGCGGCACCTAGACTGGTGACTGGGAGTGGCCGCCGAGACCACATAACACGGGTCTTGAAAGACCTACATTGGCTCCCAGTACGTTTCCGAGCACAATTCAAAGTGTTGGTGCTGACCTTTAAAGCCCTAAATGGCTTTGGTCCAGTATACCTGAAGGAGCGTCTCCACCCCCATCATTCTGCCCGGACACTGAGGTCCAATGCCGAGGGCCTTCTGGCGGTTCCCTTACTATGAGAAGCCAAGTTACAGGGAACCAGGCAGAGGGCCTTCTTGGTAGTGACACCTGCCCTGTGGAACGCCCTTCCTTCAGATGTCAAGGAGAAGAACAACTACCAGACCTTTAGAAGACATCTGAAGGCAGCCCTGTTTAGGGAGGCTTTTAATGTTTAATAGATTATTGTATTTTAATGTTCTGTTGGAACCCAGCCAGATGGGTGGGGTATAAATAAACTATTATTATTATTATTATTATTATTATTATTATTATTATTATTATTATTATTATACTTGTTAGGACTGGTGCTTGAGGCCCCATGAGTGTTCATTTTGCATGCACCAAAATATGTGAAAAAATTAATACGTTGGCTCTTTAAAGCTGTGTTACTCTACTGACATTGCATAGGTGTGTATACAGGAGGAAGTCCAAAACGGAATATATACACATGCACTTGGGAATTGATTGGTACTGAGAATTCTGCCTTTCTGCTCACCTGATTCAGCCCCTTTGTCTCCAGCTACTAGGTTCCCTGATTACGAACTACTTCGTTTGGAGTGGTTGTTTGGCCTTTGGGGGAATGACATCAGTTCTGCAGCTTTTTAGAGCTAGTTCTTGCCTCTTGAAGTTAAATCATCAGCATGTGTCTCTACAACCGGCAACCAAAAAAGATCTTCCCCAGTGAGTTTCCCCCGTTTTCAGGCTCTGTCTTGACATTGTAATCTTCTCCCAGAAGAAGGAGCAGGGGGGAATCACGAAGAACACTTGCTAATTTGCAGATAGATGCATATTTTAAAAATTCCCATTACCTATGATTGAGGCTTAGCTGGGAGGAAAGTGACTATCAGCATGGTACTTCTAATTTGCTAAGTGCTTTACAATCATCCTTGCATTCGTCCTCACAACAATCTTTTAGGGAAATCACGATGCCTGCTTAACAGATGGGAGATCCTGCTGGGAGATTTGGCTAGGGTTACCCAGTTAGTCCATGGTGAAAAAGGGACCACTTTTGGTGCCCTTTAGACATATCTGCAGTTTTCCACGAGGCGATTCCACATGGCCTTCATCTAGAAGGGTTGTTGTCATTCCCAGTGAGAGGTGCCAATTCCATGGGGAAAACCTCACACAGTTTGTCCCACCCATGTGGCTGTGTCAGTCAGAAACAGCCCCAGCAGTGTGGGGGGCACCTTATGGTTTCTAAATATTTGTGGGCACACACCTAAAGGGGACCCCTTCCACTGGGTGCCCAATGCCCATTCCAGACCTATGTGCCATCAATCTTGGCCACATGCTTGCGACATTCAGATGCAAGTCTCAGATACAAGGACTAGCCTTACAGAAACATGGTTCTCATGCGGATTCAGGTACAGTGGTACCTCGGGTTACATATGCTTCGGGTTACAGACGCTTCAGGTTACAGACTCTGCTAACCCAGAAATATTACCTCGGGTTAAGAACTTTGCTTCAGGATGAGAACAGAAATCGGGCAGCAGCGGCGCAGCAGCAGGGGGAGGCCCCATTAGCTAAAGTGGTGCTTCAGGTTAAGAACGTTTCAGGTTAAGAACAGACCTCCGGAATGAATTAAGTACGTAACCAGAGGTACCACTGTATACTGTATTCTTTTATACCTGGCTACACCACATCACCTTTCTATGATACCTTCTAGCAAACATGTTAGTGCTCATTTGAGACCAGCCTGGTAGTAGGGTTGCCAGGCTAGAAACACCCCAGATCTTGAGATTTCAGTGCCCAAACCTGAGGCCTAGGGGCAGGCCCTGGTAGTGTCAAGGGGGCAGACCCCATGATGTTATTAAGGATTGACCACAGTCCCTGAGGCCATATCATTCAAACAAACAAACAAACAAGCAAACAAAGTCTAACAAATGAGCAAATATGTCACTGGTTGGAAATTAAGGTCAAAACCTCAGCTAATAGGGTGTACCCAGGTCCAGCTACCTAGAAGGGCCTAGCAAACCTGAAGATCTGGCAACCCTACCTCATAGCCATATTCTTTCTGTAGCTACAGAGTCTCAGCAAACTATATATTAAAAAATCAGGAATCCTGCTTGGTGTCTTTAAAATTAACACATTATATCATAGCATAATGCTTTGTCAGGTATTTGAAGTGTCATTGTTAGTTGGTTTATTATCTATCTATCTAAAAAGGGAAGGGAGGATGTGACCAGAAAGCCCAGAAATATCCAATTACTAACGTACAGCACAATTGCAAATGAAATCCAGTCGAAAGAATAAAAGAAACTAATGAGAATGGGTGTGACACAGTCCTGACTCAGAATGCAATTGTCAAAGCAAGGTGAACCGTGTGCATCCATGCTGAAAGGACAATGGCTTTCTGTAGTGAGCTTACCGTGCCCAAATCAAATGTAGCCATTTATAACTTTACACTGATCTGTTTTCATGGTTAAAGGAATAATTAAAACAAAAACCAAAAACCACACACCTGCTTTTGGGTTAATTTGCTCACTTTTCATCAACTCTGAGAGCATCTGTGGCTATTTAGTGACAATGAAGAGGAGCCTGGAATGCTCTGTTTATTCATTTTCAAACAATGTCTCCATTTTATTTGGGGCCAATACAATCTCTATTATACTCATTGTTCTGCATTTATTCTGTTGCCTGGTACTGTAATACACTGCTTTCAGCATTCTAATGGGATTTCATGGGGCTGCCATCCCTAGGTTGATTTGTAACAGGAAGCCGGGACAATAAAGGCTTTGAGGAGATTAATGTGAGAAATGCATGCCTCTGTCGAGGGGCACCCATGCAAAATGAAAAACAACACTGTCTTCCATTACTTGTACCGCCATCTCATTTTTACCAGTAAATAACTTAGTGCATTTCTCTCCACAATGAACATGAACAAAAGGCCCTAAGAATAATGAATATACTTTTTGGCTGAGGGAGGAGATGGGATACTTTCAAAGATATTTAGGATTCACCTGCCAGAGTTGCCCTTCAGACATGTTTTTTTTTAAAAAAAACTCTCAAAGAAATGACACTCTTAATAAAAAAGGGCCCTTCTTCTTCAAGAAGGTGAGTCTTTTAACTCTCATCAGCATGGAGTCCACAAAATGCCCGGCAGTATAGCAGATTCTTTAATTATGATAGGAAAGATTGTATTCCAAGTGATGTGTTTGCTTATTGGGCTTGGACTATAAATGGTTTCTGGATATTTTAACCAGAAAGCAAATACCGAACCCTTGAGGCAGGGTGCTCTTGTCTTCCATTTTGCTGGCTATCAATTAAGGTTATTCATAACATGATGAATTAAGGCTATGCGTTGGTTCAGAAAGTAATTGGAAGTCCTTCTTAATGCTTATGCAGAGCTTTGAGGACGTAAAGTGCTGTGTAATTACTATTATTATTCATAATGACCAATTAGAACTTCAACGATGGTGCCATTATTTCTAGAAAGAGGGAGGACAAGGATGGAGAAAGAGGTTGCTGCTGCCGGCTGGGTGGGGAAGCCTTTTGGGAAAGACAAAAACCATCATTATCTGAAAACAGTTAATTTCCATGTCACATCAGCTCAAGGATGGCTTGCTTTGAAGAATCTGTCCGTAAGACCCAGCAAAGACATTTGTACAACAAAGGAATGGTTGACTTAAGGGCAGAAGAGAGATTGATGCTACTGCTTCTACTACAAAATTGCAAATATTTGCCATACATGCCTTTTTATTCTTTAGACTCGATCGCTACTTGAGCCTTTCATGGACATCCCATTAACGTAGAGACTGTTCATTTGTTTCACCTGTGTCACAGGTTCAACCCCCAGAGTCTCCAGGTAGGACAGGAAATGCCTCTCTTTCGAAATGCCGAAAAGTCACTTCCAGCAAAAGTACACAATGTTAATCTAGATGGCCCAGTGGTTTGGCTTTTATAATTCTTTCCCGGGCAGAAAGAAGTACAAAAGGACACCTGCTCATGATGATGAGCCTTTGATATGGCTTTAGGCACGATCCTTGGAACGTAACCCCCATGTAAGTTGAGGGCTTACTGTACTGTGGGCAGAGTCAGCCCAGGGCCTGAAGGTCTTTCAATGAGAAGCTATCACCTGCATTCCAGTGGTTCACCACATAAGACAGCAACACACAATATGACATCAGCAATTCCTGACACCTCTCCACCATATCCCATCTTATGAAATTCTACAACGCATTGTCCACTTGTGTTATGATACCATCTTCACAATGGTGAATCATGATTAAAGGGAAAGAAAGCTGATGCTGAATCTCAGGATGCCAAATTCTCTGTGCAATGACCATCACTTTTGTGATGCGGATAATGGTATTGCAGGAGACACCTAGTCCTGCTTATTTTTTTTTTTACAATGTTTCATAAACGATTTCCAGAAGTTGAAAGTTGGAAAAATGTCACAGAGTGATTTATCAGTTTTTGAAAAGGGGCACGGGAGAGAGAGAGAGAGAGAGAGAGACAGACAGACAGACAGACAGACGGATAAGGTGGTTGTATATCAGTGACAGTGCCAGATTTACATATAAGCTCAACAAGCTATAGCTTAGGACCCCATTTTCCTGCCCCCCCAAAAAATGTAAAGGAAAAAAACCTGGATGTACATTTCCAAAATATAAGATAAAAAACCAAATAAAACAAAACCTACATACAGCAACAGTGGCAAATGGCTTTAGATACATATTAGGTCCATAAATTACCTTATAGCATACAGTATATTCAACACAAAAAACAGCAACAATTTGTTGTTGACAAAGGACAGCTGGACATATAAAGGGTCCCATTACCTTAAGTAGCTTAGGGCCTCATCAAACCTAAATCCGGCCCTGATCAGTGACTAGTGAAAAAACATTTTCTTAACCAAGCACAGCTACAAAGAACTTAAGGTGGCTTTAATAGTATTGCCTTGTACTGCCAAGTACTCTGGTTGCCTGCCAGTTTGTTGCCAAGTGATATTTGATGTATGCACAGCCAGTAAATGGTGAGAAAAAACCACACCAATCTTTGGCGCTCTTATTTTAGGCAAAGTTTCCCATGAAAATGTTATTTTTAATCTAGAAGCAATTATTTATGTAGCTTGTATATCACTTTAGAGATAATATTCTGCTTCTGCAATGCCAACCTTGATAATGCAATGATGTCGGGAAAATGCTAAGTGATGTTCACTCAGAACTTGGGAGAGAACTCAACACTTCCATGCTTGTTTTGAAACACTGACTTCAAATCTGAACTAGCATTTTGATTTTAGAATTATGTCCATTTCTGCAGATATTTTTTGTGATCCTAAACTCTTTCCCAACTGGCTACTGGTCTATAAAGCAACTGTATCTTAGACACTCTTTTCTTATAAAGTGCCTTGGCCTTCCACATTTATTAATTTGTCTATTTTATTTGACATATTTTAGGCCACATTTCAGAACCAAAATCCCACTCAATGTGGCTTGCAGAAAAGCACAAAACTAGGGAGCACCAGTTCAATAACATAGGTCTGGTAGGATACTGGGCTGGGTGACTCAAATAAAGTTGGAAAGCCTTAGAGCCCATTTCTTTATTTGAAGGGAGGCATGAAGAGTCCTCTGCCCTTTAAGCAGAGTTAAGGAACCCAGCTCATTATCGTGACATTCTTGGTAATATCTGATACCCATAAAGTTAATCTCCTACTGAGGCTGCATCAAGACAGCACTTTATTCTATTTTCTTACTTAATAATCTTCACATTTTATGTAATCTTTCACATGACACAAAAGCCACCTACAGAAATCTAGTGGAAGTTTAGTGTTCATTCCCATGTTAATTGCTTTTTAAAAAATGTTTGCAACCCTGTTAACCAGGAAAATCACAGGACAAAATTTGGGCGGTATCCCAACATATCATTCTTTCCCACTCTTTTAATGGGTGACCCTTGTGGTCCTTTTCCTTCATTGCAGGGGGTTGGCACTAGTTGAACCTTAGGGTCCCTTCCAACTCTACTATTCTATGATTCATCATCGATTACAACAATACAAGGTGAATAACAGTACAAAGTGAATAGAAATATTTTCTTCCTCTCTCATAAACACAAGAACTCATGGACATTCAATGAAGCTGCAGGTTAGAAGATAAAAGAAAGTACTTCATAGTTACTTACTTTTCCTTTATTCGACCGATAGTCAGAAAAACATTTCTCAATAAAAACATCAAAAAGATACACAAGTAAAAACAAAACAAAACACGGGCAGCATTATTAACATTATACAGGTAAACCCACTTCATAGTTAAACTCTGGAACTTGTTCGCACAGGAGGCCATGATGGCCACCAACTTGGATGGCTTTAAAAGAGGATTAGATGGAGGAGAGGGCAATTGATGGCTACTAGCTATGATGGAGGGACACGGGTGGCCCTGTGGTCTAAACCACAGAGCCTAGTGCTTGCTGATCAGAAGGTCGGCGGTTCGAATCCCTGCGATGGGGTGAGCTCCCATTGCTCGACCCCTGCTCCTGCCCACCTAGCAGTTCAAAAGCACGTCAAGTGCAAGTAGATAAATAGGTACCGCTCCGGCGGGAAGGTAAACAGCGTTTCTGTGCACTGCTCTGGTTCACCAGAAGCGACTTAGTCATGCTGGCCACATGACCCGGAAGCTGTTTGTGGACAAACGCCGGCTCCCTTGGCCTATAGAGCGAGATGAGCACGCAACCCCAGAGTCTTCCGCGACTGGACCTAATGGTCAGGGGTACCTTTACCTTTAGCTATGATGGTTGTGCTCTACCTCCACTGTCAGAGGTAGTATACTTCTAAATGCAAGTTGCCCTCATGTCCAGTTTATAGGCTTCCCATAGACATCTGGTTGGCCACTGTAAAAACAGGATGCTGGGTTAGGTGGGCCATTGGCCTGAACCAGCAGGACCTACACTTTGGGGGCTCTGAAGCTTGAAGTGTTATGGGGGCTCCTTCACAAGGTCTGTGGAACCATTGCTATCTTCTTCAATGAGATTGTTCCATGATGGATCACCAAGTAATAGTAATAATAAATTAACTACCACACCTCTGATTTTGATTATAATTGCTGTGCTGGATTCTCTCACGTGTCAAAGTCACTGGTGTGAATAAAAAATTCCCACGCCTTATAGTTTTTGAGTTGTGAGGCTTAAATTGGGTCTACCAGACCTAAAAACTTTAAGCAATGTGGTCTAAAATTGCTTCTGGGGCTCCTCCGGGATTAAGGGCCCCAGAAGCTTAAACTTCATTAGTTTCATAGTCAATCCATCCCTGATCTTATATCCTTATTATGTGAAGCTAAGAGAAATGCTGGTGGGATATTATCTTAAAGCCTTTCCCCACCTCTTTGCCATTCCTCCTACTACTACCGTACTGCTGCAGCTGTCTGGAAGTGAGCCCAGGGGAAATAGATCTGCACCAGAAATTATGCTTCTGGGCAGCACTGGATGTAACTTGAGCCTGGATGTCCTGTTTTCTAAAACCTAAGTACTTTTCATATGCTAACGGTAATGGCCATACCTACACCCAGTTAGGCTGCTCTAATCCCACTGCCTTCAAAGGCATTTAAGTGACCTAATTGTATGCAGGATTGCACCCATTGCTTTCTCCCATTCATCTTCATTATCGAAGGAATGCTTGATATATGTATGCCAAGCAAGATACTTTGTGATGATTAAATTTAATGACAAAACTAAATACGCTTTCCCATTTCTTTGATGGACTAGATCTAAGCCAGCTAGCTGTGGGCAGTGGAGTGTCCTTCATTACTAAGCTAATGAGACAGACCCGATTTCTGATTGCCTTGTTAGCTTCAAATATTCCCTTTGCTTTCCCATGACTTTACCTGTTGATTTTGAAGATATCTGAAGAGTTATTGCATACACAGCCTATGGCTGCTTGGCAGAATCAGCTGACTCACTCTGTGAATATGTGAGATGAGGACTTCACAAAATATTATATATATATATATATATATATATATATATATATATATATATGATTTTATGAAGTCTAAACATACAACAAAAAACAATCCAAAATGCAAATATCGAGATTACTCTGAAACTTCTGACTTCTCCCCATCCCTACCATGGGTCCCAATGATAATATTTACAACTGCATATCAATACTTATCCATATTTTTATCCTTTTAAATTATCCATATTTTACGTTACTTTACAAGTGTGGTTAAAATCCTGCTAATGTTTTAACCTGTTTACAGTGGTCTCGTAGATAAATGGGAAAACTTTTCCCATTCTTTTTTTACAGTTCTTGTCTTCTTGATTTCTGTGCTTCCTAGTAACTAGAAGTGTTCTAAGGAAGGCAAGAGAGCGACTTAGCTGTGGTGAAACTGGGCATGGCATCTTCAGAGAACCAAGAGATAATACACCTTTCCTCCAGCACCAAAGGTTTTAAGGAAGGAAAAGTGAATATGTCATCTACAAAAGAAAAGCAAACAAAAGAGCCACTGTGTCATCAACTCACTTAAAAATCAGGGGGTAATAACTTCCAGGCTATGTAAAAGTCAAAGCCTCTTTATCGCACAGCCAATCCAGGAATTACTTATTCCCCCATGACCTATCATGTGCCATTTTCACAAAGGTCATGTCAGAGGCAACTGTGCTGCTCTATAATGGAAATTCCAGGCAGGGTTTTGCTTTAATCCATCAAATATATCAGAAGGCATGATGATTTTTGGGGGGCCATTCTGTAAAATGGAGAGGAGACAGATTCCTGGTTTCAAATTGTGCTTATACTGAAGAGCTGTACTCAACCTTGTTTTCAGATATCGCATTACGGTCTTACTTTTCACTTTCCTAATTCCCCCTAATTATGTCCATTACTAAACTTAACATGTAATGGGAAAAAAGTGAAGAAATTTGCCATGACCTCTGGTTCAGATTTCGATGGGGCCCCAGCTTTGGAGGTTTTTAACGCACCAAGTTCCCATCCTGTATGAACAGTCAGCATTCCTCTTCCTACTGTGATTATAAATGAGCATTCTGTACAAAAAGTATCTCCCCTCCTCTGCATATGGGTAATTTGGATAAAATACATTTTCCTTGCAAAATATTGCACTTGATATATAACAAGGAACATTAAAGACAAATAATGTCCTTCTTCAATCTGCTGCCCTTCAGATATTCTAAAGTCCCATCAGTCCTGGCTAGCATGGCCAATGGTTAGGGATGACAGGAGTGGGAGTCCAAAATTTCTGGAGGGCACCAAGTGGGGGAAAAACTGGTCTAAATGTACCAAAATATTCTGCATTGCTTTTATTCATTCACAATCCTGCATTCCTTTTACTTTTACCCAACAGAAAATTCAGTTGACTTATTTGCAGAGAAAGCTTTTAATTTCAAATGCCTTCTGTACAGGTGAGCATCAAGAAGAGAGAACATGCTCATGTGCCCATTAGAGCATTATTCAGGAATCCTTGCAACAATTAAGTAGAAAACATGAACAATCCAAGCTCCTGTATATGACTCTATAGAGGCATAACCAGTCCACCTCTCCAAAAACCCTATGAAGCCCTGTGTTGTCAATAGAAATCAGTACATTTTCTACTTTTAACACACTTCTGGATTATGAAGCCAAAATTCCTAAAGTAAGAGTGTAGTGTGTAGGGTTAACATGGGCTGGAGCATTGACAGATCTTGCCTTGGGCAAGAAGTTGACCTGTGATCTCCATCTCTCTTCTCTCATGAGTCAGTGATCCTAAAGCAGCAAATATTTACAAGTGGAATGAAATGTTCCAAGTACACAGGAGATTAAACTTAATTTTTCAATATCTCTGCTCATTCACCTAGGGCTAGACAGGGCTGGACACACTGATTCTTTTTCTGTTAGTTTTCAAGGCTTCAGTACCAATATTTCTTGCACTGAAATTGTAAGCGGCTACTGCATTTGAGAAGATAAAGAACAAGCTGAAATTTTAGTAAGTCCTCAGTGTCGTTCTACCACAGGCAGACTCTGGTAAGATTTTGTAGTTTCCTCAGGTTTGGAGCAGGCAAGAGTTCTCTCCAAAAAGTGAAGCATGACAAAACAGAAGGGTTTCTTAGCTCATCAAAGTGAATTAATTCCTCTTTAATTCCTCTTCTAGGAGTTTGGTGAGGAGTTTGTTGCCCTCCCCACGATGCTGGACAATAACTCAACCCTAGCCATTGGCCATGTGGGCTGGGACTGCTGGGAATTGGGGGTCTAACCACATCTGGAGGGCACAGGTTCCCCACCTGGGTTCAAGAAGGAAATAAAAATGAGATATTTACCACATAAAAAGAGTTTCTGGAACTAAGTAGCTGTTCCGAATAAATGGATGACCTAATGCCTAGGAGTGCCATTCAATTTTGAGGAGATTCCATTTGGCTTCTGGTTGACAATGTAAGTAGCGAAGTATCTGTAATGTACAGTCGTCATCCCCCGTCCTGGAAAATATTGATTAAGAAATTAAACTTCATTTTAAATTGGTTTTTAGACTTGGCATTCTAGGGGAAAAAGTGGTGTCTAGACTTAAGGCCAGATGGACATAGCTGGAAAAGAGACAAAAACTCCCAAGTTATCAGCACGTACATTTGGCCTATCCTGCACTGATTTCAGTCCCACAGATAATATATTGGAAGTAAACTCTTCAAGAGAGATAAACATGTTTTGCCCCCCAATAGTTTCCCAACCACATAAGTCATCTGAGTAATGTTAAAATCAATTTGATATTTGAAAAACAGCCAATGCAGCTCCCTTAAGATTAGCATGACATGCTGAGGTTGCTTACTTTGAGTTAAAGTTCTGACAGCAGCATTTTCTACATATTGGATACTATGCAGAAGCATTTTCTCAGGGAAGACATCAAAGGAAGCAGTACAATTGCCAGCTTTAGCTATTGGAGGCATGTACATTGCAGTCCTTTGGCTAAATTCCATTGTTGTTCTGTAGCCCAGACAGGGGGAAGTATGATCAATTAAATAAATAGATCGATTTTTTAACCCCGCCTTAATCTCATGAGAGCCCAGGGTGGCTCTCATGTAAAAACAAAAACATGAAAACCAATAAAAACAGAAACATAAAAACCAGAACCAACAGCAGCACATTCTCACTATACCCTGACCCAAAGCAACACTGTTGTGTGAAGACATGTCCAGACCCTCCAAGTGCCCAGATTCTGATCTGGTCCCAGAATGTCCTGCTTTTCCTAAGGACACCCCTATTTTCAAAAGAGAAATGTTGGAGGGTATTAGGTTTTTTTTTTAAAAAAAAGTTTAATGTTTTATTATATTTTTATTAATGTTGGCAGCTACCCAGAACAGCTGAGGCAACCCAGTCAGATGGACGGGGTATAAATAATAAAATGATGATGATGATGATTATGGAACAGGACGTCCCTCTTTTCATCGGAAAAATGTTGGAGGGCATGACATCCCCACAATATCCTTACTCTTGTGTGAAGGCATGACTAGAGCCATTGGTGAATGGTCAGTAAGATGGAGGACAGGACAGCTGTGCTGTCAAGCGGCGGGAGTTCCATAGCCAAGGGGACCATGACAGAGAAGGCTCCCTTCTGGGTGACCACATAATGGCTGTTGGTCACTGGGACCACGATAAGAGCCTCACTGGCCAATGGCAAGGCCCAGACTGGTAGGTAAGCAAATTTACAGCAGTTTCATTTCAGTTGAACAAACCCCACCCCCACCTGAAGTTGGTAAAGCCAATAAAGAATCTCCGACATATCATGCAGTCTGGCCCTGGCTCTGTGCGTGTCTGAACAAAGATCTGCTCTTGGACTGGTACGTGAGAGGTATTATGAAACTCCCAAAGCATATCGACGCTAACAAACCTGGTAGAGGTAGAGGCACAAAAGAGATAGAAACACGAAAATCAAACTACAAATAAAAAACCAAAACAAAGGGCTTAAGCTGCGTATATATACCATTTAAAGCACCCCCTGCACCCCTGATAATCCTGGGAACTGGTTTACCCCCCCCCCCACAGCTACAATTCCCAGCACCCTACAGTTACTACAGTTCGGGGGGGGGGATACAATTTAAATGTATGGTGTGTATGCAACCTTAGTTTTTGTCCCTTCTTCTTCCTAGGAAAATTCAAGATGCCTACAAAACAGGAATGCTTATTAGAACATAGGAACAGAGGAAGCTGCCTGATACCAAATCAAAGCATTGATCCACCTGGTAAAAGGTAAAGGATGGTTAAGTCCAGCCAAAGGCGATTATGGGGTTGCAGCGCTCATCTTGCTTTCAGGCCAAGGGAAGCCGGCGTTTGTCCACAGACAGCTTTCTGGGTCATGTGGCCAGCAGGATTAAACAGCTACTGGCGCAATGGAACACCATGACGGAAAGCAGAGCACACGGAAACACCATTTACCTTCCCACCACAGCTGTACCTATTTATCTACTTGCACTGGCATGCTTTCGAACTGTTAGGTTGGCAGGAGCTGGGACAGAGCAATGGGAGCTTACTCCGTCGCAGGGATTCGGACCTCTGTGGCGCCGACCTTCCGATCGGCAAGTCCAAGAGCCTCAGTGGTTTATACCACAGCGCCACCTGTGTCCTTATTGGTCCATCTAGTACGGTATTGTCTACACTGACCAATAGTGGCTCTCCAGTGTTTCAGGAAGTGGTCACTTCCAGCCCTACCTAGAGATGTTGGGCAGAGAGCCTGGGTCTTTTTGTATGCAAGTAGATGCCCTAACACTTTCACGGGGCACTGCCCTCCACAATCACCTCCTAGCTGTCTGCCCCTTTCCTGGGTGCACCTTCATATTATCACTCCTTACACGTTGCACGCAGAAGGGTGTTCCTCTTTTTAAAACAAGATGCCACAAGGGCCAACAGTGCTTGATTTTGATCTGCTATCTTTCCCTGCGAGCGCTGAGTCATATGTACATCTGCTGATGCTTGTACGATATGCTAATGGCTTCAGAAGGTGTGACTCAATAGGTAGAGGGTGATGCAAGAACAAATCAGTCGGCATGCAAGGTAATAGCAGAGCCGAGCTTGGGAAGATGTACACAGAAGCTGTTCTGGAAAACTGACAATGAAAATAATCATTAGCTATGCAAACAGATTGCCAAGTGGAATATATCAGATGGGGAAAGCTCATTATCAGCTGGCAGCCTTGTTGTTTAAGTGAAATCATTTATTAGTACAAAAAAAAAAATCTTGTATTTCTTAGTTGGGCTATTTCTGATCAGTGTTATTATAAATGCAAGAGTGGGAGTTATAAATGTTGGGTTCCCACTGTCACTGGGGAAGCTGGGAGCATGGGAAGTAAGATCATTTCACAGCAAACTAAGAAGATCCAGTCTGATGTAGTCGTCAGAATGTTGGACTGGGACCAGGGAGAGATCTGGGTTCAAATCTTCACTCAGCCATGGGACTCGCTGGGCTACTCCGTTATCATCATTCAACATAATTTCCTCCACAGAGTTGTTGGGAAAGGAAAAGAACCATGTATTCCACCTTGCGCTCCTTGCAGGAAATGCATTAAATAAAAGCATTAAAATAAACAGAGCACTCCTGTTCATTTTTAACCATCCTTAGGAGTAGTAAGTGACACATAGAAGAGTTTGGATTTGATATCCTGCTTTATCACTACCCAAAGGAGTCTCAAAGCGGCTAACATTCTCCTTTCCCTTCCTCCCCCACAACAAATACTCTGTGAGGTGAGTGGGGCTGAGAGACTTCAAAGAAGTGTGACTAGCCCAAGGTCACCCAGCAGCTGCACGTGGAGGAGCGGGGAATCGAACCCGGTTCACCAGATTACGAGATTACGAGTCCACTGCTCTTAACCACTACACCACGCATATACATCTGAGAGAGCTGCCCGATGTCTCTCTGTGTGGTTGGAGCTATATCATTTCAGACGGGGGGGGGGGGCTCAGGGGATGGGGAGATTCAATGTTTTGTTACTAGAATTCAAGAGAAACAAAAGTTAATCTACATGTCGGAACATGACATCTTCAACCCGCCTAAACTGACTTCTTACCCAGGTTGTGTTTAGAGCCTTACATAATTACACGGGGAAAGGAGAGCCCTCTGGAAAGAAGAAAAAGAAGAGAAATTCAAATGACAAAAGCCATAAAGGAGAACTGGAAAAAAATACACTTTCTCATCTACTGCTGATAAGCCACGTTGGTAGCAGCATCTACAGTTATGGCAGCCCTAGGATTTTGGAAGCCTTGGGCAAGAGAGTTCTTTGCGGCCCCTCTAAGTTATGAAATCAAGTCAGGCACACAATTTTGCTTCATTCTATACATGAAGCAGCAATGAAAGTATGGATGAAAGTACCATAATGCATTAATTCTGGTCAATTCTTTTCTACCAAATGGAGTGAAGAATATCACTTAATACATTATATTAACACTTCACTGTAAATATAGAAATACAAGGCATACACAAAAAGAAACAAGCCATTACCTCCATATGTGATGCTCTCTCACACACAAACAGAAACAGTAAAAAACAAACAAACCCCCCAAAAGCATCTTGTATGATATCATGGTAGGAAGGATATACAGATAATTGGTTATAGTCACATAATTGTTGATTAATTATGTAACAGTCAATTCTCTAATACCCTGTTTTACAAAATGAACTTTTTCAAGCTTTCTGGGAAGCAAAGTCCGTGGTCGGGTCACTCTCTCAATTTTACATTCAACTAAAATCAGTGGTCATCATTGCACCACAAAAAAGCGCATATATATATATATATATAAGCTTTAAAAATGACCTCTCACCAGACACAATCATTACAAATACAGTGGGAATTGAGTGTTTTACCTGAACTCTGCCTTTTTGAAGATATATTCTGCTAAGGAAAATGGAATGCTTTTCTGTTTTGGTGGAAATTCCAGTACAGTACTGACCTCAGTTATTCTAACATAAAACCATAATAGGTCTACACCATGCAACAGCAAAGAGTTAATCGTGTTACAGTTTGCAAGAGAGAAGGGAGTCCTGTTTCTTTAGAGTGCTTTGGGTAACTAAAACCACATATTCCAGTGGGATTATTTTAACTGGTATCACATATGCGGTTGGTTTAATATTCTGCTATTTCTAAGGATTAACTCCATTCCTACATATCACATGGTTTCACGATTAAGAGCAATTTGCCATCACATTATTCAAAAGATCGAAGGACCAATGCAACTCCAGTTCAGATCAATCTCTGTCCTAAGATACATTTTTCTGGCGGCTGTCCAATGCCCTTGAAAAGACAGGTACCATTTGTACTAGGAGATAAATGTGTCTAAAGCATGAAGCCAGATGTGTATACTAGAGCTTATCCCATTGACCATAGGGGCTGGTGCTAAAATAGTGCTCAGGGATAGGGTGCAGGCCTGAATGGCTCTGCAGTACTTTGTGAATTTATCAAAGCACTAGAGTAACAAATGAACCCTAAGTAATGTAATGGCGCTGTGGTCTAAACCACTGAGCCTCTTGGGCTTGCTGGTCAGAAGGTTGGTGGTTCGAATCCCCACGACGAGCTGAGCGCCCATTGCTTTGTCCCAGCTCCTGCCAACCTAGCAGTTTGAAAGCACATCAGTGCAAGTAGATAAATTGGTACCACCGCAATGGGAAGGTAAACAGTGTTTCCATGCGCTCTGGTTTCTGTCACGGTGTTTTCGTTGTGCCAGAAGCGGTTTAGTCATGCTGGCCACATGACCCGGAAGGCTGTCTGTCGACAAACGCCGGCTCCCTCGGCCTGAAAGCAAGATGAGCACCGCAACCCCATAGTCGCCTTTGACTGGACTTAACCATCCAGGGGTCCTTTACCTTTTTTTTTTTTTTAACCTTTTAATGTTCCATACATAATGGCAAGCTTGTGGGAGTCATTTTCAGTTGAACATTGCTTGATTGCATCTTCAAATGGTAAGTCCTGGCTCCCCACTTAATTTTAGGGAAGAGGGCCGTCTGTGTGACCCACAGCGATGTGGGAAGGGGAGCAGGCTGAATCACCTCTGATGCATGGCCAGCGGCTTGCTAGCTAATGCCTTAGGGTTACATAGAGGCTGCTAGCAGGTGTGTGGACTATATGCCCTCTGTCCTCCTTCCTTAGTCTGGTGCCCTCCAGAATTTTGGGTTACAAACGGGGGAGTTGCAGTCCCAAACATCTATAGGGCACCATGCTACCCACAAACAGACTATTTTGTAGTAACTTAAATATTTGTATATGTGACCACGCTTGTTATCTCTATCTGTGAAATCCATTGCCAACCTTTTCATTCTGCCTGGAGAAGTCTTTTATGCAACCATGTAATTTTCATCCAATTAAAGATATTAACTTCCCCTAGGCTTCAGTCCATGATTAATTTAATTGTACTGTGGCCCTGTGAAAGTAAAAGGAATTTTGCCCTGGAGGAATTGCTTTGCGGATTGAAGAATCCCTGCTTTATGTCTCTTTTCCAGCAAAGTGTCCCTGTTAACGGTATAGATTATCTGCTTTTGGTTCAGGATACATGTAGGCAATGCTGATGCAACAAGTTGTAGTTATGCTATTTGATTTTGATATGCTATTTGTATTCCACAGTTCCAACAACAAGATGGAGATGGGACTACAAGCCATTTGCACCAATTTCCACTGGGGAGGAGGGTCTTGGAGCTACACAGAGGTTGAAATTTGTAGTATACTTCAATCCCACCCTCTTTGGGAAAGGTTAGATGTCCTACTGGGGATCTGGAGTGCTTTCCACCACATGCCTCCTTCTACCCCAAGCATCCCTATGTACCTAACGAGACCTTTGGGCCAGGGAAGGAGCATTGGTGGCAGTGGATGCTCTGGGTTTTAGTGCAGGGGTAGGCAACCTAAGGCCCGGGGGCCAGATGCGGCCCAATCGCCTTCTCAATCCGGCCCATGGACGGTCTGGGAATCAGCATGTTTTTACATGAGTAGAATGTGTCCTTTTATTTAAAATGCATCTCTGGGTTATTTGTGGGGCATAGGAATTCGTTCATTTTTTTCTTCAAAATATAGTCCGGCCCACCACATGGTCTGAGGGATGGTGGACTGGCCCACGGCCGAAAAAGGTTGCTGACCCCTGGTTTTAGTGTCTGATCAGGGACCTACTTGACTTCTCGGGACAGACCGAACAAGAGCACTCGTTTTCGCAAGCACCACTATTTGATATCTTGCAATATCCTAAGTAATATGCCGAAAGGGAAATATGAATCATGAGAGAGTAAGGGCTGATGCCTTTGAACAAATCATCCTGGGGAGTGTCTTTGTATCACTCCCCGTGGTAGTTTCTTAGATGCATTGAACTGTCCCTATGCAGCAATTTCAAACACGGGGAAGCAATAGCAGACAAGTAGATCTTATTCCTTCAAAATAAGTTTAGCAATAGGAATTGGACAGATTAATTCATATTTACATGCACCTGCAGATCAATTCCTTCCCTAGGCCAACAGGTCTGAATACACCTTAGGGTGAACTAATTCATGTTTCGGCCCTAAGGCAACCTCCCTATTAAATTAGAACATGCTGAATTATAATGTGCAACGTGAACAGAGCAAGAGCAAGCACAATACATCCTGCCAGAGGTTCTGGTGGGACAGGTAAATATATACACTCACAACCTGCTACTATTTGAGCTCAATAGAAAGTGAAAGGAACCGCTGCTCCCTACCAATAAAGATTTGAGACAACACATACCTAGATAAGAGAGCGTTATAGAGCATATTGCTGCAAAGTGATGATGCAACAGTGTCTGATTCTCACGCCTCGTGTTTCTTGATAGTACACTTTAATGCATATGTATGTAAGGTTGCCATATGCCCTCTTTTTTCAGGATACGTCCTCTTTTTCATGGATATGTAAAATGAGAGTCGTCATAGCGATCCATAGTTAAAAGTAGAAGTCGGCAAATGTGTCCGTGTGTGTGTGTGTGTGTGTGTGTGGAGAGAGAGAGAGAGAGAGAGAGAGAGAGAGAGAGCATGCAAGAAAACCAATCTCCGGGATTAATTTGGGCACATCTCACTTTCTGAAGAAGTCAGATCAGGTGAATACTCAGTTGGAGAATCCCTTGTAGGAAGTGGTGTTATTCACTCAGTGGGAGACAGTCTTCCCCCAGAATTAGTTTTAGCTTGTTACCAGAAGGCTAGTAGGAGGCATTCAAGTGGGTTATATCAACAGCAAAATGTTCTATATCTCTGAGAAAAAATGAATTACTAGTTCCTTAGTAATACTTTGTGGGCTGGACAGATGTAGATCTACCAAGTGTCCTGTGTTCTCAGCTGCGTGCAATAAATTCTGGGGACAGCTGAAGGGGGAAACTACAAAGGAGACATTTGCATGCCTTTGATGTCAGTGCCAGTTTCACTCCTTCTGTCCCAAAATAGTTGATCTCAGCCTTAGGTCTGGCATATCAGTTGGAGGTCCCCACAATGCCATTGCCGGGGGCAGGGGGTGAACCTTCAATGGCGCATCTAAATCTAAAGCGTAATGGAATCCGATGGTCAATCTACACCGAGTGTTTCTTAAAATGGGAGCCAATGGACACCAAGAGAGGGAGTGAATGGAAATTGCTTTAAGGGGGGGGGTAACCAGAATTCAAGATTTCCCATAGTCTGAGTGCTGGCTCCATTGAGGAACATATAAATGTTAGAAGTGGAGTCACATGTTCCTGAGTTGTAGATGAAGGGAGAAAGTGGAGACATTGGGTTGGGGCCAGGATATATATAGTGGCTTGTGCTGATTACCTATGCAGGGCAAGAAGTAGCTAGGGGTGTTTCCAAGCTGGATTAGTGAGGAAGAAGTGTTGTAGTAGAAGACAGATAAGGATTGCCAGTCTTATCTCCAGTATTGAATCTTAGGCAAGATTGTTGAGCATGTTGTGGTTGGCCATCTTTGGAATGTTGTGAGGACGCTAATTTTCTTGAACTATATCAGTCCTGTACGAGTTTGGAACTGAAGATGCCTTGGTAGGGCTGGTTGACAATCTGGATCTAGAGGCTGGCAGATTAACCCTGCTAATACTCCTGGATCTCTCGGAGGCTTTTGCCACACAGCAATCCATAAAGCCCTTCTGAGATACCTAGAGTGCACAGGTTTTGCAGTGAGTCTGGTCCTACCTGACTGATAAGCAGCAAAATGTTGCGTTAGATCATTGATGCTTCATTCCCTGGGAATGTGCTTAGGGAATGCTGCAAGTATGTCTCCAATACTTTTAACGTCTGTACGCAACCACCAGTCTGGAGTACTCCGTCATCAGCATGCTGAAGACACCTAGCTTTTTTCTTTTCATTTTCACAAAATCAAGGTGTATCCCTGCCTTGGATACCTGTAGAACCTAGATGATGGTGAAAAACACGACATGTGTCGGTGGTTAGTAAAATTCCCAGGAAGGTAAGGTGACTCCTAATGACAGGGCTGGCCCAGCAACTGTCTCTGTGGTGTCTCCGGTGTGCCCGGGCCAGAGGACCAGTGGGAAGACCAGAAACTCACCCAGGGCTGAGCGGGGCATGGTCAGCAGTCCTAGACAACAGCGGTGGGTCCAGGGAAGCAACCAAGTCCTGGGACGGGGCAGTGGCAGGGTCAGGTAACAGTCCGTGGGTCTAGCCGGGTAGTCAGAGGTCAGGAACACACCAGGGGTTCGTCCAAGAAGCAGGGTCAAAGTCCAGTCCAAGGTTCAGCAGTCCAACAGGGGATCAGTCCAGCAAGGAGCAAGGCAGGAAGCAGGGCAAGGTACAGGTCAGGTATAGGCACGAGGACACAGGCAGACACACGGTAGCAACTGTGTTGCTCACACAACTTGGGGCTGGGGCTGGCTGGCTTTGATCTGCCCCGAGGCATAGGGCAGCTCCGATCCTCTGGTGACTCGCCTCTCCTGGCCTGGACGCGAGCACTCCTCCTGTGGGAACTTAGTTCCCTTCGCCTCTCTGCCCTGAGCCTCTGCAGCTCAGGAGAGGCTGGTGGGTTACCGGACCCAGGGGCAACCTCAACTTCCTCTGACGGGGCTGAGAGCGGAGCACCTGCAGGCAATGGGTCCTCCATCCCATCAGGAGCCAGAGCAGACTCAGCAGATGCCTGCACCTGAGGATCCAGCATAGGTGAGGACCCTTCAGACTCAAGCCCTAGCCCCGGCTCTGCTGGTTCTGGAGGCGGGGAATCCTGTGCAAGCTGGGATCCCTCAGGTTCAGCATCTGAGTCTGAATCCCAGGCCATCACACCCTCAGGTGGCAAGATCAACTGGGGCAGCAGATCCCAATGTCAATCCACCCCCCCCCCCTGTTCCTGATGTAGACCTTCCCTCATCCCTTCTTCCCTGGTGGGGAGTGGGATGCCATTTTGCTGTCTGCCTCAGGTGTCAAAATGTCTTGGGCGAACCCTGCCTTTACCCGACATAGTATTTGTGGCCAAAAGAAACTTTTATTGCTGTGGGCTGTTTAGGTGAACACATCTCTTCTGAAAGGATAAGGACTTGACCACTGTCACCCATACATTAGTTAACCCCCACACCGAATATTACATTGCGACATTTATTGATTTTTAGGACATTCATTGACTGCTCAGTCAACAAGGCCCTCTGAGCAGCTCATGCAGAGTTCAAACAAGAAAACCTACAATCAAAATGTTAAAACATTGAAATCAGACTATTTTCTTTATTAGAAGCCAGCACAGCAGCATAAAATCATGCTGAAACACTGAAAGACTGGCACAAATGATCTGTTCCAAAGGCTACAATATAGTGCTAATAGCCTCAGAGAATAAAAAATGGTTTTCATGAGGTGCCAAAAAGATCTTTATGTAGGCACCAGTTAAGCCTCATGGGAGAGGAGGGAAGTTTTCATAACTGTGGCACCACCGAAGTGAAAGTCCTCTCCTCAGCAGCTATCCACCATTTCTCTTTAGATGAGGAGAACCTGGAGTCTCCAATCTCAATGTTCAGACAGGTATGTACGGGAGGAGGTGACCCTTCTAGGTAACTTGGCCCCAAGCTGTTTATGGCTTTGGAGGTTAATACTAGCTTTTTGAACTGAAGCTGGAAATGGATTGGAAGCCAGGGCAGATGGACTAAGCACTGCTGTGACATGTTCATATCTACCAGTTCCAGTTAGTAACCTTGCTAATGAAATTAGCAGCTAAAATTTTCGGACTGTTTTCAAAGGCGGCCTCTATGCATAATGCACTGCAGTAATATACTGGTAGGACCAGAACACGGATAACTTTTGCAGGCTTATCTCTGTCAAGATAAGGTCATTGCTGGTATATTGGGTGAAGCTGAGAAAAGCAGTCTACATTAGTGAGGCCCTCCATTACTTGGATGAGGCCTTTCACTGGCTGTGCTGGATTCAAGAACACCCCTTAGCCTATACTATGAACCTGTTCCTTTTGTGGGAAATGCATTAACATCCAAAACAGACTATAAACCACTTACATTGGCTCCCAGTTCGTTTCCGAGCACAATTCAAAGTGTTGGTGTTGACCTTTAAAGCCCTAAACAGCCTCGGTCCTGTATACCTGAAGGAGCGTCTCCACCATCATTCAGCCAGGACACTGAGATCCAGCGCCGAGGGCCTTCTGGCAGTTCCCTCATTGCGAGAAGCAAAGCTACAGGGAACCAGGCAGAGGGCCTTCTCGGTAGTGGCGCCCGCCCTGTGGAACACCCTCCCAGCAGAGGTCAAAGAGATATACAACTATCTGACATTCAGAAAATACCTCAAAGCAGCCCTGTTTAGGGAAGTTTTTAACTTGTGATATTTTAATGTCTTTTAATATCCGTTGGAGGCTGCCCAGAGTGGCTGGGGGGACCCGTCCAGATGGGCGGGGTACAAATATTATGTGGGGAGATGAACCACCCATTGACAGTACCTCTATCTTGTTTGAACTGGTTTCGAATGCCCACTGCACCCTCTATATCTGTTGAGCTGTGGGAAGAAGCATGGAAACTGAGTGTCACTTGTTTTGCTGCCTGCCAGCCACATGGAACAGTTAGCAGGCATCTGCTTGAAAAACATTTTTGGAAATGTGGGTTTGCAGGTGGGAAGAATCATGGGAATCCTCCAATGGAAGCTGTGTTTTTGCTTCAGAGGGGCCTCAGATAAATATGGAAAAGGGACAAAATGGCAACCCTTTCTGTTTCTGCTGCATGCCATAAAGCGGGGATTGTTCCAAAGTTGTTATTTTTTTTTGCAGGGGAAGGGAGTGATGGTTGTTCTGACATGTTTCAGAGACATAATGGTTATCATCACCTTTTCCTTTTCCTTTTCAAACAGCAGGAATTGTTCCCCAGTTGTTTGGGAAGGGGGACACACTGCAAAGGCAGAAACATTATTATCATTTCCTCAAACACCCTTAATTTTGAGAAGCTTTGGGTGTCATTCAGCCTCAAGTATCACATTAGTCTGGGCCAGTAATGGTCAACTAATACTTGGGTGAGTTTTTAAAAAATGTATTTCCCATGTATTTCCCTTGTATTTCTGTTCTTCTCTATTCCATAAAATTTATGCATAAAATATATACATAAAATTTCCAGTCAGCATTAAGGATGTATTTTTATGTGTGACTGTGCATGTGTATGTATGGCTGGCTGTCATAATTCAAAATTATTCCTGGATTCAGTTATCTTTTATTTTCTAGCTGTAAGCAATAGCAATATACCACCAACAGACAACATAACAACCAAGACTTCACAGTGTCCAGAAAAGAAGAAAGCTTTTTGAACATTTCTTGTTAACAACAACAACATATTTGAACCAATTTATATTCTCATCTCTTTTGTTTTTCTTTTGGAGGCAGTAGCCATTTTATGTTAGACCACTGTGGTTGGCAGCCATTTTGTGTCTGGTACCCTAGGCACCTTCTCAAATTTCCAAATGTGCCCCTAGACTTAAAAAGCTTGGTAGCCACTGATGTAGAGGTTGAACAGCATGGGGAATAAAATAGAGCACAGTAGAACCTCGTAACATAATTGCCATGAGACAGAGAAATAACCCGGCCTTCCTAGCACCACTTTCAAGAAATGGTTGTCCACATAGGAGTGGAACCAAAACAACATATTCATAGTGAATATGGCGGTGCTTTTTTCAGTCATGGCACAAGGGTGAATGTACACTCCACCTCATTATTTACAATTCAGATGCAGAATCTTTTGCCAGGTAAGTTAAATGAAGATGATGTTGTCTGTTGCTGACTTATGTCCTTTTTGTGTTCCAGTTGCTGTTTCGTTTTTATTGATTGTATAAGCCTTGAATGCCCTTTAAAGGGAAATTCAATTATTCTATTTCATGAATTAATAAATTCCCCACTTAAATGAGCTGGCAAACAAAAATTATCCAGGAAATACATATCAAAGAATGACCACATTGGACTAGAAGAAAGTGTTTCATGGATGAATCACAAACAGTATGAGAGGCAATGTTTGATGCACTGTTCCTATTGAATGATTCATTTAACTGTCAGGTCTGAACCGTAAAGAGCAGCAGAGTTATTTTGGTATTTTATGAGCATCTCTGAATAGGACTAGGTGACTTTTTTTGACGTCTCAAAAAATCCCCACACCACATCAACATTTTTGTTTTATTATATAGCCAGTGACAGGTTAAAATCAATTCCTTTTATCTCTTTGTTTAAGAATTTTCATAAATTAACTAGAAAGCACTTTCTGTCTGGTTCCAGGGACCCTGGTTTATGTCAATTATTGTCTTATTCCATGAGTTGTCATGCTGAGTTGAATGGAACTAGTGGCATAGTAAGTCACTATTCAGCATATGTATGGATTGGCTGATTTGCACCGAGGGAGATTACATACTTAATTGTGGGCAATAGTCAAGGGTATTACCCACCTACTGCAAAGTACAGATTGCACAAAATTTGCATAGAATTAGTCTTTAATCCCAAGTAAATTGTCAATTAATTTCATAAGAGCATCAGGCACGACAACTACTGTTTAATTATAGAGTGGGGGCATCTGTGTACAGCGCTACAATGCGGTATATCACATTTTCATTGAAATTTGCGGAGATGCGGTTGCTTTTCCAGAAATATATATATATATATATATATATATATATATATATATATATATATATATATATATCTTCTGAGAGACATTTTCTAACGTATCTTCACAGCCTGACGACTTCGTGACAATGAGGGGATTCAAAAAAATAAAATATCAGGAAGGATTTTCTCTTCCCTATAATCAGCATTTTAAATTTCCTGAATGTCACACACACAAGCCCACATGGAAGAGATTAAATGTATTTCTCCTTTCAACCCAATCCATAAGCGCATTGAACTAAACTGTATGATTTTAAAGCGTGTAAAGCGTGAGCCACTAGAGCCACGTCAGACTGGCGGAAACTAGTCCATTAAGGTGAATTGGGTGCTGCCCCACCAATCTCAGTCTGCCCTCCGCCAGCCCCTGCCTGCCTGCCTTCTTAGGCAGGGGGTTGTGCAGCCTGGCGTCTTTCTCCTCCTTAGTCTCCTTGCAGAATTCAGCAGTGAGAAGGCTGATGACAAAAACAGAGTGAGTTGGTTCTGCCTTTCATTGGTTCTGGCCTCACCACCTACTGTGAGTCTTGCTGCCTTCCGCCCCACCAGACACCAATGGGCACCAGCCAATGGGCACCAACAGACCCTCCAAGTGTCCCTATTTCCCAGGGACAGTCCCAGATTTACAGGAGCCATCCTGGTTTCTGATTTGATCCTGGAATGTCCTGCTTTTCCTTAGGACGTCCCGATTTTCATCAGAGAAATGTTGAGGGTATGAAATTATGCAACTCCCGAGCCATAAGTAACTATACAACCTTTAGAAGACATCCGAAGGCAGCCTTGTATAGGGAAGTTTTTTTTAAAAAAAGAAGTTTAATGTTTTATTATGTTTTTATATACAGTGGTACCTCAGTTTTTTAACGTCTTGGAAGTCGAACGTTTTGGTTTTCGAATGCCGAAATCAATGCTTCCATTTTCAAATGCGCCTAGGAAGTTGAACAGCTTCCGCTGAGTTCCCCCCCCCCAAAATTCTCTATTGAATTTGCAGGCAGCCCTTTGCACCTTGGTTTTTGAACGTTTCGGAACTCGAATGGTCTTCCAGAATGGATTACGTTCGAAAACCGAGGTTGCTGACCCCTGACCGAGGTTGTTGTCCAACCCCCTGCAATGTACTCATAAGGGGATCAAACCATTCCCCCCCATCTTTATTGAAAGTCAAAAAAGAACATAATTATATGTGCACTAAACATGGTGAGACGTAAATAAAAGAGGGAGAAAGAAAAAGAGAAACAGAACCAGTGTAGAAGGGGAAATAAAGGGGGGAGGGGGGAAAACCCAAAACTGTATATTCTATAAGGTTGTTCTTGTACTTCACCAGACCTTAACCTATCACAGTATTTGTAAGAATGGATTCCAAATATCATTGAATTTGTCCATGGCAAGTCTGCGTTTATATGCAAGTTGTTCATATGTTGCAAGTTTGTATAAGTCTTCAATCCTGTCGTAGAAGGGAGCCGCATTTTTATTTTTCCAATTCACCAGTATCAGTCTTTTTGCTATGGTTACGGCATGGAGAATCCACTCATATTGTCCTTTTGTAAGGTTCCATGTGCTGGGTATATAATTCAAGAGGACATTTTGCTCTGTAAACGTAAGGTTGTTCCGTACAGTTCTGTTGAAAGTTTCAGTTACCTTCTGCCAAAAACCTTTCAATATAGGACAATGAAAAAACGCATGTTTTAGAGAAGCATTATCCCTATTGCATCTCCAACAGTTAGATACCTTAGATAGCCCTTTTTTCAACAAACATAATGGGGTCCAGTATATTCTAAATACTATTTTTTGTTGTATGAGCCTCAATTGAAGGTCCAGAGAACCCTTGTAATAGCAGATAAAACAGGGGATCAAACCTGTGCCTTTGGCATGATCAGCACTGTGCTCTGACCAACTGAGCTAACTGGCAACTCCTTTTCACATAGTTTCCAGATTTGGCAGAGAAGTGCTGTTAAGCCTAGCTGCTGATTATGAGGCACATGCCTCCTCAGCCTCTCGTCTGTCAATGGGCTCTTGTGGGCTCGAGATTGTCTTTCAGTCCCATGAAGTGTATGATCGATAGAGCACGGTTTTGAAGAGAGAGGGAGAGAAAAGAAAGACCAGAACGCAATAAAACAGCATCCTTCTTCCGCGTTAACCACTTATGTCCGATGATGGGGAACTAATGCAGTCCTCCACACAGACACTGCACACTAAACAATCGTACGGCACGGAATTGGTTGGGTGTTCTCAGCAGAGGCAGAGCAAAAAGGAGGATGTCAGGAGCAATAACCCTCTTCCATATGATTTCAGCGTTGTTAAAGTCGCCACCTGATTCCTGGGGATGCTGTCAGAGTGGAAAGTCACAGTGATCTCAATTTATTAGAAGACCAGCAAGGGCATATGAAAGGCACATTGGGAAAGTGTTCCTCTTCTGTAGCTCCCTGACTTCGAATAAAGCATGTTCACCCCCCATGCTGAGTTGGCACAGCACTTAACCATCGCTAAGTGCAAAGTTGCGGAAACGGCGGGGTTGTGTGCTTGTGGGAGGGGGCCGCTTCCTTCGTTTTCGCTGCGCTCTCTCTGCAGCTCAGACAATAGCCTTGGCTATTCAGCCAGCTGGTTGTGTGGTCTGCATGCACACTTTGGGCAGGGGCAAGGACATAATGGTGTGTGGGGGGGTGGGGGGTCAAAGAAGCATAGCCGGGTGATGCCAAGAATTCTGCCTTTGTGGGAGGCTGCCCAAGCAGATAACTGATGGGAGCATCACTTAGCTGAGTCAGGAGCCAAGGCTCAGCTGAGCAATAAAGCGAAATGTACAAATAAGTGGGCGATGATAAAATAAGAGAGTATTATCTTTTTATGATGCAGTGCAACCTGTTATGTTGACGCCCTGGCCAGTGCGTCAAGGCATGCCAGTAATTTATAGTGCATTACCTCATGGGCCTGTCACTCCACAAGGGACTGTATTACAGGAGCACAGCATGTACATTTACAAATGGAGTGCCAAAGGGGTGGCTTGAATGATGAAGCACTTGCGTCTCGGGGATTCTAAAAAGCTCCAGAGTCAGGTGCTTTCGAGAAAGGCCCTGAAACAGGGCAGCCCAATCAATCTTTTCTTAAATGCTTCACTTCGTAGCGAAGAAGCCCACAAATAAAGTCTGCCGCTTTCGAAAATGGCATTGCGAGGGGTAAACTAAAGTAAAAAAAGAGAGAAAACAAACTCTCCAAAAGACAGCGCTGTTTATTTATAGTCTTCCTTTTCGAGCCTGAGCCATTCCAAAGACTTGCAACTAGGAGCAGCAGCAGATTAAAATACAAAATATTAAGTGTTTTCAGAAATGGATGTCATTGATGTGTCTTTGAAAGCCAATTAGGCGATTTGGTAGAAGAACAATTAAAAGGAAACCGAGAGAGAATATTCTACACATGCCTCTGCAGCAATCTGCTTTTGCTATCTTGTCTTGATTGAGCTCTTGTTTTCACCCTGAACCAGGAGAGGTAGACTACCATCCCCCACAAGCCAAGGAAGCAGCAGGTAATATTGTGCCACCTTTGCTCTTCAGATCAATCATGTGAAGAGCAGAGAAGGTGCAATTTCTCTCATCTCAGTGAAAACTGTGCCCTTTCCCCTCTTGAGGTGATTGGTCACTTGCAGAAAGAATGCAGTTTTCTTCCCCAATGTTTCATCGATATAAGCCTAATAATAATAATAATAATAATAATAATAATAATAATAATAATAATAATAATATAAAGGTAAAGGACCCATGGATGGTTAAGTCCAGTCAAAGGTGACTATAGGGTGTGGCGCTCATCTCGCTTTCAGCTGAGGGAGACGGTGTTTGCCCACAGACAGCTTTCTGGGTCATGTAGCCAGCATGACTAAACCACTTCTGGCACAACGGTACACCGTGACGGAAACCAGAGCGCACGGAAACGCCATTTGCCTTCCCTCTGCAGCAGTACCTATTTATCTACCGGTACTTGCACTGGCGTGCTTTCAAACTGCTAGGTTGGCAGAAGCTGGGACAGAGCAATGGGCGCTCACTTCACCACGGGGATTCAAACCGCCAACCTTCTGATCGGCAAGCCCAAGAGGCTCAGTGGCTTAGACCACAGCACCACCCACGTCCCAGCCAATAGGTGGGGCTGTTTAATGCCCATAGTTGTTTAGCTCTGCTTTGTGTCTTGTTTGTTCCATTTTGGGGAAATTCCTCAAAAGTGCAGAAGTGTGCTGCTTGGATAATTTGTGACTTGCAAGTAATTAGCAAAGTTTGTTTTTCTAACCAAGCATTAGAACTCTGCTTTTGATTAATTTGCCTATGTACACAGCAGCAGACTTTACAACCAGAGCTATTTCACTTGCTCCTCAGAACTGAATGGTGTGTTGAGGGACAGAGGTTGCTTAGACTATTGGGTGGAGCTTCTGCTGATGTCCCACACTCCAATATCATTACTGGACGTCTTGAGACCAAATGTGGCTGAGTTTCATACAACAACTTTATCAACCAATGGCAGCCCTGAACAGGAAGTGAGGATGAATTCAGGGGTAGCCAATGGGGTGTTCTCCAAATGTTTTGGATCACAACCAGTTTCTTTCCTGATCATTAGCCACAGAGATGATGAGAGCTGGGGAGCCCACAACACCTGCAAAGTAGAAAATTGGCTACCCCTGATAAATTTTCTTTCATATAATGTGTAATGATCTCTGGCAGGCAATCAAGCCCCGATAAGAAGAAATGACTCTCCAGCAGTTTTATGTATGTTTATTTTACAAAAAGACACACCCAGAGCCTGGCATCTCGCCTGCTCACATTTATGTTTGTTGGTCAGTCTGAAATTTCGCTCCTCCCACAGCAGGAAGGATGCCAAACTCCCGCCTTTCCTCTGTTGCCCTTCCGTGGCCTTCTGATTTTATCCAAACGCCTGGATTGGGGACTGTGAGAGGCTGACCTCCCCCCTCCTCCTCACTCCCACTCGACCCAAACTCAGGCCTCTGCTTATCTGCTGATTGCCTAGCAACGCTCTGGCTGCCTTCCAACTCTTCCTCTCCTTGAGAGCTAATAGTGTCTTCTCTGGAAAGGGGGGGTCGAACTGCCCTTTATCGATTCTGACAGCCAGTTCTCATCTGCAGAGTTGCACTCTCGTTCATTTAGTTCAATCGCTGAGTCTAACTCATCCCCTGTGCTCTGGGTGTGTGTGCCCACATGTTCCTGACACAACAGAGCCAACTGGCATGGGGGTGGGTACCAAATAGTCCCATTCTTACAGTTTTTATTTGTTTTGGCTGCTGCTGTGTTATCAGTGCTGATCCTAGTCCACATATTCAAGCATAAATCAGCCTGGGAACCAACAGATTCCCCAGGAACAAACATAAATAAAAGGTATGATTATGATCTATAAAAATAATTGTCTGGAATTGTCCTGACAAAGGCTACCAGACGGAATCAAGATGTATCTCTTGTTCCCTTCCTGTGTCTGCAAGGCTCCTTCATTTTTTAACACTAGGATGTTTTTGTCTCGGCAGCCTTACCCAAAGATTTATTTTATTTCATGTATTCCTAAACCATGTAGGCCACTTTTTGGTGAGAAATATTTAAAGTGACGTAGAGGCAAATCAAAGCGATGAGCAGAGCAATGCCATGTGGGCTGGAGAAGAGGGGAGGAAATCAAAAGTGGAGAAACAGCCAGAACAAAAGCATTGCTGGACTCATGCCGGCAAGGTGAACATTCTGGAATTTCCCCTCCCATTGGTTTCAGTGGGAGGGAGAATAAGTATGGCAGCTTCAGGGTTGGCATGCATGTTCTCTCTCTCTCTCTATCTCTCGCACACACAAACACGTGTGCACATACACACACACCAACATGAGTCTTTGGCCTCCAACTCTGTGGCAAAATATTTCAGGTGGATTGGTTGGTTGAAGATGTTCAAAATGCCTTTGAAATATACTCGGAGTCAAGTGTGAATTTCATGCTCTTTATTCAGCTGCTAGTAGCAAGGAATGGATGTTTCCCCAAAACGTCTGCTATAAATACATTATTTACACAATGGGCCCCACGCGATTGGCTAATTCCGGGATAGTCCTGTAGGCCAATCAGGTTGTGGATTCACTTCCACCTGGAGCTAGATTGGGTGGCTCCTGCGGACCAATCAGACTGCTGCATTCTGGATCCTATTGTTCTACCGGTAGGACCAATCAGACTGCTGCATTCTGAATCCTATTGTTCTAGGACCAATCAGACTGCTGCATTCTGGATCCTATTCAGCTCAGTACATAACAGCCTTGGTCTCAGTAAATAAACTTCTGGGCACCTGGAGCGCCCCTCCCCAATTTGGTGCTTCCTTGTTGTTTTAAAAGCAGCACATCTGCTTAGAAATGGAAGGCAACCAGACACAGCACTTAATTAGATGAAAGCAGCTAGCAGGACTGAGTGACTCCCCCTCTCCCCCCCCCTTGAGTTTAGGGCCTCACACTTATTATTTTTCCCTCTCCAGTAATGGATTGAGAAAACAGGATTGCATTTAATTATCCTGTGATCCCAGGTGGTCTTCATTCTTCCATGCCTGTTAGCCACTGTATACTCAAGAGCCGCTGAACTGAAAGCATTGCAAATGCTTCTGTGGAACCTCTTTTATGTTGGGAGACAATGGCAAGCGCAGCTAAACATCCCCATATGTCCTTAACGCTGCTTACCACTTAGTTTTGAAGGTTAGGGTCCTGCTCTGAACAATGGCTGGGCAGCTTGATTTGGGCTTTTTCTCAGATCACAAACAAAATATTCTGACTGACGGAAGAACACTTTCTAGCCTTCGGCCACGACTAAAGTTGGACAAATATGCAGATGATGGGTCCTCATTTTCCCAGCCTTAAATTCAGCTTGCCAAACTTTTGTAACCGTTTGCAATCTTTTTTAAATCCTCATGAAAACCCACCAGCATTTTAGTGTGCAGTTCTCTCAGTATATACGTTTTTTGCAATATAATGCATTCTTGCATTTTATTTTCTCCAATATATGCAGTTTGATGCACAATTTCCCTCAATATGTGCATTTTTATATTCTTTATTATCTAATAAAATTTATATTCCGCTTCGTTGTAAAAGAAACAGCATCAAAGAGGTTTACAAAAGGAATAAATCCTTGAATGGAAAGGTTTTTAGCAGGAGCCGAAAAGACTGCAGTTAAAGTGCTTGCCTGAGGTCAATAGGCAGGGAGTTCCATCCTTTGCTTGGCTTGCAAATTTCAAAGGGTAGCTGTGTTTTGGTTCACAAATTGTTTTGGGAAGTGCAAATTAAGGACCTGAACTAAATTCCTCCCTTCCCTTGCCATGGCCCTCCTTTTAAAAATCACAACGAAGTAGCCACATTTGCTGCTTTCTCCAGAAGTTGTTAACCCCATTGCTTTTCCAGCTTCCTAAATGTAGGTTCCTGTACAAAGTGAGCCTAAGCATTTCTCCTTAGATTTCTTCTCTCTTCTTATTAGCAAGTGCCATCAATAACTTGTCTCTTGAAAACAGGCATTCCCATATTGTCACCCCGGAGAGACAATGACAGATACCTTGGAGGGGAAGCGAGGAAAAAAATAAAATGAAACCCTTTACACTCACTGCAATACGAGGTCTAATGCAACTAACCTGATCTAATTTTGGACTGCAGAAAACTCTTCCATAGAGTGTAATTTAGTATTTAATAGTGGATTTGTAAAGATTAGAGGAGGAATCCAATCCACTTGGGAGCTGTTACTGCTTCCGTCGGAGTTGTGCTGAATGTTTCATTTTCTGTCCATTTGATTGGAAATGTAAATCATCTCACATTTCAGGAAACCGGTAGCTCTGCAAGATACACAAGTTGGCAGTTTATGGCTTCAATCTATGCCTTGCTGTCTTGAAGGAAAGAGGTAGTAAAAATGAAATTAAGGCAAACAGATAAATGCCAAATTCCTATGATGGTTCATCTTGTAATTATCACATCTGCTGCTGCAAAGCCGCTAGGAAAAAAAAGAAAGGGGAAAAAAAAGAAAGGTGCTGGTATCCTGCTATGCTCCAAAACAACTCTCACAATGAAGAGGAGCAGGGCAGTAAAGGACAATTGCTAATGAGTTTTCTTCTTGTTGTTCAAAAAAAGGGAAGCTTAACCTTCTATCTCACCAGCTCTTGGTTGTGGCCTCCTTTTATTGGCGTTTCAGTTCAGATTTTCATTTCAACCCCTTGAATTTCCTTTCGTCCGTGATGCTGCCTGATAGCACATGGGAACAAATTTGTCATTTGTGTGAATAAAGAGAGGTCAGGTTGATTGGTGAGAAGACAGAATGAGAGCGACACGCAGGCACACACTCACAATGCACAGACAGAGAGGAAAACAATTCCAGGGGCCTTGGCCTCAGAGGAGCATCTGTTAGTGTCACTGATGGACTTTTGCCTTTTCATTTATTTCTGTCTTTAAACTGCTCCAAGCTTATCTGTAAAGCTTCTGCCTGTCAGAAGCCGGGCCCTCAGAGTCATAGCTATGGACATGTGAATTGGTGTGCTTCTCCGATCCCCCTCTTAGAGGTCAGCGCCATTGCCTTAGTAGCAGCTAAGGATGATTTCGCAGGGTCGCTAGCCTCCTTGCCCTTGCATCCATCGTCATTGAGGACATTGTCACGGGTGAAGCGAGGCCCAGACGGCTCTCTATGCCCAAACCTGCCCTATGATTGCCAAGATGGAATGATTCGGCTGGGTGTAGAGTAAATGCAGAATGAAAAGAACGGAGGAGTATTGGAGACTTATTCTCAAAATATCCTAACTGCCCCTTCTCCACTCCCTGATCACATACCCTCCAAAATTACTCAGATGAAAACAGGGACATTTCTGACTCCCTGCAACTGACCCTCATTTTTTTGTTCCCCCCTGCAGTGCATTTCCACCACCGCTACACACACACCCTCCACTGTCCTTAGAAGACCCCCTAATCCATGGGTAGGCAAACTAAGGCCTGGGGGCCGGATCCGGCCCAATCGCCTTCTAAATCTGGCCTGCAGACGGTCCGGGAATCAGTGTGTTTTTACATGAGTAGAATGTGTCCTTTTATTTGAAATGCATCTCTGGGTTATTTGTGGGGCCTGCCTGGTGTTTTTACATGAATAGAATGTGTGCTTTTATTTAAAATGCATCTCTGGGTTATTTGTGGTGCATAGGAATTCATTCTTTTTTTTCCTCTCCAAAATATAGTACAGCCCCCCACAAGGTCTGAGGGACAGTGGACCGGCCCCCTGCTGAAAAAGTTTGCTGACCCCTGCCCTAATCCCCATTTTATTTTATTCTTTGATAGATTTACAAAAAGAAAAACACACACCAATAAACTTTTTTTTTTTGAAAGGGGCAAGATTAGACGCGGATGCACAAAGATTTTTTTTTTTTTAAATCAAGACTCCGCTCCCCCTTTCTTGCCACCCAGGGCAGCCCTGGCTTCGGCCTACCTCTCAGAGCCAGGTGTATCATGCGAAGCAGCAGCAGTCTCTCCTCCTCCTTGCCCGCTGTCCTACTGGGCTGGAGGTGCCCAAGGGAGGAAGGCTGGTAGTGGTGACCATAGAGAGGCAACAGGATACTGCTTCCCAGCCACAGCTGCAGCTACATCATAGGACAAAAACTGAATCCGCCTCCTCCTCCCCAAGCTCAGTGGTGCTGGCTTTGGCGGGAGAAATGGGGACATTCCAGGATCAAAACAGGAAGCCGGGCTTCCATAATTCCAGGACTGTCCCTGGAAAATAGGGACACTTGGAGGGTATGTAATCATGAAATATTATGGACTTTTAACTAGGCTATACATAGGGTTGCCATATGCCCAGGATATCCAGGGCATGTCCTCTTTGGGTGGGTGGGGGGCAACATGCCAATCTGGGCAGAGTTTTGCATTTTTTTAAGGATTACCCGGGTTTTGGAGGTTTTAAAATTTATGATTATTATTTTTTTGTGTGGCATGCGCAGGCTCAGAAGGTGCTGTGTTCCAGAACAGGAAGCGTTGCACTGGGCAGCCTTGCGTAGCGCTAGACCCCTCGTTGCTCCCAGCGACTGGTAGGCCTTGTGTGCCCTTCCCAGGGCAGTGCTAGGCCTCCTGCCATTTCAAGTGGTCGTCAGGCCCAGCGGGCAGCGTCTTGCGAGCGGGAACTGAAGACAGCAAAGGTAGGAGAGGGGAGGGAAGGAGGGGACGAGCAGGTGGGCAAAGAAGGGGTCAGCAGCAACGAGGGGGCGAGCGATGGAGATGCAGGATGGTGCAAGGGGGATCCAGGTTTCGGAACTTGAACGCCGTAAACCCAGAAGTAAATGCTTTGTTTTTTGAACGCGTCTTGGAAGTCAAACTGGAAACGTGGTTTCCGCATTGAGTTTTCAGTTTTCAAACATTTCAGAACTCAAACGGTCTTCTGGAACGGATTGTGTTCAAAAACTGAGGTACCACTGCATACATACAAAATCAAAATCAATATCAATATCAGTATCAATATCAATATCCTACATTCCTCAGGACATGGTCATTTAATGTCTGAATTTATTTAGTTCCAGTAACTTAACAATGCACATTAACTGCCAGGTTTCTGTGTTCACTATGTTTAAAATATAGTTGTAGGCTCATTTTTGCCTTACATTTTTTTAAAAAAATATGTGTGCCGGCTTACCTATTTTTTGAAGCATATGGCATGATTCACCAACTTGTCTACAGTCCTAATCCCCTTTGAACCTTTGCAAACTGCACTTTGCATTTATCCCAGTCAGTTTCCTTTGAATGAGGCATGTTTATGACCTTTTCCTCCTAGTTTATTTTTTATCATATATTACAAATGTCACCTTAATGAATACAATGCTGATGCTATTATTGGTTTTTATGCTCAGGAAGGATTAGGGAGTGGGTAATTTTGGCTCAGGAACGGCCCCATGAAAGTAGGTGGGAAATCTCCCTCTGCAAACTTCTGGGATGCCTTTTCATTTTGCCCATTCACTTCAGCCCATTCACTTCTCCCATCCCATGTCCATTTGGTTAACTGCCAGTAGCCTCTCATTATTACCCAAGCAGGCCTCATGATCCTTCCCTTCTGCTTGATGAAGTCCAGTCATGTGTGATTTACCTCGCACTTCAGCCCAGAGATGGGGAATATTTGGCCTGAGGACCTAATTTGACCCCAAGACCATTTCCTCCAAACAACAGCACCCACTCAGTGTGACATCAGGTGTGGCATAGGTAAGGATGTGACTAAAAAGGGACAATTGGGACTGCAAAGGAAGAATTGGGAACTTAAAGCGAGCTCCTGATTGCTCCTTTGCAAGCGGGGCTCATTGATCAGCTGGTCAGCATGGACAGCAAGCCTCACTGGCATCCACTGCCAGCTCTAGCTCCCTAGTGCAGCCAAGAAGGTTCACTGTCAGAATATCAAAACTTCAATAGGGCTCCCTGTAGCTATCAATAACATCATTGGTGGTTCCAGTGAGCCCTTTTAATTGGTGTACCTGCCCTCACAATGCCCAGTGGGTGCAAAAGAATTTTTTTAAAAGGAAATAAAAAGGAATGGGTTTTGTTTAACACAGGCATAGGCAAACTTGGCCCCCCAGATATTCTGGGACTACAATTCCCATCATCTCTGACCACTGGTCCTGTTAGCTAGGGATGATGGGAGTTGTAGTCCCAAAACATCTGGAGGGCCGAGTTTGGCCATGCCTGGTTTAACACATTTATTTTTGTCCTTGAACTTTTAATGAAAAATTCTAAAGCCACATCTCAAGAGACTAGATATTTGGCTGGGAGATGAAACCAGATGAAATTAGGAAGGGTGAGCTCCCCTCTCCTGCCCTCAGATCCCATGGACTTGGAAAGGAGTAAAACTATTTCCCCTACAACTGAGAAACTAATTTCAGAACTAATCTGAATTTGTCAATTGTTTTCCTGGGTGCGACTTTTGAAAACATCTCCGGTGCAAATGGAAGGTGATACCAATCACTATGAATATGTATAAGTGCTGCTTTCTAGGGCAGCAACCTCTGGTTGTGACGGTGGGTGGCTGTGTGTAAAAGACCATCTCCTACAGTGGGATTCTTGGGGCAAGAGGGTTCCTTTTGTGTTTGTGTTTCCCCCAGAAGTTTTCCAGTGGACTGACCTTCAAGGCAGGCTAAGAAGCAGATGGGTTTTTGGGGTGTGTGTGTGTTTGGGTGTCTAATGACAACATTTGAGGCAAGTATTGGAAGCCCCCAAAATAATTTAACGTCAGTGGTTTCTTTAATTCCCCCCATCTTCTCCAAGTCGTTTATGGTTACTGGATCCAATATACAAAATAAAATGTCTGGATCCAGTGTAGTAAACAAGGAAGTGAACCATACAAAATGAAGATGGATCTATTGGCTTCCTAGAAAAAAAAAAACAACTACCAGTAACTGGCCTGTAAATTATTTCTAGTTTCTGCCACTGTGATAAGATAAAAGTAGGAGCAGTAAGGCACTCAACCAGTAATAGAAACCATGGTGGTTTCTTGACTTGAGAAGCCTCGACATAAGAAGCCGGATGGCTTTGGGACTTATTACCATTCTTTAATTTTGTGACGAGCCATTTCATTAAAGGGTCAAAAGAGTGCCTTGAGGGAAAATGACAGCAGCACGAAGTTTGACAGTTTGACATCAATTCTCATTGCAGCCACTCTGACGTCAAAGTCACAGCTCTTTTCTGAACATAACTCATAATGATGTGTCCTTTAAATGTAGTGAGTGAATGATGGCAATCAGATTTGGAAATTAAACTGATGGTACAGTTGATTGAAAAATAATTATCATCATGGGAACCATGTATATGCAGGAAATTCAGGCACTTAGATTGGCCTAACATTTTCTATTTTTGCCCAGAGATGCGATATATTTACAGCCTGCTCTTATCTTTCCTTGCATCTTTCCTTAGTGGCACTTATATCGGCATGAATAATTTCTGGCCCTCCAGATGTTGTTTGATTCTCAAGTTCCATCATACTCCGTCAGTCCAGTCGAAGGTCAGGGATGATGGGATCTGTAGATTATCTTGGAAGGCCACAGATTCTCCATCCACTGACTTGCATAATCTGAAATCCCTAGTGACGCCATTGATTCTTAGGCTCTCTCAGCTGCTTCATGGGTTGGGTCTCACAGGTAACTTTCCTTGTGAAAGGAATGTGTGTGTCAGTTTCTGGGAATTCCATGTATATCTCAGATTCCCAGATGCAGGAGGCAAACAACAAGGGATGCCAGTATCTATCTTGCGAGTTTGCATTTGGTTGGCTTCTGTTGGAGATAGAGTGTAGGAAGACCTCCCTCTGATCCTTCAGGCAATTGTCATATCCTTATATTGTATGCAGAGTGAGTGCCTGATGGACAGGTGGATGTGGGTTGGGGAAAATGGTCTTGTGGGCCATCTTAGATGCCATGACGGGCCAAGATTGGCCACAGGCCAGAGGTTCTGCACCTCTACCATAAAATGCTGTTTAATTTTTTTTCATGATTTGGAAATGTTGTAGCTTACCACTGCCTGGAAACCTTTGAAATGAGGATTGAGCTGAGTGATGATGAACCAGTATCTTCATATGTGTCTGAAACCTAAAGGAGAATTTGTAGAAATGACTGCGTTCTAATTTTTTAAACAAAATTAAAAAAAATCCTTCCAGTAGCACCTTAGAGACCAACTAAGTTTGTTCTTGGTATGAGCTTTCGTGTGCATGCACACTTCTTCTTTAATTTTTTAAAGTTATTTTAGTCTCTCTAGGAGGACATGCCTAAAAAACTGTCATCCTCACTTGTCTGAAACGCAAGTCCACCTTTATGTGGAATTGCTATTGCTTTGAGTTTAACAAGCAGTTTGCTAAACACTGAAGCGTTGAGTAGCTCGATGCTGTTCCGTTTGACCCACATGTTGTCCTTTTTTTCCAGAATTTAATTTCCAAATGATCTTTAGAATTGTGGGGAAGGATGATCGGAATCAACATGTAAACATGATGGCATTTGCTGTACATTTGTATAATCGGAATTTAAAGAGCACAGCCAATGTTGCTGCTTCGCCTGCTAGACACGATCGATGAGAGGAAGAACAGATGGATTTGCTTTGCTTTGTTTTCTTGTATTTTTATCTAAATTGCGCCTTACCTTATGTGAAGGGAGGGGAGGAGAAAAGGTTGCACAGCCTACAGTCTAAAAGCAACCCCTTTCCCTTCAATAAAGTGATAAACATGAGCCAGATGAGAGGTGAGCGCAGGAAGCATGACAAGAAGATGCAAATTCTCTGGGCACATTTATAAGGCACATGCTAAGAATAAACCTCATCCTACTCCTTGGCTAGGGGTGCTGCGTCCATCATTTCATGGCCCTGAATGTGCCCCCTGCCAGTTTCACATGTCAACTACTTTTTCTTTAAACTGGTATAAAAGATGCCAAATTTGACTAAGTGTCATCAGTTACCTTCCACAATACTGAAGACAGGTTGAATGTTGTGTCACATTAATCAGCCAAATGCAACAATAGTTATGTTATTTTACCATAGCCTGCCCAGATTCTGGTTTTTCTGATATTTCATCATCTATGTGTTGTCTTTGACCAATAAACTCTATAGCAGTCTTGCACATAATGCTAAGCCAAGGCAAATGCATGGGTTCCTGGAGAGAAGATCACAATCACTTCATTCTTCTTCTAGTCTTGCTGCTGCAGCGCTGTGAGCAAAGCCATGGTTTGACTAAGCACATTGTCCAACTTGGGCTTGTGGTTTGTCTCCTCCAGACAAACCATGGGCTATAAACCCAAGAACAAACCCAAGAACAAGAGCAAAAGTGACCACAATCTCCTTTCGAGGAACAGGCATGCTTGTGCGGGTGGCGCTGTAGTCCACAGAGCCAAGGCCTTGCCGATCAGAAGGTCGGCAGTTCGAATCCCCGCGACAGGGTGATTTCCCGTTGTTTGGTCCCAGCTCCTGCCAACCTAGCAGTTCAAAAGCACGTCAAGTGCAAGTAGATAAATAGGTACTGCTCCGGTGGGAAGGTAAACGGCGTTTCCGTGCACTGCTCTGGTTCGCCAGAAGCGGCTTTGTCATGCTGCCCACGGACAAACGTCGGCTCCCTCGGCCTATAGAACAAGATGAGCACGCAACCCCAGTGTGATGGCCTGGGATTCGGACTTGGATGCTGAACCTGAGGGATCCCAGCCTGCACAGGATTCCCTGCCTCCAGAACCAGCAGAACCAGGGCTAGGGCTTGAGTCTGAAGGGTCCTCACCTGTGTTGGATCCTCAGGTGCAGGCATCTGCTGAGTCTGCTCCTGATGGAATGGAGGACCCATTACCTGCAGGTGCTCCACTCTCAGCCCAGTCAGAGGAAGCTGAGGTTGCCCCTGGGTCCGGTAGCCCACCAGCCTCTCCTGAGCTGCAGAGGCTCAGGGCAGAGAGGCGAAGGGAAATAAGTTCCTGCAGGAGCAGTGCTCGCCTCCAGGCCAGAAGGAGAGGCGAGTCACCAGAGGATCGGGGCCGCCCTAACGTCTCGGGGCAGATAAAAGCCGGCCAGCCCCAGCCCCAAGTTGTGGGAGCAACATTGTTGGTTGGTAGTTCTTGCCAGTGTTCCTGCTTGCGACCTGTCTTGCTTTCCTGCCTGAGCTCCTGACTCGCCCTGGTTCCCTGCCTGCATACCTGTTCCTGACTTTGCCTGACTCCCTGCCCTGCACCCAGCTTCAGCTACTGCGGACTGTCTCTACGTTGAACCTTTGACCATGGACCAGACTTGGACCTCGCCTCTCGGGTAACCCACGGGACCAGCACACCCAGAGTCATCCATGACTGGACCTAACGGTCAGGGGTACCTTTACCTTTTTATGGTTTGGCTTAGTGTTATGTGCAAACCGCGTGCTAATGTGGTTTGTACCCCAAACAAATTCAGAGAACATGAGCACAATCTGAGTAAGATGCAATATGTACTCTTCAGTTATAATACTTGCTGCTTTCCTGGTTGCAATACTTTGGCTTTGGTTTGGAAGAAACCTGTGTCAGTTAAAAACAACAACCCTATCACACCCATTGTGATAAGCCACACCACTATGGCATGACCCCAAAGAACTATGGCATAATTTCTATACATTCCCCAGACGTAGTGATAGCTACCATCTTGGATAGCTTTGAAAGGAGATGAGGCAAATACATGGTAGCTAAAGCTATGAATAGCTACTAGTTATATTTTCAGTATCAGTATAAGCCGTATCAGTATAAGCCTTTCAATATTAGTATAAGCCTCAGTATCAGAGGGCCTTCTCGGTAGTGGCGCCTGCCCTGTGGAATGCCCTCCCATCAGATGTCAAGGAAATAAACAACTATCTGACTTTTAGAAGACATCTGAAGGCAGCCCTGTTTCAGGAAGTTTTTAATGTTTGATGTTTTAGCATGTTTTTAATATTCTGTTAGGAGCCACCCAGAGTGGCTGAGGAAACCCAGCTAGATGGGTGGGGTATAAATAATAAATAATTATTATAAATTATCATTATTATAAATGACAGTCGCTGGACTCTATGTTCATCATCTCAGGTCCTTCTTCGTGTGTCTCCTCCACATGAGTTCTGGATGGTGGCAACATAAGAATGGGCCTTCTCTGTAATGGCTCCCCATTTGTGGAATACTCTCCTCAGGGAGGTTTGGTAGCCGCTTTCATTATATATTTTTAGTCACCAAGCAAAAACGTTCCTCTTCAACCAGGCCTTGGGCTGATTAATATTCCACAGCCTTTTAAATGTGTCTGTGGGAAGGGGGAGTTATTGTTAGGCTGTTTTGTTTTATTTATTTTCATGTTTTTATCCTGTATTTTAGTCTGTGAACTGCCCTGAGATATTATGACGAAGGGTGGTATATAAATCTAATAAATAATAAATGGCAGAGGGCTATTTTGCTCATGTGCTTCTTGTGGCCTTCCCAGAGGGATCTGGCTGGCCACTGTGGCAACAGAATGCTGGACTAGGTGAGATGCTCCAGCCGGGCTCTTCTTATGGTGACCTAAAGCATTCCCGCCGTGCCTGCAGCTTAACATGTGATGCAGCTGTCTGTGACTTATGGAGATGATTTGCACAATTCTTCTCCCTTTCTTTGAGGGGAAAGGATTGAACAAATTATCTGCACATATGGCCGCATCACACATTATTCCTTTGTAAGCATTGTGTGATCGTTCAGTCCTCGCCACCGTGTCTACGGAAGAGCTATTTTAAGAGGGAATATAAACTGGGCCATAATGCTTTCAGTCAGCCACTAAGCCACATGACTACTTGCCAGATGTCTGTTGACTTACAGCAGGCACAGACGATGTAGCGCCCATCAGATGTTGTTGGACTTTGGCTCCCATGAGAACTAACCAGCATAACTGATGGTCAGGGATGATGCTCCTACAACTTACTAAGGGCACCACACCACTACCACTGATTTACATGGCATGTTTGAAGCCTTCTTTCAAAACCAACACCAGCCCTCACTGGTCTACGGAGAATGGACTCAAAGCTTCATGTGAAGATTGTAATTGTCCTGATAGCCCTTCATTATGTGGTCACACATTATAATTGCAGCTCATGTGCTGGTAGTGAATATGCTTTCTATACAGGTTCAGCCCCAAGTTCAGCCCCTGGCATCTCCAGTTAAAATAATTCAGGTAGCAAGGGATATGAAAGACCTCTGCCTGAGACCTTGGAGACGTGTTGCTAGTCAGTATAAATAATACTGACACAGAAGGAGAGACAAATAGTATGCCCTTGTGTAATGCAGCTTTCCTCTTTAATGGAGAAACAAATGCTTACTTATGTTGAACTGGGATAATGCTGAGGTAATTCAGTTTATTCTGTGTTCTCTCTCTCTCTCTCTCTCTCTCTCTATATATATATATATACACACACAAGTATTTGGGCTGTGCATTCTAAATAGCAGCTAGCTCATCCCAGGACAGGATGGGGTTGTGCAGAGTTGTTAAGGCAGCAGAGAGCATTGTTGGCTGCTCGCTCTCCACCTTAGAGCAGATTTATGCCACGAGGTGCCACAGAAAGGCACTGGACATAGTAAAAGATCCATCGCATCCTGGTCACCGTCTCTTCGAGCTCTTGCCGTCGGGATGGAGATACAGGACGATGAGGACAAGAACAAGCCGTCTTAGGAACAGCTTCTTCTCCAGAGCGATCTCGGCCTTGAATGGGAAGCCTGGACTTTGAAAGTCATCTAATCTTACCTGTTATGCTGTATCGTACTGTATGGTTTCAATCAGTGTTTTTGTAGTTGTTTTGTGGAGTGCCCTATCTGGGTGGATGGAGCAGCCGAGTAATTTCGTTGTCCCCAAAGGGGACAATGACAATAAAATATATTCTATTCTATTTTTCACTGACTGTTTGCTGTTCCTGCTCCATGTCTGTTTGCACTGGCTTGGCCTCTTCTGCATGCCTCCATGATAGCCATTTTGTGTTATGTCACACCCCCATAGCAGCCATTTTGGGAACGGTACCCACAGCACTTTCTCAAATTACCAGTATGGTTCTTGGCCCAAATCAATTGGTGATCCCTAGTTTAATGGTTGCCTGATGTGACTGCATTGGAAAAACAGATTACTATACCATATAGTACTTATATTTTCAAGCAATCTCAGAGCCCCCCACAAAAAAGAGATATTTGACCAAAGTAGCTTCTGCCAACGTATCTGCTGAATGCAATCTTAATAATAATAATAATAATTAATAATAATTTATTTATACCCTACCCATCTGTCTGGGCCTCCCTAGCCACTCTGGGCAGCCTCCAACAAACATAAAAATAATAATAAAACATCAAACATTAATAGTAACAATCTGATCTAATATAAAAAGTCACAGTAACTTTAAAATAAACAGCTTATAGCAAATAAAGCAATGCTTAATAATCCATTCAAATCCAATAGTAAACAGTAAAAGTAGACATCAACAAATAGTAATTAAACAGTTTGCACTCATCAGTTACAATAAAGAATTACTAACCTCGTTTGAAAAGCAAGGTACCACTGTATTGTCTAGTACTGTATTTAAATAGTTTTAAGGTACTGATGTTCCTACAGTAGATGTCTATAGTATTGCATAAACTGGCCATGCTAAGAGCAACTCCCATGGAATCAGAGGTATAACTGGAGAATACCCTGAATACAAATAATCTCCTTCGCTTTCAAATATTGGACTTCTACAACATGCTACATGTCACGAGCTCTGTGGTTAGATTGTTGAAGGGCACCAAATTGTTGCTTGGATGTACATTAACTTCAGAAAGTTGGCTTTATATCCAGCAGATAGCGTGAAGTGTTTCATGAGTAAAAATGCATTACTGTATTTGTTGTTGATAATGATGAAACAATGTGGTTCAACTGAATGACTACAGATATTAAAGTCTATAATTTGAATTCTGACTAAGGCTTTGGGTTTGTTTTGTGGTAAATTTATAAACTTCCATGTTTGCCAGTGCAAACTGTAACATCTCTACTCAGCAGTAAGCATGATAGAGTTTAATTGGACTTAGTCCTGGCTAAGCGTGCATAGGATTTCAGCTTTAATATCTTACATTGTAACCATATACCCATTTCTCTGAGGCTCAGCTCTGTTGGACTCAATGAAGCTTTCTTTCCTGTGTGGTGGGGAAGTCTTACCCTGAAATTCCTTAAAGAAACCCAGTCCATAGCTACCTGCCGGAAATCTTCCAATTTAAAAAGGGCTTGCATCAAGTGTCCCCGGAACAAAGCATCCATAGTCGATAGGCATATTTAGAGCAGGCTTCTGATTTTTGATGCTGAGATGCTGCAGACTCCATCATCTGTCACAGTAGCTGAGTCATGACAATAAAATCTCCCCACAAAGGAAGCAATTTCAAGAGGATAAGCAGGAGCAGTTTATTATGTTCTAAGGCTCCCTTTCCTGCGCTTGCATCCGAAGCCTAATGAGCATGCTGGCTGCAGGGTATGCCCTCATGGCCACCTGCGCTACTGTTCAAAGATTAATGGAATCAAGTGATGCAGTACAAATGCCATGACCGAACCTTATGCTTTCACTCAACACAGTGTCATTTAGCCCCAGAAAATATAAACAAGAAAGAGGAAATAGAACAACTGTATGCAATTTCCCTCGCTAGGTTTCTTTACCCTGCCTTCGTAAGAGCAGTTTAGATTCAGCCCCATATTTTACAAATCCAAAGATGTGACATTTTATTTTTAAAAAAAAGAAAGAAAGAAAGGAAAAACGATTGCATACTAAGTTTGTCATGATTGGGAAATTCGCACGCAGCCATTCTTACTGTTTGGTTTTGGCAAACTGAATAGTTGCATTGGACAGCTTCCAACATATATAAAAGCATAATAAAACATTAAACATCAAAAAAATCTCCCTATACAGGGCTGCCTTCAGATGTCGTCTAAAGGTTATAAGATAAGATAAGATTTCTTTATTGTCATTGTACAAGTACAAGTACAACGTTGTTGAAGTGCAATGAAATTGAATGCCATCCCATAAAAACAAAACAAAAACAGCACACACACACAAAAAAAGACATTTTCAGCCACACATGCACATATAGTTACTTATCTCCTTGGCTCAGGGGCCGCATAACTCCATACCCTCCAACATGTCTCTGATGAAAATAGGGACTTCCTAAGGAAAAGCGGGACATTCTGGGATCAGATCAGAAACTGGGATGGCTTCTGTAAATCGGGGACTGTCCCTGGAAAATAGGGACACTTGGAAGGTCTGTCATTGATCTGAACAACTTGCCTAAAGTGGAAGGGCTCTGTCTTCTCTCCTTCTGCCTTTTCTTAATTGCAGTTTTGGATTGTGAATCCCACCTACATTTATGTATTTCACAAAAAATTATATACTGCTTGATTGTAAACAACAACAACAAGTCTCAATGCAATTTGGCCTTACATCTGCCTCTGTCTTCTCCAGCCCTCTCTTGCCTCATTGGAACCTGACTTTCTGCCTGTCTCTCTCTCTCTCCACTTGCCTCTTGTTCCTCATCGGCTTGATGTGGTCCCCATGTGATTTCATCTGTTGTACTTCAGCTCCTTTCATTGCCCAAGTGAAAACTGAACCCCAGTTGCATTCTCTCTTGGACAAGAGTGGCTGGGGAAACCCAGCCAGATGGTCAATCAATCAATCAATCAATCTTTCTAATTCTTTCTGTTGCTCATAGTTCAGTTCCTGCTCATGAATTCATCATATTATAATATTTCTTTAAATAGTCTGAAAAAGGCCTTTCTTCCATAATGCAGTCATCATTAAGTTCTCTTATTTTAGCTGTTAACTTTGCTGATTCCTCACTTTACTTATCCATTCTACTTTGGTAAAGAATCCTAGGTGCTGTAGTTACCTACATAAACGACTTAACCATCCTTTTTGGAATTTCTGTTCCTATAATCCCTAGAAAAAACCCACTGGACTTTTCCTGTGCTGTTAGAAGTTTCTAACTCTACAAGATGGTTAAGGGGAGAGGAGCATTTATTGTACAAATATATTTAAATGTTTAATGCATTTGTGCATACTTTGTGTTCCACTTCTTTGCCCTTGGGTTGCAACAATGATTTTGAAGCAGCCAAAAGCATCTGCATGGTTCTATGAGGCATGATGACTTCCTTCTAATTTTACTCACTCGCTGGCTTAGCTGTTTATATGTCAGGGGTGTGAATGAATTGCCAGGGCAGGTTTGGGTGGGTGAAGTAAATCACGAATGTGTGAAATTCATATTTACGAATGTGTCCTAATCTCTTTCCAGGTCTGTGTCACTGTTCATCCTGTTTGGCAATTTCACTTTACCCACTCAGCACCATATCCTAATGGCTAATCGCTGCTTCCCATGCATGTTTATTGACCTTTACAGCCTCTTTTGCCTCTTTGCAGATTTTGGTTCAGAACAAGCTGTGAGGACATGCTTACACAGTTTTTTGTTTTTTTTAAAAAAGAAATAATTCAGTTCCCACAACATAACAATAAAAAGAAAACATCAGCATGATAGTCTTACATAATCTGCAATTCAATTAGGACAGACAGTCCTGGAAAAATTCAGACCAACTACCTTCGTATTAAAGAACGGAAACAGATTGATTTGGTTTTACTTATGATCATATCCACATTTGGTCACAGCAGTGCTGTGAAGTAGAAGTGGACAAATTTGGTGTGGTTTGGTCTTTCAGGTTTGGTTTCGCTTAGTTTTTTTGTTTTTCCAGTCTTACATTCAGGCTGCCACATTTCAACATCAGTTGGCATTTTAAAGAAAATCCTCACAAAAACCCACCATCATTTTGCCTAATATACACACAATGCATTTTTATGTGCAATTTCATCCAGAATCTCCATCTGTACACATTTTCTGGTTACATGAGTAAATTCAGAGGGTCATGGATTTTGAAGGATACTTGTGCTTTGGCGTATGTATTGTCTCGGGAAGCGCCAATTAGATAGATTCACATTACAGCACGACCCGCAAATGAATTTCTCTTGCATTCCTAGTGTGAGGCTAAGACTGAGAAAGTGTCTTGCCTAAAGCCAAAGAGGGAGCTTTGTGGCTGATAAGTAATTCAAACACAGGTAAGCACAGGAAAAACCCATGAGCATTTCCCTGAAATATTCGCTCCCCTTTCGTAATTTTCAGATGCGATGTCTTTTCTCATAAATGTATGGAGAACGGTTGGAAAAGATGCAGGAGAAATTTTCTGCATAGCACTGGTTTATTGACTACTGCTTGCCAGAGTCGGGGATGTATTTCACCATTTTTTCACCACTGAGAGACACCGATATATGCTTCTGGTTTAGCACATGGGCTTAGTAAGCCTGAGCTAATCACCAGTTTTCTTGTGCTTCTTTAAATTGTTCTTGCCTGTTTCCTGCCTTACTCCATTCTTTATGTTTGCACTTGTAAATGTAGCTAGATAACCACCCTAAAGGCACAATCCCATCATAGACACAAACATAAATAATTCCCTGCTGCCATAATGTGTCAGTCTGTTACTTGTACTCCAATAAACCTCTCCTGGCACCCCCTGGAAACTCAGGTGATGTCCCTGTTGATACACTTTCAGAGACCTTTTTGTGTAAACACAAACCGCAAGCACCTGAAATCATTAATCAAGTTGTGAATAAGCTGGGAGAACAAAACAAAAAAAAGCCTGGAAATCAGCTAATGAACATCAGTTTCATTCAATGCAGGAGAATATCGAAAAAGCACTTAAAGACTCACAGTGTGTCAAAACAATGACAAAACAAACCTTTGAATACCTTTACACAGGCTCCTTTTCAATAGCGGGAGATGCATTGTTAATGGCTACGATCTATTGAACAATTTGTAGGCTGAGGGAAAGGATTCTTTTTAGAGCAGCCCATTTAACAAAGCAAATATTTGGTCTCTGACATAATTGCCATGAGAGGGGGCATTTCCAGTGTTGAGAAAGGAGGTTTTAAGAACAAGCAAGGGCAGAGAGTAAGTTACCTTGATGTTTTGCAATTCTCACGTCGTCCAATGTGAAAGATAAACATATTTCTTGAGGCAAGCCCAAGTCTAAGCTTCTCTTTTAAAGGGGAGAGGATCAAAGCAATAAACTGGCCTAGGGAAAATAAAAATAGAAAATGGGCATTGCGATCCTATGGTCATGCCACGCTGCATTTCTGGGCTGGTTGATTTTGCTCTTGTCACAGGGCCATCTGTTTTGCACTCCAGGAAAGCAGAGGAGCTCTGCTGGAAGAAACAGTGGCAACCCCACAGAGGAACAGCTGTTTCTTCTACCAGTGACAGCTGCTCCTCGGGTCACACTTGTGGTCTGCATGGGAGGGGGTGGGGAACGTTGTTGCCTTTTATTGCCAGTATGAGTAGCCCGGACAAATGTAGAAATGGCAATGAATAATTGGTAGGAGCTGCAGCAATCTCATTAGGACTTAGTGAGTGAGTACAAGTGAGGAAGAGTGCCATCATCTAAGCACTTTTCCACCCTGCATGCCTTAGCCTTGTTCCCCACTCAACCATTGTCATTGTCCCTGATGCCTGTGTTTGGAATTTAGTCTGCGGGGGCTGAGACTGTAGTTGTTGCAATGACACAATATTCACCCATCGGTTGTAGGGAGCAGCTCTGAACCCTGTTTCCCCCACTGCCATGTACCCCAGCTGTGATCCAGCAAAGAGATAAGCAGTGGAGCAGAGTACCTGCCGTTCACCAACATGGCTTGGTGTCCCTTGATATTCACTAATGGGACTCACCTGCGTGGCATATTTAAAACAGTGAAAATCTGGACAGAAAGGTTGTTGAGCTTTTTTTTTTGCAAAATCACCCCCCCCAAAAATAATGCCCTTTTTTGAGCTGCTTTTTATGGAAAGATAGCAATAATAGCACTGCCGACATTGGCTGCCATACGTCCGAACACTGCTAGAGACAGCTGGATTCCGGATATGTCCTGGAATATGTCCTGGAAATCCCAGACATATGGGAACCCTAGCCGTGTCAGAGATCAGTACGGAACCAGAGACAGAAGAGGAGGGGTACCAAGAGGCAGAGATGAGTCAGGCTAGTGAGGAAGTCAGGCTGTTTTCCGCTCCTGCTGCAACCAGCTCCCCTCCCCGCTGATCTCCCAGAACCAGAAGCGGTATGAAAAGGGAGGAGCAAAGACAGGCAAGACGATGGAGCCTCAGATTGTTTGGGGAGGAGGAGACTTAAGGAGCTGCGGAAAGGCAGGGACCTTCCATCCCTTCAGCTGCCTCAAAGGAGCAATATCTACTGGGAAGAGTTGCTGTTCTCTCTAGGCCTGACTTCCTGAGCTGCCTTGTTTCTTTGAATAAAGAGTTATCTTCACTGACACCATGTGAGTTATTGCCGACCTGTTCCTGGCCCCCACCCCTGACACTACTGCTGAGCCATGACAATTCTCTAAATCAGGGGTCGGCAAGGTTTACCTCGCCTGGGCCGGTTCACTCCCGTGGAGATCGCTCCGTGGACTGGATCGCATCTGCGTCTGTGCAGAAGTGATTTTTGGCGCCGCTGAAGCAAGTCCCTGCTCCGCACTGTGCCGGTTTAGGCTCTGTTCAGGGGTGGCTCATGGGCTGTTTAAACGACCCCCGTGGGCTGCTTGTGGCCCATGGGCCGCAGGTTGCTGACCCCTGCTCTAAATGCAGCATGTGATGCCACAACACACCGTCTATGTGCGTCATGCACCAACATTACAATCTGAGAGAGAGCTCATAAAAGAAGTCAGTTGCAAAGTGAACCCAACAACTTCACCAGTCACTAATAGATATTGGGTATATTTAGTGGCTGGCAACATGAAAAAAAATATGCAAAACGGAAATCAGATGTTTAACAAAGCCACAGAATGTTTCATTGGCAGTTTTTATATATACACATGACAATGAAGGCATACAGTATATAATTCTTAAAGGGCAACTATGCTTAAAGCTTGTTGATGACATGTTAATAGTGTAAGCAGCAGAAGTCTGAAGACAAAAAGATTCCTTGTAGGAGCAAATGTCTGCCACGAAGATGGAGAAGTACACAAACATCCATGCCTTTTGTCAGGCTAAATAGAAGGGCCCACACAGCTGGCTTTACGAGCTCGTAAGTCGCTTCAGAATTGTGCGGTCTTGTTTACAGAACATTTCAAAGATGTAAAACACCCTCTAAATGCTTTGTGAATCATGATCCATGAGCTTGTGGTTTCCCTAGATCTGCTTCTTAATTAATTGTGTGTGTTTTGCAAGGTCCTCATCTCTGTTTACCGAGTCAAAAGGGAAGAGCCAATTGTTATTTTTTGAAGTGATCCGGTGACAGCTCTTTATTTCTGGTCAATTCCTTCCTCCAAATAGAAGTGGTAGCTGGTAGTCAGCAATGTTTGAGTTATTGTTCAGCACATATAAAAGGCTGATTGGCATTTCCAGACAATGCCCTTCTAACACAAAAGTTTCAATCCTATAGCCACTTACCTGGGAGTAAGTCCCAAGTAGGGTCGCCATATTTCAAAAAGTGAAAATCTGGACAGAGTTGTTGAGCTTTTTTTTTTTTTTTTTTAGACAAAGTTGTTGGGGGGTCTGTCTCCCTCTCTAAGGCACAAAGTAAGGGGTAGACTTTCTCACATGCCCCCATTGTTTGCCCTGGCACCTACCTGCGGGTGAAAAGGGCTCCCACCATAGTCTGCACACCGGAGCTTCCCCATGTGCCCTCGTTGCTGGCAAGAAACAGAGAGAGGGTGGAGAGAGCGCAAATGAGCGGCCCAACTCAGTGGCGACGAAGGCAGGAGTCCGGCTCCATCGGGGGGGGGGGCATGCTCAGGCACAGCTGCCCATGGCCTTAACGAGCCAGCTCTTGGACAGCTGGCAGAAGATGCCACCCAGGTTCTCCAGCTCTTTGCTGAGCTGCTCGACACGCTTGTGGAGCCTCTTGTTGTTGCTGCTAAGTTCCAGCACCTTCTGCTGCGTCTCGGCGTTGTGCTCCTTGGCCTTGTTACGGCAATGTTATTGCGCTTTCAGCCCATGTGGCACTCACTGCTGCTCTCGTCCAGAAGCTTCTGGGACTTGCCTGGCGATGCGGCCCTGCCGCTGCCCACCACGTGGAGCTGGTGTGCATGGTAATAATAATAATAATAATAATAATAAATAATTTATTATTTATACCCCGCCCATCTGGCTGAGTTTCCCCAGCCAGATGGGCGGCTCAAGTGTTAAAAACAACACAGCATTAAATATTAAAAAACTTCCTTAAACAGGGCTGCCTTCTGATGTCTTTTAAAAATAGGATAGCTGCTTATTTCCTTGACTTCTGCTGGAAGGGCATTCCACAGGTCGGGCGCCACTACCGAGAAGGCCCTCTGTCTGGTTCCCTGTAACCTCACTTCTCGCAATGGGGGAACCACCAGAAGGCCCTCGGAGCTGGACCTCAGTGTCCGGGCTGAACGGTGGGGGTGGAGATGCTCCTTCAGGTATACAGGACTGAGGCCATTTAGGGCTTTAAAGGTCAGCACCAACACTTTGAATTGTGCTCTGAAACGTACTGGGAGCCAATGTAGATCTCTCAGGACTGGTGTTATGTGGTCTCAGCAGCCACTCCCAGTCACCAGTCTAGCTGCTGCATTCTGGATTAATTGCAGTTTCCAGGTCACCTTCAAAGGTAGCCCCACGTAGAGTGCATTGCAGTAGTCCAAGCAGGAGATAACCAGAGCAGGTGTTGATGCTGTGCGCGGTGAGGGTGGTGGGCATCACCATGAGGGCTTGGGAGTGGCTTGGGCTGCCTGCCAGGCTGCAAATGAACCGTCATCTGGGTGCAGTGTGCCACCTAGTTGGCTGCAGTTGGGCCTGGCTGGCAGAAGGTAGAGAGTGGCCAGCACCATTACCTCATCGGGCTCCTGCACAGCAGGCCACCGGCCTATGGGAAGTCAGCACCCGGCATCCCGGCCCCGATGCAGTACTCTAGGCCGGCCTTGGCCTTGCACTCCTGCTAAAGTGTTCAGACTGATGGAGGCACTCAGGTTGATGGAGTTCTCGTGCTCACAGATGTCGAGTTGCTCCAAGGCCAGGTAACTGTTGAGGTTTTCTTGGGAAAAGCTCCGAAAAAAATTGAAGCTTTTAAAATAGTTTTCACCAGAAAATTGGCCATGTTGCCATACGTCTGGGTTTCCCCCCTGACATTTTAGCAATTTCCAGAATCAGAATCCCGGACGTGTGGCAGCCCTAGTCCAAATGAATGCAGCAAGGCTTATTTCCGAGTAAACAGATAGGCTTGCATCGTTTTGATCTTATATTCCTTGGTGAGAATCATGACAACGGTTATTTTGGAATACATGTGTAGAAATAAATACACAGGGGAATGATTTACAAGCCATATTGGTTGGTTCAGCGCTCTGGTGTCTGTAGGCTTCCATACCTTAGTCTGATACTTTCCCCAAATGCAATTTAAAACTTCCAGGGAAAACAGAGAAGGAAAATTGTGAGCTGCCTACAGATAACTTGGAGCAAGTGTTTGCGTCTTTTGATGCCCATTTACTAGTCTTCTGCCTTCCCACAGTGCCATACCAGGATTCAGAATATGTTTCTTCTGTCTGGGGACATCTCATCTGAAATCCCAGTGAGACAGCTCAGGAACCTGTACTTTCCTTCCTGTGAGAATGTCTCAAGTTCCATCAAACCAGAAAAGGTAGCTAAATGTGTAATCATACCCTACAAAATGCAGCAGGGCTTACTCTTGAGTAGGCATGCATAGGATTGCTCTGGGCAGATGCACACCATACATTTAAAGGACATAGCTTCCCCAAAGATTCCTGGGAACCTTAGTTTCCCCCTCACAGAGCTACAGTTCCCTAAACAAACTGCAGTTTGGATGTCATGTGCTTTAACTGTGTATTTAGTGGGTTTTTAAAAAATGCATGCTGGGGAGTTCGTCAGAGAGTTGGCTCCACGCTTGACCCTGTAACCTGCTCACTCATGTTACATCCATGACAAAAGCTAAATCAACGCAGTCTTCCCAAATGCTGAAATATAGATTACTGCCAAGTTCCTTGTAGCTGCAATCATGCTGGGATTCCACAGTATGTTATTGCTTTGACTGCAAAAGGCAGTATGTAACTGAAATTTGTTCCCTCGGAAGATAGTAAAGGTAAAAGCAAAATTCCATTCCTTCTTTGAGGAGGGGATAAGTTTTGCTACTCAAAACCACTTACGCTATCCCCTTTGGGGCTCAACGTACGCCAGGAGTTTTCTCCACTTTCTCTGCACTAGCCAGGATGGAGCTGCTGATGGGAAATTTATGGTTTGGAAAGAAATGGATGAAGAACATGGAGAGTTTGGCTGCGGTTCAGCTTACATTTCTGAACGGAAAGGGGAGGCAGAACAGAATCACCGACTCGCATGAAAATAAAATAAAATATTAAGCTTCTCGGAGACTAATTATATCCCCCAAGATTCTATAAGTGAGTGATTCAGGAATTTTACACAATTGTGCTCTAATGAAATGTGATCGTTAAAAATGTAGATGCTCAAAATAACCAAATGTATCCAGATGTGCTTGTTCCTAAAAGTTTCCAGTGTTCCTGAGGACGGGCTCCATGAACTTAAAAACAAAGGGAGCTGCTCATATTGCATAACACTCATAGAATATTTGTCTTAAGGAGGAAAAATTGAAACGGTGTGGCTGCCTCAATACTATCTGGCTTCAGTGTGCTCCCACAACTGGTGAACATAAGAATGTAAGAAGATCCTACTGGATCAGACACATGACCCACCTAGTCCAGCATCTGTTCTCACAGGAAACAACCAGATGCCTGTGATAGACCTGCAAACAGGACTTGAATGCAACATCTCTGGTTTCCAGAAACTGGTATCCAAAAACATTCCTGCTTCTGAACAGGGAGGCAGATCATAGCCATTGTGGCTAGTAGAAGGTAAAAGGTAGAGGACCCCTGGGCGGTTAAGTCCAGTCAAAGGCGACTATGGGGTTGCGGCGCTCATCTTGCTTTCAGGCCGAGGGAGCCGGCGTTTGTCCACAGACAGCTTTCTTGGTCATGTGGCCATCATGACTAAACCGCTTCTGGAGCAACAGTGACAGAAACCAGAGCGCACGGAAACGCCATTTGCCTTCCCGCTGCAGCGATACCTATTTATCTACTTGCACTGGTGTACTTTTGAACTGCTAGGTTGGCAGGCGCTGGGGCAGAGCAACGGGAGCTCACCCCGTCGTGGGGATTTGAACCTCCGACCTTCTGATCAGCAAGCCCAAGAGGCTCAGTGGTTTAGACTACAGTGCCACCCGTATCCCTTACCTTACCTTAGTGGCTAGTAGCCATTGGTAGCCTTAACCTCAATGAATTGCCCAACTCAAACCATTGAAATTGGCAGCCATCACTGTCTCATGTGGGACCAAGTTCCATTGTTTGACTATGCACTGCCTAAAGAAGTACTTTCTTTTATCTGTCCTGATAAACATTCAGCTTCATTGGATAGCCACAACTTCTACTGATATGAGAGAGGGAGAATCCCCCCCTTCTCTATGATTTTACAAGCTTTTATTATGTCACCTCTTGCTCACTTTTTTTTTTTTTTCAAAACTAAAAGGTTCCAAATGCTGCAGTCTTTCCTTGTAGGTGAATTGTTCCATTCCCTTGATCATTTTAGTGTGTGAAATCATGTGCACATGATGGAATACTGTGTCCAGTTCTGGGCGCCACAGTTCAAGAAGGATACTGACAAGCTGGAACGTGTCCAGAAGAAGGCAACCAAAATGGTCAAAGGCTTGGAAACGATGCCTTATGAGGAACGGCTTAGGGAGCTGGGTATGTTTAGCCTGGAGAAGAGAAGGTTAAGGGGTGATATGATAGCCATGTTCAAATATATAAAAGTATGTCATATAGAGGAAGGAGAAAAGTTGTTTTCTGCTGCTCCTGAGAAGAGGACACGGAGCAATGGATTCAAACTACAAGAAACAAGATTCCACCTAAACATTAGAAAGAACTTCCTGACAGTAAGAGCTGTTCGACAGAGGAATTTGCTGCCAAGGAATGTGGTGGATTCTCCTTCTTTGGAGGTCTTTAAGCAGAGGCTTGACAGCCACCTGTCAGGAATGCTTGGATGGTGTTTCCTGCTTGGCAGGGGGTTGGACTGGATGGCCCTTGTGGTCTCTTCCAACTCTATGATTCTATGATGTTACCCATAATCCATAGGTATCCTGTAGCTTCTTGAGAAGTACTCTTGTTTGATGCATATTTTTCTCAAACCAGCTTCCATCTGGTTTGAAAATGGAAGCCACAGGTAAGCTGAAGTGTGCACATCTCAGAGAGCCACTGAGCATGTGCACATGACAGCGTCCGTGAAGTTTGGCATTGGGAAACAAATTAGGTTATGGCCATCAGTTGAGTACATCTGCACCCGCTCTTTGGTCTGTACAGCAATGTACGAATGCAACTTGAAATGCAGCAGAGGGCAATGGCCTCACTGTGTTTGAAGCAGCTAATGTGTACATATGCTAGGAGAAATTTCCTAATGCAAAGAGCTGATTAGCAGTGGAAGATGGCGGACTCTATTTAGATGGATGTATCTAAGCAGAGCATGGATGGCCAGCTGTATTCTGCAGTGTAGATCCTGCATTGAGCAAAGGGTGTGCAGTAGATAGCCTCTTAACACCCCAACTCTAACATGTCATGATTCTAGTAGAACTTGTTCATGGCATAACAATGTAATGTTCTGTGTTTCCCCATCCCTAGCCAAAGACAGCTCATGATGCAGAACATCTTAATATCAAAGCTACTAGGTGTATGGCTGGCAAGAGGGAAGTGAATGTAACTTTCGGCAGCAGCCACATATTTAGGGTTAAAGTTGCTTGGTTTTAAAGTAATTTTGCAGGGAAAGCAAATACAGGAATAGATGTAGAAACACTGGTTTCAATTCATAAATAAATTACTCCAGAGTAGCCTCACGAAAATCGATGGAGGTTGCTCTAGAGAGATGCAGTCTATGGGCTGGAGCTTAATTAATCAGCCAAAATCTGTGTTGCAATTTGCGTGGCCTAATGAATTCAGTGTATAACTTCAATTAGCCCTGTTTTTTGACAAAGCAAATTGAATAAATCACCCTACCTGAACTAATCAAACTAATCAAAGTCAGAAATAAATACAGCCACAGAGAGCTGAAACAAGTGGCCTACAAGATATGGGGCACACTAGGGAACAGGACATTTTATTGCATGGAAAGAGAGATTCATATGTGAGTTTCAAATTTGAAGCTGACCCCAGGCTTAATCCAGCATTGGAAAAGAAACTGCCTGGATGCTCTGAGTTTTTAAATTGTCCTGGCATATGCCCCACATAGAAATCAGAATAGATTTTGGATGCGGTTCAGTATCTCATTATGCTCAATCAAATTAACAACAATGTTATTAGGATTTGGCAAAATGAAGTGTGACACCAGAGCAAGGCAATGCCTTCTCGAAAGACAATGTAATTTATGAAGGGAAAGGAGTGAGTTTGTCTCACATTGCTTCCAATTATTACAAAGCAAAGACAGCCGCTATCTTATAGGAAGAACCGGTGAATTCACGGAAAGCTAGAGAGTTGGACTGTGATTCAAACCCCTACTTACACATCAAACTCACTGGTGGACCTGAAGCCAGTCACATTATCTCAGTTTAAACCCCGGTGTGGCAAACCTTGGGCCCTTCAGTTGTTGCTGAATTACAGTTCCCATAATTCCTGGCCACTGGCCATGATTGCTAGGGAAGATGGAGGTTGTAGGACAAAAAGCTCCCACCTCAGGTCTAACCTAACTATTGGGCTGTTGCGGGCTTGAGGGAAGCCGCAGGGACAATAGAGCTCAACAGTGATGTCTGCCCTATACCTGGACACAAAAATAACCTCCTGCTGCAGCCTCCTGAGGCATCGTGGGGGGAAATGGCCGCTTCCAGGAACCACCAGAGCCATTAAATCAAGTGTCTCTCCCAAGAATCATTAAGTCCACACCAATGGACAGCATTTTGCTCCCAGCCTCTGTCCTGTCTTGCCATTTGCTGTTGTGAGCATAAAAAGTGTGTGTGGGGTGTGTGTGTGTGTGTGTGTGTGTGTGGATATCATTTGTGCTCACCTCAGTTCCATGAAGAAGGATGGCATAAAAATGTGATAAATAATAAGGATTTGGGATGACAATAATCTTTAGGAATACTTCCAGTAGACATTGCACGAAAAACTCAAGTGTACATATTGAAACGTTTATAAGGTTTAAATTATGCACCAACACTGAGGACAAATTCCATGCAGTGTAATCCCTTCGCTTATTAGAACTTGTTAATGTATAGCACACCTCCCAAAGAGGGAGGTTCATGCTCAGAGGGTGAGCTTCAAGGGCTCAGAAAACCTACCACAAAAGAAAGACCACCTCATAAAATCCCTGAGCACTTCCCCCCCAGCTCAATTAACACCCCAAGTGGAAGACGTGGCAACACGAGGACGGGCCTTCTCTGCAGTGGCTCCCCGTCTGTGGAATGCTCTTCCCAGAGAAGTTCACCTGGCGCCTTCATTATACACCTTTAGGCGCCAGGCAAAAATGTTCCTTTTTAACCAGGCCTTTGGTTGATCTTATAGACATCCAACACCCTTTAGAATTTTTTTTGGGGGGGTGTTATTGAGTTATTGCTTTTGGTTTTATTTTATATGTTGTGGTCTTGTTGTGAACTGCCCTGAGACCTCCAAGTATAGGGCGGTGTATAAGTTGAAAATAAATAAATAAATAAATAAATAAACAAACAAACAAATAAATAAATAAATAATAATAATAATAATAAGGCTCATCTTATCCTCCCATTGCAACTGCCCTGGTACCCTCAGAACTGCCCTGGTACCCTCAGAAACCACCTCATACTTTTCAAATGTTGATAGGTGCTGTGGTGTGAGCAACAGCATGGGAGAAACGAAAGTGGTTTCCTTCCTTCCCTTTCTCTGGTGCTCCATAGTTCTCCTCCCCATCTTATCCTCACAACAACCCTGTGAGGGTAGGTTAGGCTGAGGGTGAGTGACAGCCCAAGGCCATCCAGTGAGCTTCATGGCTGAGAAAAGATTTGAACACTGGTCTTCCAGTTCCTAGCCCAAGAGTCTAACCACCACACCACATTGGCTTTAATATGTATTAAAGTTTTGGAGAATTTGCCCCTACTCAGCCTCAAACACTCTGCTTCCAGAACACACTGTCAAACTGAGTAACCCCGCTTCCTTTATTTTAGTTTTAGAGTTGATAAAAAGAAATGAAACACATGGATTTTCCATAAAGGTGGTTGAGAACATCAGCTGGGTGACTGCTGAATTACAAACTGTGCTTAATAAAGTTTTGCACGTGATGAGTGACATTTTATGACAGTTTTGTCTATTAAGTGAGCAGGCCTAACATTACACCATGTTATGTTACGTTAACTCTGGAAAGAATATTTAGAGTGGACTGCGTTTCACATTAGCAGATGAAGAGGCAGAGGGGGGAAAATAACAAGCCATGACTGACACAATCCTTCAGGCAAGGTGATTAAAAGCTACAGCAAAATGAAAGAGCTGGCATCCAGCACAAATAACAGTCCCCTCATCCTCACTTTGCGGCAATTGTCAGAGGGCTAATTTTCATCACAGTCCCCTGCTCTTCAGTGGGGTCCCGAAGCTGATTTGTAGACTCGAGAACATTTCCAAGAGCTGAGAAAGAAAGAAAAGGGATAAATAAAATGCTAGCATGTCACTGATTCCTGAAGCGATTTCCTACCTACCTTGTCCATACTCCTAAGAGGATAGTTGGAGACAAAGGCACACTGTCTTTTCTGGTGCCAGTTGCTATGGTGGGCTGATGGAAGAAAACTGAATGCGCTTCTTTGAACAGCTCTTCATTTGGGTCAGAGCAGCCTGCTCCAACTGGCAGCTCTTATCCCTGATATCTAGAATTATTGACTCACAAAGGTCTTGTTTTCACTCAGATGGAAAACTTATTTTGTTTTTGAGCTTGTTTAATATTTTCCCTCCCGTTACAATAATAACCAAAGCAGCTCACAGTAAAGAGAGAATGTGTGGCCTTGCAACAAAATGTTGCAATGTGTTGTGCTTCTGTTTAGGGAACAAGACAGCCAGCCATGACCCCTTCTAAAAAGGTAAAGGGACCCCTGACCATTAGGTCCAGTCGCGGATGACTCTGGGGTTGCGGTGCTCATCTCGCTTTATTGGCCGAGGAAGCTGGCGTACAGCTTCCGGGTCATGTGGCCAGCATGACTAAGCCGCTTCTGGCGAACCAGAGCAGCGCACGGAAACACCGTTTACCTTCCTGCCGGAGGTAGGCCTGCTCACCTATTTATCTACTTCCACTTTGAAGTGCTTTCGAACTGCTAGGTTGACAGGAGCTGGGACCAAGCAACAGGAGCTCCCCCCGTTGCGGGGATTCGAACTGCCAACCTTCTGATCGGCAAGCCCTAGGCTCTGTGGTTTAACCCTCAGCGCCACCCACGTCCCATGACCCCTTCTAAGGCTATACATTCCTGTTCCCTTCTGTTTTCCATCACCACCACAAAAGAGCCAGCCAGCATTCTGCAGCCAGTGAGTATGCTCAGACCTCATTAGGCTATTTTAGGGTGTGTGTTTAGACTGTACCTCTGCAACCTCGAGGTTCCTCATGTTTCTTCCACAAACCTTGGCCTCCTGCTGACACCTCCTAGTTCTGGATGGTGCCACTCTGGTTACATAAGGATCTATACTTGGAAAATTAGTTTGCTGTTGGTATACAAGATGTGTCGGAGTTCTATCATGTCAAATGGCACATTGGGAATTGCCAACAAGAAAATAAAAATCCATACATATAAAACTACCTACTGTGCACATTTGAGCGCAAAATCAAATCAATGGAGAATTACAGCGTCTGCTGTGGCTGTAAAGACCAATAGAGGAGAGACATGTTTTATTGCAGCTAGGGCACATGAAGTAATCTGGTTTCATTGCTACAGAGGCACCATGGCATTTCTTCTCTCTGTGCTCCTCCCAGCGGTCATTCCTCCTGTGGTCACTGTTATGAATACACGACCTGACTAAAGGTAAAGGGACCCCTGACCATCAGGTCCAGTCGTGTCCGACTCTAGAGTTGCGCGCTCATTTCGCTCTATAGGCTGAGGGAGCCGGCGTTTGTCCGCAGACACCTTCCGGGTCATGTGGCCAGCATGACTGGCGAACCAGAGCAGTGCACGGAAACGCCGTTTACCTTCCCGCCAGAGTGGTACCTATTTATCTACTTGCACTTTGACATGCTTTCGAACTGCTAGGTTGGCAGGAGCTGGGACCGAGCAACGGGAGCTCACCCCATCGCAGGGATTCGAACCGCCAACCTTCTGATCAGCAAGCCCTAGGCTCTGTGGTTTAACCCACAGCGCCACCTGGGTCCCTTTTACACGACCTGACTAGCATGTGAGAAATAAGGCTACAGTAGAGCTCTTCTCCCTGACACCTTGTTTTCCATGAAGGAGCATGATATTTCCACTGGGAAATAATCAGTTATATGAGTCCCCTTCTGATATCTGAAGTGGTACCGCATGGACATAGATTGACCACTTAAATAAAAATGAAATATGGTATAACAGAAATGGCTTCATAAAATCAAGATTATTCCTGGATGAATTAATATGGAGATGCAGCAAAGTCCAGCTTTAGTTTTGGGTTTGACTTACCAAACTCATGGGCAAAATGGCTACAAGAATCAGAGTGTGTAATTAATTACTTTGCGAACACATTATTTGTGCTCTTGGACCCTTGGAAATCTTTGTAAATCTTGAAAAACTCTGTGTCATTGAAATGCTACATACTGGTAATACTATGGTTGCTGTGTACCCTCCAACATCCCGCAGAGGAAAACTGAAACACGTATCTTGGGTCTTTTTGATCCTCTGTTTTTAATGGCCCATCAACCAGGCTCTCATTTCAAAAGGAAACTAGCCTGGCTTAATGAGCTTTTAACACTTGCTGATTCAAGGGCATTGGAAGTGTCTAGCACACAGTTAAGCACCCTTCTGGACCCAGGAATTTAAGGGAGTTTTGCACTCGCATAACACTCTAGGCTCAGGCTGAGAGACACCCAGCTGCCACCAAAGAGTTTTTCTCCCCCAGATTGCAGCCTCCTTTCCTGTCTTAATTGGCACATTCAGGTCTTTGTACTAAAGAGTGTTCTTCATGGGAAAACAACACTGAGTTTGTGAACTTAGTAGGGATTTTTGTTCAAGCATGCCGTGGAGGTGAACAGTTCACTGCAGCTTTGATGCTCACCCAAACCCACATGCTATTACATGGGCAGATTACATGCAGCAGGCTATTCTGCTTTTTGTGTGTGCGCGCACATAGCCTTTGCATTCTTGTCCCAACGTAAATCCGAGATGAGAAGAGCAAGCAGCTTTTTGTTTGAAAATGCAGCAAGCCTATTGAAAACTGGAAAGGCCAGAATGAGTGGGACAATTTCTCACACAAGAGCTCCAACACAATTGTAAAATTGAAAAGAAAGGGGGAAAAAACTACTGCACAGTTTTTGATCCCTTTGTGGGCAATAAACTTGAGAGAAGTTCAGCCTTCTTTCCCCTCTTTCTTTTAGTGATGGTTTTACAGTTCAGCAAGCAGTATTTGAGAATAAAAACAAAACCATCATTCTTAATCTGTATTGCTCTTCAACTCTTTCCCCTTTCTTGTGCTGTTCAGCTAAAGATTAACGCCCACCATTTTCAGTCGTTCATTAGGAAGAACCAGTGCCAACTTGTGCAAATCCAGAAGAGCTTCTGTTAAATAAACTCTGATGGGAATGTGTAAGAAATAGGCGTTAACAACCAAATCCTAAACATGTTTACTAGGAAATGAGCCCTTTTTAATCCAGAGGGATTTAATCCCTCGTGATGACACATGAGATTACAGACTAGGTTTTAAAGGGTGTAAACTTGAAAAATCTAGTCATTTGAATACAAGATTGTCTAATTGTGATATCTCCCACCCCCTTTTTTGCCCCTCATTGCAATAAGAAAGTAGTTTATGTTTTCCTGTGGTCTAAGAAGTCACTCAGTAAAAGGCTAAATGCTCTGACAGCCCCTCTATACTGGGCATGGGGCAGTGAAATCTATCTGTGTGGCACCTGTTAGTTACGCACAGCAGGGTTGTCCATCAGCCCTTGAAGTATGTCTCCATTTCCATAGCAAACTGCAGAGCATAGAGAGACAAAATTACTCTTTAACTAAAAGACAGTGAATGGCAAAATCTTGTCAATGTTTATGCTGTCAGACCACCATCCGGGATGCATTACATCAGCTGGACCAGGGGGAAGGGAATACAGTCAATTTGCAGACAGCTGTCAAAGCTTACTCCTAAAAATAAGCCTGGCAAGATTCATCTTTCGGTTATGCCACTTACCAGGCAATATAAAAGCATAGCTGCACAACAGAAAGTATCTCTTTAAAAATAAAAAATAAAAAATAAATGGTGTGTTTGCAATGTGAAGAAAGTCTCACTCCCTAATGTTTACTGAGAATAAATGAAATGGAACAGCAACCCACATTTTAAAAAGTATGACACCAATTAGAGCAGCAAATGAATCTTATCAGTGTTGGAATTTGTTGCTGCTTATATAGAGAGCATCTGAAACCAAATGCTGAAATAAATTAGCCCTGTTGTGCACGTAGTCTAACGTAAACCTTGTAAAATGATGCAGTACTGTGAAATTTGATTTGCCAGCCACACATCTCCCCATGCAGTACCTACTGACTGCGAAGGTTTGGGGAGGAACTTCTGCTCTTGGCTTAATCAAAATGCAGGCAAGCATTTCAAGGGAGCATCATGGAACAACTTATGGCTCCCAGATAGTGAGATACAAACACCCAACCCAAGTAGTTTGCTCTTTTCCTCCCCTCCTAGTCAGACCTCTGTGGTCAAATTGGAGGCACTTTTCACATACTCATTCTTTACATTATTGATCAATATTGATAAAGAACAGTTCCCTAAGGGCTCACTTCCATCAGTCAATGACAGAACTGGGGTGAGGAAGAGAACTATTTATTTACATCAAACTCAATAGGACTTATGTTTAGGAGAAAACATATTTAGGATGTGAGGATGTGAAATATGCCACTATTTTGCCATATGAGAAATCTAACATAGAGGACAAAAGTCGCCCCCCCCCCCAATGCACTTTGATCTGTGTTCACCAAAGAAATATATTTTTCCTGGTGATTCCTGCAGCAATTTCCCATGGAAGGTATTTTTAAGATGAATGCAACTGATTAAGAACTAGTGTCATTTTTAGAAGATGTGTTGGGTGGCAGACAGCTCATAGGTGGCCAATGATCTTGCTGTCTAACCAAGCTACTGCTTGCCCTCATGGCTACAAATAAACTGGGCTCTTCGTGAGGACAATTCAAATCACCAAAAGAACCGGTGGGCGAAAAGTATCAATTCATTTACCTCACAACTGCAAAAAGGGTAATGCCAGTCTACTGTTAATACCCTGAACAAGGAAGATAGCAAAGTAATGAGGAAATGTACAATTCCACAAAGATGTATTATTCGTCTATTCTAAATGTCTACCTGATTTGAGTATGTGTGAGAGAGAATTAATTTTGAACCAAAATATCAAGAAAAAGATTATTATTATTATATTATTATTATTATTATTATTATTATTATTAATATCCCGCCCATCTGGCTGGGTTTCCCCAGCCACTCTGGGCGGCTTACAACATATATAAAAATGCAACAAAACATCAAACATTAAAAAACAAAGTATTTTATAAACACAACCAACCAACCAACCAACCAACAACAACAACAAACAGCTTGCACTTATACCCAAATGAAAATAACCATCAACCCCAACTAAACATTTAACCAACACCAACACGCCAAAAACAAAACTGAGGAACCAAAATTAGAACCGTAAAACATTTTAAAACATTTTAGCCAGTTGGCCCAACCCAAGAGTTGTTCCATCAATGTCCCTCTGGCCCCCCAGGAGCCTCTTTTAGCTGTTCAGGGTAAGTGTGGGTCCCGTCCCCAAGGCCAGGTGGAAATGGCCCTTGCTGCAGGGAGCAGTCTTCCTTCCAGCACTCACGGCAGCAACAATTACTTAAACTCATGCAGAGCTTTCAAGACTTTAGCTTTGTAGGTTTAACAAAGAACATATATAATACACTACACTTCAAATGCATCTATTACAACAGTTATATTAATATAGAACTAAGGATTCCTTGTGGCACATGCAAACTGAATAAGCTTTGTTGCCGTCAAAACTCTTTGAGCAAAAGGGACCAAGGATTACCGGTAAATAGTTCTGTTGGGTGGTGAATATTTGTAGAAAACCAACTATCGCTCCTCTTACAAGGAGTACAAAATGGTGCAAGTTCCTTCTTTACGTTCAAGATTTCCGGAATTCTTGAAATATTTCTTCTATGAGAAAAATATCCAGTAAATAAATAGCATTTTAAAATGCTGAAGTATAAAAGAACCTTTGCACTTTTCTGTTATTAAATAATAATATAGATTGTAAGAATACCTTTGAATTAATCAGTGCCTTTGATGCGCACTCACAGAGCTCCTATGTGTGAAATAAATCCCTTATTCATTTCACTGGACAACAGAAGCTGTACACACGTGTACACACGCGTTTTTGGATACACAAAGCGTTCCTCTCATTTTATGTGAATTGTGAAGCCTGCACATAAGGGAGTTCAGTGTCCAGGCTGGAGTACCAACTGAACTTTAGACTGGAGGTCCTGCATTATTATCAATTCCTTTTGATGCCTTCAACAACTGGTGACGCAAGCAGTATGGCAGCTTTTCTTTTCACAGAAGGTTTTCTAGTTTGACGTTAAATCATTTAGATTAGTATACTGTGAAAATGGGATCTTTTCAACACACTTTGGACACAACCGTGAGCCAGATAATTTCAACAGCTCTCCATCCCAAGGTCTTGTCCCTTGCTGCGCTAAATGCCACAAGTTAATAGTAATCCATGGAGTAAGGCATGGAGTTTTCTCTTTTATTTAAAAAATGGCATGGTGAAGTCAATGTTTATTAACTTTTGCAGTCGATTTTCAAATGTTGAACTTCTTATCTTTTGGGTGGTTTAACAGGTATTCAGATTATGATTTAACAACATTATTGGTGGCTTTCTAGATCTAGGTTCTAAACTCAGTCTAGTCTCTGATGATGAGTATATTGCCTCCTATAATGGAATAACAGTTCTTCAGTTAATGGGAATGTTTTACACTAACCTCTGTAGAGGTTATAAAAAAACCCCTTTCTTAAAAACCTATTGGTGGCAAGTAAATACTGTAGGAAATGAACTGATAACCTTTGCTGGTTTTTTTGTTTTTGTTTGGCTACGATGAAAGATGGCAATGACACTCTTAACATCTGGGGAAGAAGAAGCAGTTCCTCTCATTTCATAACAGGGTAATATACTAGTTCAGCCATAACTAAAGGCCACTTCCAGTGATTCAATGTGACAGGGAAAGGACTTCTTTTAACCTAAGCAACTACCATAAAAAAAATCTTGTCAATACAATCTGCAATATGTTTGCAATGTGGGAATTGCAGACTTGGCTAAAATAACAAGCCTTTATTGATGTGTGGTATATTTTTGTGTGGCTTATCAGCAGTACATGGGGCATCGTTAGCTTCACTGTATCTTTCCCATAATGAAATTATTGCTTAATTGTATTGTATTGATTTTATTGTCCTAAGTTGCATAAGGCATCAAGGGCAGGCCCGAAGGGCTGATCTCTTATCTCTCTCCACAGTCACAGTCTAAAATGCTCCCTTAGTTCAGCTCGGACTGCCAGCCGCAGCTCAGTTACAACTCAATTAGATGTCACCACTAATTTAAATGCAAACATAGGTTACCATCTGTAACTAATAGGGGTAAAATAGCACACACATCAATAATATGTTGTTGTGTGGAAATTAATGAGCATGCAAACCTAGCCACACACTGGACACACAGGCATGTGCATCCAAACTGAATTTAAAATCAGATACATGGAATTAATCGTACCATTTTAGATGTGCCCTTTAAAGGGGTCACATTCTGCCTTCAGCTACTCTGGTGACATGACACTGAACACATTGGAGTTCTCTACTTGGGTCAGATTATTGCACAACAGCTCCTACTGTTTTAAATATGAATTTAGCACTGTGTATAAAATGCTGTACCAAACGCAGAAGGACTTGGTTTCTGTTCCCAAATCTTTCAGCTAATTATTATTATATTAGTACTGTTACCATTTAATTTCCATATTAGATTATTGTCAAGTGGGGCTGCCCTCATTTAGATAACTTAGAAACTTCCAATTGGCCCAAACTGGCTGGGGTTCCATTTTGAACACACACAACCCTATTATAAAACAGCTGCAGCAGTTGCCAGTTTGATTCTAGGGGTGATTTAAGGTGGTCACATTAGTATTTAAGGCCCTGAAAGACTTAGGACCCAATGTCTGAAAGACCGCCTCCTTCTCTGTGGACCATGTGAGGTGCTAACATTGGTAGAGAAGGTCCTCTCACCTTCACAGGTTTAAGGGATGTTGGCTGACAGAGGGCATTCTCTGTGGAAACCCTAAGCTGTGGAATTTCCTCCCCACAGGAAAGGCAGATTTAGGGCAGCGTGACTGATTCTGCTGCACTGGGTGCCGAGTTTGGGAGGCACTGCAGGGCGTCACAACTATGACAGTGAATTGAGCAGAACAGAAGGCGAGATGTGGGTGGGGGACACCGAATTTTGGCCTCGCACAGAGCATTGCTGAAATATGAAAGGCTAAAGTCCACCCCTGTCCACAGAGGTCCATCTTACACTTTCATTGTACAGTTTTTGTTACATGCTAAACATGGGACATAGGTGGCGCTGCGGTCTAAACCACTGAGCCTCTTGGGCTTTTGCCAATCAGAAGGTCGGCGGTTCAAATCCCCGCAACAGTGATGAGCTCCCAGCTCCTGCTAACCTAGCAGTTCGAAAGCACACCAGTGCAAGTAGATAAATAGGTACCGCTGTGGCGGGAAGGTAAACGGCGCTTCCATGCACTCTGGCTTCCGTCATGGTGTTCTCGTTGTGCCAGAAGCGGTTTAGTCATTCTGGCCACATGACCCAGAAAGCTGTCTGCGTAAAAACGCCAATTCCCTCGGCCAGAAGCGAAATGAGCGCTGCAACCCCATAGTCGCCTTTGACTGAACTTAACCGTCCAGGGGTCCTTTACCATTTTATCTTTTACATGCTGAAGGTGCACCTGTTTATCCTGACCTCTGGCTCTTGAAATACATTTTTAGGACCTGCTGATTTTGCTTTAACTGATTTTAATATTGCATTTAACATTGTGGCAACTCACCCTGGAACCTTAGGGTGAAGGGTGGGTAAGAAATCTAGCTGGCAATAATAATTGATAATTTAAAGACATCACTTTTCATAGTGCTCATGGAATCTTCTTTGCCTTTGCCACTGCTGGTGACTCACCCAGCTTGACCCCATGCCTGCCTTTGTGACTTTGCCTTTGAATATGTATGCTTGCATTTTCATGACTAGATATGCGGAAAAGTTCTAACTCAGTGGCAGAGCATCTCCTTTGCACGCAGAAGGTGTGGAAGTGGGCCTTTATACAAATGAGGCAAGTAGAAGATCATATTAGATATGGGGGACGCGGGTGGCGCTGTGGTCTAAACCACTGAGCCTAGGCCTTGCCGATCGGAAGGTCGGCGGTTCGAATCCCCGCGACGGGGTGAGCTCCTGTTGCTCAGTCCCTGCTCCTGCCCACCTAGCAGTTTGAAAGCACGTCAAAGTGCAAGTAGATAAATAGGTACTGCTCTGGCCAGAAGGTAAACGGCATTTCTGTGCATTGCTCTGGTTCGCCAGAAGCGGCTTAGTCATGCTGGCCACATGACCCGGAAGCTGTCTGTGGACAAACGTCGGCTCCCTCGGCCTATAGAGCTAGATAAGTGCGCAACCCCAGAGTCGTCCACGACTGGACCTAACGGTCAGGGGTACCTTTACCTTTTTTACTTGGTGTTATAATGCCTGTTCCATAAAGGTGTATGGGGGAGAAGATGTCCTGAAACAAATTGTTTCTACTTTGGCTTATTGTATTCTTCCACAATGCGTGCTTGTTTTCAAACAAGGGATGCGACTTATTTGAAGTGAGGATAACTGGTAATGCTAAGATTTCTCTTACTTGTGTTTTGTTGTTTTTCATGCGAGCCTTCCTTGATGTAAGGAAGTATACAATCTGTTTCTGTGTTCAGGCTTATGTTCCCCACAGATGCTGTAAAAGCAGCCTTGAGGTATGTGTATTTAAGTACTGAGATCTAATATCAAAGGAGGAGAGAGGACTCTTGGGACTGTAAACCTAGGAGTCCTAGTTTCCCCTCCTCCCCAAAGAGTGCACAATGCTATGTTTGTTTGTCATAAAGATACCAGAGATTTCCCTCTCCCCAGGTCTCCTTCCTCCCATAATGCCATGGGCTGCACTCTGTGGTGCTGCTTTGAAGGAGCTCAGCTGTGACAAACTTGCAGCTCTCCTCCTCCTCAGAGCTTCACATCCTGCTGCTTTCAGTGGTCAGAGACAGAAGGGAGGAAATAAGAGTAGTCTCTCCCAGTGTATGCTTGTGTGTTCAAAGAATTTAAAGGCAGTGTTTTAATAAACAGTGCACAACCCTGTGAACCGTACATTACAAGTCCTTAAGAACACCCCCCCAAAAAACTTTGCTGGACCCTCCAACATTTCTCTGATGAAAATAGGGACATCCTATTCCATAATAGGACGTGGGTGGCGCTGTGGGTTAAACCATTGAACCTAGGGCTTGCCGATCAGAAGGTCAGCGGTTCGAATCCCCGCGATGGGGTGAGCTCCCGTTGCTCGGTCCCTGCTCCTGCCAACCTAGCAGTTCGAAAGCATGTCAAAGTGCAAGTAGATAAATAGGTACCGCTCCAGCAGGAAGGTAAACGGCGTTTCCGTGCGCTGCTCTGGTTCACCAGAAGCGGCTTAGTCATGCTGGCCACATGACCTGGAAGCTGTACGCCAGCTCCCTCGGCCAGTAAATTGAGATGAGCGCCGCAATCCCAGAGTCGTCCGCGACTGGACCTAACGGTCAGGGGTCCCTTTACCTTTACCTTTATTCCATAATAATGATAATAATAATTTTATTATTTATACCCCACCCATCTGACTAGTTGGCCCAGCCACTCTGGGTGGCTTCCAACATACCGGTATATAAAAACATAATAAAACATTTAAAACCTTCCCCATACAGGGCTGCCTTCAGATGTCTTCTAAAGGCTGTATAGTTACTTATCTCCTTGGCTTGGGGGTCGCATAATTCCATACCTCATTTATCCCCCCAATTCCCCCCAACCTGTCCCGTATTTTGCCCAACCTGTCCTTTATTTTGCCTGACCAAAGGTGACAATGAGAATTCTATGGTTACTGTCTCTCAAGTCGTAAGACATGCACCTCGTTTGAAATGAAAATGTGCCTTGTGCAAGATTCTTTCTGCAATTATTGCTCACAGTGTACCATTCCCAAGAACATTCCTTCCGATAAATTATTTACCAGAATATTTTCAGAAACTGAACATGAAAGGGATGTGTGCATTTTCAAAGCAAATCTGTTTCAAAATAAGGATGAATCGGAATAATTTTTTCCAAGTGTTTGCTTTGCTATAATCTTTATGCAAACAGTTTTAGCTTCTTATTAACACGTCCCATTGGGAACAGTTGTCCTTATATTTTAATAATGTACTGGGCCTGAGTGTGATGTAAAGCAGAGAGTTCTTTTTCTGAAGTTACAGATTATGATGACAATGATGACGACAAAATGCAAGGTCTGAAGGACTGGAGTTAAAATCTCTCTTCCTTTTAATTTTCCCATGACTCAAATAAACATCTCAATTCTGTTGCCCTTCTCAATCACAGGAGCATCAATACAAAAAGGGCATGGATCTGTATCTTACATACTTCCAAATGCTATGCAGATATCGTTTAGACAAGGCACCCCCAAACTCGGCCCTCCAGATGTTTTGGAACTACAACTCCCATCATCCCTAGCTAACAGGACCAGTGGTCAGGGATGACCAGTGGTCAGTGGTCAGTTCAATTGAGATCATACATTCTGCAATGCAGTCCTTTTGCTCAGAAGGAATTATCTTGATTTTAGAGCTTTCCGGTGACATTATTATTCCACAAGAGCTTCCATGTTAAATTAAACCATTTTATAAATGATTCCAGGTAACACCTAAAAAAAGAAATCTGTGTGGATGGCTTTGATTTTAAACCAGAACGAGGGAGCTGGAAGTCCAACGCTCCTCTAAAATAATATCATTGATTCACAATGGTGAATACCAACACAAAACTTACCGTTTTGGTTTAATAGCATTTGCATCTCCCTTTTCCCTCAGTGTAATTTTGCTATGAATAATATGATAGAAACAGAGGGAGTTAGCCCATAAAAAGGTCTCTGTAAGAATCACAACGTATCTTAGTAAACGGCAATATTTCCCCAAGAATCAGCTAAAAAGGATGTTTGTTTATGCCTCATTTGTGGGCCAAACCCTCCCTCCTTTTTTCCTGTTTTGTGCATTTAATATTTTGATTTTGTCGGCTGCTCCAGTCTGCAGATGGTAGCCCTGCAGCTACTTTGACGTAAGAGACTCTTTATTTTCATAACCACAGGAGAACGCGCCCAACCTGGTTTTCTACACACACATAACAGTTTACAACACAATAGTTTTACGTACAGGATGCTCAGCGTCAGGAGGGCAGGTCACACCGCCAGGGCCCTGACTGAACTCAGCATATTACATGCTTTAAGCTGTAAGCGAAGTACTATCAGTCAAAATCAACATCCTGGAGAAGGAAGCCTGAGTCTTGAGTTCAGCAACGGGAAGGAATCTCCCATCCTGAGGAAGAAAGATTAGGTCCAATCTGTGTTCAAATGGGCAGGAGTAACTTCCCAAACGACAATGAACGAAAAGCTCCAAATTTAGTACCCTCTCAGGATATCAGGCTTAATAAGGTTTCCATTCATTATTGTTAAACTGTCTAATATTAGCAACAGCTATTTTGCATTAATCAGGCACAGCCATGCACAAATATAATGGAGATAATATGAAGAATAAAGGTCATACCTGCTTCAGTTCTGTTAGATATACTATAGTGACAATATGTAATTAACTGAGAGGTTGTCCTATATTGAAAGAGCAGGGAAATATGCAATTGTCGTTGCGTGTGTAGACCTTTTAACCTCCCCCTTAAATAAATTCAGACAAGACTCAAATTTTTGGTTTGGTTTTTGGCAGAATTTAGGCCACAACTTTATTGATTACAGCAAGTGAGTGGTTGCATAGGCTCTGGTTCGACTAGCTCCCTGCATCTTGGCAGGTAGCACTGACCCAGGGCCACCAGCATAGGTCAGCCTAGGGTAAACACCTGGAACAGTGGAAAGCAGAGACATACTAGTCTACCATCCAGATGTCCCCCTGGACTCGGGCACGGGCACAACCCCTCTCAGGGTTGACCAAACCCATGAGTCCCTGGTGGACGTGTGATTGGTTGCTGCCGCAAGCTGGATGTTGTCAGAGGCTATTGGGCGTGTTATTGGTGGTTATGGCAAGGGCTAGTGTTGATTTGCTGTTGCTGCGGCAATTGGGCGGGCGATTGGCGGCTTCTACCGGCACGGGGACAGACTCGCTTCTGCCATGCAAGTGGCAGAAGCTCAACAATTGTGCCCCCCGAAAAGCTCAACAACTCTGGGCAATCTCCCCCCATTTTCTTTATTTGGAGTCCCCCAAAATAGGGGGCGTCTTATACACGGTGTGTGTGTGTGTGTGTGTGTGTTATACACGGAAAAATATGGTAGTTTGTGGAAAAGAATAAGTGGCCATGGTACAATTGATGACCATAGCTATCCTGAAAATATAGAGAATATCTTTTCTGAACAATTCCTGAAAAAATTAGCCAGGCCTGCTCTTGTGCCTCACATCACAGCGGCAACCCCGTGAAGCTTTTCACAGCAAGAAGAAAAACATTATCACTTGCAATTGTCTCTAGATAAACCTGCGGTTAAACACACAGAGGCCTGTTAAAAGATGAAAACTTGACAATTGTTACCCTACCAGCGTTCTCCGGATGCCTGCCTAGCCATAAAACAATTGCACAGTTTCCGATCCAGCATAGCTACCATGTGTGCTCTGTTTCTTTCACACACAAACCCCCTCCTATGTGTGTGCATGTGGATGTCCCCATTCTTTTTAATGTGCGGAGAACCTCTCCATGCCTCAGCTAATGCGCATGTGGGTTGACACTTTCAGTTACAACTAGCTGACCTGGCCACGCCTTGCTGTGGCTGATTTTATGCTTATTACCATCAGTAGCAGCCGCAGCCAAAATTAACCCCCACCTACCCCCGCCGGCGTCGTGTGCACTCTGCACGCGCTCAGGTGCCCTCTCGCGGTTTGTGGCAGAAAAAGCCGAGGAAGGAGGCCTCTGACGCCGTCTGAGGGAAAAGCACTATGGAAACGCACAGATAAAAAACACACATCGGGAGATCACTGAGGGACGATCACGGTGGCCATTTCCCGGCGTGCCTTGCCTGTGGCCTTTTCAAGGGGAAAAGTGCTAGTAACCCTCTAGAGAGGATTTGATTCCATTTCCCAGAGTGCCTTGAGTGCGCGGTTGGTTGGGATAATAAGCCCACCGTTTCCCAGCATTCCTTGCGGTTTGGGCGAAAGAGCTTAGTTCAGAAACCTCTTGATGCTTCTGAATACCAGTTCTTGGAAATGGCAGGAGTGGAGAATGCTATTTACACTCTGGACTTGCTTGCGAGCATCCTGAGCTTCTGAGGGCAGCGGAAGTAGAAAGGGGGGCCCTTCTTCTGATCTCACCACCCATGAGGTTCTATAGCCAAGGAGGCAGTCTTTCAGGTACTTGGGGCCTGAGCCATTTTGGGCTTTGAACACTAATGTGAGCACCTTGAATTGAGGCCCAGAAACAAACCAGCAAGTAGTGCAGCTGTTTTAAACCAGGGGGCTACACAAGATATAAATGGAACCCCCACCACTAATCTGGCTGCTGAATTTTGAACCAACTACCGGTAAAGTTTCCGAGTCGTCTCCAAGGGCAGTTCCACATAAAGTACGTACATTGCAAAAAAAAATTCAGCCTGGAAGTTACTAGAGCATGGAATACAGCAGCCAAATTTTACTCACTAGAGATGTCTTTTCCTCCCAAAATATAAACAAACAAACAAACAAACAAACAAACAAACAAACAAACAAACAAACAAACAAAAATAGAACTGCAGAAGTGAAGGAGTCTTGAATTTTATCTATTGCCAATCCTGCACTTAGACTGAATTCCTATTTTTGTTTGGATAAACTCCATTGCTCCTGCATGGATACAGATGTGATCATTTTGGCAATATATGTAGAACTATGGGGTGGTAAAAAGAACAACTAGTCTTTTCCGTTTAATGTACTGTATTTAAAGTCTAATTAGAGGATGGTAAATTAAGTAATTTTTTTTCCTTGGGGAAGGGGCAGGAGAAAGTGTTTACCTATTGCTGAGTAACAAAGGACAATGACTATTAACATTGGTTGATTAAAGAAGCAATGATAAATGGCTTAAAGGCTGAGAGAAGGCAAAACCCTTTCAGTGAAATCTCTCATATCATGGGAGAGGAAGCAAGGGTTCCTGGTCTGAGAGTGGACATTAATGATTACTATTAAATGCTATTTATAACTACATTATACAGGAAACTAATTACCTGTTTTCATCTGCGTCCAATAAGTCAAATTGGCTGACTCTAATCAGTAAAATGTGCAGATCAGTTTTGTTCAAGTTATATACAGCAGTAAGAGGAAGTAACACATATGCTACCTGTAATATAGTGAATCGAGTTTTTTTTTAAAGCCACAAATGAAACATATACTTTTGGAAGTCATTAAAATATCAATTTCCTTATCCTGCTATTCAAATTACAAAAAATCAGCTGCTGTCTTGAAGATATCCTAGACCTCCAAATGGAAGAAAGGTCTTCCCAGGAAAAATAATAATCTCCCACCAGTGAGTTATTATGATGTCTGTTACCAGATGTGGAAAAATAATCACTTCATAATATAAGAAGAGAAATTTAAATCGAAGTCAGACTGGATCAGAAATGCTTTAGCAAGACGGATGAGGAGAGGTGCAAAAGGCTTAGCAGGGAGAATATTTCTCGACACAATTTCATGCATGAAAACTTTCTCAAGCAAAATTGGTACACAGGCATTTCTCTGTATGCAGCATATATCCTCTCTCATACATCCTTTGGGAATGATATGCATACAGCTACATATTTAAAGAAATCTAGGCTGCAATCCTGTACTTAGTTTCCCATGCACACATTCCGTTGGAATCAGCGGAGGGGATTTATCCAGGCAGGATTGCGCGAACGAAATGTACTCTCCGTTCTCAAAAACTCCCTAGTTATCCGAATGCTTCATAAGGGTTTTCAGACCTCATTTTTCATACAGTGACTGCTAGGATCCCCTGAGTCTCAGTAGTGCCACAACCACTGGCCACAACTTGTGACTGTGTGTGTCCAGTGCTGGATTTACATATAAGCTAAACAAGCTATGCAGGGGTCAGCAACCTTTTTCAGCCGTGGGCCGGTCCACCGTCCCTCAGACCATGTGGTGGGCCGGACTATATTTTGAAAAAAATAAAAATGAACAAATTCCTATGCCCCACAAATAACCCAGAGATGCATTTTAAATAAAAGCACACATTCTACTCATGTAAAAACACCAGGCAGGCCCCACAAATAACCCAGAGATGCATTTTAAATAAAAGGACACATTCTACTCATGTAAAAACACGCTGATTTCTGGACCATCTGCAGGCCGGATTGAGAAGGCGATTGGGCCGAATCCGGCCCACGGGACTTAGGTTGCCTACCTCTGAGCTATAGCTTAGGGCCCTACTCTCCTCCCCCCCCCCCAAGATTTAAAGGAAAACAACAACCCTGGATGTTCATTTCCAAAATATAAGATAAAAAACAAATAAAACAAAACCTACATACAGCAACAGTGTTTTGTGTTGTGTAGGCTCCTATGATGTAAGCAGTGGGCCCCACCTGCTAGCCTGCTCCCTAAAATATCACTGGTTTGCTCATTTCTATATATAGGGTGCCTACATTTTGCATGGACTGTTTGCATGGCAACATGTAGCATACAGCTGCAGACTGCTGTTGTACCTGTTATCTAATATTAAAGAGTGCTTATAGACTAATGATCGGGCAGCATAGACTAAGGGTATGAATCTTATGCCTACTGATTGATTGCATGTAATACATACCCTATATACTCGAGTATAAGCCTAGTTTTTCAGCACATTTTTTTGTGCTGAAAAAGCCGCCCTCGGCTTATACTCGAGTGAGGCAGGCAGTGGCTCCTATGAAGCTTTCCCAGGTTTTTTGTGGTAAAATTGGGTGCCTCGGCTTATATTCGGGTCGGCTTATACTCGAGTATATACGGTAATTTATTTTTATCCCATTATAAAATTACTTTAGAAAAATATTCATCTTTATTATTTTGTAGGCCTATATTATTACTTTGATAAAATACATACTTGGTTATTTGCAAATGGCCTTAGATACTTATTAGGTCCATAAATTACCATATAGCATATATTCAACACAAAAAACGACAATTTGTTGTTGACAAAGGACAGTTGGACATATAAAGGGCCCCATTACCTTCAGTAGCATTTGTGTGAAGGGCGTATGCGCCTAACACTCTTCCCTGGAGCTCTGGGTATAAGGGTTGGGCTAGCAGCATGATCTCCCTCCCTTCTTTATGCATGGCAGAAAACATCAGAATGTACACATGGAACTGTTGGACTTAAAGCTTACATACCTGAATGTGCACAAAAACAAAATAACAGAAAGCAGCTAGTTCTGTTGGCTAAACAAACCTTCCTTTGTCACACCTGATTTGTAGCTCTGGAAGCATGACTGTCAACAAATCCTTAAGGAAGTCAGGAACTAGCTCTGGTGGGTTGTTTGGGTGGGGTGGGGTGGGGTGAGGTATCTGAGCTTTGCTTGAAATTGAGAGATATTTTGGCATAGGAAGGTGTTGGAAGGCTAAGCAGTCAACACTGTTGCTCATTCACACTCCCTGGAGTTGGTAGTTAGTACTGTACTACCTTACCTTGTAGTACAGTGTCTGTAAACCTTGGGTCAAAGGGCTGCTAGCTGCTGACTCTTATCCTAGGTAAATATTCTGCGACAACAGAACTGAAACAAGGATGTATCTGAGAAAATGGTCAGTTATGGCAGCGGCGACAACTGATGACGGATACTTCAAACACCCATCTGGATTCAGAATTACAGCTTTGTCATCTTTAGACCTGTAGCCCCCATAGGCCCTCATCACACTAATGTAATACATTTGGCTCCAAATTTGGCAGGTTTATGCATGCCTCAGTTAACCATTAATGTAATTAAAGGCTTCAAAGGACAGAAGTTCTTCAATAAATCAGGGGTGCAACACAAGTCAAACAGTAATATTTTGGCAAAAAATGTTATGCTCTTGAAGAGATTAAAGAATTTACTACATTTGTTTTTTTGACTTTTAACTCTTTTTAAACTCAAATTTTAGATAGGGCTTCAACTATGAAAATAATGGGTTACTGCACAGCAGGTTCCTAGTAGTGAAATATATTGTCTCCCCGCCCACACCCAACAGTTATAGTCAAAATGCAAGACATGAGCAAACTACATGTTATGTAATGGTTTGTTTTTCAATCTTTGGTCAGATGCTGTGAGGAAATAAGTGATTCAGCAGGTGCACCAACTCTAGGGGGCAGAAGGCACCTCAGCCCCTCTCAATTTTAGATTTGAAGGGGATGGGCCCCTCAATTTTGAGGCCCTGCATGCATCACACGGGTGTGACATCGTGTAGAGGGACTCATGCAGAATGTAGAAGGGCTCACACTGTAAGGCTGCAATCCTGTGCATGCCTACTCAGGGAGAAAGCCTACTGAGCTCAATGGGACTCATTTTGATTCAACATATATCGAATTTTACTCTTTAATGATTTATTGTAGCATATGTTTCTGTGTACTTGAGCACACTTCTTCAAGCGTGGGCTCAGCTTCATGAAAGCTTCAGCCACAACAAATCAATTGGTTTTTAAGGCACAACAAGACTCTTTGTCATTCCCCTTTCTTGTGTTTTCAATGGCTTAAGCAAACCAAATACAGTATTTGGAGACCTTTGTGTGATCTGCCATAGAAAAATAATTACAGGCGAGAATAGCTTCTTGCTTATCAGAAGGCATTTGCTCAGCATAGTTACTCCCTCTGTCTAGAGGACAACTGAAGAACAGCTCCTGGGAACTAAACTCACTAGCTTTTATTTTCTAATGATTTATATGTACAACTTGGGTTCTTTTACTGCTTGTAGATGGCTCGTTTTATATGCATTTGAAGAAAAACTTTATGCATGCTATGTGCTGAGTGTATTATGATTAGATCCCTGCTTACTGGAAGTGACTACAAATCTAAGCAGCAGTATATACCAGACAATTGCCTAATCTTGCTTCCCATTTTGTTGTATGAAGGATCCCATGTAATCTGAAAGTTTGCATGCTCTGTACATTGTTGCATTGTATAGGACTCCAAAGAGTCCAGATTGAGCTCCATGTTGTCTTAAAGCCATACTCCAATATTTGCATTAAAGTGTTACGTCTTCTTTTACTGCTACACCACTATTACTCTGGTATCTACTCTTGTCATTGCCACCTGCTGCTACCACCGCTCCCCATTGTTATAGTCAGAGTTTTCATGCAGACCAGCATCTGCATAACAAAGCCTTCCAGTGTGGTGTAGTGGTTGAGAGCGGTAGACTCGTAATCTGAGGAACCGGGTTCGCGTCTCCGCTCCTCCTCATGCAGCTGCTGGGTGACCTTGGGCTAGTCACACTCCTTTGAAGTCTCTCGGCCCCACTCACCTCACATAGTGTTTGTTGTGGGGAAGGAAGGGAAAGGAGAATGTTAGCCGCTTTGAGACTCCTTCGGGTAGTGGGGAAACCATGGAGGGGAGGAGGGAAGTTCTGGGATTCTGAGAATCCTATTTGTAAAATGATTATGATTTACATATGATGATAAATGTTAAAAGTGAAAATGAATTAAAAAATGTTAAAAAACAAAATAACCTGGATCCCGAGGCTGTCATCAGAGTTTGTCCTCCAAGTGAGGTCTGCCTGGTTCTGATGTTAACATCTTTTTGGAACCTGGTAAAGACCATTCTCTTCTCCCAAGAATCTGATTATTAACATTTTACTTTGCTGCGGACTCTGCTGGTTTGCGTCTGTGTTGGTAGTGATACTTTTATATATTAATGTTTTAGAAGGAGGTGGGATGGCTTTGCTTAGATAATTTGTTCCTTGAGAGTATTCTTAGCTGTAGGTGTCTAATCAATAATAATAATAATAATAATAATAATAATAATAATAATAGTATAGTAACGACATGACTTGAAGTGATGCGTTTAGTATAAATTGACTTTAATTCTTACAACCTCAATTGTTTCAATCCTCCAGCACAGTCAGACTCCTAACTATTTTATATCCTGTTAGAAATGCAAATTGTTGCCTACATTTGGAAAGAATGACTTGCAACACAAAAGAAAATATAGCTTGCCAAGATCTGTTTAAAGATCTGTTTCAAAGACTAGTGGACATTCTGATCTGCGGCATCCTGGGACTCTAAGAATATCTTTCGCTCATAAAACATTCCCCCCTCCAGAACTTCCTTTCTTTCTCTCTCTCTCTCTCTGATTAAAGGAAAGGTTTTAAGTTGCTAAGGTAAAAAGAAATATGGTGATGCCACCCTAATCATAGATAAGCATCAGCTACGTCTGATGCACTACATTGTCTGCTAAGTAATGACTCATTTTGTGCATTGTTCTCTGTACGCTAAAGACAAGGGGGAGTAAACCTTATCCACAGGCTCCAGTTGCATTTAGACATTCCCCTCAATCAGAGAGAGGCATTGTGGAATAGTTAGTGCATCCATAAATTAAGAGGGGAAAGCCCACAGTCGTGCAGGATATAATACACAACTATTTAGTGCTCAATGGGATTTCACAGTTTTTATTTGAACATTCAGCTAATTCACAAAATATGGGTCTGCTGCTAAAGTTGTTGTAAAGGTAAAGGAACCCCTGACCGTTAGGTCCAGTCGTGGACGACTCTGGGGTTGCGGTGCTCATCTCGCTTTATTGGCCGAGGGAGCCGGCGTACAGCTTCCGGGTCATGTGGCCAGCATGACTAAGCTGCTTCTGGCGAACCAGAGCAGTGCACAGAAACGCCGTTTACCTTCCCGCCGGAGCGTTACCTATTTATTTACTTGCACTTTGACGTGCTTTCGAACTGCTAGGTGGGCAGATAGAGACACTTACAAGTTTTGCAATTGCTTTTAATAATAAGAGTAAACTAGTCATCAATACTAAAGGGAGGAAATTTCTCTTCATTTACTTCCCTCATGGGTTTTTCTCTAATATCTGTAACCACAATTGATGTTACTTTACCTGCTACATTAAAGGATTAAATGCCAATTTGGACCACTGCTCTGTGCATTTCATCTCCGTGTGCTGGGATAATAGAGGAAGCAAATATCATAGAATTTTTAGAAATCCAGAAGGTGTCAACATCAATTTGCTGACATATTGAATCTTACCTTAGGTTAGATGAATTGCTTAAGATAAACTTATTCCTTACTGTGCTCATTTTTAAAGATTTGCAGCAAAGTGTCTTTCCTGCTGCTTCGTTTCTGGCAAAAAAAAAAAAAAGTTGCAAGGCTAAAATGGCTGCTGCTTTCTCTTTTGTGCTGTGTAAAGTGTATTATATTATGCAGAATAAGCCATTTAAAACACATAGGTGTTTTTCCTGAGCGCTTGTGCTCTTTTTAGTCCAATGTTTTCTGAAATATGCTCTGCTGGCAAGAAACCAGATTATTATCATTTGTATGCAAACAATTATTTATTTTCGTTTTGAATGGCAAACAATTATTTAGATAACTAGTGGTGAAAGTGAGTAAATTTCCAGCCCAACAGTTTATGCTTCTACCTGAGGAGGAAAAAACCCAAAACAAAACCAAGCAATTTGGATAATGTGTTATGCGCCTACCAAAGTAATCTCCCTGTTCCTGGCTTTCACTGGGGATTTGGAATTAAATCACTTTGGAGGAAAGTATTAGGGTGGAGAAAAGAGAAACACATTTGTATAGGACCAGCATGAATGCCACTCTGCATGTCCCCTTCAGCAATAATAGCAAGAGCTGAAAAGCACATTGGGATGATAGGGAATAAGCTTCCGTCCATATCTCTCCATATACGTTCATAGCAAATGACATAGGATATCCCCTGGAAATCTGCCAGTGGAATTCTGGATTACTTAAGCGCAAAATTCAAGAGGAACAACTGAGGAGACCTGGGGATCATGGGAATTGCAGCTCCCATGACACCCAGCTACCTTGCAAGCACGTGCAAAGCATTAAAGACCTTTGTGAACCTAGGACTGTATATTGAGTTCTCCCTCCATTTGCAGCAAGTGCCTTGCATGGGGAAGGCAGTGAGGCAGGCCCAGTTCATGGTGAGACTAGAATCTAAGATGATGATAATGATGATGATAATTAATATAATAATAATAATAATAATAATAATTATTATTATTATTATTTATTTATACCCCACCTGTCTGGCACTTTCCCTAGGCACTCTGGCTGGCTCCGAACAGAATATTAAAAACACAATATACATTAAAAGCTTCCCTAAACAGAGTTGCCTTCAGATGTCTTCTAAAAGTCAGATAGTTGTTTATTTCCTTGACATCTGATGGGAGGGCGTTCCACAGGGCGGGTGCCACTACCGAGAAGGCCCTCTGCCTGGTTCCCTGTAACTTCACTTCTCGCATTGAGGGATCCGCCGGAAGGCCCTCGGCGCTGGACCTCAGTGTCTGGGCTGAACGATAGGGGTGGAGATGCTCCTTCAGGTATACTGGGCCAAGGCCATTTAGGGCTTTAAAGGTCAGCACCAACACTTTGAATCGTGCTCGGAAACGTACTGGGAGCCAATGTAGGTCTTTCAAGACCGGTATTATACTCCCAGTCACCAGTCTGATAACTACACCCTGGCATTTAGGACTGATGTAACCACTAAAGTGGGACCCAGGTGGCGCTGTGGGTTAAACCACAGAGCCTAGGGCTTGCTGATCAGAAGGTCGGCGGTTCGAATCCCCGCGACGGGGTGAGCTCCCGTTGTTCGGTCCCAGCTCCTGCCCACCTAGCAGTTCGAAAGCACGTCAAAGTGCAAGTAGATAAATAGGTACCGCTGCAGCGGGAAGGTAAACGGCGTTTCCGTGTGCTGCTCTGGTTCGCCAGAAGTGGCTTTGTCATGCTGGCCACATGAGCCGGAAGCTGTACGCCGGCTCTCGGCCAATAAAGCGAGATGAGCGCCGCAACCCCAGAGTCGGAGACGACTGGACCTAATGGTCAGGGGTCCCTTTACCTTTAACCACTAATATCAATATAAATAAAGTCAGAGAGCATTAATAAGGCAGCATAATGTAGAATTAAAACAATGTAACACACATTATTCATAAACCCACTCACCCAGTCTCACTGTTCCACATAACCACTACAGTTATTCACAACCTCAAACATTCTGTTAACCAACCACCCAAACATAAATCACTCACAGTCAACATTGTTACAATCTGCATACAAAGGATCATTGCCAAGCCACCCACTGAACTATCTAATACTCCTCTCCCATCTCAATTGCATTTCTGATCCTATTTCACAGAACTGAAACTTTGGGAAAGGAGCTTCCTTTCCTACTGGTAAAATGATAAATTCTGTACCATCTGTACAGAGGAAGTTATGGAAGGAGGCAAAAACATTACTTTGGTGTAAATTTGACCAAGGGGCTGCAGATGTCACACAAAGCCTTTAAATGGGCACCACTCAAAACTAAGACTGTCCTATTAAAATGTGTGAACATATCAGAATAAAGGGCTTTCCTTACGGTGCAAGATACCTGGCAATCAAACGTCAAACACTACTTTGTCTCTGTGTGGAAGGCTGAACTGTAAGCTAATCATTTAGAAAAACCGAAATCTGAAAGATCAATGGGAAATTGTGCTCATTAAATGTAACCCAACCATTTAGAAAATGGTTTTGAAAATAATATTGAATTTTTCTCCTCCGCTTGATCAATAAAAACCATGAAGAAAGGTTCTATTTGAGATTTCATTGAAAAGAATTAGTTTGTGGCAGTAGTATTTTTAGATGACACATTTCTATGGAATCGAATGTTCATTAAGGTCCCAGTTGGAAAATCCAGCACAGAAGCGGATTGGTGCTCTTGCCATGAAGACGAAGAGATCTATGTGTAGACTTTCCTCCAGCAAGTGTTCTGCGTTATTGGAGTCTTCCTTTCCAATTTCACCTCCAGTGTTGGATGTGAAAGTTCCCACAAATCCACATGACTGGATGCAGAGGACAACAAGGGCCCAGAAACCTGTGAATGATGATCAGCAGTGCTAATTTTCTAGACAAACTCACCATGAACACCTCCCATGTTCTCTTAGAATGGCAATGGTGCCCCTCTGAGAGGTGTCGGAACTGAGTTCTGGTTAGTTCCAGATGAGAGGGGGGGGGGAAACAACCCCTGGTGATTACTCTTGCTGGACCAGGGGTTACAAGCTTAAAACACAAATTCCTCTTCTTTCTCATTTCTGTTTTGCACATATAATTAAGTGAAAAGCTAAGAAGAAAAATACTCCAGAGGCAATTAGTAATGAAATATTTTGAAAAATGAAACACTAAGCTTCAAGAGACCCTGTTTGATGTGCTTATTGAGACCTGCCATTTATTGAGGAGGCGGGCTGGTGTTGGTGGGGAGAATGAAGGAAAAGCTGGGGGGAAAACAAAGGAGAAACCAAAAGCTCATAACTTTTTCTCACTACTAAGCTGACTCATTATAACATGGCCTGAGGCTTGGGGTTAAACCAGATTTCCCTTCCCAAACTGAATAATGAACTTTGAAGTGGTACCATAATGAATGTTATTAAAATGGATTTAACGGCTAGCTATAAGAGGTCTGTATCAAAGAATGTAGTGTGTGTATATATATATATGCATGCATGAAAAAGTTAAGTATATTTTGTTAAGTGGGAAGGTGTGGTGTTCGTCGAACATATGGGTAAAAGGGCGGTTCTCTCAATCACATTGCCCCAACCTGTTCATTGTGACTAACGGTAAATCACTCACAAGCAAACAGATGGCGCTGGATGGGCTGAGCATCATTATTTTGAGAAATGCTCCCGGCCCTGGTGGAATTCTCTTTATGCAATTTCCCTGCATTGTCCTACCAGCACAATCCTGTGTACCCTCCTTTGCCGATTTGTTAAAAGGAATTTTTCAGAATGCCATCTAATCCTATTTCCATAGCTACAGATAAGAAATCGAAGACTGGGGCCTTGAGCTGAAAATAGCTGACTTGCTTCATGGAAAAGGACTCATTCGTATGCAAAGCTCTGTGCTCTTATTCAAAGGACAATTAAAAGTTTGATCTTTGGAAGCATGACCTTCTAATGCCTTTCTATTTGCAGCTAGTCTGAGGCTGTAAAAAAGGAATTGAATGAAATCAGTAAACTTGAGAGAAGAGGTGAACTTCTCCTTTAGTTTACATAGCTTTTGCTGGATGGTACTAAGCAGAATAGGGACCATTCATAGAATACAGCCTTGCCATTCATCGTCACACGGATTCCTGCTACAAATACCACGCAGAAATGATTCTGATAAGAAAATACTAAGATTCCTGGGAACACATTCTCTGAAAGCAGGAAGTAAAGGACAAGACTGAGAATAAAAGCCGTGCATTTGTTTCTTCTGTAGCTGGGATAGAGAATCTGCCAACAGCAGACAGGGCCAAAGGCACAAGGGGTGTGGAACAGAAGCAAAAGTAGGAGGAGCAACAGATGTCTCTGTTACCATTACACAAATAAGAAGAAGAGTTTGGATTTGATATCCTGCTTTATCACTACCCGAAGGAGTCTCAAAGCGGCTAACATTCTCCTTTCCTTTCCTCCCCCACAACAAACACTCTGTGAGGTGAGTGGGGCTGAGAAACTTCAAAGAAGTGTGACTAGTCCAAGGTCACCCAGCAGCTGCATGTGGAGGAGCGGAGACGCGAACACGGTTCACCAGATTACGAGACTACCGCTCTTTACCACTACACCACACTGGCTCTTTCTAGCTATGCAAAATCACACTCACGTACATATCTCCATTCTGAACACCAGAAAGCTTGATCAAGTAGGATTGTAACCAGGCAAGATCACACTTTCATTCACCTCTCTGTGCCTTTGCCCTCTCCCAGTGTCAACTTGCCTGGAATCAAAATGAACAGGATTTCTGTGAAAGATTAATCACCCTCAGAATCTAATACAGGTGGCAGCTGTACATTGTTACCCCTTAGCTGGATGATGATCTTTCAAGAGACTCCTTAGATTATCCCACACTGAAGTATATACAGTGGTTTTGTGCGTCCGCATCTAATCTTGCCCCATGTCTGCGTCTAATCTTGCATCGAGGAACTTTAAGCAAAGTTGCAATTTTAACTAGGCTATCCATATCAGCTAGCTGTGTCCTTCCATTCTTAGTTTACCACTGTCTTTGAGTTCCTTTGAAATTCCCTTATATTCTTCTGAAGGTCAGCTGATTCTCACTGCAAGGTGCTAAATTATAAGTGAGGGGCCCAAAGATGGGTGTTATACATAGGAAATATAGTTTCTATATCCAGATTGGAGGGGGCTGGGTGCAGTGAGAAATGAAAAACTGCAGTTTGAGCAACTAGGGGAGGATGAAGCTTATTTACCTTGCCTCTATTCACATCAGTAAGTGGTCTAGAAGTCTGTGAAAGTCAAAAAAATGGGAAAGCAAAAGCAGTAAGCCACACACATCCCTGGTACGAGTTTCTTCCCTTTCCTAAACATAATAAATCTGCAAAGTGCCAATTTTATTTTCTGTGGGATGTAAACACTAGAGCAGTCAAGTACAACAATGCTAGAGCAGATAGTGGAGATTGCCTCAGTCCTCCAGCCACAACTTCCTGGTCACATGGATTGAGGCAATTTCCTCTTGCAACTAGATGTGGGAGTGGCTTCACCTGGGAAGGTATGAACAAAGAACCTCACAGGTCAGCGGCCATTCCATTCCATTTCCACTCTCTCACTCGAACTGCGAGGAGGATGCTCAGTTGGCTTCCAGCCAACTGGGGCCTAGCCGACTTCTCTCCCACATGGAGAGATTCCAATTGTAAATATCTTTACTAAGAATAAGCCTGCCTTCTTTGGGATTTGTCTTGAGCTGGATACATGTGAGTAAACATTTTATACCTTTTTATAGAAGACGTGTGTTGTGTCTTATTTGAAGAGGGACAAAGGGGAAATATAGTGACAAACCAGGAAACTAGATTAAGTTGATTCTAGCGAATCAAAGCAACTTCCGCTGTGTGTATTTTAAAAGGGAATGTTACTCTGCTAGTTGAACTTGTTAGCACAAGTTAGGATGAGATATATTAAATTATAAATCTCCATCCACGTTCCAAAACATTCCCACAAAGGGTTATGTATGCCCAGCGCTACGTATTTTGTGTATTTTTGAAGGATTGCGTTGGATTGCATTTTTGAGCTGAGTAGGATTTTTCTGAGAGCATTTCCTGGTGAGACCGCATGGTCCTTTTGTCCTATTGTCTAGAGAAAGGGGATTAAGCTACCCCTCCCCTCCCTCAGAGCTCACAAAAGACCCAAAGGCAGTGAAGATTTATTTTGAGGCTTTTGCTTTTTGCATTTTGAGATTTTTGAGATTTTTGATTTTGAATTTTGACAAATTTTTGAATTTTGAAATTTTTCCAAATTTTGAATTTTAAGATGGCTAGTGCCAGTTTTTATAGTGAAGAAAAGCCAAGCTTAATGCTGCTAGATGAGGACAATTTTGTGCACTGGAAAATGCGCTTAATAGCATATTTAGAAGCAAGGGATGTTTTGGATGCGATACAGAAACCAAAGCCTCAAGGTGCAGATGATGAAGCCAAGGTTAAAGTCTGGAAAAGGCAGAACAGCGAGGCCAAGCACATAATTTTGAGTGGACTTCGCAATAAGCATCTATCGTTAATAAATAGCAAAGATGATGCATCTCAGATCCTAAAAGATATTGAGCGCATGTATGGAGAATCTACAAAGAACTCCTACAGAACATTGATGGGCAAATTAACTAGACTGAGAATGAATTCAAAAGAAGAATTCACAGAGCATATTGATAAATTCACAGAAATTATTCAAAAGCTTGAACTTACTCCACAATCTTTTGATGAAGTAACAAAGGTATCATTTCTGTTAGCCTCATTAGGGCCACATTTTGATGCATTTGTCAGTTTGATGGATCATAAAGAGAATCTAACTTTTAAGGAACTGACTAGTGAATTAAGAGAGGAATGCAGAAAGAGATCTGATTCCCCAGAAAGGAGCACTAGAAATAAAGGCAGCAATTATGTTTTTAAACAGCCTGCACAGTCCAGAGATGGACACAAGAAGGTCACATGTTACAATTGTAATAAAATCGGCCATATAGCCAGAAATTGTAAAGCGCCAAAAGCTAAAGAGAAAGATTCCCAAGCCTTTCAGCGAAAAGGAGAAAGAAAAGGGAAATCTGAACGCAACATGCTGTTGCAAGAAAGGAGTTTAGCTGTCCAGAGCCAAGAAAACACACGCAATAAGTGGTTATTAGATTCTGGAGCCAGCAGCCACTATTGTTTTGAAAAAGACTGTTTTAATGAATTAAATGATAAAGAGACTGAAATTGAGGTTGCAGATGGAAATATTTTAAAGTCCAAAGGTGAAGGTTCAATACATTTGGAATTCAATGTAAACAATGAATCTTTTAGGACCAGAATGTCCAATGTTGTGTATGTACCAGAACTGAGCTGCAATTTACTCAGTGTCTCTACTTTGGACAAGAAAGGTTTCAAGATCACATTTGAGAATGGACAGTGCTGTGTAACTAAAGATGGTGAAGTGTACATTGAAGCAAAATTAATAAATGGTGTTTATGAGGTTAATCTTTCAGAGAACCAGTCTGCAAAAGTGGCACGCTCCAGCCAGAAGGATGACGCAGATTTGACGCTGTGGCATAGAAGACTTGCACACAGAGATACCACCATCATTAAGAGTCTACAGGAAAGTGATCTTGTCACAGGTTTGCAGGTAAAAGGGGGCAGCAACCAAGCTCCAACAAAATGCATAACTTGTGTTACTGAAAAGGCAGTAAAACCTTCTTTTACACGTTGCACAGAACAAAGGAGTACTAAAGTTCTGGATATCGTGCATTCAGATTTGTGTGGGCCACTCAGTGTTCCATCACTTGGACACAACAAGTATATTTTGATTTTTCTTGATGATTTTTCGAGATATTGTGTGGCATATTTCATCAAAGATAAAAGTGAGACAGTAGAGATGTTCAAGAATTACATTGCCATGGTTAGGAACAAGTTCCAAAGAGCTCCAGGTGTCTTAATGTCTGACAATGGAGGAGAATACTGCTCACATGATATGAAAGCCCTTATGGCAAAGGAAGGAATTACACATGTAACCACAGTTCCTTACACGCCACAACAGAACTCCATAGCTGAAAGGAAGTTCAGATCCATTATGGAAATGACAAGGTGTATGCTGAAGGAAGCATCCCTGCCTAAGAAGATGTGGGGAGATGCTGCTTACACAGCTGTCTATCTCCAGAACAGGTTGCCAACAAAGGCAACACAGCGCACACCATTTGAACTTTGGCATGGGAAGGTGCCTAGTCTGTCGCACATACGTGTATTTGGCAGTATATGTTACTACCACGTGCCCAAGGAACAGAGGCACAAGCTTGACTCCAGAGCACAAGCAGGTATCTTTGTGGGATATGCTGCTGGAGGCAAAGGATACAAAGTAATGGACTTACAGACAGGCAAAGTGAGTGCATACCATGCAATTTATTTTGATGAACATGCAAAAGCAGACACAAAGAACACTGTTATTGGCTGCTCCAAGGAGTCAGAATGGACTCAAGAACTCATAAACTTTCCTTCTGAAACCCCACATGGTACTAATCTGCCTTCTAGTGTCATAGCACCCCCTATAGGCGACGCACCAGAAGACGCAGATGACCAGACCCCTGGCGGCTCCAGAGACGAAGAGGAGGACTCAGATGGGGACATGGAAGCGTTGGAGGATGGTGAGGAAGCTGATGCGGTTCAGGAACCAGAACCAGAGGTCAGACGCTCATCCAGAACCAACAGAGGTGTCCCACCGGTACGACTGTCCTACCTTGCAGGGTCGGTGTCTCCACAGGAACCTTCCACATGGGAAGAGATTCAGAAAATGCTACCTGCGCAAGCCAGTCTCTGGAAGAAGGCCGCTCAGGAGGAGATGGATGCACTGCATCAGAACCAGACGTGGACCCTGACAGAGCTCCCTCCTGGTAAGAAGGCCATTGGGTGCAAGTGGGTGTTCAAGGTTAAGAAGGGGTCAGAAGGGGAAGTGGAACGCTACAAAGCAAGGCTAGTAGCACAAGGTTTTTCACAACGTTTTGGTGAAGATTACGACGAAGTTTTCGCACCAACCGTAAGATATAGTACCGTCCGAATGCTTTTGAGCATTGCAGCCTCTAAACAATTGGACGTGAAGCACGTTGACATATGCACTGCGTTTTTACATGGGAGAATTTCAGAAGAAATATATATGAAACAACCTAAAGGTTTCACAAAACCAAATGAGGCGCATCTAGTATGTCGACTCCAGAAAGGAATCTATGGGCTTAAACAAGCGGCTAGAGCCTGGAATCAGAAATTGCACAGTATGCTTGTGCAACTTGGGTACAAGCAAGGAAACGCAGATAAGTGCTTGTACACCAAGTCAAGTAATGGACAATATTCATACATATTGGCTTTTGTCGATGATTTGATTATTGCTACTGCAAATAATAGAGACTATACACAAATAGTAAAACACCTCAGCAAGGAGGTACAAGTAAAAGAACTTGGAGATGTCAAGTACTACCTAGGAATTCAAGTGGAAAGAGAAGAAGACGGCTCATTTCTTCTCAGCCAGAAGCAAAAGATTCATGAACTGATTGAGTATTTGCAGATGCAAGACGCACACCCGGTTGCAACGCCCATGGCTACAGACTTCTTGAAGAATCAGCAGGATTCGAAGCTGTTGCCAGATAACAGTCAATATAGGTCGGTAATTGGTAAACTTTTGTATTTAGTTACCACATGTAGACCTGACTTAGCTAATGCTGTGGGGATTCTGAGCAGAAAAGTGAATTCTCCCACTGAGCATGATTTAGCGGGGCTGAAAAGGGTGGTTAGATACCTGAAAGGTACAATAAATTGTAAATTAAAGTTGCCAGCTGTCAGAGACCCTAAGTTGGTTGGGTACACTGATGCAGATTGGGCCGGGGATAATGCTGACTATAAATCCACAAGCGGTCATGTTTTTATGTTTGGGGATGGACCTGTTGTGTGGGGCAGCTATAAACAGAGTTGTGTAGCTTTGTCTTCAACAGAGTCCGAATATGTTGCTGCAACGGAAGCATGCAGAGAAATTGCCTGGCTTGATGAACTCATCAAAGACTTTGGACTGGTGAGAAGGGAACCTGTCAGCCTGCTAGAGGACAATCAAAGTTGCCTGAAGCTGACGCAGAGTGAAAAGTTCCTAGCCAGAACCAAACACATTGGTGTCAGGTACCACTATATACGCCAGATGGTGCAAGATGGACTTGTGGAACTGTCTTACTGCTGCACCAAAGAGATGACTGCCGACATCTTGACAAAACCCTTGCCAAAAGAGAGTTTCCAGAATCTACGTGTCAAGCTGGGACTCTGGGTGGTTGAATAAAGTTGTTTATGTTTTGTATGTTGTATTTGCCTGAGAAGGGGTTTGTGGGATGTAAACACTAGAGCAGTCAAGTACAACAATGCTAGAGCAGATAGTGGAGATTGCCTCAGTCCTCCAGCCACAACTTCCTGGTCACATGGATTGAGGCAATTTCCTCTTGCAACTAGATGTGGGAGTGGCTTCACCTGGGAAGGTATGAACAAAGAACCTCACAGGTCAGCGGCCATTCCATTCCATTTCCACTCTCTCACTCGAACTGCGAGGAGGATGCTCAGTTGGCTTCCAGCCAACTGGGGCCTAGCCGACTTCTCTCCCACATGGAGAGATTCCAATTGTAAATATCTTTACTAAGAATAAGCCTGCCTTCTTTGGGATTTGTCTTGAGCTGGATACATGTGAGTAAACATTTTATACCTTTTTATAGAAGACGTGTGTTGTGTCTTATTTGAAGAGGGACAAAGGGGAAATATAGTGACAAACCAGGAAACTAGATTAAGTTGATTCTAGCGAATCAAAGCAACTTCCGCTGTGTGTATTTTAAAAGGGAATGTTACTCTGCTAGTTGAACTTGTTAGCACAAGTTAGGATGAGATATATTAAATTATAAATCTCCATCCACGTTCCAAAACATTCCCACATTTTCATTACGGCATTTGTTCAACAGTGTTTGGAAGCTGGAGTCCTGACGTCCAAAAGAGCAATAATTTCCCCATAGCAGGGTATCTGGTGGATCCACACAGAACTTGCACAAGGATTTAATTTTGTGTTTCGGTCCTTTGGGTGCCATTTTCTACGAACTCACACCTGCTTGTTGAAGGCTAGCCTTCAGCACTCCCCTGTGAGGCTTATCTCAGGGAAAGAGAGATGCCTTACCGATGCACATTTCATCATCTGAGATGCTGACACCCAGTTTTTATGAGACAGCATCCACTTTTTATGTGCAAGCCCCATGAGGGCTGAGCATCCCAAGGTGCCACCATCAAATTCCTAACAACTTTGAACATCCAGACACCTGTTCTTTCTTCCAGCTTTGCCAATGTCATTTTCTTTTGTAAGAGTTTAGGTCAGCAAATAGGTTCCCTTGCTTGCCAGACTCCAAACACCTCCGCTGTTCTGCAAACAGTTTTGACAATTGGCTTATTGTAAATTTACAATAAACCAATTGTAGATACTTAGTGCCAGCCTCCCATTGTTTTGTAATTGCTTGGTAAGAGCCAGTGATCCATGATAACTGGTCACGTGACTACTAAAGACAGCAATTTCATGCCAGCAGGCTGTTCAGTGTTAAATGCAACTATCAGGTGAATAATGTAGCAAATGACTGGGGTCGATTTTGCAATGTAGGAGCCTTCGCCAGGCTTTCTGTGTGGAATGTGGCGAATGTTATTCATGCGATTGTCTTTGAAGGACGCAAGAATGAATTGAACTGCTAAGGACTGTTGCTTGATTCATTTGACATATGGAAACCAAGAACGAGCAACACGACGGCCAATGAAAGTAGTATATTTTTTCCATGTATAATAACAGTAAGACAATGGACAGTGATCCGGTATTAACACTGTTTCGTGTACGCCTTCTTCAGCATGTAACTGCAAAATATAGATAAACAAATAAACAACCAAAAACCTGCATGGACATGTATCACAGTAATCCATGAAATCAATACATCTAATGCAAATATACATAATTCAATAAAACATAGCACTAATATAATAATGTAATATAATAGCATACCTCAATATACAATGGAAGTTTTCAAGGAGCAGTGTCCATATGAATATGTAACTACTGCTGTTAGTTATCAGGAGTTCAGGAGCTTATGAACCCACTCATGGCACCAGGTGAATTTCATTATAATCATGAATGAACACAGTTAAAGCAACATCACTCCTTAACCAGAGCTAAATAAAGCAACCAAGATCCATTTCCGAATTCAACCCTTCCGGATGAAGCGTCCTAAACATGAAAATCTTCTGTTTGAAGATTGCAACACAGAGGTTTCTTGAACTTTCTAAGTCATTTGACATATGAGCAAAAGCTCCGACTAAAGGCTCTTTCATTAAATGAGAAATTAGCTTTGTGTACCTTTGTGTTGCAGCAGCAGCAAACCCTAACATAACATTCAACAGACTCGTGCAAAAGAAACACTGGCTGATCTTCTTTCTATTAGTCAAAACAAAAATAATGAAACTAATATTTTTTAGTGTGCAAAGAGATTTATCAAATTATGCCATGCGCTTGCTTCTTCGGGATAATTAAATAGCGCAGACATAAAAATCTGGCTGGTGCTTTCCTAGCTAGCTGGTGGCAAAGCTAAACAGATGTTTGGATATCCATGGGTGGTTATGTAGGCTCTTCAACACTGATGAATTTTTAGTATCACTTTGCATTGACTAACAGAACACATATGTACAAGGAAAAGAGGTCTTGAGAGGAGCAGTTTACTCTACTTCAATGTCCCCTGAGTGGTGTGAAGTGCCTTAAATGTAAATGAGGGCTTGACATGCTGACTTCTTTGCAAATAATCAGGAAATTAGTTGAACACATTAGGTTTGGAGGCTAGGTTCCTGCGAGTAGCACGCTGTGGCCACAGGCAGAAGGCCAACAAAGGTGATCTCCTCTGAATCCACCTTCCCCATGCCCTCCCCTTCAAAATCGGCTCAGTAGGGTTGGGAAACCCTCTGGGACAGCATGGGAGGGGGCACTGAGGGCTGCACATAGAAGAAGAAATTGGCGAAATTTGTTTCATCCTGCCTTCTGCCAAGGAGAAATCCTTCACAGGATTGGAAACCTTTCTGCGAATGGAAAGAACACCTCTGTTTAGGATCTAAGTCATTAATGTTTCCAGGACTGGAATCAAAAGACCACTGTGATTCCCATCCCTCTTACCCTTTACTTTTCTACAATGGGGGAGATGGCTTCCTGATCAGGGCCTTTCCTGATCTTCCAATAGCTTTTCTTTCGTTCTTTCTTTCTTTCTTTCTTTCTTTCTAAATAAATAAATAAATAAATAAATAATACTTTTATTATTTATATGCCACCCATCTGACTGGGTTGCCCCAGCCACTCTGGGAGGCTCCCCCAAAAATATTACAAACACAGTAAAATATCAACCATTAAAAATTTCTTTGTACAGGGCTGTCTTCAGATGTCTTCTGAAGATTGCATAGTTACTTATCTCCTTGACATCTGTTGGGAGGGCGTTCCACAGGGCGGGTGCCACTACCAAGAAGGCCCTCTGCCTGGTTCCCTGCAGCTTCACTTCTCTCAGTGAGGGAACTGCCAGAAGGCCCTCGGAGCTGGACCTCAGTGTCCAGGATGGACGATGGAGGTGAAGATGCTCCTTCAGGTATCTCTTTCTCATTAGAAAGGGGCAACCAAACCAAAATGATCAAGGCCAGGGGATGGAACAACTCCCCTATGGGGAAAGGTTACAACATTTGAAGCTTTTTAGAGAAAAGACATGTAAAGGTGACATTATAGAAATCCATAAAATGATGCCTAGTTTGGAGGAAGTGTGTGAAGTTTTTCTCCATCTCTCGTAACACTAGACTACAGGAACATCTAATGAAGCTGAATGTTGAGCAGACAAAAGAAAATACAAGTTGTGACCAGAAAGTTCAGTGGCAAACCATCAAAGATGACCCACAGTCTGGCAGACTGTCGATGAACACAACAGCGGCAAATGTCAACAGGGTTCATGAGTTATTGATGTTGGATCGACGTCTGTCCATCTGAATGATGGCGGAAGATTGGAATTTCCACGTGAAATCGTTATTGAGGTTACTGAGTTGTCCCACCTTCCATATTCTCCCGTTCTGGCCCCACCGGATTTCATTCTTTTTCCAAAACTGAAATCTGCACTTAAAGCGCACAGATTTTCCAACATTTCACACGTCCAAGCTGATGTGACAAAGGAACTGAAAGCAGTACGAAAAGAGGACTTCTCCAGAAGTTTCCAACAGTTTTACGAACATTGTCAGTGGTGCATTGTATCAGAGGGGGCCTACTTTGAAGGCCTGTAAGGTATGTATGTACAAATATTTCTCGCTGTCCGATTTCTGTGACCATTCACCGAACTGTCCGGTCACACCTTGTACTTCTTCACACAGCGCATAGTTAGACTGTGGAATTCACTCCCACCAGAGACAGTGATGGCCACCAACTTCCATGGCTTTAAAAGAGGATTAGGCAAATGGACAAGCCTATCTGTGGTTACTTTCCCGAATGTCAATATTACATATCCACTGTTGAAGTAGTAATGCTTCTGAATACCAATTGTTGGAAGGGGAGAGTCATACTGTGGACTTCTGAAAGGCATCTGGGCGGCCACTGTGAGAACAGGATGCTGGTTTAGATGGGCCTGATCCAGCAGAACTCTTCTCATGTTCTTACAGCAGATACCAGTGCACAAATATCATTTGTCATTAGAATGCTTCAAATAAATCAGTGTCTCCATGGTGAACTATCCCTGCCCTAGACAGGGTTTATTGCATCAGTCAACACCTTCTTGGTAAAACTTCCAGAGAGGTAGCTCCACTGTCTTATTCTGCTGAAGCAAAAGTAGATATATTGTAACATTTTAAAGACTAACAAAATTCAGACAATTGTAAAGAGAGACAGTAGTTTTATATTCCACAAGTGTTGAATCATTTAACAGTGCTAGGGTGATTGTGTTATCACCAATTGCCGCTGTTGTGAATGGTCACTGTGATAATCTACTATATGTTTTGGAAAGTTGTTTGTTTGTGCACTATGCATTTTGACACCTCTTAAGATTGCATAACTTAATTTTTCCTGGTGGTTCCTGAGCAGGTTTGTGCCTATGATTTGCTAAAATTGGACACCATTATAAATAAAGATGGTGGACTGAGCCTTCCCAAAATGCACTAATTTTAACCGCTGATTTGGGGGCTGCTAGTTTTACATACTTTTAATCTTTAATTGAATTGTCTTTGTCATCTTTAATTCCACTGTTTACATTTTGCACCCTTCCTTGCTCAGATCACGAAACACAATTTGCAGCTCTTTTGAGAATAATTGAGAATAATATTTCATGCATTTGATGAGGTGGACTCTAGTCCACAAATGCTTATGCTGTTGTTGGTCTTCCATGGGCTACAAGACTTTATCATGGCGAAAGATTTCACACTTCTGCCAGTGGGAGAGTGCAAGGAACTGTATACAGCAGCAGAGTTATGCATAGCGTGTACATTGGAAGTTTCCAAGCAACCATCTAAATAGTAATGTATCATTAGAGTTTGAGAGACCAACTTGACAAATCTACTCAGCAAGTGTAGCAAGCAGGGAATCCTCATTTTTAAAAAGATATTATATCACCATGGTTTCCATTTATTGTAGAAGCCTTTTAAACTTCTGATCAAATGCCAATAAGGATTTATTATTATTATTATCAGTGAGCTTCTTTATTACTTTTACAGAGTAGTCCTCTACATGTCTGCTCAAAAATGAATCCCATGGAGCCCAATAAGGCTTACTCCCAGAAAGTGGGCATGTAATGGTGATTTTGGCATGTAAGCGGTATATAAATATCAATCAATCAGTAATTACATTGTTATGTGTTGGGTTGCATTTTGAACTCTTTTGAAAAATAGAATAAAATTCCCATGAGTAAAAATAAATAAATAAATGCAAAAAAAAAAGTCTTGAGGTGGTGAATGTCAAACTTGAAGACATTTTCCCTTTGCTCTGCCAGGCAGATATTGAACTATCTGAAGCAGAAACTTTTAAATGTGAAAAGAGCTCAACTTAGACCTTTTCCAAGTTTGCTAGAATTCCTAGTTTTCTACAGTAAAATGAATTACTATGACTAAGCCAACCATGTCTGAAATCTCATTTACACTACAACTTCTTCATATTGCTCTGGCTGGGAGAAAGAGGAGGATGAGTATAAAACGACTATACCCCATTTTTAATGGTTTTATGTCTCTGAAGCTGTATAAATTCTACTAGAGGCCTATGACCCTGACAGTGCAATCCTGTGTATGTCCCCTTGGAATTAAAGCCTACCAATTTCAGTGGGACTTACTCCCCACTAACTATGTATAGGATTGCATCCTGAGTGTTTTCTTTTCTGGCTGATACAAAACAACCTGAGCCATATATGGTATTTAAGCTAGCCAGAGAATAGGGTGTGGAGGAGATTATTTCAGCAGGTGGACCTTAAGAAACTGGGACAGTTTCTGTGAATCTGGGACTGTCCCTGGAAAATAGGGAAACCTGGAGAGTCTGGCAGTGCTTTTTTCCCCTGGGGGTACGCAGGGGTATGCATACCCCTAAACATTTTGTGAATCTTTGTACTTTTGTCCATTTACTGTATGTATGTTTCCCAATTTGACTATAAAATAGTGATTTTCTTGAGTCAAAATGAGAATACCTCTAAACATTTTTTAAAGGAAAAAAAAGCACCGATTACAGGCACAGACTGAAATAAGCACATACATGGGAATTCTGGAGCAAATGGTTTCACTTTGTGTGGTAAGATATTGGGTAAAAGGTAAAGGACTCCTGGACGGTTAAGTCCAGTTAAATTTGACTATGGGGTGTGGTGCTCATCTCCCCTTTCAGGCCAATAGAACCGGTGTTTTCTGTAGACAGCTATTCCGGGTCATGTGGCCATCATGGCTAAACCGCTTCTGGCACACGGGGCACCATGACGAGTGCCAGAGCGCATGGAAATGTCATTTACCTTCCTACCACAGTGGTACTTATTTATCTACTCGTACTGGTATGCTTTTGAACTGCTAGGTTGGCAGGAGCTGGGACAAAGCAATGGGAGCTCACCCTGTTTTGCGGATTCCAACCGCTGACCTATGATCAGCAAGCCCAAGAGGGCTCGGTGGTTTAGACCACAGCGCCACCCGCTGTGTTGGGTAGCAACTCAGGTCACCATGACCATAGTTGCTGTGGGTTTTGCAAAGAGTTCTGAAAGTACCGAAAACTGCCTTGTGCTCTCAGACCATTGGGTTCATTTTCAGTATTGTCTACACCGATTAGCGGTGGGTTTCCCAGTCCTATTCCAGCACTCAGCTGCATGCAAAATCTGTGTACAGATGTGTTGCTCAGCCACATGTTTCAGAACTTATCTCTATGTATTTCTCTTTTACATACACAGAGCAAAAATGGCATAATGTATGCATTAGGCTTCCTGTATTTGGGGGAGTGGAATATTCTAGCCCAAACTGTATAAGAGCTGCCTTTCCATGGCTTATTTCCATATATTCTAGGATTGTCTGGAAACAGGAATCTCTTGGGTGGGCTACTGGTGTGGTTCCTCGTACACACCCGATCAACACCCAGGCAAGAGGCTGGTATTTAGGAAGAAAGCCACAGATGTGTCTTCTTTGCTGCAGCTGAGTAAGTGTAAATTAAGCCCAAGACCATTGCATGAATTAAAATAACCCACATTGGTATGTTCACTCATTTTGCACCGAGATAAAAAATGGTAGCATTTTATCCAGCTTGCCTCCCGTGCATGTATTATTTTTTAAAAAATTAATTCCTCAGACTACTGGCACTATTGATTTGTTTCCCCTTAATTATTTAACATGAAAAATGCCTGAGTTTTAAGCTAGAATAAAGACCGGGGGAAATATTTGCATAAAATAATCATTTTTGAATATGTCTTGGATCTCCCTTAATTCTTCTTCTCTTTCTCTCCGCCCCCACCCCAAATACTGTGTCCAAAATAAATGAATACCATTTAATTCTAACACTGGATTGAAATATCCTTTTCTTCAGTAATACTTTAAAATAAATACTTTGTAAACACATTTTGAGCACACATATTTTCTACAGTAAATAAATATGACCAAAAGAATATATAAAATTGACTGAGCTCTTCATCCTGAGATTTAGTAACAGAACTCAATTTTCAAATTACGTCTGCAGGATATGTAGATTTATACATACTGTATGCAGGGGGATACAGGAGGTACTGATGTACCAGGCCAAACATCCTAATCCACAGCTTTTAATTTTTTTAAAAGGTAAATCTCTAGCCCTCCTAGGAAAAAAGTTATGCAGTAAAATGTGCAGGAACCTTCTAAGCAGTTTCTGGGAGATGAGCTGGCTTAGCTGCTTCCTCCGTTGGCTGTTTCTAGCCAATGAGTCAGATCAGGACTGGCCCACCCATGAGGCAGCAGACCCCAATGTCCACCAGGCAGCAGACCCCAATGTCACTTTTTCTCCCTTCCAGCACAAGCAGTTCCTGATGCAGATCTTCCCTGACACCATTTTCTCTTGCAGGGAGGAGAATTGGAATGGCACCAGTGTGGAGAGCCAGTGTGGTGTAGTGGTTAAGAGCGGTAGACTCATAATCTGGTAAACCGGGTTCGTGTCTCCGCTCCTCCACATGCAGCTGCTGGGTGACCTTGGACTAGTCACACTTCTTTGAAGTCTCTCAGCCCCACTCACCTCACAGAGTGTTTGTTGTGGGGGAGGAAGGGAAAGGAGAATGTGAGCCGCTTTGAGGCTCCTTTGGGTAGTGATAAAGCGGGATATCAAATCCAAACTCTTCTTCTTCTTCTTCTTTGGAGTCTGCCTCTGGTGCCAAAAGGTTTTGGGCCTGCCCTGGGGTCTTAAAGACCTGCTGTTTCCTCCTCCTCCCCTTTAGCAGACCTTGTCTACTTCTTTCATAGTCTGTATTTTGCTCTTCCTCTCCACCACCACCCAGAAACCAGGATAGATGGGCCTATCTGAGATCAGGGACTCCCTAGAAGTTATTTTCCATAAATACTACTCCACAATAAGTGCAGGTGGATGGTAGAGAAGTTTCCATGGCAAACACAGCATGTTAAAATCTAGCAATGAGTAAATGAGTTCAGGATTACAGCCTAAATTTTGCTTTAGGGTTAGCATGAAGCCAAGCTGGGGTTCTTGTGCCATTAACAGCTGTATGGCAGGCCAGAAATTCAACAAGTTAAGCATTTTTTAGTATGACTATACAGCTATGGAGAAAGCTTCACCTGTTCATATTCTGTCTGTGAGGCATTTTATTAGGTCCGGGGCTCCTAATTTATTTTGGGGGCCAACACTGTACTTGCAAATGAGGTGTTGGAGAAAAGGGCTTTTTTCCTGATCAAAACGCCCCCCCCCCCCCCGTTCCTGAAGTTGCCATTTGTCCTGTTAGGAAAAACTGACACATACATAGTTTGTACAAATATGTCTTTGCTAATCCAGTAAATGGCAGCTGTGTGTGCGATTTTCATCAGAAAAATAGTTTAAGAGAATGGATTAAATCTCTGTTCCCAGCGCCTTGGATCCGAGGCCCCCTGTTGTCGATGTTTGCACCCAATCAAAAAACTTCCCTACTTCGGCCCTAAGATAGAAAACAAGGATGGGGAAGAATAAATAAAACTGAGATAGAAAAGTAGGGGGCATGCAGTAAAATAATAAGAGAGTTTGCGGATATATTTAATATGAACAACAATTTAAAAAACCTTAAGTTAGCTCCAATTCTTTCCAGTTTCCTGTAAACCACTTGAAAATGTTTTCATGTGCAAAATTACAAATACATCACGAAATGTAATTGGACTGCCAGAATGTTCTGCATATTATTGCAGATAAAAGAGAGCACAAGGATAGATGGGGGTGGGGGGTATACTTATCATTCCAGTATTGCACAAGTAATGTCCCATGCTCTGTAAAACGATCCGTTATTATTTGTGTCCTCCTCTTGCACTTCTAGAGTTAAACAGCTTCATTATCCCCACTATTTGCCAAACTCTCTGAAGACATTCAGACAGTAATGGTGCATTATCATTCTTACTCATTAAGGCTAATGGAAAGTTTCTGCTTATGCTGAAATGACATTGGACGAGGACTTAACTAGACGTTTCATGCACTTAATAAGGAAAAGCAGCTTTGGGGGGCTGTGGTTCTTAGCTAAGAAGAGACTGGGTCCTCCAGCCACTGTTCTTTTCCACTTCAGATAGTTCTTCCCTAGCAACGTCCCTCCTCAAAAGCATTCATCTGGACTGGAGCTTCTGGAGGTGAGCATTACCAACCTCTGGGTGTGTGGTGATCTGAAGTGGAAAATGGCAGGGGGGAAGCAGGGTTAGTGCCATCTCCCCCTGTGGATTCTCAACTCAAATGTGCAGCCTTCTGAAGGTCAATTTCCTTATTAAAAGCAGTAACTAGCTAATCTTGTTCTTCCTTGAAAGCCATGTTGAGGTACAACCATACAGGGTTGTCAGGAACCAGAGTCAGAAATAACTCAGCAATAATATCACCATATAATAAAGCATCAGGTTGGTAAAAGCATCTTAAACAAGATCAGGTTGGTATCTGAAGAAGTGTGCATGCACACAAAAGCTCATACCAAGAACAAACTTAGTTGGTCTCTAAGGTGCTACTGGAAGGAAAAAAAATTATTTTTTATTTTGTTTTGACTATGACAGACCAACACGGCTACCTACCTGTAACCATATAATATTTAACTTATATGCAGAATCAATCATGCGAAAGGCTGAACTGGGTGAATCCCAAGCCGGAATTAAGATTGCCGGAAGAAATATCAACAACCTCAGATATGCTGATGACACAACCTTGATGGCAGAAAGTGAGGAGGAATTAAAGAACCTTTTAATGAGGGTGAAAATGGAGAGCGCAAAATATGGTCTGAAGCTCAACATCAAAAAAAACTAAGATCATGGCCACTGGTCCCATCACCTCCTGGCAAATAGAAGGGGAAGAAATGGAGGCAACTTTCTTGGGTTCCATTATCACTGCAGATGGTGACAGCAGTCACGAAATTAGAAGACGCCTGCTTCTTGGGAGAAAAGCAATGGCAAACCTAGATAGCATCTTAAAAAGCAGAGACATCACCTTGCCGACAAAGGTCTGTATAGTTAAAGCTATGGTTTTCCCAGTAGTAATGTACAGAAGTGAGAGCTGGACCATAAAGAAGGCTGATCGCCGAAGAATTGATGCTTTTGAATTATGGTGCTGGAGGAGACTCTTGAGAGTCCCATGGACTGCAAGAAGATCAAACCTATCCATTCTGAAGGAAATCAGCCCTGAGTGCTCACTGGAAGGACAGATCCTGAAGCTGAGGCTCCAATACTTTGGCCACCTCATGAGAAGAGAAGACTCCCTGGAAAAGACCCTGATGTTGGGAAAGATGGAGGGCACAAGGAGAAGGGGACGACAGAGGACAAGATGGTTGGAGTAGTGTTCTCGAAGCTACCAACATGAGTCTGACCAAACTGCAGGAGACAGTGGAAGACAGGAGTGCCTGGCGTGCTCTGGTCCATGGGGTCACGAAGAGTCGGACACGACTAAATGACTAAACAACAAAAATATCACCAGTGTTAGTGAAGTTAACTTTTAATTCAAAGAAACCAAAACAACGCCAATAACAGCTTCAGGTACTGAGAAGGATCAGGAAAGCAGTGTAGGAAAGCAGTTCTGCGGTCCTGATCCAATTTGCACCCCTCACTCCATGGCTACATTCATCATTTAACAACTGCCCTCACCACCACCAACAAGGAGGTTGAATCACAGGTCTCTCGCCTTCTTGTTTATTTGCACCATCAGACTATATGTTGTAAATCTGTGCCTAAATGTAGGGTCGGAAGGAAACAAATGTTAAGAGGTTGCTATGCTGCAATGCTTTGGGACTCGGGTTACTGAATGAATCAGCAAAACACCAATTTGTCCAGACTGAAGAGTCAGTTGAAAGTGAAGATAAGCCCCATAAATAAGATGTTGATAGGCAGGATCATAAATATTGCTGAAGCAGCATTTCACAAAGCTTTTCAGAAGCTGCCTGCTTTGAAGCTGCTTATATTTGCAATAAACACATTTATGCTTTATTGCTGCTTGGCCCCTACGCTGTAAATATATGTTTACTGCTGTCATTATGGAACGTAAAGGTCATACAAGACATGCTGCTTTTTAATCCTATTACTTCGAGCTTAAAAACACAGCACAGTAGAACAAATTAAAAATATACAGCCTGAGTGTGTGAAAGGTATTCAGACAAGTTGATTGATTAGGTATAAACTGCTGCAATGTGGCAGGCACATTATAAACCTTTTGATGGTGCAATTAACTTGACAGTTTTGGGACATGGAAGATGGACATGAATTCAGGATGTTGTAACGCTTATGATTAAAAGAAGCTGAGCTGTCTTAATTTCAGGGGAATTTTCAGTAAGTGAGGCCAAGCTACATATTAACATGGAGCTGTGTGTGTGATTTTGTTCCTCAATGGGTTTTTATAAGAAAAAAATACTTTTAAAAATCCCAGTGGGGTGGTTGGTGGAGAAAGGGACTGCTTTACCCTTTCACTACCATGCATTGGCTACTCAAAATTGCTGCTGCAGCTACTAGGTCTTGGGGCAGATTCCAAGTGGACACATTGCAAATTATTTTTCTTTTCATTCACGGACCCAGACCAACAGTCCTCAATTGCAGAGCCCTCCTAGAACAGCAGATCCAAGGAAGAAGAGACAGATCCACTCCCTGGTTCTGAATCCTGGAGCCTAAATCCTGGGCCCTAAACCCAAAGGAGACACTTCTTCCCCTAGTCACCATGATGACTAGGTCACAGATTCCTTGGAGGAACAGGAAAGACCTGCAGAGCTTCCCCCAGATAAATCCATGTGGATTGAAATTATGCCATGTGAAAAAAGCCAAATTCTTCGTCCTGCTGCTGGTCTCTACATCAAGATCCCAGACTCCCTTAGCAATGGATGCTTTTCTTTTTTTAAATTCCCATTTGGAAAAAAAGGTCCACACAACTACACAAAATGTTTGGCCTGCAGTAGAAGTCATCAGCCATTGATGTTAAAAGGAATTGGCGTTTCTGAAATAGGTCAAATAAACACGGAGCACAATCAAGTAGGAACCTCTCCTGCACAAATTCTACTTGTATAAATGCCTCTTGTTCAAGTGAATGTTCTGTTTATGTCTTCGTGACTGCTGGAGATGCAGGCACAGGACAAAGTAGGTATGAGACAAGCTATTCCAATTGTTCCATCGTTGGCATAGACTGAAGCACTGAATCATCATCCAAAGCAGGCAATGGAATGAACATGGGGAAAGATCTAAGACATGAATGGAGAAACCTGTGGTCCTCCAGCTATTGCCAAACTACAGCTCCCATCAACCCTTGACTGTTGGCCATGCTGGCTGGGCGGATGGGATCTGCAGTCAAAAATATATAAATTTGTCTGTGTTGATGAAATTACATAACTTACATAAATAATATATTACATTGCCATTGCGTTATTCCATCCTATTCAATTCAATCAAAAGGAAACACAATGTAAATGGGGGTGGGAGATAGTAATCAATGACATACCATTTGCGGACTGAAAGCAACAACAGCAAATACTGATTGGATTGATTCTTGTTCCAGGTATGGGATGAATAAGCAAACATCGGTAATTTCTGCTCCACTGTTCTTCACAATTCCCCAGTTTGCCGATTTGGAAAGACAATAATTATTTTTTGAGAGCTACTGGTTTAAATTAGGCCAGTTCCTCCATGCTGAAACCTATGCATGACGCAACTCATTATGCCTACAAATAGTATACATTGAAGCCCATTAACTTCCAGTAATGCCACCCATCTAAATGTAGAGGACTCTGAAATTAATTTATGACCAAGGAAATAAAAATAAACTGAACCAAAACAACCCTGATAACATTTGATGCTGACCATTATCATCAATGGAAGTTCTTTTTCAGCATCTCTGCAGGGTGAGGAGAGTCTCTCAGCTGCAAGTAGCCAGGATTGTTAAAGAAAAATACTATGATGAGAGTCTTTGTACTAGATAGAAACATGAGCATTAATAATAATTCACAGTAAGAGAGGGCTAGAAGAAATGGAGACTGTGAGGAAATAGCTTAGCCAGACTCTGTCAGGAAGACTGAGGGGTATCAGCTTGGGGTTGACACAATGTAAAGTTTATTAAAGACATTAGCCTTTGGAGGCAGCCACTGCTGTGAAGAAATTAAGGGGGCTATCAAATAGGGGCCTGGAGGATGTCAGGGCCAGCTAAAAGGAAATGTGTTGCTTGAAAACATATGCAATTTCTTTGATGATAAACAGCTGGAAATAAAAGAGTGGGGAGAGAGAGGTGGGAACCATCTTAGAAGATTCATGTCCTACACAGTCTATTTTCTCTGAGCAAGGAGAGGCCATTTTGTAGAAAACCCATGAGGTAAAACTAACCTTTCAACCTATGTATTGGTTAGAAACTCTCAAGGCAGCTGGCATCGAAAGAAAACTTACTGGATAGTTTTATCCTTTTCTTTATTGGGGTTCCTACCTCACTGCACCAGATTAAAGGACAATACTTCTCTGAAAGATGGTTTGCATTTCTAATTAAAAGCCAAATTTTGCATTTCAGCTGGCTGAAGATCCTTTGCTACAGTACGATGTATTTTACAAGTTAAATTTGTTCTGTGAACATCTATTCTGTGATTGTCAGCTGATCCTAATAAATGGGTATTTTCCTGTCATACTCTGTGGGTGTGTATACACAGCTGCCTGTAGTTTGGACTCTTTTTGGAGGTGTCTCTATGGGGGATAAACTCCTGCATTGTTGAAATGGGAGAAAAAAATGAAGTCGGGTAATTCATCCAGGCTCAGTTACATGAACCTGAAAAGAAGTGGGATGGTTATAGGTTCACCACCCAAACAAACAATAACAACAAAACTGGATGGAAACCCAGCGCACTCCAAAAACTGATGGAAGCACTCCTGGTGCACATTAATTTTAAAGGACTGAATTGTGATTGCTTCTCACTCCTGGTTGAGGAATGAATTGTGATTCTACCTGTGTGCAGTACAGGCTTACTTAATTAGGGACTAGAACAGTGTTTCCCAAACTTGGGTCTCCAGCTAGATTTGGACTACAACTCCCATCATCCCTAGTTAGTAGGACCAGTCATCAGGGATGAGAATTGTAGACCAAAAACAGCTGGAGACCCAAGTTTGGGAAACAATGGGCTAGGCCAGTGATGGCTAACCTTGACACTCCAGATGTTTTGGGACTACAACTCCCATCATCCCTGACCACTGATCCTGTTAGCTAGGGATGATGGGAGTTGTAGTTCCAAAACATCTGGGGTGTCAAGGTTAGCCATCACTGGGCTAGGCGTTTAGGCTAAGGCTGCGATCCTACATGCACTCAGGGTGGATTTGATTTAAATCACGATTTAAAACACTCAGGGTGGATAAAAATCAATGATTTTTTTAAAAAAATAAAAAAATCTGATTTAAATAAAAAAAAATCCGATTTAAATAAGAAAAATACGATTTTTTGATTTTTTAAAAAAAAATCGTTGATTTTTATCCACCCTGAGTGATTTAAATCGTGATTTAAATCAGTTTGATTTAAATCAAATCCACCCTGCATGCACTTACTAGGGAGTAAGTCCTGTTAAGTTCAGTAGATTTTACTTGTAAGTAAACATGGTTAGGATTGGAAATGTTATGAAAGAAGATTCCACCCACTGCTAAATCACCTGGGTGCAATTGTTCTGCTCTGAAATGAGGCCTCAGCGATGAAATGATAGGCCTCCCTGATGAACACAGGTAATTAACTCTGGCTGTCAGCAAGTTATCACAGTTTGTACATTCTTTAATTCCTTCCTTTATAGAACTCAGCCACTGTATTTCTACTTCATTTGAAACTGGAGTGACCATTATGTTTCTAGCACAAAGAGCGAGCACCATGACTCAAGCAACCCAATCCATAAATCGGTTAAGTGCAGAAACTGGGATGTGTCAATTGAGTCCCATATAGGCTAGATCAGTGTTACCAGTGTAGCTACTCATTCTGGCTGCAAGCCACAAGCCACTCTTATTGAAATCAATGAGACTACTCTGAAGTGCATTGGTCTTTTGTTTGAAACCCCAAAGATGATTAGCAGAGGAAGCCTCCTGATATAATTGGACAATCTATGCAAAACTGAGAATGAAGCATCCTTAAAGCATGTCAGTAATCACAGAAAACTGCTTTTGAGCAGAACCAAGAATTACAATCCACTGTTCCCATTTTGCTGAAAATAGGAAAATCCTCATGCCTTTCCCTTTTGCATTTTTCTAATGTAGTGTAATATTTCTCTGATTATCTCTGATTTTTAATTTGTAGTCAAGACGCAGAAAGTGTGATTTAGCAAGGGCAACCTAGTCAACCTCCTATAACAAAAAAATGACACCTGTTTTAGGGCACGATTTCTTCGCAGAGATTCTCAGAAGCCTAGAAAACTTCATTGGCTTAACATACTCAGCTTCATGGTTACTGTTGACATGCATGTGCCACGATAATCCATCTCCCCTATAACATTTGGTAAAACAAACACAAAAGATGGCATTGCTGCATTAAACATTGCATTGAGCACTCACAGTTTTCACCGGCAGATTAGTACTTACAGGGTTAGATTCAGCACAAAGAAGTCGCGCCACAGTTTTCGTAACCAAATATTATTAGAGAGACATGAACCCGGGAATGGGGTGGGATATGGGTCAAGGGCAATCACACCTTTTTTGGTAGGCCCTCAATTCATTATCATTTCTAATGAGACCTAAGTTTGTAGCCAAAGCTGCTGTTCTGCCTATGTGTCAGGTGGCTGGCAGCGGCTCCTGGCTGGTGGCCCAGGAAAGGAAAGACAAGGGAAGGATTCTTACCGACCTTTTTTATTCAGTAATCACAGAGAGAGGCTATAGAACCCAACCTCTTGTATAAAGGCATTGTCCTGAGTGAACCTCCACCCCCCATCTCTCCCACTTCCTCATTCTTCACGTCTACGGGTGCCACTAAGTGCCCTCTGTCTTTGAGCTCTTTGCTCTCCTACTTTCAAGACTCGCCGGGTTCTAGGAAAGGCAGAGTCTGGAATGCTTTCTAGTGACATCGTGTCAGCCAGCTGTTGCTCTGGCTCTGCCTGCTCCTCCTCTCCCAACTTTCCCAACTTTCCGCTCATCTGCCTCTGAGCTGCGGCCTCCCTCAAACCCCTGTTGAGGGAGGGAACCCTGCTGAGTTCCCTGTAGGGGAACCTCTAGAGAAGGTTTTGGGGATGTGTGGGGAGATGAGGGGAAGAGGAAGTCCCATTGCAGGAGGAGAACTCCATTTGGTCAGCATTGGATACAACCCCTAATGTAATTGGAAAAGAACTGGGATTTGGTTTTTAGTAAAAAATATTCAAACTCCTATTTCCATGGGAAAAATAAAGAGTTATAGAATAAAAGAAGGGACGCGGGTGGCGCTGTGGTCTAAACCACAGAGCCTAGGGCTTGCCGATTAGAAGGTCAGCGGTTTGAATCCCCGCAACGGGGTGAGCTCCCGTTGCTTGGTCCCAGCTCCTGCCAACCTAGCAGTTCAAAAGCACGTCAAAGTGCAAGTAGATAAATAGGTACCCCTTCGGCGGGAAGGTAAATGTCATTTCCGTGCGCTGCTCTGGCTTCGCCAGAAGTAGCTTAGTCATGCTGGCCACATGATCCGGAAGCTGTCTGTGGACAAACGCCAGCTCCCTCGGCCTATAGAGCGAGATGAGCGTGCAACCCCAGAGTCGGTCACGACTGGACCTAATGGTCAGGGGTACCTTTACCTTTACCTTTAGAATAAAAGAAAGGACATTCAGAAACCCCCTTGGCCACCTCAAAACTGAGATGAGTGTAACGAAAGCCTGCATAACCATCTTTCTTAAGATAATTTTAGAATGAAATTTCTTTCCTCAGTTGATGGAGAACAGCAGGGGGAAAAGAAGAATAGGATTTTGTTGTTGTGCGTGTGTTTTTCAAAACCTTGTCTGGGACTGAATTCAGGGCTAAAGAAAGAACCTTTTTCCATGGTGGTGGTGATTCTGAGTCTCATGGGAGTGGATTTGACATATCACAAACCAGTTTAGTCGAGGATCTGCTCACTGTTTTAGTCAGCTAATTGATGTGCTTCCAACATGCAGGAAAATAGATGTTGCAATTATTGTACTTGACATTTTACACGTGAGTCCATGGCTTTCCTCTCTTCTGCCTGTAAGTTGGTGAAATCATGTATGAATAACTCCTATTTCAGTGGGGAGAAAAATCATAGATTTATCAACGCATATCAAATTTCCCAAAAAATACTTGCACACATGCAGACTTTTGTGTGAGCTAGTGGATGTGATTTCTGTTTGAACAGCAAGCTCTTCGGGTTTGATTTTTAATTAGGTGCTCATCCAGTTGTACATCATATTTGCAGAATATTGATAGTGGAAGAAATGATTGAATGGCGGCTTTAGTATTTCAAAAAGCCATTCGTTGCACTTTTTTTTTTAAAGGGGCAGAAAACTGAACTTCACTTCTGCATTAAGATGCAGAAACATCATTTTCTATATATCTGGGGAATATACTCAGTACTCTTTTTGTTAAAAGAAAGCCTTTGGCAGAGCAGAACACACTGTATCAAGCCAATGTCACAAATTATAGGGTACACATCTACTTCATTACAGCACATTCTCCAGTAGACAGATGTTTTCCAAGGGGTATGGAACATGCTCTCAGTGGAAAGCAAAGAGTGTCAGATATGATAAAGACCTTCTGTTGCTCTATATAGAATCTGCATAGCCTCTTTACAAAATAATATTTCCATACTTTAAAAGCTGCTATTTTTCTAAAAGTCTTGGAAGAGCTAAATTCATAGGGGAAATAAACCTATGTTACTATTCATCAGAAATATATATCCAGTGCTTCTCCAAATGTATAAAAATTAGATGAATGAATGTGTGTGTGTGTGTGTGTGTGTGTGTATGTGTGTCTAATTTGCTCAGGTTTTTTTAAAAAATATCTAAGCTTCTTCCTCTTCTTTTGTTCTCCACACTCCCAAAGAGTAGAAAGAAAGGAGAGTGATTGTTGGGTCAAGTTAGCCATATTGAAGTGTATGCTGTAGGTGGATCCTTGTTGCTGTCTTGTTGGGCTGTGTATGTGATAAAGGGGAGCCATACTGGAGTCTTCTTCTGACCAGTAGTCAGTTTCAGTCTACTGGTTAGCTTTTCTAGTAAGGCTGTTTCCCTTACAATTTGATACCAGTGGTCCACGTTTACTCCTAACAGGTCTCTCCGGGGTCTGGCTATGATGCTTCTGACTGCTGAGAGTAGGTGGGTTATGAGCTCTTTATACTGTGAGTGGGCATTATTATCTTGGAAGATGTTCAGCAGGGCCAGTTCTGGGGTGACTTCTAATATCTGTTTAGTTATTGTGCATATTTCTTGTATGACTGCTGTCCAGAAGAGTTGGATTTGGGGACATTTCCATCACATGTGGAGGTATATGCCTATGGAAATGCATCCTCTCCAGCATTTTGGTGAGGTTCCTCGGCATATCAGTGCCAGTTTCCATGCTGTTAGGTACCATCTGCCAACGAGTTTCAGAGTCTTTTATTTTGGCTGAGATGGATCTAAAGGGGGATTTGGACCACATGTAGACTGACTATGTTGGGGTTTAGAAAGGGCAGTGAGTCAGGGGCAAAGTATTGCTGAATAAGGCCAGGAGTGTGGGAAATCTTTAGCTTGCCAAAGATTGCTGAACTACAGCTCCCATAACCCCAAGCCATTGGGCATGCTTGTTGGGGATGATGCGAGTTATACTTCAGTAGCATCCTGGCAGGTCAAAGGTTACCCATATCTGTTCTAGGTGATGTACAATAAAAATTCATTTAGATCAGAGTCTGTATGTTTCTGTTACCATCAGAATTTTAAAAGATGCTTACCAAATTCTGTTTTAAGAAATATTATCATTGTCAGCCTTATGTATTTTTTGTGACAGTGTGTCTATGCCCCCCCCAAGTCATCTGAATGTTTTAAAAGGATTTATCAGACTTTATTTGCAAGAGACTGATTTGCTGGTCTTACTATGAACTGGTGATTTATGTAACTTTTTTGAATACAGATTTTATTCTGTTAGCTTACAATTCCTCATTAAGACTCATGTTTTACAATCAGCAGTTATTTGCCTATTTTAAATTGACCTATTTTATTTTAATATAACTGCTCTGTGAAATATTACCCCCTTGGTAAGCTATTATGGAAATGACAAATTAAATCTAATAGAAAATATTGTTTTAGTTATTATTTGAATTGTGTAGTTGAACATCTCTGGATCTCTATTTTTCTCTTTAATATTTCATAAACAAGTGATCCTCAGAGATAGAAGCACTAACTTCAGAAATTTTCACAGTTGTCAGATATTCAACTTGCCTATGGGATCAAGTGCGAGAACTGACTCTTTCCTTGTATCATTGTGGGTTGAAAGGGCACTTTGAAGAACAACACTCAGTTTTGAACAATGGTCTATGCACCGAAATAGAAAACTTTTATACCAAGTGAAGAAAACGCTTGAAAAGGAGTCACAGAATATATTATCTCAGATTTAGCTTCACTGAGACTGTAGTTAAGTTGAAAAGCTTTGATACAGTATTTCCTCTTATTTATAGTAAAAAAATAAAAAATAAGCAAACAAATTATGGAGCAAAGGCAATGTGTTGCAGCCAAGATTTACACACAGGTCAGTTATAACTGAGAAAAACAATGTGTAGCAAGTTAAGTTAAGCAAGTAGAATGTAGAGCATGTAGAAAGAGAAGTTAATAGAATTTAAAAAAGTGGAACCAGCAACAAAATGTTGCAGCATAGTGTTCACATTCACTGTTCCAGCCATGCTCCCCCCCACAATACTGCATTCTATTCCCCCTTCCCGCTGCCACCATTGTCAGCCACCATCCCATGGCCATTGCTCAATTCTATTTTTAAAGGCTTTTTTTTAAAAAAAGTATTCATCACCTTAAGATGCATCACCACCACCACCATCAATATTATTATTATTATTATTATTATTATTATTATTATTATTATTATTATTAACTTCTGTCAACCTTGGGATTCCCCCAAGCCTACTGATACTTCCTTCTTGAGGATGTAGTGTTGCATAGATGTGTGGAATGCTACTATTTCCAGGATATTCCATTCTGTCCCTCCCACTTCCTAGTTTTCAATTTGCCCCCAACAATTGATTACCATTCCATGTCCACATTGGGCTGTTTTGGGATACCAATCCCTTGGGTTTCCCCCTAAAGATTTTTTATGTGTCTGCTAACCCTGGGCTTCCCCCAGACTTGCAGATTCTCTCCCCTTGTGCATAGATGGTGCTGTTTTGGCTACAGGGATTGAGACTCGGAGCATCGAGATCACTATTAATATATATGGTCTTATGAAGAGTCCTGGAGAATTTTCTGCTAAGTTAAGGTTAGGTATGCTAGCTGAGTAAAGATTCTTCACTCCGCTTGTCCTACCATTAACAACATTTTATATTTGTGATAACTTTTGGTTAAGAGTACTCCACCTTGCCTGAGCCATCCCCAAATGGTTGTGAGAGTTAATGTTAAAACACACTAGCGCTAGTGATTTTCATCCTTACGAAAAGTTAGAGTGTAGATGTTAAAAATTCCTGTCCAAATGAGGAAGCAATTAGTGGAATTAGTGGAAGCAAGTGAGGCAGAGTTGCCTAGAGTAATGATCTAGGTAAAAAGGTAAAGGACCCCTGGATGGTTAAGTCCAGTCAAAGGCAACTATGGGGTTGCGGCACTCATCTTGCTTTCAGGCCAAGGGACGTTTGTCCACAGACAGCTTGCCGGGTCATGTGGCCAGCATGACTAAACTGCTTCTAGCGCAATGAAACACCGTGATGGAAGACAGAGCACATGGAAACACCGTTTACCTTCCCGCCGCAGTGGTACCTATTTATCTACTTGCACTGGCGTGCTTTCGAATTGCTAGGTTGGCAGGCGCTGGGACAGAGCAACGGGAGCTCACCCCGTCTTGGGGATTCAAACCGCCGACCTTCTGATTGGCAAGCCCAAGAGGCTCAGTGGTTTAGACTACAGCGCCACTCGCGTCCCAAGTAATGATCTAACAGAAACTGGGTGTAGCAGTTTAAAATGGTAGGAATTGAAGTCAAGAAATGAGTAGTCAGACACAAGTCCTTCAGGACCTTGGACAGATCCCAGGGGGGAAATGCCCTGTCTGAAAAGTGCTGGGTGCTGACTGAGCTCAGCCTGCCTACCTCTCCCAGATGCCACCCTTTGTTGGAGAAAGGAGGTCTTTAAAGGGCTGCAGTCCTTGTCTATCTGCTAATTCCTCTCAATCACAGTGGCATGTAAGATCTTGAAAGTAAGGGTGCTGGACCCCTTGATGAGGTTTGGCCCAGGGGCTGCAGTGGCAGGGGTCTTGGTTCAGGTACCACGGGTTCATCGCTTGACTTATCTCATTGGTGTCAGAGTCCATATCTATTGCCTCTGTGGGTTATGATACTGGCTCTGCTGATTATGCTAGTTCTCTCTCTGGGTCAGTATTCAAGTCACTGCTGGAAGTCTGAGTCATGGCAAAAATAATAAAATAAAATAAAATAAAATAAAATAAAATAAAATAAAATAAAATAAAATAAAATAAAATAAAATAATAAAATAAAATGAAATGAAAACACCCATATTTAAAATGTTCAAAAACTGAATCTCTTTAAACAATGATGTGATACAAGTAAGTATTGCTCATGATGAGAAACAGAGTTCGGTATTGGCCTAGCTTTAGTTGAAGCCGACTTTAATTAAAGATAGTAAGAGCATACTGACCTAGAGATGTTAAAACGAAGCATTGTTGTTGGCGATTTTCCTGAAAGGTGCTTACCATTTCTTACTTGCACTGACTTCTGAGAAAATGCTACCCAGGAGGCTACTAAGTCTCAGTTCAATGTTTATTTTGTGATATGAAAAAGAGGAATGAAAATGTGATGTTGTAATTGAATATTATCTGTGACTTGGAATAAAATGAAAAATTGGTTGCTTTTGATTTCTGTTTGTAAAATGAGATTTGTTTTTTTAAAAAAGAATGTTGAGGGGCAAATACGTCTATTATTGTGGGTCTATTTTAATTTTTTATTAATTTAAAAATAAAACATGCTATAGATTTTGGAGTTCTTTAAATCTTTGCAGCATCACTGTAGACCTGATAGCAATATTTAGTAAACCAATATTACTACCCAGAGTCATTTTATTACACAGAGCCACCCAACAGGAAATTGTAGCCAATGGAAAGTAAACATGCACGATACACACTTGCAATCATATGTTTGCTATGTTCACATGCTACATTTCATGGTCTTACATGTAAAACATCCCAAGTGTACACCTAGAGTTTAATGTGTGAAATGACTCTCAGTTTCCATTTCTATATCATTATTACATCTTAACTGTAAATGGTTCTACTCAAAAGGAAACCCAATTGTTTTCCACATAGCTTTCAAATGATGTGATCAAGATTGTAGGCTGCAAGCAGAAAAGTCATCCCCTCTGCTGAAACAGTCTGAAATACACATACTGAATTCAATATGAACACAAAAGACAGCTGCAATCTGCATCTACCTCCCTAGGTTGCACAATCAGTTATTGTGCAGTTACATTGTGATATATTACATATATTACACATAGGCTGCCTTATATGGAGCCAGACAGCAGATCCATCAAGGCCAGTAGTTCCTACCACTGGTTGGCAATGGCTGTTAGGGTTTCAGACAGGCCCTTTCCCAACTCTCCCAGAGATACTGGGGATTGAACCTGGGGGCTTCTATATGTAGATCATATGCTCTACCACTGAACTATGGGCTCCTCTCTTATGATATGGCCTGTGCTATCTATTTTGTTAGTGCTGGTCACGTATATTAGGCAGGTGGGTGGGTGGAAGTGGACAATTAGCCTTTCTCTGGGTGACGCTAACTGGTTCAGGAAGCATTCGTATAAGTTGGAAATATTTCAGAGATTTGAAAACTGATCATGGTTCAAGTTATTGGATATTTTTAGCTGGAGAAAAAAGACAACGATGGTAGGATATGCTGACAAATATGCAGAAATCTGAAAAAAGTGCCCAGCTGTAATTGTAACATCAGGTAATTGACAGGTAGGCAGCTCCACCTACATATCAAATTTATCCTGGGGAGATAAAAATCTGCAGATACTGTATGATCACTATCACGTAGCTAGGTATGCAAGAAGTAAAGATATATGTGCATTTTTACCTTGATAGATGCCAGTATTCTACTGAACTTTTATTTTCAGGGTCCAAATCTTTGCAACACTTTATTTATGATGCTCGACTATGGATGCATTCACATAACAGTTTATTCCATTTCCCTGATGTTTCCGTCACTGTTAATTTCCGCATTATATCTGAGAAGCCCACTTCTAGAAAACTAATGGAATATAGTGCATGTTTAGAGGTCATTTCCATGTTGTTTTACTCCAGAAAAAAATCTGTCAGCAGCCTACCTAACCTGGAAAATTGCTGGAGTAAAATGACAAAAAATTGGGGCGGTATCCTGGCATACAGTTCTTTCCTGCTGTTTTCATGTGGGAATCACGGGGGAACAAAAACACACATGTGCAGAAAGGATGGGGTAGTTGTTGTGACCTTGTCTAATGGAATTTAGTGTCACTTGCCAGTATATCCCTCAAAAGGCCACATTTCCATAATATAACACGCACTGCATTAGAAAACTATACAGAAGAGTGAGCATTATAAACAGGAAAATGAATGCAATATTCCTCATGTCTGAATGCAGTCCTAATCAGCAGTGTCCTTTCCACTCAACATGAGTAGACACCATGCGTTGGAAAGGGCATGGACTGTGTCTGAAAAGTAATTTTAAAATTGGTCTGAATTCTATGTTAAGTCAATCTCTCAAGGTGTTTTAATATTCCTAAAGCCTCAGATTTCTGTTTAGATTGTTGATTTCTTTTTCAGCAAGCTGTTACCATGTTAACGCAAGGAGATAATCACTGTTATTGTAAATGTTACATAATAAAGGGTTTTTAAGGCGGAAGTCTCAAAAGAATTCAGAAACCTTTTTTAAATGCTAAGCACACACCTGAGGTGTAGATCTGCACAGCCTTATCACTGGCCCTTGAGATGTGCACTTGAGAGAGAATTAAAGTGAGACACAGGTGCAGAGAAAGGAGCATGCATTAAAAAAAAAAATCCAAATCCATAGGAGAAGGATATAGTCTGATGGAACCTCTAGCTAGTAAAGTGCTTTCTCAGATTCTGCCCCTCCCCATTGAGAAGATGTTTCTGGTGACACATGCCCATTTCCATGAAAACAATTTCCATAAGAAAGGCGTTGTGTTCAGAAACAGCAGCAACCAGTCCTTTTTCTCCAAAGCAATTTTAAAAGATGTGTGCAAACATGTTTTTAAACAAAGTCTTTCCATGATTATGGAATAATTTCATAAAGCGTATCTGTGAAATGGATCCTTTTTTTCAAACACCATGCTTCCTCTAAACCACTCATTTCAGAGCCAAACAACAGCAACCATGTTTTATTTGCGTATTTAAAATGTTTAAAACCAGAGCTGGGGAACCTGGGACCTTCCAGACATTTCCGGACTGCATCCCATCATCCTTGACCTGACCTTTGAACCTGCTGGCTGGGGTTCATGGGATTTGAAGATCCTCTGAAGAGTTACAGGTTCCACACCCATGTCTTAAAGCCTTTGTTAGCATAGCTAGTAATTTGCAACAGAAAGGATATGTAAAATGGATAGGATAAAGAAAATATTTAAAAATGCAAAAATCCAATAAATTGTTTCCAAAAAGTGGTGTAAGTTATTCAACATCTATATGCACTGTTATAAGAATTTTAAGGTCATATATAAAAATATTAAATGTTCATAACTGTATATATAAACCACATGTTTGAAACCCCACAGATTAGGTCTTGAACAAATTGAACTCAAATATTTCTCTGCAAGGTCAAAGTCGGGAACCTCCCCATTGTCTCTTTCCTCACAAATCCTGTCCTCACAAATCCTAAGGGCACATTCAAGATATGAACAGGGTGTGAGCCTGTGACCTGTGACCTAGATTCAGGAATTAAGTAGTTATAATAACAAAAGAGTGGCCAAAACCCAGATAATGCAATCAGGTAACTTGCAGGACAGGAGATAAACAGCGCACTCAGATTTCTGTTGTAGACCGCCTTTTCTGTGATGTAGGTATGATGTATCTGGGGTGTGGTCTTGGACTCAAGGGCGGGCAATTTAAAATGTCTATATAAGGGCTTGCATGCCTGGCTCTGGGTCCTTCTCCCAGATAAATTCAGGGATCATATTTCTGCATAATCACCAATTTCAAATGTGAGATGTGCCATTATTTCACCAGCAGAGAATGGTTCTTTGTGAGCATCAACATTTAAATTGTTGCAAAGGTGGAAAATGAGAATATGAATTTGTCACACAGAAGATATGGAGAGTAAAATCTGTACATACGTTCCTTTTTAAGGACATCGGTGGCGCTGTGGGTTAAACCACAGAGCCTAGGGCTTGCTGATCAGAAGGTCGGTGGTTTGAATCCCCGTCACGGGGTGAGCTCCCGTTGCTTGGTCCCTGCTCCTGCCAACCTAGCAGTTCGAAAGCACATCAAAGTGCAAGTAGATAAATAGGAACCGCTCTGGCGGGAAGGTAAATGGCGTTTCTGTGCGCTGCTCTGGTTCGCTAGAAGCGGGTTAGTCATGCTGGCCACATGACCTGGAAGCTGTACGCCGGCTCCCTCGGCCAATAATGCAAGATGAGCGCCGCAACCCCAGAGTCGGTCACGACTGGACCTAATGGTCAGGGGTCCCTTTACCTTTACCTAAGTTCCTTTTTGTGTGTGGGTGGTTTTTTAAAAACTAGTTTCTGACTTATGCAGGCTGATGTTTGATGTAAAAATGCATCCTATAATTGAAATACACTGAGTCTTCCCCTCCCCCTGCTGCAGGTATCCTTGTCAGTCTCTTTAAAGTTGAACAGAGCAATCCTGTACATGTCTCCTTAGAGGTCAGCCTCACCTAGAACAGTGGGACTTACTCCCAAGGAAGTGTGTCTCAAATTGCAGCTTAGCTGTGTTTCATTCAATTTTACAGTAGATGCATCCATTCTAAATCTTAGATGAGCTGCCTTGATCTTCTCCGTGTCATCTCTTTTCTTCCTGCATCTGAAAGTGTAGCAACCAGAACTCTTATGCACTACTCCCACTGAGATCTCATCATTCCTTGAATAGATTGTTTTTGTTGATGCATCCTAAAACTGAATTTGCTTCCTGACTCAGGCTCATCCTATGATACTTAAATCCTTCTTGTCATTTTTTCTGACAGGACAGTAAACCTCAAATTGTATTTATGGTTTTGTTCTTCCACCTTGTTCCTTATGCAATATGTTACACCAATCCTTAATTTAACTGTACTGATTTCCTATACTGTACTGATTTTGTTATAATTAAATTCATCACTGCTGCTTTGAATTCCAACCCTGGTGGTGGTTGTTGTTGTTGTTGTTAAAATAGCATGTGTTATGGCATAATTTTCTTTGTTCAAGTACTCCACCAACACGTGAGATCCCATTAGAGTTCGACCTTCTATATTAATATTTGTTCATATTTGGTTCCTTTATTTAACCTGGCTAATTGATGGGAATAGCATACAGACTATGCCAAAGGCTTTCCTGAATGTCTGTACATGATGGGACAGCCTATAGACAATGTCCAACTATGGTCTGACCCTACGTGAAAAAGCCTCAATCATTGGGGATTAATATCAGTAGTCTTTGGTCTACTGTTAGAATGTAAAATTTATTAAGCTGCCTTTAACTCTGTGGGGTGTATCTAGGGATGGAAGGCTCTGACCATTTTGGTTCTCTCAGTTTCTCATTTGTATACTCTTCAATTCAGCTCTACACATTTTGCATCAATTCTTAAAAAAAAAAAGATCTGCATGAAAATTGATCAGCATTAAATGAACACATTTTTATATGCAGTTTTGAATAATGTACACATTCCTGCAAGCAATTTTGCCTACTATTATGCATGTTTTGGCATGCTATTTTCACTAACAAACCACTTTAAGGGTTGTTTCTAAACAAGCAGTATAGGAAATGTTAATGAAATAAATAAATAAAGAATACCTACATTGTTTTGCACACATTCCCCTAATGGGATATTCCCATTCCTATCTGGAGATGCTGAGGAAGGAAACTGGGACCTTTTGGATGCAAAGCAGATGCTCTATCGTTCTGGTCCTTCTTCATGTGAATGATGACTGAATAGAGCTTTGGGTTTCTTTGCATATAGCTCTAAAGGTAAAGGAACCCCTAACCATTAGGTCCAGTCGTGACCGACTCTGGGGTTGCAGCGCTCATCTCGCATTATTGGCCAAGGGAGCCGGCGTACAGCTTCCAGGTCATGTGGCCAGCATGACTAAGCCGCTTCTGGCGAACCAGAGGAGCGCACAGAAACACCGTTTACCTTCCCGCTGCAGCGGTACCTATTTATCTACTTGCACTTTGACGTGCTTTCGAACTGCTAGGTTGGCAGGAGCAGGGACCAAGCAACGGGAGCTCACCCCGTCACGGGGATTCGAACCGCCAACCTTCTGATCGGCAAGCCCTAGGCTCTGTGGTTTAACCCACAGCGCCACCCGCGTCCCTCTACACACTTATTATTTCTTTAAGCCCTCCTTACTGACAAAGCCCTCCCCCTCCATCTCCTTTCTTGGTGCTCTTCTGTCCTTTAAACATTCGTTGTACCACCCCTTTGGCTTTCTTCCACTGTTGTCCTGATGCTTTCTTTTGGAGTCTGAAGCAGGCAGATTGCAGCAACCATGTCCCATTTGACAAACAAGATGGAGCTTCCCAGTGTTCAAGAGATTCACTCCCAAAGTTGCTAAAAGCTGCTGGTTGTTTGGTATTGTGCATATTTTGAAATAAAATGTTCAGCAGAGCTGAAATTTACTAAATTTGAACACTTAGCCATCTGGAGCATTAGATGCTTAATTACCGCAGAAAGAGTTGTGAATTAACAATATGAGACAGCTTCCACTTTCCAGTGGAAGATTTTGATTAGGTTTGAGCCTTTTATTCCTCACAAAAAGGAAATATGCAAGTAGGTCACGTCCTGCCTACAACTAATGCCTTCTTTCAGTTGATTTTTTCTTCTCACAAAAATCTTATCTTTGTCAGAAGCTTTATACAGAAGTGGTAAAACTCCTATCTTTTAAAGTAAAGTAGCAATGACGACAATTAAATAAGAAATTGAGAAAAAACACCAGACACAGAAGAGTATTTCATCTCTCTCTCTCTCTCTCTCTCTCTCTCTCTCTCTCACACACACACACACACACACACACACAATCATATTCTGCCAGGGCTTGACTTACTGGGATTTGAATGTTAACTGTTTGTAATACTTGCATATGATGAGCTCCTTGAAAAAAATACAAACTTGAGTGGCGGACATTGAGAATGAAACAAGAAAACCTTTGTCCCTCTTGCCCAAGGCAAGTAAGAGTATAATACTCCTGCCCTGCTTGCCAAGAGGCCTTCAGTCAACACTTCTAGCATTTCTGACAACTGAGACAACGGTTAGGCCTAAAGGCATTCAAACGTGACATTTCAAATAGAAGGTGCATTGAGGTGTAAGAACCGTGGAGTGGATTTTCCTGCAATACAAAGATAAATTTACAGTCGGTTGCATTCCAGTGCTTCTCATTGCAGGTTTCCCTCCCCCAATTGTGCTGCATTGGGGAATAAAATTTACAAGTTGCTTGAGACAGTAGCTTTTAGTGCTCTTTTGAAAAGAGGAGTAAAATTTACAAGTTGCTGATTAAGGGGTTGCAGTACACCACATTATTGGTTTTTTGTGGTTTCCAGAAAGTCAAATTTGCTAAACATTTTTTACGAGCCGGCTTGATTTTCACTGCAGCAAGAGGGGAGTGTCTGTGGGACAGTTTCCAAAGCAGTCCAGAGCAATTCTCCTTTTATGCTTTCTTCATGAGAAAACTGCTAACCACTTAATCATGGGGGGGGGGGGCGATTATCTGTCCTAAATACAGTGAAGTCTACTTGTTCCATATGCACTTATTGGGAGAAGCTGTTACCACCGATGCCATCCCTCCCTGCAACTGTATGGTAACCAGCATGGTAGTGATTTGCAATCAGTGCTAAATGTTGTAGCTTGGTTTTCAAGTTACACCTGCTAGATGGGGATGGATTTTGATCATTCCATAGGGCGGCTTCATCACACAGTGAGTTTTTGTATGTAGGGGCTCACCAAACACAGACCCGCCAACATTTCTCTGATGAAAATAGGGACGTCCTATTTAATAATAATAATAATAATAATAATAATAATAATAATAATAATACCATGGGACACGGGTGGCACTGTGGTCTAAACCACAGTCTAGGGCTTGCCGATCAGAAGGTCGGTGGTTCGAATCCCAGCGATGGGGTGAGCTCCCGTTGCTTGGTCCCAGTTCCTGCCCACCTAGCAGTTTGAAAGCACGTCAAAGTGCAAGTAGATAAATAGGTACCGCTCTGGCGGGAAGGTAAACGGCATTTCCGTGCGCTGCTCTGGTTCGCCAGAAGCAGCTTAGTCATGCTGGCCACATGACCCGGAAGCTGTACGCCGGCTCCCTCAGCCAATAAAGCAAGATGAGCGCCGCAACCCCAGAGTCTTCCGTGACTGGACCTAATGGTTAGGGGTCCCTTTACCTTACTATTTATACCATCCCATTTGACTGAGTTGCTCCAGGTACTCTAGGCAGCTTCCAGCTTATAAAAAAAAGATAATAAAACATTAAATAATAAAATATTCCCTATACAGGGCTGCCTTCAGATGTATTCTAAAGGTTGTATAAGTTACTTATCTCCTTGCCTTGGGGGTTGCATAACTCCATATCCTGCAACATTTCTCCAATGGGGTGTGCTAAGGAAAAGAGGGACATTCTGGGATCAGATCAGAAACTGGGACAGCTTCTGTAAATCTGGGACTGTCCCTGGAAAATAAGGACACTTGGAGGGTCTGTAATGAGCACTCACTGCTTCCATCAATGGGCTTTGGATCACACAACTCTCATTAGCCCTGGCCTTAAAGGTGTGATAAGGAACATCTGTGCTCAGCTTCAGTATTCAGAAATCCCGGCAGTTACTAATACAGACTAACAAATCAGGCTGCAAAGATCTATTTCTCCACAGACGCCTCCCTGCTTACCCAGCTGAAGAGCAGGGAGATAGAAAGAAAGGGCCCGGGATAGTGGACTCCATTGTGCCTCAGAAAACACGCCATGCCTTAATCCATATGGAGAGGAGAAGCAATCATAACGGACGTCCCTCACATACGTAAAGGCTAAAGTCATGTTGTGGTGATTGTGATCTTTTTTTGTGATGTCACTGCATCAAAATGAATGTGTGAACTAGCTTGAACTCCCCCACCTCTACATAAGCATTTGGAAGAAGGGGGTGCGGGAGGTGCGGTTCGCCTCAGGTGTCGCTACTGAGGGGGGGTGACAAAATGCCGGGTGGCACGCTCAAGCCACGCATCTCTCCTGGGAGAGACGTGGTGGCTTGGGCGTGCGCAGGTTCTGCGCTGCCCAAACGGTCCGCCCATTGCCTCCCCCCCCAGCTGTAGGGCGGCTGAGTGGGAGGAGGCAGGCAGACTCCGGAGGCCCCGCGGTGCGCCCCACCCCTATGGGTGGCTCGCCCTGGGCACGCTGCCCCAGGCGCCTGAGCGGCTTCCTCCGCCGCTGGTTGTTGGTGACCTATTTTAGGGTTCGGAGCTTGTTAGTAGACTTATTCCCACTTTCTTGTAATTTGAAAGAACAAGTGGGGCTACACACAAAGTGGCAGAGAGTGATGGCACATCAAAGTAAGGCTTTGTGATATGACAAGGGCAAGGCTTAGCTGTACCCTAATGGCAGAGCGCCACTCTTCAAGCAGTGTTTATAAGTAGCTTGTTTCTGAATAGACTTGAAATCAGGACCTTACATTTAAAACCTTGTGGCTTTTGAAAATAAGCATGCCGTTGGCTTCATCTCCTTGGCTTGTGAAAAGTTTCTAGTAGCACCCTCTGTGCTTTATTATTCTAGTACTGTAGAAGTTTCAATGGAGGGTGAAAAGCAACGTCATGTTATTTGAAAAGGTGGGAAATTCAGCTAGAATGCAGTCAGCTTAAATCATGAGAGACACATGTTTCACACAAACTCCCTCGGCTAATTTATGACAAAATTTAATTCAATCGTACCAGGGGGTGCAGGTATACACTTTTTGCATCAATTTCACATTTCAGACCAGTTGATTCAGCATGAATTCCTGGAATTGAACCAAAACATATTTAAGCATTCTGTTATGCCGGACAATTTTTCTAGCGAATGCAGAACCTCCTTAAGCTACACACATAACTTGACGTTACTAAAATAATAATTAAAGAATGAATTAATTCATCAAGGAATTTCGGCTAAGGGATCCCTGTTCCACCCTACTATTGTTAACATAAATATTTGACAGATGAAGATGTTTAACACGACAGCTGAATATATAGATAGTGGGTATCTAGCTAAAATAAAATCCAGATTCTGGTTTATCTTTAAAAAATGCACAATAGAAATATTGTCTTATTTTATCTTGGATTCTCATATCATTTGTTTAATTTTCTGTCCTTCTCTACTCATGTTACTATCGCTGTACAATAATAATTATTATTCACGGTGAGTGCATAATCTACAAATTATGAGGTGTTGTTTTTTTTTTTTTAAAAAAATTGCCTTTTTGTTCCTAATTCATAAGGAATCACATAAAGCAAATCTAATCACTTACATGTTTAACTAAGGCTACAAACGTATATTTACCTGAGGGCCCTTAATGTCCAAAAAGTGAAAGAAAGCTGTTTTGAACCATTTTTTTATTTTTCTGCAAGAACACAGAATTTCTATCACCAGTAGATTATTTTCTTCTACCTATCACCTCTGGATTATATCAGGGATCATCCGAAGAATAAGTCAAGCCATAGTTTTTTATTGTTTGTTTTTTATTTTAGTTCAGGGAAAAGTGTGTTTATGTGTATGTCTCTAGCCATATATGTGAAACATAGAAAAAGTGAGCTAGAACATTAAGGCTTCATTCGCTGTATTGCCCTTCTATTATTCCACACTTCCTTTTTCAGATTGTTAACTAACCACTGCTACTGCTAATCTGTTCTTCTGTGTGTGTCATTTGCTGGACACTGTCCAATAGAGAGAGTGGAAATAGCAATAGCAGCAGGAGAGGTTTAACTGCAATAGGATTACCAGATTTTCTATGACTGTGTTTGGAGGCTGCTCATTCTATTGTGTTCCACTGGAACACAGAGATGACCTGCTCAGGAGAAGATCGCCTTCTGTCTCAACTTCTGCCCATCAATGTCTCCTTTTTGTCACTCTGCGGGACACAGATTGCTTTGCTATTATCTTTCTTCCAACAGCTTTATGTTTGTAGTATCCAACTGTCTGTATTCTGGGCCTGACAGACACACAGTTTGATATTCTGTATCATTATACCAACTGAGTTTATCTCCCTTTCTGCATTTCAACAAGACCGGCTATTATAGCTTCTTTTCTATACTACAGGTATGCTCTCCAGGTGGAGTCAGTCAGTCATGTTTCTGTCCACCTCGTCCCAATCCTAGAACATTTATTTTCATGACTACAAAATGCAAGCGGAAGAAAGTTGCATAAAGAGCGTCTACTATTCAGTCAACTGCTCAGTCGAGGAAATGTGTGGTGTTGGGCAAAATAGTCACTGTAAGCACAAGGGGAAAAAATTAGGCATTTAAACTTTAAATTAATGGGGAGGAGCAAGAGGGAGATAAGTAATAATCTCTTTGCCACGTCTCCAAGTGGCAGAATAATTATATTGCCTCTCTTAGAGCGGCAGAGAAGGTCTCTCCATGTAAGCCTATTGGTTTCATACCCAATTCAGTTACTCAGTCAGTTTATTTTCCTCATTTCCCCCTCTCTCTCCTTGTTTTAAATTGCTGTTGTTTAAAACAGTCTCTGGATGATTGCCTCGAGAGGGTACTCAATTATTTATGACGCTGATGCAGAAAAGTAATATATCCCAAAGACGAGGTGCCATTAATTAACATGTCGTCTTGCTTATCATTGCCTTTTTCACCTTTTCATCCCATTGTGCGGGATGTACTTAATTCATTAATAACTTGCCAAGTGTGCTTCTCTGACATTTAAAAAAAAATGATCAGTTTCTTGCCTGGGAAATGCATGTGCGCCCACACGGCTTAATGCAGGGACCTCCATTGCATTGCATGTCACTGCCATGGCGTGCTTATTAAATGTCACCACTATGCGGTTTAGAGTCCTCTGCTGACTTGCTTTTCCCTGTGTTTCTCTATCTCTCTCTTTGCGGTCTCAAAATGCAAAGAGTAGGAGAGATTAGTCATGGTTCCAATTCTCATTGGATGAGCCTGTAGAGTATGTCTGGAATAAGTTCTCTATACTTTAATTTTCTTTAGCTGCAGGGAATTACATTATTGATGTCCCTCCCTCTGCCTAAGTCACAAATCACTTATTTCATTTCTGCCTGCAAATGTATTGCCCTGGCTAATCAGTCCCAAACCGCCAATTCAATCAATGACGCTGGAATAAACACATTGCCTTCAGATGGCAAGCCAACTGTATCACCAGCTCCTCTTTGACAGATGACTTGCTCAGATGTTTATAAAGGTGAATGCTTCACATTTCCTCCCATCATTTTATATATTAGCAAAATGTCAATTGGTCTTTTGAGCTGTTTCACCTATGTTAATTTAAGTGAGGCTAATACAAGCAGGCCACCTGAGGACAATATCCAAATGTATAGTTTTATCTTCCCTTTCTTCTTTGCAAATATATATAATGTATATAATGAACTCTAGAACAAAATCACATGAAGCATGAGAAATGAAGGTGAATGTAGCATATTTTTCTTCTAAATTTCAAGACCAAACCTTCTGTTCTACAAGAATAATTGAGTTTTCCATTTATTTTTATGTTTCCAGATGATTCTCATGGTTGATCTTATTTGGGTAGTTTCAAAGCAAAGGATAATGTTACCCATTCTTTCCCAAACTTACTGACTCACCCCCTTGCTCCCAATTCTGTATTTGTTCCATGTCTAGTTAGGAGATCTCTTACTATAAAATCACACATTATGCATTTTCACCAAAACTCATCTGTTTCTATACCAAAGTTGTGCATCTTACTAGTCTGAACTAGGACTGTGCAACCATAGCTCACAGACCCAGAATTTAAGGTAACTGGGAATTGCCTTGGGCTGGATCAAGTGGAGCGGCTGGTGCTGTGGTCTAAACCACTGAGCCTCTTGGGCTTGCCAATCAGAAGGTCAGTGGTTCGAATCCACACGACAGGGTGAGCTCCCATTGCTCTGTCCCAGCTCCTGCCAACCTAGCAGTTCGAAAGCACAGCAGTGCAAGTAGATAAATAGGTACCACTGCGGCGGAAAGGTAAACAGCGTTTCCATGTGCTCTGGCATCCGTCATGGTGTTCCATTGTGCCAGAAATGGTTTAGTCATGCTGGCCACATGACCTGGAAAGTTGCCTGTGGACATATTCCGGCTCCTCATATTGAGTCAAACCCATGGTCCATCTACCTTAGTATTGGCTATATTGACTGGCAGCGACTTTCCAGAATTTCAGACAAGGCTCTCTCCCAACCCTAACTGGAGAAACTGGGGATTGAACATAAGGCCGCCTCCATTCCTTCTCTTGGGGAGGGGAATTAGCTGCTGCTTTTTGTGCTTTAAGGCAGGATGACACTAAGGAACATAGAGAGCTACCTTACACCGAGTCACCTAGCTCAGTATTGTCTACATTGATTGGCAATGGCTCTCTAGGCAGAATCTCACCCAGACCTACCTGGACATGCCAGAGATGGAACCTGGGACCTTTTGTAGACAAAGCAGATGCTGTAACACTGAGATACAGCCATTCCCGAAAAGCAGAGTTGGCTAGTCCCTTTTGTTGGGATTGTAGCAGGGAGCAAAAGATGAACCCGCCCCCCTACATTCCCAATCCTGTTTGGGCTCCTTATAGCAGCTATTTGCATAAAAAGCCCATGTTAAGTGCAATAACACATTTAATGCCACTTTGGCTCTTAAGTTGACCTATACGTGTCCTATATCCATGCACTGAATTTCTGTTTTCAGTTACATGTTTTTAAAAGTCAGTGGGAAAAACATCTGGTTTCTTAGATTCAATAGTATTATTAATCATAATAGATTTTCAAGGTGACAAAGCCTGTTAGCTTTAATTAGGGATATCACTTTTTGGAAGGAAAAAAAAACTGTTTCCAAGTAGGTCAAACTGTATTAAATAAAAATGCATAGAAGGAAGAAGTCATTCCTGAAGCAAAACCTTGGGGTTTTAGTTTCTCCTAAGGATATATTTTTGCTACTCCCACTAGACTTGCTTTGACATGAAATGATATTTCAAGATGATGAGATGCTTTCAGATGTAAGTTCTTTCTCTCTGATATGCACAGATTTAAACGACATGTCAAATATGAGGTTGGTTGGAAGAGAGTTTTCCACGTTTGCCTTAATGTTCCTTAAGAGCTAATACTGAGTCAGCAAATCCCACACAGCCCATTTCCTGAGTTTGCATGAGGATGTGGACAGTGTTGGACCAGAGTCCTTCCGATATTTCTTCATCAGCGTTCCTACTGGGAATCGCACGTGTGCCTCAAAAGATCCTTTTTCCACACATTCGTTTGGATTTCAGGCATGAGCCCTGAGCAAACTATCTGGTTGCAAAATGTGAAAACACGAAGTTCAGAAATGTTGATAGATCTTTGCTTGCAGCATGATGAAAGGATGCGAAATTATGGCAGTTTTTCATGCTTTTGAGAAATAATTACACTGTACTTCTCTTAATTGCCTCCTCTCCTAGAAATATACCCCTCTCCCCCAATTTAACACTATTGAACAAAACTATCAGCATCTGTTTTCTGCATTTAGTGCAGTGGCAAAACGATGAACTTCTGTCTAGGGAGTAACATTTTAATCCAAAGATTCCTTTGACAAATGAAGACAGGCTAGACTGAAGCCAAATTACAAACAAGCATTTCTCTTGAGCTTTTGTTGGGTGAGTTTTGCTCAAACGGCCTAGATTCAATTGATTGCTTTTTATACACACATTAAAGAACTAGGAGACATCAGACTGGACTGATCCTTATTGATTGATTGATTGATTTAAGCATGCCTCTATATTATATACAGTACCATGGCTTTCATATTAGAACTCTTTGGCTTGCAGCTTTTTCAGTCTATCCTGAGGTGCTACAACATTTTCTGCCTTGTTCTCTTCATGTGGTAGTGGTATGCTATTGACATGGCTTCCTACCCCATGGTCCTGGGCCAGGGACACCGGCTTCCCCCCACAATTGAGGGGTCCAGCACTGCACGATGTGCGCACGCCATGCTGAAGTTGCGCATGCATGCCATGCATGCCATTCTTCTGAATTTTGCGGCAATTCTCATATTGTTTAATCACATTAGTATCAACTCCACTAATAATGTATTTGTGGGTTCCCCCCACCATCTTTTTATTTTTAGTTTCATCTTTTGTAACAGCCAACTGCTCAGTTTCTTTTAAGAGGTGAAACCGTCAAAGAAGGGAAGGCTTTGGAGACTCAATTATATTGGAATGGCAGGAGGAGTTGGTTGTGCAATTTCTTCTGTTCTTATGAAAATCTCGCCTTGCCCTTTATGTAAGAATGTATAACAGAAATGAAATAGAAAAGGGTTGCATAAGGGACACTTATTAAAAATCCCATTAGGAAACTCAAGGTTAGTGTGACTTACTTGGTGGCATTCATACTTTCCTTATTTATCACACTGAAAGCTGCTGAAATCTCTGTATTAAAAAAATACATGGATAGGCAGTACATTTAAAGTACTTTAAATGTATGAAAGAATGTATGAATGTGTATTTACAAATGTATGTCTGTATGTCTTAGTGTTGAATTTTTTCAATAAAAAATTAATTTTTTTTTTTTTTAAAGTAGGAAAGTGAGTTTTGACCCACAAATTCTTCATCGCATTCCAAAAGCCAAAGACCTCGCTACTCTGTCAATATAGTCAGCCAATATTTGTGGGGGAAATCATACAATTATCAGCATCCAAAGCTTGATTTGTGAGTTTGCCAGGAAGTTAGAAAAATATTCTCTCGTTTAATGTATTTGCTAATTAGGCATTTGTAATACACCAATTGTCCACTTGTATGACAACAAAGAGGGACCCAGGTGGCGCTGTGGGTTAAACCACAGAGCCTAGGGCTTGCTGATCAGAAGGTCGGCGGTTCAAATCCCTGCGACGGGGTGAGCTCCCATTGCTCGGTCCCAGCTCCTGCCCACCTAGCAGTTCGAAAGCACGTTAAAGTGCAAGTAGATAAATAGGAACCGCTCTGGCGGGAAGGTAAACGACATTTCTGTGCGCTGCTCTGGTTCACTAGAAGCGGCTTTGTCATGCTGGCCACATGACCTGGAAGCTGTACGCCGGCTCTTGGCCAATAAAACGAGATGAGCGCCGCAACCCCAGAGTCAGACACGACTGGACCTAATGGTCAGGAGTCCCTTTACCTTTACCTTTATGACAACAAAAGAGCTCAAGGAACCGTTTTCGTAATGCTTGAAACTCGGCATCACTATAATTGATATATAACACATGAAAAGAACTAGTGTTGGATATCTTCTGCCTCCAGTAGCTTTTTGGCAGCTACTAAGACATTCTATGCAAGGCTGTTTTTGTTGTAACTAAACCTGCCATGACCTCACAAAAGCAAATATTTTTGCACCCAGACAAAGGCAAACCCTTACTTCGAATATCCCCTTCTTTGCTTCCTTATGTGTAGAGACCATCTACCATCCACTGTATGCAAGCCCAGTGTTGCCAACTGATTTACTGCCTTCTAATGTTGGTTTGAAGAACTACTGCTATATAAGTGATGTCATTGAAAGGGAGCCCAAAAGGAAGACTCACTTGATTGGTTCAACTGGCCACATGGATTCCCCTCTCCACTTGGGCCAAATTTGCTCTCTCCAGAGAGATGGGAATGGTATTATGTATCTAGATCTGCAATCCAAAAGAAATGGAAATAAAATCCCATATTTGTTTGATAGTCATAGTAACATGCCAAATGTCTTTCTTGATTAAAAAAAAAACCCATAGTATATGACACACCCTCTACAGTGATCCCTCGACTTATGAGTAACCCGACTTCCGTATTTTTCGAGTTACGAGGGATCAAAGCAGCCTCGCGGCTACGAATTTTTTCGACTTCCGAAAGGAAGTCGCGGCCATTTTAGATAGGGTTTCCTCGACTTCTGAAGTTTAGATAGGGTTTTTTTCGACGTACGAATTTTTTCTCCCCAATGCATTCCTAGGGGGACTCGACTTATGATTTTTTCGACATCCGACTGTCCCGTCGAAACGGATTACCTTCGTAAGTCAAGGGTCCACTATATTTGCCATATTTTTTGAGATATATAATTTCATAAGGGACAACTTTGATCTTCCTGTAACTCCCGTTCATAGGGAATTTTTTGGGCAAGGCTAGTCAATGAAGATATATAAAAATTTATATCCATCAGCTGGAATTGTCACAGAGAACCATTACCGGTATATTTATCATTTTGCTGGTGGACTATTGGGGGCATATTTTTTTTTTTTGGGGGGGGAAGCAACTATGCAGTTTTTGCAATGATGCATTTTTTGCCATCTGCAAATGTCTGCTTTGACTTCACACAAGCTAAAACGTTGAAACTAAAGATGTCTGAAACTAGGGATTGGTGCAATTGTCAAATTTCTCTCATGTTTTTAAATATTGACGTAAAATGACTCAATGAGGTCAGTCAGAGGTTGGTGGCTTGAGATGTCACCAATAAGCAGATGAGACACATCTCTACCTCTTGTTCTAATCGTTTCATCCCATGGATGCAGTGAAAGTACTGTTATTAGTATTAATACCTTCACTCAGTTCCATAGAGAAAGTGTCACTGATTTCAGTGAGTGTTGGGTAAAGGTGAATAATCATGATTTTAAAATTCCTGCTTAGAAATTGTAGCTGTGTGAAGTATTGCTATATATTTTGTTAAAATGGGGAGCATTTTGTTTGTTAGATTTTGAGCTAGAATTTCTGATCACAAATCAAATTCTCAGGCTGTGTACACACTTCCATTTACTCTGCATCCAGTATGCTCTGAGCACTGTTTGTGGATGTGATGTACACACAATATTAGCTACAATCCATATCTATACTGTATCAATAGTCTCCTTTCTTATGAAACATCACATTTTGAAGCGTTATTCCCCAAACCAGTTTCAATCCAAATTGGGAAAAAACAATTCCCTGGCTGCCTTTTAAGCTTGTCTTGTGTACACAGCCTCAGTGTGCAATCAGATTGCTATCATTTAGCTTCAGTCCTCCAGTCATCAAATCATTTTGCTATGAAGTGTCTATTCCAGGCCTTGTAAGATGAAACTTCCTGGAGGAACACAACAGAAGTTGGGATTCACACTTTGTATGACAGTTGTTCATCCGAGTCCCAGTACTGTGTCTCACTCTACAAGATTGGCTGTCCTGGCTTCTGTGATACAGTCTCCTTAGTGTTTCATAGGCAATGGAAAGCAGCCATGGGAGAAGCAGGTGGCCTTGTTGCCCCAGCTGCTGAAGATCCTGCTTCTCACTTCTGTCCAGTCAGCTGTGGTGAAATGTCTAAGGACTGGCAGTAGATGTCAGACAAAGAAGGAACAGCTGAGATAACACTGAGACTATTCACAAGAGTTGAATGGGAAGAAATGAGCAGCTTAGAGATCAACAACATTCCCTTCCCTCTTGGTTCTCTTCAATTTAAAAAACCAAAACACTGTTGATTCATGAAATAGCTACACAATCCACAGTTGGGAAAAGAGCCAAACCATATAACTTCGTTTGACCAGAAATTCAGAAATTAAGGTTCTTCTTTATGTGCAGACAGACCACAGGATATACACATATCAGGTTGGGTTCAAAGATTGTTATTCATGGAGAGAAAGAATGTCCTCGGACAGAAGGGAGACTCCTTTCAGAAGACAGGAATATTTGGTACAATCAGTCATACCTAATCAACAAAGATTGCATGCTTCCAAGCGTGCTCTTCCTGATTTGGGGTGATTTCCCCTTCATGGAATAGCCTCCTACCACACAACTCGCATTATTCCTGGGGACAAACTTCCACAGAGACTTTTGGCCATTATGCAAGGTTGGGCAGAGGAAAAGAGCAGACATGGACAGTGTGGTGGGGTGCTGCTGCTCACCTGAACTCTTGTTGGTTGCGTTGCTGCTGCTTACTGGGAGATACAGGTGCAGTGGCAAGATGGTGACAAGATTGGTATGGTGCAAATACGCCGACAGATACAATCCAGCACTCCTGCTGGCGTGTTTGCACTGTGCCAACCTCACCACCGCCTTGCCTTTCCCCTCTTGGTAAGCATTGGAGATGTGTACAACGGGAGATCAGGTGAGTGGTGGGGTCCAATGATGACAACTGTTATTGGCAAGGAGAAAGGTTGGTTCCACATGTAGCCTCCGATGTGTCCAACGTTTGGGTCCAAATGACAGTAAATTACAAATAGTCACTTGATTTGAAAGCTCACTTTATGAACACAGATTGCACCTCAGCTTTCCCACCCTCCATAAATGCATGTTTTCAGCATGTCACATGACAACCGCATGTTGACCTATCTCAGCACAGTGGGCAACAGACACCTAAAAACTATTTTCTGTATTAAAAAAAATAAAACTATTGTGGAATGTGATATGTGTTCCATATTTGGTAATTTGTCGTGTATTCCAATGTCTTGTTGAGTGTGTTGACAAGACTACAGCTTGAAAGGCAGATCTATTGGCATTTGTCAAACAAGCCACAGCAGGAAGCACAGAGATGACCGTGCTTTGTGGATAACTTGTGGATAAAGAAATACTTTGTTTAAAACACATGAAAGCTGTCAATGTATGAACATAGATCTCTTTAGTCTTGATTTGTGCATCATTTCTAAATTTCCATAGGGCAAAGCACAATGAAGACATCTGATGTACTGACGTAAGAATGGCCATTGTGCTTTTGATCAACTAAAACATAAAAGTTTACTTTACCGTTTGGAGACTTTGTTTTATTACAGCACAATATTTTGACAACACATAGCAATGGCAGAGTGCTAAGGATTAGACATATTTGGCCTGCTGTTCCTCAAACAGTGAAGGAACATCTGAGAGATGCAAAAGTCCTAGACATCTCTTGGATATGTAATCTTGACCTGGGAGGCTGTTCTTAGAGCTACTCTTCCAAATTTTGTGGGGGAACCATACCATATCTACCTTTGTGCCTTTGAATTTGCCATGGGTGCCAACATTCAGCCTCTTCCAGGTGATCAACATCTTTGCTATAATGACTACACCATATGCTTCTGCAATGAGGGACAAAAGTGTGGATCAGCTGAAACAAGATGAACAAAAAGCACAGAGAACTTTTGTCAAAAGGTATGTATTCAGAAGGGGGGTTGTGTAGTAGCTATTGTTTTAAGAGAAGACGTGCCTTCTATAAAATGCATCGAAGTTCTGCTATAAACGCTTTGAAATGTGTCAATAGGGATATGTTTCTTTCACCCCAAGAATGCCCCTGGGAATGCCACTATGGAATAGTCTGACCAAAATTTACAATGGGTTTTTTGTAGAGCTGGCAAGAACATCTGAGCCACTGCTTGAAGTGGTGATGAAGCTTCCTTCCTGAGAGCCAGTGTGGTGTAGTGGTTAAGAGCGGTGGACTCTTAATCTGGTGAACCGGGTTCGCTTCCCTGCTCCTCCACATGCAGCTGCTGGGTGACCTTGGGCTAGTCACACTTCTCTGAAGTCTCTCAGCCCCACTCACCTCACAGAGTGTTTGTTGTGGGGAAGGAAGGGAAAGGAGAATGTTAGCTGCTTTGAGACTCCTTTGGGTAGTGATAAAGTGGGATATCAAATCCAAACTCTTCTTCTCTTCTTCCTTCCTTTCTTCCCTTCTGCCTGCCTGCCTGCCTGCCTGCATTTTTCTTTTAAGTCCACTGCTATCTCATCCTTTAAAAGTGCACCCACCCCAACCAAAGTTCTTAGAATTTGCTCACTTGTGAGGACGTCCGATATCTCCACACACATATACAATTTCTTGGGTGATTAATGGTTCCATGAAAGCAGTGGGGGGAGAGATTCAGCCCAGCATTGTGTCTGTCCTGCTTGCCCCCAAAACTTAATGTTTATAAATCCACAGATGATTACCATATGTGTGACAGATGAAGAGCAAAGCTTACTCTCACTATTAGTGTTTATATTTGTATAGGAAGGAATATGGAGAAAAAATGAGGGAAAATGATGCCAATTGCCATAGATACTAGGAAGTTAATTAGGAAGTTGAAAGTATAAAGACCCTTGAAATTGAGAAGGTCAATTATTTCAAATCAGTCAAATAGCTGCAAGGAAAGAACATCTCATGTTGTAAGGTAAGTGTTGATTTTTTTATACTTTATGAAGTTAATAACATAATAACTTTCCAAACCTAGAAAGAATTCACACAAGACTATTCCCCACCCAAGTTTCATCTTGATTTTTCTTTGAATCCTCATAATTATTTACCTCCCAAGTTGAACCATCCGAGGATGGAAGAGAAACTATGTTGGAAAAGTTAGTCTATAATGTATACCTCCTGTTTGCCTGACACTTTGACTTCAAAGATAATGTTTTGGTTTCTTGCTCAGGAAAGAGATCTGTGTGGATCATCTGGAAAACTTTGTTTAAGATATTTACTTGTCAGGTATCATCTGAATCTAATTCATGTTTGTACAGCTACATAGGAAGAAATTGCCAACATAATGATGTTTATTCTTCTAGCTATTGTTCAAAAACACAGAACTCAAATTCAATTTAATCGAACGTCAGTGTTAGATTATATGACATATGAACATATTGTACCTGACAAGTGGGTGGCTACAATCATCTGACTCATCCTGGCTGAAGCCAGAAGTTGAGTTTCTTAATTCAAAGCGGGTCACAGATCATTGAATGAGACCGTAAACCAATCACACAAATTTCATTTCAAGCATGTTCAAAAGGTAGGGATCACAAAATGAGTCTCATTTTGTAATGGAACCTTTTTGAGGAATTATTTATTTCAGTGCTATGGCTCTTTGACACAGACAGATGAAGAAGCACTTTAATACAATGAAGCGCCAGATTGTCTTGTGAGCGTTGTGAAAGCATGTGGATGACCAATCCCAGGCTTGCAGATGGGAGAGTGCCAAAGGGTCATTAAATGGGGAAATTGAGTTGGTGGTGTAGATGAGGTGACCCAGTGAGACACAGATTTCAGAACTGCAGGACAAGGAGGAACATCAAGACCTTAAGCTGTGAAAAGAAAAGGGGAAAAGTGTATAAACCGACCATAGTGTTGAAATCATTAATGAGCTATTAGAGTGGGCATAGAGATACAAATGAGGTGTCATATTAAAACAAAGAACACATTGATTTGAAGTGGAATAACAAAGATAATCAAAGGAGGCTGGGAAAGGGGGCAAAATCTGGGAGGTTGCAGTGTATTTGTCCGACCTTTTGAGATGTCATGGAGGCATAGATGCCAGAGTTCCCAGAACTTCTCTCTATTGATATTAGTCCCCGCCCCCTCTAACCATTGGCTGAGCTGCTTTGGAATTATCGTGAACATTCTAACTGCTCAGGTGTCAGCACAAAAGACCTAGAGACACAAGTGGCTGTATGCAGAGAAGGAGGCAGTACTGTTGCAGCAGTGATTGACTTTTAGGTTCAAGGGCAATCCTCACCATTTTGGTATCTCGCTTATCTTGGTGGAAAAATGGCACTTGGATTCATCCCAGAGGCTTCCTTTGGGGAAGTTCGGAAAGAGCCAGGAGTAGAGCTACACCTCAATTCCATTACTGACAAAACTTTCTTTTGCATAGAAAATTGAAGGGGATTGAGTGATTATCTCCTGCCTTAGCCCCTCTTCTCTGGGTGGTAAGGAGGAGATAGGTTTCTTCAGGCATAGCAGTCAGTTGCTTTTTATTATATTATGTGCCTCCACTTGTTCAGCCTTAATGTGGAGCAGAAATTCCAGATATTATGTAATAGTGCTTATGAAGATGGGATGCTGCTTTGCATTGGATCAGACCAATGGTTCATCTAGCTCAGCACTGTTTTGCACTGACTTACAGTGGGTTTCCAAGTTTTTCCCTTGACCTACCAGGAGATGTTGGAGACTGAACCTGGGACCTTCTGCATTCAAAGCAGATCTGTTCTATTCTAGTAATGAATGAAAGAAACACATTAAATAACGAAATAAATAAAACCAGTTAAGCTTTTCATCCTCCCTTCTGGGAAGTTCATGAAAGTAACATTTCTCATTCCCCCCCAAATTCATTTCTCCCCTATGATGGAAGATTACTCCCTATGTATGAGGAAGGTTTTTAATAATGGGAAATTTTCAGTTTAGAGGAAAAGACAAGTAAGGGACGGGATAGGTAAAGGTAAGGGGACCCCTGACCGTTAGTTCCAGTTGTGAACGACTCTGAGGTTGCGGCGCTCATCTCGCTCTATAGGCCGAGGGAGCCGGCGTACAGCTTCCGGGTCATGTGGCCAGCATGACTAAGCCGCTTCTGGCGAACCAGAGCAGCGCACGGAAACGCCGTTTACCTTCCCGCCGGAGCGGTACCTGTTTATCTACTTGCACTTCATGCTTTTGAACTGCTAGGTTGGCAGGAGCAGGGACCGAGCAACGGGAGCTCACTCCGTCGTGGGGATTCGAACCGCTGACCTTCTGATCGACAAGCCCTAGGCTCTGTGGTTCAACCCACAGCGCCACCCGCGTCCCTTCAAGGGATGGGATAGAGGTGTATAAATTTATGCACAGGGTGGGAAAAAATGGGCAGAGGGAAGTTTTTCTTCCTGTCTCATAATAATAGTAGAACCCAGTTAAGCTGTAGAATTTGCTACTAGCACCAACTGCCATTTTGGGCCATTTTAAAAAGGGATTAAATAAACTCATGCAGCACAGGGCAGCCAGTCACATTGTACCTCCAGTATCAAGATGCAGTATTGCTCTGAATGCTGGTTGTTAGGGAGCAGGAGCAGGAGAATGCTATTGAGCTGATGTTTTGCTTGAGGACTTCCCATAGGTATCTGATTGACCACCATGTTTGACCAGCAAGCTCTTTCAACATTCTTATCACCGCAGCGGGACTCTGATTCATGTTTTATATGTCAATGAATTGCGTTTGAAGCCCTCACCCTCCAAAGGGAGAACATGCAAGTCGAATCTGCAGCCTGAGTTTATCCATCTCCCACATACCATTTCTGTGATGTTCAGAACATTAAAGTCAGGACTCTTTATGTGTTATCTGAGGCATGGATCTGACGAGCTCCAAAAGGATCTTTGCAGCTGGGGCAATCTTAAATGACCCAACCATGGCATCCCATCCACTTCACCGGACAGTCCTTCAATTGCCACGAGAGTCTTTGTTCTTTCTTGCTTTCTGTTATGAGACAATAAAATTGAGAGCAATTCACAGCCATACTTTTAACACATACAAAAGTTTAAATACTAAAAGAGATTAAAATTACCTTAACTTTTCTAAGCACCTGGGTAGGCTTTGCCCAAACAAGAATGTTTTTAGTATTATGTAGCACCTGTAGTAGTGGAAGAAGTGAGGCTACAGGGAACCAGGCAGAGGGCCTTCTCGGTAGTGGCGCCCACCCTGTGGAACACCCTCCCATCAGATGTCAAGGAAATAAACAACTATCTGACTTTTAGAAGACACCTGAAGGCAGCCCTGTTTAGGGAAGTTCTTAATGTTTGATGTTTTATTGTGTTTTTAATATTCTGCTGGGAGCCGCCCAGAGTGGCTGGGGAAATCCAGCCAGATGTGCGGGGTATAAATATATTATTATTATTATTATTATTATTATTATTATTATTATTATTATTATTATTATTCCAATTCTGCCTATCAAAGTGGTTGAGTGGGCACATGTGGGGAAAGCCGTTCTTGTAGGTAAAACAGGTTTCAAGTTGTTGAGGGTTTTGTAATTTAGAGCCCTTTGTAGACCTTCCTTCAGTGGTCTGATCCTGCCCCCAATCATTACATGTCCATTGGCTTCATCTGCCAACCCTTCGTACATTCAATGGAAAGTCTGGATGGGGCTTCTATGCATGTGCGTTTGTGTGCAGCTGAAAGCCCTGATCGCACAAGTTCCTGATTGGATGGAAGAGCCTGTGTGCATCACAGACATACATTGGAGCCCCTTTCAGACCTTCTGCTGGATGCAAGGACAGGGCAAAGAAGCAGGGCCCCATTCCCTCCTCCATTTATCCAGCCTAAAAGAATGGGACTATTGATTAAAATTAATCTTATGACTCCCCCCCCCCCAGCACGTCAAATCCTAAATCAAATGGATTTTTAACATGCTGGGCTCCGGGAACAGTTTCTCCGTCTCTTTGGGCTGACCGCATGCATTTTACTCTTACTCTTAACAAATCTGCACACTATTGCTGGTGTGGTCAGCAACATTAATCATGCTCCATTTCTATTTATCTTATGCGAACAAAAATTCTCATTTTATCCAGATGGGGAGGAGGGGAAGAAACCCACCAGTGAGACTGTAAGCTTGTGAAGTTTAGAGAGTGCTCTTCAGTATGTACTTTACAGATATATATATGGAGAGGGTTATGTTCTGAATAACAATAACCCAGTCCAATCCAAACTTCTGTTTTCAAGGGCTGCCTGAGGTTTGGTTTCGTTTTTTTACAAGAAGCAGTATGTTGTAGACCACTTAACATGAGCTGCTTAGTTTTGTTACAACCCCAGCATAGCAGATCCTGAAAAAAGAGGGTGGAAAATGAAAGCGGGGTTCATGGTTTTTATCTTTTCAGCTCCATATGGCATTGTTTGCTCTGGAAGTAATCAAAATGGTGAAGCAAGACAGAGGAGGCTGAGACAACCTCATATCTAGCAAAGAATTAGTGTCATGCTGATGGCTGATGTGGGGGGCTAAATCTTTGGAGACATCTAGGTTAGAGTCCTACATCACAGAGATTGAGATCCCTCCCCCAGTGTGTTTCAAGTATCATAAACTAACTGGTTTCTCATTATATGCAGACTTGCAGTCACATCCACACAATACAGTTTAAAGAACATTCCTTTGCCCCAGAGATTCCTGGGAATTGTGGTTTAAGTATGCCGAGAATTGTAGCTCTTTGAGGGATAAACTACAGTTCCCAAAATTCCTTGGGGGAAGCAGTGCCTTTTAAATGTCTCTCTTTCTCTACATGCACACACGTGCAATCACACATACACATACATCACTTCCAGACAACCAGTTTATTGAGCATTCATCTGGATGTCTTTGCACAAAAATTGCAGGGAAGTTATGTAATGTTGGCTATTTACAGATCATTCATTCTGATTTGTTTGCAGGAAGTCTAGACAATGTTGCATCAAGCAAACGTCCCCCCCCCCCCCACTTTTCTGGTGCGTTTCTCCATCCCTTTCCTTATTTCAGAAAGTCCAATTCTGTAGGAAAGGAGATTTGTTGAACAAGAGTTTCAAATCAACTCTGGGCAGATCTATGCCATACATTGAAAGCACATCCAATGTGCATGACTTCTCTCAAAGAATCCAGAGAACTCTAGTTTGTTAAAGGTGCTGGGAATTATAGGTCTGTGGGAGGGAAATTACAACTCCCACTGTTCCTTGGGGGGAAGCCATGCGCTTTAGATGTGCATTGGATCTGCTTTAAACCTATTGTGTGAATCAGCTCTCTAATTGTGCAACCTGAATTTGCCAGCATGAAACTGAACAGAGGCAAAAGAGCAACAGCCTGGCAGTGCACATTAACGACTTGCTTATTTGCTTGATCAATGTCTCAGCGATCCCTGAGGTTTCTACACACTCTGCACATATTTTCATATGTCCAAGTGCCACCACACGTCAAAAATCAACATTCTGGAGCTGAAATGTAAGCAAATACAGTGGTACCTCGGGTTAAGTACGCTTCAGGTTAAGTATGCTTCAGGTTAAGAACGGCCCTCCGGAATGAATTAAGTACTTAATCCGAGGTACCACTGTACTAGAGAAAGTATTCCTCATTCCAAGAGCTTCACTTCAGTGGCTTATACAACTCCTGCCGGTGAACCAGTATTGTTGTTGCGTATCATAGCTCAGCTCTCCTCTTCAACAGAGCATGAGAAGGCAGAAATGGGAAGTTTCTATGACAGGGGTAGGCAACCTAAGGCCCGTGGGCCAGATGCGGCCCATTCGCCTTCTAAATCTGGCCCACGGATGGTCCAGGAATCAGCGTGTTTTTACATGAGCAGAATGTGTGCTTTTATTTAAAATGCATCTCTGGGTTATTTGTGGGGAATAGGAATTCATTCATTTTGTTTCTTCAAAATATAGTCCGGCCCACCACATGGTCTGAGGGACGGTGACCGGCCCCCTGCTGAAAAAGGTTGCCGACCCCTGTTCTACAACCACCAGACCTGCTCCTTACTCAGCATCTTATGAATTCTCCCCCACCTCCCTGAATCTGGTGGAGTGTTATTGCCCACCTGTGGCAAGAGGATGCAGACAAAGTCAGTGCCCAGGTTGTGAAGTAACTGATGGTGTGATAGTTGCTTCCTCATTAACTGCTGTTTGCAACTATAGGAGTAAGTTTCATCTTCTTTGATGCCAATCTTCAAAATCCATTTAGTGTCCCTATGAGATTTTAAAAGCCTTGCCCCGTTGTAAACACCAAATACCAAACAGAAGCATTGCCGTGTCAGACAATATCGACCACAATCTCCTTTATCTTCTCTTCTCAAATGCAAATACTTCTATGTATATCAACCTTAATTCATACTGGCATAAACTTTGAGTATCCTTTCATAAGGCACTGAGCTCAGCATAGATTTCATGTGCCTTGAGTAGCAACATTAGAGACGGGGTCTTTGCTACACATGAAATCCACATGTAGTCAGTTGGTCTTGATTCTTGCCTTCCTTTGTATTCATAAGTGATTGCTCTCATTCTGCACTCTTCTTTTTCAGCCACACATGGTTCTTGGGGAATAAAGTGAAAGAATGTGCATGTTTTCTAATTAAAACCATTAGAACATTACAGCTTATTTTCATTAAAACTAGGAATTAATCTATTGCAGGAAAGTGCCTAGGGACATCTTTGAAAGCTTTGGGTGCTTTCTCTTTCAGGTAGTCATTTAGGTTTCGGTAGCAAAAACAACAGCCAACAGTTAGGAGGTGCGTATGCCTCTCTTCCCTTTCTGAAGGGTAGAAGCAGCTCAGCACCATCCGAAGAATGATGAGAACCTGACCAGAATGAAACCTCTGCTCTAAACCACAATCTGAATTCATTTACTCACAGTGGATTTGTAGTGGTATCTTTCTGCCTGTAAATGATGTGATTTACATCACAATGGTGCTGGAGGGTGCTGAATACTGTCAATGAGTGAGAAAAAGCACACAGCCTACAACAAAATTGGGATTTCAAAATGGGTGTTAGAAAAATGCTTTTTTTTTTTTTTTTTGTCCCTAGACTATACACAGCTGCAGTATTCAATCTTATTGGCAAACTGTCATCTTGCATTAGTACATCCCTCCCAAGAGCAACTGAACTGAGAAACACAAGATTTGATATTCAGGGTGACGTCATGCAGTTTTTTATCTCCAGAAATCAGGGTAAAAATTATGAAATTGTTTTCTCAGCTGACACGGATTCATGTAGCTTCTGCAGAAGTTATTATTTACTCAGCAATGTACTGAGGAATCATCAGTGTATACGCACACATGAACGCACACACACACATATACACATACTCATATACATATACATATACATATAAATGTAGTCAATGTGGATGCGGTGGATGCCAACTCCCATCTGCCCCAGCCAGCCAATGACCAGGAATGATGGAAGCTGTGGTCTTGAAGGACTAGCCCTGTATTGGATCAACTCTGTGATGTTTCTCAAGGACTAGATATGCTGGATCAAAATATCTGATTTTCACAGACAACATAGCCTTGATCCCTTTTAATGAGGTCTGTAATGTTTAGTTGATTAATGCTTTATTAATGGATGGAAATATTGTGATCAACTCAAAACATGTCCCTGATGTATCAGGCAGCAACATATTAAAATACAAATGCTTATAAAAATTCCTGATGTCAAACACCATACTCAAAGAAACATTCTCCCTACATCTGAGAGAAGGAAGAATAATTCTTCTAAAATTATACCTATTGCAAGAAAAGTATGCGTCGTCCCCCGCCCCCTTGTAATGATTTCCCCCTCCTGTGCAATATATGCAAGCTTTGGTTAATCCATCAACCAATTCCAACCCATCTAATTAATCCAAGAATTTTCCAGTCAGATGACATCAGAAAAGTAGGGCTGTCCATTTAATCAGGAGACAGCCCTACTTCTAGTGTTTTAGTGGAGGGGAAATGCAGGCGAGCACAGTGGGGGCTTCCTAACCCCCCCAGAGCATGAGCGAGGACACAGGGTAATTGACAACTCTTCTTTCTCTGGTAAATGAATGAGATGATAATGAGATTTCAAGCTTTACCATACTGTGCGGCAAAGTCAGAGACTGAAGTCAGCTTATTATGCTCTGGCTGTCAGCTGATTCTTGTACAGAAAGGATCAACACAGCTCCTTGGGGGGCATGGCTGTGGAGGCTATGAGAAACTCCTTCAACATTCACCAACTGACTTATTTTAAAGATGAATTATGTGGCCATCTCAAGATGGAGGTATATTGTGAAAAGCCCACAATGCTATTATTATTAAAGCATTCATGAAGAAATCTCCTCAGTGTATTAAACTTAGAACATAGGGGAGGAACTGAGTTTAGGAGAGTGCTCCCTACCATTTTACTAATGATTCAAAAATTAGAAAGTCGATCAAGCAAGTACTTGGTGTGTCACACAGAAGTGTACAGTGTGCCATGGTTGTGTCACTCACCGGACCTCCTTCAGTATTGTCTACACCAGTGGCTCTCAAACTTCCCATGGAACACTTGAAAAGTTGCTGAGGGTCTTGGTGGACCACTTAATGATTTTTCTGCCTGTTGTAGCATTTGTAATGCACTATGCTTTATGAATTTCCTGTATTTTTAAAGACATGCTACAAATCACCCAAATGAAGCTTGTGGACCACTGGTTGTCAATGGACCACAGCGTGGGAACCCTGGTCTACAATGACTGGATGAAGTTCTCAAGAATTTCAGAGTTTCTCAGCCCTATCTAGATATGCCTAGGATTGAATTTATGACCTTCTACATGTGCTCTGCCAGTGAACTCTAGCTCTGCCCTGAAATATAAGAAAAAGCTGCCCTGAAACGCAGTCATAATCACAAACAAGGGACACAATTGCCCAGCAGTGGAGTTAGCAAAGAATTTGTGAGAAGTTGTCTTGGGTCTAGAATGAAGACACATGAACAATGGCTTGTTCATGAAATTTATGAAAGTTATGATGATGCTTCTCGCTGAATCTTTATTTTCCCCCTGAGCATGTGTTTGGTTTAGGGTGGAGAATTAATGTAGGCAATTAACCAACTTGCTTTTTAACTGATTAAAAACGTTTTACTGTCAAGCATATAATACTTTTCCATAGGGAGATGGTGCAGGAAACCTGTCTACCCAGAGAAGGTCTTGTAGAGTCTTGGGGAAAATATTCCACATTGACTACAAGTTATATTCATGGTGTAATAGGCAACTACATTATTAAAAATAAATAAATCCTAGGCACAGGGGAACATGACCTATTATCAGCTCTCAGAGACACTCCCATCTACAGCAAGCTCTGTCATGCAGTCAGTACAAAAAGATGCTACATATTTCTTCAGCCCAAGGAGTAACTTCTGAATGCACAGTCAATCCTGGGGGCTCTGTGTGCACTCATCACTTTGTGGTGCTGAAGAGGGAGAAGTGCTCTAAACAAAGTTTATCCATCCCACTCCTTCTCCCCTCGAAATGACTTGGCAGAGATCAGTTGCGTGTCGAGGTCCCCCAAAACCACCCCTCAAATAATTCACACATCAGACATAATTTTTGTTTTGGTTTTTGGCATGATTTTGGCCACAACTTTATTAAAATACAAATAATGTGAGTGGTTGCTTAGGCATTGGTTAAGACTATCTGTCCCACATTGGACAGAACTGACGACTGTCAGTAAGGGGAAAACACTCTGGAGATATAAAGGGAGCCGGATGACATGACCCTCTTCGCACTCCACAGGCTCCCGGGTCTCTTGCACGGCCCTAGCCCCCGACCGGGGGTTTGGACAAAAACATATAGAGTCCCTGGATTCCTTTAACAGAATTCCCCGTACACCAGTATCTACAGGAGGGGCATACACAGGCAACAATACCCCTCCTCCAACGAACATAATAACTAATGCCTAACCGCCAACCTTACAAGTTGTGACTATTTGCTACGCAGTAGGCAAGACTAGGTGGCACCAGCCAATCAGCCACGTGGAAAAAATCCTACCAGGCCCCTGCCCCAACAGCAGACGACCCCATGACAGGCATAGCAAGGTCAACACAGAGGCCTAAAATATAGGGAGGGAGGGCGGGTGCTTCGAAGCACTCAGCCAAGAGGGAGATCACGTTGCACACCAACCCTTATATATACGCTGGGCTGTCCATCATCAATTTGCAACATACAGATCTCCCCAACAACACACTGGGTCCAATCACAGCAGTGGCCATCTAAACATTCCCGCCCAGCACCAGAGGGGTGACTTGCTGGCCCCCACCATGAAGGAGAACACGCTTTCCCAAGTGCTGCACAGTTCTGGACCAGGACCACTGTGTTAAATACTTCTGGCACTTTGGGGCATCTGCAAGGCTAGGCAAGATAAGGATCAATTAGCAAAACTGTTCCTTTTTGGATTGGCTCCAGGTTCCCTCCCCATCAGTAGAGATTCTGGGACACAGACCTGTGGAAGCAGTCAACAGCAGTGAGGCAGCAGTGAGCCGATAAAGAGTACGATGAAAATGAGACACAGGCCCACGGATATTTTATACGAGTCGTAGATTCTGTTTTAGAATAGCTCATATAATTAACTGAATCAATGGCGGCATTTTTTTTTACATCCATTGTGCTATTTGCAGCGTGGCTGGAACCTGCAGGGTTTAAAAATAGAACACGCCTATGATGTGCAGTATCCCTGTATTGTAAAGATACTGCAACCATTAAGAAGAACTGGCACTAAGCGCTGGAAGCATTTCGTCTGAAGCATTTGCAGCAGAGAAGCAGGCTGCCACATTTGCCAAGACACAAGAGAGAACAGCAAATGAGCAGAGCAAAATGGCAAATTTGGATGTTTGCACTGACTATTCATAAGTCGTTTGGATCATTTATTCAAGTTCTCGAGACAGCTAGAATCACAGTTTTGCAAATGTTTTGAGAAATGCTTTCGAGTCAAGCAAGCTCTTAGCTAGGCAAGGCGAAAGCAATGGTAATTTCCAAAGTGTATTTAAGTCATTCATCAAAATTAAGCTTCATGAATAACGTGCATCAACCCAACAGAAAGTGAAGAAAACACCACATTTTAGCATCATTTCCTTCCCCCAATTTCAAAGTCAAATGTATAGGGGAGAAAATGTAAAACATGCCTTGGAAGTATTTGAAATACAACAGAAAATTACAGTAGGCTGCCGGTGCACACTTATAATTACAAGACACCCAATCAGAACAGTGAATCTATCAGGTTTCTGGACGTGATATGAATAATTCTGCACTAGAGTCTGTGCTTCTAGAATCTTCTTAGTGATGTTGACAGAATGCATGCTAACAAACTAGAAATTATGAACCTTTCATTTTCAGGAGAATGAAGAATCAGACTTCTCTCTCTACCTATCGAAGCTGTCTTTTATTTATTACCTTATTATGACTCAGCCTTGGAGGCCTTAAAAATTCCAATCACCGTTTCTCTTTGGTCTGGGTGCTGAGTAAAAAAAAAAGCTAGGAAAAATCTTCACACCCAAAGTCCTGTCCAATGAGAGGAGATGCTTGTTGATCTCCAGCTGCATCATGGGAAACCTAGGAAGCGACATTGTACTGAGTAAAACCATTGGTCCATCTAGTCTGACATCCTGGTCCATCCCACTTGACTTTCGTCTGCAGTAAACAATGAAGGGAAATGGGTAGTTAGCACCTGACTTAGACTCCCCTGCTTTTCAGGTTTCTTCAGACATAGCAGACCATTGCTCATTCTTTTATTACATGCATCCACTTGTCAAGCCACAGCACACAGCAGTGGATTCCAGATATTATGAAATAGTACATAGGAAAACTGGATGCTGCCTTATGCTGAACCAGACCATTAATCTATCTAGTTTAGTATTGTCTACACTGCGACTCTCAGGGTTTAATAGAAGAGTCTTTCTCAACCCTACCTGGAGATGCTCTACTACTGAGTTACATCCCTTCCCCTATAGCTGGCCTGCCCCCTTTCCCAATGGGGCTAGACTCACAATACTATCTCACATTACTATTGTCTGCCACAAACAGTCTAAGGAAGGGCTAAGGAACAAAATGTCAGAGTGAAGGCAACATTTTTCTTTTCCTGGCACAGACGCTGATATTGACACTTTGATATTATAGCAATAACATTATTGACTCAGGTTTTTTTCTGATTGTATAGTGGAAGCTTAAAAAAATGCAGATGGACAAGATGATCTGTGTGTGCGTGCATACACACAAACTCTCAAAATACAAAATGGGATGCAAGAGGAACCAGTTCACAAGGCATATCGACATATCAAATAGGACACAACTCAACAATGCACCCATAAATCCGGTATTAAAAAAATGAAAGAAACAATCTAGACTTAAATGCATAAGCACAGAGAAAAAAAGAAAGTTAACAGGCAATAAAGTTCCAGCTGCTGGCCTTAACTGCACTCCAAGGAGCCTCAGCAGCCTGGCTTAAGTACTGTTCAGAGCAGGAGGAGTCTCCCCACTAATTTACTGCTGACTCCCTCATCTTTCCTCCAGATAAAGGCTGACATAAAGGATACCACATGGGGAAGTAAACAAGCAGGACATTAGTGTTTTCAAACAGTCATCCAAGTGAGCCCTGCAGTGAGGGATGGAGGAGAAATTTGAATCAGTTCTCATTTAAAGGTGAGCTTGCCTCATTTGCACTTCCTGAAACCAGTGTGCAGTTAGTTTCTTTATTAAGGAAAGGAAAAAATACAAGGAGGCTCATAAAGGCAACCCCCCCCCCATGAAGAAGTTACTCAAACTGCTGTGCAGTCCCTCCTTTGCTCTCTAGCCTTCTGAGTCAGGGCTGCTCCCCTGTGAGCAGAAGGCAGCTCTCTCTTTCTCTCTGCTTGTCTGGTTCATTGCTCAGCAACACGTAATATCCTCCGTGGTCTACCAACAGAATTATTTAAAACAAAATAAAAAAATTCCTTCCAGTAGCACCTTAGAGACCAACTAAGTTTGTTCTTGGTATGAACTTTCGTGTGCATGCACACGATGCTTCAGATACATGCAGGCACACGGAAGCTGAGCCTAAGGCTTGCTGATCAGAAGGTCGGCGGTTCGAATCCCTGCGACGGGGTGAGCTCCCGTTGCTCAGTACCAGCTCCTGCCAACCTAGCAGTTCGAAAGCACTTCAAAGTACAAGTAGATAAATAGGAACCGCTCTGGCGGGAAGGTAAACGGCGTTTCCGTGTGCTGCTCTGGTTCGCCAGAAGCGGCTTTGTCATGCTGGCCACATGACCTGGAAGTTGTACGCCGGCTCTCAGCCAATAAAGCGAGATGAGCGCCGCAACCCCAGAGTCGGACACAACTGGACCTAATGGTCAGGGGTCCCTTTACCCTTTAAGGTGCTATTGGAAGGAATCATTTTATTTTGTTTCAACTACGGCAGACCAACACGGCTACCTACCTGTAACTAGAATTATTTAAGACATTCATAGACTGGTGGGCAGAACTCCTAGCTCAACTATTTACTCTTATCAACAAACATCCCTGAAATATGGCTTAGATCTATAACCATTCCAATCCTTCGTGTTCTGGGAGTCAGTGGGGCTGGAGAGCCGTCAGCAGAGAGGCTGTCCTGTTGGTGCTGTGGGAGAGATGCGGGGTCTGGCTCCACTCTGTCGTTTCTGTCGGAGCCAGCATCCAAGCCATTACCCTTCCTTGTGGTGGGCCACCTGCCCGCTTCTGCTTGTCCACAATCCCTCAAGATTTCTGCTTCTAGTACCTCCCAGTTTGTCCCCTTCTCTGAGGTGTGGCCGGTATCCCACCACCAGGATGCGGGATCTAAGTCGTCATCTTCTGTGCCCTCCCTGGGGGGCTCCTGGGCGGGCCGCCCCCACCACTCTTCCTCACCCAGCCAGTCCCTGACAACTGGTCTACTGCACCTGCTATTTCTAGTGCCATGAGCTGTTGCATCACACATGGAGGAGCTCTCTGTCTTCTTTTGCATGCTGCAGCAAGGCTGGCTTTGTTAGCGCCGAGAGTTTTGCATGGTTCTCTGGACTAAACTTGTAAACAATTATGCAGCAATAACAGCTGCAGAAAATGGCGTCCTCCAGAAAAGCAAATACAATATAATTGCCAATTATCAGACAGTTACGGAAACCATGGGCCTGTTAAGTGCTGACCTCCAACAGGGTATTAAAAAAGGTGTTATCTCCAGAATTAGTAGGATGTGCCATTTTTTAAAATAAAAAAAACACACTTTCCAACTAGCAGGGACTGTCCATATTTCCCATTTCTGCAATTTATTTATTTCTTAAAAGCTGCAGCAACCTAACTTGCTCAGGAGTATTTTTCTTTAAAAGCAGAGGTACTTGGGAGGATATGTAGAGAGAAAAGCTGAGGTAAGCTGTGTGTGTGAGAGAGAGCCATTCTTAGCCCGCAGATGTGTGTTTATCTCCTTTCCGAGTGATTCTTATGTTCCCTCATTATCGGTGTGACTAAACAACAAAATGTTTAAGCATGATTCATTGGGGGGGGGGCATCACCAAATTATGGTTCCTTGTACCAGGAGGCGATGCAGATCTTTTGTGAGATTGGTGCCTATTTTGCTTATTATTATAGATCTTGTATAGAGGGGGGGAAAGGAAATCAAAGAATTATCTTCAGCCTCACTCATGCCACTTATCTGCATAAAATGGGTCAGCTGGAGCTGCAATTAGCCCCAAGTCCAACTTTTTCTCTCTGCGCTGTAATTCTATTGGCTTCCTCAGAGCTATTCCCTATGTAAATGAGAATGAATTTTGCCCAGTGTAGCCCATTCTGTCTGAACAACAGAATTCAAGCATCGGCTCAGGAGGGGAAGGAGGTCCAGTTAGGTTTTTGCTTTGCAGCTCTTCAAAGCATCAAGTTGTTCCTTGGCAGAAATGAGAAAAAGCCTTCTGGTTCACACTGGTTGCTAGTAGAATGAAGTGGCAAACGTAGACCCCAGGAATTATTGTTGCTCATTTCCTTTCAGTTACAGGATTATTAAAGGGAAGAAATTTAACAGTACAATCTTATATGTGCTTTCTCAGAAGTAAATCCCAATGAGTTCAACAGGGCTTAGTCTCAGTTAACTGGGTTTATGCAACCTAAACCACACAACAGGAAACCCATATGGTCATCCCATATGGTCAACCCTACTGGTCATCAGAACGACTGGTGATATAAAATGAATAGGCTTGCCAAATTTTTTTCCTGACAAGCTAACTTAAGCAGGGGGAAGTTTCTCTGGTATATAGATACCATGAGTGGGTAGGTTTCACTTACTCACCTCTTTAGCTGTCAAAAATTTACCTGAGAAAATGATGGATGACCACCATATAGATTTCCTGTTCACTGCAGTGAGCAGCAGAAGTCCTCCTGGTGGTGCCAAAGGCCTTGGAGATCCACCTCATGACCACCAGGAAGAGGGACTTAATGGTCATGGCACCAGCCCTATGGAACAACTTCCTCCTAGAAGCTAAACATGCATTAACCATTTAGTCAAAACTCGGTTGTCGAATGTAATCCGTTAGGGAAGCCTGAAATGTTCGACAACCAAATTGTGGCTTCCAATTGGTTGCAGGAGCTTCGTGCACTCAGCAGAATCCACGTCAGATGTTTGGCTTCCGAAAAACGTTCAAAAACTGGAGCATTTACTTCTGGGTTTTCGACGTTCGGGAGCCAAAACGTTCTGAAATGGAGGTGTTCGGGATCTGAGGTTTGACTGTATTAGGATTTCGATGTATTTCTAATTTGAAGTTTTTTTGAATTATTGTATTAAGAGTTTTATACTTCTTATTGTTATATTATGTATCATTGTTGTAACTTGCTTTGGGTATCTTTTGATATAAAGAGAAGTATAGGTATACTTTTAAACAAATGCAAGGAGCAAAGTTGGACTGTGGTGGTGGTAATGTAATGACAAGCTAGTTTGCAGTTGCGTTCCAGTAGCATTTTCATTTGAAGGCTCCTTGGGCAGGTTTTGCTTGTGTTTAGATGTTTTATTTGTTCTATACTGGTTCTATATTCTGATGAAGGATGAAAAGATTACCAAATCAAATCAAATCTTTATTACGGTCCAGAGACCCAACAATTCATTACAAAACAATACACAATTTCGACAGCCCGCTTTCAGGTTACACAAGCGTTTTGTTCAGACTTAGGAATAGGGATCATTGGTTCTTGCAACCACCAATAGAAACTTCGCCACTGCTAATGTTCTGTCATTTGTCCGGTCTTCCAGTAGGAACCTGACATAGTAAGCCTCTGATTTTCCCAGGAAAGGTACTAGCAAGGGTAATATCAGTTCAGCCCTGGCTTGCTCGAATTTCACACAGTGCAGCAAAATATGTTTTATAGAGTCAATGTCTTGGGCACATGAGCATAGTCTGTCCTGGTATGGAACTCCTCTCAATCTGCCATCCAACACTGCAGAAGGAAAGACGTTAAGTCTGGGTTTTGTAAATAGCCTTCGGTAGATGACCAAATCAATAAATAAACATCCGAAAGTGGAAATGCATTCCTTCCCCAACACAAATCTGCATAAAATTTGCACACACTGATTTATATGTATAGATGCAAATTTGGAACTACGTACTATAATTGGAAAGGGATGCGGGTGGCGCTGTGGGTTAAACCACAGAGCCTAGGGCTTGCCGATCAGAAGGTCGACGGTTCGAATCCCTGCGACGGGGTGAGCTCCCGTTGCTTGGTCCCTGCTCCTGGCAACCTAGCAGTTCGAAAGCACGTCAAAGTGCAAGTAGATAAATAGGTACCGCTGCAGCGGGAAGGTAAACAGCATTTCCATGTGCTGCTCTGGTTCGCCAGAAGCGGCTTTGTCATGCTGACCACATGACCTGGAAGCTGTACGCCGGCTCCCTCGGCCAATAATGCGAGATGAGCACACAACCCCAGAGTTGGTCACGACTGGACCTAATGGTCAGGGGTCCCTTTATCTTTTTACTATAATTTGTATAGGAATGGAATACATTTCACCATAGTTAAAAACTGGCACTCAGGTCACCTACTCAGAGTCTAACTGTTGATGAGCACCTTTCAGACTCCTGCCCTGCCTTTTAAGAGTTCTTTATCTTTAAGGAGTCTTAGACTTCAGAATGGGAATGAAGTGCTAACATTATAACCAGTAAACTAATGCAATAAACCCCACATCTGAATGCAGCCATAGTCCAGCAACACATTGGCTACCCCAGTGCAATTGTAAATAATGATATAATGTTGCTTTAAATCTTAATGGCACTTAATTACCAGGATACCTTGATCCTAAGTTACCACTTTTTAAAATGTCTGTATCATGCTGTGTAGAGACTGATGTGATCTGATTCCAGCCAAATTTGTAATGTCAAATCTTGGATTTCTGCTTTGTAGCATTACAGAGTTCCTACACCCAAATATTGATCAAAGCATCAGAAATGCAGGCTGTCACAGTAAATAGGGGTGATCACTGATCTGCAGCTGGCTTGAATTTGACTTGGTAGATTTGGTGCTTGCTTTCTAATTTCCACGCAGTGGTAATTGGTTGTGGCCTGTGGAGAGTTGGCTGGCAGCTGTGGTAAAAGCCGATGTAAAACAGTCCAAGTATAACTGCATTTAATGTGATATAGATCAACCTAAAATATTCCCCCCTGGAAGCTGGCATATACAAAATATATGCTATCGAATGCACACATGATTTAATGATACAGACTGCTTTCCATCAGCGCTTGCGACAGATGCTTTTGTAGGCCTCATCGAACTGACTGTTTGGATATACAGTGGTACCTCGGGTTAAGAACTTAATCCGTTCTGGAGGTCCGTTCTTAACCTGAAACTGTTCTTAACCTGAGGTACCACTTTAGCTAATGGGGCCTCCCGCTGCCACCACCACCGGATTTCTGTTCTCATCCTGAAGCAAAGTTCTTAACCTGAGGTACTATTTCTGGGTTAGCAGAGTGTGTAACCTGAAGCGTCTGTAACCTGAGGTACCACTGTAGTCATCTTCAGAATTTAAATCTAGGCTGGTGGCTCTCAGAATCAATGGGCAAAGAGAGAGGCAGAAAAGTTGCCTCAAATGGTGTTTGGTTCAGTGGAGGATTTCAAGGCAGGAGCTCGCAATCTAGGAAGGATCAGTCCCCAACCCACAGCCCTGCACCTAAAAGGGGGTAAGCGGACTTGTATTTAGTTGGTTGGACTAGGTGTTCCTCATGGTGCCTTTCAACTCAACAACTCTATTATTCTATTTTTTAGTATTAATTAAAGGTACTCTCACCCAGTGCTTTTTCCCCTAAAAAAATGTTTAGGGGTACTCTCATTTTAACTCAAGAAAAAGCACCATTTTGTAGTTCAAATCGGGGAAAATAAATACAGTAAATGAACAGAAGTACAAAGAACACACATTACCTCATATTACACAGCTGACAGCTCACAGTAACCTCCACATTGGCATGAGGTTGTGTGCACTAACATCTTCCTGATTCCTTTCCAGGAAAGGAAGCCGCCATCGGAGGTGGTAACAACGAAACTGACCAACCACTGTGCTAGATTCCAACTCCTACGTCACACATTAAATCATGGATAGGCAAACTAAGGCCCAGGGGCTGGATCTGGCCCAATCACCTTCTAAATCCAGCCTGCGGATGGTCCAGGAATCAGCGTGTTTTTACATGAGTAGAATGTGTGCTTTTATTTAAAATGCATCTCTGGGTTATTTGAGGGGCATAGGAATTCCTTCTTCTTCTTTTTCAAAATATAGTCCTGCCCCCCACAAGGTCTGAGGGACAGTGGACCTCCCCCCCCCTTGCTGAAAAAGTTTGCTGACCCCTGCATGATTAAACGCTCACTTCCGTCTGAGACTCAGGAAACCCTAAGACAGGAAATGAGGTCACCATCAGGGTAGCAACGGAACTGACGATTCACCCTCCTAGAGAATAAACTTTTTTTAAAAAAATTGTTTCTTCTCCTGTTAGATTCACAAAATGTTTAGGGGTATGCGTGCCCCTGTTTCCCCCCAGAAAAAAGCACTGCTCTCACCCACCTGGAAATTTAACCTCTCCACTTGCCAGCTGGAGAGAGTCAGGAAAACCTGGAGACTTGAGGTCAAAACTGGAGATCTGGCAACCTTACTTGTAGCCCCCACAAGTTGTAGAACCAGAGATTTATGTTTGACTAGTAAACGTTCAGCCCGTTAAATTAACGGGCGCTAGAAGATATGTGGTGAACCATTTGTAAAAGCAGGCTGAGGTCCCTCTACCCCTTTCCTACCTCTGTGGCCCCCTCTACCCCTTTCCTACCTCTGAGGTACCTCTACTCCTTTCCTACCTCTGTGGCCCATGTACCCCTTTCCTACCTCTGTGGCACCTCTACCCCTTTCCTACCTCTGAGGTCCCTCTACTCCTTTTCTACCTCTGTCCCCTCTACGCTTTTCCTACCTCTATCCTCCCTTATAGCCCTTTCCCTACCCAGAACCCATCACTATTTACCTCTGAGTGTTCGTGCATGTTGTCACTCTTCCCTTTTCCTATCTCCCTCGCCCCGGAAAGGCACAGCCCCGCCCTCATCTGCTCCCGGCCAATCCGAGGCCTGAAGTCTCTGCGTCGTCCAATCCCTGCATCCCTCTAGGACATGCTCAGTGGAAAATTTCCACTGACACACGGAACGCACGCAGGGACACAGGGATATTATTATATAGGATATTTGTGCCTGGAATCTGGTAGCCTAGTACTTGTATGATTCTGGGAACAAGTATTCACCTTCCTTTCATATATTTGTTGTTAGCATTCACTGTTCGCCATTTGTGTGAAGTGCTAATTTGCGTGCCGTCTTCCTTTTCACCAAATTTGTCAGCCACAGACACCCTACTCATTTGCCTGCTTTTTTCCTCTCCTTGCCCAGTTTTTCTCTCTGACAGCAAATGTCTGACTTGCAGTAGCTGGCTGCTGGTGAAACATTATTGCTACAATTATAGACTGATTTCATGGGCAAATCATTTTGGTCTGCCCATGCAAGAGATTCAGGAGCAATCTCATCCTGCCCAGCAGGCATAACTTAAGGACAGAAGCATGCGGCGGCGAATCCTTTAAGATTGCAAATGATATTATCAATGATCTATATTGAAGTTTATGCATAATTCTGCTAATGCTAATGGAACTTGTTGCATTTAAGGGAGAAGATGAGAGGCTGTTTACGTTGCTCAACATTTTCCCTCTTCTGCTATTTAATTATACTGCAAAAGAATGAAAGCACAAGGGCAAAATTAGCTTTAATGCTTTTAATTATTTTCATTTACATATATTTCTATTACCCAATGGTTATCAAAGGAGAGACGATAGAACTAATTACTGTTTCAGTGCACTTGCCACTTTGAGTTAGCCTTTTTCCGCGGAGCTGACCTTTAATTCAGCGGAATAAGAAAAAGAATTGATCATCCTATAAACGTTTGGCACCCTCCCCACCTTCCCATTGCATGAGTAAACTGATAAGCAATATTTTGGTGAGCCCAGGGGTGATGACAAGTACAGAGCTAACATGTGCGGGACTTGCGCAACGTAAATTATAGGTCAGTGCAGTTTGTGTTGTGCCATTTCTGTAGCTATAAAAGAAATTGCTGTTAATTACTAGATTATTACCATACTTAATTCTGCTAATTCCAGGCTATCAAAACAATGTGTGGAAGCACAAATCGTGTTATATTTTTGTTCTTTCTGCAAGGTGACGGTCCCCCAGTTGTACCATTAGTTTAGGAATGCTGCAGTTTTAACTAATGAATTAAATTTACAGCTTTATTACTGGTACACAGAGATTACAAATTTGCCTTGAGATGTTAAACAGTCCTCTTCGGAGCGATTGACTCATCTGCATATTGTCCCTTGAAAACAGAATGACTGACGTTTCAGCATAGTTGTTGTTGTTTTAATGTACTGGTCAGAGAACAACAACAACAACATTTTGGCAAGTAGTTCTGCTTAGAGGAAGAATTTCCATGAGCTATACAGGTTAATGCAGAAGTTGAATTCTTCAGGCATTTGAACACTGGAAACAAAAAACCCTCCCCTGATTTGACCTAGATGTTCCTAGTCCAACAAACTATGGTTTGTAGGAACGAGTGTGCAGCACACTCTTGTCCACTCCCCTCTCTTTTTCTTACATGCCTGGTTTAGGGGAGGTCTTCTGGTTTGTTAAACCATGGTTTCCCCATGATGTCCAAACTGGGATGCTTGGGTTTAAGCACTCTGTACATCATGGTTTGAGCCTGGTTTGTAGGGGGTACATGAGCTGCCATAAGACAAATATGGAGCACAATCATATTTTTGTTCAGAAATAAATCCTAGTGGGGTCAATGGAATTTACTCCTTGGTAAGTACAGACCCTCCAAGTGTTCCTATTTTCCAGGCACAGTCCCAGATTTACAGAAGCCGTTCCAGTTCCTGATTGGATCCCAGAATGTCCTGCTTCTTCATAGGACATCTTTATTTTCATCAGAGAAATGTTGGAGTGCATGGAGTTATGCGACTCACGAGCCAAGGAGATAAGTAACTACTGTATACAGCTGTTAGAAGACATCTGAAAGCAGCCCTGTATAGGGAAGTTTCTTAATCTTAAGTGTTTTGTTATGTTTTTATACATGTTGGAAGCTGTCCTGAGTGACTGGGGCATCATCATCATCATCATCATTGTATAGAACATCCCTATTTTCATCGGAGGAATGTTGGAGCGTATGGAAGTGTCTTATATGGTTGGAGCCTCTATTGTAGAAAGGGGTGGGTGTAAAGCTTCCAGATTCAATGTAAAATTTGTGAAAATTGTTTCCTGGACAATCTCCCTTCTGAATTGCTAATGCCTTGGAAAAGTACAAATAATGACATATATTAGCATTAGTGAGACCAGAACATTTTTGCTTCTTCCTTGAAGCTCAGCTAAAAATAATTCCAAAGATTTGATTAATCCCTGAAGTGTAATATTAAAATGATCTTCAGGTTTGCAGTGGCTTTCAGAGAGACACTCAAGTCCCTGTTATTATCTCTAAAGAGCAGAGTCTCGCCAGCAGGGAGTCCTTTGCTTATGTTCCCTCGCTGAGTTAATACCAATACAGATTAACGTTAAGTTGCACTATAATGACTGGACTATATGGGGGCACTTGCTGAGCAGGCATTGCTTCCTCCATATGGGTGCAATCAATTCAATTTCCCATCAAAATAAAAATCAAGCTGCTGCCTTGAAATATAGACGATAAAATAATTGCTCTCCTGCAAGAAAGTATTTCTTGGGTTGCTACATTCCAGCTGTGCAAAATTCAGAGATTTCCACACATACATATCCAGGACACTAAGAAACATTGTGACAACTCAGAGACAAACTCCATCCAGGCAAAGGCACTCAAGGTCGGTGCAGAGCAGGACTGCAAAGGGTGTGACCTGGGGGAGCCCTAAAGCCCACACAGAGAGACCTGGAGGGATGCATTCCCCCATCTAGTGGCGAACGGAGCCGCTTGGCTGCCCGGGGCGGCAAACGCGGAGGCACCCCCCGGTGGCGGGACGTCGCTCCACAGCGCCCATGCCTCCTGACGTCACGACACACGCGTCAGGATGAACGGCGCATGTGCGGGATCCCGCACATGCGCAGTCCATCCGTGCTGGTGCTGCTGCTCCCGCGGCAACCTTACGAGCCGCCGAGCGAGCGGCAACTTGTAAGGCTGCCGCGTGCGAACAGCGTGCATAAGGCTGCCCCGTCCGTGCTGCTTTTCGCGTGCGGCAGCCTTACGAGTTGCCGCGTGAGCAGCCGCCACACGGATGGGGTGCCGGGTGGCGGGGCTCGGCTTGGGCGTCGTGGGGGGGGGTTGCCCAGAGTGTCGCCCCCTCCAGGGTGGAACCCGGGGCGGCCCGCCCCCAACGTCCCGCCCTTGCTCCGCCCCTGCCCTCATCCCTGCTGAAAAATAGATGCTGAGGTTCAGAGGGAGTTACTAGGAACCAGCCAATAAATCTGCCAGTCAGCCCCTGTCTTTTTGCTGGTAGCAATAATAATAATTTATTATTTATACCCCGCCCATCTGGCTCGGTTTCCCCAGCCACTCTGGGTGGCTTCCAACAGAATATTAAAAACACTATAAAACATCAAATATTAAAAGCTTCCCTAAACAGGGCTGCTTTCAGATGTTTTCTGAAAGTCAGGTATTTGTTTATTTCCTTGACATCTGATGGGAGGGTGTTCCACAGGGCTGGCGCTACTACCGAGAAGGCCCTCTGCCTGGTTCCCTGTTACTTTGCTTCTCGCAGGGAGGGAACCGCCAGAAGGCCCTCGGCGCTGGACCTCAGTTTCCGGGCTGGATGATGGGGGTGGAGATGCTCCTTCAGGTTCATTGTGTCTGCTCTGGTCTCTTGGTCTGCCCTGTCCCTGTACAAAGGATGCATACAACCTCCTGCCTTTGCTTGCTCTGCATACTCTCTTAACTCAATTAATTTCCTGGCTTGAGGCATTTTATTAATGGGATGATGATTTGAGCTGCTGGATTGAGAGGACACCATATTTAAAGTGTGAATACATCAAAGGACCTTTTCACTGTTCGGTTGGCAGTATAATCCAATTCTAGAATCTTTGGCTATATATTGGGCCTTAACCCTTTAGTTGCCTCTTGGGGGTGTGTTGACTCTTTGGCCTATCTCTTTTCTCCCGGACATGTGATTTCTATTTCCTTTCACTTCACATCCTTTTCTGAGCAGTGACTTGACATGCTAATGAATTAGCCATCTTTGGTTACACAGGCTTCATAAATTGCCATGAAATCACACTGATGATTTGTTGATTGCCCATGACTGAGTCTTCTTTTTGCACTTCAGCAATTACTACTGTCAAGATAAGTGGGTTCCCTTTCAGATTGAAATGTTTGCATCTGCATCACAAGAGTCGGAAGTCCGGGTTTGTGTTGGCGTGTGATCAAGTAGGATAAGGTTGTCTGCAGTGATTGAGCTTATATGATGATTTATCTAAAGGGGGGAAATCCCATAGCGAGCTCTATCACAAGCTAAGAAACAAATGGAGATAAAGGGCTACTGGGAAGTGTGGTGTGAGCATAGTTTCTCGAGGATCAGCATGGATGATGGATGAAACAAAGTCCAGAAAGATGGCACAGTATTAGGCTTCTGTTCAGATCAATTCTGCACAAGGCTTTCTCTCTTTAAAGAGAAATACTCCATGCAGCTTTTTGTCCAAAACTCAAAGATGGGATGTGAATTGCTCTTCTTCAGACAAATATAATTGCAAGAGCATTGAAAAACCTGATAATTGAAATGCATGCTAGGATGGTAAATGTACTTTCATGAGTTCTGATAATTTATCTTAAAGGTCTGAACCAGGCTTCCTCAAACTTGGCCCTCCAGATGTTTTCAGACTACAATTCCCATCATCCCTGACTACTGGTCCTGCTAGCTAGGGATCATGGGAGTTGTAGGCCAAAAACATCTGGAGGGCCGAGTTTGAGGAAGCCTGGTGAACCATACTGCTTTGTTAGCCAAATATTAAGCTGTTTGCTTCAAGCTGACCGAGCTATGATGATGATGATGATATTTATATGCCATCCATCTGACTAGGTTGCCCCCGCCACTCTGGGTGGCTCCCAACATTAAAAGCACAATAGAAAAAAAAAAAAACTTCCCTAAACAGGGCTACTTTCAGCTGTCTTCTAAAAGTCAAATAGTTGTTTATCTGTCTGACATCTGATGGGAGGGCGTTCCACAGGGTGGGCTAAAAATAGTAAGACAACTTCCATGAACTGGAAGAGGAAGAACTGGTTCTTTGAGCCTTAAAAGATTTTGCAAAAAACAAAAACAAAAAACGAGACACCATTCATCAATTCAAAATTTAAATTTATATAGATATATTTCATCAAAGTGTATGGGAGAAAATTACGTGTTTCATTTTCTAGTTTAAATAGCCAATATAACTGCCCTCCAAAGGGCCACTATTTATTTTTCAGGAATGAATAGGGGTTTTTTTTAGTACATTTTATGTTTATTTGCACTGTGTTAATTGCCATATGTATACTTTTAAATATTTGCAATCCTTAATAATGGAACCAGACTATGCAGTTTATACAGGCAATTTTCTGTATCCATATTTCTGCTTGCCTATCTATGTATATTAACCTTCTCCAACCTGATGCCCTCCAGATATTTTGCACTACAACTCCTGTCATATCTGACCATGCTGGTTGGGGCTCATGGGAACTGTTGTCCAAAACATTTGGACCACAGCATGTTGGGGAAGGCTGATCTATACATACATACATACATACATACATACATACATACATACATACACACCAGACACACTGAAGGGGAAAAAATAATTCTGGAATTTACTCTAGATTGGGGTGGCCAACTCCCAAGAGACTGCAATGATCAGGTAGTGATCAGGTCAAAGTTGTTGAGCTTTTTTAGGGGAGCCAAGGTTGTTGAGCTTCTTTGGGGGGAGCCAGTGATCTACCAGTGTTCTACCACAGATGTCCAGTGATCTACCAGTATATCATGATCTACCTGTTGGACTTGACTGCTCTAGATGAAAGGCAAGGACCACTTTGGCCAGTCCATATGGCAACGAGATCGTGCTGGCCTATTTATTTTGAATGTTTGTAAGTGATGCCAATAAAGGTTTTGATACTGATACTTTGGCCAGTTTCAGAGAAGACCTGCTTCAATTCCAATTGAGGCAGAACCTCACTTTGGTTTCCCAAAGCTTCAGATGTCTCCTCTATGCAAAACAAAATAAAATAAAAAAATTCCTTCCAGTAGCACCTTAGAGACCAACTAAGTTTGTTCTTGGTATGAGCTTTCGTGTGCATGCACACTTCTTCAGATACCATGCAAGGTGCTACTGGAAGGAATTTTTTTATTTTATTTTGTTTTGACTATGACAGACCAACACGGCTATCTACCTTTAACTCCTCTATGCAAGTCAGTGGAAACATGTGCTCTCTCTCTCTCTCTCTCTCTCTCTCTCTCTCTCTCTCTCTCTCTCATGGAGGAAAACAAAAGCTGGATCTTTGAAAATGACCAGCATGGAGGTATGGTGTGGTCATTGACCCATCCACTCATATTTTGAGGGTGGAGCCTATCTTTCCTTCTATGCAAGTTAAAGGAGACAGTGCTGTCTCCATTGACTTGCATGAGGAAAAAGTAAGGCTCTTAAACCTTAGATAGATATGGATCATAGAATTGTAGAGTTAGAGGGTATATCAGTGCAAGCAAGTATTTTCTGAAGGTGCACATCAGGGTTTGGGCAGCTGTCCCGATACCCTACAGAACTCTGAAGCAGGATGAAGGCTCAGGACAAACATGCTACACTTTAGACCATTTTGGAGAGTTCCACTTCAGTTTGGAGGTTTGAATATCTCTGAAGCTAGCTGCTACAGTTTGCAGGCCATGCCCAAACACCCTTAATACATACAAATGCAAACACATTTTGGAAAGGCCAGATGATGTCGACAATGTTGTCATGCTAAGTTACTCATCTGCCTGAAAGAAATGCCGGCATAATTTTGAACATGGGCAATCCTGGTCATTAGAAGAGAAGTGACATAAAGGTCACAAAAGTTTTGAATGCCTCTTTTGGTTTCCATGCTACTCTAATTCTCCATGATTCTTTGTTATCATAACATATATATGGAATTAATTAGAGTGAGCTTTGGTTGAAGTAATTGGCATCTTATGAAGGCATTGTGATGACTGCATTTTTATAAAGGGCAGCCTACTGTGTCCCATGGAATTGTGTTTTACTGCCACGGCTGTCATATAAAAAAGAATGTCAAGAGAAGCTGTGAAGACTGCCAACACAGGGCAAAATAAATAACCCAGTTGTTAATGCACAAAAATACATCCTTTTCAGGCTAGATAACAGGATGTAATCAGTGGAGCCCTGAAGAATAGCAGATGGTCCAATCTTTAAAATACAAAATAAAAACAATCAGGGTCATACAAAAGCAGACCCTCCAAGTGTCCCTATTTTCCAGGGACTTCCTGATTTAGAGAAGCCATCCTGGTTTCTGACTTGAACCTGGAATGTCCCACCTTTCCTTAGGATGTCCCTATTTTCATCAGATAAATGTTGGAGGGTATGGTAGGATGTCCCTATTTTCATTGGAGAAATATTGGAAGGTATAGCGTTATCCGACTCCTGGGTCATCTGAAGGCAATCCTGTATAGGCAAGGTGGTTTTTTTTTAATGTTAGATGTTTTATTATGTTTTTATGTATGCTGGAAGATGCCCAGAGTGGCTGGGGCAACCCAGTAAGATGTGTGGGGTATAAATAGTAAAATTATCATTATGGAATGGGATGTCCCTATTTTCATTGGAGAAATGTTGGAGGATATGCAAAAGCATCACACTCTTTGGTTAGGGTGGTGGGTTATGATTGAGGTTTTGGGTCCTGAGCCCCATAAGGCTTCTAGTACTTTGAATTGAGCCTGGAAACTCATTGATAGCCAGTGCAATCAGGGCTGGCCCACCCATGAGGCAAGGAGAGGCGACCGCCTCGGATGACAGGATCCACAGAGGCAATAGATTCAGCCTCCAAAGAATGCTGCTGCTACAATAACAGTGATATCTGCAGCATGATCCTTGGAGGCTGGATATGCTGTCTCCTCAGCAACTCCCAACATGCAGCCTCTACGGCGGCCTCTTGGCAAGTAGGAGTCACTGCTGGCCTCCTTCAACCCTTAGGGAGGAAATGGTGGGGGCTGCCCTCTAGGGTTTCCTAGGCTGTGCAATGGCATTTGATTTCCACTTCAAGCATTGGATAAGCATTGGGACACGGGTGGCACTGTGGGTTAAACCACAGAGCCTAGGGCTTGCCGATCAGAAGGTCGGCGGTCCGAATCCCCGCGACGGGATGAGCTCCCGTTCCTCGGTCCCTGCTCCTGCCCACCTAGCAGTTCGAAAGCACGTCAAAGTGCAAGTAGATAAATAGGTACCGCTGCAGCGGGAAGGTAAACGGAGTTTCCGTGCGCTGCTCTGGTTCGCCAGAAGCGGTTTAGTCATGCTGGCCACATGACCTGGAAGCTGTACGCCGGCTCCCTCGGCCAGTAACGCGAGATGAGCGCCGTAACCCCAGAGTCGTCCGCGACTGGACCTAATGGTCAGGGGTCCCTTTACCTTTACCTTAAGGCTGATTTGACCCTTTTCATGCATTTTTGCTCAAATCTGCCTTCAGATCTTCCTGCTCAGAGTAGAAAGCCTGGGGTGAATCCAGCATGCATGGTGATGCTGGGAGGCGGAACTAGCATGAGCAGCCATAGTCTTTCCTAGAAGGTTCCAGGAAATAGTGCCTGAATAGGGCTGGAAATGAACCTCCATAATAGCAGTGCCATTTTGACTTCTAGTACCAGAGCAAAATGTCTGGAGATAATTTCTTGGATTCTTCTGAGGACAATTTGCCATCCATTTTCACACACAGCAGTCGTGTGGCACTTGTTTTATACAATCCTATGGCTGTGTTTTCTATGGCAAATGTCTTGTCCGAGCATCCGGGTGAAAGCTGCTTATTTTCATGACTGTTATAACTATAGTTTATCAACTATAGCAGTTTTTATTTGTTGGGCTTTCCTTGGAAATTAAATGAAGCATGAACATTAAATAAATTTATCATGAAAGCCCATGACCTTAATAGTAATAAAGACATTTTTAGTATAAGAGGGATTAGTACTCGGGAGAGGATTTAGGGCTTGCTTCAGCAAATAGTCATTGAATGGGAAAATCCTGATGAAAATCAATGTGAATTCTTCCAGGTCTAAGATTTCACTGTAAGTCAGCGCAGATCTCCTCTTGCTATCAGTGGCTTTTGAATCATGTGCCTAGAATGTCTCATCCCTCTTTCTAGTGACATCAAATACAAATCTTCTATTTAATGTTGGGGAATAAAAACATCTCCTGTTCTTAAATAAACTCCCATTGACCAGCATAAACAGGTATGCATTGGGTTGAATAGAATATTTATGTGCCATATTTTACCATGGCTGAAGGAAGGACAATGTCTGAAGGACAATGTTACATGCATTCCACAAAGGATTCCTGCATCATGTCTGTGCAGTATTTTACATATTCCTGCTTTATATATCTATTGTAAATTATTTTAGACAAGGGCATCTTCATCACTGCTTCTACATTCAGAGCATAAGAACTGTATGTTGAAAGGGAGCGGCGCAAGAAAGGGGATATAGTGTAAGATGATGGAAGTCAAATAACACATTTGCATTGGGGTCATACATTGAGATATTGATCAAATCCCTCTGCTCTTCTTCTGTAGTTTTCAATTTTAACATTCCTCTCATACAGGCTTTTATCATGTCCTCACAACAACTAAGCAAAGCTGATATGAACATCTGTTCAGCACTGTAAATGTTTATATGACCCATACATTTGAAATTTAAATTGGATATCGTTTCTGTAACAATGTTCTTATTTCCTTTTTCCTTTTCTTTTAAGAAAAGCTTTGTACTTTACATGACCCAATGCTGGTATTAAAATGATCCACGATAATATGCTTTTTAAGAAGAACTCGAGGGGGGGCGGGACTTGAAATTGGCCAATATGCTTTTAAAAAGAGGACAAATCAGCCCACACGGACGCAGATCTCTGTGGGACACTGAAACCCTATGAACATACTGGGACCACATAGACTTTTATATATAATTCTACCCATTGGAATGTCTGCTTTATTCAGGTATTTTATGGATATAAGATTTTTATTGAAGTTTTTCCATAATGTAATAAAATATAGAAGACTAAGCTAAATGAAAACAAAAAGCAAAAACATCTACAAAAAATACAAGTAAAATAAGTAGAATACAGAGTCCTCTCTTAAAGGCAGTTCTTGACCCTTACAACCCACAGAAGGTAGTAGTCCCTCCCAGCTCTCACCTGGGACCTTTCCTTTCACCTTCCAGCCTCTCACCTTGGAGACCAACATTTCTCTGCCCCCCACCCAGGATGTGGATCAATCATCTACCACCTTATGAATGTGCAGCTTTATCCCGATTGAAGTGCTGAGTGTTTGAGAACAGGGACATTTGCAGGGAAACCAAAATGCTTGTTTACAAAGCTATTGTAGGTCCTTAAAGACCTACATTGGCTCCCAGTACGTTTCCGAGCACAATTCAGAGTGCTGGTGCTGACCTTTAAAGCCCTAAGCAGCCTTGGCCCAGTATACCTGAAGGAGCATCTCCACCCCCATCATTCAGTGGTCCAGTGCCAAGGACCTTCTGGCGGTTCCCTCACTGTGAGAAGTGAGGTTACAGGGAACCAAGCAGAGGGCCTTCTTGGTAGTGGCGCCCGCCCTGTGGAACGCCCTCCCATCAGATGTCAAGGAAATGAACAACTATCTGACTTTTAGAAGATATCTGAAGGCAGCCCTGTATAGGGAAGTTTTTAATGTCTGGTGTTTTATTGTATTTTTAATATTGTATTGGGAGCTGCCCAGAGTGGCTAGGGAAACCCAGCCAGATGGGTGGGGTATGTATGTATGTATGTATGTATGTATAAATAAATAATCATAATACCTTACTGTATGCTTCTGAAACGTGGACCACTTATAAACGCCATCACCAACTCCTCGAAATATTCCATCAACGGTGTCTCCGAAATTTTTTACACATCACTTGGGAAGACAGGTGAACTATTGCCAGTGTACTGGAAGAAGCAAAGATCACCAGTGTCAAAGCAATGATTCTTCAACATCAACTTCGTTGGATTGGTCATGTGCGGATGCCTGATTATCGTCTTCCAAAGCAACTACTGTATTGCGAACTTAAAAATGGAAAGCGTAATGTTGGTGGTCAACAAAAGAGGCAAATCTCAATGCAAATCTAAAAAAATGTAGTATAAACACCGACAACTGGGAAAAACTGGCCTGCGAGCGCTACAATTGGAGAACAGCCTTTTCCAAAGGTGTCATGGGCTTGGAAGACGCTCAAACTCAGGACGAAAGGGAGAAACATGCTAAGAGGAAGGCACGCTTGGCAAACCCTCACCATGATCAACTTCCACCCAGAAACCTTTGTCCCCACTGTGGAAGGATGTGTGGATCCAAAATTGGTCTCCACAGTCACTCACGGACTCACTGCTAAAACCCTGTTTTGGAAGATTATCTTACTCGGCTACGAGTGATCACCAAAGAAGAAGAAGAAAATACAACCCCTGAACCTAAATAAAGACCCAGAGCAGAGGACATCAAAGGAAAAAAAGAGTTTATTTAGATATTTTCGGTAAAAGAAGTAGAGTCCTGATGGACCAGACTGAAAGGTCCACTCTTTTTGAATCCATATGATTGCCTTCTGGTTTTGGCTGATACTACCTTTTAGGCAGTAGTGTGGTTAAAATATCCTACAGAACATCTATGGTGGTGGTCAAGGAGTGGTGGGAATTTGGGATTTGGTTGAAGCAAGGCATTTTGAAACTTGTTTGAAACATTAAATTCTAGCATGAAGCCATAGCTGTTAAAGAAACCCTTACTAATCTGAAGACAAAAGGAAGACTCCAGACTGCTATCAGAAATATACTTGATTTAGCATATTTAGCATATGATAGCGTATGACTCTATCCTATAAAAATGTAATATTATTTTTCCAATACACCAACAGAAAGCTTTTTGTTTTGCATGCATAGGAAGTCTGGAAAACAGGCTGATGTATCCAATAGCACTATGTCAAACTGGAGGTATGAGTGAAATAAGATAAATTATAAGATCATGATTTTATCATTAATTTGAGGTGCATTCAGTGCATGGACTGTGTCGTCATCTGATCAGTTATCCATGTAATGATATCAAAAGAATTGGGCATTGAAATCTGAAGCTGGGGTCATCTCTACCCATATGGAAAGCAAGCTGTCTCCTCCTCTGTAATTGACTGGAACAAATGATACTTGCTACCTTATCTGCATGTGTAATTTTGGGGGAAAGAGAGGCCATAGACTAATTTTAGGACCTGATTGCTGAATGTCCTCCTTCTACGAATTTCCTTCCTTCAGTTTCTCTGCAGCAGTGAATCTGGATATGAAGGCAACTGTGCTGGTCCCGTGGAGTATCCAGGAAGCAAGGTCGATGTCCGGTCCGAGGTCGGAGATACGTGAAGGCAGTCCGAATAAACAGAGGCAGGGTCAGGGCAAGGAGTCCGGCGAGGTCAGGAACAGAAGGATAAACCGGGAACCAAGGCAGGTCAAGAGTTCAGGCAGAACAACCGGGCAGGGAGCAAGCAGAACTCTGCAGCAACGATGTTGCTCCTGCAACTTGGGACTGGGACTGGCCGGCTTTATCTGTCCCAAGGCGAAGGGCGGCTCCGATCCCCAGGTGACTCGCCTCTCCTGGCTTGGAGGCGAGCACTCCTCCTGCGAGAACTTAGCTCCCTTCGCCTCTCTGCCCTGAACCTTTGCAGCTCAGGAGAAGCTGGAGGGTTACTGGACCCAGAGGCAACCTCAGCTTCCCCTGACTGGGTGGGGGATGGAGCACCTGTAGGCAGTAAGTCCTCCATCCCATTAGGAGCCAGATCAACCTCAGCCGAAGCCTGCACCTGAGGATCCAGCACAGGTGAGTCCCCTTGCGACCCAGGCCCCAGCCCTGGCTCTGCTGTTTCTGAGGGCAGTGAATCCTGTGCAGGCTGGGATCCCTCAGGTTCAGCATCTGAATCTGACTCCCAGGCCATCACACCATCCCCCCTCCCAGGCCCCCCCCTCAACCGAGGGGCCGGACCAGGCTTGCTGGGGTAAGCCGCATGGAAATCACGGAGGCAGACAGGTGCGTGGATGTTCTCTGCTGGTTCCCACGACCGATCCTCGGGCCCATACCCCTTCCAGTCGATGAGGTATTGGAGCTTCCCCCTGCGGTATCGGGAGTCGAGAATGTGCTCCACCTCATACTCGGGCTCCCCCTGAACCAAAACTGGCTGCGGTCGTGGATGGTCTGGGTGGAACTCATCGGGTGGGGCGACCGGACTGAGCAGGGACCGGTGGAATACCGGGTGGATCTTCAGGGTCGCGGGTAACCGGAGACGGAAGGCCACAGGTGAGACCCGGTCCACGATCGGAAATGGGCCGGTGAAGCGGGCATCCAGCTTCCGCGAAGGCCGAGAGGGGTGCAGGTGACGGGTGGAGAGCCATACCAGGTCTCCGACATGGAGTTCCGGCCCCTCCTGACGGTGACGGTCGGCCTGGGCCTTATACGCGTCCTTGGCTTGGCTCAGTTGCTCCGTCAGAAGCTGCTGTTGTGACTGGAGCTCTTGTAGCCAGTCTGTCACTGCGGGAACTGCGGATGCTGGCAGCACGCTTGGAAACAACCGCGGGTGGTACCCATAGTTTGCCTGGAACGGGGTCTGTTGAGTGGAAGCGTGCACTGCATTGTTATACGCGAACTCGGCCAACGCCAGGTGGTCGACCCAGTCGTCCTGGTGGAAGCTGCAGTAGCACCGGAGGTACTGTTCTAACACCGCGTTTGCCCGTTCGGTCTGTCCATCCGTCTGTGGATGGTAGGCCGAAGATAGGCAGACCTCCGTCCCGAGAGCCTGATGAAGAGCACGCCAGAAGCGGGAGGTGAACTGGGCACCACGATCGGAGATCAAACGTTCCGATAGGCCATGTAAGCGGAAGACGTTTTGTAGGTACAGTTGCGCCGTCTCCTTGGCTGAGGGTACAGACGGGCACGGGGCGCAGTGCACCATTTTAGTGAAGTGGTCTGTGAATACCAGGAGGCAGGTACACTGACGGGATGGGGGTAAGTCTACCACGAAATCCAAAGAAACCGTGTGCCATGGACGAGGGGGAACTGGCAGTGGCTGTAGCAGTCCCGCAGGTCTCCCGGTCGCTCCCTTGGCTCGCCGGCAGACCTCGCACCCCCCAATGTACCGTGCCACGTCGGCCTTCAAGCGGGGCCACCAGAACTCCCGGCTGACCAGGTGGGTGGTCCGATACCTTCCAAAGTGGCCAGCTGCTGGGGCGTCGTGTGACATTCGAAGTACCTCGGCCCGCAAAGGCCCTGGTGGGATGTACAACCGACCACGGTGCATCAGCAAACCCTGGTGCACAACCAGTTCTGGGTATCGAGGACAGGATCCCCTGGCCAATTCCTGGATCCGTTCCTGAGCCCACGCGTCGACCCGTTGCTGCCCCCGCACTCGGTCCCGCAGCGACTCAGTCTCATGAACAGCCAGGAAGGCCGCTGGTGGGATGATCGTTGTTGGGGCCGCCTGCTGCACCGTCTCTGCAATGTCCTCCGGTTTCCGGGACAGCGCATCCGCCTTCTGATTTTGGGAGCTGGGGATGTAGCGGATCCGGAACTGGAACCGGGAAAAGAACAGTGCCCACCGGATCTGCCGCTGGTTCAGCCTGCGGGTGGTCTGGAGGTACTCCAGATTCCGGTGGTCGGTTCTCACTTCCACTGGGTGTCGTGCCCCCTCAAGATGATGGCGCCAGACCTCAAAGGCCACCTTGATGGCCAGTAGTTCCCGCTCCCACACGGTATAGTTACGCTCCGCCGGAAGGAGCTGCCGGGAGTAGTAGGCGCAGGGTAACAGTGGCGCATCAGGTCCGTGTTGCTGAGACAAGACGGCACCGAGAGCCGTACTGGAGGCGTCCGTCTCCACCACGAAGGGACGAGAAGGATCAGGATGCTGCAAAATTGGCGCCTTCTGGAAACAGGCTTTCAATCCCTGGAATGCCACCTCAGCCTCCTCATCCCAGGCGAAGGGCGTCTTGGGGCGCAGCAGTCGGGTCAATGGGGTGGTGCGATGAGCATAGTCCGCAATGAATGTCCGGTAATAGTTGGCGAACCCCAAAAACCGCTGTAGGTCCTTGCGGTTCCGCGGCGCCGCCCACTCTTGAACCGCAGACACCTTCCCGGGGTCCATCTGCACGCCGTCCGGGGAGAGTCGATGTCCAAGGAAGTCCACTGACTGCTGGTGGAACTCGCACTTGCTGAGCTTAGCATACAGGTGGTGCTCCCGCAAGCGCTGCAACACGGTCCGGACATGACTCTCGTGGCGAGCTGGGTCACGGGAGTAAATCAAAATGTCATCTAGGTACACCACCACGTACTTGTCTAGCAAGTCCTGGAACACGTGGTTGATGTACCGTTGGAACACGGCGGGCGCGTTGCATAATCCGAATGGCATGACCAGGTACTCGAACTGCCCATAACGGGTCCCGAATGCTGTCTTCCACTCGTCCCCGGCACGGATTCGAATCAAGTTGTAGGCCCCCCGGAGGTCTAGTTTGGTGAACATCTGCGCCCCCTGCACCCGCTCCAGCAGCTCCGCAATAAGGGGCAAGGGATACCGGTCTGGGATGGTGATCTTATTCAGGGCTCGGTAATCATGGCAGAGGCGAAGCTCCCCACACTTCTTCTTAACGAAGAGCACTGGAGCGGCCGTGGGAGAGGTAGAGGGCCTAATGAACCCGCGTTCCAGGTTCTTGTGGAGAAAGTCCTGCAGGGCTTCACGCTCTGGCTCTGAAAGAGAGTATAGGCGACTCACCGGCAGGGGCGCCCCGGGCTGGAGGTCTATGCCGCAGTCGAAGGACCGATGAGGAGGCAGCCGGTCTGCTCCCCGTTCCTCGAACACGTCTACGTAGTCCCGGTACACGGCGGGGAGCGTTGACGCAGCCTCTCCCATGGAAGCGGCCGATAGCATCTCGGACTGAGCATTCGAACCCGAGTCTGGGAAGCATACAGTTCGATTGACCCAATCGATCTGAACATTGTGAGACTCCAGCCAGTCCATCCCAAGCACCAGCGGAAACCGGGGCATGGTGGCAATGTCCAGGGTACGCACCTCCCGGTGCTGCTGGTGGCACAGGATCAAGGGCTGGGTCTCCCGAGTAACGGCGCCTGACCGCAGGAGTCGTCCGTCAATTGCCTCCACCCGTACCGGTTCTAGCTTGTTCTGGAGCGGCACCCGGTGCTGAGCCGCGAAGGCAGAGTCCATATAAGAGCGGGTTGCCCCCGAATCCACTAGAGCGTGGGTGAGAATCCAGGGCCCGCCAGGGGGGTACAGACGCACCGGGATCATGAGGTGTTGCAATTCCACCGGTGAGGGCCCATCATGTGATGCTTGGGACCCCAGGTAGCCTGGGCCATTGGCTACTGGGGTTGGCGTGGTTCCCTGCGGCTGGCATTTCTCGGGGCAGGTTCGGGCATAGTGTCCACTCCCACCGCAGTAGAGACACAGGTTCCCCTCCCGACGCCGAGTCTTCTCCGAGGGGGAGAGGCAAGGTCGCGCCGCCCCGAGCTGCATCGGCTGCTCCGGTGACTCGGCCCTGGCTGTGGAACTGCTGGGAAGCACCGGAGCCGGGAGCCCAGAGTGCCGGCGGGCCCGGGCCTGGCGACGGTCCTCCAACCGATCGTCTATCTGCAGACTCCGATGGACGAGGGCATCCAGCGTGGCGGGGTGATCCAACGTGGCCAGCTGGTCCAGTATCTCGTCCGAGAGCCCCTCGAGATACTGGTCCCGAAGTGCGGAGTCGTTCCAGGTCAAGTCCTGCGCCAACAGCCGAAATTCCGTGGCGTAGGCGGCCACTGTGGACTTGCCCTGTTTCAACCGCCGAATCGCCCGATTGGCTTGACTCGCCTTCTGAGGGTTGGCGAACGCGGTTTCAAAATGGTTGCAAAACCCCGTATAGTCTGTCAGCAAGGGGGAGTCTTGCTGGAGCAGCGGCAACGCCCACTTGGCCGCCTGGTCCTTCAGCAAGCTGATCAGGAAGTGCACCTTGGTGCGGTCGTCGGGGAAATCCCGGGCTCGCCCCTGAATATACAGCTTGGCCTGGGCGAGAAACATGGGAAAGCTGGTCGGGGACCCATCGAATTTCTCTGGCAGGGCCACTGGGTACTTGCCTGGAGCTGGGGCGCCGGCACCAGGAGCCAGTAAGGCATCCAAACGCTGCTGAAGTGCTGTAACCGCATTGCTTAGCTGCTGCACTGTGTGGGTCAAGACCTGGTTCTCCTGGGCCAATGCCACCAGCACCGCCGCTTGGTCAGTCATGACGACAGGTTCCTCCCGAACGCACCCCAACGAAGGGGGAGTGCGGGTGTGGCAGGAGCAAACTGTGCTGGTCCCGTGGAGTATCCAGGAAGCAAGGTCGATGTCCGGTCCGAGGTCGGAGATACGTGAAGGCAGTCCGAATAAACAGAGGCAGGGTCAGGGCAAGGAGTCCGGCGAGGTCAGGAACAGAAGGATAAACCGGGAACCAAGGCAGGTCAAGAGTTCAGGCAGAACAACCGGGCAGGGAGCAAGCAGAACTCTGCAGCAACGATGTTGCTCCTGCAACTTGGGACTGGGACTGGCCGGCTTTATCTGTCCCAAGGCGAAGGGCGGCTCCGATCCCCAGGTGACTCGCCTCTCCTGGCTTGGAGGCGAGCACTCCTCCTGCGAGAACTTAGCTCCCTTCGCCTCTCTGCCCTGAACCTTTGCAGCTCAGGAGAAGCTGGAGGGTTACTGGACCCAGAGGCAACCTCAGCTTCCCCTGACTGGGTGGGGGATGGAGCACCTGTAGGCAGTAAGTCCTCCATCCCATTAGGAGCCAGATCAACCTCAGCCGAAGCCTGCACCTGAGGATCCAGCACAGGTGAGTCCCCTTGCGACCCAGGCCCCAGCCCTGGCTCTGCTGTTTCTGAGGGCAGTGAATCCTGTGCAGGCTGGGATCCCTCAGGTTCAGCATCTGAATCTGACTCCCAGGCCATCACAGCAACTTAATTACAGTGGCAATATCAACACAAAATGCCAAAAAATGCATAGATGGCTTTATAAATGGACCGGATAAGTTTACGGTGCACGTGGGAGTGGAGAGGTCTATCAATAGCTATGGAGCTTTTTGTGGTGCATAAAGGGGGCCTTCAGGCTATCCTTATTCCCCTACCCACCAGTGTATACAATGGCCACGTCCCTGCCATTTGTATAGCGACCTTCCTCCCACAGAGGAGCTTTGAACTTTTCATCCATTTTTTTTCAATGCATGGAGACTGTGTGTCTGAACCATAGCTCTCAACCCTCCCTTTTTTTGTGGGAAACTCCCTTATTCCAATGCCATTTCCCGCTGCTATCCCGGATTGTTGATATCCCTTAAATTTCCCAGATTTCAAAGGAAGCAGCTCCTCTCCCTCCCTGCCGGCCAGGGAGACTCCTCAGCTGCGTTGCTCGGCTGCCAATAAGGAGTCTGAGACCGACTGGGGGCGGAGCTTGCATGCCTTGTGCAGCCAGACCCTCACGCCCAACCAGACAGCCAGCCTGCCTGCCGTCTACGCGCTCGCTCTTTTGCCCACCCGTTCACACACAGCCTCTGGAGCGCAGGGTGGTGAGGCTACTTGGTGCCATTGCACCGCCCTCGTGGCATCCCTTATTTTCAAATCCGAAAGTTTTGGAAAATCCCTTATTTTCAAATCCAAAAGTTGACAGCTATGGTCTGAACCTCCTCATATAGCCATTCTTCCCTGAGGGTCCTGGCTGCTCCTTGGCTGTTGCTCTGGGATGCTCCCGAGTTTATAAAGGCTCCAGGTTATCCTTAGAAGGGAAGTCATCTGCCAGGGACATGACTGATATTCAAAACAATATTCAATGATGAATGGAGCAGTCTCATCTAAAGCGGTCCCCCTTTGCATCCATTGAATGCCTGTAAAGGGCTCTTTACAGGATGCAACCCTGGAAGTGGCTTCAATGAAGCGTTATATACTACTACTGGCACTCAGAGGCTTCTATTTAGGAAGTGAGATACTATGCTGAAAGAGAGCTTTCACAGGAAACTGGAGTTGCCAAGTTGCTAATTTTCATCTTCCTGGTTTATTAGTTGATGTGCTTAGTTGGTTGTATCTCTTTTTGTTTTTGCATGTTGTATTACTCTTGTCTTAATTGGTTTTTTAATTTTGTCAATTGCCTTTGGCACATAAACAGGTTAGAGAATATTTGAAGGAAGTCAGAACTGCAAACTTTGAACCAGATTGCCCCTTTAGTGGAGTTTGCTGACAAGTTTATAGAACACGTAAATGAGGAATTTTGAATTACTTTTGTGTCTATTTTTATGGAGCTTATTCTGCTATAACTTTCATATGACAGTAAATTTGCTTTTATAAACAACAATAATAGTCCAGGAAATTCTATACTTAGGGTACATGTAAAATATACACTTTAATGCTAATATTTTATATAAAAATGACAATTTTTATATAAATTTTGCACAATTCCTATAAACTCACATTTTTGTCCTTGAGTTTATCACTGTATGTTATTTATATACTTTCAAAGTGCTGAGCAGAGAGTGGATAAGTCATTCTCTGGAAAATATATTTAATGAATATTAAATGTTCAGTTGACATAGCTCAGTTAGTTTTGTAACTGAATGGATATCGTGAAATGTATTCATCCAATAAATTACTTGATGGCATTCAGACATCACACAAGAAAAGTGTGTGTCAGGGCATTGTTGGAAGTACCACCATGAAACTTTAGAGCTGGCTTTCTTCTCCACTTTTAAAAATACTTTAACAAAATTAGTTGTGTGTGTGTATAATTATTGATAAAATGCCAAGATTAGTCCTGAACTGTTAGACATGAAATGGTGTGTAGAGATTGTACCCAGTTGGGTCTGTTCATTCTTAGATGGCTTTTTGTTCCAGCAGAGTCTTCCACGAATGGGTCAGAAAAGGGCAACCCAAATGATCAAAGGGATGGAGCAACTCCAGTATAAGGAAAGGCTATAGCATTTAAGACCTTTTAGTGACAGAAGTATAGAAAATTATGCATGGTGTGCAGAAAACTACATAAAGGTACAACTCATGGATCTCTCTCATGGTGGGGAGTATCATAACTATAGAACATATCCTAGTGCCACGTGACTAAAGACAACAAAGCCATATAGAAGGCAATTTGTGATGGTGTTATTGTGAGGAATGCAAGAAAATGGAGAAAAACCAAAGGTTTTAGAGCAGGGGTCGACAACGTGCGGCCCATGGGCCGAATGTGGCACACGAAGACCGTTTTACCGGCCCACGAGCCGCCCCCGAAACGAGCCGCACACTCGGCGAGTACTTTCCCGTGCTGCACTAAACCGGCGCAGCACAGCGCGGGGACTCGCCAAGCGGCGCCAGAAACTGTGTCTGCACACTCACAGCTACTGGAAATCGCTCCTGCGCATGCCCAGATGCAGAAAATCTTGACTGCGCAGAAGTGATTTCTGGCAGAGGCGATTTCCAGCACCGCGGACATGCGCAGATGTGATTTTCGACGTCACGCTGCACTGGCCCGGCCCACGGACGATCTCCGAGGGAGAGATCCTGCCCATGGCCGGTAAGCCTTGCCGACCCCTGTTTTAGAGTGTCTAAATCATGTCATCGCTATTGGTTCTTCATCTGCCATTTCTAAGGGTTCAAGCAGAAGGCAATCTATGCACCAGCAGCGTAGGTTGAGATGCAATGCAGTCAGGAATAATGCTACATTTAAACAGTCTCATTGCTTCCTTTGAGTGCCAGCAGAGACTCTAAAGCACAGTCCATACTGGTCCCCAAAACATAATGCAGAAATAAAACGTAAACAGCAAACAGCTTTAAAAGAAAGTTGACTTATACCATATCAGACCGTCTAGCTGATTATTATTTACTTTGTCAATGGCTCTTCTGTGTCTCTCTCATCACCCATCGTATTGGGTGGCACACAGTTATTTCATAGCTTCTATTCTATAATGTCCTGCTTCTCTATGAATGTCCTGCTTCTATTCTCATTTGAATATTCTGATTCTAATATGCAAGAATATTCTAATTTGCAAGAAAAAGCCATGATTAGAAAGAACCCCATTTATGATCAAGGGCAGAACTACCCTAAATAAACACACAGAATGATTGCCCAAAATGGCAACCCTTTGTTGAGTTCTCTCTCCTGTCTCACTCTTTCCCCATAATGTATCCTACAACTTATTAATCTCATATCCTGGTGTCATTTTTTGTGGTAACCGATGAAGCTTCTTGTGGTGTGTAGTTAGTGTCACTCGTGCAGAGACCATTTTCTCATGAAGTCTCATCACACTATAAAAATGCACAGCTCCTATTATATTTTGATTATACATATTGTAAGCAAACAATCTTTATTTGCTTCAAATCTTTCCAGTAGACTTGAAAACAGCATTTCTGGGGGCATTTGCAAGTGGGGACAATGATCAAATCCTCTAGTTTTAAAATCTTGTTTCAGACAGCAATGCTGCTGGTTCCTGACTGGGAAAAAAAATCACATCATTTCTAATTGGAAGCTTGATGTACAAGGGGTGGAAATATTGAGCACACAATTAACGCTGCAGTTCTTTCGAGTTCTCCACATTTTTGAAATTTCATTTGACCTTGGTTACACTGTCAATTACCTTGTTTGTTTAATTTGAGCATTAGTACTGTGACCTTGAATTGGCAGAGGCTTCAGGACCTTGACAATGCATAGTAAGAAGACTAATTGTTCGTTTCAGCATTCTTAGCATGGGGGTGAGAAATTACAGAGGTGACACAACACCAGAGTAGTCCTGTTGAAGTGTTTGGGGATGCTCTAGAAGAATCAGATTGCTGTCCCCCAAATCTCCAAAGGGCCCTTAAAAGTACAAAGATTTCACATGGAGCTACAGTGGTACCTCAGGTTACATATGCTTCAGGTTACATACTCCGCTAACCCAGAAATAATGCTTCAGGTTAAGAACTTTGCTTCAGGATAAGAACAGAAATTGTGCTCTGGCGGCGCAGCGGCAGCTGGAGGTCCCATTAGCTAAAGTGGTGCTTCAGGTTAAGAACAGTTTCAGGTTAAGAACGGACCTCCAGAACGAATTAAGTTCTTAACCCGAGCGCCGTATGGATGACGGCGGGATCCTCTGCTCACAGCGGCGGCGGCGGGATCCTCTGCTTGCGGCTGCAGCAGTGGCAGAGGGATCCTCCACTCGCGGCTGCAGTGTCAGCAGAGGGATTCTCCGCAGGCGGCTGCGGCGGTTGCAGTGGCGGCGAGCCCCCCTGCAGGGTGCCTTCTTGTCACCCCCCTCAGAGATGGCACCCAAGGCGGACCACCCCCCGCCCCCTTCCTCTGCCACTGCTGATGGAATTTGTAGTTCAACAACATCTGGAAGGCAATAAGTTCCCCAATCCTGAACCAGGGAAAACATGTACTCAGTGGACAGAGCTTACATAAAAACTGCTTTATTTCATGTCAGAGCTTTGGTGTGTCTTGCTCATTAGTGTCTATATACTTTTCAGAGTTTCAGGTGGCGTCTTACCCAGCCCTTCCCTTGGGAAGTCAGGGATTGAACCTGGGAATTTTTGCATGACAAGTACGTGGTCTACATCTCAGCTACAAGGGTGCTCCCTATATGCAATATTGTCTCATGAATGGTTTAAAATGGTTCATGGTGCTCGCTTAACTCTTTTTGTGGACAGGGTTCTGAGCTTTCTCTTCCAAATTCAGGATGGATAAAATGAACTGCTTATCCTTTTTAAGGGAACATTGCCTGCCAAATGATAAAATGTATGAAAAGAGCCAGGCTGGCATTCCATTAATAGAGTACATGCTAAATGTTGAAACAACAAAAAAGTAAAGTGATTATATATGGCAAAGTTCCTAGCTTTAAAAGAAATTTTAATTTCAAGAAATGTTACTAATTTTTGGAGTAACTCCAGAATGGATAGAACTAAGGTACAGCCAAAAAATCTATTGGATGCATCAATAGCATCTCAGCAGAGATAAATCAGGCTCCTCATCCATGTCTTCCAACTAATTTTCGGCTGGAAGCAAATTGCATTGCATTTCAGATTAGGCTATTTTTAGTGATAGTTAGTGATCCTGCATTAACATATAGATACGGAAAGATGGTGGTGCAGATATATATATTTGACTTAACTAATGCTATATTAATAAGCTGAAGAGTTCATTAATATAGCAGGTTGATTTGCAAATGCAATTCACACACACACATCATTTAAACCCTTCTGACTATTTATACTTAACCATCAATGCAAACTGGCCAGTCTCATCACTGCAAATAGGTCATGATGTAATACAGGTCCCCCCCCCCCCCAAAATCAAGCTTACCAAAATACAGAATAGATAGCTCACTAATAGCTAACCTATCAAATTGCCAGATTTATGCATGACTGCTTAGAGCGGGATGTACAACACATTGTGTCAAAATGTGACACTGGAATGGCATTTCTGCAAGATTACATAACAAACGGATGCGCTATGGTAAAGTTTAATGTTGTTATGTGACAAGTCAGTGTTCAACCTCTGACATTTTTAATTGTATGGTTATTATTGTGATCCTTGGTAATCCAAATGGTCATTCTCGCTGTTATGGACACCAATGCTTGCCTTTCCATAATTTGTATCTCTAGATGTTGAAATGCATTTGCGTGGCAAATGGGTTGATTTTGATATAGAGAAATGAGGAAGTAAAGCTGCACATAGAGTAGAGCCTTTCCCTTATATTCTGAACCAAGGAAGACACACCCATACACCTCATGTCATATACGATGTCAGCTGCGGTGCAGGCAAAGCACAGTACAGGGGGCTTTGCAAGTGCAATGATAAGCTGATTATCGGCACTCGTGAAACCCTGAGCACTGTGCTTTGCAAGCTCTAATTATCATTTATTCCTTGGAGCTTGCAAAGTGTAGGACTGTGCCTCTGCCTGTCCTGCAGTTTGATTTCAAGGTACATGGGCAAAAATGGTTTCTTGTGACATCAAGTGATAGACAGCTGGGTGGCCCTGCTCACTTGTCACACTGGGCCCTACGGGGCGGGTGGGAGATAAGGATCTGGCCAAATCGCAGGATCTAATTCCTCACTCCCAAGTTACCATGCAAAATAAAAAAATGTGTGCACTCTAGAATTTGGAGACCCTTAAGTGGCAATTCTAGAGAGAAGGTAGTCACGCCACACTCCTCCATTGCTAAGCAGCTATCGTAGCTATGAGATGGTGAAACAGAAAAAAAATATGGTTGACATGTTTGAGATATGCAAGCACTGGTGGAAGAAATACCAGAAGTTATTTGGGCATTGGAATCTTGCTTAGATGCAAGCAAGCAGCTTAAATAGAACTCAGTTCAATTAGACCGTTCTTTTATTTAAATGAAACTTTGTAAAGCAGGGATGGGGAACCATGTGCCCAGGGGTTGAATCCAAGTCTCTCTCTCTCTGGCCCTCTCCACTCACTAGTGCTGCTCCATACCCTTTGTGAGTGCTTTGAGCTGCATACCTGAAGGAGCATCTCCATCCCCATCGTTCAGCCCGGACACTGAGGTCCAGCTCTGAGGGGCCTTCTCGGTGGTGGTGCCCACCTTGTGGAACGCCCTCCCATCAGATGTCAAGGAAATGAACAACTATCTGACTTTTAGAAGTTTTTAATGTTTGATGTTTTATTGTATTTTTAATATCCTGTTGGAAACTGCCCAGAGTGGCTGTGGAAACCCAGCCAGATGGGCGGGGCATAAATAAATAAATTATTATTATTATTATTATTATTATTATTATTATTATTATTATCATCATCATCATCATCATCATCATCATCATCATCCCCCTTTACTTACAGCAGACTCGCTTTTTTCCTCTGGCTCTGCCCATTTCTAGCATGTGCTTCCTGCAAGATTGTCCATGAGGGAATGAAACCCTCAGACTGGGGAAAAAAATCCTCCCGCATGAACAGAGATGAAACAGAGTGGCTGCTTTTCAAGTATGTTTGGCAAAGCGTGTTCTCCCTATCGGAGAGCATGTGTTGCGGTGGGGGCTAGCAAGCCACCTCCCCTGTAGCTGGGGTGAGTTGGTAGCTGGCCACAGCTTGGATTGGACCTGGTGGTGTTGCTGAGGAGATTTATATGTTGCAATTTGTGATGGACAGCCCAGCGTCCTATATATTGGTCAGCACATTGTGCGACCTTCCTCTTGGCTGCGTGCTTCGGATCACCCACCCTCCCTCCCTGTTTTATTAGGCCTCTGTATTGACCCTCCTATTGCCTGTCATGGGGTTGTCTGCTGTTGGCAGGGGTCTAGTAGGAATTTTTCTATCTGGCGGATTGGCTGGTGCCATTTGGTTTTCGCCTACTCCATAGCAACTAGTCACAACTTGTAAGGTTGGCGGTTAGGCATTGGTTATGTTGGTTGCTGGAAGGGTGGTCGCCCTCCAAAGTGATGATGGTGTGATGGGAATTCTGTTAAAGGAATCCAGGGGCTCGACATGCTTTTGTCCGAACCCTCAGTCGGGGGACAGGGCCACCAAGAGCCCCTGGGAACCTCTGGGGAGAGGGAGGGCTCTGCTCCCAGCCTCCATATCTCTCCCCAGATGGGATTTCCCTTTGCTGACACATGGTCAGCTCTGTCCTGTTGGACAGCTAGTCTGAACCAATGCCTACGCAACCACTCACATGATTTGTATTTTAATAAAGTTGTGGCCTAAATTATGCCAAAATCCCAAACAAAAATTATGTCTGAAGTGTGAATTTATTCTGGGGGTGGCTTGGGGACCTTGACACGCAATTGTGAGAAAGCAATTCTTTTCTGGTGCAACCAAACCCTGCAAGGGAATTCCTAATTTAAGGAACCCTAGAAGGGAAGTAGACTGGATGCAGCTAAGGCTTGGGGTAACCTCTGCATTATGAAAAGTATGGGGTGGCTTCTGCTTTTGAAAATATGATGGGGGTTGGACTGGATGGCCCTTGTGGTCTCTTCCAACTCTATGATTCTATGATTCTATAGAAACACCAATACACAATCTGTTCCTTAGCCTTTCAATCACTTTCATCCAGAGGATGGATTTGAATGCAGGAATGCAGTGGATTTCCTGACTTGACTGGAGGTTGGGCTCCATGACCTTTGCGGTGCCTTTGATGAGTCTATGATTCGCCTTTTTCTTCTTCCCTCCCAGCACTCTCTCTTTCTTACCCTTTTCGCCGTGTCTTTTGTCATTGCCTCCCTCCGATGCACCTGCCACTGGAGCTGATGGGCCCTGAAAGCATTATCCACAATCTCATCTAACTCCAAATGTGATCATCTTACTTAATGAAAGTGGAGGGAAATGTACCTATTTAACAACCAAAATCAATAAGACATTCATCAAAATGAGCACATTGATTTCATTTACACCCAAGGCGACGAGCCTACCTCCCAATGCCTGCTTGTTGAGAAAGTGTCACAGTAAAAGGTCATTGTTGTCAAACTAGTATAAAATTATTTAACTGTGTAGGCTGAGCTTTGAGATTTATTTGTAACTATGTAGTTATTCAGCTATTGATTTATCTCTCCTTCTGCAGCTAAGGCTTGGGGTAACCTCTGCATTATGAAAAGTATGGGGTGGCTTCTGCTTTTTTTGAAAATATGATGGGGATGTCATGTGAACAGAGTGAAGGGGGGGAAGGAAGCCTACTTATATCACTGGTTATCCCTGCTTATTCTGTTAAAAATATATATACTGATGGGAAACCTGTGGCCCTCTGTATGGTGCTAGAGTCCAGCTCCCATCAGCCTCCAGTCAACATGGCTGACGGTCAGGTTTGATGGGAGCAATAATCTAATAATATCTGGAGGGCCTCAGCGGTGTAATATGTTAGTGCTCAGGATAAACATGTTGATTGCTAAGATAAGAGTGTCTCTGGATCTCAAATTAAGAACCATACATCAAAAAATAATATTTAGAACATACTGGACTCCAGTATGCTTGTTTATGAAAGGACTATCTAAGACATCTAGCTGCTGGAGATGTGACATGAATAATGCTTCCCTAAAATATTATGTCCATACAATGTCCTACATTGAAAAATTTCTGGCAGAAGCTACCGGTAATAGATGATCAACATGTCTGTATGGAACAATTTTAAATTTGTAGAGGAAAACATAATTTTGAACTGTATACCCAAAACATGGAATCTAACAAAGGGACAATATGAATGGACTCTCCGTGCCCTTACTATGGCAAAAAGACTGGTACAGATGAACTGGAAAAATAAAAAAAGCAGCTCCCTTTAATGCTTGGACTGAAGATATGTGCAAACTCGCTACACATGAACAAGTTGTGTACAAACGTAAACTTGCCGTGGACAAATTTAAAGATATTTGGAATTCATTTTTGTAAATCCTAAATATGCAGTTCTAAAAAGTAAAAATAAAAATGTTGCATGCTAAGATTGAAAGGTCAAAGCATGAAAAGCAATAGTAAGCATCACTCATTGGCTGGAAATGGTGCAGTTTCTGAAACTGTTCTGAAATGTAGTTCACATTGCACCCTGATGTGTAGTTTTAGAAACACAACTTATTCTTTCATGTACACTTTTGTATTTTCACTTGCATTTTATTAACAGGTGGTAGAAATGTAGTCTGGAGAGGAAAGTGATGGTTATATTTTACATGATTTGCTTCTGAAAGAAAAACTATTCAGTGGGAAAATGAGCAAACTGCTAGATATATTTATGTTCTCATTTTGCTTAGGAAATTTATACTGAGTGGGTCTTCTGAGTATGCATTTTGCTTTTCTTTTTCTTTTTAGTTATTCTTCAGAATTTGAGGTGAATAATTTTCACATTTACAAGATGTTTGCAAATTCTTCCCATTACATTTGCTGTTTATGATGAGCGGCTGGTCACCTAAGCCATATAATGTTTTCCTCTCCTCCTTGACTGGAGGATAAATATTTTTAACAAGGGAATAATAAATAAGGAATCACTTTGGGGTATGACTTTCTGAAGGTATATTTATTACTGCAAAACTTACAGAATTTTCTAATATTTTAAAAATATTTATTTCCTGTCACAATATTTATACATAATCAATAATTTCAAGCCCACAAATCATATTATCCTCTGGCTGTAGGCAAATAGCAATGGATTGGGGAAAAAAGTGTGCATAAAGCAATCCTCAAACCACTATTTTCGCCAATGATTTAGTTAAGCGGCTACAGATGAAGTGATTTAAGTTGTGACTGTCACAGCATCTTCCAAAGATCTGGTCATAAGAAGGCTGAGCAATACCAGACAAATAAACAGGAAAAAAAACCTGCCATGCAATACTATAAAGATGGGAAATATAAACCTGTAGATAAAACTCAGTTTGAGGAAAATTTAATCCCCCTCCTCCACAGGATATTAAGCACCTGGGCAGGAAAAAGTATTAATCTGTAGGATTTCACCCCCAAAATATTAACCTCAGGGTCCAAAATATGAAAGTCTTTAGCAGTTGACTGAATATTGCTGCAATACAGGCATACAAAATATCACTCGTATTGCTAAGCACAAATGTGAGCCCCGTGAGTCTCTGAAGAGCAAACCCAATAGCTTTTTTCATTTGAAATGGTCAGATCACATTTTTAAAACAGATATCTAGGCACCTCAGGAATTTGCTGCAGCCTCCCTCTAGCTGCTTTCCAGGCACTGTCGTTTTCTGTTCCTCTTGGTATTCCATTTATGGACCTGTTAGCTAATAATACAACAAACAACTTAAAATACAAAAAGCGGATGCCTCTTTTCGCAATCTTCTTCTTCCATTGGGTTGAATTTCAGACAGATGGCACGGACAGCTGGGGAGTTAGCCAGCGAGGTAACATTAGGGGCCTTGCAGCTAAATTTGCTGAAGCTTATAGACAATTTTGATAGTTGAGAGGGTGTATATCAGTATCAGATTGTGGTGAAGAGTTGAAAGCTAATGGCAAAACCATTGCTTTCCCTGATAAAAGCTTGCTCCTGATTGACATGGGACAGCTGATTCATATTTCTTTTTTAATTCACTTGCATAAAAATGGTAGCTGTACTTCACCTGCTTTTCAGTGGACAGATGTTGCTAAATTAATCAAATGTAGAAGACATACGCTGCTTCTAAACGGTGTGGTTTGCTTTCCATTCGCCTTGTTTCTGTTTTTATCTGTGGTCATTTTTTATTAACCCAGGTTTTATTAGAACCAACTTGGGTAGCCTTGCTCCTCTTGTTGTGATGCGTTGGCTATGGGACATACCTTTGTGAAGACCCTCCAAGTGCCCCTATATTTTCCAGGGACAGTCCTGGATTTACAGACACTGTCCTGGTTTCTGATTTGATCCTGGAATGTCCTGCTTTTCCTTAGTGCCTATTTTCATCAGAAAAATGTTGGAGGGTATGAAGTTTTGTGACCCTCCTGAGCCAAGGAGATAAGTAACTATACAAGCTTTAGAAGACATCTGAAGGCAGCCCCGTATAGGGAAGTTTTAAAATGTTTACTGCATTATTATGTTTTTATATATGTTGGAAGCTTCCCAGAGTGGCTGGGGCAACCAGCTTCTCCTTTTTTTATGTCCATGGAGTTTTCTTGGCAAAATACTGGAGTGGTTTGCCAGTTCCTTCACCAGGTGGATCACATTTAGTCTAAACTCTCGGCTTTGACCTGTGTATCTTGGGGGCCCCTGCATGGCACAGCTCATAGTTTCTTGGAGTTATTCAAGCCCCTTTGCCACGACAAGGAGTGATCCATGAAGGGGTGTTGTTGAATAAAAGGTAAAGGTACCCTTGACCATTAGGTCCAGTCGTGGACGACTCTGGGGTTGCGCGCTTATCTCGCTCTATAGGCCGAGGGAGCCGGCGTTTGTCCTCAGACAGCTTCCGGGTCATGTGTCCAGCATGACTAAGCTGCTTCTGGCGAACCAGAGCAGCGCATGGAAACACCGTTTACCTTCCCACCGGAGCGGTACCTATTTACCTACTTGCACTTTGATGTGCTTTCGAACTGCTAGGTTGGCAGGAGCTGGGACCGAGCAACGGGAGCTCAGCCCATCGTGGGGATTTGATCCGCCAACCTTCTGATCGGCAAGGCCAAGATGCTCAGTGGTTTAGACCACAGCACCACCCGCGTCCCTTAGCTTTAGTTGTAGCCGACTTTAATTAAAGATAGTAAGAGCATACTGACCTAGAGAGCCGGAACGGTACCTATTTATCTACTTCCACTTGACGTGCTTTCGAATTGCTAGGTTGTTGAATAGGGAATCCCTATTTTCATCGGAGAAATGTTGAAGGGATGTTCACCTAACTTTTAGCAGTAAAGGAAGCGGAGTCAATTTCTCTGGGGTGGTTTTCTTAGACCTAAAACAGCAAAGCCATTTGCCTATCAGATTGACAAACAGGCAGCTATTTGTGTCATGTAGGAATTGTTCAAATTGTGGCCTGGACTGAGTATTTCTGGAATGGGCTATTGGCAGACAAAATGCCCTCCTCCACCCACACAGGCATTCTGCCCTGCAGTTATGTAAATGGCAGTTCAGCTATTTCTAAAGAACCCCCTTTTCTTGCTCTTTGGCACATTCCCTTTCTCATGTATCATTTATAGAGCATTCCTTCATTAAACTGCATACGGACCACGCATTCCTCCTGAATTGGCAAGTTAAGCCTTATGACTGTTTTTGCATTGTTTATCCATGTATCCTCAAGGATGCTATTCATCAATATATTATTCATGGCCTGCTAGTCTAAATACATTTCTGTGCTAGATTTTGTGCTGTCAAAAATGCTCTTCAGAGTATTTTGATATTCCCGCCCTGTCCTAAAGATAATTACAGCGGTACCTCGACTAACGACGATAATGCGTTCCGACGCGATTTCCGTTAGTCGAAAAAATTCGTTCGGCGAATCCCCATAGGAACGCATTGGGGAAAAATTCGTAAGTCGAAAAAATCGGGTCAAAAATTCGTAAGTCGAAAAAATCCTATTAAAAGCGGCCGCGACGTCTTTTCTTAAGTCGAAGAAATTCGGATGCGGCGGCCATTTTGTTTTACCGGAAGTCATTCGTTAGGCGAAAAATACGTTAGGCGAGTTATTCGTAAATCGAGGTACCACTGTATTTGATAGTATTTGGACTCGCTAATTAATCTTTTTGAGCTTTAATTCCTGTTATTTATAGAAATTGTGAACGCCAGTTTGCTCTTTCAGTCTATCCTATTCATTTCAAAGGAACCATGCTTAAAAACTTAGGCGCATGTCTTGCTATATAATCTCAGTTCAGAGCCATGAAGCTGTACCAAGAAAGGAGCAATAGGAGGTGGATCTACACACGGGGGGGGGGAACGCTATAAATAAGTCAGAAATTGAATTGTTATAACAAAAGAAAAAAACGCTACGTAAAAAATGGTTGTTGTTTTTTTGCTCTCTGGCACCATCTGGTGCTGCATGCAACGAATTCAAAACGTCATTTTTTGACTAATGTAGCTGAGTCCAGAGTTGTGTTTTGCTTTCTTTTATTGCCTCTGTTATGTCATGGTGCACCAAGGAATAAGCGCACAGGACTGGTTTTACACTGCACAGCTTTGGGAAATTGGGAAGGCTGAATGGAAATAGCAGAGTGTTAAGTTAGCAGAATGGACTCTGCATCTTCAAATATCGTTTTTTGAATTCTCTCCTTTGTAAATTTCCTGGAAGGACCTCAATAGAAGCTGAACAGTAGCCATTCTTCAACTATCTACTACTTATAACTGGAGGGTGGTTATTATTATTATTATTATTATTATTATTATTATTATTATTATTAAAGCCTTCGTAAATGAAATCCTCAATATGCAGTTGGAAAGAATCAGTTCTATCATCTCATTTCACTGCCTACCAATCTCAGGATGTCAGCAGATGTTCAGAAGACCCACAAACATACCCTTCAACACTTCTCCAATGAAAATAGGGATGTCCTATTTCAATAATAATAATAATAATAATAATAATAATAATAATAATAATAATTTTATTACTTATACCCCGCTCATCTGACTGGGTTGCTCCAGCCACTCTGGGTGGCTTCCAACACACACACACACACACACACACACACACACACACACACACAAATGGAATAGTAAATAAATAAATAGTACAGTGGCGTGAATTTTTTTTAAATTGAGGAAAGAGTTGTGTGTCCTTAAAATTGGGGAAGACCTACTCAACCTGACCTTGTTCATTTTTGAATGATTGGTCATTTAGAAATATTGTTAACTCCCTCTTATTTGTTGCCAGTTGTTGAACATGAACAGTATTTGTGTTTGTGTGTAGCACAACACATGGCCCACTTGAATCTAATTCCTTGTTCTGTTGTGTGCTGGTATCTCGTGATTTGTGGCATATACTCTGGATGTCGTTGCAAGTTTTTTGGGGGTTAGGTTACCTGATGGCTTTAACATGAAAGTGGGGTAGGAGGCCACAATGAAGGAAAAATCAAAACTATCTATTGTTGACAGAAGGATGGCTCCCATCAAGGATTGGTGAAGAGGTGATGTTTTGAGCACTCTATATGATCATGCTGCTATGAAATGTGTTGATCATGTTGATCATCATCATCATCAACTTTTTACTAATGCAATAGGTCAGTGTTTCAGTATTCTGCCCGAGTCCTCAAAACAAATACTCTCCTTTCTGTCAACTTGGTGAAATAGTTTTATCACATGGAGCATGGTTCCCCCTGGCAAAATAAAATGAGAGTTCCATCATTTTACCTGCCGCTGCATTTTCACAATGGATCGGGGAGTGAAATAACTCCAGTTCTGGGGCTGAAATTATCTCTTGTCTGTGGATGGTTGTTAAAAGACGAGCTCATAAAAATGGAGGGTGGGATGGACAAGTTGAGGAGGAAAAACGTGAGCGATTGCCTTGCCAAAGTGATGTTCTTTTTCAAGCAAAAGTTTCCAGAATTGAAAGTGACTTTCATCAGCACATGCTTTTTGAAACAAAACAAAGCGGATAACTTGGTTTGTGTCTATTTCTAATAATACGGTATCCTATTTCCACTCTGCGAGATAATTTCGCAGCGCTACGGTAACCATAACTCTTGCATAGCTATTATGGAGGAAGAACATCTGCTTCTAGCTATAAATCTGTCATGTAACCAGTAAATCCCAACATGGAGACATTACCAGTTTATAACTTAAGAGCCCACAATAGCACAGATAAAAACAATATGTCTTGCCGAACAGTTGCAATGTCACCTCGAGTTCACTTTAAAAGTGTAGCAAACTCATAATATACTTTTTCATTGTGCCTTGACAAGTGTGACCGTTTACCATGTAGATATGCTTTCGATGATGCTTCATGCCTAGGGCTGCCAGACACCTGCATTTTCCCGGACATTACCGGGATTTGAAAGAAGGAATTGATGTAAGGGGGGAATTTCCGGAAGGCGGTGCTTTGTCCTAGATCTTAGTCAAAACCATTGACAAATCACATTTTTGTGGCATATTTGTAAAAAAAAAGCGCTCAACAATTTGGGGGGTTTCCTTAAAAAAAAAAGCTGGACAACTTTTAAAAATATGACAACCCTATTCATGCTAGACTTTTGAACCTCCCAAAAAGAAGCATTTTATGATGGAGAGAAACTTAATATAAAAAAGAGGACTCACAGCCTGCTCTTCAGCCATGCTGTGACACCAGCTCCACAACTGCACTAACAGATAAGCACAATCTTTTTAAAAATATTTTGTTTTCATTTTTTAAACAGTGTTCTTATACATTCACATCATTTTCAGTTTTTACACTCCTGGGATTACTTAGATCCCTCAGACTCCCCCCCCCCCCGTTTCCAATTTTTCCCTATATATGTTTGTTGGTTTGTTGTTGTTTTTGGTGGGTTTTTTTGCATCTAATTAGATTTTTCTAATTCATTTTATCTCCTTCTTTACCTTGACTCATATTACATTATACGTGTTACAACCATCCTGCTAAAGTTTTTAAAATTACACAGTGTTCTTTCAGATATTCTATAAACTTTTTCCACTCTTGACTGAATTTCTCGTCATCTTGGTGCCTGATCCTCACGGTCATCTTTGCCATTTCGGCGTAGTCCAACATCTTGGTTATCCACTCTTCTTTCGTTGGGACTTTCTCTTCCTTCCACTTCAACAGACAAGCCCAATCAATGAATTAAGCAGAAGCTAAAGTCAGTCATTCTTAGAATTCCTAAGAATTCTCACAAATTTTGTGATGTGCTAAGCTCAAACAACACATCAACATGTGTTTAAAATGCATATTTAGAAATGAAAAATGTTTATGCAAGCATATTTTAAAAGAAAATATTTTTTAAAAAACATTTAAATATATACTTAAGTACAAAATGGAATGCATTTTTTTTTTTTTAAATATCACAAGGAAACCTTGGAGCCTCTCATCGTTCAGAGGCTGGGGTGCAAGTAAAAATGCTAACAGTTTGCTCAGAGATTGGGGTGCACGTAAAAATACTTTTGGGGTGCATTTCATGACACCCCAAGCCAGCTGACTGTAGTGCCTGCCCTGCTGCTATGGAACAATATGAATAATATTGGGATTTTTTAAAAAAAATATGATTATTATTGAAATTATATATATATAATATATTGTCCACCTTAGAGACCAACTAAGTTTGTTCTTGGTATGAGCTTTCTATCAGGAGCTCTCCAACACTTTCGTGTGCATGCACACTTCTTCAGATACCGGTACATCAAAATTAAACACCCATATTTTAGTGGAAATCACTAGGACCAAAGCTTAGAGATTTGTGTCTCTGTGTTTTCTACCCTTTTGCATTAGTTTCTCATCGCAGCATAGTTACATTTTACATTTTGAATTCCTTTATAAATCTGTTACGGTGCAATCCTATGCATATTCACTTGGAAGTAAACCCCTCTGTGTTCAGTGGGGTTTACCTAGTACGTGTGTTTAGGATTAAAGTCTTAGCGTAGGATTCCACAGTGGCTAAAGAGGCTTTTATTTATTTGCTTTAGCTGCTGCATAATTTTCAGGAGTCAGTGCAACTGGCATATGTGGGCTGCTCCTCATTAAAACCTGTTTACAATACATCATATGATTGCCTAACTCAATACGGCATAAAGAAGCTCTGTGCTTGTACTCTTGATAAGTTTGAGATTAGTTTTCAAATTAGGGTTATATTCAGCTGTGGCAATTAGAGCTATAGTCGGCTGATTTCCACTTAAGATATGCCTGGTGTTTGCAGGCACCCACTGAAAGGAGCAGATTTCAAGATACCAGTTTAGTGCTTTATTTTTATTAGTAGTTAATTGGTTCTGGGCTGGTAATGGTGGAAGAGTAAGTAGATGTTATCCGGTGGAAATTAAAAATATATAGGCTTAAGAAAGTAGGAAAAATCTATCTATCACCTGCATAAGCTATCATTGCTGATCAGTAGTTAAGGTGTACTGATATACTCCCTGCCCCCACAATCTTCCAAAACAATTACCAATACATGGGTTGGGGTCAAGTTTAAGTTAGTCCTGGTTTAATCCTATTGAAATCAATGCAACTTAGGTTAGTTGCGGTTAACTTGTCCCATTGATATATATTTTTAGAATTCTAAGGAAATTATCAAAAGCATAGAGAAAGAAGAAAGTGGTTTGTGACAGCAATTAAATAATAATAGCACTCCCTCCCAATAATTTTGGTCAGATGTGGTGTAGGCTCCAGCAAGATTTGTAGTAGTAACAATTGAGAATGGCTGTTGGACAGCTCCAATTGCATGGTGGTGCCATCAGCTCCCCAAACAGCCTGTTACACATGGAAGGTTTCACATGATAGTGAATTTCTCCGTATCGAATTGCTTACAAATCCCAAGACCAAATGTGAAACCTTCACACCTGGTGGGCTGGATTGGGTGGCAGCCATTTTGTTGGCACCACATCTGAAGTGGTCCTTAATGCTGGAATGAATAACCTGTGGCCCTCTAGACATTGCTCTACTACAGTTCCCATCATCCCTGACCACTGGCCCTGCTTTCTGGGATTGATGGAAGCTGGAGTCCGACATCTGGAGGGCAACAGCCATTCCCACATCCTTGCCTTAGCGGATGTGTTTTGCTCACATTTGTGGTCAGGGTGGAAGCCTCACTCAGGCAGATTGTCATGGTAGGGTTGTTGCCTTCCTCTGAAGTTTGATCCTAATTATTTGCACTAATAATCTCAAGGTATTTGTCCCATAAGCGTCGTTGGTTGGAAAGAGATGTTGTGGGGTGATTACGGTAATTCTGCCTTGGGTTAGGTCTGTTGGTAATGTCTAGCTCTATGACACCGTTTTCTGTGAATTGTTACTTGGAAATGAGTGGTTATCAAAAAAAGATGCAAAACAACAAAAACATGGCACTTTCGATGTGTTTTAGAGCTACGTTGAAAGGAAACGATGGTCAATAACATGCTGTCAAGCATTCCTTCAGTGTAAAATTGGAGGTTTTAAGGCGAATGAAATTGTTAACCATTGCTGCCATCCTTTCTCAGAGTTCTGTGTGTTGACATATTAACTTGCCCAGCCAACTACAAGTTGGCTTTAGGGAAATGTCTCCATTATTGAATCAGTTATACTGTGTAATAAAAACGAACACCAAATGGGAATTGGAATACATCATAGAAATATTACTCAGACAGCTAATTTTCTGACTTGTCATAATTATATATTGGGATATCAGCAGAAAAAAATAGATAAATAACACCTGAAATAGGCTTAAAAACATATTTTAATTCCCTAATTTAATAACAGACAAGCAATGATGTAGGTCATGGCTAATGGTGTGTATGATCAGCGATTAGTGTAATTCTTGTAACCAGTGAATGTTGCATTCTTGTAACTACGGAGTTTGCCAAGGCACTTACTCACTGGAGATGGGGGATATTAATGTCCCTGATCTAATCAATCATTGATTTCTCCACCAGAAAGCCAATCTCTTGGCTTTATTTTTCTTTTGCAATTTGTCCAGTAGTCTGTTTCCCAAAACAAATATGGCCTTCTGTAATCTAAGGCGAGCAGTTTGGCAGTGCCTGGGCCGAAAAGCTTCCCTGTTACCGAAGATAATGATTTTACCAGAGAAACTGCATTGCACCTTTGCGTGTGTGGATCTGGTGGCCGTCCTCCAAGATCATTATGAATGTCAACATACTTCCACCCTAAATGTACAAATGGTGAAGACATTTCCTCTAATTGCACTTGTTTCTTTTAGGGAATTGGAGGAGAACAGATAAGATCTGAAACTCTCACGGGGCTCCAAGATTATTATCAAGCGAAACCAGACAAGATGTTACTCATGCAATTAGCAAATGGCATGAATGTCTATTTTAAAGTTAATAGTAAGCATCCCTTCCCCTCCAAGCAATCCAGACTGACAGCCTGTCTACAAGTCTTCAACTTTTTGTCTCCACTTTGGTCCTGATTGACACAGACACTCTGCTTTCGTTATTTGTATTAGAACAGACATCCCCAAACTCTGGCCCTCCAGATGTTTTGGACTACAATTCCCATCATCCCTGACCACTGGTCCTGTTAGCTAGGGATCAATTAACCCAGGATGCGGCAGCTAGACTGGTGACTGGGAGTGGCTGCTGGGACCACATAACACCGGTCCTGAGAGAACTACATTGGCTCCCAGTACGTTTCCGAGCACAATTCAAAGTGTTGGTGTTGACCTTTAAAGCCCTAAACGGCCTCGGTCCTGTATACCTGAAGAAGCGTCTCCACCCCCATCGTTCAGCCCGGACACTGAGATCCAGCGCCGAGGGCCTTCTGGCGGTTCCCTCACTGCGAGAAGCAAAGCTACAGGGAACCAGGCAGGGGGCCTTCTCGGTAGTGGCGCCCGCCCTGTGGAACGCCCTCCCAGCAGAGGTTAAGGAGATGAATAACCATCTGACATTCAGAAAATACCTGAAGGCAGATCTATTTAGGGAAGTTTTTAACCTGTGATATTTTAATGTATTTTAATATCTGTTGGAGGCCGCCCAGAGTGGCTGGGGAGACCTGACAAGATGGGCGGGGTACAAATAAAAAAATATTGTTATTATTATTATTATCATGGGAGTTGTAGGCCAAAACATCTGGAGGGCCGCAGTTTGGGGATGCCTGTATTAGAAGAAAAATTCCCATTTGCATCTATGGAAGTTTGTCATCCAATGTAAATCCAGTGTTGAAGGCCTCTCAGTCTGGAATGGGACTGCAGTCGGGAACACAAAGGTAAAGCCCCTTATCCTCATTCAAGGCCTCAATCTGGATCAGCACTTGCGGTTTACTTTTAAAATACTGTCCACACAATTGTTAACAATGTGACTAGTTTTTTGTAGGTTCCATATACTTTTTCCCCAATTGGCATCTCCAAGCTGTGCATGCCCTTTTTGGATAAAACTCAGGCTGGATCTACACACAGGGGAAAAATGCTATACATAAGTCATAAATTAGATTGTTATAACAAAAGAAAAAAACCTTATGTAAAATCACATAGACAAAGTTTTTTTGCTCTACAGCGCCATCTGGTGTCGCATCTTTACAATGAAGTTACAATGATATAACTGACTGAGTGTAGCTGAGTCCCTATTTTGTTGCATGCAGCACTCCTTCTGCAGTTCATCTTCAAAGAAAAACAACATTATGGAGCTTGCTCTCTGCTGCAGTGGAACTTTACTTACTCATGTAATTAGTACATTATTCCCGCTATTCATTTTGGTGGAAAGGAAACACAATGCAAATGGGTTTGGGGAGAGGAAGTAATCAATTACATATCATTTGCAGACTGAAAACAGCAACAACAATGACAATAACAACAACAGCGACAGTGAACACCAATCATATTCTTTGGTCTGATTTCTATTCTGGACATGGGACGAACATATCTCTGTAAGAGATATATAAATACAATATAATGTATAAAATCACCCAGAGATCTTATCAGTACATCGCTGTAGCAGTGGGGGAAAAGAAGGCTGGGATCTACTGAGAGATCTCTGGCCTCTTGGTGCCAGAGCTCTCTGAATGTCAAGGAAGCTTTCCTTGAATTCATTTCTACAACCTGTTTGGTAGTACCTGTACTGAAAATTATAACGTAACGCATTATATTGTGTTGATGGAGCATCACTTCCCATCGTTTCCCTGCTCTTATCACAGTGTTCCCAGTTTTGAAGCTTGGTTATGCTGACGCGATGTTTTATCACTCGGCATGCAATGTACTCCAGGGACGGGATGAAGCAAAACGGAGGTAATAGGAAGCACTGCAGTTTATAACTCAGAGGAGGCCAAGTTTGCATACTTGAGGACAACAGAAGTGCAAACTATGCCGGGCAAGCTTGATGCCATCTTATTTTAACACCTTCCCAGCTCTACTGAATCTCAGCATGGGGACCAAGGCTTCTGGGAGTCTCAGTTCTATTAGTGAGCTGTTTCATTGAGTGAAAATCTTTTTAGTGGAAATTGTGAACATGCATTTTTCCACTTTTCCTCCTCTTGGGCTCCTTTTAAGAGCAGGCACCTGGATTTGATCCTTGCAACATTATTTCAACACTTTAGTACAGATGTTAGAGCAGAGTACCCATGTGAATTCCAGGTTGTTTTATGGAATAATTACTGACCTTTCCAATGTCATTAGAGGCTAGTTACAGGAAACAAACGGAGTCTAAATTATTATGAGTCACCTGATGCAGGAATTTAACACTTCTAAATGTTTTGGAGAAGGGCCAATCTGAACCACCATGTTACTAATTTTTTTTTGAACATTTTGGAAATAAAACCCTAACTACATAGATTCTGAGGGGGTCCAAATTGGTGGCAATTTTCCGGGAAAGAGATCCTGGGTTTGTGATGCACATTTCACTGAAAATATAGCCTTGGTGGAAGAACATACAGTAGAACCTCGACTTACGAGTAACTCGACTTCCGTATTTTTCGACTTCCGAAAGGGAAAAAGCGGCCGCGCGCCTACGAATTTTTCAACTTCCGAAAGGAAATCCGCTTGGATTTTAGATGCGGTTTACTCAACTTATGAAGTTTTAGATGGGATTTACTCGACTTACGAAGGTTTACATAGGGTTTTCTTACGAATTTTTCGACTTACGTTTCCAATGCATTCCTATGGGAATGCCGTTTTTCGACTTACGAAATTTTCGACTTACGAGTGTGCTTTCAGAACGCATTAAATTCGTAAGTCGAGGTTCCACTGTATACAGTCGTACCTCGGAAGTCAAACAGAATCTATTCTGGAAGTCTGTTCAACTTCCAAAATGTTCAGAACCAAGGCGCAGCTTCCAATTGACTGCAGGAAGCTGCGTCGGACGTTTGGCTTCCAACGTTGGCAAACCGGAACACTCACTTCCGGGTTTGCGCCATTCGGGAGCCAAAACGTTTGACTCGCAAGGCGTTCGGGATCCAAGGTACGACTGTCCTTTGCTTATAACCGGAGATAGATGGATCTTGGGTTACAAGGGCTGGAAAATACCTCTTCTTGGCACACTGGATACCCTCTTTGTTTGGACATCACGCTAAACCGTAGCTTAGTACAACGTGAACAAGCCACAGCAAAACTTGGGCTCCTGCACTCACCATTCCCATCTTCCCCTGTGTTTTTCACTTTCAGTTTTGATTAACTGCAGTTCAGTATTTGGGTGGCCAGCCTCTTGAAGCCTCTGAGATTTCTTCTCGCCGTCTTCTTTGTCCTAAGGTAGCAAAGATGGTTGGCTTTCCCTCTGCCCTTGAAAAATACATAGCGCTAAAGGAGGAAGTTGGAGTAGTGGAACACTTCCCCTCTCTGGGCTTTTCCCAAATCTATGTGCTTTTCAAGCATCGGATTGGCATCCAAGCTGCTTGTCATAACTTTGAAGAGCACATAAAGGCGAAAGAGGAAGTAGGACGAGTGACTCTCTCTCTCTCTCTCTCGCCCACCATTCAGCTTTATGTGCTTTTCGAGACTCAGATCAACACCTGAGCAGCTGAACAGAAGGTGGAGTGACGCAATGAGTAAAAGTGGGGAGGTAATGGGGGGATGATCTTGGAGACTGGGAGGGGGATAATGGGACCAAGGGTGTAGGCAAGGAGGAGAAAATGGGGTGCCACAGGAGACAGAGAGACAGACAAGGAAGGAGGGAGAGGGAGGGAGGGAGAGAGGGAGGTGGAGGTACACAAAAGTATGTAGCAAATCAATTAAAAGGGTTCCCTATTGAAATTGCATCATTTCCCCACCTCCACCAGTTCAGACAGCTGAGACAAATCTGATCCCTCAGTTGACTGAACTGTAAAAATTATGGACCTGGTGTTTGCGTGTTTAGACTTTTTACCCTCCCCAAAATAAATTCATACAGGAGTCAGATATTTGGTTTGGTTTTTGGCAGAAATTTAGGCCACAACTTTATTGATTACAATCAAGTGAGTGGTTGCATAGGTTCTGGTTCGGCTATCTCCCTGCACCTTTGCAGGCAGTGCTGTCCCAGAGCCACGTTCATAGGACAGCCAAGGATGAACACCAGGGACAGCTGGTGAAAGGTTAACACCACTCAACCACCCTGATGTCCCCTGGACTCGGGCGCGGGCCGACCCCTTTCGGGGACGGCAAACAAGTGAGTCCCTGGATTCCTTTACCAGAATATCCTGCATTGCATAGGTGTGACCACATCACGTGCCACACCTATCACCTGAACCAGAGCCTATCCGCCACAACCTTACAAGTTGTGACGATTTGCTACGCAGCAGGCAAAACCCAAATGGCACCAGCCAATCAGCCAAGTGGGGAAAATTCCTACCGCACCCCTGCCCCAAAAGCAGACGACACACGACGGCATAGCAAGGTCAAGCGCAAGCCCTAAATATAGGGAGAGGTGGGCGTGTGTTCCGATGCGATAGCCCCAAAGAGGAAGCTCGTAAGCCTCGCATGGGTTTTATAGGCCCCGCGTTGCTGCTCTTTTGAGGCACCCCATTGGTCAAATTGTACCCCAGCAACGCTGTGGTGTAGTGGTTGAGAGCGGTGGACTCTTAATCTGGTGAACCGGGTTCGATTCCCCGCTCCTCGACATGCAGCTGCTGGGTGACCTTAGTCACACTTCTCTGAAGTCTCTCAGCCCCACTCACCTCACAGAGTGTTTGTTGTGGGGGAGGAAGGGAAAGGAGAATGTGAGCCGCTTTGAGACTCCTTCGGGTAGTGATAAAGCAGGATATCAAATCCAAACTCTTCTTCTTCTTCTTCTTCTTCTTCTTCTTCTTCTTCTTCTTCTTCTTCTTCTTCTTCTTCTTCTTCTATCAGGGGTTGTGGCTGTTCCAAGATCACCCACCCCCAAGACAGGGTCAGGTGGCCAGGTCGCACCGCAACACGTGCCCTCTTTTAATGGAGGACCCGATTTTCCAGAACTGTACATAGTACAAAAACAAGGCTTGACCCTTGTCATTTTTTTACAAGGGATCTGCTCAAAACCAGTATAAAACCTAGCCCCTGATAGCATTCACAATGATTTCTGCTGATGATGGTATTGGGGCAGTTATATGTGACCCTGCTTTCAATATTGTTTCTGCCTGCTAAGTTCTGTAGCAGGCAGGCTGCTTCGTAACCCTTGGTTTTAAGTTGCCTTATTTCAAAGTAAAGTTAAAGACCAAGCGCTACTTTTTTTGGTTTCGAGGACGCAGCAAGCTGTAAACGAAAACTTCCACTCTCTGCCTCATGATGATGATGGAGATGGAGCAGGAGGATCTTGTTTTGTCCAAGCCTTGCTGCAACTTGTTCTCATACAAATCTATGGTTTAGTGTGACGTCTGAACACAGCCAGCACTAAATCAGGCGGAGCACTACTCTGACTCGAAAGGAAGAATCTTCATAGAGTCAGACAAGCTAATGGGCTATTATCTACCACTTCAGTGTGGTATTAAAACTTTCTAGTGCAGTGAAACAGACATACCATGGAAACCGCACAGGCAAACTTTGGACATTTTCTTTAAATTGCCTCTATTTCTAGGATTATTTTTCTTTTTTTCAAAAAAGCATAAGAAACATGATAATGCTTGAAATCACACATTATGCTATTGGGAAAAAAACCCTACTGCTGCTTTGAAAACAACCAATTTCTTTATATTGCCTTTTTAAGCAGATGCTTGTTTGCTTGTTCCTGTCAACAGTGTTTATTCTTTAACAATGTTTGCATATTCTGTTCTGTAAAGCCTGGGATTTCTCTGAAAGCCAAGCAATGATTGTGCATGTGTCATTGTTGGTTCTAAGCCACTGGGTGTCATTTTCTTCTGTCTCCACTTTAATTTTATACTGGGAAGCCCTAACTTGTCTTACAATTGCAGCAAAAAAAGAGAGAGCACTGCCTTGTTACCCAGGTGCTAAAATAAATTTGGAAGAGAAAGACTGGGAGAGAAAGGCAAGGGGGTGATTTGCCATTCATAACGATGCAGTCTTTATTGAAGTCCTTTGTAAAGTATGCTTTTTATTATTATAAGGGATGGGCTAAATGTTCCAACAGAAAATGTTTGCATTATGTACCATGCTGGGGGCTGACAAATGCATAGGACAGCAGAATAAGAAAATACAGTGGTACCTTGGTAGTTAAATGGCTTGGCTCCCAAACAAATCAGCTCCCGAATGCCGAAAACCTGGAAGTGAGTGTTCCGGTTTGCGAACGTTTTTTGGAAGCCGAACGTCCAATGTGGCTTCTGTGGCTTCCGATTGAATGCAGGAAGCTCCTGTAGCCAATCGGAAGCCGCACCTTGGTTTTTGAACGGACTCCCGGAACGGATTAAATTTGAGAACCAAGGTATCACTATAGTGGGGTAGGAGAGCTGGGGTGGGGGGTGGGGATACATTTGGTTTCAGATGGTACATTGGTAAAGGTAGAGGTAAAGGGACCCCTGACCATTAGGTCCAGTCATGACCGACTCTGGGGTTGCGGCGCTCATCTCGCTTTACTGGCCAAGGGAGCCGGCGTACAGCTTCTGGGTCATGTGGCCAGCATGACTAAGCCACTTCTGGCGAACCAGAGCAGCGCATGGAAACGCCGTTTACCTTCCCGCCAGAGCGGTTCCTATTTATCTACTTGCACTTTGACGTGCTTTCGAACAGCTAGGTGGGCAGGAGCAGGGACCGAGCAACGGGAGCTCACCCCGTCGCAGGGATTCGAACCACCGACCTTCTGATCGGCAAGCCCTAGGCTCTGTGGTTTAACCCACAGTGCCACCCGCGTCCCTTGGTACATTGGTAAATGAGTCTAAAAAGCATCTATGGTGGCTTAGTGTTAAGCCTGGAAGTGTATACTTGAATCTTTCCCAATCTGGGACCATCCAGATGTTTTGGATTCCAATTCCCATCAGTGTTACTCAACATGGCCTGCAATCAGGGATGAAGTGAGTTGTAGCCTGGAACATCTGAGAGGCAGCAGGTAGAGAAAGGCTACTCTAGACGACATTGGAACTGCATACTGAGATTAAAGTTACATTTTCAGTCACTGCCGTGCCTGTGGTGCACACATAGCAATCTGCGTAATCTCTGTATTTCATTATTAAAGCTATGTATTTATTATGCTGTGAATATAATTTCCATATGTGATCTTGAATCCCCAACAAGAGCAAGAGCTATTTCCCTAACTGCATCTCATTCCGGCCTGAGATGAAATATCACACTGCCTTGCCAACATCGCTCAAAATACAGAGCAGCTGGATTGTTTGCCCAAAATGATGTTCCAGGTTGTTCTCCTGGACAGAACTCAGTATCTGAAACTTATAAAAGCGCTTAGGTTGCTTTGTTTCATCATGGACAACAGCCAGCTGAAATACATTTCACTTGACTTCCACCACAAAATTCCCAAGAACACTGTTATGGAACAGTCACACCTCCTTGCACATAAACTCTTTCCCATCACTATGGAAAAGATACACATTAACCTTTATAGATTAATCTTTGCAGCGTTACAGGAAAACGTGTGGCACCAAATGAAGAAAATAATATATTTCAATAGTTAGAAAGACCCACATGTGGCCACTTTCATTGCAACACCTGAATGCACTGACAGCACATTTTAAACTTTCCTCCATAAAGGGAAACACATTGAGCTTGGAGTATTATTCCAGCAGCACATAGTAAGTGGAAAGTGTCAAAACAGCACACTGACTTCCTTGGAACAAGCATAAGTCATGGATGTGGAGCAGTGGATTGAGTTGCATGAAGAAGCAACTCTTGCAGGGAATTTTGCACAGGTCCATGTGCACAGGAAAAGAAGCGATGTCGACATGCAGTGGAGAATTTATGTGACCCGTCACTTGTTATATTACATGCAGCTTGTGGACAGTGCTGGCCAGGTGGATATTTTTAAGCCTTGTCAGATCTATGGAAAGCCGGGTGTGATTGACAGAAGGGTTTTATTAATTTGTCTGTTGCATGCAGTGAAAAGAATGCTAATACAACAAATAATTTGCCTTTGCTGTATAAATTATGCAATCCTATACACACTTCCCTTGAAATAAACTCAATATGGCTTATGCGTTTTGGGTGAGAGGAGGACAAACTGAAGGAGGAGGTGAATTAGGAGAGGATTTAGTTATATTTAGCTGATTGCAACCTCTGAAAGCTTGTGAGCAGGAGCTCGTGAGAAGAATTGTACACAGGGGTGTTTAGCAGGGGAGTTTGAGGGGGAGTCCCAGAGTGTTGTCTCATGCTGTAGGTAAAAAAAGGTAAAGGACCCCTGGATGGTTAAGGCCAATCAAAGGTGACCATGGGCTGTGGCGCTCATCTCGCTTTCAGGCCGAGGGAGCTGATATTTTTTCCACAGACAGCTTTCTGGGTCATGTGGCCAGCATGACTAAACCGCTTCTGGTGCAACGAGACACCACGACGGAAACCAGAGCACACAGAAACTGTTTATCTTCCCGCCACAGAGGAACCTATTTATCTACTTGCACTGGTATGTTTTAGAACTGCTAGGTTGGCAGAAGCTGGGACAGAGCAACGGGAGCTCACCCCATCGTGTGGATTCAAACTGCCGACCTTCTGATCGGCAAGCCCAAGAGGCCCAGTGGTTTAGACCACAGTGTCGCCTACGTCCCTAATTGTCTCATGGTGTATGTAGGACCAAGAGACATGGATGTCAAAGGAGCTGCTGCAGTGACTTGCAGCACCTGTGCCATATTTGTCTTCTTGTCTAAGAACGTGCAAAGTTACACCTGCAACCAGTGCAAGCTGGTTGCCTCGCTGGAAGAGACAGTACAGCAAGTACAGCAACTAGAGATCCACCTAGCCACATATCGAGCTATTGGGTAAAATTAATTCAAATTTCCAGGGCCTGATGAGCTGCGCCCAAGGGTACTAAAAGAACTTGTGGATGTAATCTCAGAGGCTCTGTCTATAATCTTTTGAGAATTCTTGGAGAGGAGGTGAGGTCCCTACAAACTGGAGGTGGGCAAATGTTGTCCCCATCATCAAAAAGGGAAAAAGAAGAAGACCTCGATACCAGGAAACGCCCTAGAACTGATCATTAATTGGTTGGTCTGTGAGCACTTATGTGATGGCCTGGGATTCGGACTCGGATGCTGAACCTGAGGTATCCCAGCCTGCACAGGATTCCCCGCCTCCAGAACCAGCAGAGCCGGGGCTAGGGCTTGAGTCTGAAGGGTCCTCACCTGTGCTGGATCCTCAGGTGCAGGCATCTGCTGAGTCTGCTCTGGCTCCTGATGGAATGGAGGACCTATTGCCTGCAGGTGCTCCACTCCCAGCCCCGTCAGAGGAAGCTGAGGCTGCCCCTGGGTCCGGTAACCCACCAGCCTCTCCTGAGCTGCAGAGGCTCAGGGCAGAGAGGCAAAGGGAACTAAGTTCCTGCAGGAGGAGTGCTCACCTCCAGGCCAGAAGGAGATGCGAGTTACTGGAGGATCATGGCCGTACTATGCCTCAGGGCAGATAAAGGCCGGCCAGCCCCAGCCCCAAGTTGTGTGAGCAACACAGTTGCTAACGTGTGCCTGCCTGTGTCCTCGTGCCTGTTCCTGACCTGTACCTTTCCCTGTTTCCTGCCTTGCTCCTTGCCGGACTGATCCCCCGTTGGACTCCTGAACCTTGGACTGGACTTTGACCCTGCTTCGCGGATGAACCCTCGGCGTGTTCCTGACCTCTGACTATCCAGCTAGACCTGCAGACAGCTACCTGACTCTGCTGCTGCCCCACCCCTGGACTGGGTTGCCTCGCTGGACCTACCGCTGTTGTCCGGGGCTGCTGACCACGCCCCCACTTGGCCCCGGGTGAGTTTCTGGTCTTCGCACCCTGTGTCCTCTGGGCTGGGCACCCCCGGGGCCAGCACAACTTAGAAAAGGATGCTGTGATTACTAAGACCCAGCATGGGTTTCTCAAAAACAATTGAATCTCATTTCTTATGGTAAGAGATGTTTGACAGTGGAACAGACTCCCTCGGAAGGTGGTGGATTCTCCTTCCTTGGAAGTTTTAAAGCAGAGGTTGGATGACCATCTGCCAAGGATGTTTTAGTTGAGATTCCTACATTGCAGGGGGCTGGACTAGATGACCCTCGAGGTCCCTTCCAACTCTATGATTCTAGACTGCCATAGGATCAAATGTTTAAACTTCTTTCTGTATACGTAAATATGCATTTTCTCCCATATGTTTAGTCTATAAATGGAGAGGGTAACATTACCATGCCTGTTAGCTCTGCCCCTAACTCTTGCATCCTGCTATGTGATCCAAATATGCACATGCTTAGTGAGACAACTGAAAAGGGGGCACCCATGGAATCAGCAACCCTGATTGAGTGAGGTGCCTATAGATATTGGGGTCTGATTCAGACATCCAGCTAAATATGCAGTAGGTTGACATAGGGTTGACATAGAGGAAACAAAAAATCTGTAGAAAGCCTTAATGTGTTCCTGAATGTGTGCCATTGAAGCGCATGAGTTCTTTCATTTAAGATCTGTACTGCTGCTTATTCTTTTTCTATTAACCATTCATTCATTCATTCATCTCTCAGTTCAGTTTGGATAGAACCTAGTTAACAACAGAGTGGGAGACTCAACTAATAGCTCCCTATATTTACATCATTTCTATAAATGAAATCCAAAATGGGTTGCGACAAAATGCAGACCATAAGCATTTGAATCTCTGTTAACTAAAAATTAATACAACCGGAAACCTTAATTTTCAGACTTTTAAAAAGTGTTTTAAGGATTGCCAGGATTGGATATGGTGGCAATTTATTCTTCCTGCAATTACAAAAGTCAATAAGCAAGTATCGGTGTCTAGTATATATGCACTTAGCAGCTCCAAATTGTTTAGGCCTCTAAAAAAATGTTTATATGTTAGAACATTGTCTCTCCTTATCAGGGCTCTGCACATGTGCTCCTATAGACAGAGTCTTGAATTAATCAGAAATGTACAATTCTGTAGTGCTTCCAAGGCACTCTTCCACAATATGTATGGAATGAAAAATGTGCAAGATTAGCACTCTTGTACTCTGCATATCAATGTGCAGTATTCATATTTTAATACCTTCACCCCTGTTTTAACCCTCTTTCTGTCACTTTGTATTGGCTGGCACAATGGCAAGATGACACAGAGCCCCCCTTCCTTCTTTCCTCTCGCTTCTGTGCCAGAGAGATTCTATAATAAGCAGTTGACATAATGAAGGGAAGAAACCACACCATGTGCTAATAGTTTGAATCAGGTTATATGCAAGGAACCATTTAAGAGTTGAATGGTTCCTTTCCATATGAGCGAGAAATGCAGAGGGCCCTTTGGGTTGGTCTTCGAACAGAACTAGTCAAGATGTCAGGAGATCTATGATCAAAAATACGTTGATTTTTGACCTGCCAGCTTTCTGCTTGAAATACAGCAGAATTATTATTTTTTTGGTATTGAAATTGCCGTGAGAGATATCTGTGCTGACACTCCCCTACAAACTATTTGTGTAAGTTAACTGTACAATTGCATTTTGTACCTTACATTGGGCAGTTAGATTGCTCTAGCCCCAGGCTCCTGTACAGATGCATGTGAGAAATATGGAGAAAAACCTGTTGAAATGGATGGGATAAAACATAACTATGAAAAACCCACCTAATATTAGCTTTATATTAGTTACCAAAATTCAGCCTGATATATACACAGTATATCCAGGGCTTTTTTCCCCCAGCCGGAGCTTACCAGAGCTCAGCTCTAACACCTCTCAGGTGGGCACCATTGCCATTCTAAGAGAACAAGGAAGGCGAGCCCTGGCACCTATTTTTCTAGAAAAATAGCACCCAGTGTGGAGAGCCAGTGTGGTGTAGTGGTTAAGAGTGGTAGACTTGTAATCTGGTGAACCGGGTTCGCGTCCCCGCTCCTCCACATGCAGCTGCTGGGTGACCTTGGGCTAGTCACACTTCTCTGATGTCTCTCAGCCCCACTCACCTCACAGAGTGTTTGTTGTGGGGGAGGAAGGGAAAGGAGAATGTTAGCCGCTTTGAGACTCCTTCGGGTAGTGATAAAGCGGGATATCAAATCCAAACTCTTCTTCTCTCTTCTTCACCCGCCCTGTGGAACGCCCTCCCACCAGATGTCAAAGAGAAAAACAGCTTCCAGACCTTTAGAAAACATATGAAGGCTTTTTAGCTTAGGGAAGCTTTTAATATTTGACAGACTATTGTATTTTAGTATTTTGTTGGAAGCTGCCCAGAGTGGCTGGGGAAACCCAGCCAGATGGGCGGGGTATAAATAAATTATTATTATTATTATTATTATTATTATTATTATTATTATTATTATTATTATTATTATTTTATTCCCACCTCCAACATAGGCTCCAGTATTTCCAGAACTGAGGAGCAGCCTTCAAGAATGCCATTGAGCCTGATTAAACTAGTTTGGCATACTGAATGAGGACACTTTGGGTTGGCCTGAGAACTAAACTAGACAATATGATCCCATGGTTTTGCCCTGTCGACTGGCTGCTTGAAATGGCAGGTTCCAGCACTTATGCAACCATGAACAGATTGATATAGGGGTAGATGCAGCTGCTTGCTTGCTGGTGGCCTTCTTCATAGAATTGTAGAGTTAGAAGGAACACTGAGGGTCATCTAGTTCCTGCACCCAGAGTCAGTCACGACTGGACCTAATGGTCAGGGGTCCCTTTACCTTTACGCCCATGCTACATATTTCTTTTATGCAACAGTAACTTCTACTGTGTGGTCTCCAAATCTGGAAGCTCTTTGCAATGGTTATACCTTATTTTATGGCTACGTCTTATTTTAGGAGAAACAGGGTATCAACAGCATTCCAACTCAGAATGGAGTGACACTGGTGAAATTGCCAGCTGATATCTCTCCATCTTTTAAAGTGTTCATCTACAATGGAAGAAAGGGAGAGATGCATTTTGAAGCACAGATAACGATGTGATTTCAAAGGCCTGTCAATCCTGCAAGTCATTCTCTGCTTATCATATTCACGGATACTTAAGTACTTAGCATCATGATTCTGAAATAATGCCCGTAAGATTCATAGCCATTCCATATGCTGTTACGCAACATGACTCCGCTGGATAAAAATACACCTCAAAAACACCATTACAACATCTTCTGAAAATATGGACAGAAAGCATTTCAGGGACAGCTACATGGATAATTCATTGATGTACAGATGTTCATCCTCATTTGCTGTGGCAATATTCATATTTTGCTGATAAATAATTGAATCTGTATAGCTAACCCTGATCTAAAATAGCACACAGAATGATTGCCTTTTTCTTACTTTTTTTTTTTTTAAAAAAGGATTAAGTTTCCATTTTGTTGGGCAAAATATTTTAGTTAGGAAGTTTTAGATGCTGAAATCTGTCGAAGATACTTTTGTTATTTTCTTTCAGCATGGAAGTGGCTATAGCTTAGCAAGAATACATGCAATAACTAACTAACTAACAGAGCTCCAGGAAGTATAAAAGCCACGTCATAGATGTTATTTTGGCAAGTGCAGTGATTCATGTACTCATAGGAAGAAGTACATATGTGTGCTTCAAACCTGGGCATGCCCAAGGAATATTTTATTTATGAAATCAGAACTGATTTGGTCTACTCCTCCTGAATTTATGTGTGGATTTGAACATTTTTATGCTTCTGATTTCACACCTCTTCACATCTCTGGTGCACTTCTTGGCTGACAAGAACTACTAATATACCAGCATGCATACAAAAATATGTATTTTGGGATAAAGTTATATGTAGAAATGTGTACCAACTCTTAAGGTTGACTACTGTATGTTCCTATCTGCACATTAATTTTGGAGTTGTGAATCAGGTTGCTTCACATCAGAATTCACAGACTTTAAACTTCTTGGGTATCACTAGTCTGAACTAGACAACTTCAAATAACAAACAAACAAATAAAATTTTAAAAGTTACGCAGTTACAGAGGGTGGGAATGAGCTTCAGGCAAGTGTGAGATTCCTTCTCAGCTCTTGTTTTCTACTGCCCCACACCCCTTCAACCTTTGCATTTGCATGTTCTGTTCTTTTGCCTATGGTAGCCTTCTTCTAGTACAAGAATAGTGCTATCCTGGTGCATTTCTACCCCCTGTGTAACATTGTGTTATTCCAGTGTAACCGTACTGGCAGTGATCCTATCCCACACAGTATGCGTAACTCAAGCATCACAGGATTGCTCTGTCGAGACATGGAACTAGCCCTGAGAAGTTGTATGTTGCACTTTTTCTATATTCTTGGACAAATGTGCACTCTCTCCTGTAGTGGTTCCCCTGGCAGCATTTGAGCAAATGTCTTATCATTTTAAAGAGAAGCGAGTGTTGTGGAAATTGTGAAAATGGGCCTGAGGCAATCTTATGCTTAACAGCTAAATTGTTTGTGCTCAGTGCAATTTTTCTAGAAAAAGAGGTGCTGGAACTCACCACGAATGTTTCTTTTGTCCTATTATAATGGCAATGGCGCCCACCTGAGTTCGAGCAAGTTCCGGCTTGGGGGGGGGGGGAGCCCTTATTGTGCCAGTTTTGAGGCACTTGATGGTGAGCTTTGCTAGAGTTGGCCGAAAACATTTTAGTACCTGAGACATGCAAATGCCTTTCCCTCTTTAAAAATATGAATGAAGCAACCACAAATTGCCATCATTTAAGTTCTCATTTTATATGCCTGTTGTCTTTGTCCATGGGGTTTTCTTGGCAGGGATACTGGAGTGGCTTGCCAGTTCCTTCTCCAGGTGGATCACGTTTAGTCAAAACTCTCCACTATGACCTGTCCATCTTGGGTGGCCCTGCACGGCATAGCTCATAGCTTCTGAGTTATTCAAGCCCCTTTGCCATGACAAGGCAGTGATCCATGAAGGAGGGCACAAGGAGAAGGGGACGACAGAGGACGAGATGGTTGGACAGTGTTCTCGAAGCCACCAACATGAGTCTGACCAAACTGCGGAAGGCAGTGGAAGTCAGGAGTGCCTGGCGAGCTCTGGTCCATGGGGACACGAAGAGTTGGACATGACTAAATGACTAAACAACAACAAGTTCTCATTCAGAATGTCTACCTTATGATAGAATGGATGGTAAACTCCTGTTCTCCTGGCATGTCAAGAAAGTGCATCGACTGCTTCCAGCCATCTCCCCAAGCCTACTGTGCCCCTTCAACAGAAAGACCTTGCCCGATGATGTTCTAAATAGATCCTTTAGCATTTATAAATCACTTACAAGAGCTCTTGCCGAATAGCTTTTGCTGACACAGCAACTCCCCATTTCCGTCTCCAAAGAGAAGGCCCTTTTTATCTTAACGCAGTAAAACTATTTAATGTGACCACTGCCTAGGTTGACTTGCTGCTTGCCTGAGGGTTTTAGCTTTGGAATCTAATAAATAAAGCCCGTGTAGCAGGCTTCCATGGTCTGCTGGATCATCTTGGGGGGGGGGGGGAGTGAGAGAAGAAAAAAAAAAAAAAGCTGAATTGTTTTGGTGAGAGCTTGTGAATAAACTATGTTTAGACAGGCTTAGCCTGTTTTTAGCAATTTAAAAATACTACTAAAGCTGTCAAGCTGTCATTAAAGCGCACTTACTGTGGGTTCTAGCCAAAGCAAGTAGAAATAAATTGGCTGTCTTCAGTTTGGAGGCTAAGCAGCTCAGTCTATATTGACTTGTTAGGCAACATCTCATTAACAGTTCAGAGCTCAGCTCTGACACCTAAGCACACCAGAATCTAAGCAAAAAGCAAAGTTGGTTTCGGTGCACTTTTTCTTTTTTTCTTTTTGGATTGGGGGGGGGGTAATCTAAAATGTGGCCAGAAATGATACCAATGATGTGGTTTTATTTGTTTGTTTGTGAAACCTTTAGACCGCTCTTTGTTGCAGAAGAATTACGGAGCAGTTTACAAAATACTGTAACACAAAATATTAAAACACAACCATGGAACCAATCAATCAATTATAAAATCATAGCAAGGAACAACAGCAGTTCAATGCCTCCTAAATGCTCAGGGAGAACAGATCTCATTTAACCTGGGATCCCACCAGGATTGGGGTGATAATTCCACAGTTTGGGTGCAACCACATAGAATGGCCTTATCCTGCATGCCACATCTGTCAGCAGGGCAGCGAGACCAAATACCTGGATGACAACATCTTGAATTTGGCGTGGTATATTACATATAGGCAGCAGGGCAGGCTCCACAGAACAAGTTCTGTGTGACATGCAAACACACCTTTCAATATTCTTGAAGCATTCTGCATAAGCGGCAGTTTCCAGACTGTCTTCGAGGGAAGCCATGTCATTAGGAGGTTTGGACTGAGATGTCATGAAGATGTGGATGACACCCAGTTCTTTGTCCCCACAGCATCTGAACCAGCAGAGGCAGTTCAGGTGCTAGACCAGTGCCTGAGCCCATAAACCAGACCAGATATAGCTGTTATGTTTTTCATGTTCCTGAGTATGGGAGGTGGCTGGCTCACTACCTTGCTCCTGCGACAGAGGGTATGCCGACATCACCGTGGCATGCGTGCATGACATTTGCATGCGTAACTTGCACACAACCCACAGAACATGGGGGGGCAGCCCCTTCATTGAAAAATTGTGGGTGCCTGCCCCCCCCACAGCCCTGCATAGATGGCACTAAGGGAGGTGGTAAAATAGCTTTTTCTGGAGAGAGTTGCACTTTCCTGAAAGGAGCAGTTGTCTAGTCTAGGGCTGCTTCTGGATTCGGTACTGTCACTTGTGGCCTGATTGTCTAGGAGTGGCGACTTCCGTCAACAGCTGACTTGCCTGCTACAATTCCTCCTAGACAGAAAGAATTTGGCCAATGGAAACCATCCTGTGAGTACAATATAATGGTTAAGGTAAAGGTAAAGGGACCCCTGACAATTAAATCCAGTAGCAAACGACTCTGGGGTTGCGGTGCTCATCTCGCTTTACAGGCCGAGGGAGCCGGCGTTTGTCCGCTCATGCAGACAGTTTTTCCGAGTCATGTGGCCAGCATGACTAAGCCACTTCTGGCAAAACCAGAGCAGTGCACGGAAACGCCGTTTACCTTCCCACTGGAGCAGTACCTATTTATCTACTTGCACTGTGTGCTTTCGAACTGCTAGGTTGGCAGGAGCTGGGACCGAGCAACGGGAGCTCACCCCGTCACGGGGATTCGAACCGCCAACCTTCTGATCAGCAAGCTCTAGGCTCAGTGGTTTAACCCACAGCGCCACCCACGTCCCTTTTTAATATAATGGTTAGTGGCCCATAAATTTTGTTGATAAATATAGCGAAACGACCCAAATGGGTAAAGCACACCAAGTCTTCTTGTAAATTCCTCCCTCCTTTATACAGTTAAAAAAAAGAAAAAGTATTTCTCCTCTTCTGTGTGCAGGGCTGCTGAGGTGACAAATTCAGGTGACAGAATCCACAGGGGCATCAGACCCTGATGTAGATATTTACTTCCTTCCTTGTTCCTGATGTGGATCTTCACTCACACCTTCTTCCCTGGTGGGGAGGGAGGTGCCATTTTGTGGTTGACTTCAGGTGCCAAAATATCTTGGGCCGACCCTGTCTGTGTGATAGAGACAGCAGGGCAAGGTAAACACCTCAAGAGGAAGTCAATGTAACTTGGCTTGTTACGCAGTTTGCATTTACAACATCTCCATCTTGAAGCCTTGCACCACCTCTTGTGGAATGGTTAACAAGGGCTCACACCAACAGTTCAAGTCCAATTAGGTGGGATATATCAGGGAGTAATGGCCAGGAGGGAATAATCACAGGATGGGTGTTCATTTTTCCATGATCTGAAATCATCCTTCTGAGTCTTGGTGCATGGAATTCTCATTAGCTCTTCAGCAGATGGAAGGCTGGCAATCCACAAGGAAATACATAAATATATTTCCGTTAGAAGAAATTGAATCATGATAGCAACTGAAAATATACTTTTACGATCATAGGATGACCTGGCAGACCCAACACAGAAGCTTTGGAACCTTCATTTACAGATGTTTGAAAGGAACAAATATAAATATGAGGTGGAAGTTGAGGGGTGGATGAGCAGCTATTTGCATGCCAGATTTTCCAATGACTGAACAGCTCCTACGTACCTATTAGTTGCTGTCACATTGCTCATAAACTATTTTAACATCTCAGCCCACAAGGCTCAAACCAGAACCTAGGAAGGCACTAGCATCTAATTGTCTTCACCGATGTAGTCAGAGAGGGATATGGGAAGATGATGAGCAGAAATGTTGGGCAGAGTCCTTCAAGTTTGAGAGTCAGGTGTCAAGGAGGAAACAGTAGCTTCCTCCTACATAAAGGGCATGCTGTGATGCTTCCTCCTGAACAGCAGGTTATCTGGAAAATCCATTTGTCTGCCTCCAAGCACCTGTTAGCCTCTTCTATCTCTGTGTCACACCAACACATACACCAACAAGCATGTGCACACACTTGCCGAGACCTGGCAAAAACGGCAATGTTAAACCAGCCTCTGAATCAGGGCCGTCCTCTGTCACAGCTTCTTCCTGCTCACTAAATCTCTTCTGCTTCGACACCTCCTCCTCCCAGTCTGCTCCCTCTTCTCCCTCTGACCACTCATCATCAACTCACCACCAGTCTCCTGGCTCTGAGCCTTTTCCTCTGGGGGGGTTCAATGGGGCTTCCCATGGGAATCCGCAGATACCGAGTGGGGTTTCAGACCCTGGTCTTCCAGGTCCTAGTCCGACATGCTTAACCACTACACCACGCTGCCTCTCACACAAAACTTTATTAACAATATGAAGGAATTCTAAAGCACCATTTAGAATCACACACACACACACACACACACACACACACACACATTTAAAAGGTTAAAAATAAAAAATACAAAGATATTGTGTGCACAGCTGGAAAAGACAGTAATCCATACAAATTACTACACATTGAAGTGTTTCCCCCCTGTTCACTGCATTATTCTCTAAATCAAACAAATGGCCATATTCTTTTTAAAAAATAAAATAAATGTCCCCCATTTATTGTTAAATCCTGCTATTTGATTATCTTCAATTCTTGCCCTGCTATTAGATGTGATTCTCTCTCTTCCCCCCCCCCCCCATTAGTGTACACTTATGGTAAATGTGCATTACACAGAAGGCCACATTGCCTGTGCTGGGTTAAGTACATCTATCCTGCTCCCACATCTGTTGCTGGGCCCATAAAAGAAACAAATAGCTAATACTTAGCAAGTGATAGGAGGGTACACATTTTTTTTCTAATGAAGCTACACTTATGCTTCGTTTTATTTAATTCTTAGCTCAGTATGGTTCTGGAGTTTCCACTAGGTGACTTTGGTGCCTGCCTATGAAATGACATATGTTGCGATGTTGGATTGTGAAGCTGCCCCCTCACTTCTCAGTAGTATCTTGAGGAACTAATTTCTGCTGTTCATGATGATAGTATATGAGGGATATATAGAGGGACTGATGCAACAGGAAGAGAAGACTGGGACAAGCACCAGAAAAGTGTAGGCAAGAGTAGGGATGTGGTGGGGGCAGACCCTCCAAGTCCGCCTATTTTCCAGGGACAGTCCCAGATTTACAGAAGCTGTCTTGGTTTCTGATTTGATGTGGGAATGTCCAGCTTTTCCTTAGGATGTCCTTATTTTCTTCAGAGAAATGTTGGAGGGTATGGAATAGGATGTCCCTATTTTCATCAGAGAAATGTTGGAGGGTATGATAGGGATATATTTTCTGAGTTAATGATTACTTCTGGAACCAATTAAGATGGGTATGTGTGCTAAACTTCCATTGTATCCCCCAAGATTTCTGGAAGAAGCTTTTACGTTGTGTGAAAGCTCAAATGTAATATGGAAATTAATAATTAGGGAAATGTTGGGGAAACACAATAAACTGTTGTGTGAATGCAGCCCTAATTCACATCTCCTAGGTTAATACACACATCAGAACATGAGTCTCCTTTTCATTTGGCACTTCTGAACTTGGGGATACTAACAGACAATTTACTAAAATATGTTTGCAACATATCATTGTAGGATAAGACAAATATGGAAAGGTGTGCATTTATCACATTTTCTGAAAAAAATACATATTTGAATCCAAATTTTCATATGGCCGCTCAGAGTGGCTGGGGAAACTCAGCCAGATGGGTGGGGTACAAATAATAAATTATTATTATTATTATTACAGTGGTACCTCGGGTTAAGTACGCTTCAGGTTAAGTACGCTTCAGGTTAAGAACTCCGCTAAGAACAGAAATCGTGCTCTGGCGGCGCAGCGGCAGCAGGAGGTCCCATTAGCTAAAGTGGTGCTTCAGGTTAAGTACGCTTCAGGTTAAGAACGGACCTCCGGAAGGAATCAAGTACTTAACCCGAGGTACTACTGTATTATTATTATTATTATTATTATTATTATTAATTTTTAAAAATCACAGATTAATGTGGAAAGGGGGTGGAACATGCTTATGAATGAACACACATGGAATGGACATGGGTCAGAAGTAAACTGATTTGTTCATCCTTAGGCAAGGACAAGATCAGTTGAGGCAATAAATAGGTTAGCAGCAACACATGGATATATGGATGTGCCTTAAATATGGAGTCAGACCATTAGTGCACCCAGCTCAAGACTGTCCTTGGCTATATTTTGGGAGAAGTATGCAGAAAACATGGGCAGAGATTCCAGCTTATGGCAGCAGTGGAAACCTAGGTGAGTCATATGGCCAATCTAGATAAGATGAAAAATTTAAAAGTTGCTACTTATTTATACTGTTTTTCCTCTAGCTGCCTCAATTTGGTGGCGCCGGCCTGCATACTAAGTACTGTGTGAGCAGAGGTTGTCTTGTTCTGCTTATTTATTTATTACTTAGTTATGTTTCTATACCTTCTTCCTGAAGGAGCTCAAAGTCGTGTACAACACGGTCAGATAAAAGAGCCGATTCTCACAATAGATTAAGACTATAAAACAATATAACCATTTCCCCCCTTGGCTCAGCTACTTTCGAAAAAACAGCTTAAAAACTGCACCAACTATTAAGCACCGGATCACCTTCATCTCCTGAATTCTCAGGTGAACAAAAGGATCTTGAGTTGATGTGGGAATGTTGACAGCAAGGGGACTAGCAAAATTCCACACAATTTCCAGAGTGCTATAAGAGATGTGGAAGGAAGTATGGTACATGTACTATGAGGATTTGCTTGTAAAGGAGTGTCCTACATGAAGAGAATATGTGGATCTCTGCAGAGCTATGGACTGTTGCCAAGGGATATAAATTGAAGAAATAAATAAAATGAGCAGAATAAATTATTTCATATTTGCTGTATGCAGTGGTTTTTAAAATCCTTATTGCACTTTCCATATCAGCACAATATATTCTTGCTATTCCCATTTCACAATCAAACTCTCTGGATCACACTGGTACAATTACTGTCATCTGCAGAAGACAACCTTTAGAATGGAGAATCTGTTCCACATGATGTAAGATTAACATCTGGGTGATAATTTTCACAAAGCGTGGACCAGCTGCCTGAAGTGTTCTAGAAGTTTCCTCCTGCCCTACCCAACATACCAGCTTTGTGATGATGCTGATAGAAGCTGTTATGGTTAGTAATTACCATATGGTAAGAGATGTTTCTCTTCCCCCAAAAAAGATTGTTTGTGTTCTGATAGCTCTGTTCCTAGTACCATTGCTGAGCTATGTATACTTACTGTACTTGGAAGTACTAATGTACTTAATGAACTTTACTCACTGTAGATATATTATTAATATTGGCTTATTATAGGATTGCCAGATTTCAAAAAGTAAAAACCAGGACTTTTTTTTTTTTTACGAAAAACCCACAATTTTTTGGTTTACTTGCCAAAGACCCAGGACAAACCACCGTCTTCTGGAAATTCCCCCTGGGTGTCACTTCCACCTTTGAAATCCTGGTAATGTCTGGGAAATCCTGGACATATGACAGCCCTGGTTTATTTGTTGGCTTCTAAACAACCATATGGTGCTGGAGGAGACTCTTGAGAGTCCCATGGACTGCAAGAAGATCAAACCTATCCATTCTTAAAGAAATCAGCCCTGAGTGCTCACTAGAAGGACAGATCCTGAAGTTGAGGCTCCAGTACTTTGGCCACCTCATGAGAAGAGAAGACTCCCTAGAAGAGACCCTGATGCTGGGAAAGATTGAGGGCACAAGGAGAAGGGGACGACAGAAGATGAGATGGTTGGACAGTGTTCTCGAAGCTACTAACATGAGTTTGGCCAAACTGCGAGAGGCAGTGAAGGATAGGCGTGCCTGGCGTGCTCTGGTCCATGGGGTCACGAAGAGTCGGACACGACTGAACGACTGAACAACAACAAACAACCATATCAAGACGATTTACACATAAGATAATACAGTAAAACAGAGAACACAATGAAAAAAACAAATACAGTACATTTAAAACAAGACTAAAACCCTAACAAAGTACACCCGTGATAAAAGATACATTTAGCTGGCTGGGAAAAGCTGTTGGGACAAATTTTATGCCAAGTTTCCCCTGCTATATGCATACTATCCAACATTTCTCCGATTAAAATAGATACGTCCTGTTCCATAAAAATAGTAACAACAGCAACAATGTTACTATTTATACCCCAACAACAACAACAACAACTTTACTATTTATACCAGGTGTCAGCAAACTTTTTCAGCAGGGGGCTGGTCCACTGTCCCTCAGACCTTGTGGGGGGCCGGACTATATTTTGGAGAGAAAAAAAATGAATGAATTCCTATGCCCCACAAATAACCCAGAGATGCATTTTAAATAAAAGCACACATTCTACTCATGTAAAAACACCAGGCAGGCCCAACAAATAACCCAGAGATGCATTTTAAATAAAAGGTAACATTCTACTCATGTAAAAACAAGCTGATTCCCGGACTGTCCGTGGGCTGGATTGAGAAGGTGATTGGGCCGGATTCGGCCCCCGGACCTTAGTTTGACTACCCATGATTTATACCTTACACATCTGACTGGTTGCCCCAGCCACTCAGGGCGGCTTCCAACATATATAAAAACATAATAAAACATTAAACATTAAAAAACTTCCTTATACAGGACTGCCTTCAGATGGCTTGGGGGTCGGATAACTCCATACCCTCCAACATTTCTCCGATGAAAATAGGGATGTCCTAAGGAAAAGCAGGACATTCCAGGATCAAATCAGAATCCGGGACGGCTTCTGTAAATCCAGGACTGTCCCTGGAAAATGGAGGATCTGTCATGCATTTCTGCACACATTACTTGATGGGACAACTGCATGGCAAACATGGAATAAATGCAGATTTTGAAGAATGCCTGTGTTTTGTTTCAGAAAGTGTGAATCGGTTAGGTCCACCTTTAAATGTGAACTAAATTGAATCCTACCCCCTTCCCCCACATCAGTACTCTGTCTATACCACAGCATTATTCCCAGAAGTGGATGTTGTGGCCCTGTCCGGCGCTGTTCTTTTGTTTCATATTTACCTCAGGCAGAGTTACCAAGCGGGTGGGGAAGGGGGAGGGCGAGGGTTTGTATCATGGTACTATTTTTATAAGGAACATGTAGCAAATTGTAATGGCACAAATCAATATCGGGATGGCTGGGGGAAGATATGTACTAAGAAGAAGTAGACTGCTCATATGGGAATAATTTTCAAGAAAAGGAAAGGCAGCATAAAAAACAAATGTTGGACTTCTATTCTCTAGCTGCACCTCTTTCCTTTCTTCTTAGTTATTTTTCGCTTCATTCAGGATCAAGAATATCATGCTGGGAAAGGGCTTGGTGTGCTCTACAGTTTGGTAACGCTTTAGGCAGTACATCAGGTTCATCAAGGATTCTCTGTAAAAGCTGATCATTCAAAATAGTCCTGTTTTTCGTCTGTAGAGTTGTTTTCGCTCCAAGCCAGACTTGAAACATAAATTAACTAGGCACGGGGGCCATACTTGCTTGAAATTCAAAATGATTTTGTCCCTCCCTCTATTTGGAAGGCAAGGAAAGTAGAGTTAAAAATGTGTTTAGAAATATCCTGAAAACAAGACTGCTAATGCCGGTGCTGAAATATAGCAGAGAACATCACATTTGCATGTTTTTGCTCAGCTTTTATGAGTGTTTAACCCAGAGTTCATGCTCTTTGCCTATTGAAATATGGGGAATCGTATTTCCCAGCCCCTCTTAGGCCCAGGGGTCTTACGAAGCAGAAGGAGCATTTCAGGGCAAGCAAACGTAGTCACGATACCACAGTTGCATGCAGATAGCTGAGGCAAACTGTAGAAACATCAGCATTAAAAATAAATTATGGTAGAGATGTTAAGTATTGTGATTTAATTTACTGAAATTGGGAATGCTGAACTGCATTTCTGTGTGTTTAATTCCGGAATGTTCCCCAGTAACTTGTGTGATTGGTTAATTTTGGTCAAACAGGAGGTATCTTATTACAGTCTCCATTTTGTTTCGTGTGTGAGTGACTTGACTCTAATGGGTGCATCTCCATGAACACTGAAGAAGAGGAAGTGATAGATAACTCTTTCTCTAAACACAATTGAGGACAGTAGTGCTAATGTTTATGCGTGAATGTATATGACAGAAAGAAGTAAAGAAGTTGATGCTCTTCCAAAGAAGCAGTAAGGAGAAGTCTGCTAGAAGGAGAAAGTGGAAATCTCTCAGAAGGAACTCATGGCCTGAAGTGCAGAAGGCTGAGTGCAAGTACTGAAGGAGAGAAAGACAGTTTGTTTGAGTGTTCAAGGAAGAAGCTGGAATCTCCAATTTAGAAAAACTAAGCCCATGCTTGGATAAACATGTGAATGTAAATACTATTCACATAGTCTTCTTTAGCTATATGTTCTGCAAGTGAAAGCTTTTCAACAAGTGTTTGGATTTTGCTTTAATTTCAAGAAAATGTCAGCCAACAGGAGAGCTATTATATGGTTGGATGGCTATTCCTTTGACCAAAGTATGAAATTTTCTGGGACAAAGCACACACACACTTGGATGGTTCTTTGGCTGTTGCTGCAGTGGCCATTCTCAAACTGTAGGGTGGGCTTCCTTGGGAAATACAGGACACCAACAAGAGCGTAATGAAGTCCCTGGGAGGGATAGGTTTCTGAAGCAGGAGGTCTCACTCCTCCCTATCTGCCAAGATGTGGATGATTGCCAAAGTCATTTCCCCAGAACCCCCCTCCCTCTTTCTGCCCTCTTGCCACACATGTAAAGCTGAATGCACACAAGCTAAATGCCTGCAAGTTGTAGGCTTAATGTGTACTATTTGCCCCGATAAGCTGCTTTTGATTCTTTAAAGACCCCTGGGGTTGTGTGGGCTTGGCTATTGTTAAATGTGTGTGTGTGTGTGTGTGTTTAATTTCTACATAGTCTTTTTAGGTGAGAAGTTGGTGAATATGTGTTATAAATGACTTGACATTATGATTAAAACTCCCCACCGTATAGTCTGTTATTTTTGCCCCTCCTTACTTGTGAGGCCCAATCCGTATCTTTTGAACATATTCAAAAGTTTCCATTGATCTACCACCTTGTTATTGGTCAAATAATAATTCTTTTCCTTTCATCTGATTGACCTGAACACACAAGCCTGCTACTGCAGTGCCCAGACCTTTTCTTCTTTTAAGTCTGTTTGATGCTTTCTATATCCATATTTGTCAAGCCAAAGACGAGACGCCAGTGGGAGTCATGTTCTCTTAGGCTGCAGCGCAGAGGATAATAAAAAAAAATCATTCAAAAGTAATGATGGAAGAGGAAGTAAATAGTGAGATTCAAACTTTGGAACGGCACAGGATGCTCTTCAGAAATAAAGGAGTGGATTTTGAACACAGGTTGAAAAACTCCCTTTAGTCCTGTACTCCCTTTGGCAGCAATGTGATGTTTTCCACAAATCAAAGTTGCATAGTTGTTTTTGTTATTGTTTTCCACATTTCTCTCCCCCCACTACAGGGCATTGTTTTCCAATTCTGGCACTGTGTGGGAGATAGTCATTATATTCTGCTAGGAAAGCAGATAGGAAGTTTTATAGAATCCTCGAAAGTTTTATATAAACCTCCCAAGTCACATCAATTTTTTCCCCTTGGGCACTTTTCATAGCTCTCTGAGAGCATTCATTCTCAGGTGGTTGCAGACCCTCCAGGTGTCCCTATTTTCCAAGGACAGTCACAGATTTACAGAAGCCACCCCACTTTCTGGCTTGATCCTTGAATGTCCTGCTTTTCCTTAAAGGTAAAGGGACCCCTGACCATTAGGTCCAGTCGTGGACGACTCTGGGGTTGCTGCTCTCATCTCGCTTTACTGGCCAAGGGAGCTGGCGTACAGCTTCTGGGTCATGTGGCCATCATGACTAAGCAGTTTCTGGCAAAACCAGAGCAGAGCACGGAAACGCCATTTACCTTCCCGCCAGAGCGGTACCTATTGATCTACTTGCACTTTGACGTGCTTTCAAACTGCTAGGTTGGCAGGAACTGGGACCGAGCAACAGGAGCTCACCCCATCGCAGGGATTCGAACCGCCGACCTTCTGATCGCCAAGCCCTAGGCTCTGTGGTTTAACCCACAGCGCCACCCGCGTCCCTTAGGATGTACTTATTTTCATCAGAATCAGGCAGCAAGCTCCTACCTTCTCCCAAAAGACATAGCTGGCATTTAGGGTAAGTCTTGGCCTTTCCATGGGGCTTTCCCACGCAAATGTCTGTCTCTCCTTCCTGCCTGATGCCCCACCCTCTGATAGCCATGGATCACTGTGGGCAATTCAACCCGACCTGTAGCAGTCTGTGACTATCTGTACGCAGCTTGTCTAATAACCAAGTCCCTCCAAATATTTCTGACTTGGCTAGGGGCTTGATCAAATCCTGTGTACAATATGTATGCCCTCCATTTCTCTGATGAAAATAATGATGGCCTATTCAATAATAATAATAATAATAATAATCATCATCATCATCATCATCATCATCATCATAATTTTATTTTACCCCATGCATCTGACTGTGTTGACCCAGCCACCCTTCCCTATACAGGGGTGCCTTCAGATGTTTTCTAAAGGTTGTATAGTTACTTATCTTCTTGGCTCAGGGGTCACATAACTCCATATGCTCCAACATTTCTTCAGTGAAGGGGGAAAATTCGAAGACCAAATCAGAAACTGGGACGGCTTCTGTCTGGGACTGTCCCTGGAAAATAGGGACACTTGGAGGGTCTGAATATGCAAAGTTCTTTCCAACAAGCATTTCACACATGAAGTCATATAAATGTGTGTCCCAGGTCTGCAAATTATAATGTGAGTGGTATCTTTTGGGAAAGATCTCTGTATTTCCTCCCCAAGCCAGAATTTATTATTCTTTACCCCGAATGCACATGTTTACTGATCAGCAGTAGAAGTGATAAAAGTAGAATGGCATCAACTTACGGACTTGTTGCCAAGAATGCTGATTGATTATTTTTTATATCAAGCTAATATTTTTTGCTGTCTTTGTGCTTTCTTCACCTTTAAATTCTGCTCTGGCTTTAATTAAACTAGCCAGTAAGGTTTTCTCAAGCTGCCAAAGCTGTAGTAATAACTTTCATCAGTCTACAAGACAAATCGATAACTCCTTGCTATGGTACTTTGGGGAATTAGTACATTTGGATAAAAGTTGCTCAAAGCTTTATTGAATTTATGCAATTCCAGTTACCAAACATGCCTATTAGAAGTTAGGCTGATGACTTCAAAAGCATGTTAAACTTAGTCTGGTGTAATATTTGGAATACTGGACTCACTTTAGCAGGACAAAATGCATTCTTAGCTTCTGCAGTGTGTCGAAATGCATATTGATGCTTGCATTTCTTTATACATAGACCTTGATCCATCAATTAAAATGTCCACATGGGAGCTTAGATGTATATACATAGCTCTCTGTGAATGCAGATGTCCGCTCTCTTCAGCATCACTATATGTTTGCAGATGCAGGATGGAAATGGGCACAGAGTTATACCCTGACACTTAAAAGAACGCGGTGGCTCAAGAGAAACTGACTCTGCACATTTGAGTGCCAGAAGATTTGGATCACGGATCAAGGTTTTGAGCCTCCTGCTTGCTTGGAAAGAATAACAGAACTGTAGAGTTGGAAGGGACCCCAATTTCCAACTACTCCAACCCCCTGCAATGCAGGAATCTCAGCTAACTCATACATGACAGATGGCCATTCAACCAATCTCTGCCGAGCAGTAGCAAAATTCCAGGGGGCTTGGCGCTTAACCAGGATTCGTGTTTCCTTGGGGAAAATGAGGTACAGCATAGACTAATAAGTTTAAGAAAGTTGGTTTATTTTATACATATTTACAACCTGTGTTTAGATGGAGAGGGAGTTCACAGCATTTACAAGAAGAGCTTTGGATCCATTGGATCCAGAGGCATCCTAAACACCAGCTCCTTGTCTCTTTGTGACAGCCTGCTCCAACCAACCAACATGGCTGCTTCTGCTCAGTCTCCCCATGGAGTTCTGCCTGCTGCCTCCTTCTGCCTCCCAGCAGCACTTGCAGAAAACAAGTCCTTAACTACTCCCTGCCCCCTGGCGATGTGCTGGACAGGAAAAGAAGCTTCGCCTGCCGTTTTACACTGTTAAATCCAATGCCTGTTAGCTCACCTTAATTCTCAAAACACTGATTAAACCCTAGCACCCAGGAATCTAGTGCAGATATAGAATATTATACAGACTGCCTTGGTACAGTGAGGATTATTTTATTTTTTTTTTAAAAGTTGACTCTTCTCTCTAGACAGATCAAATTTCAATATCATAGAAAACAAGAAGAAAGGGGAGAGAAACCCATAGGTCATCACAGGATACCGTTACTTGAATAACTATGATAGATCACAATGGCTATGATCCAGTCCACTAGATACCTCTGCTGAAGTCTCAATGAAATCAATGGGATTTAAAACTGCATAACTGTGGTTTGGATTGCAGCCAATGGGAACGGTACGATACATTTATTTTTTCCTTGACAGCACACTTAATTTTTTCCAACCTGTGAATGCAATGGTGCTTGGGGAAGCTTTTGCGCAAATTCAATCACTGGACTACAACGGAATGTTCTTAATGTGAATTCCATATGGGAAAGGGCATTTTGTGGACTGATTGGTGCAAACTTCCATATTGCTTTGACAAGGATTGTGAAATAAAAGGGGTAGAGAGCATCCCTCAGGGTGGAAGGCTGAAGAAAGAAAGAGAAGCTGGGAGAGTTCACTCTTCTATGTGTGGAATAAGGGTTACGGTATAATTGTGATAAAGTGTTTGCTATTATGATTCTCTTTCCCCCTTCTTCTTTCCTTTTTCTTTCCTTTTTCTTTCCTCTCTTCTCTTCTTCTCTTCTTCTTTGGTTTTCATCCCTTTCCCTCTTGGATTAGTTTGGCTGTTATTGTATTTTATGTTTAAACTTTCAATAAAAATTGATTAAAAAAAAGAAAGGAACTCAACCAGGAAACATATTAACTGTGCCTTGGATCATATCAAGACTATGCTATCAAAAGACATGCCCAGCATCTCCCACACTCACCCCTGTTTAACCATTAGGTTTGTATAAAGAGTTACCTGAATAGTGTGGAATTCAATGTGGCGTTAATAGGATTGTTCCGTCTGTTCAAGCAGACAGACAGAACTATCTCCCCTCTCCTCCTGCTGTGTGCTGCTCTTGGGGTTCTCCTAATTTGGGGGTGGGAGCCACAGAGGGCACTGGGTGGATGAGAAGGGGGAAATCCCCATTGTGCTAGCTCCCGCTGAATCTGACCCCAATTGTTCTGTGTGTCCAAATAAAGCAGGAATGAACTGAATTTCATCCTATGGGGAAGGTGCATAGCTCTTTCATAGCTCTGCATACAGAATGCCCTATGTTCAGCACCCAACATCACCAGGTGAGACGGGAAGGCTGCTGTCTGGAATTGGAGAGCTGCTGCCAATCTGTGTAGCTAATACTTTGCGAGATAGACCTACTTGGTCTGACTTGGTATAGGGCAGAACTGCATAGCTCAGTTGGTTAGGGCATAGTGCTGATAACGCCAAGGTTGCAGGTTTGATCCTGTATGAGACGGCTTCAGATTCCTGCATTGCAGTGGATTGGACTAGAATAATCCTCAGGGTCCCTTCCAACTGTAGAATCGTAAGATTCCATGATTCTAAGGCAGTTTCCTATGTTCCTGTGGCTAAGCCCAAATATTTGAGAGTCAGTGTGACCTACTTTCAAGCACACATCCTTCAGATTGGGTTGCAAGATGTGCAAACCTTCTTTGAAAATAAACCCATGCATAGATGGTTTCCTGCAAATCTATTGCTTCATCATGTTTACAGACCCAAGTTCCCTCAAAGATTTCCTGACCAGATCTAAATTAAGTGGAATGTTTCCTCTACAGTCAGCCTACAACTGCATCAGCATTAACTAGATGGTTGCAGGGCATTGTGGGTTTGGGGAAATTCCAGCAGATGAAATATGAATTCTGAGAGAGCTAGAATAGTCCATTCTTTACCACTAATATCTATCTATCAATGTGTGGTCCATCTGGTTGGCATCAAACTAAGGTGGCTTTTGGTTTTTGTTTTTGTTTTCAGAAGAGAAAAGAGTTACCATCTTTAAACAAACAACAAGCATCTTTATAATGAATGATTGCTTTTGGTATTATGTATGTAAACGGATGCATTTTGCAAGTTGGTTTTAGTTGGATGAAAGATGTTGCATTATGTCTTTAAGTACTATGTATGCATTTTGAGAATCAAGCCCCACATTCAAAAGCTTACATAAATAATTTTCTGTTTTCATCAGTTGAAGTTTAGCATGCAGCCTTCAATTTTTCTTCATTTTGGCTAACCAGAAAAATATCAACCCTTGAAAATTCTGGCACCATAAATAGAGCAAGCATGCATTCAATTTAAAATATCTAATTAAGGATGTTTTTCTATGTGTGGAATTGCTAGTGAGTGGTGACATCATAAACTTGAACCAGATGACGCATTTTTGTCCTTTCCTTAAAAAATGACAATACTGGCTTTCAATAGTAAATTAAATTTTGAATGTGCCTAATTAGAGATCTAATCCGTCCTAAAATATACAGAGCTATGACACTTTCCAGATTTCAGGAAGAGTTAACAGAAAATGTTTATTGTATTCCAGAATTACAAGTTTCCTCTTTCAAGCATCAATTTACATTTCAAGTACTGAGGAAATGTATATTATTTCATCTCATTATCTATTCCTTCTTATTTATTTAGGGTGATATTTAGTTGTGGTGTCCCTCTTGTGCGATGGGCTTCCCACTCATACAAAGGGAACTTCCCCTTCCATGGTAGTTCCCCTGTGACCCCCCCCCCCCAGATTTGCTCTGGAGGTATGGGGGACCCTTTGGAGAAGATGAGAGTGAGGAGGAGCTTCCGGGGAGGAGAATAAGGTAAAGTCATGTTTCATCTACTGTCACAATGTTGGATCTCATCCTTAGCTATGAAACAAAGTTATGTTGTTAGCTATGGTCTTGCTTTCTCATGATTATCATATATCAAAATGATGCAAACCGTGAAGAATATTCATCGTATATCATATATATATGCATATATATATGCATCATATATATATGCATATGCAACTGGAGGATGTGCAACAAGTCCAATGTCATAAATCGTCAAATTGTTCATACATAAACACTTAACTAAGCTTTGCCAACCAGGAACTGTTGTGGTTGTGAGCGTTTCAGCCTAGTTAAGTGTTTATGTATGAACAATTTGACGATGTCCGTCCCTGAAGAAACGATAATAGTGAAACGGGGATAATACAAGCTAGCCGCCCGTCGGGAGAAGCAGACATGGACTCCTGAGAGACTTTAACACTTTATGACATTGGACTTGTTGCACATCGGACATTGCACTTTTGAATCTCTTTGCACTTTTTGAGACATTTGTACGTTGTATGGAGTAGAATTGATACATTATTCTACGGTACCGTGTTGTCTATTTTGTATTTGTATTTATTTCTCATGATTATCAGCACACTCATTATGATTTCAAATGATGACAAACTTTGCATGATTAGTTCTGTTTGGTCATTCTCAACTTATTTTCCTTTTTCTAAATGGTGTGTTTTAGGGTTAACTGCTTTTCAGTTTTGTTTTTATAAATATAAACTTAATTATTTAACACAACTAGCCTTAAAATGCTATACAGAAATAATTACAGTAAAACGGTTTAATTATGTTTACCTACGCTTTAAGTAACTCATTAAGGATATTGACAAGTTGGAACATGTGCAGAGGAGGGCAACCATGATTATCAAGGCTCTGGAAACCAGGACTTATGAGGAGCGGTTGAAAGAGCTGGGTACATTTAGCCTGGAAAAGAGAAGACTGACAGGAGATAATAGCCATTTTCAAGTATCTCAAGGGCTGTTGTATAGAAGGCAGAACAAGCTTTATTTTCTCCTGCCTTGCAAGTTAGGTCTCAAACCAATGGATTCAAGTTACAACAAAGAAGATTCCGACTAAACATCAGGAAGAACTTTCTGACAGCAAGATCTGTTTGACAGTGTGATGGACCCCCTCAGGAGGTTGAGGGCCCTCCTTCATTTGAAGTTTATAAACAAAGATTGGATGGCCATCTGTCATGGATGCTTTAGCTGATATTCCCACATTGCAGGGTGTTGAACTAGAGGACCCTTGGTGTCCCTTCCAACTATGATTCTAAATGCATGTTTACTTGGAGAGCCAGTGTGGTATAGTGGTTAAGAGCGGTAGACTTGTAATCTGGTGAACCGGGTTCGCGTCTCCGCTCCTCCACATGCAGCTGCTGGGTGACCTTGGGCTAGTCACACTTCTCTGAAGTCTCTCAGCCCCACTCACCTCACAGAGTGTTTGTTGTGGGGGAGGAAGGGAAACGAGAATGTTAGCCGCTTTGAGACTCCTTCGGGTAGTGATAAAGCGGGATATCAAATCCAAACTCTTCTCTTCTTCTTCTTCTTCTTCTACTTGGACATCCTTTTAAGTTCAGTGGGCCTTACTCATAGGTAAGTAGACAAAGGATTGCAGCTTAACCCGGGTTTGTGCAACATTTCCCCCCAAGTTGACTAGACAAATGTAGTAAGATAATATCACCCAACAAGCACGAAAATCACACTCTGGGTGGATCATTGTGAGCTTTCTGCCAGACATTTTTGTTTGTATATATTATGTACATTACTCTTCATTCTTCCACTAATTTTCAGACATCAAGTTTTTTTAGCAGGGTACCTCCATCACTTTCTAGCTGCCTGCATGCAAATGCTATAGGACTGATGTACTTTAAATTCACATTAAATAGAGATTAATGTGCATTATGGAGCTGATGCAGACAAGCCCTAAATCACTGTTTTTATCTCTTGTCCCTTCTCTGATAGTTGAAGGATTCAAATTCAAACCTTGGTTTTCAATAAGATCAATACTTGTGCTACTGGGGCAATGGTATGTGAAGCCACTACACAGCCTATTTAAACTCTAATTAGTTACAATCTTAGCCTCATTAAATAAAAATCCTATGGTCTGATCAGCTTACACTTGAAAGTCATGTTAATAATGGTTCATGAATTCTGATGAGTGCTTGGGAATTAATTTTGGACACACCTAATGTGCTACATAATCAACACATACATCCCTTGGGCATGCTAGGCCTAATGGGGATATATTTTATTTCCCTTTCTCCTTTTGTTGCTGTGCTCAAAGAGGACAGTTTATTACTATTCTACAAGCCTGTCATTCTTCAAATGGAACCATATCAATGGAATACATTACTAGAAATGTGTTTTTTCTTAGTACAGTATCTTTTAAAGCAATTTTATACCCGCTTTTAATATATGTTAATTGAGTAGGTGAGCTTGCCTTTAACCACACAGTGTCGAGTTCAGAAACACCAGAAATAAACATCGTCATGCCTTTTTTCAGGTTATCTTGAAGGATGAATATGTTTCAAAGCGCAGAATGCAAAAAGGTTCCACACCTGTAAACTTATTTTGGTGTAATCCAAAGGGCTATGTGAGGACCTTCTTTGAACCTGACTCCTTTTTGGAAGCTCTCCACAGTTTCCAAAAAGCCTCTTTTAAAAGTGATGGAACTGTGTGAGGTGATCTGATGCAGTTAGTGCAGCTGTAATCAAAAGAGGAAGTTGCTGAAAATAGAGATGGATGGATGTCTATTTCCAGAGTGTGTCAATTTGGCATCCTATTTCCACATTAATCTGCATTTTAAAATAAATACACCAGAAAAATCTTTAATTTAAATACCTATTTTAGCACAGTCATACATTCTCTCTCGACGTGTGCATTTCTAAGTGTATTTATCCTAAAATATATGCATTTAAATGAATTTGTGGCATGCTTGCCTTTTAAGCCAAGCACTGTATCACAAAATACGGAGAAATGCAAAATCGCTAATTACACTCCAAACTATTAGTTTGGAATGTGTGGATTAGGACAGTACTTTTTAACTGAACAAAATGCTTCTCGATTTGTAGCTGAAAAGTTAGCATGTGGTGGACAGTTCTTGGCCAAACAAGAATCTTTGGACATCAGCCAGTTATGGAATGGATTCACATAAATCTTTGTACTCACTTCATGGTGGATATTCATGTAGGATGCAATCTTATTCAGCAGATGTTTGGTACTTTCCCACCGTGCTTCTGGAAAGCCTAATGTTCAAATTCCCTGAACGTGGTGGGGCAGACCTTGTTAGTTCATCCACAAGATTCCTCTGTGGGGTGCCCTGTGGGGACATCACTTCACAATGGGGAAAAATCCTAAGGGGTATTGTACACAGTCATGCTTATTTTTGCACAAGGTGTTGCTGCTCATTTTGTTCCAGGGCCTCTTCTTTATATATCATGCCTCTCAGTTTGAAAAAGTTTGTAGTCTCTCAAATTTGTCTTTCTGGTGCAGAGATGTTGCATTTTACAAGCAATTTTCAAACACTTGCCCCGTGCTGGGTATATTGCTGTTCTTTCTTCCAGCTGCTGCATCCACTGCTATTGTAAGGACTGTATAAAAGGTAAAAAAAAATTCCTTCCAGTAGCACCTTAGAGACCAATAAGTTTGTTATTGGTATGAGCTTTCATGTGCATGCACACTTCTTCATGAAAGCTCATACCAAGAACAAACTTAGTTGGTCTCTAAGGTGCTACTGGAAGGATTTTTATTTATTTTGTTTCGACTACGGCAGACCAACACGGCTACCTACCTGTATAAAAGGTAGTTGCACAAGTATATCAGGCTCTATTGGCTTGCTCTCGTTCCTTCATTGGCAACGACCTGGTTACTACTGCTTTCATGCCTTCAGTGGTTTTGAGCCAAAGTCACCAACATGCATACCTTTGATCACATTCCAGTTCTCCTGCTACATCCCCACATCCCCTCAAGTAATTGTTCCAATTTCCTTTTGTTCCCCATTGGTATCCCTCCCATGTTGTGTAAAGTGCTGGCTCTCTTTCTGACAGTGTAGACAAGGAACCAACTGGATCTTATCTCTGTGGAATGCTGTCAAAGTGCCAATAGGAGTGCCCAGGGTGGATTTTGAAGAAACATTTTGTATGGCTCATACTTGTAAAAGTACCATTCATACTTGTTGTCAAGGACTGTGCTGAGGAGGGCTTCACATAGGAGGAATGGTGGGAGCCACTCCCTCCCCCTGATCCTGAATCTTCCCAGGAGCAGGAGGACAGTATAGATTTGGAACAGTGGTTTGCAGAGGGACATAGTTCAGAAGGCAGAAGCTGGGAAATACTGGATGGGGAACAGCTAGGAGAAGAAACACTGGAAGAGAGAGGGTTAACAGATTCACAGTCATTGGGCAGCATTCCTCCACCACCCTCCCCAAGGTCAAGAAGAGCTCAGAAAGTCTCAGAACAGGAAGCGCAGAGGGTACAAACTCAGATTACAAGACGCAGGAGTGATGTAGATTAGTAGGGATGGCGGGGGTGAGCCTTAATTGGGAGCACCGACATTTCTAGGGAGACCTGTTCTTTTGTCTTTCACTGTGATTATTAAAGAATCTAACTGGTAAGACATTCCTTTCGTTTGATCTTCTTATTTACTGCTATGGGGGATGAAGCCAATACCCCGAATCCTGGCACTTGTGTACCTGTGGGATATTTTGGACAAGACAGCACAAGACTGTCCCGTATTTTCAGGATGTTTTAGGAAATGAAAACACCTTTGGAAAAAGAGCAGGGAATAATGGTTTCCTTGCCAATGTATTTTGTTGCACACCATCCCAATCTCCAAGTGGTGCAGGTTTCCAGGGGTCCCGGGAGCTTACCCAGGGTTCATGCTTCCTTTTGGAAATGAAGCACAGTAGAGACTGCGGTGTCTTTATGATGTATGGTTTATTTAGACATATATACAACCTGAGCCTATGATGGAGGGGTTCACAGCATCAGCACCTCCAAAGGGTCTTGCTTCTCTCATAGCCACAGCTTTGGATTCAAGCAAAACCCCTTTTCTTCTGTTCTCTTAATGGCCCATCACCTTTTCTTTGTTTCTATTCATGGGTCATCTCCCAGGTGATCACCTAATGAGGAAGCTAGCCTGGTTTATTTTTTCACATTTCCTAGGATTATAGGGATTAGAAGTCTGGCACCCACAAACCCACAACAATATGTTCTAGATTCTCTTACAAGTCAACAAGTAGCTTCCTGCCTTGTTTAAAGTGCAACATTGGCTTCCCTATACTGCAACCTCATTATTCACCAAAATTGAAAAATCTGAAAGAAATAAAGTTGTCTGGTGTTTAATAGATTTGGGAACAAGGAAAAAAATCTAATGATTTATAGCTTTTAAAGTAAGGATGTTAATGCTCACAATAAGCTGGACATGATGGATAGGTATATCTAAAAATATAATGTATATTTCTTCAAACTGGTGTCTCAGCCGTAATTATTTTTTTGTTAAGTTTACAAAAATTTGGGTTTTTTCGAGCAGTGGTTCCCAATCTCCCCACCTTCCATGAACCAAGTGAAAATTGCTTAGGGTCTTAGCAGACCCTTTAATGATTTTTCTACTTTTTGTAGCTATTGTAATGAGCCATACTATGTGCTATATGATTTTTAATTGTAGACTTGGGGAACCCCTGCTCTAGAAATTGGATGGGGGGAGTGAATGATGCCTCAGACTTCTAATTCAAATAGGTTTTTTTAAATGGCTACAGGAAGGAGATGGTGCTCTTTATATTAAAGACTGCAAATCCATTGAAATTGGGACCTGCGGCAACAAATGTTGTGGATTGTCACCTCTACCAGGAGCGTTCCTGATCAGAGTTCCAGCCAGCCTTCTTCTCTTCTAGGATATTAAAAATAGTAAGGAGCTGGAGCCTATTGGAGAAGGCAGGCAATAGTATTTTCTTGGGGCTGGCAACTGGCTCCCATTTGAAGCCATTTCTAAGGTTATGATGGACTGAGGTGATAGTTGGAAAGGAGATAAGGATTGTGGAAATTAAAGTTGGAGCAGTACAAGCTCCTTGGTGGTGTTTGGGAATTGGGGGCAGAAAGAGGGGGAGGCAACGCAGGGTTCCTCTGTCATATTTTTGGACTCCAGAAGGTTGCCAGGGAGGTTAAAATGCAGCCCAGACTAGTCCACAGGTGTGTGTGTTTGTGTGTAACCCTATGAGGAAGATTGGGGGCTTGCCACCCTCTTCTTAAGCTGCCATGTGAGAGAAGAGGGCCTAAAGGTCACAAAGTCACCCACTTCTCCAGCCCAGTGTCTCTTGCTTCTATTTCCCCATCACTCCCTGAATTTATTGCTTCCTCTTCCTCATTCCTTTTCTACTTTTTCCCATCCATGTTGTTATAGAGCATAATGAAAAATTGAACTGTGGATTATCTTAGTATATAATAAAAAGGTAAGAATATCATCACACAGTAGTTTGCTTGGACACAGAAAGGTGGTGCTGTGAACTATAGTGTGACAAGAGCCTCAGAGAGGTACTGGGCTATTACAGCAGCATTAGAGGACAGCACCAGCTGGCTCAGTGAGCTGCAGAGGAACAATTGCAACAGATGGGACATCTCAGCAATCTCTTATGCTGCCACTGCTGCCTGCTAACTAGCTGTGCCATTTCATTCTTCTCCTGCGAACAGGGTGGTTGCTGAGGAGCTGTCCTAACCTGTTGTGGCCCTTTCTCCATGGCTCACCTGAGACACCCATCCCTTACTCCCTCCTCCTCACAATACAAGATCTAAAGGGAGTTTTTCCTCCACTGATCACTGGGCTGCCACCACCTAGCCTCCTCCACCTTCCTTCCTTGAGAGCCAGTGTGGTGTAGTGGTTAAGAGCGGTAGACTCATAACCTGGGGAACAGGGTTCACGTCTCCGCTCCTCCACATGTAGCTGCTGGGTGACCTTGGGCTAGTCACACTTCTTTGAAGTCTCTCAGCCCCACTCACCTCACAGAGTGTTTGTTGTGGGGAAGGAAGAGAAAGGAGAATATTAGCCGCTTTGAGACTCCTTTGGGTAGTGATAAAGCGGGATATCGAATCCAAACTCCTCTTCTTCTCCTTCTATGATAAAGTCTTAAAGGGAGTGTGTTTGGGGGTCCTGGGGCACCACTGTCCAGCTGCCATCAATCATCTTCCTTGCTTCTCATGGGAGAAGGTTTAAAGGGAGTTGGGGGTTCCCTCATGGTTCACCTTGGACTCCTGTTGCTAGCTTCTTCATCATCATGGTAGAAGGTCTAAGGGATTAGTAGGGGGAGTGGGGTGGTAGTGAGGTATAGGGTGGGGGGGTTGGCAAGGTGTGTGGGGTGGATTGGTGAGGGGGATAGGCAGGATTGATGAGCAAAGTGAGCAGGGGTGCAGCCCCTGGTAGAAAAATATATTTCTTAAACTAAGTCAGACCATTGGTCTACCAGAGATCTGCAGAGATGCAGAAAACCAGGGAGTGAAACCAAAGAACTAGAGAAATGCAAATTGCGAACGGAATGATGAGATCAGAATCAATACTTAAATAGTAAATCAAATGTTTGAATGATTTCTTAGGTTTAGGGCTTGCGCTAGGGGGTATTTATATAAAGCTTGGAACAAACTGAGAGTGACGACCTTGAAACACAATGAAGGTTTATCCTTGTCTATATGAACAAGACATTAAAGGTAAAAAGTATAAGGCGTAGGAGAAAACTAACAGTGAAGTAATTGTCAGCCATCTGAATTGTCAGAGAAGTAATTGTCAGCCATCTGAAGGACATGGTTACATTATTTTCCCCTTTGATGTATACGTTTTATAATGATGAGTTTCCCATGTGAAATGAACTTTTCATTATATTGTTGGTAATTTCCTTTTCATCTTTGTATTAAGTGACTTCACTCAAGCCAAGCAACTTAGCAAAACAGTTTTAATTTCTGCATAATTTGCATGCTGGCTTGACAAAAAATTCTACTGTACTGAAAATGCAGATTTCAGCCTGAAAATATAAACTAAAGCAAAAGCAAAAACTTTTTCCTCCATAGTTGTTCCTCTCCCTGATTCAGAGTAAGAGACGGTAATATCTATATCTATATATCTATATTTATATCTATATCTATATCTGGAGTTTGGTGTTTGCCGTTTGATGGAACTATTTATACACAGCACCATCAGAACCAAATGTAGAAAGTACAAACTTATGTAAAGAAAGGAACCTCTACAGTTCTCGCTGTTCCTGAAGAAATTACATTCAACCTTTCTGAAGAAAATCAATGGCACACTCACACTCAGTAAGGACCGTTTTACCACTGAATCAATTTAAAGCTTGTTGCAGTATTATCTAGAATACATTAGCCTTTTTGTCTGAATCAGAGGTCACAAATCCCTTTTCAACCGGAGAGTTCTACTGGCATAAAATGTCAGACAAAGTGACTAAATGACGCTTCAGTAAAAGTGGGGGAAGGGCTCTCCGTTGCAATTGTAGCCAAAAAAGAGTTTGTTATGTAAAAAAAGACTAATAAAATAACATGTACATCATTACATCATTGAAGAATAGTGTGGAAGAAAATTGGTTTTTGATAAAAACATGCTTCCATTATGTTTTAGGTGATGTGGAAGAAATATGAAAAAAAAATCTATAAAATGGAATACCTTTTACAAATCTTAATATGGTACATGATATTGTCCATTCAAAAACACCAAAAGGGATTATCTATTTTTGTCAATAACTGTTATGCTACTCTGAAGTACTATTTTTTCACTAAAGTGAGATACAAAGAAGACTCTAGGTGTATGGAGGAACTGAAATATAGCATTTGTTTATTTCTCTAACTACATGGCCATGTAAATGAATTTCATAGATTCACCTTGTTCTGTATCTATGGATTTTAAAATATTCTGTTCTGTTTCTGAGTCACTCTGTGCTCTCGCTACTTCAATCTGTCATTTGGGTTCCAAGATGGGGAATTTGTAAATGTCTATATCGTTCTCTCCTTTTGGCCAAAGTGGATGAAATTTGCAGCCATGTAAGCCCCTTCAGAATGGATTGTGCCTGCCAAATTGCAAACAGCTTGTCCAGGGGCTTTGGGTGGGGGTGGGGAATTAAAAGGGATTCACTTTCCTCCATAATCCCTTATGGTAAGGAGGATGGTGGTATGTCTCTTGGTTTTTTCTTACCTTAAAATAATTATGAGGTGGTTGAGTAGTATGTATTATAGGTTGCACAGTTTAAAATGTTTGCAGCTTCACAATGATCATTCCTCTCTATTGCTTATCTGTAGCTTCTGAAAGGCTAGACAATGTGAGGCTGTGCAAAATGTTGCCTGCAGACTTCTAAGGAGCTCTGAATGTTATTGTTAAAAGAGAACAATGTAGATTTAAGAAAATAAAACTTGAACGAAGCTTTTGACCTTTTTCTAAAGTTCCCCCAATGCTGTATTTTAACAACACCAAATATCTATAGTTCTTCAGTGTTCTACAGTGTTCTACAGACAACAGTTTAGACAGCCTCGCCCATAGACATAAACATTATAAACAGCTGTAATGTACAGAAGTACAGAAATGAGAGTAACAGAGGACCAAAAAACCTTGTGAGGGCCCAATTCTGGCATTGAGGGGGTTGCTGGCATTGTGCTTCTACTTGGGAGGGGGGTGAGGTTCTCCAAACAACCTTGATTCATATTGTTATTTGACCTCACAGAGCTGATGCACGCCTCTAGTATCAATCATTAGTCAGATTCAGAGTAAACCCATTGAAATGAATCGACATGACTCACATTTATTTCACCGAGTCTATTCTGAGCAGAACAAAGTTGAATCCAGCCCATTATGTCTCTTGTCATCTGTTACATTGGAACACCATCCTTCTGAATCCTGCATTGTTCGATTGTATAGAATGTTTTGTATTAATGCTTCTTGAGCCATTGGCATTAAGCATTAAGCTCAATACTCCTTAAATGGTGAGCTTCCTGATTGTGTTATTAAATTTTGCCAGATAATGGAGGAGCCAATGATTTGACTCCCATGCAGAATCAGAATCCTAAGATGCGAGTAAAGGACCAATATTTGGAAGCTATATTATGCCAAATGCAGCACATTGGAACGTATGGTTGGATCCCTGAGTTAAGTGCATGCTGGCAGAAGCTGACTTCCCCTCTTCTCATCAGAGAAGCCACCAGTGTCCGGTTTTAAGGGACCAGAGCAGTCTTCCATGGACAAGGAGCTTAAACTCCTTGACTAAGTGGCCTGCACTTCCCTATTCACTGGTGCTACTATTCCTGTTGAATTGAAACAGAAGGTACGGTAGCTTGAGGTATGGGGAGATGAACTTAGAAGGCAGAAGTTAACAAAGGGGGAAAATGTGGTCACAGGGTGAAACTTGAAGGTCAGTGGGTTTTTTTAAAAACCCACAATGCATTTGTTGTGATTTCAAGTGGAAGACAGTCATAGAATTATTGCAGTAGTTCAAGCCTTCAGCCACATTTAATGAAAGTTACACTTCTCTGATAGGATTCAGGCTACAGCTGGTATTTTTTTTATACACTGAAATTCAACCAGACCCATGTTATAATGACCCAAACCACCAGCCCAAGGGTCCCGGTGAAATCATGGCAGTCATATATAGCTTAATAAGAGCATTGGAAAAGTAGTAAACTTAATGAGCCAGTAAAGCAAATGTTTATAGTATTGAAAGACTCTCTAATTAAACTCCATTCTTGAAATACACCATATAGTCCTCACCTGTCTTTGGTGGAGTATTTTAGCACTTTAGTTCTTTATAAAACATATATGAATTTAGTTTTGGCTGTGGCCAGTGCTTGGAAAGTTAATTTTAAAACTAAATTAGCTCTTCATTTAAGAATAAGGAGGCATATGGACAGATGATGCCTCTAGCTCATGCTAAAGAGTAGGTTACAGGACAATGCAATCAATAAGATACAACACACTCTTGCTGTTTTATTTTATCATATTTTATTCTTATATATATATTCATGTGGTGTGCACATGATAAGAAAGCAATGGAATTAAAAATAATATTTTTGTTTGATCCACCTCATGTAATTACCAAATTGGTGATTGCTGTGGTATTTTCTTTTCCTAATATGTCGAAATGTTTGTTAAACCACAACAATATTTTTCTGTACTTGTGTTCCAGGTCTGCATTGATGCTGTCTAATGCTTTTCTTATTCTCTTTATCATTTCCTTCTGTATTTTTTTTTCTTTTCCTTTTTCTTATAATTTTCCTCCTGGGGAAGAAATAGTTCTAGTTCAAGAAGAACTAGAAAAAGAAACGAACACCATTCCAATTAAATTTGCAATTTATTCATATGGTCCTGAACATTTTTATTTCCAGCTTTCAGAATTTTGCAAGTGATTTTGAGGTTTTCATGTGCACTTTCATGTATACTTACAATATATACTTAAGAAAACTAAGAAAACATTGAAGTGCACACATGCAGCATAATGTGAACAATTTTCTCCCACCCAACAATTGTGAATTTTACACTTAAACTGCAGCAGCCCTATTCAGTTTGGTAAAAATGGTAAAGGCAGTGGCCACAATCAAACACAGAATTAAGTGAGATGAAACCTTGCATATATCATGAATCAAAGGTTCTTCCGGAAAATGAACTTAATTAACATTCAGTTCACGTGGAAATTACAGAAACTACTTTTCAGGTGTAATTCAGCGATTTTTAAAAATTAATTCAGTAAATCTTAATTAGTTTGTTTCAAAGCCTGGATATGGCATATTAATTATCTTGGCGCAAAGCAGCCTACACATCAAATTAACAGGAATAAGACTGTTTCATCTTAGATCTTAGAAAAATTAACAGTAACCTTTTGACCACATTTTTTTTCTCACATTTTACCACAATTTGCTTGTTAATATTTATTAGTCTGCTTCATTTACCTTGAAATTGTGTGCTGTAGGAATTAGCTACAGTTCAGCCTCAAATCCAAACATCGTGGTAGGTCCATTACAGGTGAATGCCACAAAGATCATAACTTTTAGGACGTTTCCATCCTCCAACCTCACTACTCTGTTTGTAGGCTTCAGAGTAAGAAAGGGTCTTTATGGTTTGGTGATTAAGGTGTGCAATCAGGTGTGATATGTGAGGTGAACTCATCAAGAGTGGTGATTGGGCCCCTGGTTCTTGGTGGACACCATTTTCAACCCTAGAACATTCCAGAGTGACAGCAGGGAGCCTCACTATTGCTTCAGGATGACACCATAGCTCAATACTCTAAGGGCTGCACCACCATAGGCAGCCTCTTGGGCTTGCTGATCAGAAGGTCGGCATTTCGAATCCGGGTGATGAGGTGAGCTCCCGTTGCTCTGTCCCAGCTTCTGCCAACCTAGCAGTTTGAAAGCACATCAGTGTGAGTAGGTGGGACCTGCAGTGGGAAGGTAAACGGTGTTTCCGTGCGCTCTGGTTTCCGTCATGGTGTTCCGTTGCACCAGAAGCGGTTTAGTCATGCTGGCCACATGACCCGGAAAGCTGTCTGCGGACAAAGGCTTCCTTGGCCTGAAGCGAGATGAGCGCCGCAACCCCATAGTCGCCTTTGACTGGATTTAACAGTCCAGGGGTCATTTACCTTTTTACCGTACCTTATTGTAATGACTTGCAAATAAAACAAAACTCTCCTGAGACTCATTCAGATGGGGGGCCATTTCAGTTGGCTTCACAGTTTGACCCTTCCAAGCATTGTTGTTTGCTGCTACCTACATTTTGTTGAATGAGCTGGTGCAAGTGCTATCTGGTTCCATTTTTCTTTCTATAAACCTTGACTAGCTGCTTCGAGCATCTAGTACGTTTGGTATTTGCCAGACTCACAGAAGTTTTAAGTAAAACAAACCGCTTCCTGGGTAATTTTATGAACACGTAATGTCCCTGATGCCATACATCCTTTGCAATACCAATCTGTCCATCCCTACCTTAGAGTCGGTGGTGCTATCACCTTGGAAGAGAAAGGGCAGAGGAAAAACCCAGGTCACATTGACACTACTACATTTACATGGCTTCCCCCAATCTTAGGAACTGTAGTTTATTAAGGGTGCTGAGAATCGCAGCTCTGTGAGGTAAACAACAGTTTCCATGAATCTTTGGAGGAAGCCATGTGCTTTAAATGCAGGGCTCTTTTTCAGGTGGAACTCAGTTCCGGCACCTCTCTGGTGGGCGCCATTGCCATTCTAAGATTGCTATCTCAGAGATTCAGGACCAGAAAGAGACAATACTGGATTAGCGGTATTATCTGGCTGACCTGGTATCAGGGAGATTCCTATGTTTCCTGTGACTTTCCTTCAGACTGTACTGTATTCACTGCACCAAGAAAAGACTGTCTGCCACTTTGAAGGCATTTGGTTCTCCAAAGTTCTGCATTTGCTTCGAAATGTGACCAACCTTTAAACAGATCTCCCCCATCGTCTTTAGGCACCAGCTGCACTTTTTGCTTATGTAGGGTTGTTGTTGTTGTTTTTTGCCTGTGCAAGTTTCAGTTCTGACCTTTCAAGTTTTCCTTCCCCCCACCCTGGGGAATAATGATCTCTTCCTCTGTCACATTGGCCTGTAACCCCTATCCTTGTTTTAACATTATTTTGGGGTGGGGGTCATAGCTGTCAACCCTCCCTTTTTTTGCGGGAAACTCCCTTATTCCAATGCCATTTCCCGCTGCTATCCCGGATTGTTGATATCCCTTAAATTTCCCGGATTTCAAAGGAAGCAGCTCCTCTCCCTCCCTGCCGGCCAGGGAGGCTCCTCAGCTGCGTTGCTCGGCTGCCAATAAGGAGTCTGAGACCGACGGGGGGCGGAGCTTGCATGCCTTGTGCAGCCAGACCCTCACGCCCAACCAGACAGACAGCCTGCCTGCCGTCTAGGCGCTCGCTCTTTCGCTCACCCGTTCACGCGCAGCCTCTGGAGCGCAGGGTGGCGAGGCTACTTGGTGCCATTGCACCGCCCTCGCGGCATCCCTTATTTTCAAATCCGAAAGTTTGAAAAAATCCCTTATTTTCAAATCCGAAAGTTGACAGCTATGGTGGGGGTGGGGAGATGGGGCTTTTTTGCCTTTAAAAAGAAAATGTGAGAGATACTGGGAGGGGAAACAAATGATTTTTTAAAAGTCAGATTTGGGCAAAGCACTTTGGGTTTTAATATTAAGCAAATTAGATTACCTCACTCGAGTATAACTCGAGGGCGGCTTTTTCAGCACAAAAAATGTGCTGAAAAACTAGGCTTATACTTGAGTGTATAGGGTAGTGTGTTTGGTTACTGACTTATTTCAAAGAGTTTTTTACATTGCCCGGCATCTGTCAATCTAGTTCTAAGAGAACAATGGAGGTGTTCGTGGTGACTTCCGGTACCTCATTTTCTAGAAAAATTGTTGTTGTTGTTGTTCAGTCGTTCAGTCGTGTCCGACTCTTCGTGACCCCATGAACCAGAGCACGCCAGGCACGCCTATCCTTCACTGCCTCTCGCAGTTTGGCCAAACTCATGTTAGTAGCTTTGAGAACACTGTCCAACCATCTCATCCTCTGCCGTCCCCTTCTCCTTGTGCCCTCAATATTCCCCAACATCAGGGTCTTTTCTAGGGAGTCTTCTCTTCTCATGAGGTGGCCAAAGTACTGGAGCCTTAACCTCAGGATCTGTCCTTCTAGTGAGCACTCAGGGCTGATTTCTTTAAGAATGGATAGGTTTGATCTTCTTGCAGTCCATGGGACTCTCAAGAGTCTCCTCCAGCACCATAATTCAAAAGCGTCAATTCTTCGGCGATCAGCCTTCTTTATGGTCCAGCTCTCACTTCCGTACATTACTACTGGGAAAACCATAGCTTTCTAGAAAAATGGCGCTGTTTAAATGTATGGTGTTGGTGCAACCACAGATGGGATCAAGCTCACCTGCCTGGCCTTGATGATCCCCCCCACCCAGCCTGATAGTTGTCAGGGATGTGAGAGGTGTCATCTCCCGAGCTCTGATTGCTCTCTGCGAATGACACTGAAGGCAGTAGGTATGCATCCATATTCTGAGAAGCACAACCCCTCTCTCTGTATGTAGCACCCCATGCTACCGGTACTTTCCTGTGATCCAGAAGTGATTCTGTGATGTGGCAGAGGAACTGCTTTTTTTTTAGAACAAGATTGAGGGGCATGGAAGCCCCGCTGAACGAAATCAATGCCTTGCAGGCACATAAATGGACTAGGTGGATCTCAGCCAAGTTATTTCCACATTTGTGTTTGTTCTTATTATATTGCCGAACCTGAACGAAAATAAAACCCACACATGCTAGAAATAGCATAATAGACTGGCAGGAACTGTTATGGCTGCTTTCAAATCTGTTCGTTGGCTGTAGTTAAATAGTACTAGATCTTTTACATTTATTAAATCAATCTGCATGGGCATCAAAGTGACTGATGCCTATTACACCTATTTCTTTAAATCGTTTAAAGAAATTCATAGGATTTATTTTATTTTATTTTTTAGTATTGGGTATTTGATAGCCCTTTGTTATGAAATCATTGGCAAGCTTATTCAATTTTTAAACATGGAGCTTGCCGCTGGGAATTCTCTGCTTTAGTAGTAGTAGTAGAATCATAGAATCACAGAGTTGGAAGGGACCCCAAGGGTCATCTAGTTCAACCCCCTGCCATGCAGGAATCTCAGCTAAAGCATCCATGGCAGATGGCCATCCAAGCTCTGCTTAAAAACCTGAAAGGAAGGAGGTTTATCCTATATAATAAAGTCCCTGTGTCCCTGCGTGCGTCCGTGTGTCAGTGGTTTTTTGCCACTGCGCATGTCCCACCACACGGACGCAGGGATTGGACCGGAGAGACTGAGAGGCGCTGAGAGGAGAGGAGGGCGGCGGCCATTTTGAACCGAGCCCCGAACGGAGCGGCGATGGCAAGCTGAAGGAGGAGCTGGGCCGGAGGGGCCTCGACACCCGCGGCCTGAAGGCGGAGCTGGCCGAGCGACTGCAGGCGGCGCTGGAAGCGGAGGAGGCCCGCGGAGGAGCGCCGGCTACAGGCGGCGCTGGAAGCGGAAGAGGCCCGCGGAGGAGCGCCGGCTGCAGGCGGCGCTGGACTCCGCTCTGTGGGAAAGGGCCGAAGCGGGCGCGCGGAGGTGGGGAGGCGCGGACGAGGCCTGCTGCCGGCTGCGCTGCCCACCCGGGCCGGACGGAGGGCCAGCCTTCTTCGGGGGGCTCTTTTTCTCCTCAGTCGTCGCAGCGGCGGCGGCGGCGGCGGCTTCCCTTCCCGTCGCCAAGGGGGCGGGGCTGGCCGTGGTGCGGCGCGGCGCAGGACGGCGGGTGGGGGAGAGGAGTGAGAAGGGAAAGAATGCGAGCGGGGCGGGCGCGCGCCTGCCTGCTTTCCTGCCTGCCTGGATTTGGTGTTCTACGTGACGCGCGGGGGAGCAAAAGCAAGCGATCGGGATTCTCTCCCCCCCCCAATTTGTTCCTTTCCCGCCCCACCCTGCCGGTGGCCGCGGGAAGGGGCAGCTCTGGGTGAAGGGAGGGAGGAAGGAGGTGGCGGCGGCGGCGCGGCGTCCCTCAGGGGGAGAAGGAGGCGGCGGCGGTGACCGAGGGAGGCGCGGCCGGTGGAGGGGGGCGCGGCGGGCTGAGCCAGGCCACCCGCCTCGGCGGGAGGCCGGGCCCCCTCTCAGCCCTCACGTGGGTATCTAGCGCCCGTTATTAACGGGCTAAATTCACTAGTAGTAATAATAATGTAATTGTTGCTTACATACCAAACATAATGTAAACCTAGACTTTTTGTTGTTGCTGCTGATCTTTAGAAACATGTGTTGAAAGACTAGAATATATCATTCTGCTTTGCATTAATGACATCCTGACACTAAATCAGCTAATTGGATGGCCCATTTCCTTATGATGGATGTGAAAATGAGATATGGCTACATATTCAGGACAACAGCCAGGGCTTGCAAAAGTTGTTCTGGGCTGAAGAAAAAACTCAGCACGCCTAAGAAACAGTTTCCAGGGTTCTTTGGGGGAATCCATGACTGTTAAAAGTGGTATAATATGGCTATAAATGTATGGTTCAGATAGGGGCTGAATCTCTCAGCCCTAAACCACAAAAGAATAAAGCGGCGAGGGGGAGAGATATTTATCTTTTAGCTTAAAACAACTCAAAATTTCATCTGAACCTACATTAACTTTTAACTAGATATTAATTTAAAGTGATTTACTTTTTCTCATGACCAACTGGGGCATTCTAAGCAATAAATCTCCATATTTGAGTTTAATATAAAGGCACACACTTGGATAATTACCAGACAACAAGGGAAGACATCATTCATCTTAACCTTGAAGTGTTCACTTCATATTTTATACTCCCTTTCACCCCCATCGTCTATAGTTGATAATTGGGGCACTTTTACAAGAACAGCTGCTTCCCAGTTTAATCAAACAGAAACATAGGTAACGCTGAACTCTGAGCAAGGAGCATGTGAAATTAAAGGCTACCCAAAGATATCAGTGGATCAAAGTAATAAAAGATATTTCATTTTGAATTAAACAAAAATTCTGTGTTGTTTAAGCGCAGGTTTGAATTGGTCGGATAGATAAATTCTCTCTCTTTCCTTGTTTTTAATTAGAAGAGGAAGTAACCTGGATTGCCTCATCTAGGAGAGAGCTGCCAACCACTAAGATGCTTATCTTCAAAAGAAGATGCAGAGCTCAACAATGTGTTTATCTCCAAGCTTGTATGGAAGGACGAATGATCCCTAAATACAAGAATGCCTAGTCAGCATCAGTTCCACTCCTCCAGCCTTTGATCTAGGCATTCAGGGGATTATAGTTTTCTGAAACCAAACTGGTTCAGACAAATACTGGGTCAGCTCCTTCTGTACTGCACCCCAGAACCATGAAAACAAGTCCCAAAGGGGCATAACCATTCTAACAGACTCTCTGCATCTTATTTAGTTACATTGTGAAGCTGCTTTCACAACTGCATGGTCAGAGAAGTTCTACACAGAAAGCTGTGTCATATAATCAGGCCAGCAATTCATCTTGTTCCATGCTGTCTACCAGTGACCAGCAGTGGCTCCAGTGTTTGAGATGGCAGGAATGGAATAAATAATGATTAGAAGAAGAGATAAGTTAAAATGGGTAACTTGATCTGGATAATGAGTAAAGAAACCTCACCAATGGGCTAGTAAAAGTCAAGCGATATTTTCTGACTCTATAAACACTTCCAGCTCAGACTTGTTCACTGGTCTATTCAACATTTTTTTGATTCCATTTTTGAATCACTTCCCATAATTTTTTTAAAAGGGATTTCATAGTGGGGGAAAAAATCATGGAGTTGTAGAATTGGAAGGGACTCGGAGGATTATCTAGTCCAATTCTCAGCAATGCAGAAATCTCAACTAAAGTATCCATGACAGATTGCTATCCAAACTCTGCTTAAAAACCTCCAAGGAAGGAGAGTCCACCACCTTCTGAGGGCTTCCGTTCTACTATCAAGCAGCTCTTACCATCAGAAAGTTATTCCTGATGTTTAGTTGGAATCTTCATTCTTGTCACTTGAAGCCATTGGTTTGGGTTTTAGGCTCTGAAGCTGGAGAAAACAAGCTTGACAGCCCTTGAGATATTTGAAGATGGCTTTCATATCTCCTCTCAGGCTCCTCTTTACCAAGCTAAATGTACCCACCTCCCTCAACCATTCTTACTGCCTAGGTATGGAACCTTACATTTGACCCTATTGAAATTCAGTTTGTTAAGGTCATCTTGTATCCCAATTCTGTCTTCTAGTGGCATTGGCTACTCCTCCCAGTTTTGTGTCATCTGCAAATATGTTGAGCATCCCTTCAGTACCTCCACCCAAGTAATTTAGAAAGGTGTTGAACAACAATGGGCCCAGGACAGAACCCTGAGGAACTCCAATTGTCATTCCCCACCCCCCGGGATGTTGAGGAACCATTACTGAGCACTCTTTGGGTTTGGACAGTCAAGCAGCTACAAATTCACCTAGCCCACATTTTACCAGCTTCTCTGCAAGAATATCCTGGGGGAATTTGTCAAAAGTCCTGAGGATTGAAGAGACCAGAAGCTTAGGGCTTATGGAGTCCAAGGGGTGGGGAAAGGTGCCCCTTTGAGATTTAACCATCTCATACAGCTAAGGCTGTGGGGCTTGCAGAGGGACACCATCCATGTCTAAAGGTGTGGCTTGTGGGAAGCTCGCAGGTAATACTACTACTGGAGGGTTGGCTCATTCATATGGAGAGGGAGGTTGAGAATTGGCTCCTTTCTACAACAGCTAGTGTGTTGCAGATCTCCTTTGTTAGATGGTCAACAAAGCCATGATTCTACAGTGGTACCTTAGGTTACAAACACCTCGGGTTACAAACTCCGCTAACCTGGAGGTAGGACCTCGGGTTAAGAACTTTGCCCCCAGAATGAGAACAGAAATCATGCAGCGGCAGCGTGGCGGCAGTGGGAGGCCCCATTAGTGAAAGCACACCTCAGGTTAAGAATGGTTTCAGGTTGAGAACAGACCTCTGGAACAAATTAAGTTCATAACCCGAGGTACTACTGTACTTATGTCCTTCTTTCTTCTGTGTGAAGATGCAAACAACTGAGTTCAACCTAAGATACTCAGAAATGTAGGGGGCAAATGTGAAGTCTGTTTGAAAACATGAATCTGTTCTGGATCAAAGAGTTCAGGGTTCATTTTAAACCTGAGTCTTCTGTCATTAAAGGAGAACAATGCGAAGCAACAAATGTTGGGAGCATTATGACATTACAAACTGATGAAAGGAAGGCCATGGTCCAACAAAGCTAAGCCCGGTGAAGCTCACTGGAATCAGTAGGCTTAAGTGTACTGAACTCTGCATTGACTCACTGCCAGGGCTTTGAGCAATATACCATGGTTTGAAAAAACAAATACGGAGATGGGTTATTGAGAAAACTCTTTTAAATGAGAAAAGGCTTCCAGAATTGGAGAACGAAGTACAACTTCAGAATTGTGATTAGCACTTGCCTCCTTAAGATGTATTGATCACCCACTGTGCTGTAGCCAAAATACTTCCCCATCAATGCCACAGAAGTTGAAGAAGCTCCACACCAGTAAAGGAAGGGGTGCTTCATGACCTGCATCAGATTCACTGGGAGCTGACTGCAAACCTTCAGTGGGAGCTGTCTCATTTATGACAGTTGAGCGGTTAAAACGCCATACCCTCCAACATTTCTCTGATGAAAATAGGGACATCCCATTCCATAATGATGATTTTACTATTTATACATCTTACTGGGTTGCCCCAGCCACTATGGGAGGCTTTCAACATATCTAAGAAACATAATAAAACATTAAACATTAAAAAAAACTTCCATATACAGGACTGCCTTCAGATGGCTTGAAGGTCGGATAACTCCATAGCCTCCAACATTTCTCCAATGAAAATAGGGACGTCCTAAGGAAAAGTGAGACATTTCAGGATCGAATCAGAAATCAGGACAGCTTATCTAAATCAGGGACATCCCTGGAAAATAGGGACACTTGGAGGGTCTGATATGCATAACAACTGACCATTGTCTGCACATTCACCAGTTCTCATGGAATATGTGTATATAATCTTTCCATGAAGAGGAAATATTTTTCAGTAAATTAAGTGTATTGACTGAGAAATGTGCATACAGTCTTTTCCAAATGTGCATACAGTCTTTTTTTTTTTTTTTTGGAAAAGGCCTCTCTGGAGGACGCAATGCAGGACTCATGCTGGTTCTGGGCTTCTCCACCAGCAGGAATAGGATAAGAACTGTTAAAGTATGGCCTGACTTGTGGATTTATGGTTTTTGATTTATGGACACGCCAGGGACTGCTCAAATGTCATGATATATAAGTGAAAGATAAGTATCTTTATGTTTAAGACGATAAGTATGATAAGTAGTGAACAATGCAAATAACAGCTGCGTACCCGGGGACCAGGGGAGGCAAGAGGGATGTAGATGAAGATATATAAGTGATTTAAGATATATGATGTTTAAAGATTGAAGATGGATATTAGGAAAATAATTATTTGATTATGAAATTAGGAACCTGTTAAAAATTGTTAAATGCTAGCAGATGGAAAATAATGGAGTGGGCGAGAGGAAGCATGACAATGATTGTAATACAAGTGAGCTGGCCTGAATCGGGGCCAGACAATATTGTAAAATCAATAAAAATTATTAAAAAAAAAAAAGAGAGAAATGTGCATACAGTAATACTTCTGTGAACGTCCACCTCACCTAGCATCCATTCTGGTGAATGTCTGCGGCAAACCCAGAAGTATCGGAATGGGTTACTTCCGGGTTTGCCGCTCGCGCATGCACAGAAGCGCTAAATCGTGCTTCGCGCATGTGCAGAAGAACAAACTGCTCTGCGCATGTGTGCAGACGTGGCGCTTTGCCCTGCGTCCTTTTCGTCTAGCGGCTGGGGCTCCGGAACGGATCCCGGTCGCAAAACAATGTACGACTGTAGTTCTCTCTTCATGGAAGGATTATGTGCACATTCTCCATGAGGCCTGGTGAATGTGCACAATATCTGGTTGTTCTATGGCTAGTATGCTACATAAACATGGTAGGTCAGATCAGGTGAGGGAGTTGCTCTGTGCTGGATCTTTTAAAATTACCTGGTATTATGATGATAATGATGATGATGAAAAGAGTAGAGATTTTCTAAAAGTTCCAAAGTATAGGGTGTGGGGTTCTCCCCCCCTTTTTGTTCTCTAGTGATTGAATGGTCAGCAGGATAAACTATTTTCTTTTCTTTTTTGCCGGATAAATCCTTTCCCTAGTTTATCTTTCTACTGTGTTTTAAAATATTAAACCTTTCATTAACCACAAGGTAATGAAACCTATTCATCTAATTGATCGCAAATGTTCTACAGTGTTAGTGAGCTAGTAACTAATTTGGAAGCAACCTCATGTGACAAAAGCTAGGGATGTACTAGAAAACTATTGGGAATCAAATACTAGATTCTAGGTGTGGAACAAACAACTCATACTTCAAGGCTGAGTGTGGGTGTAATAGGAAAATAATGCTATATGAAATATTCTCTTCATGGCATTCTAAGAAGTCCTGGGTATTTCATATGCTGGGTGGCTTCCCAGTCATTTAAAGTACAGGTGATCTGATATATTCTGCTTTGATTTGTTTTTAGCATGCTAAATGACTTGACCAAATAAGGCTTTGGAGTATTTGACAGATCTAAAAGAAAATGGACTAAAATGAAAAGCATAGAGATTGCCTTGAAAGCAAAAGAATAAACGAGCACAAATCTGACATCAGAAACAATATTCGGGACATTTTGACCTACCAGGATATTTTGTTAATGACCTTAAGGTCTTTGAACAGGGAAAATTCAAAGGAAACTTCAGCAGGAAGTTGCAACTGATCAAGAAGTTCAAATCTGCTCATTTGGATCTCAACAGAGATAATGGTTTCCTGTCCCACTACAAGTGTTAATTTACTTAGCAATGTATTATCACCAATTACTGCTGTTGTGAAGGGTCATTGTGCCTATTCTGCATACAATATAGTTCCAGCTGAACTGTCACAGACTGTACTTTTTACATTTCAGTGCTATCTAATTCCAACATCTGCACTTCCCCCCCTTTATACCCTCATGTAAAAGGCCCTAACAACTGACCCTTGGTGCATCTAATTAAATGGATTATAGTGCATGAAAGTTAATGCCACCATAAATATGTTTCTCTTTAAGGTACCACAAGACTCTCTGCTGTTTTACAAAAGCAAAAGACAACACGGGAGTTTAGTATGCTTATTTCCAGATCTGGCAAAATATGAAAGTACAGAACAAGTCTGATACATACAGCTATGCACAAAAAAAGCTTGCTTAACTAGCTTATTGAGGGAGGACCTTTGAAAAGAATAAAATGATTTAATAAGTTAGTAAGTAAATTAAATAGCTATATTGAAGATAGTCTGGGTTGATTATTCATTGTACCTCACTTTATAGTAAGAGCTGCTTCTTTGGGTTTAAGTGGATGATGCTCCAAACCAATGGCTCTAGAATTGCTCCATTGACTTCAGTAAGAGTTCTTAGGAGTAAGTCATTCTCAGAATGCATCCCAAAGCCTTTGAGCATCTGGTCTGAAACAGAATTATTGGCAAGTCCCCAGTAATTAGGTCAAGAGGTCTAGTGCCCCTGAAGGGGATATAATATACAGTACAGATAAATGACCCAAGGAAATGAATGATGTACACCGTCAAGACCTGTGAAATGATAAAATTTATATTGGTAATTAAGTTGAATTTAAACTGTATATTTAATAGGTGAAAACTGTTTTCGGGGGAGAGTCAAGGAAATACCTGCCTTTTGTGCTGTATATCCTATACTTCATAGATGGAAGTTAATATGCATAGAATTTAAACGTAAGTGAAAGAAGAAAATGCACTCAGCCTGGCTCATGGATTCATTTTATCAAAGAGAAAATGACTAGAAGGAGGAATCCTAAATAATAATAATAATAATAATAATAATAATAATAATAATAATCTTTAATTCGGTCAAAGACCAGCAAGAAAATTATACAATCCAATTCATGGAATTGGTATTTACTTAATAAAATTACAATTTAAAATTTGCAGATTTTAAATTTTTTATAGATGGGTCTTAGCCACCTATCGACATTCCTACGGTAGTTCAACTAGGATATTAGTCACTGGTATTTGCTGCCATCACTGTTCGTCTTACTCTTGTCGCTATATAGCAAAATTTTGCAACAATCCTGGTGGTCTCTGTAATCCTCAAAAACAAAACAAAACAAAACAACTGAATTGGAATTCTTTTTAGATGCTTTGTTTCTTTGCCGCCTTGGTCTCCTTTATAATGATTAAGAAAAATAATCAGGCTTAAATGTTAAATTCTTTAATATTTTTCAGTAGTGATATCATCTACAAGATTCTTATTGCATCGTAGATCTTGGAGGTATACCTATTGGCACCTGTGACAATATTCCATTTACTATTTAATACTGACATGACTTGGGTCTGACATTACGTAGTTCAGAGCAAGGTGTGTTTGTCACCTAGGATGAGAGCTGTTGCTGAAGACCCTTGAACCAAAGGCCAGGGGGCCAGTGTGAGAGAAAAACACCAATGTTCATTCTGAGAAATAGCACTGAAACCACCATTTGTTTCCGGATATTTTTGCTGGCATCCTATGGAATCATCCCCCCCCCCCCGATGCTTTGTGCTGCAGCAATTTACAGTTAAGATTAAGAAGCTGTGATCTCAGAGCTGAGGCAGCATGCAACAAAGGAAAGTTAAGATTTCATAAGAGACCTCCCTTCCTTTTGATATTCTCCACCCAATATATACAACTGCTTTAAATGTGTACTGAAAGGTTTAGATTTGTAACACCCCTGTAAGTCAATGCATTTGCTGGCATGGGAAATAATGTGATCATTTGGCCTCATTTAATTCTTTCCAACAATAAAATACCCCATTCTGTTCTCTAAGGACACAATTCACTTCAAAGCTCCCTTGCACAAAGCCCATTGATGTTAATAAGAGCTGCATGGGAATGCTGCATTAATTTTGACGATACTTTCTTTCCCAGGGAGACTTGCTGGTGGATTGGGCCCCTTGTCAATGGCTTAGAAACTTTATTGCATAGGGTGGCAATTCTATACACTTGCTGAGGAGTAAGTCCCATTGGACTCAATTGAGCTTACTTTGGAGTATATCTATGGATAGGGTTGCGTCGATAAATTTGATATGCAGACATACCAATCAGAAGAAAAATAAGAAAAAGATGGACAGGAAATTACAAAAGAAGAGAAAAGATGTGCAGACTACAGGACCTGTTCTGAACAAGGAGGAAGTAATGAAGGGCAACTCACAGCAGGAAAAGAAAGAAGCATATGACAGGACTCTTACTTTCACTGACTGCTGGATCTGGACTAGCGCAAGAGTGGGGGTGGGCTGAAAAGGATTTAATGTAATTTGGTTTATTCTCTGGGTTTAAGATCTCTGTATGGACTGGGATACTGGTTTTAAGGAATATTTGCTGAAGATTTCGGGACCACCGGGAGGGAGGGGTGTAGAAAAGAGGAAATTTGGATAAGGCCATTGGGAAAGATCAGAAGTACTATGAGGCTGAGGTCTGGGGAAAAGGGGATAGATTAAGGACTATGAATTTTATTATTTTTACTTTTTTATGTGGGTTATGAAATAATGGTGTATCATTTTGGATTATGTTAAGTTAGCAATATGAAAACTGTTAGAGAAGATAGACAATGAATACAATAGAAAGGGATTTGAGGAAGTCAATCGAAATATGAAAATTTGAAGGAAGGAATGCCTGGCCCCAGATAGGGCCAGGCCCAAGCAATGAAATTAAATACTGTTTGTGAGGTTAAATGTATAATGATAAGGAATACCCTTGTGAGAGGGGGGGATATATGTGACTTCCCACAGTGAGAGGGGGGAAGCATGGAAATTTAACCGTCATGTTATGTGCTTATAAAATTATATAAAATCAATAAAAACAATTGAAGGAAAAAAAAGATAAATTTGCTATGCAGTTGTGGTTTACAAGCCAGTCAACAAGGAATAAAAATCTGTCTCTCCTTCACAGCGGACAGATTTGTGGTCCTCATTGGTTGGCTTCCTTTAATGTACAACCAGTTCAGGCTACAAGATAAGTAACGCATCAGTTATAATCACAGCCTTTCTCTAATATGCAGATTAGACAAAGGGAAAAAGAAAGGAAGGAAAAAGAAACATGCAAGAAGAGAGCTTGCAATAAAACAACAAGCTGTTGTAGCTCAGACCAGCAGTATACTTAACCTCCTGCCACTCAGCAGCAGTAACTGCAAATTGCCCCCTGCCTGGCTGTTATCAGCGAGTAGTTCTTTGTAAGCCTCACAGAAGTGAGTTCTCAGGAGAGACCTGGGAAATTAGCAAGGTGATAGCTTAACAGATTTTGATTGTCGGCTTTTGCCCATTGAATGGGACAGGATAGAACTTGGATTCAGTCAGGTGCTTTGAAATAAGAAGTGTCCCTTGAGATTGCGTGCTCTGGTGTCCTATAGAACACACATCAGCTAGCTGAATCACTCCTGGGATTAGTGTGGGGATGGGGAGGAAACGTTGCATTTAAAGGACAAGCTACCTTTCCAAAACAATACAATGAACCAAAGCACAGCCACACTTGGAAATTATCCAAATTTCACAATGCAGTTTCCCAGCTGCGTTTGGAGAAGATTACACTAAAAGGCTAACGAATTTTCACGAGGCTTTAAGAAAAGAGATTTTGCAAACTGATGTAGAAATACAGAAGAGGAGGGAAGTGAAATGAAGAGGAGGGAAAATGAGAAAGTGAGAGGAGCCAAAATCGGCGGATTTGCCTATCCCTAGATTAGTCTGTTAGAAGCCTGTTAAGCTTGGCTGTAGCGTATATCTTTAACAAGTAGCCACTAGTTGCCATATGAAAATGGCACAAATGCAGCTTGTCTCTCAATTGCATACCCTCCAAGTGCCCCTATTTTCCAGAGACAGTCCCGAAATTACGAAAACCATCCATGTTTTTATACATGGGAGTGCTTTTATATATGGTGTTTATTTTTTGTTTGTACGTATGGAATTGTTTTTAATTGTTTTGGTTGTAGAAGTTTTTTACTATGAAATGGCATTGAGGTATTTTATGGGAAGTGATTCATAAATGGAATCACAGAAATAAATGCTGCACAGAGCAGTGAGCAAGCCTGAGCTCAGAAAATATCTCTTGACATTCACTAGCCCCTTGGTGAGGTTTCTTTGCTGATTATGCAGATCAGGTTACCCACTTTAACTTCTCTCTCCTAATCATTATTTTCAACATCCCAAATGTTTGCATTGTTCCAAAGGTTTATCAGTAAGCACCGTGCACCTTTTTATAAGGTTGGATCCAGATTTAGTCATGCTTGGAGTGGGTCCATTAAAATCGATGTAACAACGAGCTCAAGTCTCATTAATCTCAATGACTCAAGTCTAAGCATAACTAAGTCTAGATACGTTTACAGATCCCCTGCAGTTATATTGGTTATATAAAACATAATTGTAGTGGGTAGTTGCTATTTCCTATTTCCTGATAGTTCTGAATTAACAAATGCTCACGGATCTGTCATTTACATTTCTCTATCATACATTATTGATAATACTGTAGATTTTCCACATTCAAAAATGCTTCATTGCCCCTTAGTCAAATATTTTAGAATATTTTTTAGCTTTGCGAAAATATGCATAGCTTATAGCAACATAGTGGTGTTGTGCGCTGGCTTCTTATTTTGCTTTTCAAAAGTAGAAACTACACAAAAATTGTTAGTGCATCACCCTTTTTATGAAATAAGTCAATGGGGAAACCAGTGCCAGTTTCCTGCTATTATTATAATTATTTATACTCACAATGGAAAGTCATGAAATTATAGTATATGGGGGGGGGAGCACCGCAGGGCCATTTATCTATTCCTTTTTTCTTCAATAGCATTCTTTGTTAAATTTTATAATTTTCATTTCATAAACTAAACCTGAGCAGTGCATATCTAATTGCTGAGAAATTAGATTATTGTGAAAATACCTACAACTTAAGAAATCACAAAAGGAGCTCTTAAAATAAGCATTTATATCCAGAGCTTTGTATGTATTACAATGTGACAATGGAGTATTTGAGTGTAGGCTATTCCATTCCCTGCCATGGAGAGTGAAGCATTGTGTATACACAACTTTGGACTTGGGGAGCTGTCCTAATCAAGGAAGGAAAGGGAAAGGTCCCTGGTATAGAGGATGCCAATGCGGAAAACTTCTCGTTCACTGCACTGGAGCAATAGGCTGCAGCTAGGAACCAGACTCTCTTATTGTCATCTCCAGCAAAATGGAGTGCTTTCTCTCAGTAGAACTCCATCTAGGTAGCACGAGAAACCACATGCGGAGCTCTGTACTGAAGCCATAAGGCAAAGGATCTCTAGAATCCTATGGATAAAAAGACCTTTCTGTTTTCAGCTACCAAAGGTGGGGGGAAAAGGAAAGGAAAGAGAGAGACTTCGGGACATATACACTAAGAGTCAAGTCAGTACACTGTGTGCCGAATTTTCACTTTTTATAGAAAAGAATGTGAAATAGCTGCATGTGTGGAGCTCTGGACCATTATCAGTATCCAAATAACAAATACAATAGGAAAGGAGACTGAATTGCAAGAGGAGTAGCCAAGAATGGGAATACTTCAGGGTCCTGATCAACCAGATTTCTAAATGTGATGGGACAGCCCACTACCATTAGGCAGAGTTAGGCCAGTGTGGTGTAGTGGTTAAGAGCGGTTGACTCGTAATCTGGAGAACCAGGTTTGCGTCTCCGCTCCTCCACATGCAGCTGCTGGGTGACCTTGGGCTAGTCACACTTCTTTGAAGTTTCTCAGCCCCACTCACCTCACAGAGTGTTTGTTGTGGGGGAGGAAGGGAAAGGAGAATGTTAGTCGCTTTCAGACTCCTTCAGGTAGTGATAAAATGGGATATCAAATCCAAACTCTTCTTCGTCTTCTTCTTCTTCTTCTTCTTCTTCTTCTTCTTCTTCTTCTTCTTCTTCAGCAGTTGTTTCAAGTGGCAGATGCTGGGTGGGTTGGGAGAGATGTAGTCATAGAAACATCTTAGAGAACATAACTATGTGTGTTATGTGGTCAGACCTACTGTCAGGGACTGGACTGAGGATCAGAATGATGGTCTTCTAAACTGGGCCTCTGAAGCCATTTAAAACCCTGAGCACAAATGAGCACAATTTACCACTTTTAAGTGGGAGAGAATTGAGCCCGCAGTTAAACCGTGTCATAATGGTGGTGTCATTTATCGCTTCTAAGAACATTCTTTGACCCGCTAGACTTGATTTTTATCATACAGGGTGAAAAGCATATGCAATTCCATTAAAAGAAAAGAAATTAAATCTGCATGAAAATTCTGTGCAAATAGGATCCTAATACATAATGACATTAATGTGGCTGTGAAACACTGTGGGCTCAGCTCTTTAATGCAAAATTAATCTCGATGGAGGATCATTTCTCTGGCTTAATAGCTGAAGAAGAAGGAGAAAATAGAAATGGTTACAAATTTAATAACAGATTGCTTTCTCCCTCCAGAAACCAGATTACAAAAATGGGCACAGGCACCAGTTTGTGGAAGAGTCAAGGGAAAGAAATTGAATAGGAAATCAAAATAATTCAGTTAGCCATTCCTGGATTCTTCAGGTATTCTCTCCATATATATGAGTGACACAAGAAGCTATATGCTATGCATAGAGTATCATGTTGTGAATTTATAGGTTGGGAAGGGGACAGCTCCCCATTCCAATATACAACCAAAAAGCAGAGCAATATACTAATCAAAAGTAGAGGGGAAAGGAGGTCAGATGGCCTAGATTCCACTGAGTTGATGAGTACAGCAGTGCTGAATATTTATAGCTGACACCTCCAATTTGCATTTTCCCTGTGCTCTCTCTCTCTGTGTGTATTGTATCATTCAGTCCAATAAATCAAGAAAGGAAAAATACAGTCAGGAGCAGGTCTGAGTTATGGACTCATTCAATTAAGCATTCTGGAGGGCATGATTGCTTTAGGTCTCGGACTGAGCTGCATCTCGGTTTTAAAAAAATTAAAAACATAAAGGAATGAACCCTGGTAATTGCTTATTAAAGTTTCAAATCCCTAATGACAATAACAAGTTGAAATTGATTGCTCAATATGTTTAAAATAGATGTTGCTGAATATAAAGAAACCACACTAGTGTGGCTTACAGCTAAACCTTGTTGAATGGATAAGCCGTACAGTACTTTATTATCTCTGGAGAGCTGAGGAGATTCTCCAGGTTTCATAGCAGCCAGTCTTATTAAAGTATTCAAGCCGGGAATGCAAGTGTTTCTAGTCTGCAGTTGGCCCTGGGTCTTGTGCTTAGGCAAAGTAAAGCAAAACCAAAATCTGTTGGAATGTGGTAGCTACCCCTCTAGGAGGAATAGATTCAGGGGGGTAGACCACCAAGCTATTAAGGGCAAAGAAAGTGATATTGTTGTTATTGTTACCGTTCTTCTTACTTAAGGAGCCCAGGGCAGCAAACAACAAAACAATAAAAAGAACACAGCATTAAAAAAAATGTTTGGAAACCAACCAAATATCCTCACACCTACCCTGTTTCTCTTAAAATAAGACATATCCATAAAATAAGCTGTAGCAGGATTTCTACGCATTTGCGAAATATAAGCCATACCCCGAAAATAAGACATAGTGACGCGGCGTAATATTTCAAAGTTGCCAGTAAAAATATATTTCAATTTGCCAAATACCTGGGTGGACAAGAATGTTTTAACATTTATTATTATTATTATTATTATTATTATTATTATTATTATTATTATTATTATTATTATTATTATACCACTTTCTATTTTAAAGAAAGAATCTCAAAGTGGTCTACAACACATCAAACCATCAAACAAAACAATCAAAAATAAAACAAACTCAAGCTTCAAGGAAAATATTTCAGATCCTTCTCTAACTGACATTTGTCTTTCCTCCTATTTATTTATCTACTTAATTTATATAGCTGCCCCATAGCAGAAGTGCTCTGGGAAGCCAGTGTGGTGTAGAGGTTAGAGTGTCGGACTAGGATCTGGGAGATCAAATCACCACTTAGTCATGAAGCTCATTGGGTGACCTTGGGCCAGTTACAGCTTCCTTACTTACCTCACAGGGTCATCATAGGGATTAACTGAGGATCGGGGTGAACCATGTAGTCCTTGGAGAAAAAGGTGGGAGATAAATGCAACTAATAAGCTCTTCTGCTTACCCTATATACTCGAGTATAAGCCTAGTTTTTCAGCACATTTTTTGTGCTGAAAAAGCCGCCCTCGGCTTATACTCGAATGAGGCAGGCAATGGCTCCTATGAAGCTTTCCCAGGTTTTCTGTGGTAAAATTGGGTGCCTCGGCTTATATTCGGGTCGGCTTATACTCGAGTATATAGGTACTTGCTTAAGAAAACAGGAGGGGCCAGCCAAACACCAGTAATGATATAACTTTCCCCCACTTTGGGCAGAAGTGGATGACTTTTGCAGCATGGTAGGCCTTGCAGAATGGACAATACTTGCCAGATTAGATACAAATAGCTCCAGGGTTTGTGCTTATCAACTTTTTTAAAAAAATGTGGGCAGAATTCAATGAAATTGAATTGAAACTTTTTGGCCTCAGCTTGTAGAAGCTCAAAACTTCTATTCTACTGCTTAGAAAATCTGATGATTAAGCAGTATATAAATACCTTAAATAAAGACAACTAAAATAAAAAAATCTTTTTGAGTCACCCTTTCTCAGCTCATTATTGGAGATTTGTTCTGATATTTTGCACTCCTTCACTGTATGCAAGAATATTTACACCAGTCCACAACTCCCCCCTGTACACTGGCAGGAGTGAGCCTGTAAAGTGATCAATGTTCATTGTCTCTTTCGCCTGCTGGGCCAGAGCCTGTCAAATAAATATAATAAAAGATAGGAATAAAATAAGCATAGGCTTGGCCAAGTAAACCAATCAGTCTGAAGTCAAGAAACAACATGCACTCTGTTGTGAGTGCAGCAATAATTCCACCCCTTTGAATATGCCAGTGAATGAAATACTTGGCAAGCCATGTAAAGTATAGCTAGTTGCCAGCTGCTGTATCAAAGATGGCTCCAGATTAGAATATAGATGCACAGCATTTGAAAGTTGATGGTTCAAACATGTACTCATGGATCACTTTTGAGACAGCTAAACCTGTAAAGTAAATGGCAAATCATTGTGGGTTTCAGGTGCATGAGATGGTTCTGACAAGCTGGAACGTGTCCAGAGGAGGGCAACCAAAATGGTCAAAGGCCTGGAAACGATGCCTTATGAGGAACGGCTTAGGGAGCTGGGTATGTTTAGCCTGGAGAAGAGAAGGTTAAGGGGTGATATGATAGCCATGTTCAAATATATAAAAGGATGTCATATAGAGGAAGGAGAAAAGTTGTTTTCTGCTGCTCCTGAGAAGAGGACACGGAGCAATGGATTCAAACTACAAGAAAGAAGATTCCACCTAAACATTAGAAAGAACTTCCTGACAGTAAGAGCTGTTCGACAGTGGAATTTGCTGCCAAGGAGTGTGGTGGAGTCTCCTTCTTTGGAGGTCTTTAAGCAGAGGCTTGACAGCCACTTGTCAGGAATGCTTTGATGGTGTTTCCTGCTTGGCAGGGGGTTGGACTGGATGGCCCTTGTGGTCTCTTCCAACTCTATGATTCTTCTGCATCGGTCATGAGACACAAGTATGGTAGGCAATCGCCATGACTCCAGGACAGATAACTGGGGCAGTCAGCTCAGATCACTGAAGAGTGGGTTGGGAAAGTAGGGTCCTGGATTAAGCTGCACACTCTCTCACCTAGTGGTTATTTAAATTTAGTAGCCGCCAAAAGGATTGAAGCAACCTGAATTGACATACATCATATTCTGGGGCCTCATATATTTGCACAGTAATGCACACACACAGAATACCTGCATGTGTGAATGCCCCTCCGTCAGGCACATACAAACTTTGGGAAATAGCTCTGTTATTTCAAACTCAGTTCCTGAAGTTGGGGAAGCTCTGCTCTTTCAAATCCAAGTCAGTGGTGACTGGAAGGGTACGATTCTCCCTAACCTTCACATAGACATTCAGCTCCCCTTCTCCTGCTCACCTGTCGACGTACCATCCACTGCAGCTGGCAACAGCAAGCTAGTTTTGAGGCGCAGGGCATGCAAAGTTCTGCTATCCAACACTTCCTTGCCCCTTTCCAACTCCCACCACCCACCACATTTTATTGTAAAATAATTCAAGGTTAAAGTTTGTGAATAGAAGCGAACATTTACAGACTATGCATTCATCTTCTGAGGAGCTTCTTTGTGTGCCTCCTCAACATGAGGTCTGGAGGGTGGCAACACAAGAAAATGCCTTTTCTGCAGTGGCTTCCTGTTTGTGGAATGCTCCTCCCAAGGAGGTTCGCCTGGTACCTTCATTATGTATATTTTAGGTGCCAGGTGAAAGTGTTCCTCTTCAACCAGGCCTTTGGCTGATTAATATTCTACAGCCTTTTAAATGTGTCGGTGGGAATTGGGGTTATTTGTCAGGGCCTCCCCCCTCCTTTGGTCGTTTAAGGAGGTCGAGTCATTGCCTTTTTTAGCAGTTTTATCTGTGCTCAAATATATACAGTGCAGAGCTTAGTCTAATCATGTCTGCTCAGTCACTAGCAGAATCCGGGAGTGGCGTATGACGATTTTCCCGCCAGAAACACAGCCTTGGGAAACGGAAGCGTTTTCTCCTCCTTCTTAATCTGTGCCCCGGACCTAGTTGCTGGGAGGTGCCAGGTCTCTCGCTGCATCCCTCGACCCCTGGCACCCCCTTCCTTTCTGACGAGGAGCTGCTTCCACTTCCCGATGATGAGTCCGTCGTTAGGATAGGTGCTGTAACCACTCAGAGCCGGACTGGAAGGGGGAGGCAAATCCCTGACATTATTGTTTTGCTGTTTTGTTTGTATCCTGTATTTTACTTTGTGAACCACCTTCTTATTATGAAGGGCGGTATATAAAACTAATAAATGAATAAATAAAATTCTTTTCAGCTGTAACATTCTACTCATTCTGACAAAGTGCTTGCCTAAAAGTTACTGAGGCAATAAAATATTCCTTCAAAAAATGTTCCAACAAGGGCTCTGGTGTACAAAAATAATAATAATAATAATGTTCCACAGATGTCATTGGCTAACGAGACAGCAGCAATTTCCCAATCATACTGTTCAGTCTTGTGAAATATACCTATTTATTTACCATTCATACTTATATTTCTATTGCCTTGGTTTCCCCCTCTCTCAGTGTTGTTTGTGGCCTAAGTGACTCACAGCACAGGGAGGGTCACTTCCATCAACAGCCTGACGGATGAAAGGTTATAATTTGACTACACACCATGCTCTGCTGAGATTCTGCATACACCAGCTGGTTCCCCAGCTGTGCCTTTCCTAGAGTAGATGAAGCTGGCATCTGTTATCTACACCCTGGTTACTTCCAGGCTGGATTACTGCAATGCTCTCAACCTTGGGCTGCCTTTAAAAACAGTCCAGAAATGTCAAATGTCAAACTGACCTTTAAAGCCCTAAATGGCTTTGGACTTGTTTATCTCTAAAGCCACCTGCTCCTCCCACCTGGCTTTGCCTGGCTTTTGAGACCGGCATTGGAAGACCTCTCTGCCTTGTTGCTATGCAAGTGGGATGCAGGTGGTGCTCTGGTCTAAACCACTGAGCCTCTTGGGCTTGATGATCAGAAGTTTGGCGGTTCGAATCCCCGCAGCAGGGTGAGCTCCCGTTGCTCTGTCCCAGCTCCTGCCAACCTAGCAGTTTGAAAGCATGCCAGTGCAAGTAGATAAATAGGTACTGCTGCGATGGGAAGGTAAACGGCGTTTCCGTGCGCTCTGGTTTCTGTCACGGTGTTCCATTGCACCAGAAGCAGTTTAGTCATGCTGGCCACATGACCCAGAAAGCTCTCTGTGGACAAACGCTGGCTCCCTCAAGTGAGATGAGCACCGCAACCCCATAGTCACCTTTGACTGGACTTAACCATCCAGGGGTCCTTTACCTTTACCTATGCAAGTGGAAGATACATTTCACAGAGTTGGTGCCAAAACTATACAGGTAGATTACCTGAGGCTGGAGAAGGAATCCTGCAAGGTATGAAAATACAGGTGATCAGGGCAGGAACTTGCTCTGAAAGCCATGCATTGTCAGATCTCCCCAAAGTTTGTCCTTGAGCTGTTTCCAAAGATTTTTGTCTTGTTGATGTTTTAGTGTTTTAGATAAATACCAGCTCCATGTACCAAGTCTAGTAGGGTTTCTTTTTGGGGGGGGCGTAATATTGTGGTCAGCCCAAGACTGAAACTGGATAAGCACACATGGGTGTGAGTGTGCAACTTGCTGAGAACAGGGTCAGAAGGTCTATATAAACCAATGTGCCCTAGGCAGGAGTCTTTGTTCCAATCTCACACTGTCAATGGCTATTTTGGTCAGGACAGTAGCTGAAGGGGGAGCGGTTAAAACTCTCTTTGCCCACACACTGATCCTACTGAAAAAGTAGAGTTGTTGTTGTTGTTGTTTAGTCGTGTCCGACTCTTCGTGACCCCATGGACCAGGGCACGCCAGGCGTTCTACTTCTAAGTAGAATTAGAATTTGGTTTTTTTTTAAAAATCAACTCTCCCCCGCATTTCTGTCAGTAGGAGTAGTCAATGAGCAGAGTTCCACTGATCTGGATCCAACCCATATTTGTTATCTGCCCCCCCCCTGCAAATGCAGAGATGCAGATACCCTTTTCCTTTCTAGAGTTCATCCTTTAAAAATTGTTAGCCCTACTTGGTAGCTACATTCCCAGAAGGCTCAGATCTCATTTTTGATGACTCCTGCTTACATACATAAGGAAAATTGCTTCTCATTCATAAAATAACACCCCATGATAGCAGACAAGACTCTGTCATGGTTGTCCCAGATTTTTCCCCAAATCATTTTTATTAGTTTTCCAAATTTGTCTCAGATATTTTTTTATATTCATAGCATTCCTCTCCTTGCTCTTCTTAATTTGATTATCCACTGTTTCCATTTCTTCATAAAAGCCAACCCCAGCTTTTCCTAAGAAGTCTGTATTTTTCTGAGAATCTGGGAGATGTTCAGTTACAAGCTAGAATTTGGCTCAGCTCCATGTCGTCTTGGGCAATAGGAAATCTCAAAACATTTTATCGTGTTCATCCACCCATCCATCAACAAGAAAGCTTCTCACTTCACTAAAAGGGGACAGATGTTCAGTAACATTGAAAAGATCTATATTTCAAAGAGCATAATTTTCTATTCAGTAGAACACACACACACACACACACACACACACACAGAGAGAGAGAGAATACAAAGTTATATGAGAAGCTCTATTCTGACTATACACTGCAAGATGCAAAATAGGACCTACCTTTCAGTCTACCTTTTCTGTAACCAGGAGATGCAATATGTGACAGTAAACAACAGATATGAATGACAGAATGGAAAAAGAGGAAATACTAGAAAGTGACATTTGTCTTTGAAGCCAATGTGCTTCTCTTGAATGGTTTTTTCCATGTGGACTCTATGCCAGAATTGACTACCAATGATATTCCTGATGATAGTTCTATACATGCTGGATTCACACTCCATGTTAGACTGTACAGTTACAGGTCAAATTTGAAGAGAAAGGCCACTATCTGTGCCTCTTTGCTAGAAGGGAAGGCAGAAGCAAGCTCTCTTTTTCCTTCCATAGGTTTTGGTTCGTTCTTTGTAGGGCTGATCAAAAAAGAAGAAGAAGAAGCGAAAACCTCCAACCTCTAGAAAGTGTGCAAAGCTAATTATACTCTTAGGAGTTTTATCATCTACAATTCAAATCAGGATTTCCCTAAGTAGGATTGAGAATTTTGCATATTGCATGTGCTGCTAACCTTTATCGTGGAAAGTAACTGAGAAGGCTAGACTAATTTCCATATCAAAGGTATTTCCTACTATACATTTTAATCCACCGGTGCATTTTATGCTAAGTTTTGCAAACACTGGTACAGGGCTGAGGCTGCCCGGGGTGACATTTCTTCAATAACATATTTCGACTCGATGAAATGGGGTTGGCAATATTTCACAAACTTATGCAGAAGAAACGAAAGGTTTGGTCAACATGTTTGCAGGGCTTGTTTTTTTGCATTCTGCATTTATTGCATGCTACAATTAGCTCTCTGACTGATGTCTTCCCTCTTTCCCCCGAAAAAGTTCTGCAACATGTTATGGAAGCAATAATACCACATTAGTGGTGGGTTTCTACTGGACTATCCACACCATTCTGCTTTATTGGTTATTCTCTGATATTCCTGCATCTGGAGCAGCTACTGTGCAACAAAAGTGGGGCACAAAAAATGCCCAGAACATTTGTGGTCTGAAAAGTTACAGGATAACTGGGGCCTCTTGCAAACAAAGCATCGTAACTGGCTCAAACATTTTGCCATCACAAATGGTCTTGAAAGTGTCACATGCTGAAATTCCTGGGCTTGTAAATGCCTCTTTTTCTGGTGCTGCCTAATTTCAGGTTGAAGGGGATACAAAGGAGGTCCTCAAATCAGGGCCACACGGTTCAGGGAAGCTCATGTGGTAGCAGGTGGTCTTTCAGGTACCTCAGCCCTAAGCTGTTAGGAGTAAGGAAGGACTGTAGCACAGTGGTAGGACATCTGCTTTGCATGAAGAAAGTCTCTGGTTCAATCCCTGGCAGGGCTGGGATAGACCCCTGCTTGAAATCCTGGGGAGGTGCTGCCAATCATTGTAAACTCTGATCTAGGTCATGGGTAGGCAAACTAAGGCCCAGGGGTGGGATCCGGCCCAATCACCTTCTAAATCTGGCCAGTGGACAGTCCAGGAATCAGCATGTTTTTGCATGAGTAGAATGTGTCCTTTTATTTAAAATATATCTCTGGGGCATAGGAATTCATTCTTTTTTTTTCTTTTCAAAATATAGTCCGGCCCCCCACAAGGTCTGAGGGACAGTCGACTGACCCCCTGCAGAAAAAGTTTGCTGACCCCTGATCTAGGTGAACTGATTCAGTATAAGAAAACCCATCTTCCTCTGTTGTTCCTCTTATGCTGCATATGACCCCACAACTTAAGAAGACAAGATTAAAACTGGCTGAGAGCGTGTGTGCATATAGCTCAATAACAGATGACAGCAAGTGCTTGCTGCAACCTTTCAGGTAAAGTGTACACATGCAGACTTGTTTAAATATTCACCGTTGACCAATTTACATTCAATGTGTATTTAGGGGCTCTTTAAAATATAGGCTGTTGACACAGTGGACAGTAATAGCTGTACAGTTTATCATATGCCTACTGTTCGTTCGGAGACTGCCTAATATGAAAAGGTTGTGTTTTTAAATTTTATTACTGCCTATGGATTATAGAGCAGCAGCTGTTCTGGTTGTGTGCAGCAGTGCTCAAATAAACTGGGCATGAAATAAAAATTTCCCCTTCTCTCCCCTGCTGCTGCTAGAATGCTGCCTTGCCCAAAATGTGCCTCTGGCTGGAATTCTAATCTCACTTACCTGGGAATAAGTCCTGTTGAACTTGGCGAGGCTTACTTCTGAGTAGTTATGTGTAGGATTGCATTGCATGTGAAGAAATTGCACTTCGGTACTGAGCGATTTCTGAGGTAGCGCCGGGTGAGGTAAACAGAACTGCTCGGCTTTATTGTAACTCAATATATCGTAGCTGCCTTCCTTTCTGTCACATTTTATCTCACATTTTCCTATGACAAATGGTTCCCACACTTATATCTTCAGCTATGGGCTACAGGGAGAGCATAAACAAAAGTTTAGAGAGGCTGCTAGGAAGGACCTTGGTCTGAATTACCTCAGTGCATGAAAACAATCAGTTTACCGTAGTTATGGCTGTTCAAAACATTTGCTAACCCTTTATTAAAAAAACACAAAAAACCTCCAATTTATAAATAAGGCAACTAACCAAAGAGAAACATATAAGCACAAAGTATATTTAGAAATTATATAAAAAAATTAGTTTTTTAAAATTATATTAGTTTTTATTGAAAGTTTTGGCCCTCGTGGTCCCTTCCAACTCTACAGTTCTATGATCAGCCATACAAACCTGCCACTCTCTAGATGCTTTGGTTTGTGTGTGTGTGTGCCACTGAGGGGTGTAGCCTGGGGAGAGGGGTGTACTACTACTACTACTACTAATTTCATTTCTATACTGCTTTATGGAATGCCCTCCTGTCACATGTCAAGGAAATAAACCACTATCTGACTTTTAGAGGACACCTGAAGGCAGCCCAGTATAGGGACATTTTTAATGTTGTATGTTTTATTGTGCTTTAATTTGTTGGAAGCCACCCAGAGTGGCTGGGGCAATCCAGTCAGATGGGCGGCATTATTATTATTATTATTATTATTATTATTATTATTATTAATCCAAGTCACAGGGAACCAGGCAGAGGGCCTTCTCAGTAGTGGCACCCGCCCTTTGGAACGCCCTCCTTCCAGATGTCAAAGAGAGAAACAGCTACCAGACCTTTAGAAGACATCTGAAGGCAGCCCTGTTTAGGGAGGCTTTTAATGTTTAATAGAGTATTGCATTTTAATGTTCTGTTGGAAGCCGCCCAGAGTGGCTGGGGAAACCTAGCCAGATGGGCGGGGTATAAATAATAAATTATTATTATTATTATTATTATACACCTCAAAGTGTTTTACAACCTCCATTTACATATCAAATCAAACATTCCAAAATAAAACATTACTAAAAGAGGTCAGACATAGAATACACATTTAAAACAGCATAATTAGCAAGAGAATAAAATAAATACTTTAAACATAGACCATATATGCTGACAATGCTGGAAATTTGGGCTCAGTTGCCTGTGTTTTCATTAAAGAGCTGGCTCAGGGCAATGAAGCAGAGGGGCTCCAAGACACAAGTGAGACACGAAGTAAGTGCGCACTTAGCATCACTCTTGGCATGTCACTGAGGCGCTGCCTCAGGCAGATCTTCACTGCTATATTCCAGTCCATGTGAGACTCATTGATGACCTCCAAAGAGACCGAGCTCATGCCCCCCAAACCCACTGAAGCTGCCATGTAGTTAAGGAGGCCCCTGGGCCTCAGGTTCCCCACTCCTGACACATAGGCATGGAGGCTGGAAGAAGGAAAATGGCGCCGACTATTGAGTCTGCAGCCTAATGTGACTGTTTCAAATCACTTCATGTCAAGGGGCTGGCTGTTATTTTACCATTCAGAGCCATTCTGGTGGCTCTTGAAAGAAAACCCTTCAGGCTAATAATGTTCTGGGAATCCTATATTATGCTTTTTATGGTGGATCATGTCTTTGCAGGCACAGACCCCGTATAAAAGTATAAAAAATGCAGAGGTAGACAGCAAAGTAAAACAAAAAAAAGTATGATATATTATTCATAGAGAGCCCAGAGATGCAGGAAGGGGGAGAATCCACTTTTTATCCTTAGGAAATATATGTCGTCTTGGTAGTTTCTGTAACATAAATGGTAGATATGCTTTCTACTTAAAACACGCAGGCAGGAATGAGACACAGTCCATTGCTTAACAATGAGTCCAGGAATTCACCAAGTGAGATTTGTACTCTTTAGTTTGGCAAATTTGTTGCTGCCTTTCCAATGCCGAGGATAAACTATTCCCATAAAATGAGAAGTTGGGTTTAGGAAAGATCTGTGTTTCCTTAGGCACTCAAAATATTAATATCTGAGTAGCCAATTGAGGAAGGAAGATTAGTTCCTGTTTCTTAAGTTCTTTCAGAGAGAGAGAGAAAGGACCCCAAGCCCTAAGGAAGCTGACCTCAGGGTCTTCAATATGGCACATTGTTAGTTAACAAGCCTAAGGATTAGATGTCTAGTTTTCAGAATTACATTTTTTTTCTGTGAAAAAAAATAACACTGTTCTGGGGATTATCTCTCCAGATGATTTCTTAAGTAGCAGCCACTGAGCAGAAATAAAACTGATAGGCTTAAGTAACAAATGAGTCCTAAGAAGACCTCTAATCCTTCCTTAGAATAATATGCAGGCCCTTCTCTCGAGCTCCAGAACAAAGCTCAAATGCTTTGGGCTGCTGACTATCTGAAATACCCATTGCACATGCTGAAAATGCATCGAATTCTTCCTCTGGCAGCTTTTGTTATTGTTATTTTGGCCACCACAATGCAGACCTGGTCCAAAGTCCATTAAAGTCAATAAGTGTCACTGTTTTCAATGAGCTTTGCAAAATACTAAAGACTCCGGCTTGGCTTCCCTTGGAGTTCCTTTAGAGCAGATTGACAGCACATTCAATTTCCTGTAAAAAGAACACACACAAAAACCTAACTTGGAATCTTTCAAAGATACAGAAGTCTCGGCACCTTCTTATGTTGCCACACAGCACTGAGATCACAGGAGCACCAAGGGAACTGTGCCTCCTACAGTTTAGAAGGGTTCACCTGCCTTTCCTTTCATCCCACGGCGCTAAAGAAAAATGCCACAGGAAAAGGTGCTCTCCTTCCTTCCCATCCATCTGATAGACAACAGCTGAAGCAAAAAACTTCTCCTCCTCAGTGTGGAAAATAGCTTAAAACTGGCCACACCTGTTCTTGTGGAAAATAGGGATGGTAGCCTATCATTGAGGGCAATGCCACTACCAACTAAATACCAACTGCTGGAATTCACTAGTGAGAAGAGTCCTTTTGCACACAGGTCCTGCATCTGGTTGGCCACTTTGAGAACAGGATGGCAAATCCTCACCGTGATCAACTCCTGCCCGGAAACCTATGTCCCTGCTGTGGAAGGATGTGTGGATCCAGAATTGGCCTCCACATCCACTTACGGACACATTATTAAGACCATATTAATGGAAGACAATCTTACTTGGCTACAAGTGATAGCCAAAGAAGAAGAAGCTGGACTAGATTTGGTTTTATCCTGCAAAGCTCTTCTTATGTTGTTCTTATGAGGGATTTATCCAGTGCTTCCCCCCCTTAAAACATGTTTAGAGGTACTCTCATTTTCCTACTCATATTGAAATACTGCCCCTCAATGAGGCCAAACTTAGATTCACAAAATGTTTAGGGGTATGCATACCCCTGCGTCCCCCCAGAAAAAAAGCACTGGATTTATCCCAAGATCCTAAGAGCTTTATGCACTCTTAACCTTTTCATGAAAGTGAAATGCCCACAGGGGAGGAAGGAAATTTAGATGCAGTTCCTTTATTTCGCATTGTTTCTATTTTAATGTTATAGTAGAAGATTTGGGTCATCCTGCTCACCCGCTTAGTTTCTAAGCTTAGAAACTGGCATATGTGTCACCAGAGAGCAGAATGAAGATCCCATGCATGGTCCAAGTGCCACACTGCCACCATTATTCTAGGGGCATTTTAAGGGAGGGAATTGTGCCGAATGCTCTTCCAATAGAGGTTCAATTGGCATCTTCTATATTAACCTTTAAACATTTGCTGAACACATGTCTTTGCTGCCAGGCTTATGCAGACAATTAAGGAGAGCATTTTCTTTAATAGCTGGTGATCTGTAATTTTAAATCTTTTTGTGGTTTGTCTTGTGCATGTGTAATTGTTGTAAACAGCTTTGGTATTTTTAAAATGAAATTGTAATCTAGAAGTATTTTTATAAACAAGCGAACAAAGGCAGTGGAATGTCCTGCTTTCTAGCCGGCTGTGGCACACATATGGAAGTTTTCAAACTTTTAAACCATTGTATTAAATATCTATCATTTATCTATCTCTACCAAAAAGTTGCCAAAAGAGTGAGGAGCAGCAACAGGACCATACTCCCTCTGTCCTTCTCAATATAAAGGTGACTATATCAGGGTGACTAAGGTTGATTCAGTTCTTGAAAGTAGGTCTGAAGATCACTGTCTCTTCAAAAAAAAATTCTGTGCCTTCCAATAATATTATGGAAAATTCCCAATACTTAACCATTTCTTTTTACAAAATGATCCTTCTTCTAAAACTGCTTAGATTTTGGCAGATTATTAACTTCTAGTGGGCATCGAGAACACACAGCAAGACAGATAAAGGCCTTGTCTGCACTGGTAGCTTACCATGCATTAATGTGTATTTAACGGTTATTTAACATCCTTCTCACCTGCTGCAGCAGGGAATCAGTATAGCTGCTTAGTTACTGTGCTACTCAAACTGTGGGTGGACAAAATCTCATTTCGGCAATTCACAAAGCAATAACATTAATGCAGAAGGTAGCACATATCTGTGGCTGTGCAATTGTAAAACTTCCACTGAAGATTAAGAGAAAAAGTCAACCTAGACAGATAACAGGCAGGCAGATCCACTCTCTGCATCAGGATTGCCCAGTTACTGTAGCAGGATCTAATGCAGGCAGACATTATAAAGATGAAAATGTGCCTGAGATGCTGGGCTGATGGGCAAAACAGATAATAAAAAGCACATTCACTGCAAACAATGAAAATGAAAAGAGCACAGAATGTAACACAGAATTTGTAAATATCATAGTGTTAAATATTTCACATCTGAGATGCAGGAGGAGGACTGGGTGCATTGGTGCATATACAGTGAAGAACAGAAGAAGAAGAAGAAGAGGAGGAGGAGGAGGAGGAGGAGTTTGGACTTGATACCCCGCCTTTCACTCCCCTTAAGGACTCTCAAAGCGGCTCACAATCTCCTTTCCCTTCCTCCCCCACAACAAACACTCTGTGAGGTGAGTGGGGCTGAGAGACTTAAAGAAGTGTGACTAGCCCATGGTCACTCAGCAGCTGCATGTGGAGGAGCGGGGAAGCGAACCCAGTTCACCAGATTACAAGTCCACCACTCTTAACCACGCTGGCTGAGAACAGAAAAAATAGCATGGACTTAATCTGCATTCCACTAAGAAGTGAAAATTACCATAGATTGACTGGAGTTTGGAACACAATAAACTAAGCATGCAGGATCTGTTTGTTGCAATCTGAACTGTGCTGCTGACACTAGGAGATGGCATTTCTTTTAGTATTCCATCAAGGATGCTTTTACGGTTTCCCTTTGATTCAGGTTCCATCAACTGAGCTGAAAGCAGCACAGGAAGGTAGGGGGAGAGAGGGGGGGGAATGTACCATAGAGACACAACATTCATAGGACTGGTTCACAAAGCCTAGGTGTGCAGGTAGGCTTGTTGCAAAACAGAGAGAGGGGTGCGGGGGAAGAGGCTGTTCTTCTCACTTTTTGGCTCTGTCTCACCTGCTTTTGACTCTGGCCCAGCTACTTCCACTTTGTGCCTCTGTTCCCCTCTAGCACGTGAACCCCCAAAGCAGTTTACCCCCAAAGAAATGCAACACTCAGTAGAAAGAAAGGTTCCTCACCCCTGGCATTGATCTGAACTGACAGGTGGGTTGGTATGGCAAGAAACACTTTGTATTTAGCTTCCAATTTGAATGTGACTTTGTAAATCAACACAAGCACCTTGAATTTAATCCAGTATCATATTAAAAGTTAGCGGGTCGACAGCAAACTGGGCAGGCACAAAGGGCCCCTGATCACAGTCTTCCCCACTATGGTATTGCTATTTAAATTATAGCAATCATTTCTAAATTTGCATCTCTTAATAGAAATAAACCATATACCAATTTCATACATCATATTTTTCGCTTTCTCTTTTTTTGGTGATGCATTTGCACTTTTGTGGGCATGTTCAAATGACCATCCTAACTAGGAGTTTTAAAAATAGTCTAATGACTAGTTCTAGTTCCATGTGCCTAGTCTGGATTTGCCCCCACCATTTTGTAGGCAAATTGTTTCTGAAAACAAAGGCAGTTTCAAAAGCTGGTGGTCACATCCTGCCCTTGTTTGAATACTAAACCAAGCTGGTTGCAACTGGACCAGGAAGGATGGGAGAAAAAGCCACCATAACCATATCAGATTTCTGTTCTCCTGCTGAAGGTTATCCTATTGGCTAATTGGATTTTCAAATTAGACAATCATACTGATAGCTTAATTTAATTCAGTGGCTCTCAAACGAGATTGGATTTACTTTCCTGAAGTGATAAACTGAAGCTATTTGATGTACACGTTTTTCTACAGGGTCAAACTAGATGTTATACAAAGTTGTGTAGAACATTCTCCTAACTTTTTAATGTTAAAATGAAAAGCCGGGATTGTGAGAGGAAGAGCAGCACTGAGAAGAGGAGGAGGAGATAATATATAATGAGATTAAGAAGATGTTGAAATATACATTTGCTAAAAAACCAGAAGCCTTTCTGTTGGGAATAGTAGGTACAGATATTAAAAAACAAGATGTTAAATTATTTCAGTATGCTGTAACAGCGGCGATAGTTTTAATAGCACAAAGATGGAAACAAGAAGAATTACCGACAAAGGAAGAATGGACAGAAAAATTGATGGAGTATTCGGAATTGGACAAAATGACGGGAAGAATCCGAGAGCAGCGGGGCCAGAAGTTCATCAAAGACTGGACTAAATTTACGAACTATTTGAAGGACAATTGTACACAATTAAATACGTTGGTAGGATTACAGGAAGCTTTGTAGATTCAGAAAGAAAATCATTGTATTATGGAGTTTTAAAGATAAGAATATAAGTGATAATTTAAAGCAAGGATTAATGTATAAAATATAGACATAAGATAGAGTTGTTAGAAAATCACGAGAAGGGTTTGATGGAAGTCAAGGCTTGAAAAAGCCAAAGTGTAAAAAGATGAAAAGCTAATGTAATGGAGTTAATATGTTACTATTACAAAACTAATAAAAAATGATATGGCAAAAAAAGAGAAGAGGAGGAGGAGGTGACACATAACACTTTCCACAGCTCCATTGCCTTTCCTCCACGAAGGAAGAAACAGATTGAGGCGTGTTTTTTGACCAGAAAACAGCAGGTATATGTGTGTGTAGAAAGCATAGTTGCCACATAATATCAACACACACTCTTTAAATCTTCTGCCTTTTTGTCAAGCTATACAGTCGTACCTTGGTTTTCAAACAGCTTAGTTCTCGAACGTTTTGGCTCCTGAATGCCGCAAACCCAGAAGTGACTGTTCTGGTTTGCGAACTGTTTTTGGAAGCCGAACGTCTGACGGGGCTTCTGATTGACTGCAGGAGCTTCTTGCAGCCAATCAGAAGCCGCGTTTTGGTTTCCGAAGATTTTGGAAGTCGAACGGACTTCCGGAATGGATTCCGTTCGACTTCCAAGGTACGACTGTGCTGCTATCCATCAGGCACCGCACTAGACTGTATTAAAAGTAATGTTGTTGGCTTTTAGGGAAATGGAAGGTCTGAAATGAAGGTAAAACTGGAAATGTCCAGTTCATACAGCGTGGCTACAGCCAGAGCAGTGGCGTAGTGTGGGGAGGGGTGATGCTTCCAACCATTTTATCTGCAAGCTAATGGCCTTAAGTGGTTTGCAAATCACACTGTGGGTCACTGCATGTTTTTGATGAATGCATCCAAGCCTTTAATAAACAGTTCATAATGCTGAGGATAATGCCTGGCGTGTTCTGGTCCATGGGGTCACGAAGAGTTGGACACGACTAAACAACAACAATGCTGAAGAATAATGGTTGCTTCCATCCTTGGTGGTTATTGCCATTAACAGCTTGTGGGTCCCTGAACATTTTAAAAGGAGTTTGTACTTTTGCTTGAAGTTGTATCCATAGTCCCCCCGCCCTTCCACACACCTTCAAATAAATGGATGGCTGTCCTGCCAGTGATTGTTAAATCTATGAAGAACTACAGTATCTTCCTTGCAAGAGACAGATAATTGAGGAAGCTGGTCGTGTGATATTTATTTCTTGTTATGATGAGCAAATAAGATAAGACTGTTCTTAAGAAACATCTGTGTCCTTGCTGCGTATCTTTGTTCCATACACGCTACTTGGCAAGGATAACTTGAAAGCAAACAAGCTGTCACTCAGCAACCTGGCACAGATCCTCCTGCAAGTTGCTTCATCTTTACACAGATTAAATCGACACGAACATGCCTTTTTAAAAAAAAAAAATTCTAGGCAAATCATGCCACTGCTCAGTTCAGTCCAGCAACTAAAGAGAAGAAAAATACATTTTAAAAAAATGCCTCAAAGGAAAGCATGGAGAACTGAAAAATCCCATCTCTTCCGCCATGTGGTCAAATTAATTGGGAATCCATTCAAGTGTAACTGATAATGAGTGTCAATGTGTGAGTCACCTAGAATCTCACAAGTTTGAAAAAAGCAGGTGACAAAGTTATTCTATTGTCCTTCCTTCCTTCCTTCCTTCCTTCCTTCCTTCCTTCCTTCCTTCCTTCCTTCCTTTTTGATGGAGAAGAGCATTTAGCAACTTAAAAAATAAATAATCTAGAGCAACTTTTTCTAGACTAGTGCCCTCCAGATGTTTTGGACTGTGTAATGAGAGTTGTAAAGCTGATGGGAGTTGTAGTCTAAAACATCTGGAGAGCACCAGGTTGGTGAAGACAGATCAAGAGGATATTCTGTTAGTTCTTTAAAATGACTTTCTTTCTTTATTACACCAGTGGGAGCTTTCCTTCTGATGCCAGTAACAGATATGTGTGTTGTGGTGGAGGGACGAATCGAAATTGGGGCGGCAGTGAAAACCGATTAAGTTAGCACTCCTTGTACATAGGGCTCTGATGAAAATAAACGAAGATTCAAAACCCTGTCTCTCTCCACAGTATCTACTGAAACTGTTGGACTGGGTCATAGTTTGGAAGTCTCTGTGTTGTAGTGGTTAGAGTGACAGGCTAGAACTGGGAAAACACAGTTCTAGAGCTGGTTACACAGCTCACTGGATGACATTGGGCAAGTCATTATTTCTTAGCCTAGCCACCTTCATAGGGTTTCTATGTGAATCAAATAGGTGAGGGGATAACCATGTGTGCCACCTAGAGCTCTTTAGTTTGTATAAAGATTATGATATATCCAAAGGGGGGATTGCCAACACTTCCAGATGAACGTTGGTTCTGGCTTTGATCCCTTAAACAACTTGATTATGACACGATAGCTAATTACCCAGACCTATAATATAAAAACACAGATCTATATGTTGTGATGATATTGAATATCAAAGCCTCTTCCGTGCTAGTTTCTAATGGTGTTGTATAAAGGACACGTATGGCAGTGAACAGATGAAAGGGTGAGCGAAGTGTTCCATTTAAGCACAGAGAGGTATAATAAACAAGAGCCCCAAATCCATAAATGTATTCCTAGTACACTACATAAAACAGATGTCACTGATATTTTTAAAGGGATAATAAGATAATCTGAAGAGGTCACCGCATGGAAATATAGGCAGTAAACATTTTAGCTTCTGTAAGATTATTACAAGGATAATTTCCTTTGTCCTGGTGACTTATTGTTTAATAACAGCTTTATAACCTTAGTGATACAATGACTGCAAATCTATAAATGCTGCTCCTTTCTGAAATAGATATAGACTTTATAGAAAAAGTTTCTTCTGTTTCAGAGCAGCACATGCTTTTGGGATGATGTGTTGTTGAGGACATTGGTGTGTAAGCTTATAAGTTTCTTTCTTTTTTGCCCTGAGTTTCCAGTATTAACTTTGTGCCACCATGGTGGGCCAATTCCTGACTGTATAGTGACAGTTTCAAAGAACAGGTTGTATCCAATGGTGTTTTAGCTGAGTTCTGTTAGCCCGGTTGGACTTCCCCTTACTCTCTTCCCCTCATGCACCTCACCAATCTGTTTGAGAGAATGCTCCAACCTTCTGAACCAGATTTTGAGGACGCAATGGGTGCGGGGTGGAGGGCAGAAAAGAGGAAGGAAAAGCTCCATTGAGAGAATGGGTGGAACAACAGCATTGGATACAACCATATGTTGGTTCTTCATTTATGCCTGATCACACCTGAAGATACGGCCCACATACTTTATTGGTAGATTAGTCCCTTTATCTGAAGCCCTGAGAGTGGATGTTGTCAGCATTAGATGCTGTTGATTGTTCTACTGGTATGTTTTATGTTTATTTAAGCTTTCAATGTTATTTAATTATCTCTTGGTTAATTGTTGGACTCTCAACCCTGCAATATGTTTGGTTTTATATAAAAAAAACCAATGTACTCTGGCAAGTGTGAAATGTGCTATGCCTAGTGATATATGCTGTCATTGTATTCAGATTGTTGCCACTTTATTTTCTGTGAATTGTCTTGAGAACCATGTATTTGAGGAAAATGTAGCATATAAATAAACTTGGCTGTGCCCCATCTACACGTTGTTTCTTGTTTACTATGTTCCAGCACTATGAACTGACCTAAGATCAAGTTTAGTATCTAAGTAATCACTAAGTTTAATTGCTTTACAGTAGTTGAAGAAATGTGCTTTATAGAACTATTTTTGTGCTTAACTCAGCTTTGACTTCAAAAATCCAGCTTTATAAGACAACACAGAGTAAATGACAACACAGAGTAAAGGACATTAGGAAAATGACCATCAACTTTTCTAGTAAATATAGCTGTTTTTCATCAAATATTATCTTTCTAGCTACATAAATGGCTTAAGTTCTCGAAAAAAAATTATCTGGATATATGGTTTAATGAATTATGTCATTATGTGTGCTCTTCTACTGCTATGGAAAATACAAAGAGTAATAAAAAGTCATTTGGAATGCAAAAGAATATATATTTTATTCTTATATTGAATTAAATGAGATGTATACATGAAATGGCTGAATCATATACAGTGGTACCTCCTGTTACAGACAGGATCCGTTTCGGAGGCCCATCCTTAACATGAAATGCCCACAACTCGAAGCGATGTATCTGCACAGGTGCGCGGCGCGATTTAGCGCTTCTGTGCATGTGTGAGCAGCGAAACCCGGAAGTAACCCGTTCTGGTACTTCCGGGTTGCCGTGGGACGTAACGCGAAAAGACACAACATGAAACGGACTCGACACGAGGTATGACTGTATAGTAACATCAGGGTTAAGGTGGGTTATTTTTCAAGCTGGCTAAATAATTTCTATTGGAATTTAGTGGGCACTCAGATAATTATGGCATCAGATATAGCAGCCTGATGCAATCCTTTGCCATGCTGTAAACCAGTAATGAATAGCCTTGAGTCCATGGGCCAAGTGTGTCCCTCCAGGCCTGTCTATCTAGCCCCTGGACTCCCTCAGGCCATACTCTCCCAAGGCACACCTCTCAGCAGCCTTGAACTCTGAGAATGCCTATTGCTTCCCTTGGGTGGAGGACAGAGAGGGATTCACAGATATGAAGAAAGCCTGCTATACACAGGTAAAATTCAGTTTCATTGCTTTGTCCACTTTCCCCTCTGGACCTTCTCACTCCAAAATTTGCCCCACTCAGAGTATTATCTGAAAATATAACACTCATGAAAAAAGGGGGCTGCTGCTTTCTTAGATAGGGGCTAAATTTCTCCAACATTTCTGGGAGGGGGTTGATGTTTACCTTGCTTAACCAAGTGAGGTGGCTGAATTACTTGCATTTTTAACTTTAAAGAAAGTGCTCTGTGCTGCTCCATTTCTCTCTGCCTACTTCAGAAGCAGCACCCCATCACATTCAAGGTCTGGTGGGAAGCAGTAACCTTGTGCCACTTTCTGCCAGCCACATTTCCAATAATGTTTTTTGGGGGGAGTGATGCAACGTGGCAAGACATCATGTGGCATCACTCCCGATGCATCCCAGTGGGAGACTGAGAAAATATTTCATTCTGCTATATTCATATTAGTGTTGGAAGTATCCCACTCATTTGCACACTTTGGCCCAAGAGCATTAACTATTTTCTTCAGTGGTTCAGCCACATATTAAAATATAGCAGCTATTTATTCTATATTGGAATGAAGCTGGCTTTTAGATTGCTGTTTTGCCCCATTATTTATAATAATGCAAATTTCCATTTGATACATAGACTCTGTCACCCAAGGTTGGCAATAAAAGAGAATGGCCAGCAGTTGGTTCCCATAAAATCTCATTAGTGCCTTTTATTTTTTCTGACAATTCTTTGAAGAGAATGGTTCATTAACATGCAAATAGAGATAACCTCTATTTCCAGGCTAATTGTGATAGTGCATTCTTATGCATTCAAATAAATCTGACCATTTTCGGGCCAAACCAATTTTGGAGACTAAATTATGAAAATGGTACTTGGCCGATGGAAGCTGGTTGCCAGCTTAATTACAGCTGATTATATGTTATTTATCTTATCATGAGTGTTCAATGTTAAATTAGCTTATTGCAGCCTAATAAATGGTTAATAGATTTTAAATAAATGAGTAATCAATACCTATGGATTGAAGCAGAATCCAAGGACTTGATGAGTTGATGATATACTGCTTATAGTTATAAAGCAAATGCTTCTTAACCACCTTCAAGTGACAGGAAGCCCATTGAAACTATTCATCATTTTGTGTCCTATTGACTTCTCCTTTTGAAGTATATTTAATAGCAGTAGTTTAGCATATTTGAGCTTGTCAGTGGAGATCACACTGTGGCTGCCAATAAAAGAAACAAAGTGTTGGACAGAGATCCTTAACAGAAAGAGATAGCAAAGGCAGTTCATCATTGTTGCAGGTCCTACATTTCCACAGGAAACCAATATAGAAATATAGATATGCAGCAATGGTACCAAAGAATGGAAAAGGATTACTGCTGTGTGTCTGGGTAGTTTGCTTTTGAAAGGAAAGAGATATTTGTGATACATTGTCTAGAATTTTTATTTTAAGATTGACTTAATTGGTTTTCACTTTCTGGCAGGGGTCAGCTGAGCACCTTTCCTTAACTTGTTATGGCTGGGCAACTTCAGGCATGTATGGAGGAAATGGATTGTCTTGGCTACCTTTGAAGGTAACTAGGAAACTATAACTAATCCAGAATACGGCAGCTAGACTGGTGACTGGGAGTGGCCGCTGGGACCATATAACACTGGTCCTAAAGGATCTGCACTGGCACCCAGATGTTTCCAAGCACAATTCAAAGTGTTGGTGCTGACCTAAATGGCCTCGGCCCTGTATACCTGAAGGAGTGTCCCCACCCCCTTCATCCAGCCCAGACACTGAGGTCCAGATCCGAGGGCCTTCTGGCGGTTCCCTCACTGTGAGAAGTGAAGCTACAGGGAACCAGGCAGAGGGCCTTCTCGGTAGTGGCGCCCGCCCTGTGGAACGCCCTTCCATCAGATGCCAAGGGAATAAACAACTATCTGACTTTTAGAAGACATCTGAAGGCAGTCCTGTTTAGGGAAGTTTTTAATGTTTGATGTTTTATTGTGTTTTTAATATCTTGTTGGGAGCTGCTCAGAGTGGCTGGGGCAACCCAGTCAGATGGATGGCATTTAAATAATAAAAGTATTATTATTATTATTATTATTATTATTATTATTATTATTATTATTGGCCAATTTCACTCTGTCTTCACCCTGGTCACCCTGATAAATGACCTGTACAGTTGTACCTCGGCTCCCGAACGCCTTGGGAGTCGAATGTTCCAGCTCCCAAACGATCGAAACCCGGAAGTGACTTCCGGTTTTCAAACGTTCTTTTGGAAGCCGAACGTCCAACAGGGCTTCCGATTGGCTTCAGGAGCTTCCTGCAGCCAATCAGAAGCCGTGCTTTGATTTCCGAATGTTTTGGAAGTTGAATGGACTTCCAGAACGGATTCTGTTTGACTTCCGAGGTACGACTGTTTAGGGAGAGATTGAGGGAGTATGACCCTGTTGATTCTCCTTATCTCTTGGCAGCTTTTGATCACCGATGGTATACTCTTGGATTGGCTTTGTAAATTGGGAGCTGTGGACATGGCTGTATGTTGGTTCAGGTACTACCTGCAGAACCACCCTCAGCGACTGAATCTTGACAAGATAAAGGCATTGGTGGTGGGTAGTTATCGAGTCCAGAGATTGGAGAGACAACCTGTTCTGAATGGAGTCACATTGCCCCTGAAAGAGCAGGTTTATAGCTTGGGGCACTTTTTGATTAAACATTGTCGCTGGAAGACAAAGTTGCAGCTACTGAACCCGGTTAAAGGTGTAACTTTAACTCAGAAAGCCCTGAATGACTTGGGAACCAAATCCTCAAAGGAGCGTTTTTCCCTACATCTTTCAGCCCAGGTCCTGAGGTCTGTATAGGATGCCTATTTCATGGTTCTGCTAATATAGTAGTTATGTGGTTAAGAGCGGTAGACTCGTTATCTGGGGAACTGGGTTCGCATCTCCTCTCCTCCACATGCAGCTGCTGGGTGACCTTGGGCTAGTCACACTTCTTTGAAGTCTCTCAGCCCCACTCACCTCACAGAGTGTTTGTTGTGGGGGAAGAAGGGAAATGAGAATGTTAGCCACTTTGAGACTCCTTCGGGTAGTGATAAAGCGGGATATCAAATCCAAACTCTCTCTCTCTCTCTTTCTTTCTTTCTTTCTTTCTATTGTACAAGGACACAGAATAGAGCCCTCTCTGTGGTGGAGCCCCAGTTGTGGAACTCAACCCTTTGGAGGGGAATTATCTCTTTTGCTATTGTCCTTTAACTTTGGGCATCAACTTATTTGTTCAATCATGTATTTGGAGAGGGTACTTAAGCTAAGGGCTTATTCACACTTCTTTTGCCCCACTGTTTTCTCCTGGGAGAATCTGATATTTAGCACTAGAAAAGAACAAATGGCCATCAGTTTTCTGTGGATTGTGATTTGTTCTGATTTAGCCCTAAAGAGTGGACTTACTGGGGGAAAGCAGTGAGGCCAAGGTAAAATCGCTTGGACTCATGCCAAGAAAATGTGGAACAAGGATCCTTGATTTCCAGGTATGGGACAAGTAGAAGTGTGGATGAGCTCTTAGACTTGTGCACCTTTTTGTTGCTGGATGACTGAAATATAGTAATCTGAATGCTGTTAGTTTTATGTTTGGTTTAAATTTTTCAATGATTGTGTAATTTATTATTGTGTTTTTGAATTGGTATTTTGTAAACCATCATGGGATCATTTGGGATAAAAGGTGGTTTAGAAAGCATAATAAATAGACAAATACAGAAAAATAAATCGAGGACAGGGCTAGTATGTGCAGCCTCACTCCTCACTGCAGATCTTCAGGCAATAACTCTTGAATAGAACTTATATCTCCATGGTAACCAAAGTCTTGGATGCCGTTGCCTATCTGATGCTAAATTCTACAGAAATTGTTAGGCCAGATTGTGTAGATAATTTATAGCATCAATGAAGCCTGGCTCACTATGCATAAGCACGGTACTCAGCCACAGCTGACCGTAGAGGTGAAAGCCCCAGATTGGAACAAACAGAAGAAGCTGTAGGAATCACATCACTCTGAGTTATGAATTGCTCTCAGTCAACCAAAGCCTATGTGGAGGTTTATGGAACAAATACCCGCCAAGTGTCCTAGGGAAAAATGGGACACCCCATTTTATCATGTGAAATTATGGCAGCCATTTTGGGTGCCACACTCTTGCGCAATCTCGCACCATACTCGCATCCCACTAAAGTGCTTTTTTGGAGTATGATTGCAGCGCGGGTCATATGACTTGCCCAGCAGCGCATCTCGGAAGAAACGTGTCCTGGGTTTTGATCTGAAAAATCAGATTGGTCTATGTCTGTGGCAATATTACTGGAGGTACATAAGAGAAATATTTATCAATATGTGAATATCAATCTAAGTAATGATGCAGTTTCAAAACTACACACTCCATAATAAATTGCACCTGCAATGGAAACATGCATGCACAAAAATATTCAGGGTCTTGACTGGAAGTGCAGTGGTGACAGCGTGGGCCCAATTGATGTGTAACAGCAACCCACAAAAATTAAAGCTGGCAGATAAGTTATGTGGGTGTGCAGAAATTTGCTGCTCAAGATTGAAAGCAACTGAAGAGGGAAATTCTCCCAGTGAGTTTCACACATGCCAACACATTTCTGATGTTGAGCTTTTCCCGGGGCTTCCTAGAACAGAAAAAAATGCTAAAGAGAAATAATAGATGGATTTGCAAAACGAAAGACAAATGTGATAGGTTTTGACATTCCACTTCACATAATCTTCCAGTTTCTCAAGGATGGTAATGTTTTAGATAAGAGCATTTGTGCTATTTTGCATTTGCCTATTTAGAGCTGTATACTATAGATAGCAGGCAAATCCTCACTGAAAACATCGAAAAGTCATTCTACTGTTCCTGCCAGGAGCTTGGCTTATAAACCGTAGTTCACCTAGAATTCCAATCTTGTACCCATCTACCTGGCAGTAAGCACCACTGTGCTAAATTGAAGTTCCTTCAGAGTACATCTAAGACTGCAAATCCTCTGTATACATCCCCACCAAAATATACTCTCATCTTGATGTAGTCCTTTGTGTGTAGGAGGTCCAGGAAATATATTCTTTGGACAGAAACGGAATCTTTGTCCTCTTTTTTCCCCATCCAAGGTAGTGTTATGGGAATATTTAGCATAACAGCCTCGGCCCAGTATACCTGAAGGAGCGTCTCCACCCCCATCGTTCTGCCCAGACACTGAGGTCCAGCGCCGAGGGCCTTCTGGCGGCTCCCTCACTGCAAGAAGCCAGGTTACAGGGAACCAGGCAGAGGGCCTTCTTGGTAGTGGCACCCACCCTGTGGAACGCCCTCCCATCAGATGTCAAGGAAATAAACAACTATCTGACGTTTAGAATACATCTGAAGGTAGCCCTGTTTAGGGAAGTTTTTAAGGACTGATGTTTTAATGTATTTTTAATCTCTGTTGGAAGCTGCCCAGAGTGGCTGGGGAAACCCAGCCAGATGGGCAGGGTACAAATAATATATCATCATCATCATCATCATCATCATCATCATCATCATCATTAACAATTCTGTTTTAAAAAGTGTAATGCAGGGGAAATGGTAATATTCTAATGAAATATTAGAACAATGGTTAAGGTGCATGTGAATTGTCTTCCACTAATATTCAGCAACATGGGCACAGTTTCAGGTGCTTTGATTAGTGCTTATGTAGAGTTCACATGCTTAGAACAAATTATAAGACCTCTGAAGGCAGCCCTGTTTAGGGGTTTTTTTTTAAAAAAAATGTGTGTTTTTAATATTCTGTTGGAAGGTGCCCAGAGTGGCTGGAAAAACCCAGCTAGATGGGTGGGTTATAAATAAATTATTATTATTATTATTATTATTATTATTATTATTATTATTATTATTATTATTATTATTATTATCAAACAAATGAGATATACAAGCAAGGCATCTGCCACCATGACTTGATGTAGTGACGTTCACCCATCAAAATTCATGTCTCTGATTGATTTCTATGTGAGAAAATAGAGAGATTGCAGTTGGTGATGTCACTGACATAAGAGCCAATTAAGAAGCCCTACTCATTTTCCTATTCAGTCATTAGCAATCGCAGGAGGGGGAGAGCAGAGTGATGCCTGATAGCCCCGCTACAATGCTTTTGGCAGCTCCATCCCTGTCACATACGCATCGGTGGGCATGTCTGCAGAGGGAAAACCTGATGAGCATCTCTGATTCTGCAGTGTTCCAGATCAAAGTGAGAGCCTAGGGGCATACGTTGCATGTGTCCCGGAAGAAACAGGACTTTCCGTTTTCTCATGAGAGAACACAATGGTCATTTGGGGTCCCACAATCTTGTGCAATTTTGCACTATGATACCATCCCAGAAAAAGCACTTGGGGGGGGGACGATCTCGCATGGTGCCCCCATACGCTGTGCAAGTGTGCCCCCCCCAAATGCCACTTCCAAGTTCTCTGATCTTATGCGGGTCACACGACTTCCATAGGAGCACAGTAAGGAAGATGCGCACCCCAGTTTGGGGACTCTACATGTTGGAGGGTATGCAAACGTTGCTCCAACTGGCTGGGAGGGGAGCGATGTAGTTCAGTGGTAGAATCTGCTTGCATGCAGAAGGTCCCAAGTTCAATCTCTGGCTTCTCCACATATGACTAGGGATCTCACCTGTTTGAAATGATGAAGAGGCACTACAATTGACAATACTGAGCTAGGTGAACCAATGGACTGACTCAGTATAAGGTCTGAAAGAGGCCAGGGGGCAACACCTATGAAACTAGAGTCTCCCTGGTATGCCCATGGAAAGCTCTGCCAATGTAGGTGTCCTGCCGGAGATGTGGGACAAAATATGGGCAACCCAAGGTCTTGCTGGAGGCATCTGAAAGACCCAAAGTCTGTAAACCAACACAATCTGACTGAAACTACACCAGGCCAGAACAGGAAAAAGGGATCTGGAATCTCCCCACTGTCTGTTTACCCCACTCTTATCCCAATAATAATATTGCTGTGGAAACCTTGTTTTATAAATCATAATGAATATTGGACCAGGAAAGAGGGGGAACATGAACACTAGGTTTGCAAGTCAAGAAATAAGTCATGAAGTAATAAGTCATGAAGAATTGTGTACACACTACACCTTTAAAGCACATTCTTTCCCTCAAATAATTCTGGGAACTGTCATTTATTACCCCACTCAGAGGTGCCGGAATTCACCATGAGGTGCCAGAACTCCCTTGTTCTCTTATAATGGCAATGGCGCCCACCTCAGAGGTGCCAGTTCCGGCGAGTTCCTGCTCAAAAAAAGCCCTGTCAGCAGCCGTCAACGAACAATCCTTTGAGGTAGATAATGTGATTTGAATGTGCTTTACAAGTACAGTGTGTTTCCTTCTTTAAAAGGTCTAATTCTGAGCTTGAGAAATGTAACTGGGGGATAGCACTGAACCTAAATCAATAAATGGCAAGATTGCCAAGTTGATGAGAAGAGAAAGTACTTCAGCTGAGAAAGAGGCTCATAATGACTGTTGTGTTTAAAGCTCACATTTCACTCAATTTTAGTGCCGTGGAAGGTATAAAAAGCAATGGTATTTACAGCTGCCTTATCAGAAGAAAACAGATGCAGGGAAAAAAAAAGTATTTTCATACAATTTTTCCTTATAAAAAACTTTTTTCTCTCTGTCCTGCTTGGCTGCTGTATTGCAGCGTGCTCAGTTTTGTGCATCAAAGGGTTCCAGACCTCTGCTGAGACTTCACAGAACTGGACAGAAATTACAGAGGAAACTTTTTCATGACTGAAAATATCCTTTCCATTCCAATGTTTGATGGGTAAAACACACTCCTTGAAGGGAAAATTCACCGTGAAAAAAGGAAATGTCATGGAAAAGTTTCCTTTTAGCTACCTGAAACCCTGTATCTTTTTCGTGGAAAGGGAAACAACAACTTTAATTTTATATTAGTAACCTTAATAAATGTCTCCCCCCTCCCTTAAAGCACATCACGACTTTGTTGTCTTTGTTGGAAGCACATCATGAGAGAGACAGATAGTTTGCCTATCTTTTTGCCCTCTCTTGTACTAAAATAAAATTTTAACAGGCAATTAACAGGCAATTTCTCATGGAAGACTTAGAAGGCATGCCAGTCGGGGAGCTGGAGAAGATCTCTTCGTGCTCTTGCCCTCACAAACAAGAACAAAACAACAACTGGAAACTCCGGACTCTGCCCAGAAACAACTAAGTCCAGTGCCACCTAGTGATTGATCTACATAATGACACTATCCACATGCTTTTAATTCAACATCTAAAAATCCAGCAAGGGAAAGGTTACTTCCCCCCCAGTCATCATTTAAAATTTAGATAGGACATGGGTTGAATATGCCAGGTTTTTGCCAGTTCTGCTTCTTGAAGAAAAACTAGTGAACAAATATAAATGGAAGGTACAAATGGCGATTAATCCAGCCATATCTGAAGCCCACCTACACTAGTAAACAAGGATCATATCAGATACTTGTATCTACATTTTAAGAAAGGCAATTTTTTTCAGGACTATGGCAGGGAGAAAATATGGTTTAGGACTCTATTTACATAACAAAAAACCAGAAAGACCTGCATAGGCAGGTTCATACATGATACTGTACAGTTATCCAGGGCGATATTCAGTTAATGTGTCCCACCAGCACAAGTATTATTGCTTGCATAACAGGACTTCCCCCCATGTGTCTGCTGCACACTCCACAAATAGGCTCCAGAGGGTTGGGAAAACACCTAGAGCAATGTGCAATTCTTGTACATTGTTTCAGCAATGAGTACAAGAATTGCACAATAATCCAACTACTGAGAGCCAGTGTGGTGTAGTGGTTAAGAGCGGTAGTCTCGTAATCTGGTGAACTGGGTTCGCGTCTCCGCTCCTCCACATGCAGCTGCTGGGTGACCTTGGGCTAGTCACACTTCTTTGAAGTCTCTCAGCCCCACTCACCTCACAGAGTGTTTGTTGTGGGGGAGGAAGGGAAAGGAGAATGTGAGCCGCTTTGAGACTCCTTCACATAGTGATAAAGCGGGATATCAAATCCAAACTCTTCTTCTTCTTCTTCTACAAAACTGTATCTTTTAATATTGACACAGAATTCCTCCACATGATTGATAACTCTACATGCATGATTAGATAAAATAATTCCTGTCTTTAGAATTCAAATAGGAGAGTTGGAATGAAGATTGCATTGCTCATCTTAAGCTTACTCACTTATTTTTCGGTACGATGGGGTCTTTGATCTTTAAAACTGAAATTAAGGTTCATTCTGCCTAATCAAAAGGGTCTGCCTTGCTTTCTGTGTTTATCCCAATTCAATGTAATACTCACCTGGTAAGAATGGAAAACAGGGAATTCCTTGCTTGACTGTAAGGTGGATGTTGTGTGGATCTGGAACCTACAGACTCTTTGTTTATAGTCTCCATTCTTATTTCAGTTGGGATTTGGACATTTACAGCACAATTCTTCATATATCTAACTGGTCTTAGTTTGCACACAATTAATCTCTTTGCTGAAAAAGCAGCCAGTGAGTTGAGGGGGTATGGATGTATCTGATTTTCATTTTCATCTTAAGCAAACAAACGTATCTGATTTCATTAAAACAATTCATAATGTATGAACTAACGAGTGTGCTGTTATGGACGCACATTAATCAAAGGTAGTTTTGAAAATCCTTAAGCATAACTTCATAGCAAGATTTCACCCGCACTAAGTGATGAGTTGACAGTGTTTCTCTGCTTGTTATATCATTTTTATTACTTTAAATTATTTTCCATGTGTAGTTTGCTGGGATATATCGACTCATTCCAAATCAGTTTAACAGTGCTGTGGTTTAATAGCATTTGTCACTCACTCTTTGCTCTTTCTTCCCCAGAGACAAAGTCTAGATTCCTACAGTGTTTTTGTATTAAAAGTATTCTCTTTTTAATAGGTTTTATGCAGTTAGGAATGGCCAATATACCTGAAGGAGCATATCCACCCCCATCATTCAGCCCGGACACTGAGGTCCAGCGCCAAGGGCCTTCTGGCGGTTCCTTTACTGTGAGAAGTGAGGTTACAGGGAACCGGGCAGAGGGCCTTCTCGGTAGTGGCGCCCTCCCATCAGATGTCAAGGAAATAAACAACTATCTGACTTTTAGAAGACATCTGAAGGCAGCCCTGTTTAGGGAAGTTTTTAATATTTGATGTTTTATTCTGCTTTTAATCTGTTGGGAGCCACCCAGAGTGGCTGTGGAAACCCAGCCGGACGGGTGGGGTATAAATAATAAATTGTTGTTGTTGTTGTTGTTGTTGTTGTTGTTGTTGTTGTTGTTGTTGTTGTTGTTGAATGTGAGGGCCCCAGGCCTCTTGGAAGCCAAGATCAGACTCACAACATTGGCCAGGGTTTATTCACAAAGGAGCAAAAACCAGATTCCTCACTAGGGCTGGCTTTCAAGGTGGGCCAGACTGGGCACTGTCCAAGGGGTGAGACACGCAACCTCCTGTGGGGTCTCTCACTGCCCCAAGTTGGACTCTATACTACTGACCTGGCGATTAGAAGGAATTTGATTTTGAGGGGGCTTAGATTGTTAGTTTTCATTTTAAAAAGGAAAAAAAGGAATGCTAAATATCTATTATCTATCATCTATCTGTCTGTCTATCTATCTATGTATCATCTATATCATCTATCTATCTATCTATCTATCTATCTATCTATCTATCTATCTCTATCATCTATATCTATCTATCTATCTATCTATCCATCATCTATCTATCTATCTATCTATCTATCTATCTATCTATCTATCTATCTATCATCTATCTCTGGCTTTTTAAATAAAACCGTGCATGCTTTATATCAAATTAGTGCTGACTTGGAACAAGAAACATGGTGGACTGTAATATAGGCGTGCTTTCAAGGGCTTGGAGGGTGGTGGCACTGCTTATTAACAATTTTTTGGGTCACAATTATAGTAATAGGACCAATTCATTGTGAGTTTTTGTATTGTTGCGGATGTTGCTTTCAGCTGAATAGCAAACTCACCACACAACTCTCCTCCTTCGAGACCCCAAGGGAACTGCGGAAGATCGCATTGATAGGGTTATCTTGAATTGTGTAGAACTAAATGGTGAGAATGTTCTGCAAAGCCTGTAACTGACATCTTGGTAGTCAAGATAACCCCCAGGACAGATAAGTAGTTGCTACAAGAATGAGCTCACATGTGCTTATGCTCTTGCTTTGATATATACTAATTGGTTTGCTTTGATGCTATGCTTATCCTTATTGGCCTAAAGAAGGGGAGGTATCTATAAGATGTCAACCTCCTATGCTGTCATTGGCAGGTGGAACATTGGGAGTCCATGCCCAAATTGATGTGTGCTGTTTTTTAATATAAGTAATACATAAATGTTTTCCTGGGTGCAAACAAGTCATTATGAACGTTTGCCATTTCAGCGGCGTCCCGAGTCTGTAATGGCAGCAAGGCTCTGCAGGCAGACCTTCCAACAGTTTTCAGATGAAAAGAGGGACATTTCTCTCACACACCCAAACTGACCCTCCCTGAGTGCTGCTCAGGGCAAGCGCCGGCTCATCCTCTTTCCCTAAGCTTGGTGGCAGAAGCACTGGCGGGGGAAATAGGGTCATTCCGGGATCAAACCAGAAGGCTTTTGTAATTCTGGGACTGTAGATGGAAAATTGGGACACTTGGAAGGTATGTTCTGGTTATGTTTTAAGATTTTCATGGTACAAGGTCAGATGTCCCCTCTCAGATTGGACCTCTCTCTCTCTCCACCCTCAGAGAGGTCACAGGACAGCAGCATTTCAGTGAGGAACACTTTCTTCTAATAAAGTGCTAGAATTGGCCATTCTGGCGTTTTTGATGTCCTTCTTTGGTATTGTTGCATCAAAGCACTGACTCAGGCCATCCTTTGGGTTTGTGGGTCTGGACAAAATCTCTTTGTGTAATTCCAAAGCTGAGCTGATGACACTTTATATAGGCAAACTCAGCCCTCCAGATGTTTTTGGCCTACAACTCCCATGATCCCTAGCTAGCAGGGCCAGTGTTCAGGAATGATGGGAATTGTAGACCCAAAACATCTGGAGGGCCAAGTTTGCCTATGCCTGCTTTATACGCTTAAATCACCACGGTGAATGAGATTTTAAATAGCCAATGAGGGTAACTGTCATAAAACCAAGACACTCTACAAGCAGCCTTCTAACTCTACTTTGCAATGTTGCAAAAGAAGAAGAAGAAAGCCCTAGTGATTCTGGTAAAGACTCAGATAAGGCATAATGCCTAAACAGCTAGATGTATAATATATTTATGGCAATATTTCTCTTACGCGTTATCCATTAGTCTCCATTCCCAAGAATACTGAAGGTATAAGAACTGTAGTGTTTTTAAAAACCCCACAGCAGCATTTATAACTTGCACTTTAATACTGAAGAAAAATAACCATCTTCCTTTGCTACTGTCCAGTTCCTTGGAAGTATTTCTCAGAGATGATTTCAGCGGGAAATGTCACATGCTGTAAAATATGAATCACATCATTCCATTTTGGGCTTGATTTATTTTTGGTTTTTGCCTTTCTGGTCTGACAGTATCAACATTAACTTTGTGGAGCTGAGATGCTGTTATCCACAGTGGAGTTGTTGAAAAGTGCTGTTTTGATTTGATAAATACTGTAGGAATATAACCCAGAGGAATTCTACTAAAGAAAATATTGGACGCTATTTCATTTCTCATCTTTGATAGAACTTTGAACTAACAAGGCCCATCAGGGATCGCAGCTCTGATTATGTTTCGACTGATACATTTTGTAGACATGTGGGCTTGTTATGGCACCTCCTGTCCTTAACAAATGTAAATAACATTTGCACATCAGTGTCACTTCGGATGGTGGCCTTTATTTTTGTTTAGCAACTTCCTAGTTTGGAATCCGTAAGCCATAAAGAATTCAAGGAGCCCTGGCAGGTGTTTTTTTGGCAGCTGTTATTAGATGCGAGGATATAGGTTGTCACGAAGAATTATGACCATCATCTCCATGTTTTCTAACTGCTGCCACAGATGGCAAAGTAACTGTACCATCCAGGCTTTTTCAAAATGCAACCGGTGGCTGAAAAGATAGGTCAATAAATTCTGTTGTCCAAACAACATAACTCAATGAAATTGTTTTTGCAGCCGAATAGAGAGCACTCAGCAAACAGAATACTGAGTGTGGCACAGTGTTCCGTGTGAAATGATAGTTGCATGTGAATAATAGGTTTTGCTCAACTCATATACTGCCACCCTCAGTGCAAGCAGCAAAACAGAATTCCTAGATAAGGATAAGCAAATCAAAGTTTTGCTTAAATGATTATACAGCATAGTGCTTTCTAGGGTATGTTGGCATTGTGTATGCATTCCTGGCAGTGCCAAAGCAAGGGTTTGGGGATATGTGTGCTGTGGGAAATCAAGAGAGTGGCTGCATTAGACTTGAAGCTATGAGCCAACACACAAGTTAACATATTCCTGTAAGAGTGTTGAAACATTCGTTAAGTAAATCAGGATGGAGAGCTAACATTACAACGCAGGCTGACAGAACTCATAGACATTTTCAGGAATGCAGTAAAATGTCAAGCCGCTGTAGATGGCTGGTGCCACCAAAGCCAGTGGTTCTCAAACCAGATCCACATCAGTTTCGCTCATTTCCCCAGGACTAGCCCCAGGGCCGTCTTAAGCATATCCAGCACTGTGGTGCAAAGCTCCCTCCGGCGCCCCCTTTCCCATAGTTTTTTAGGGAGGACGGCACTGCCGGCGGGGCTGGAGGAGGCGGGCAGCAGCTGCAGGACTGCTCCTCCAGCGGGGAAGAGGTGGAGGCTGAATGCAGCGCCTCTTGGCTCAGCTGGCCATTTCGTACCACAGTGTCCACGGAAGATGGGGGCTCTGGGTGCGGCACTGCTTCGGTGTGGTTTGGTGGAGGCAGGCGAGGGTGGCGAGCTGATGCTGGGAGGCACCGTGTCCAGCCTCCGCCTCTTTCCTGGCATCCTCCAGAACTTGGTGCCCTGGCACCCTGCGCCACTAGCCTCTATGGGTAAGACGCCCCTGCCTAGCCCACTGGTCCCAGCTCCTATTGTCATTCCTATTTTAACAATGTTTTACAAATGTACAGAAGCAAAAGGTGACCACACTACTCCTGTCAACACAAAATGAAGCCCCACTGAGTTCAGTGGGACATGCTGACAAGAAAGGGGGAACAGGATTGCAGCCTGAGTAGACATAACTAGGTTGGAGTAATAACCTTGTATTCTCACAAGATAGGCTTCATTCCACAGTCACACTGCCATCAAATCCATCCTCCCAATGCCATTTTTCAAAAGTCACTGAGAACGCCAAAGAACATTCTTGTGTTGAAGTTTGTATCTACTAGAAGTATCAAATTGCACATACTGAAGCTGTGTTTCAAAACTGATTATTGAGATAGTATTCGCATCATATATGAAAACAGTTAAGTGGGCTTATGTTAGGGCATGGTTTTGTTTTTCTGAGCTAAGCCAATAAGCCAGATGTTCATATCGGACAATAGACCTTGGCTACAGCCTGCATTGAGTGCATTATGTCATCCTTTAGTACTATCTGGGGCTACGCTGAAAATTTCTCCTGCATGCTTTTTAGCCATTCTCCATCAGTCCCTGAGGAAAGAAATTTGCATCTGAAAATTATCAAAGAAGGAATTATACTGGGTTGCAGATTGTTTTGCTTAATGGTAAGAAAAATAGCCACCCGCAGCCACTTCGTAATGGTGAATTAAACCCAGTCCTACAACCACTGAAAGAATAAAGAAATTCTAAAGTACTTGAGAAAGAAACAGAAGAAGAAGAAGAAGAAGAAGAAGAAGAAGAAGAAGAAGAAGAAGAAGAAGAAGAAAGGGCTTAGTGTGGTCACTTCTCATGCATATCTTCAGCATGGTCAAAGGGGGGATGTAATACAGTCGGTATAGTCTGAAGCTGAACTCTGTTGTCAAATATGAGTATCTGGCATGGTGGCATGGTCTAGGAAGCCTTCCCTACATGCTTGATACCATTTTCACATGTGATGCAAGAATATATTTGTGTCAGGGACTGGATATTGGAGGAGGAATGGTGGACACCGCCCCTCCCCTTCTTCCTGCATTTCCCAGAGAAGAGGGAGACAACAGCGGTCATAGTTCAGAGGCTGCAGAGGGGAGAAGCTGGGAAATATTGGGAGGGGAGCAGGAAGAAGAAGCACCAGGGGAGAGACAGCTGGCAGACTCAGTGTCTTTTGAAAGCATTCCAGACTCCCCCTTCTCCCAGAACCCGGCAGGCATGGAAAGTAGGAGAACAGAAAGCTCAGAGGCAGAAAGCACAGATCAGCCCACATAGGGATGATGTATAATAGGAGAGACGAAGGGGGTGGGGCTTTACTCGGAGCAACACCATTACTGCAAGAGAGGCACTTTTCAAAGCCTCTCTCTGTGAATATTGAATAAAAGACTTGGTAAGAACTCTTCTTGTTTATCTAATTCTTGGCTGCCCAACGTGAGAGGGATCAGATTCCCTGAAGCCTGACAGTTCTGAACTTATTAATGTGGCACATAACAAAAGAAACAGCCATGGGCTTATTTAATATCAGCAATATGTTGGATATGCTGTTATTTGGATATAGAGGATCGATCTTGAAGATATATGGAAGGTCAGGTAGACAGAGGATAATAAGGCTTGCTCCTTCTGGATCTCTCAGCAGCTTTTTATACCATTGACTATGGTATCCTTCTGGACCCTCTCTCTGAGTTAAGGGTTGGAGACACTTTTCTACCGGGGTTCTGTTCCTCATCGGAGGACCTTGAAGAACTACATGTCTGATAAGTTATAACTCAGTGATAACTGAGCGATAACTCAGTTGTGGGGTGCTACAATGCACCATTTTAGCTCCCCCATTGCTTATATGAAATGGTTGGAAAGAGTCATAAGGAGATTTTGGGCACAGTGTAAAAAACTGAGTCAGGGAGAAACCATGAACAAGCTGAACCAGTGACCACAAACTGAAGCTAAATCCTGCTGAGACAGAGGCACTGTCGGTGGGTGGTTTCCAGGTCCAAGAGTGGGGTACCTTTGCCTTTTCATGCTCTGGTTGTACTCCTAAAGCAGACTTCCTCAAGCTCGGCCCTCCAGATGTTTTGAGACTATAATTCCCATCATCCCTGACCACTGGTCCTGCTAGCTAGGGATCATGGGAGTTGTAGGCCAAAAACATCTGGAGGGCCGAGGTTGAGGAAGGCTGTCTTAAAGGAATAGGTATACAGTTTAGGAGTGCTCTTGGAACCATATTTGTCTATGGAGCCCCAGGTGGCCCCCATGGCATAGAATGCCTAATATTAAGAATAGCTTGACCTCTGTGGTAATTTTTCCATTAGGCTACTGTAAAGCACAATATGTGGGGCTCCCCGAAAAGTATTCTGGAGATTTCAGCTGATGCAGAATGTGGTGACCCAAAAGGTGAATGATGCCCCTTTCTGAGCACATATCACACCAGTGTTGAAGAACCTGCACCAGCTGTCTTTTGGACACTGCGCCATTTTAAGGTCTTTTTACATACTTATTAAACTCTATGCGGCTCTGGACCCCAAACACCAGCTTTCCCATCGCTGACCAGCAAGGCATTAAGATGAACAAATAAAATCCAGTTAAAGGTAGATAGCCGTGTTGGTCTGTCATAGACCAACACGGTCTATGACAGAAAATCCAGTTAGCTTGGTACAGCCTGATGATTATTAAAAGGTAAAGGGACCCCTGACTGTTAGGTCCAGTTGTGACAACTCTGGGGTTGTGGCGCTCATCTCGCTTTATTGGCCGAGAGCCGGCGTACAGCTTCCAGGTCATGTGGCCAGCATGACTAAGCCACTTCTGGCGAACCAGAGCAGCGCACGGAAACGTCGTTTACCTTCCCGCTGCAGCGGTACCTATTTATCTACTTGCACTTTTACATGTTTTCGAACTGCTA